>JAKWJD010001766.1:3097959-4398290 GCA_027705065.1 Solanum peruvianum | reverse complement strand
CTTGGGCCTAGTGGGGCTAGTCAAACCCTTTTTGACAATTCTAATAAGGATAAACTTTGTATTTGTGTAAAAAAAAGAGCAACTTTCGCATATATCAAACATAAAAATTATATTTGTATGTTATAGCGTGCTTTGTATATATAATTACGCTCCATAACAAACTTCATGTTTGCTATGGAGCATCAAATTGTATAACTAGTTGGCAATGCTTTAGATTTGTATAATCTGTTGGCAGGTCATTTGTGTAAATCGTTGACAACCTCTCAATTCAATTTTATGTGTTTGTATATCTGCATAAAATTTGAATTTATATACAATTGAATCGAAATAAAAAATTTGTATATCAAATCTGTCTTTTTCTCTCACTTTATAAAACACAAATTATACATTTTAATTTTTATAATTTGTATTTGTATAAAGCGAGAAAGAGAGAAAAACAAAAGAGAATTAGGAATGGGAAAATCTATATTTGCATAATTATAAGTGTATGACGAAAATATATTTATTCATATTTCTATATACAATTTTTTCTCGTTTTATACAAACACATTTTATACATTTGTATTTGTATAAAAGCAAGAGAGGTGAGGGAGAGACTGACAAGAGTGGCGAGCGAAAAACCTAGAGAGAGAGGCGAATGACAACTATTTGTTAAGTTACAATTAAATTAAATTGTGATTGTAATATTTAATTTGGATTACTAGTTCGTTATTATATACAATTTTTCTTTTAAAATACCCTTTCTCTTTCGAAGAATTTAAGGATAGACTTTCTTTCCTGCTCTCTCTCTTTGGGTTTTCTTTTTATTTGTTAATTTAAAATTATTATAATTATATCAAAAGAGTTTATTAAAGTTTGGAGATACACCTATTTGGGATAAAATGTTCTTAAAGATAACGTAGTTGACTGACTGAAGCAATGAAAATTATCTACGACTCTAATGATCAAATAATGTTCATAAGATATCGAAAAAAGGGTCCGTAATATATTTAAATTTTGATCGAAATTATTATTACGATATTAAATTTTGAAAAGATCTTTTATCCCTACACTATTTAATAGTGTATTTTAAAGGTATATGTATCCACGTGGATATAAAAAATTTGCATAAATATAAATAGTAATGTGTCTACGTGGACACATTTATACCTTTAAAATACACTATTAAATAGTTCGAGGAAAAAAAAAATAGTTCGAGGAGGGGGGTGTAAAAAATAGACTATTAATTAGTTTAGAAGAGTAAAAAGTCCTCCATAAAGTTTGATATAGTAATAATAATTTCGATCAAACTTAAAATATTTTTCAAATATTTAACAAAACAATAAAATAAAATATAGGATTAAGCTCCACTCTTTTTCATTTTCTTTCTTTATCTCTCTCATTCTTTCATCAAAAGTATATCTAAGCCATAAATAAATATTATTTATAACTTATAAGGGACTTGGATGTTTCATTAACAACCACTAATGTCATGTTGGAGCTTAGATATAAAGTGATATACCCTACACATAAAATGCATACACATGATATACAGAATACAACAAAACAACTGTGTCAAATTATATGCAAGTGTATATTTTGACCAGATTGTATACATCAATAAATTTGTGTATGAGTTGCATGTCTTGGTTGTTCGTACAAATTTTTTGTGTTGAAAATTAACTACAGCCAAAGAAAATAATAATAATTTTATTAATGTATTTTGTGGAGACCAGTTATTTGTTTGTTTGATGCTTCTTTGCTATTATTTTTTTAGTACTATATTTCTCAAATCACACGATGATTCAGACCTCTTAGAAATGTATTTTGATCATTAAAAATATCGGACAATACTTTACTATTTTGAGTTGATTTTCGAAAATAACCTTTTGACAATGATATTTTTTCAAAAGCTTAATGAATGCTTTAATGAAGTCATGCATTATCCCTCTTTTTATAAATGTTAAGGCAGACAACACATTTTGATTGGTTCATGTTTATCACAAATGCAACGTGATAAGACTATATTTTATCGGCCTTAACACATGTCATTTTGAATACTACACTTCTGATTGATTCTTGAATTTGGACGATATGATCGTGTTGTTCTTGAATTTGATGGAAATATTAAGCCACTTGACATATGTCACGATTTTAGGCTTCGAAATGAAATAAATCTTAATTTGAAAAATAAAATAGATTACTTAATTTGTGAAGTTCAAATAAACCATTGTACCAAATAACTTTGAATTAATAAGTTCAAATTTTATATGGACTAAACTCAAAAAATTTACATGTCTATATATATTAACTAAATTGTAAATATTAGTACCAATTTTTGAGGAAACGCCAGTATATAAGTAAGTTGTATATTGTTTTTATGACTAATGTATTATTGGAGCTTGGATGTAAAGTAATATACACTCTAAATATATGATGCATATAGATGGCGTACAAAATACAACAACATAATTGTATACAAATCATATGCAAATCGTATATTTTCATCATATTGTATATAACAAAACTCATATCCTAGTTGTAAGTCTTGATTATTCATAATAAAATTTCAAATGTTGAAATTAACTATAAATAAAGAAAAAAATGTTACTTTATTGATAAACTTTGTTGAGTACAATTACGTTGTACTTAGGATTTTCCTCCGCTAATTTCTTTCGATAATTTGATCACCTTCAATAATATATTTCTCAAATTATATGATAATTGGTAAATTGACGACTTTCAATAATATATATCTCAAATTATATGATAATCGAAATGCTAGACAACACTTTGAACTAATTAGTCAATGATAATATATTTTTCAATGCTAACGTATGTTCTCAAAAAGTTATGTAATCTCTCTATTTATATTTGTAGAAATAGACAATCTATATTTTAGTAAGGGAAAAGGCTCAAATATGCCATCGAACTTTCAGAAAAGACATATTTATGTCATCAGTTAAAAGTTTGGCGCATTTATGCCATTATCGTTAATGAAAAGACTCATTCATGCTATTATTTTTAACGGTGGTTATGCAAAACCATTTTTGACATGTGGCCAAATTATAATTCGATCACGTCATCACTTTATTTAATAAAAAAAGTCAAAAAAAAATTAATTCAATTTTTTTTTCAGAATCATAATTTTTTTATTTAAAAAAATTGATGATGTGGCCGAATTATAATTGGCCACATGTCAAAAATGGTTTCACAAAACCACAGTTAAAAAACAATGACATGAATGAACATTTTCTTTAACAGTAATGACATAAATGATCCAAACTTTTAACTGAAGGCATAAATGAGTCTTTTCTGAAAGTTCGGTGGGATATTTGAGCCTTTTAAACTCTATTATCACATTCTGGATCGTGTATTTCTCACCAATATTATTGTGATTAGACTATTATCACATCATTTAAACATATATAATTTATTATAATTACCTGTAAATTTATTATTTGACTAAATATTTTTTTATAAAATTTAAAAATACCCTAATTGTTCAATAATAATATAAATTTATATAAAATCATTTTAAAATGTAATAATATCAATATAATATATATTTTTTTTCATATGACAATGTTCGATTCGATCCATTTTAATTAATTTTAAGAAAATTATCAGCACCCTTTGTTGACGATATTAAATAACACTCAAATTAAGTCATACTAGAATCTGTTTATGTTGTTTTATGCATGATAAAATATGAATCAAAATACATATATTAAAAAAAAAGAGTTGGAAAATTTTTAAACACAAAAGTACCCTTAAGAAATATTTATTAATTTCACTTAAAATTTAAAATTATATTTATTCTGTATTTAATTTATGATATTAACTTATATCAGGATAAATTATAAACCAAAGTTCCAAAATACTTAATTAGGAAGGAGAATCTACTTTAATTTAATTCATCATTCATTCTACACCGTTGATTGATTACAAGATCAACGGTCTAAATTCACGATCCGCGTCATCCAATATCAACCAATGAACATCTAGCTCAAACTCCTATATAAATAAATCTCTTCATCCCATTCACTTCGCACTATTCAAACCCCAAAATCCCCCAAATTTTCCCTTCAATGGCTCCAAAGGCAGAGAAGAAACCGGCGGAGAAGAAGCCATCGGCTGAGAAAGCTCCTAAGGCCGGCAAGAAGCTGCCGAAGGACGGCGGAGCTGCTGCTGCTGGAGACAAGAAGAAGAAGAAATCGAAGAAGTCGATTGAGACTTACAAGATCTACATCTTCAAGGTGTTGAAGCAGGTTCATCCAGATATAGGTATTTCAAGTAAGGCTATGGGAATCATGAACAGCTTCATCAATGATATCTTCGAGAAGCTTGCTCAGGAATCATCCAGGCTTGCTAGGTACAACAAAAAGCCAACCATCACTTCTCGGGAGATTCAAACTGCTGTTCGATTGGTCCTTCCCGGTGAATTGGCTAAGCACGCCGTCTCTGAGGGTACCAAAGCTGTTACCAAATTCACTAGCTCTTGATTTTGTCGATTTTTGTGTTGGATTTATGATTTTCGATTAGATTTGGTGATGTGAAGAACAGAATTGAATATAGAATAGATTTGATTGAGTTCAGTAAATGAAATTGTTATATCCAATTTTTCTATTCTAATAGTTCATTTTCGTGCTCATAACCTCTTTTATCTCTACAAATGTTAGTAAACAAAGGTTGAAACGATTTGCATCTACAATATATTTGCATTTCTGAAGATTTCAGTTACACAAATGGTAGTACTGCCAATGAATTGAAACATAAATCTAAGCTCCAGGAACAAACTTAGTGGCGTAAACCCAAGCATTGTTAGCCACAGGGTTGTCAAGGTGATCTAATAGGTTTTCAAGAGGGCCTTTACCAGTAACAATAGCTTGAACGAAGAATCCAAACATGGAGAACATAGCTAGTCTTCCGTTTTTGATTTCCTTTACCTTGAGTTCAGCAAATGTGGTAGGGTCATCCGCAAGGCCGAGTGGGTCAAAATATTGGCCACCGGGGTATAAGTCGTTGCCTTCTCCAACGCCTGGAAGTCCGTTGATTCTGAAACCTTCGACAAGTCCCATAAGCACCACTTGGAAACCTAGCACAGCTAGAATACTCTGAGCATGGACAAGGTTAGGGTTTCCCAAGTAGTCAAGTCCACCGTCACTGAAGATTTGTGATCCTGCTTTGAACCATACTGGTTCTTTGAAGTCTACCTTCACCCATTTTTCAAGAACTTCGGGGAAAATGCAACCTAGTGCACCAAGCATTGCCCATCTTCCATGGATAACCTATATAGTTCAATGTCAATAAGCAAAATGATTGGGGTCTGTGGTAAGTGTGTCGAAATCTAAAGTGAACAAATGACTGTACCTCAAGAGCTCTGTTCTTGGCAAAGGCCTCGGGATCAGCGGATAAACCAGCAGTGTCCCATCCGTAGTCACCGGGGAATTCTCCGTTCAAGTAAGAAGGAGTTTGAGCAGAAAAGGGTCCCAAGTACTTAACACGGTCAGGTCCGTACCACAAATCATTACTCTAATAACATGAGAGGAAAAAAAATACAAGTCACATCAAATCCAGTAGGAAAAGGAAAAAAAAAGTACAATCTGGTGCACAAGCTCTCGAGTCTGAGGTCCGAGAAGGATACTGCAAAAAACTGTTTCCATAGCTTACGAATACCAAGATAAACTAGCATAAAAACTAAAACATGGAGAAAAGAAAAGAGAATATAATGTATATATACCATGGTGAATCTGGCAGAGCCCATGGCAACAACATCTCTAAGAGGGTTAGCATTTTTGGTTTGGCCCAAAAATGGTGTTGCTTTAACAACTGTGGTGGAGCTAGCTGTTGCTGCCATTGATGCCATTTTCTTCAACTTCTCAAAATATATTTTGTGCTTGGCAAATGTGGATATGGTTCTAAAGAGGGAATTGGTTGTTATTTGTATAGAGAAAATGAGAATCCTACGTGGGTGGCTAATATTGCACAAGTAGAAATTGTGGTTGTAAACACTTTATGTAGTGTTGATTGACCAATCACAAGGGTTGAAGAGATATGAACTATATCTCCAAGTTATATCATCCTATCTTTTGATTTTTTAAAAATCTTTTTTCTTATATTGCAAAAATAATTGAGGCCTAAAGTGGAGAATACTAATTATATTACTATCTTACAATAAAAGTTCAAAATAACTAATTTTCAATTTCTATAATTTAAAAAAAGATAATGGTAATACACTTTTAGTATCACTTTTTTTTTGCGAGTTTTTTCTTTCTAAACAATTAGTATTTGCATGTTCTATCAAAACTATTATCAAATATTTATCAAACCAGGTCTTGAAATTAATGAGATGGCTATCATATGGATGAAATTTTACAGGCGAATAATGTTGTTGCACACTTTTTGGGGACTGTATTCAAATACTTGTTCTAGTCAGTTTTATGGTGTGTTTTGATACATAGTTAGTGATTATTCAACTAGTACAAACAAACACATGATATTTCATGAATGAAACTCGCAAAAAGCGATAATTCAAATGTGGTTTTAATTGTTGTCACTTGAAAAATAGCAATTATTTAGATGTTTTAAATTTATAACTCACAAGAAAATCTTTAGAATATACCCCTCGAGTTTGAAATTCGAAGGGCCATAAAAGTGGTTATTTGTACAAAACAAATACATATTATATAGTCAAAATAGTGATCAACTTGCACTCACATCGACTATTATATCGGATACATACTACTTCCACGAGCATATAACTCCGCTCACCACAGAACACAGCAATGTAAATTCAACTTACTTACGCATATACTCTTAAAAGCACATATTACTATTCACAAGCAGATCTTAAGAATACAAGAAGGAATCAAAGATATGGAATTTTTACTGAAAAGAATGCAAATTAAGCAAAGCCAGATAAGGTTCCGATATGAAATACACACTGATTGATCACCACTCTCCAGTCAATCCTTCGACAAACCAAATACGAGGACAAAAGTAGCAAGAACAGCCTGCAATGCAACACAGAATAGTATTATTACATTACATGAGATATTAAGTTGCAATATGCGAATTGGCAGAATTCTATGGTTTTGTTTTTTATATTCTGATTAAGTCGAAAAACCTTGACTTTGTAGGCAAAAACATATCATCAATTAATACATTTGCTGCCTAAGGAAAAAGATGACTTACAGCAATGGTGGACGCGATATATCCTGGTTTCTCTCGAGGATCAATTTGTGCACAAAGCAAGACAAATGCAGCTAGGTACCAAGGGATGCCAGCAAGAAGGAAACCAATAATGAACCTTCAAAAAGATGAAATCAAATTGAAACAGACAGCTAAGAATCATCGAAAGTGAGATACCTTGAAATACATAAGGTCAAATTGCAGGATTCTAGTATCTAAATCAACTGATACCAGGCAAGGCAAGACAAACTTTCTAATGTCAATCTTACCAATGTTTGCTAAACATCAACAAATCTATATATAACTATGGATACATTCAAATTCAACTAACATGTTCAACAGAAAATTCTTGTGTCGTCCATTATTCTATCACAGGTCCCTTGGCCTGTTATTTATCTCTACTGCCACAAAGCACTTTCTTAGACGATGAAGCACAAGAATGCTGCATCATTTGGTTTTGGGCCTTCTCAACAACAACAACTATGCCTCAGAGCACCCAAGGTTGTGGCCTAGTGGTCCATGAAATGGGCTGAATACCTTGAGTCTCAGGTTCAAATCCCGGTAGAGATAAAAATACTAGGTGATTTCTTCCCATTTGTCCTAAATTTGGTGATAGATTTACCTAGTACCTGTTGTTTGGTGGGAGGTGACAAGAGCAAAACAACTGAACAAGTCAGGGTCAGCTCAATTCCAACTAAAAATGAGAAACCCTGTAGGGAAAAGAATATCTCCAGCATATTTGAAGCTTCAAGCCACTAAATACTATGTTCAAATAATCCACTTTTTCTTTCAATGATTCTTTTAAAGCTACTAACTCTCCCAAAATATGCTCTCTTGGAGGAGAACATGAATGATCAAGGGCACGATTTCCAGCACCCTTTCAAGGAACATTCAAGATTGTTAGTTTGTTTACTTCTCATCGATTTTCTTGTACTTTGATGGTATGCACTTGGAGATACAATCATTAGCTCTAGAATCGCCAGGCACATTACCCTATACTAATCAAGACAAGAAACAACAAATGTTTGTGTCTTCCTTGTGGAGAAAAGATACATAAATCCAGAGAATATAAGATAAAGCAGAGTGATAAAAAAGACAGTCCATCACTTAGCCTCTGATATCCATTTGAGTAAGTTTGTAAAGTAATATTAGTGATATAGCCAGATTGAAACTTGTATAGGAGATAACCAGTATGCAAGAAGCATATGTTACTAAAAGCACAAATCAACATGAACCACCCCAATAATTCAATTCGACTTCTGATTATTCAAGGAGGAGAAGAATGGATCTTACAAGAACCATCCGAGACCAATGCCACAGCAAGGAAGGCGATGATGTCTCTCGGGTCTTCCTTCAGGATCAGGAGCAGTATAACCTAAAAAATCAGCAAAAGATGGCAGAAAATTGTAAATAACACTAGTTTTGAACTTCTGATAGATAAACAATACTGATGTTACAAATGATAGAACTCATCGATAGTCTCCTCGTACTGCCTTAAAATATAATCCTACAAGATAATCCCTCTTCATAGAATATATAAAGTTAATCATTTGTAACACCGGGTTGAAATGTAGCTAATCGATAAATCAACTAAGCTTTAATCCAAACTATCTGAGGTCAGAATAGGCGTATTTAGTATAAAATCAACTGAACCCAACATTTTCGACATGGAACATAAAATATATATATTAAAAAATCACTCAAATCAAATTATGTACCTATAATTTCAAAAGGGTAATGAGTTCATAGGTAAGAACCTAAAGACTGAGCCATCAAATTTAAATCCTTAATCCGCCTCTGAGTTATGAATTCTTTTATGCTTCTATGAAAAATCATCATTTGACTATTTGTACAACCTATCACAAGTTTCTTATGGCTTCATTCCAAGTTAATTCAACAATATTTTCCATATCAAAGTCAAATCCACCCTAAACCATGAAAATAACATCAAAGACAAAGCCAGGATTTTGAATTTACGAGTTGTGAATCACAATCCTTTTTGCTTAATTAGTTCTAAATAGATCATAATTTTGAGCCAAAACTATTGAGTTCTCCGATCTAACGGTGGCTCCACCCAAATCAAAAACAATTTTTAAAACCCGGTCTCGAGTAGTTTTAGGGAGAAATTTCATTTTTCACTTACAAAAAGTTCAATTTTTTTCCAAGCATATCGAAAAAAACAAACTCAAATTACAACATTCACAACTTCAAAAACTCAAATTTTCAAGTTTCAAACTTCAAAATGGATAAAGTACAGGAGCAAGAACCTGGAACAGCCTGATAACCATGAGCATAGTATTCAGGCGTAGGTGCTCCCATAGCGCCAGGAGGCGGAACTGGCTGAGGAAATCCCATCACCGGTTGAGAAGATGCTTGAAAAGTTCCATACTCCGGTGGCGGCACCGGTACCGCCACCGCCTCCGGTTGGTGTTCTCCGTGGTGGTGATGGTGTAGGAAGTGGTGGTGATGATGACTCTCTTTACCTTCTTCACTCATTGAATTTGAAAAAATTTAATTGTTGAATTTTTCTAAGTTTTGAGTTGGGAATTTTGGATCAACATTTATGTTTGATTGTTTAGTGACCTGTTATTCGTTGGCTGTGTAGTTATGATTGACTAATTATGAGCTTCCACGTGGATATGCCCAACTACATTTCAAAATATTTTAAGAAAAAAACTAATCTTGTGGTTTTTGGATAAGTATTGACAATGTTGAAAAGTGACTTGCGGAGGCGGAATTAGGCGAGGGCTTATACTATTTTTTAGATCGTATATTTGTATTAGAAAAGAATAAATAAAATTAATATATGTATACTGAAACGTGACCTCGCCAAACAAAATTAATTTAGAATCTCAAACTCTTCATCTTGGTTCCGCTTATGTGGTCACATGTTAGAGATGGCAACACCCTAAACTATTAACAAGTCACTTATTAGCTATGACCTATGAATAAGTATTAAAACATAAATTTATTCTGTTGACGTGCTATTTCCTTTAGATAATTATTTATATGAAGATTGACCGGTATAATAACAAAAGTTGTTGATCGAACAGTAAACATCAATCACTTTCAATTTTAAGTTTATGGTTCAATTTATTAAGAAAACGAAAAGGTAGAAGCTTCGAAGAAAGGGTAATTTAATACAAAAATATGATTTGGTGATATTTTGGTAAAATAGAGTGAGTCATTATGAAAGAATATGTGATATTATGATGTATCATATAAACACTTAGGGGACGTTTGGTAGAATGTATTAAAAGAAATAATCCATGTATTAGATGTGGTATAATTTAATACTGTGTTTGGTAGGAATGTGACCCTATGTATAACTAATCCATGGATTAGTTAATACATCCTACATGGTATTATGTGATGTATTGCTAATACCTTCCATTTGGAGGTATTAGCTCTAATACCATGACTATTTTAGGTAAAGACAAAAATATCCCTCAAATCCTTTTAATATTTAATTTATTTTTTTGATTTTATATTTTATATTTTATATTTATACTAATAAAGTTATTTAAATAAATTAGCTTACAACTTTTATTATTTAGATATAATTTTTTGTTTCTAAAATATGAATTACTTAATTTATTTATTATTAATATAAAATATTATAATCCGACTAATATGTTAATGTTGATATATGAATTTAAGAATAATTTATAAGTAATATTGTCTCTTAATGAAAGTTCATTAAACATTACACAAGTAGTCTAAAACAAGAGTGTGTGTATATATATATATACACACACATCTCGAGTATAAAAATAGTTTAATTTATTTTTCTATATTTATTTTATATTTTTATTTTATTTTATGATAAAGAGTTTTTTAAAATTTATTGATACAAAACAAAGTTCAATAAATTTTCTCTATAATCATTATAGTTGTGTGACCTTTTGAGTTATCAACTCTAATTTATTAAGATGACAATTATTTACTCTCAAATAATTTAAGTGAGCAAATAGTGAACATGACAATAAAAATTTAATTCACATAACTAGTTAAAAATGTTATAAAAAATAATATTCTCCGTTAATTATTTACTTTGACTCAATTACATGAAATACAAAATCTCATAATAACTCTAGGGTATAATTGGAAAGATTTTTTTTTTAACTTTTAAACCACACACAAAATTAGATAAGAAACAATGAACCAAACACTTGATAAAAATAATCCCTGCATTGCTAATCCCTGCATTACTAATCCCTGCATTGCTAATCCCTGCATTACTAATCCCTGCATTATTTATTTTTGTACGAAACGACCCCTTAATATTACCAACATGAGTTTGCGGTAAATTGGTGGGAGTCTTTCACTCTTGATCAGATGTCTCGGGTTTTGAGCTCTAGATACGGAGAAAATCATGTTAGAAGTATCACTCTCAAATGGACCCTGCAAAGCGCGATCCGAATTTAGTCAGAGCTCCAATACGGGCTCCAGACACGGAAGGAAAACAAAAAAAATATGAACACTCAATAATCACATTATCACAACAATTTAACAAAGCTCTTACCAACTAAATTGAATAAACCATTATTTAACATTTCCATCCAAACATACATAGTCAATTTCTACTTCTAAATGTGTATAGATTGCTCTCAATTTACAAATTCTGGCACAATGAAATGATGAAACCAGAGATCAAAGATCAGATTTCGTCTCTTGCAATCCACAAACCATGTTAGATGGAACCGCGATATCGATCATTTTTGGATATGACAAGTTCAAATCTGTAGGGAAGAAGTGATTTTCATCAGCAACTGAAAATGAAAAAAAAAAAAAAAAAAAGCTATTGAGAGGAGACAAGGAAAAAAATCTAATGGCTAACTCACTTTGCATGATATTCTTGAATGTTTCCTGCAAGATCGATAACAAGAATGAAACGAGGTTTTCTTAGAAAAAAGAAGAGAAATTAACAACAGACGCGTATAGTTAAAAACTTTATGTAAATATAGTCAGCTCTACGATGCAAATGAAAAGACGTGAGATGTTACTAATGGAACAACAAGTGAAAACAGAACAAGACTATCTAAACTCCCATCTTCGTCCACTTTGGTAGCTAAAGCCAGATATTGTCCAAGTTTTTCGACTACAGAAGAAAGTGGATTGCGCATGTTCCCTCACACTTTAGCAACAGAGGGATGTGTTCCTCGTGAAACTAAAACGATAATAAGAACTACTGGTGTAGAAGTTGTCGGGTTTTAACAAGTGTGAATGGGAAAAGAAAAGAGAGAATATGAAAAGTGAGGGAACTACTTTGGAGGGAAAATGAAAGTCATTTGCAAAATGCAAATGAAAAGTCATTTCTCCCTCATCGGCAAAAGAAATGGAAATTGTTGTCCTTATAGAAGAAACACTTCCATTACTTCTTAAAAGAGATAAGAAGAAGATGTCCCCTCGCGCCGTCGTCGTCATCGCTCGCTCGGCTTTGGATTTGGATTTGGCAAATAATTTGATTGATAAATTTTTTGGACAAAATTTATTTAATCAGTTTTTGTTAAATCAAATAAATCCTGTTAATATTGACACAACTTCCTGGATAAGATTTTTCAAACACTGAAATTTTTCTTTCTCTGCATTTATTTTTCTCTCAAATAAAAATCAAAGTGTCGATCGACTGAGTCTGTGTGACTTGTTGTTGTTCTTAAGTTCGCTGAAGTTAAAGAAATTTGAGGTACCGCTATTTCTTTAATAGGTTTAATCCGTTTTATCTTGGGAGAAATTAATCCATAACCTTGGGTACAGTGAGGGGATTAAATTTCTTAAGGACACACAGTAGTTTCTATGGACTCGGATTATTTCTTGTATTTTATATTTTTTTCTGCTTCATCTTATTTCTGTTTCTGTTTATTAACCTTATAAATACAGGTTATTGTAAGTATAACAATTTTATAACAGAAGTACCTTATCTTTTGACAGTCGTGGATTGTAAAGCATCTCCTCCCCCACTGTGCTGACCTGAAGAATGAAATGCACTATTGTAAACAATTTGAGAACCGCAACTTCATAAACTGGAAAAAAGATAATACATATATCCTTACGGTGAATCCCTTGTAGTCATGAGCAGGATATACTAATGTGTCTTTCGGCAATGTGAAAATCTGTTCACACAAAATGGTAATGAATCAGCAACAGTAAGGATAAGAAAAGAATCGAACATTCGTGTTATTATATTTATTAAAGGAAACAGATGCTATATCCTTGCCTGCGAATGGACAGAATCATATAATTTGTCTGAACTTCCACCCTGCAGGAAAATAAGAAAAATGATTAAAATTTGATTCTAATAAAAAACAAAACCTTTTTTTCATTTCCTGAAGTCCATCTCGAACTACTAACGAGTAAAGGTTTCCATTTCATTCGACTAAAATCACGCACTACATCAGGAGGATGTACCTGAAAGTCCGTCCTTCCACATCCCCTTATCAATAGAGCATCACCAGTAAATGCCATCCTTGGCTGAGGCTGATCGACTCCATCTCCAGTAACATAGGTAATACAGCCTAACGTATGACCGGGAGTTGCACGAACCTGTAATGAAGAAGGAAGGTAGATTTCAGCACTACAACCAAATATTCATGAATACTTTGGTAGGTGTCTTCATATAACTGATGGAGAATTATAACGAGTAACGACCAAGTAAGAGAGTCGATAGCTATTCTTCTTGTACTCCAGTGATCCCACGTCTGTACAACCGAGGGATGATTATGATGGTCTAAGTGAATCTACCCTAACAAGATTTGATGACTCAATTGCACAACAAACTGTTAGTAATTGTCTGTGTTTGCAAGTCTATCAGACATGTATAATAACAACAACAGCGCGTATGACATGATTATTTCTTATAACTATATATGTATGTGTACCTCCAAATGAATATCTCCGATGTAGATAGTATCACCAGGTTCAACAAAAAGATCAGCTTTTGCATTACTTGCTTTAGAAATGATTGATTTCACGCCAGGCACCTTAGTCTACAGCACCGAAAACAACGATGAAGCACCGGAAAACAGAAGAGGGACAGTTTTAGAAAAATGTAGGCAAATGAAGTATTATGTTCAAAGAAAATAAAGTCCGACCTTAATCAAGCCAGAGCCAGTGACATGATCAGCATGAACATGCGTGTTTATAGCGTATATAAGCTTCAATCCCAATTCTTTAACAAGTGCAAGATCACGATCCACTGTTCTGTCCACGGGGTCAATCAACTGCAGTTGGATTATTTGTTACCATAAATTAAACTAAGCAAACCCAATGAATCTCTACGCCTTCAGTTAAGAAGGCTAAGGTAATGTTGATCATTAAAGTTATACAATTCTTATTTCTTTTTGCTTTCTAAATCCACTGATTAGCTTGCTAAAGTGAGTCTGTTCTTCTTAAAAAGTGAAAAAAGAGCTTCTACTAGTGAGATTCAAACTCAAGTTTGCGTGTCTTGGCACTTCCAAGACGCCTGAAATCCCCCTGCTACATCACATTGTTGTGTCAAGGGTGTCCAGAATATGTAATTTAACTACTTTGTTCATTATTTTACTTGTATATACAGTATAATCTTCCGACAAAGGGGTCTAATTGGACATCCTGACATGAGTGTAGCTATTGTGTGACTAATTCCACGGGGATACATGCTACCTCTCATCAACACAAGTACCATATATAACTCTATCTTACCTTCTATTTTTTTTAATAATCACGGTGTTCGAACCACCTAACATGTTGTAGACATCGAAATTTTATCGGATCCCAACATTCTACAACATGATTCCAATCCGTCTTCAAACTCCTAGGTCTATCTCACACCTTCAAAATGGAAGTTTAACACATTCTATTGAACAACATCTCGAATATTCCATAAAATTTTAGGTATATATTTACAAAGAGATCAAAATATCAAATATTAAGCACTAATAATTCATTAATAAAACCTAAACCTATGTAGTCAATTTCCTATCACTTTAAAATTTACCGCAAACACGTGCACATAAATTAATTTTACGAATATCTGCTACCTCCCACCAGTACATCGAAATACACATTTCCCAAGATTATACAAATTAGAAATTGAACTAAATATATATAAAAAATAATTTAAAAATTACCAGTGCTGGTTTATCAGGATGCAATGAATCAGCAAGAAGGTAAGTATAGGTAGATGATTCCTTCTCGAATAATTGACGAAAAATAAGTTTGCAAGGCATGATTTGTGCTGAAAACGACGTCGTATAAGATTTAAAAGGAAGAAAAATATTGGGTTTTGGCAATAAAATGGAGAAGCTAGAAAATGAAGAAGATGTAGAAAAATGAAAAAACATTAATAAAAATGATTTTATATTATGATGAAAATGTGAAAATAAATTTCAGAAGCAAAGAAAATTTAATAGTAAAATGACAAATTTTAATTAAATATGCAATTGGTAGTGATTTTGACAAATATTTAGTGCCACCTGTAATATTCTCGACAATTTGATTTGATTTGTTATGATATTTAAGAAGTATTAAAATTAAATTATTTTTAATTATGATAAAATAAAATTTTTTTGATATAGACTAAAAAAAATATTGATTATATCCAGATATTAGAAGTGTCTAAATCATTTCATCTTTTATCACAAAACTAAAAAATATTTTTTAAAAAATTTGATATAATTCATGAAATTAGATTTTTTTTCTTAAAAAAAAATAAAATTACGAGTCACATTAAATTAACTCCACGTTTTAAGTTGCCTCCACGTTGATTATTTATTAAATATAACAACTTTACTTTTTAACTCAATAGATAAAAAAATTAAAATTTTCTAATTCTTGTTTTGTTACTCTTTCTCTAGTACTTGAAAGAGACTTATGGCATTTATATATTTGAAAAATATTTAATGTTTATATTCTTATATTGTCAACTCTTATTTGTTACAAAAAAAAATCTACCTAGTTTAGTACACTCAACTTTGCACAAAGGAATTTTTGATATTACTGATGGATAGGGTGTCCGTAGTTGACTAAATTAACTAAATTAATTTAGTTAATTTAAAAAAAAAAATCAAATTAAATCAAACGAAATCGTAGATGTGGTTATTATTGATTTGATTTGATTTGATTTGATTTTTTTTTTTATCAGATTTGAAAGTAATAATAGTTTTTTTTTTAGGACTTACATTGATAGACACAAATATGTAGCACATGAAAAATATGCACAAAAGCTATTAATGGTTCAATTAATCAATATTAGAGTTATGCAGTTTATATTTTTATTTTTGTCTTACAATCATCTTCAATCCACCTCTATTTTACGAGTCCGGAGCCTAACGGATATAAAATATTAACAAAAATTTAAAGCAGTATATAAAATTTTATATTAACCAAAACGACAAAATCGCTGGAACAACATCGATTTCCTCTGCCGAAAAAAGCAAAACCACTGCTAATGCAGCGATTTTCAATTAAAAAAAAAGAAAAATCGATCGCTGCCTAGGGCAACGATTTTCTCTAAAAAAAAATTAAAAAAAATATTTTTTTTTTTAAAAAATGAAATCCCTGTTTTTTCAGCAATTTTTCTGTTTTGGTTAATATAAAATTTTGTATATCGTTTTGGATTTTTTGTAATATTTTATAACCTTTAGGCTCTGGACTCTCTATTTTACTCTCCATTCTCTATATTTAGAGAGTAAAATAGATAATTGACACTCCAACCCATCTCTATATCATTCTCTATTCTTCAAATATAGGAGAACTACTATTCACACTCTCTATTTTATTTTTTGACTATTTTATTATGTTTCTATTACTTTCTAACTAACATATTATTTTACATATAATGTCATAAATTAAACATCTAATATTTATATTTATTTTTAAATGTAAAATATATTTTAAAAGATATATTATTTAATATGTAGTACTTTTATTCTGGATTAATGGTAATGATATAATGTGATTTTATTATTAATTTTCACTATAAAGAATAAACACAATAAAAATGATAAGATGAAAATTATAATTTTAAAATAAAATACATAATATGACAATTTAAATACAACATAATAATACAATACATACATTATAATTTAAATACAAGATAAAATATAATACATAACAGAATAATTAATTCGAAGTTTCACAATAACGTTTTGCAATTATTATACTACCATCACGTTTTTGAGGAAATGAAGTGTTACATGAATAATAACTACATGTATTATACTGCACAACATGATAACTTGACGGTCAACATGATCTTAAACACCAATTCACGATGTCGTAGAGGTTCCAACTCCAACGACGAAAATTGTGGTAGATAAAGATCTCCTATTTAAACAATTTTTTAGCGATACATAAAAAAAATTAAGGACGATAATGCTCATTTTGAACTCAAGAGCATCTATAGAAGCAAAGTAATAATTTCAAAAATTGATTACTTATGTAATCATATTTCAATCTTGTCCATTAATTTGTATATTATAACATATTTTCTTGAAATTTATGTTATTTAAAAATTTAGAATAAAATATCATTTTATATTAAATAAAAAATTTAAAAAAATAAAATATTATATACAACGTAATTACTGGAAAAAGACATAAGTGATTTATATTAGAAAAATAAGGAAATAAAAATAAAAAAAAATAATAATATAATATTAAAGAGAAAAAATAACTCTGAATATAATAGAAAATTACACATTATCTGAAAAAATATAAAACTCTATATTTAAAGCGTAAAATAGAGAGATAGGATCGATACCAAACTACTTACCTTATTGATTAGTCTCTTTCAGACATGTGTATTCTACGTGCCACCCTACAAATGGCAATTCAAAACTGAAACGAAAACTTCAAAAATACGGATCTCCAGCAACTCTCCAATTCTATCGCCATGTTAATTCCAAAAGATTTCTTGAAAAATCACCCGATCCGACCCGTTTTGACATTTTCAATTGCTTTCAAAATCAGTTACTACACTACTTTACTTACGTGTAAAAGAATGGAAAACCAAATTAATGGTTAAACAACAATGCATTAAAAAAGTTAGGGTGTCATTAATAACTGTAATTAAGAAACAAAAAAAGAGTTTTTTTTTTCAAGATTTGTTAATGGGTGTGTTTATTTTTTATCAGTGACTTAAAAAGAGTTTTTTTTTTTTCAAGATTTGATGATGGGTGTGTTTATATTTGATCAGTAATTGTAAATATTAACAAAAAAGAGTTTTTTTCCCCAGGATTTCATGATGGGTGTGTTTATTTTTTGATATGTGACTGTATATAGGAATCAAAAAAGAGTTTTTTTTTTGTCAAGATTTGGTGATGGATGTGTTTATATTTGATGAAAGACTGTAAATTTGGAATAAAGAGGGAGTTTTTTTTTTCTTCTGGGGTGGGGAGATTTTAAGAAATGGCAAGTATAACAGAGGTTACAATTCTACATCATGTGTGCATTGTGTTGATTGTAATATGGTTGCTTAATTCCTCCAATTATGGTCACCCTTTGGTTTATTTCATCTCCATAATATATCTTTATCTGGTATGTATTACAAGATTCTGTTGTTTTTTTCTTTATGTTTTTTAAGGTTTTGTGGTCTTATGATGTTAATTTAGGCTTTTGTTTGTGTTTCTTTGAAGGTTAATGAGCAGTATGTGACTAGATTAAAGAAGAAATTGCAGTTTGAGGAAAAAAGACAGTCAAATCAACGACGAGTGAGTATTTAGCAGCACAATTTGTAATATCTTTATGTATTTCTAGTGTTGTTTGATTTAATAGGCCCACAGAGAATATTGGTGGACAAAAAGTATAAGAAATTCCAAGATTCAAAAAGTTGCTGAGAGAGATTTTATGGTTTTATTAGTGAAATATGGAGGATTCTGTTTTCTTTTTGTTGTTAAAAGTCCCAAGCTTTACATTTTGTTGAAGGGTCCCAGAATGTTCATTTTCTTTTGCACTATGATTCTTTATGCCAAATTAGGTTGAATATAGTTAATTAGGTCTCATGAGTAGCATCTTTACTACTTTACAAAAGTCATTAAAATGAATCATGACAAACCTTCTGCTTACCAAGGACATGCTTACCGGAGGGGAGGTGAAGGATTCGGGTAGAAGGGTAGTCGTAATAGTTTTGTATCTTGTTTTTCCTACTAGTAGTATTAGTATTACCTTTTATTATTTTATTATTTCTGCATTTCTCGTTTTAAGTTTTCTAATACTACTTGTTGTCTCTTATGCCATGGTTTTCGTACTATCCTGCTGTTGTTTCTGCCTATGTTTCCATAAATGTTGTGTTTTTGCCTTATTGAGTCTAAGAGTCTATTGGGAACAATCTCTCTACTTGCACAAGGTAGGGATAAGGATTGTACACTCATCCTCCCCATTACACTCGTTATTTTGTTGTTGTTGTTGTTAGATTATGCCAAGCAAATTAGATTTCTTAAGCTTGAATACTGATGATAATGGTTGTCACTTGCTATAGATGTGGTATTTGAGTCAATACATTTTTGTTAATTTTTATATCTTCTTTTTGGGCTTTTCTCAGGTGCTTTCTGATTCTGAAACAGTGAGGTGGTTAAACCATGCTCTTGAAAAGATTTGGCCTGTATGCATGGAGAATATCGTTTCACAGAAAATTCTCCTCCCTATCATTCCGTGGTTTATGCAGAAATACAAACCGTGGACTGTGGTAGGGATACTTATGTACCAATTACCATTTAAATGTAAAATGGTTTTGGTTTTGATTTTGATTTTCCCCTCTACTATGTGCTTTGATTTATAGTTATTTTAGGTTTAATTGTTGGCTTCTGTGTTAAATACATTAGTCGTTAATAATTGTAATATCATCAGCAATTTTCATAACTTCAGTATGAGGATTAATTTGTTCTGCAAGATAAGTTACTAGGATGCTTTTCTGTTAACCTACAGAAAGACATTGCGGTGCAGTCTCTCTACTTAGGAAGAAGCCCACCTATGTTCACGGAAATGAGGGTTCTTCGTGAATCTACTGGAGATGATCACCTTGTATGTAATCCTGACTTAAGAAAGTTGGTCTATTCCATCAGTATGGTTCTGCTAGACTTTTGCTTTCTGCTAAGATATATTGAGTGCAGGTATTGGAGCTGGGGATGATTTTTCGTTCTGCAGATGACATGAGTGCGATTCTTGCTGCGAAGCTGAAGAAGAGGTTAGGATTTGGGATGGTGACAAAGTTGCATCTGTTGGGAATGCACATCGAGGGAAAGGTAAATAACTAATGTTAACTGATAGATGTGAAGGGGGCAGATTAGGAGTATCGGTATATCTTTTACAACTCCATTATGAGATTCATTAGTACTAAAATACTACTTAAAATCTTAACTAAATGTAACCTTACATTTTGCATGACTGCGTTTTTACTTACAATACAAGTGCATTACGGATCTTACTTACTTTGGCACATTTAGTTGAATAGTTAATTAAAAGGCTATTTTAATGTTCTAGAACTTACGCGTTGTTCCTCACATGTTCTATTTCTTTCCCAGTCGAGAACAAAGAGCTCAGATGTTGATGTTGTCTTTTGTTAGAAGACTTGTATGAAGATTGTTTAAAGGGGCCTAAAGAAACATTTTGATGATTGAAAAATCTAGACTCTTGATATTAGTATATCAGATGAGTTCGATTTACGTAAATATGGGATTGCGTGATAGTATTATCAAGCAGTGACGGGGTTGGATTAAATATTTACAGCTAATTTCAAAATGGTACTGATAGTTTCAGTATATACACCATGATTCTTTATATTATTGGAAAGCAGCTTTTTCCGGATGCTTAGCATGATGTGAGTATGTTCTGGCTCATCCTTTAGTGTTGTTTTGATGTTGTGGCTGGTAAAAGAATCATAGATTTATAAATTCTAGTTCTAGACATAGAGTTGGATGCTAATTCTCTTATGGAAATTTCTGAAAGTTTTCTGCCGGTTGTAGTTTAGGCACTGTGGGGTTGAAATATTTAGAGCTTTGATAAATTTTGTTTATCATTCTCAATCTGATGATTTATCATTGACGTGATGGATGGTCATATCTGCTCCCAGCTATTGCAAAATAAATTTCTTTGGGGCTAACTTTTGGCATGTAGGTCTTGTTTGGTGTGAAGTTCCTAAGGAAGTGGCCATTTCTTGGTCGTATGCGGGTGTGCTTTGCTGAGCCTCCTTACTTTCAGATGACTGTAAAACCGATTTTTACACACGGGATTGATGTGACAGAACTTCCTGGAGTTTCTGGATGGCTGGTTAGCTAAAATTGATCTCTCTCAGTATCTAGGTAAATGACTCGGCAGTTGTGCACTTTCTCTAAGTTTGTTTTGCCTTCTTTTCAGGATAATCTTCTTTCTGTTGCATTTGAGCAGACACTTGTTGAGGTGCGGTTCCCATTGTCTTCTTTACTATATTCCTCCGTCATGTTTGGAGTATTAAGTGTCTTTTGTTTTGACCTTGATCCTTTTATATAGCGATAAACGTTTCACATTAATACACTCTCGGGTATCAACTCTCAGCCTTTTCTTTCACTTGCTCAAATGGTGTGCATAGTTCACCAACTGGTACTATGGTTACCAAAAGTCCTAATTAATGATTCGTAAGGAGCTTTTAGACTAAAGTTTGGATAACATTTTGCAGCCCAATATGCTGGTAGTAGACATGGAGAAATTTGTTTCACCCCAACAAGGTAACAGTTACTCTAACCTGTCTCTCTCTCTCTCTCTTTCGTTGCTCAATATTATTAGGCCCAAATTAATAATGGATTATTGTGAATGATGTCCTAAACCACAACACATGAATGGATTTGAAATCATTTTTTTATGTGGAGGTATTCAGTATTGTAAATTTCAACATCAAATCTTTCATGCGGAGAATTTTCAAGAATCCTTTCATTCACTTTGTTTGTACTACGATAATTTATTTAGCGATTTGTTCATAGCTTGTTTTGATGGAAAATAAGGGAATAAGAGTTGGTTGGCTTCAGTTTGGGATGCATATTATTTCTGCTACTTAATTCGATATTGTTTGTTTTCTTTTCAGAGGAAAGCTGGTTTTCTATCGATGCAAAGGAGCCCATTGCCCATGTTATTTTGGAAGTCCTTGAAGCGGAAGACTTAAAGCCAGCAGATTTAAATGGTTAGACGAAAAGCCTCTTACTATAATGTATCTAACTAGGACATGCCAAATACCTGAGAGATCATTTTCAGGACTCTCTGATCCATACGTTAAGGGGCATCTTGGGCCCTACAGATTCAAGACTAGGACTCAGAAGAAGACATTAGCTCCACAGTGGCAAGAAGAGTTCAAGATTCCAGTCTGTTCATGGGAGTCTCCTAGCGATATGTTGAACATAGATGTTTGTGACAGAGACCATTTTTCTGCGGATGAAACATTGGGGTCTGTTCTATTCTCTTTTACTTTTTACTGCAGTAGCATAGAGTCATAGACTAATGATAGGATGTTAGGATATATTATTGGTCCAGACACCATCGAAAACAAAGAAAGGGCAGCTCGGTGCACTAAACTCCCTCTAAGTGCGAGGTTCAGAGATGGGCTGGACCACTTGGGTCCAATGATCGCAGGCATGCAGCCTTGCCTTGCATTTTTGGAGGTGGTTGTTTCCACAGCTCGGACCCGAACATCCTGGTCACATGGCTACAACTTTATTAGTTACACCTAGGCTCCCCTCCAATGGCCGAGACATCATTATCATCCAAAAGAAAAGGGGAAAAATAAGGATAGACCAGGAGTGAGTTGTTAACTCCAACCACGTAAGGGTCGGGTTACTCTGGGAAATTTCCATTTTTAGGTGGCTTCTGTTGCTTTTTGCGAGTTATTTCTTTCTTTTAGTTCCTTCTTCCACAACGATTGATTCTCAGCTTGTATTGTGCTCATCTTATGCTTCAGCTATCTCCTGCGTAGCTAATACTCGTAGTAACATCATATTCCTATCTATTGAGGTATTGTGATGACTTGGACAAGTAGAGATAGATTTTTGCTGTCTTTTGTGTTTCTCGTCCCTGTTCATATCTTGAGTTCCTTTGTATTTGAAGAAAGTAGGATCTTCACTGGCCGCGTGAAGAATAAAACTTACATAATCTATTTGCTATCATATTCTTTTTTTCCCTTTTGAAGAATCCTTTCAACGTCTTCTCTTCTCTTGAATGTTATGCAAAATGTGCCTTAATAAATGCAAATGCTTTTGTCTGCACTTTATTTACTCAACATGTTTCTTTTTGGCAGAGATTATTCCATAAACATCTGTGATTATAGGGATGGCCAGAGGCATGATATATGGTTGTCTCTTCATAATGTTAAAATGGGGAGACTACGTCTTGCCATAACTGTAGTTGAAGGCAGCGAAAAGGTACATACTTCTTTCCTGCAAGTTACGGTAAACAAGTACTTAGGCTGCCACGAAACCAACACTTCTCATGAGATCACTGTTAATTGCTTCTGGAAATGATTCAATTTTCAAATTATTCTGTTTTCCAGCTGATGTCATTGAATTAGTTAGGCTTAGTGACAAGTAGTTCATATATTTTTACTAACGAAAGTATAGATGGTTGAAAATTTATGTGTATTAATTTTCAGTTTACAGAGCAGTCATCCGAGCAGGCAAAAACGGACATCAAACAGGAGAGCAATTCTGATGAGATGGATACAGCCGAAGGAGGGTCCTTACCCACCGAGATGGATAAGCAATCGTCAAAAGTTGCAGATACATATGAACCAATTAACATAGAAGGGCAGAAGGAAACTGGCATGTGGGTACACCACCCTGGCAGTGAAGTACCACAAGTTTGGGAACAGAGAAAGGGAAAGAGTCGGGTTATCGATGGAGAAGTTCATGGTTCTGATGCTGATTCCATGGGAGGAAGTTTTAAGTTAAGAGGGGGAGGATCTACTCGGGGTGATGATTCTGATGAAGGTAGTGGATCTAAGAAGTCGAATCTAATCAACAGGAGTATAAATAAGATCGGGTCCATCTTTCACAAAAGTCAGAAAAGCGAGGACAGGTCTGTAAATCTTGGAGATCCTGTTCCATCTCCGCAAGCTAATCTAAAGGCAGTGAGCGCAAAGGGGATCGGTGTGAATCTTATTATGAACGATTTAGTGGAAACAACTCCTCGAGATGATAGTAAAGAGGCTCATGAGGGAAATGTTCAATGTAGTAGCTCCAACAAGAGTAGAGTCCGTGACAAGGCGAAGAATATCCTAAGACATGTATCTCGGAAGTCATCACGAAAGTCTAAAGGTGAGTTAGAACCAACAGCATCAGAGAGAGATGTATCTGTGGAATCTGACTCCTCCGACGATTTCACTCCCTTAGTTGGTTCACCTCTAGGCCGTTCAGTGAGCGGTCGTTTCATAGCCAGCACTGGCACTGAGAATCCCAATGGCAACACAATGAAGAGTAGTGAATTGGTAAGTGATAAGGGAAACATGAAAACTAGTGAGGAAGTAGTTCATGATAAAGCTATGAATTCAGTAAGTCCAAAAGTTTCTAACCTTTGAATATCTTTGTTGTACATTTTCTTTAATGCAGAGTTACTGTTATACCTTTTACTTGTACATGAATATATATCATGTAATAGTTTCATATTGGCTTCTGTTTGTACATGTTAGTGAAACTTCTGACATGGTGCGACATTGTCTGCTTTGAGCAAAGCCCGTATGATTTGTTTAAAAGTATGCAATACTTTTTCTGTGTATGCTTTTTTTTGGTGTATGCCTTTGGGGTTTTATATATCATCATTTCGTGGTGTGACATTGTCTGCTTTAAGCAAAGCCCGTATGATTCGTCTAAATGTATGCAATACTTTTTTTTTGTGTATGCCTTTGGGGTTCTTCATATCATCATTTAATCATCTCCATACTCTTTCTCGTCGAATCAAGTTCGATAATTACTCTTTTCTCAAATTGTATTTTTTTTTAAAGAAATGTCATAAAGATGATCATTTTCATTTCTTTGGACTTCAAATATTCATTGTTTACCTATCTAAGATCTTTTTGAGCAGTAAAAGATCCAACATATACAAATAGGAAAATACATTTTTAAAAAAACTGAATTTGTCTCTGCAAAATTTACTTTAGCATTTTAACTTTACAAATAATTATATCCGTCCAACTTCAGGCTATGGATACCATGACCGATCACCATCGATAAAGAAGAATCTTTCTAAATCACATCGTGTCAGCGAGGCCTTCAAGCATTCGAAATACGCCGAGATTGAAAATGACATAGCATTCCTGATAGAAAATGACGACTCCTTCAGAAAAACAATTTACCTCCCTAATCTCATTTCAAGTGAATTAAAATCCACCAAAAAGTTGACGTGGCAAATAAAAAATAAAGCAAGTGAAAAGGTAAAATTTTTTTTAAAATAAAATAAATAGGCTCCTTTTTTTCTTTCTAACCAATAAGGTTTCATCTTCCTCTGACCCCACCACCTTTATCCACCAACAAACCCACCTTTTGTTCTTCGAACCCCCCACCCGCTCCCTTCTTTCTCCTATTTCGAACCTCGCCGCGACTCATATTTATCTAACCCTTTTCTTCTTATTATCCAATGAGCTTTCCTCCCCGCCGCTTTCTTTCTTCTTCTTCGAAACACCCCCACCTATATTTCTTTATTTCAAATTATTCTTGCTTATTCTTAGAAGTGATGATTAAGAAAAAATGAAAAATCTAACAACTTGTTGTTGCTTCAAGATTTTACATATGGAAGGATTGTTGATTATGATGAACTTGAAACTTTTTTTAATAAAAAATTTATAATTTCTTCATCTCAAATAAGTTATTTAATTTGTATTATTTAGTTATTTTGATAATATGTTTTAAAAATTGAATGTTTTCTAGTCTTGAATATGTTAAGAGTTTGATTTTATTTTTATAATCTTGGATTAATTCTCAATTTTTTTTTCTATTTTTACCTTTTTAAAAATGTAAAAATGAATAAAAAAAGAACTAAAAAACTCAAATTTTATAATTTTCAATGTGGCGCTGGCGTGGCAATGATGTGATGCTTATGTGGCAATTAAATGGGGTGTGTGTAATACACTTGCCACTGTGAGACTGCTATTGTAGTATTAGGGTTGAAAAAAAAAATCAGTTCAGAGATGTTAAAGGATAATTTAAACGGCATGCAATTTAAGTGCTAAAGTAAGTCTTGTTATCAAGTTCAAGAGCTTTTTTTAAATTTTATAAACAGTGACAAATGAATACCCTTCATAGATCTCCTACAAATAGAAATAGTATTGTACTTAATTAGATATTACACGTATATCAAACCAATCCAATATTATATGTATACAACTCTAATATTATTCTATACCTAAAAACATTCTAATATATAATTTATGGATATTTAATTTTCTTAATTTTAACTTTAGTTTTTATTTCTTATGGTACAATAATATGGTATATCAAACGATATCCTATGAGATTAGACATCTCACCTTCTATATGGGATAGCTAACTTCATCAGTTCGATGTAAATGTTATTCTAGGATTAGTTAATATCCAAATTAAACACATGATAAAATTTATTTCAAACATTATTAACTATATTCCATATATCATATTCTAACACTAGGATTGGTCTAACAATATTAGCCCACTGTCTATAACAAATCAACATAACTTATTTAATTCAATAAATAAAGGCTTAAGTCATAGGCGACCCCTTAAAGTTGTTCGCATAATTTACTTAGACACCTCAACTAGGTCATGTTCCAATTTAACCCTTAAATTGTTCAAAACATATACTCATTAAACACAAGATGCTTATGTGGCAAGATAAGTGTAATTCACCGTGAATAGATCCCAATATTATTATTATTTTTTAATTTTTTTAAGTTGATTTTGTAATTTCTTGAAACCTAGGTATATTATTAAATAACTAAAATTAATAATTTAGTTCAACAAAGATCTCTTAATAAATTAAAAAAAGAAAAACATAATCCATTATCCTTCAACAATCGTCTTCTTCAAAGCACTCTGTGTTCTTCAATCTTTAGAAAATCTTGTTTTGGTTTCATGTTTTTTTTTTTTTTTTTTTTGTTTAAAAGAGAAACTGAATTATTATCAGCCAAATTCCTAAGCCACCATCCCCCGCCTCACCCCTTCCTCATATACTTTCTTTCTAGCATTGTTCCGTCATTCTCGATATCATCAGCATTATTTTGGAGTTTCATAAGAGAATTTCATCAAAAAAAATAACAATCAAATTGTCTCAAAAATAATTTCGTTGAAACACTATTTTTTCCGGCAAGACTAATACGAATCTGAAGTTATTTTCTTGTAATTGTTAAAAAGTTCATAAACCCTAAAAAACTTACAACATAGAGAAATTAAAGAAACATGTGAATCTAAATTGACGTTTGAAAAAAAAAAAGAGGTGAGATTTGGAGAAATAGCACAACAATGCTGATGAATTTTAGTATAAAGCAGATGGGGCAGGTATATCAGTGGGGAAAAAATCCTTGTGTGAATTGAGAGAGGAAAATCGGAGTTCCCATCATTATTGAAGTATTTCTGATGTATATGGAGGTGATGTGGTTGGGTGAGTGCTATGCAAAGAAGAAACGAAGAAGAAAGGTTTTTTTTTTTTCTATTTTTATGTTATATATATATATATATATATATATATATATATATATATATATATATATATATATATATATTTTACTAAAAAAGTAGTTTTATTTTATTTATTTTTTCTAATTTATTTTTTTTAATTGTTATTATGGGGTCAATGTCACATGTCTTTTTTTATTGGTTATTGTACCATATCATTCGCGAGTGTATGTCACTCACTCTCTATTTTTAATTGTTTGTCAGAAAGTGTTCAATAGGAATATATTTTAACTAGTAAATGTGTTCAATTGAAACAAATCTTAGATAAGGTATCTAACTGAATTATGCGGACAACTTTAAGAGGCCGGGAATGACTTAGGCCATAAATTAAAAACTCAAACCAAACTGATCCATTTACATCCCTCAGAAAAATTACTTGGTTTTTAGATTACCTTTTGAATTTAGTAATATATTTTTCTTTTAACTTTATACCAATCAAACACCAAGGTTTAGGAGCATGATACGTGTTGTCATTTATTGATTTCCTCCTCACTAATACATCTAATTCAAGTACAATTTACCTCTAGCTAATCAATTACAATAGAAGTTATAATTTTTTGGCACAAACTTTAGCCTTTGTGTTTTTTTTTTTAATTTCCGAAGTCCATATTGAAGCTTCGACTTAGGCTTATGTTGTTAAAGCTGATGAATTGTGATCATTTTCCTCTAAGGGAAAAGTACCATAACCATATTCATACACATCATGATCTTGTCCATAACTATTGTCCATGTACCAATAGTTCATCATGTCATCACTAATGGTATTAGAAGGAGCAATCTCCATCTCTATATCCATCCAATTCAAATCAAGACAGCTCGATTCGAATAAATTTTGACTTTGACTTTGATTTTGACCAAATTCCCACGATTGCCAATCTTCATCGTTGGTAGTACTCCCTTGATGAGTATTCTGAAATGAATCGTGATCAATGTTTATCAGGTGTTGATCATCAATTTCAGCCTCGAGAGATCTAATCACACTCGATAATCTCTCGTTATCATGATCAATATCGTCTACGCCTTGCGAGTCATCAAGCAATGACATGAGAAGGGAGCAATCTATTTGAGAGTGATCAAAATTGGTCAAATCATTATTGCACCCATTGTTACATGCCCTATTCTCAACCTCAGGTACCAAAGTTGCCATAGTATTGTTTGATACACTCACAAGAAAAATACAAACACTTGAACTACTAAAAACTCAATGGTTTCTCAAGAAAATTATCATACCTTTAAATAGGCAAAGAAACCATTGAGCCCCACAAACTAAATAAATGCTAAAAAGCTATCATATCTTATAGAATCCCCCACCCCCACCCCCCCACCCCCACCCCAACCAAAAAAAGTATACAAGTGGCACATTTGCACATGGTCCATAGTCACCCACTAAATAAATCAACAAAAAAAAAAGTGAGTACTAATCAACCGATAATGTGGTTATTAAAAAATAATTGAATACAATAGTTGATACTAGGCAATTAATATTCTGTTAAATGCCCTTGTCATGAACAAAGATAAAAGTTGAAAAAATTGCCCTATATGTACAACATCTATTCAAATGATATTCTATTTTATTTTTATGCACAAGTGAGTTTATATGGTCAGAACTCATTATAACAATATTTTTATATAACAAAACTGATTGAACATAATTGTATCGAATTAATTTATATTATTTTTAAAATAAAATCAAAGATTTTTATTTAAGTGTATAACTGTCTCAAACATCACATTCGTCTTTTTAACTTGTAATAAAACGAAAACTATTTAAACCAATTGACTTAAAATATCAAGTTTTTCTCGAAATAAACTTTTTATGTTAAATTTTATCTTTTATATAACGACTTTTCATCTATAACAATAATAACTATCTCTAAAACGATACGCTCTTTAATTTATAATATTACCCAACTATAACAAGTATTTCTTTTTTTGAGAATATATAAGTTAACTAGCTTTTTAGAAATAAATCATTCTTTATTAAAATTCAAACGTGAGAACTCATGATTCCTTACTCATTTTGTTGATTACTAAGTCACGATAGCTCTTGTATTGTGTGCTATGTAAAGTAACATGCAAGGCAACAATGTATATTATACATAATCTTAATTTGGTAAAATAGACAACAAAATAAATATATATATATAATATAATAGTTGTGTAAAAAGAAAATCTTTATAATATCAAAGTATGATGGGATTATAAAGCAAAAAAGGTGGATGAGACCACAAACATATATGAGAAGACATATATCTGAAGATAATATAAGATCAAATGGGAAAATTGGTAAGTGGAAGGGGGAATTTATCCCTATAGGACCACTTATAATTAATTTATTTAAGTTGATTAATATATGTCTATGCTTGATTACTCATCAATATGATGAGTGATTCAAGGAATAAATTATATATCATAGTCACAGACATGTTTGATTTTTAAGAATAGTATGTTTGAACTAATGTGGAGGCATCAATCACTTAGCTTTAAAAAAAAAAGTATATAGTATACAAGTCTTATAAAATCTTGAGGAGAAAAGGATTCCATAGATTCATTGGAGGAATAGGAATATAATAAATATAATCAAAAATAATATTTTATTATAACGATCAATTTTTTTAATTCAATATTCATATCATGTTGTATCGCTTTCTTTATTCTAATTGAAGTGTTTTAATTTGACTGAGTACGAAGCATAAAATATAAAGGAAATTTTTTAATATTATGGACTTAAATTAAATATATGTGCAATCATTTGAATATATCTTATGCTCTTAAGTTTGCCATGTAAAATGTTGGAGCTGAAAAGCTTGATACAATATATAAAGAGATACTTCTTTTAAGACAGACTAAAAAGAAAAAAAAAGATATTTAAATTGGAATGAAGCTAGGGTTTCTAAAAGTTATAATAATATATTGCTATAACAGATTAACAGTCAAAAACATTTGAACGAACAACACCATTATATAGAGATTTGAGTATACTTAGTTTGTAATTTTAAATGTACTATAATATTTATTTATGCAATTATGAAAATTTCAAAAGATGTATATAATCTTTAAAATATTTTAATATTTATATATATAATACTTTTCACTAAAAAAAAGTATAACATTCCTTTTGAAAAGGAACTATAGTAAAAGAAAATAGTATCATACAAGTATATAGCATTTTCCTTTTTTAAAAAAAATAAAATCAAATACAATTCAAACCACAAGGAAAAGGAATCATTTAAAATTTCACTATCTTACCTATTCAAACCTTTTATTCTTTTTACATTTTTTTTTATCTAATAAACTTAGCTTTCAGAATAAAGTCATGTTTGAAATTGTCCAATACCAATTGTGTACTATAGACTTTATGTGAAAAAATTACATAGTGCAATATATATTCAAAGAATAAATATGTATTATAGTTAAAAGAAATGGCGAAATCAAAATTTAAAATTTATAATTTTTATATTATCAATATTTTCAAATTAATAATATATGTATATATTTAGTAATTTTTGATATAAAATTAAAACTATTATTTTTTATGATAACACTCTAAATTCACCAGTCAAATCATGGAGATAGAGAAATATAATAGCCACATGGTCCACCAAGGCAAAAATGGTGATGCATTTTGGTGGGTAAAGGATTGGACATGTGTACCCAGTAATGGCTTTAAAAGCGGGAGATACGATCATGGCTCATCGATTCGATAGAATTTAATATCTTAAAAGTATAATTTATTATATATATGTGTGTATTAAACGTATTTAAATTGATCTTATCAAAATTTATAATGCCTAATTTTAAGATACTATTAAATTGCTCAGGGACAGAGCTAGTCGATTATTTATTTATTTATTAAAAATGATATATTATATATACATAAATTTATTTTTATGTATATAAAATAGGTTTCAAATCTCTTTAATTTTGGATATATTTATTTATTTTTTAAAAAAATTAAAATAAAATTTTTGATTCCTAAAATTGACTTTAACAAAATTAAGAGTGGTCTAGGTCAGCAGATGAAAGTGGAGAGAAATATTGTTTGCCACCTCTAAGTTTTTTGATGATCCAACTAATGATTATTATGTGATCTATTATTAATTAATGCCACAATATATGTGTTTTATTGATTTTTTATTTAGTGGTCGATATTTATATTAAAATTTAATTTAAATTCACGTTATGTAAGGCCGAAAATTTTTTTATAATCGAAATTTAAATTTAAAATCTCGAGAAAAACAATCATATACGTATCCACCGCAATATATCCATTGATGGTACCATATATATGTGTTAAGTGTATGAGCTTTGCTTTAACTATCTTTTAAATATCTAGTACTATTTAACTTGCCCTACAATTCCATGCAAATATATTATCATTTTAATCATGAAAATTAAGTATTAATTTGATCAATATAGTCTAAACCTCATGGGATATAAATGGAACCAAGGGACTATTTCGTGATTTTATATTATTTGACCTCTATATTAAAAATATTCAAGTTATTTAATTTATGATTATACTTTTTAATTTATCTTTTGTATTTTATAACAATACAAAAAAAATTCTAAAACATTGTTAGTAAAATTTGTTAACTAGCATAAAATTTTAATTAAATTACACTATCAAATCAACACGAGTCACATAAGATTCTAACTAAATTACAATATCAAATCGACTTCAAATCAACACGAGTCGCATAATATTCTAATTAAATTTTAATATCAGATCGACATGAGTAAAATATATAAAAATGATGGAGTATAAAGAAAGTGGAAGAAGTGGTCATTGGTGCTCCTCCATTCATATTAATGGAAACCTAAGCAACCAATAATAGTCAACTTTTGGTGATTTTATTAAAGTAAATGCCACTCAACTTCATCAACTATGGTCACACGTGCATTTCAATATATTGAAGATTCTTTATTTTCGTAATAATTTGTGTTTGACTAATTAATTTTAAAAAAAATATATTTTTTTATCAATTTTAAAACAATAATTTGTGGTCAAGTTTTTAAAAACACTTTTGAGTTTTTTTTTTCCTTTTTAAAATAATAATACTCCATCATATGTATTTTAGGATGACTCAATTGGTTTGGCTCCATAATGGTTATTTATACGAATAATTAAAGATTTATCACCTCCAATCTCAATGCTTATGAATTGTGTCGGTTATAAAAAAATTTGTTTAGTGTTGTTTATATTTTCTCTATGATTTACTTGCTATTATATTCGAAGGATAAAGAATATCACATAAGGTATAGCTATTGAAGGTTATCTCGAGATTTTAAAAAGTAATATATTAGGATAGTATCTAGCTTCGTTGAAATTAGAAATTGAGCGTTCACCCTTATATAGAAAAAAAGAATAAATATAAGAATTAGAATAAGAGTAATGGCAATAAGATCTAACCATGGATGGTCCAAGAATGACTTAGAAAAGAAGAAAAAGAAAAAGATTCCTCCACTTCCACTTTCTTGTGTTCATTCGAAATCGTCAAATGACACAATTTTATTAATCAAGTTAACTGTATTTCAATAGTTCTATAGATCAATCAATCAATCAAAGCTAAAATAAAAGGGAGCTTCAATATATAAATATGTACGTTTTCATGAAATATATGATGCGGTGAATGAGATTGTTTCTTTATCTATCAGATATAGTGTAGTGAATGAGATTATTCCTTTTAATCAAAGATCTGGAATACGAGTCTTAAATATGAAAAAAAATTTAGTAGAAAGCATTTTTCTTCGAATGAAACCCTACATGATACAAATTCAGATGTAATCGCAGGTTCGGATTTAAAAACCAAATACTCGATGGAAAAACATAAGAAAATAAATATGTACGCCTAAGCCTATAATATTGTACAAGACTTCAAAACTAAATCGGTATGTATTACCAACAATAAGCTAATCAAACAACGAAATCGATGTACAAAGCATCTCGTATTAGTAAAATTTGGAGAACTGCATCCTAAGAGATGTGATGCAGAGACAATCTTCCCAGTCTTGATACAAAAGTAAATGATTGTTTCCACGACTCTAACAACAAGATGAAGAAGGATAATAAGGTGGACATGAAAAATGACGGGTAAATAGCTAATTGTAGTGGAATCCTAAAGCTAGCGTTTGATTATAGATTCTAAAAGTTATTTAAAGTATCATTAAGTTTGATATAAAATCATCATTTTATAAAAATGAATTAGATAATATATTATTTTAAAATTATAAAATGATATTTTAATAAAAAATAGGGAAAATACCAAAGTACCCCCTCAACCTATGCCCGAAATCACAGAGACACACTTATACTATACTAAGGTCTATTACCCCCCTGAACTATTTTTATAAAAATATTTCTACCCTTTTTAGCCTACGTGGCACTAGTTCGAAAAAAAAAGTCAACCATCGTTGGGTCCACAAGATAGTGCCACGCAAGCTAAAAATGGGTAAAAAATTATTAATAAAATAAGTTCAGGGGGGGGTAGTAATAGGACCTTAGTATAGTATAAGTGTGTTCTGAGATTTCGGCATAGGTTGAGTGGGTACTGGGCATTATCCCTAAAAAATAACTAATAACATAATTATCAATTAATTCCTCAAAATACAATTAATTATAAATATCATGTTAGAGTATATACTACTCCCTCTGTCCCTATTTAGTTGTTCACTTTAGAAGTGACACACATATTAAGACACCAATTATTATCATAGGTCAGTTACAGTTTTACTCTAAACTTAAAAGATTATACAACTCTCTAAGTATAATAAATGTATTTTCTGGTTCCAAAAGCATGCATTACAACTTAGTAGTACTAGAAATTTTCTAGAATTAAATAAAGGCATATTAGGAAAAAATTTATTGTCCTTTCTTGATTTATTAAAATGAACAAGTAAATAGGAACATATATAAAAGATAATATGGACAAGTAAATACGGACAGAGGGAGTATTAATAATGTGTTTAGACATAATATTCTAACAACGGAGAAAGTTCAAAAATGTCATCAATATATTAAAACTGGTTCAAAAATATCCTTCTTCCACCAATTAGTTCAAATTTGCCCCTCCTTCCACCTATCGTATAAAACAAAATATCCTTGCCTATTAGAAGTTGTTTAGATTTGCCCCTCCTCATTCTACCTATTCAATCAAATTTGAATAATTTCTAATATGTCAAGGGTATTTTTATTCAATAAGTGAAAGAAGGGGTAAGTAAATTTGATTTAATAGATGGAAGAATGACATTTTTAAATTATTTCTAATTTAAAACGGTCAATGTTAAATGCCCAAGTGAGAGAATACCTTTAACAATGCATTAAGATATACTATTAATTATGTGTTTAGGTACAATATTTATTATAGATAATTATTTATTCATTTTAATAACAAGAAATTAATAGATGATTTATTTGTTTATGTGCCCATTTATTTTTATAATAATAGATGATTTAGTGTAAACAATTTTAAAATACACAAAAATTAAATCATCAATTCTATAAAGGTATTGATTTACTCCAAAAACACGTAGGGGAAGAAGGGTGTTTGACAATTGCAAGTTCCGAAATCCAAAAAAATCAAAATAAGATTAAAAAAAAAAAAGCATTGATTCTGTTTTTTCTTTTAAGATATGTCTATCAATAATAAAAATCAATTTCTGATTCGCAATTCGAAAAAATTCGATCTTGTATTAATGGAATAGGGTTAAAAATATTTCTGAACTATCCAAAATAGATTATATCCTCCATCCATTACATTTTGAGATCAAAACTACCTTGTTGTTATCACAAGAGACTATAAATATCCTTAAGATTTAACAACCCAATTTTTAGTGACGTGACAAGTCACATGAGACTAATCTCTTCACTTAATCGTTATCAACTTGGATTCAATATAAAAGAACTAGACTTTTTGAGGCGATAAAAGTCGCCACGAAATTCCAAAATATTGTCACTAAAGGTTATACGTGATTTTTAGAGACGACTAAGGCTGCAACAACCATTCCCTAGTATAGCATATTTTTTTTCAACAAAAAAGTATGATAATGAATTTTCGATTGCAACCTAATTTTCTAAAATAAATAACATGCATTATTATTATAAAAAAAACATACGATATTATCACGGAAATCATCAAAGTTACTTCTGAATTCAAATCTCCTACTACAATATCATTATACATTTTATGCATTTACATATTACATTAAAGTAAATCAAGTAGTCTCTTCAAACTCCTTGATAAATATCATTTGTGATTTCTAAAATAAATGAGAAAAAAGCACAAAATTAAAATTTAATGTTAAAAATACGTCAAAACCTTTAGTGACTTCTGAACTTTTGTGGTAACTTATGTCGCTAAAGGTCTAATTATTTTGTAGCAATACCTAGTTAAAAATACTTAGGTGGAGGAATTGATATCATGTGGTTTGTCATATCACTAAAAATTGGGATATTAACTTTTGACCATATTTGTGGTCTCTTAGGATAACAATGAAGACATTTTTTATCCTAAAATGTAAATTGTAACGAAGAATATAAATAATTTATTTCGCATAATGCATAGGCAATATTATATTATGTTAACCTCATAATATATCCATGAATTTTGATATGATGGTAAATTTTCACACAACTCGTTAGTCAAACTACTCATTTAATAGTTGGTTAAATGTCTTTTTAATTAGGAAAAATGCACAAGTACCCCCTCAATCTATGCCCGAAATCTCTGAGACACACTTATACTACACTAAGATAACTTTCTACCCCTTTTCGGCCTACGTGGAGAAAAAGTCAACCAGCATTGGGCCCATAAGATAGTGCCACATAGGCCGAAAAGGGGTAGAAATTATGAATAAAATAAGTTCACGAGGTAATAGGACCTTAGTATGTTAGGTTATCCCACATCGGAAGTGGAAGGGGCTGGTGGTCAATTTATAAGTGTGAGGGAAAACCTCAACCTTTGAGCTAGCTTTTGGGTTGAGAAGGCCCAAGACAACCAACATTGGTATCAGAGCCCAGGTTGTCAACAAGTCTCAGCCCACGGGAGAAACTGGGTTGTCGCTCTCCAGCCCAAGGCCCGATGTGTGAAGGGGGAGATTGTTGGGTTATCCCACATCGGAAGTGGAAGGGGCTGGGGTCAATTTATAAGTGTGAGGGAAAACCTCAACCTTTGAGCTAGCTTTTGGGTTGAGAAGGCCCAAGACCACCAACATAGTATAGTGTAAGTGTATCTGAGATTTCGGGCATAGGTTGAGGGGGTACTTGTGCATTATCCCTTTTAATTAATTGAAGATTGTGGGCTCTTAATTTCGCGATGGTTGGTTATAAATCAATTTATATGTATCTAAAAGAATATTACATAGGATATTTATATCTATTTATTTAATTTTTTTTAGATAAATTTAGATACATAGTTATACACATATAAATTTGAAAAGGTATAAATATCAATTGATACAAAATTAAACAATACGTCTTAGTCAAACTACTATTACTATTAATAATTGAGTTAAAGGTAAAAAAGGCACACCTAAATTATTTCACTTTATCGAGTTTCATATCTGAACTATTCAGAGTGTAGTTTCCTATATGAACTATCATTCAATGATTATCGAAACATATCTTAACGTTGACTAAACCAAATATTTGTCTAAAAATATTTTTAGGCACGTTTGTCCTTGTAATCTCCATCCACCTACATATATCGTTCCTTATTAGCTGATACAATAACTTTTTAAAATATGAAGATAAAGCACAAATATCCTTACAATATGATTGAGATCTTAGAGACATATCTTAACAAAATTAAGGTTCTATTACCCTGAACTCATTTTTTTTTCTTTTTTTTTGTAAATTTTGTACACCTTTTGACTTATGTGATATCCGTGATTTCTCGCAGCTGAAGCGTGTGAAAATTATTTGAATATCTATAAAAAAAAATTTCAGAAGTGTAATATGACGTTAGTTTAATTAAAGTGTGTCTCTGATTTCGATCATAGTCAATGAAAGTACTTGACCTTATCCCTAAAATATATTTTAAATTGACTTCTTTAAAACTCTAAACTCTCTCCTTCAAGTCGGATGTATCGATGCCACAATAAAAACAAGAGCACGAAGAATATGATGAATGTCAGAATAAATTAACTTATATAATGATAGTTTTAACTTTTAATTTTATTTAAATTTACAACGAAGAGTGTCATGTGATATAATTTCTTAAACAAAAGAGAGAATGTACACACATAGTCCGAAATTAGAGTCTATGTATTTCGATTAATTATTGAGTGATAGTTCAGATAGAAAAAATATTCAAATACGTAACTTATAAAGATTTGAAAAAACCGCGCTTTTCTTTCTCCTTCAAAGTTCAAAGTTCTCTAATGGAAGCTTTATTGGATTCTCAGTAATGTTATCAAAGCTGAACCCTTTACATGGCTCCTTTCTTCTCTCTTTCTCAGAATTCTCACTTCCAAACCTTAAATACTCAAATTCTTCGAAGACCCTTTTCAACGCTGGCACTAAAACAAACAAATTCTTGATTTACTGCAACACCCAAATCGCAGAAAATGGCCGAAACGGAGACATTAAAGAAGCTGAATCCATTTTCTACAGTATGCCCAGCAAAAATGTCGTTTCTTGGACGGCAATGCTCACTGCATATTCACAAAATAGACAACTCAAGAATGCACGTGAAGTGTTTGATAAAATGCCTGAGAGGAGTGTTGCTTCGTGGAATGCAATGCTGACTGCTTATATGAGGAATAGAGTTGATATTAATGAGATTTTTAGTTTCTTTCAGCTGATGCCAGAGAGAAATTCGGTGTCTTTTGCTGCGATGATTACTAGTTTTGTTAATGCAGGGAGGGTTGATATGGCAGAGGATTTGTATAATCGGACTCCTATGGTTTTTCGGGAACCTGTTTGTTCAAATGTATTGATAAATGGGTATTTGAAAGTTGGGAAGTTAAATGACGCAGTTCGTGTTTTTGATGGTATGGTGCAGAAAGATATTGTTTCTTGTAGTGCAATGATTGATGGTTACTCTAAGAATGGGAGAGTTATTGAGGCTCGGGAGTTGTTTGATACGATGAAGGAGAGAAATGAGGTAACTTGGGGTGCTATGATTGATGGGTATATGAAAGTTTGTTGTTTCGAGGATGGGTTTGATTTGTTTCTAAGAATGAGAAGAGAAGGTGATGTGAGACTGGAGCCTACTATACTAACAATTGTTTTAGAAGCTTGTGGAAGATTTAGTAAGCATCAACAAGGCTATCAAGTCCATGGATTGGTTTCTCGTTTGGGATTTGAATTTGATGTTTTCTTGGGTAATTCATTGATCACTATGTACTCTAGATTTGGTTGTGTAAATGCAGCTAAAAGTGTGTTTGATTCGATGTTAAGGAAAGACGTCATTTCATGGAATTCACTTATTAGTGGTTTTGTTCAAGCTGGAAAACTTGAAGAGGGATATGAGCTTTTCAAAAGAGCTCCGGAAAAGGATGTTGTTTCATGGACAGCCATGATTACAGGGTTTTCTGAAAAGGGGTTGACTGAAATTTGTGTCGAGCTATTTAAAATGATTCCCGAGAAAGATGATGTTGCATGGACAGCTCTTATCTCTGGTTTTGTGAATAAAGGAGAATATGAGGAGGCTTTCCGCTGGTTTGTTAAAATGCTTCAAAGTGCAGTTAGACCAAATCCTCTAACTTTAAGTAGCATGCTTAGTGCTTCAGCTGGTATGGTCATGTTGTATCAAGGACTGCAAATTCATGCTCTTGTTTTGAAAATGGATATGGAGTTAGATTTGTCTATCCAAACTTCTCTTATCTCAATGTATTCTAAGTGTGGAAGTTTAGATGATGCCTATAGGATCTTTAAATTCATAAATTACCCGAATATTGTTTCTTTCAATGCAATGATAACTGGATTTGCCCAAAATGGCTATGGCGAAGAAGCTCTAAGGTTGTTTCACCAGTTGCAGAATGAAGGTGAGCAACCTAATGGAATCACTTTTCTAGGGGTTCTTTCGGCCTGTATGCATGCGGGGCTCGTAGAAGAAGGATGGAACTACTTCAAATCCATGAAATCATTATACAACATTGAACCAGAGCCTGATCATTATACTAGCATGGTTGATATCCTAGGACGAGCTGGTTTACTCGATGAAGCAGTTAGTCTAATCAATTCAATGCCATTTAAGACACATTCAGGGGTTTGGGGTGCTCTTCTTGGTGCCAGCAAGACTCATTTGCGCCTTGATCTTGCAAAGCTTGCAGCTGAAAAGATTTTGGACTTGGAACCAAGTAGTGCAGCTCCGTATGTGGTCTTGTCAGACCTTTATTGTATTGTTGGAAAGAAGAAAGACGAGGAACGAGTTAGGCTGGCAAAGAAATTGAAAAGAATAAAGAAAATTCCAGGTTGCAGTTGGGTGTTGTTGAAAAACAATATTGGTTTATTTCTCTCTGGAGATCAGTCCCATTTGAACTTTGATGAGATCAGCTGCACATTGTGGATGGTTATGGATGACACGAAACAGGTAAGTTGCATAGATCATGACTTGTTATCACTGTAAAAGATGTTACTCTCTCCGTTGCAATTTAATTGGCACGGAGTTTAAGAAAGTAAAAAAGACTTTTATCAACCGCACATATTATATCAGTGAGATGATAATTGAAAAGTATTTCTAGTTATCATTTCTTGCAAGGTCCTCCTGATACTTGCTACCTCCTACCAACATAGATACCAGGTAACTCTGTCTGCTAAAATTTGTTAAACTGGATCACCTTTTGTCCAACAAACAAAACGGACTTAAAAACTAACGGTGACTATCAAAAATTACTACTTGGCATGTCTCATATCTAGTCATGTAAGTAGTTTAAGAAGAATGCTCAAGTACATTGCATTAATTTTGCAATAATTAGGTCATGTATCAATTTGTTCTTGAGCTACCTCTAAAACTTGGCCTATCTTTCCAACTACACTGACTAGTTCGAATGGTATTAATAATACCTTTGTGTTCTCATGTTTATAGTGTTTGCACGTACAAGAAGTGCGTGAGATGGAAAACAAGTTGTCTCAGTGTGAGCTATAGGTCATGGGTTGGATTTGTGGGACGAAGCACTAATGCTTGTGTTAGGATAGGTTGTTTACCCCTGCTAACGTGAGATGCTTGGTTCACCAGACACCCTTTTCTTTCAATAATTTTCTTCCATATATGGTCCAAATGGAGAGTTAACATAGTATCTCAATATTGACATGTCTATCCAAACCAAGAAGCTAATTTTGAAAAAAAAAAAAAAAAAAAAATTACAACTTCGAAATCAAATGATTGAAGTACTAAAGAATAGTAGTTACACAATTAAACCAATTCAACATCCACCACCACCACCTCCACCACCACCACCATCACCTCCTCCTCCTCCACCATCACCACCACCTCCTCCTCCGCCATCACCAGCTCCACCTCCTCCGCCACCACCGCCATCACCACCTCCACCTCCTCCGCCATCACCACCCCCTCCTCCACCAAAACCACCATCACCACCACCCCCTCCTCCACCACCGCCACCGCCTCCTCTAACGAAACCACCACCACCACCCCTTCCTCCACCTAAATGACCATCACCACCTCCACTACATATTATGCTAGTGAGACTAGTCATGCCAATAGCACCATCACCTATACTGTGAATGTTTCCTCCTCCACTCACAAGACTCTTTTTCTTTTTCTTCATCTTGCTGGAAATAATTACATAGCACATAATGAAGACAACAAACATCACAAACAAAGTTAGGAATGCAAGGAGTATGATAGTACCTATCTTCTATGACTATCCTAAGGAGTTTATGCTCCTATATATGTTGTATTTTGACAACAACATGATGAGGAATATTCAAATCAAAGAAATAAAGGAAAATATGTCAACAATAACAATTTCAAGACGCATCTACAAGAAGAACGCAAATTTCCTATAAATTTTCGTGCCGAAATATGAAATTTCTAAATTCTTACAACTTTTTACATGCAAATATTATTAGCTGGAGAATTATTTGGATTTGTTGATACCGTTTTCATAGGTAAATCCGCAAGCTAAAACTAATTTCTATGTTAGTATGCAAGAAAATCCATGAATAAAGTTATTTGCAGATTTAGCTAAAAATACTTGAGTGGGGATTTATTTGAGGATTCAAATTCTATAAATTTTGTTAAAGATTTATTTATCGACTTGAGAATTCTCTTACGTAGAACTTGAGAATTTTACTGTTACAAATTTATTGGAGATTCTTTTTTGGGGGTCGACAATATATGTATACTCAGAAAATTTTGTTGTTGCAATTATAAGTAGATTTTTCTTGAAAATTTATCTAAAAACTCTTTTATAAATGCCATGCACATTTTTCGATTTTTTTTAACATACATGTAGTTAAATTTAATCCAGGTAAAAATCAATGTGCCAAATTGTTCGTGAGATAATAAATAACTACCTCACAAACTTGCATTCTCCCATCTTTCCAACTACACCACTCAACTTTGCAGGTTTCTATTACCCTCTAGACTAGTTAGGTATTAATACCTCATTTTACGCTTGTTTGGATAATAATTGCTCGTATAAGAAGTGTGTGATACGAAGAAAATGTTATTTTTGTATGACTTATAGAGCACGATTTAAACCGTAAAAACAAGCATTAATATTTGTATTAGAGTAGATTGTCTAACCCTAAACTATAACTCAGAATACTTAGTGCACCAGACGGCGCTTTTCTTTCATATATGGTCCAAACAAACACTTCACATAGTATCTCAACATTGACATTTCTATCAAAACCAACAAGCTTTAAGAAAAATAATATATCAAGGAAATTACAAGAGTCCGAAACTCAAACGGTAGAAAATATTAACAAAAATTCCAAAAGGGTATATAAAATTTTATATAAACCAAAACGGTAAAATCGCTCCGCCGGCAGCGATTTACTTCAACTGAAAAAGTAAAATCGTTTTTTTCTTCTTACAAATCGCTGCCAGGGCAGCGCGATTTATAAAAAAATTTTTTTTTTTTTTAAAAAAAAAACATAAATCGCTGCCTAGGCAGCGATTTACATTTAAAAAAAAAAAAAAAAAATTTATGTAAATCGCTGCCTAGGCAGCAATTTACCAAATAAATTTTTTTTTTTTTTATGTGAGCCCGAGACAAATAAACAACAATTCAAAACATAGGAATCAAATTTGCACAATGAAATTTTTTTTTTTAAATGTAAATCGCTGCCTAGGCAGCGATTTACATAAAAAAAAAAAAAAAAATTTATTTGGTAAATCGCTGCCTAGGCAGCGATTTACATAAAAAAATTTTTTTTTTTTTTTTAAATGTAATCGCTGCCTAGGCAGCGATTTACATAAAAAAAAAAAAAATTTTGTAAATCGCTGCCTAGGCAGCGATTTATGTTTTTTTTTAAAAAAAAAATTTTTTTTTTATAAATCGCTGCCCTGGCAGCGATTTGTAAGAAGAAAAAAACTTTTTGGCAAAATCGCTGCCCCAGCAGCGATTTTACTTTTTCAGTTGAAGTAAATCGCTGCCGGCGGAGCGATTTTACCGTTTTGGTTTATATAAAATTTTATATACCCTTTTGGAATTTTTGTTAATATTTTCTACCGTTGAGTTTCGGACTCGAAATTACAACTTGATATAAAAACATTTAAGTACTATAGAATAGTAGTTACATTTTTTACCAATTCAACATCCACCACCACACCACCTCCTCCTCCTCCTCCACCACCACAACCACCCTCTCTGCCAAAACCACCACAACCACCTCTGCAACCGCCGCCACTACATGTTATACTTGTTAGAGTAGGCATACCAACAGCACCATCACCTATCCTATGATTGTTCCCTACTCCACCAGAGTCTATACTCCTTTGGGTTGCATTATTACCAACAAGACTCTCATTGTTCTTCTCTGTCTTGCTGGAAAACGCGATAATAAGAATGATAAGAATCATAACCACAGAACAGGTAAGGCCATAAGGATTATGATAACAACTTCCTTCATGTCAAAAAAAAAAAATAGAATATAAGACGCGTAATTATACTGTCCTTAAGGATTTTAAACTCCTACTATATTAACACGATGAGAATATTAATCAGAGCGAAGAAATAAAGGAAAATGTGATTGTAATGTAGGATGCTCACAAACAAGAACTTAAAATTTCAAACATGATTTAAATATTGAGGTATATTAGGGTTTCTTAACTTAACGTAATTTCTGCATGAAGACATGTATTGCACATGAAAATTTGATAATATTAATTCAACTTGTGTTGAGTCTTCAGTTACTTTGAATATCACAACATGGGAAAGAATTACAACTTTTAATATTATTTATCAACAGATCATGTCAAAATTAAAGTGACGTGAAAAGAAAGATTCAAATGGGCATTTTCATTGGTAGTAGATTTGAGAATATAAATTAAATAATAAAAATATGTTATTTCAACTCGTGTAAATATTAGATTAGAATGATCATACATTTCAATATAGTATTACAGCAACACCCCACATGATTTCTACGTCTTTTCTTTAACTCAAGTTTTGAAGACTTCAGATGCACTAATATTACCTTAGTAAGTTGAATATGAACTCGAAGATAAACTTAAAAATAAAATCAATAAAATAGGATTGTAGTTAGATTCAACTTAGGTTTCATGGATGATTTCTCTAGCTTGTATCAACAACACAATAGCAAATCTACACTCTTCATCGATGCACAATTATCTATATTCTAATTTATGTCATTCTCAAGATATTATATATTTTTACTTACGTGATTTTTTTTTCCTCAACGTTATTATAGGGTGGGTCCACCTTTGCAACTTATAGCTTTTAGTCAATCAGATAAATTTGTTTCACCAACATTAATCGCTATTTACAAATTACAATCATCATCACCAACTATCATTCCAATAATAAATTACTAATGATAATCACTACAATCTTCTCAAAAGCTTGTATATATATAGGAATTAATATCCATGAACATGAAGAGATGGACTACATACATATAATTAACTTGTGAATGAATGTCATCCAGAATTAGTGAGTGCAATTATGTAAATCTTTATGCTACTCTAAGTTGGAAAATTCAAACACGCATATTCAACTTTGAAGAACCTCTTTTAGGTTTCTTGAAACCTATTTTTTCTCCTACATTGTCCAATCGGACACGTAACACAAAATAATAGAGTAATCAATAGTTATTATTTCATAAAGTTACTTTTTTTATCGAAGAAAAGTAGAATCGAGAAACTAAAAGGATGACTTAGATAATAACTTAATTATTAGTTTAATATCTATATGAGAAATGAACTTCATACTATATAGGCATAATACATAAATATGCCCTTTAACTTGGCTTCAAATCACATTTATGCCCTTCAACTTTGGATGTGCACAAGTAGACACTTAAACTTGTATAAAGTTAAACAAACAAACACACATGTCCTAATTGTCATTTTTTATCCGACGTGGTGTCCAACGTTATTGTGTCATGTAGGACTCATGTGTTTATTTATTTAAAAGTTGGATAGTTAAAGTGTTTGTTTGTGCGTTATGAAAGTCGGAGGTCAAAGTTAAAATTTGAAACCAAGTTTAAGGTCCAATATACGTATTATGCCAACTATATATATAATATAACATGAGCGTTGAGAGACATATTATACATGCATTATAGCAATTTGAAATATTTAATCACTAAAGAATAGTAATAACATGACTTTGACCTATTCAAAATCCACCACCACCACCACCTCCTCCTCCGCCACCCCAACCACCACCACCACCGCCACATTGAAAACCTCCGAATGTATTACTTGTATCACACGTTATGCTTGTTAAACCAGCCATAGCAAGAACACCAACACCAACACCATCAATATTATTGTGCCTTCTTCCACCAGAAACTCTACTTGTTTGGCTTGCATGCAATATTCCACCACTAGGAATAGTCTCAACATTCTTCAACATCTTGCTACAACAAATAAATGACATAACAAATGCCACAATTATACCTAGAACCAAATATAGTACCATAATAGATTCATTATCCATCTTAGTATAACTATTTGCAAATACTGTATGTCTTTAAGAAATTTATGTTTTTATGAAGTTTAAGTATAGAAAATTTGTTCTTATTTGGATAAGAACACGATGAGTATGTATATTTCAGAGCGAAGAAATAAAGGAAAATATATATGATTGTATTTAGGAACTTTAAGACGACTTTCGTGTGTTATATATTTATGAAGCTAAGGTATGTGTTTTGCACATTTATTTGTTTTTGGAATATTAATCCAACTTGAGTTTGAGTCTTCGTTGACTTTCTTGATGTCAACTATGACAAATTCAATTGAGAAAGTACACGGGAAGTTTCAAACTTGTGACCTTTTTCATTTGAAAAATTATCAGTTCAATTAAGTCGATTAGCTTCGTAGATAAAGACAACCTTCAATACTATAATTTATTTTTTTTAATTTATATTAACGGATCATATATCTAAACATTTTTTAGACATGTCAAAGTTAATGTAAGAAGAAAGATGTGCAAAGGGGTCTCTTGATCGATCAAGGCCTCATTTGTTGTATTTATTTAGAAAAAGATCTTACAATTAATTATTCATATATCAATCGTTAAATTTATTTAATTTTTAGATGTGAATCTTAATTATTAATTATATTCATTGATCTTATAATTATACAGTCATTTATAATTAATAAATTATTAAAAGAGATGATATTCAAAAGTTACTCCAAAGATTATAACATGAATTTATCGCTGCTCCATCTATTTTCACCGATACACATGCTTTGAGTTAAAGAACATACACAACAAAAATGAATAAATCAAAAACAACACAAGGAAACAAAACTACAAGAAGAGGAAAAATCAAATTATAATTATCAACCATAATAAAAAATTTAACATTGCTAGCGTCCAAATCGAAAACTAGTAACTAACTAACCTCCAAATCCACCACAATCACCACCACCATCATCATCGCCACAACAATTTGTTCCCGAATTATCCGTACCACCACCACTACCTCCAACTACAACTCCACAACCACCACTAATATTACTATTACCACCCTTATTATCACAATCGCGTTTATCGTACTTGTCATGACACCACTAGCTATAGTTGTGCCAACTATCGCACCACCCGCTCTAGCCAAAACAACCATATTCCCATCCCGTTGTTGGGCTTCGTGGAGGCTTGTGAGCCGGCCCGACCTATTACTGAAACCCTAGGTTAACCATTTGGTTTTCCTATAAATATGATCCTTGTATTTGTAATTCTGAGGAGCACAAGTGAAATAAAATCCTCCTGTTACAGTCGTGGAGTAGGGAAACCGAACCACGTTAAATTCTTGTGTGTCCCGTTTGCGTTCCGTTTCTCTTTTCTCTAGATTATTTGTGTGTGTTGTGTGTTTAATTCCCAACAATTGGTATCAGAGCGAGGTTTTAACAACACTGTAACACAAATTGTGAGAAATTGTCACCTAGGGTTCTTGTGTGAAGAACCGTGTGTAGGGAGGCAGCCGCCGTTACCGTGTGGGTAACCTCAAGCAGCAGCCGGCTAGGAGAATCGCGCAGGGTGCGAACAGCCGTCGTCCGTGTGCTGTCCGTCGCGCCGTTCCGTTGGCCGCCGCGTCGGGAAGGAGTGTGCCGCAGCCGTTCGCAAGCTACAGCCGTGCAAGACGCCGTTAAGGGAATTGCCGAAGGTGTGTGCGATTTTTTTTGTGGTGCAATATTTCTGACGAAATTACCAAGATCTGAAATTAGTTGTACCGAGTATCTCATTTAGTCCTTTGAGATGGCAGAAGATGGGAAGTTCCGAATTGAGAAGTTCGATGGTACAGATTTCAGTTGGTGGAAGATGCAGATTGAAGATTTGCTGGTTCAGAAAGATTTGGACGTAGTGTTGGGTGACAAGCCAGAAAAATTGTCTGATGCAGAGTGGGCAGGTTTGGATCGGAAAGCTATGTCAGTTATCCGACTCTCGTTGACCAAGAATGTTGCGTTCAACATTCTTAAGGAGAAGACAGCGAAAGGCATCTTGGAAGCCTTGTCTAACATGTACGAGAAGCCATCTGCAGCAAACAAAATTTTTCTGATTAGAGAGTTGGTGAACACAAAGATGAAGGAAGGCAGTTCAGTTACCGAGCACATCAACTCATTGAATTCGATCTTAGCCAGACTTTTGTCAGTTGGCATTAAGTTCGATGATGAAGTTCAAGCTTTACTACTGTTATCATCATTGCCTGACAGTTGGTCCGGAACGGTTACAGCAGTTGCCAGTTCAGTGGGACCTAATGGATTCACCTTTGAGAAGATTCGTGATCTCGTTCTTGGCGAGGATGTCAGAAGAAGGAGTTCTGGAGAATCATCAGGTGATATGCTAAACGTCGTCAGAGACAGAGGAAATAACAGAGGTAGTGGGAGCAGGAACCGAAGAAGGAGTCAGTCGAAGGCTCGGGATGGCTCAGGTGTAACATGTTGGAACTGCAAGGAGGTGGGGCATTTCAGGAATCAATGCCAGAAAGACAAACAAGTCAACATTGCAGAAGACAGCGCCAACGAGGATTTGTTTATCTGTTGCGCGGAGAGCAATGTGGATTCCTGGGTCATGGATTCTGGTGCTTCTTTTCACGCTACCCACAGCAGTGAAGCATTGCAGAATCTGGTTATTGGAGACTTTGGAAAGGTAAGGCTTGCAGACGATAGAGCTCTTGATGTTACGGGCATGGGTGACATGGTGCTCAAGACGCCAGTCGGTTTCTGGACCTTGAAGGATGTCAGAGTTGTTCCAAGCTTGACGAAAAGTTTGATTTCTGTTAGGCAGTTGGATGAACAGGGACATCATGTGAAGTTCGGAAATGGGCAGTGGAAGGTCCTGAGGGGCAATCTTGTCATGGCTCGTGGAACAAAAAGAGGATCGTTGTATATTGTCGGATTACCGTCTGAGGGAGTGACCGTCCCAGTTCAGAAGAAAAACAAAGTCCGGTTCACAGAATCTCGTGGGCAGAAGAAGGTTGTCTTTGCAAGAAAGAAACCCAGAGCCACAGGTCAGATTCAGGATGAACGAGCAAGGAAAGGTTCAGGAAGACCAGTCAGAGGCGTTTGTGGCAGTGGGAGCACCGGCCGTGCTTCAGCCAAGGCTCCTAGAAGACAGTGGGTCAAGAGAACCAGTATTCCAGCTGTTGATACGTCTCCAGAAAATTTCTTGCTAAGTATGGAGAGTGTTTGTTCTCAGGGAGTTTTAGGATCCGGCAGTTCGTGTCTCAAGTGGGAGCCGGTAGGGACCGAGGACGAGTCAAGGGCAGTTTCAGCCGTGACTGATGTGTTGAAGCTTCGGGGAGCTTCAACGGGCCTTTCAGTTGACTAATGAGTAGGCCGCTGTAGCAGGAGAGAGTTGAAAAAGATTACTAGACATACAAGTGTTCTAAGTGGATGACAGTTGAAATTCTTCAAGCCTCCAAGTGGGAGATTGTTGGGCTTCGTGGAGGCTTGTGAGCCGGCCCGACCTATTACTGAAACCCTAGGTTAACCATTTGGTTTTCCTATAAATATGATCCTTGTATTTGTAATTCTGAGGAGCACAAGTGAAATAAAATCCTCCTGTTACAGTCGTGGAGTAGGGAAACCGAACCACGTTAAATTCTTGTGTGTCCCGTTTGCGTTCCGTTTCTCTTTTCTCTAGATTATTTGTGTGTGTTGTGTGTTTAATTCCCAACACCCGTGTGGCACGACTATCGATGATAGTGGTAGTATTTTTCATATCTTTTTCTATATCTTACATGGCACACTCCGTGATATTGCGTGGGAGATATTTGGATGTCATGTAAACTTAAAAGGTGCATAAAAATATAAAAACAATAAATCCGGGAGGGGGGGGGGAGTTATAAGAAGGTGTGTCTGTGAGATTTTAATTATAGTCTTGGAGATACTTTTGTCTTATCCTATATTCTATATATTATTGTTGAGCATAACAACTACTTAGTTAACCTAATGGTCTGGAATGATTAATACATGAGTATTACAAGCTAAACTTAAATTCGGCTCCACTTCATTTCTCTTCTCTCGTATTGCTTGAATTAGAAATACATGACATAGATGAAAATTAATCACTACATTTAGTTTATTAAAATAGGATTCTAATTATAATTGAATAATTAATATTTCATAGAAAATGACAATGCCACAAGCGATATATTATCTTGTCCATAATATATTGTAAAACAAAAATAATCTCTTTTTCAAAAAAAATTTCTCCTACTATAGTATTATCTTGTAAAACAAAAATAATCTCTTTTTCTAATTTTTTTTCTCCTACTATAGTATTATCTTCTGTTCCTTTTTCCATAAATATATAATAAAAGTTTCTCTTTTTTCTAACTTTTTGTCCCTGCGAGAACTTTTGCTACTAATTAATTATATCTGATATACTAATAACTAATTTAAAGAGAAATTTGAGTTCCAAATTACAGTTTACAATTATCTCATTTTTTTTAGATAACTGTCAAAAACACACCTAAACTATTCATTTTTTTAGTTTCATACCTAAACTTTGAAAGTGTGAGTTTCATACCTAAATAATCACTTTTTAGTTTGAGAAACACACCTCTCACTTTTATACTACTCTCATCATGGTATGTGTAATACACTCTCTATTCTACAGAAAATAAAAAGGAGATAATTAAAGATTTATAATATACTTATGAAACAAGATATTATATTGCTTCATTTCTAATTTTTATGTAATATTAATTATCTAAATTATAATTAAAATTTTATTTTAATCAATTAAATCTTAGTTGTGTGTCTCTAATCCAATCAAAAAATTTGGGGAAAATGGAGCGAAGAAAAACGGAAAGGTGCCAGGTCCGTTGAACTCTATTATCTATTGTGGGTAGAATTGTCAAAATGGACTGACCCAACCCAACCCTAATGGGCTAGAGAGTTAAATGGGTTGGGACGGGCTCACCCTTTTAATAAAAGAGCTTATAAAATAGCAGTTCAACCCAGCCCTAAGCGGGCCACAGGTTGGGACGGATGGACCCCTCAATCAAGAAATGATCAATATTATTCTCTTGGAAAGAGTATCTAAGAGTATCGAACATTGACTTCTATGAACACGACATCAATACATACAAATTTTCATTTATGAATCACACACTTCGATGAATACTTACAAAAATACATTGATTAATCACACAATTTGGTGAACATTTACAAAATACATGATAATTAACGTAAGATTTAGCGAAAAATGTAAATCATTCCACCATTCCTTCCTAAAAAACTAACTAATTTAAAAGACTTAATTTTTTATTTTTAAAAATATTTATTGATAGAAGTTTCACAAATAAATCACTATTAAATATATAAAGAAAACAATACTTTTAAATAGTCATAGCCCACGGGCTAGCCTCTGAGACTTGCGGGTTAGTCCTACGAGACTAGCGAGCCAAATGAGGTTGGACTAAAAATGCTCGTTTCTAAATGAGCTAAAAAAATTAAACTGAACCACTTAATTCAAGAGGTGGGTTGAGTCAGTCTAACATGTCAAACCCATTTTGACAACTCTAATTTTGGAAATTGTAACTTTAATTTGAAAATTGTTGTTAATTCTTAAATCAATTCTTAATTTTCCCATTTGATTACATATTATGAAGTCAAAGTCAACCATGACAGATCCCTATGACATGGCTAATATTTTTAAGTACAAGTAGGGAATATATCATTGTTGTTAAATGGAAAAAGACCATAAAGAAGTCAACACTAATTAATGAGATTTGGGTAATAGAGTTTTCTGAGCAATTTCTTTCAATTTAGAAATGGTGATTGAGCTGCTAGACTAATTTTATTAAGAAAATAGTATATACTATATAGTACAAAATCAAATCCCAGCTCAATGATCTCTACACTAAAAATATTTTTTTAGTAATAATTAATTAACGATAATAATTTAATTGTTATTAAATATATATTTTTAAAGGTAATTAACATTCTTTATAATTCGTAAAACCTATAACAACATTGGATTCAATGATAATTAGTCAATACTGGTAAAGACTTTAATAATCTTTATTAAGTACATATTTATAACCGCTTAAAACTATTTTATCTTAGTAATTGCTGATATGATTTTCTATTTTTTAAGAAAGGTTTTGTTTACCAAGAGAGTTTGATGATAATTGAACTAAAAGTGATGTAATATTAAAATAATGACTATAAATCAAACTTGTTAAAGAATATTATTAACTAATAAATTATGCCGCAAAGGTCCTAATAAAACTTAGTTAAGAATATCATTAAACTTTTAGACGAGATGGTCTCACACTTTAACATAATATCAAAGCAGAGAGGTTTTAGGATTGAATTTCACCGCGCTACTAAAATTAAAAAAGAATTCCAACGTGCTTGACCCAAATAAAAGAATCAAACACGCACGTGGGCGTATCGTATCTCACCGCCACCTAAATTTTTTTTAAAAAATCACATACATAATCCATGAAAAATAATCAGATACGAACGTAAAAGGGCCTATTAAAAATACAATTAACTCATAAAAGTCTTCTTAAACGTTTAGCACACTTCAACAAAACTAAAATGTAAATACAAAGAATCGAATTACTATACATGAAAAAGAAATAATAGTACAAGAGATCAAATTATAATTTTTTATATATCGATCGTACAACAATCATTTATAATATCATATGTAAACAAATTTTTTCTTTTTGGTTTCTCCCACGCTCCTAGCTCCGATGTCTTGAATCTGAAACCTCTGAGTAATGATGATTGAATACTTACCATTTCATCATCCTTGTTAGTATAGGTAAACATACTTTGGTGTGTATAACATGGCTAGCGTCCAAATGGAAAATTAACTAACCTCCACATCCACCACAACCACCACCGCAACCACCACCACCACAACCACCACTGCCACAACAACACCCGTGATTCGTACTTGAATCTGTACCACCACCACCACCTCCTCCAACTACAACTCCACAACCACCACTAATATTACGATTACTATCTTTATTATCACAATCACGTTTATTTTTACTAGTCATAACATCAGTAGTTATAGCCGTGCCAACTACCGCACCACCCGCTCCAGCCAAAACAACCATATTTCCATCTCGTGTGGCACGGCTACCGATGCTAGTAGTGGTCTTTTTCCTCCCTTTTTCAATATCACGTGACTTCTTCAACCTACCTCCACCTCGGCCTGCGCATAGGCAGCATAATAAATTACAACTTATGAAAAGCACAGAAGCCAACACAATGAACACAATACCAATTACATCCATTTTCTCCTTTGTTTGAGTTGGAAGACAATAATTGCCTTTCTATTTGTTGAAAAAACTTTTATAACACAAACGTTAAAGTCAACAACAGTTGAGGTCTTTTTTATTTATTTCATTTTAATTAGCTTGATTTTGACTTTTATGACCTTAAACTAAAAATATATAGAAATTAAAAAAATACTATTTAACAATATAAAACATGTCAAATAAAAAGTCATAATAGATTTTTAAATAAAAAATTTATACAAAGAATTGAATATCAAAATTCTTTTTTAAACCGATCAAAAAAACAAAAAAGGCAAATAAATTTGAATGGAGGGAGTAAAGCTAATTTATTCATTCCATTTCTAGCCTTTTATGGTAATTTTGATTGGTTACTAAATTAAAAATGTTAAGTTATTTTTTGGTCTTAATGTTATCACATAAATTACAACGAAAAGAGTATTATAGTTTATAATTTGGATTTAACTTATATATACATACACTAAATAAAAATGAGTTTTAGTGACAATTAATTAGCAATTGCCGCTAAATATATATTTTTAAGAGCAATTAATACTTTTTGTATATGTCCCTAAAGACTTTAGCAACATTGGATTTAATGACACTTTAACTAATGCTGGTAAAATCTTTAGCATTCTTTACTAACATGTCTATTTAATATCGCTAAAAATTATTTTTATTATAATAATAAAAGAAAAACAATTTGTTCACCTGAAAGTAACTAACTTGGGATTTACTCTTAATTAATTCTTAGATCAATTCATTTGCTACTATTCAAAAGATTATGCTCTTTTGCTTCTTTTTTCTTCTTACTTTTTCATTTGGCTACATTCATGAAGTCAAAAGTCAATCATGACAGGTCCTTTTTCATCATATATTATATTGAAGTTTGACTGATTAATGTATTATAAAATTTATTTTTGAAAGAAATATTTCTAATTTTTGAAATTTAAATTCTAAACGTTTAATTAAAAATAGAGAAATCTCAATTATTGGATTCGTATGATATGGTTGTTAGTTAATAAAGATCATTGTAGTTGACATGAAAAAAAAAGTCAACAATATTAATGGGTGTAGAGGTTTCCAAGCAATTACTTTCAATTTAATATAAGCAAGCAATATTGATGGGGCTCCTTAGTCTCATTTCATTAGGCTCTTAAATTTTATTAGCTACATTATTGGGATCATATGGGGTCGTTTGATTGGTGGGATGGATAATGAAGATATTTTATAGGTTTGAAATTTGAGATATTTGTGAGATATGTTTATTTTTTGTTAACTTTATATATATATATATATATATATATATATATATATATATATATATATATATATAATAAGTAATTCCTTCTGTCTCAATTTATATGACTTACTTTTCTTTTTAGTCAGTTATATAAATTTTTGTGATTCATTTTGACCACAAATTTTAAAAGTATTTCTTTCTGTCTTAAATTTCGTGCCGAGTCAAATTAACTCATATAGAATGAGACAGAGGGCTATAAGATCAATAATTTGTTTGTCCATTATTTGTAATAGAATTTTTTTTCTTATTGTGGATTAATGTAAATATTTTGTTATAAAACAAAGAATTTATTTATTGAATTAGGTCATTGACAAAATATTTGGTGAAAAAAATTTCGTTGAAATACTAAGGAACTTTCTGATTTTTTTTTTATTTTTTATGAAAACACTACATTTTTTCTTTGTGGCTTCAATCAAAATTAGTGTGTGGGAAAAGCCATTGAATATTTTTCAGTGGAAAATTTCAATTTAAAATATTTGGTAATTCTACATATTTTTAACCTAAAATTATAATTTATTTATTTTATTAAAAAATTACTTTTTTAAATTTCGTATTAAATAAAATTAGATGAAATAAATTGAAGCAAAAAAAACATATTTATTATCAAATACAAGATAAAATAATCACATAAATTTCATATATTCCCAAAATTTATCTTTATCTCATTAATCAAACGATCAAATCGATCTCATTGCAGTCATTACTCTCTAGTTGATTTTTTTTTTTTTTAAAAAAAAGGTTTAAGAATCCAACAAGCCTCGTTGTGGATGATTCTCAAATGGTTCATCTTATTTAAAAAGTGAATAATATTGAACTATGCATAGTATTATACTTTGATATATTGTTTTGTCATTCTAAAATGTGATTTTACTCTATTAATCTCTCTATATTTTCTGTTTAATAGAAGAATGGTTATCTGTTCTATTTTACCTTAATTATTACTACCATCATTATTCATAATTATTACTATATCGCGCTCAATCACATAAGTTTGTTGTCACCCTTCATTAATCATCATTAATAATCATCACCAATAAAAGCGAATTTAAGTTAAAAAAATAGATCATCGAAATTCGTGAACATCCAACAAAAATTTGATGTATAAATCTACTTATAATTCGCAAAATACAAATAGTAACCGAAGGATTTGCATTTATTTGATTTGGGAATATTAATCCAACTTGAGTTTGAGTCGTAGTTGACTTTTCTTGAAATATACTTTGGATGTCAACTAGGCAAATTTTGTAAGACAAGTTCGATCGAAAAAATATGTAAAAAATTCTAAATTTGTGACCTCCATTTTAGAAATAACATGTTTAATTAACTCGATAATCTTGGTCGTTGAAGAAAACCTTTCAATACTATGATGCAAAAGGATCATTTGTTATACTTAATTAAGAAGATCTTAAAATTAATTATGCATATGTCAATCATTAATTTTTTTTTTGTATGTGAATCTTAATTATTAAGTGTATTTATTTTAATAGTTAATTCTACAATCATTTATAAATAAATATCGATGATTAAAGTTTACAACAAAATCTGAATATATATATTATTAAGAAAATATTCAAAAGTACATAAATGGTTCATCACTGCTCCATCTATTTTCACCGTTGACCAGGTACACATACTTAAGTAAAAGTAGAAGTTATGATCAAAGTGAGCCATTATTAAAATTATTTTATTAAAATAATATGGTTTTTTTTAATTTTATAAAACTAGTATAAACGTAGTTCTCAGTAACATTTTAGATTATATTTTATTCAAAAAAATTTAATAACTAAAAGACAAAAATCTAACCGAGTAAACAGACATAAAACGTAATTGTCAGTAATATTTTATATTTGTTACTCTGAGGTACGTTTTACGGTTAAAACGTGACTCACAATAACGTTTCTCTAGAATGATTAAAAATTAAAATTCAATCTCGTACATGCCTCATTCAACTTTATATATAAATTTCTCTTATCTTCTCTTTTCATACATAGATAATACTTTTACAAGAAAAAAGAGAGTGATGAGGGATTTTCTATGTTATCAATTAATTCCTTTTTTTAATAGTTGTCTTGTTTACTTATTGCATTAATATTAATTCAATAACTTCTTTATTGATAGTCTAATATTTAATAATCATAAGAAATCGATTGGTCTAATATTTGGAAGAGATGGTTACCTAGGCTAGAAGAAGATCTCTCACGTGATTTATTCGCAAATTTTGAAATTGAAATGATATAAGACAAGCTCCAATTTGTTCGAAGTCTTCCTCGTATTTTTTTCTTTTGTTTAAAAAGGTATTGTCTATGTGTAAAAGAGAAAGAAAAGAGAAAATCATATATATTTCAAGTGAAGGTATGTACAAAATATATCTATCCATTTTAATAGTGGAAATTTGAATAACGAATGAGGCATGTACAAGATTAAATTTCAATTTTCAACCACGTTTTATGTCTGTTTACTCTGTCAGATTTTTGTCTTTTTGTTATTGAATTTTTTTGAATAAAGATTACCTAAAATGTTACTGAGAACTACGTTTATATTAAATTTGTAAAATTTCAAAAAAACATAGTTACTTGGTAAATTAATTTTAATAATGGCCTAGTTTGATAAAAAATTCTAAATAAAAGAACATACACAAAATAAATAAAATTTAAAAAAAACTTACATTATCAACCATAATAAATTTTAAAAAATATAACATGGCTATCGACCAAATCGATAACTAACTAACCTCCACATCCACCACAACCATCACCATCACCACAACAACGCTCGTGATTCGTTCAAGAATTATTTGTGTCAACTACCGCACCACCCGCTTCAGCCAAAACAACCATATTCCTATCCTTATTGATGCGTCTATCGACGTTAGTGATGGTCTTTTAGTACCTTTTTCTATGTTGAATGACTTCTTCGTCCTACCTCTTCCTCGGCCCGTACATAGGCAGCATAACAACTTACATGTTGTGAAAAACACAGAAGCCAACACAATGATGGCATAATAATACTGATTGCTACTTCCATTCTTTTTAGAAAAAATGAATTGGAAGAGAATAATTGCCTTTCTATTTGAGAAAACTTAGTTTATAACACAAAAGTTAAAGTCAACAATAATTGAGATCTTTTCTATTTTGTCCGATTCGTTTTAATTAGTTTGATTGATTTTAACTAAAGATATATAGAAACCAATAAGGGTTGTGGTGGAGTGGTAAGTACTCCTTCATCCTTAACGGTCAAGAGGTCTCAGATTCGAGTCCCTTTTGTTAGGGAGCGCTTTACCACAAATTTGAGACTTCCTGACGCAAATTCAAATTTAGTCGGGCTCCAATGTAAGTATCGAACATCATACGAAAACAAAAGAAATTAGAGTGCACAAAAGTATTTTGTAATATTGTTGTAATCTTAGTTATCATTTTTAGTATTTCTGATCATTAGCCATCTCTCGTGATATTGAAATTTGAATAATGAATTTATTTCGAGAGGCAACATTTTCAATTACATTTAAAGTTTAAGAATAAATTACATTGCATTCTAAACCAATATAAAAAAAATTAACTGAAAAATGAAAGAAAGCATGTTAGAACAAAAATCAAAATGGAAAATAAGAAATTGAAAAATAAAAGAAAACATATTGGTAGAATGGGAAATAAAATTAAGAGAAAAAGCATTTTCAGGGTAAAAAGAATTGAAATATAATGATAACAATTAGAAGAGAGTTTTGATCAATTTTATTGCTACCTTCTTAGTAAATAAAAATATAGATATCGAAATTACTAAGCAAATAATGAAATTTTCTTTCAATCTTGTCATTTTTACCTTAAATTATAGAAAAGAACTTACTGTTTTTTATTCTAATTTAAATTTATTAATATTTTAACTCGTAAATTGTAATCAAATAAAAATTCACGATAAGAATATTATGTTAACGTATCAAAATTTATAAGGGTTATGAACTTGAAAGTAGAGCTGGGCATAAACACCGGAAAACCGAAACACCATATCGAACCGAATTTTTTTGGTATTTCAGTTTCGGTTTTTCGGTTTTCGATTTTTGGTTCGGTATTCGGTATATGTTTTTGTATTTTTCGATATTTCGGTTCGGTTTTCGGTATGTGATTTTGTGTAATTCGGTATTTCGATTTACCGAAATATATTATATTATTATATATATTTATATTATATTAATTATTAATATTAAATAATAAATATTATAATTTAAAATAAAAAAGTAAAAAGTAAAAGACTTTTTGATATAACTATTTTTAACCCATTAAGCTGAAAATCAAACAAAAGAATTTGTAAATTCTTAAAAGCCCAACTAAGCAGGCCCATTAAAAAAACCGAAATAACAAAACCAAACCGAAATAATAAAAATCGAACCGAAATAATAAAAATCGAACCGAACCGAAATATTTCGGTTCGATATTCGGTACACAATTTACAAAACCGAAAATCGAAAAAACCCGAAAAAAAAAAAGCAAAACCAAACCGAAATACCAAATGCCCACCCCTACTTGAAAGACATGTGCAATGAAGATTATTAATTAGAATATGAGTTAATCGATATTATTAGAATAAAAGTTAAAAAATAAAATGATCTAAATTACGTAGATGACTTTTTTCATATAAAATATGTACGAAGGAAAAAAAATTATATTATAATATTGTTAAATCAAGTTCAAAAACAATCTAAGTATAAGAAGTAAAAAACAAAAATATATAAATAAAGGAGATAATATTTTATTAATTATTTCGTTGGCAATAGTCGAGAGGTTCACCCCTCCATAGAAAAATAAATTATATATATATAATATTTAAAAGATCTTATTATATCTTTTCTATTCAACATGTTTAAGTCAAGATTCACAATAAATTATACATATATAAAATATTTAAAAGATCTTATTATATCTTTTCTATTCAACATGTTTAAGTCAAGATTCATGTGTGATGTGACTTTACAATTTTCTATTCGAAAATGTGGTACAACCATAAAAATAGCAATTTTAAATTAAATAAAAAATCGTCGTGTAACTCGTTTTTTTTTTTAATAATCTTTTTTTTAGGTGAATAATGTAATTCTTTTTTTCGTTTAATTTTAATTGATAGACTCTTAAAAAATAATTAATTTTAATAATAATTTGTTAATTATAAATCATCTAAATATCAAAAAAGGATCAATCTTCAATAGTAAAGGCAAAAAAAAATATCCTACTTCATCTTAGTTAAATTATTGGGATATGACATGTTTCAAAAATATTCGGACATAATGTTCCACTATTATTCTTTTAATTATTATGTATTAATCCCCTGAAAAATATAAAATCATTAAAGAGTCTTATTAAGTGAAGAACAAATATAAAAAAATTCTCCAAAATCCAAACATATGGAAAATAGTCAATCATCTATTGATCTTTTATACTCATTTTGTCCACTTTTAATAGCTACGTTCTGTTTTTCAAAATTCAAATAGACTAATTTTTATAATTAAATTAAATTATTTTAATTTAAATAAAAAAAATTAAACATTCAAAAATTATACGAAAAATATAACAAATTTAAATAATTTTTGTATAATTAAATTAAATTACTTTAATTTAAATAAAAAAAATTAAACATTCAAAAATTATACGAAAAATATAACAAATTTAAATAATTTTTGTATAAGATAAAAAAATAAATCATAAAATGTGAGTCAAAATCCTTATAGTTCAACTTTTAAAAAAGAAAATTACGACAATTAAAAATTGACCGAGGAAATATTGAATAAGATAGTTTGACCAATTATTTTTACTATACTGAACAAATAAAAACGGACGGATTAAATTATTTTATTGTGTTATTATGTCAACATGTCTGTCCAAATACATTTTGATCATTAAATTTTACCTCAAATTAAGGAAAATTCATAGCTCCACAAATCTTGGAATTCCAACGGAAATTGGTCGGATTCGATTAATACTCAGATGACAATCTCAGAACTTTCTCAACAACTCAAAATTCCCTTAAATTCTACCGAAAAATTCAGTTTCACTTCTCCTCCTCCTCCTCCTTCAACCTCATCAAAAATGGAGTCTTTACCAAAAATCCAACAACCCCATAAGCGTTATTGGCGTTTTAGCAAACAAGATTTCTTCCCCGAACCCTCTTTTCACAATTTTGGATCCTACAAAAATGCCCTTTCTCAAACCCCAAATCGTCTCAAGAATCGTCTTTTTTCACGTTCATCAGATACCAGTGAATTGATTGAGCTTAAGAAAGAATCGGAAAATGAAATGAAATTATGTTTGACTTGGTGGGATTTAATTTGGCTTGGATTTGGATCTGTTGTTGGTTCAGGGATTTTTAGCATTACGGGTCAAGAAACCCGAAATGATGCTGGACCTGCTATTGTTCTTTCGTATGCAATTTCTGGTTTATCTGCTTTGCTTTCTGTGTTTTGTTATACAGAATTTTCTGTTGATATTCCTGTTGCTGGTGGGTCTTTTTCGTTTTTGAGAATTGAATTGGGTGATTTTGTTGCATTTATAGCTGCTGCTAATATTCTATTAGAGGCTATGGTGGGTGCTGCTGGGTTAGGACGTTCATGGTCGTCTTATTTTGCTAGTATTATTAATAATAACCCGGATTTTTTGAGGATCAAGATTGATTCTTTTGTAGAAGGGTTTAATTTGTTGGATCCAATAGCTGTTGTGGTTCTTGCACTTGCAAATGTGGTTGCTATAACTGGTACAAAGATGACATCTACTTTGAATTGGATAAGTTCTATAATTAGTGCTGGGGTGATTGTTTTTATTATAATTGTTGGGTTTGTTAATGGAAAGACTTCAAATTTGGTGCCTTTTTTTCCTTTTGGGGCTGGAGGGGTGTTTAGAGCTGCAGCAGTTGTGTATTGGTCGTATACTGGTTTTGATATGGTTGCGAATATGGCTGAGGAGACAAAGAGGCCATCGAGGGATATACCGTTAGGGTTGCTTGGTTCGATGTCTATAATTACTGTTGTGTATTGTTTGATGGCCTTGGCGTTGGCAATGATGGTTAAATATACTCAAGTGGATGTTAATGCAGCTTATTCAGTTGCATTTGAAGGTATAGGTATGAATTGGGCAAAGTATTTGGTGGGGATTTGTGCACTTAAGGGAATGACTACGAGTATGCTTGTTGGGTCATTGGGACAATCTCGATACACAACTCAGATTGCAAGAGCACATATGATTCCCCCGTGGTTTGCTTTGGTTCACCCGAAAACTGGAACGCCGATTTATGCTACACTCTTGACAACTGTAACTAGTTGCATTCTTGCTCTGTTCACGAGCTTGGATGTCTTGTCAAGTGTGTTCTCATTTAGTACACTTTCCATTTTCATGCTTATGGCTGTTGCATTGCTTGTTAGGCGATACTATGTTACCGATGTTACTTTGAAGCAGGATTTGGGTAAATTTCTTGTGTGTTTGTTCATTGTAATTGGTTCATCAGTTGGGGCAACAGTTCTTTGGAGTACTGAAGTAAAAGGTTGGGTTGGGTATGCTGTGGCTGGCGTTTTCTGGTTGTTGGGCACTTCAGGGATGGCGCTACTTCCAAAACAAAGAATTCCTAAAGTTTGGGGTGTACCTCTTGTGCCATGGGTACCATCATTGTCAATTGGGATGAATATATTTTTGATAGGTTCTTTGGGTAGGGAGGCATTTTATCGATTCTTCATATGCAGTGCTGTGATGCTAATTTACTATGTGCTTGTTGGTGTCCATGCAACATATGATATCGCTCATCCCGATAAGCAGAAGCCTCTTATTGATGAGGGAAAAGATAGTTCTGATCAAGTGTCATAGTTGGTATGATCTTTACATTGATCCATGAACTTTTGCAGTTATTTGGTTTTAGATTCTCTAGGAATCAAATGTACAGCTAATGATGTTGGCTAAGTAACTGAATGTTGCTTTTCTTTTCCCCCTGAATGTTTAAAGTTGTTATTCCAGCTATTGCTGAAATCCTATGACAGGAAATATGCTTTATAAGTTAAAATAGCAATGTTTGTCTTTACATCCGGTATCTTCCATATTTTACTTGATTCGATGCATCATTTGTGCAGCACCATATGCATTATAACATTCTTCATTTGCATTTTCGTTGTCATAGAATTCTATTTTCTGCTAACCTTTGATACAAAATTTGACCATGGCTCATGAAGCTTTTTGGCTGATTCGAAGTTACAGCAATGCAAATGATAATGTTATAGGAAAAAGAAGGTACTAGAATAGCTTGTCTCTTTGTCTATTAAAGTTTCATCTGTTTTAGTATATTCCATTACAACAGTTGCAGCACAGTTCCTCTCCTAGTTGGAAGACTGGTGATATACTCATTTACGAGTAATAAGAAACAAGATAACCACATGTAATGGTGTGGCAATAAAGATGTTGAACCTCAATTTGCCTCAGTCTTGATGGGGCAGGATTATCCGGAGAATGGTACTTATATTAGTGCAGGTAACAGATACTCAATTTTAGAGTTAAGGCGATCACTAGCTGGTCCAACATTATTCGAAAAGAAAAAAGGAAACAAGATAAGCAATACATGAAGCTCTACTGTGGCTCAAAACAGATACTTTTGCTCATCCATTTTGGTGGAGTAAATTCAGGATTGGAACTCCAAAATTCCTTTGTTGGAAACTTCCAGGAATATGGCTATCTTCCTTTGTAGTATGTGTTATGCTTCCTCTTCAGTAGAAAGGTTTGAAACTCCCATATGACGTTCCATACTGTTACTTGATTGTTTTGTGAGGATTTTTTCTACTAGACAATAACTGTTCATCCATGATTTTGTTGTTAGACTCTTAGGATATCATTTCATCTACTACATTTGTAACAATGATGAATGATTAAGCAAGATTTAACACAAATTTGCCAATATGCATGACTGCTGAACCTCAAGAATAGTTTCCAACAGAAGCTACTAAGCTTCAACCTGTCAGATTTTGGATCCAATTACTCCTAAATGACAGGCCTTTGCTCTCTTGCATCAAGCTAGACTAGGATACAAGAAAAACTAACCTAGAAATCTAAATGCAGCATATTATATTTGGTTAGATGTCATGAAGAAGATTCAAAAAGTTAGCCAAGAAAACTGAAATGGTGAGCCACCCATTACTGACACATGTCTTTGTAAGTTTCAGAAATAGCTTATTTGTGTCCCTTCTTTCTCCACAGGTCTCCAAGCTTCTTAATACCAGAACCCTTTCTCTTCACACGTCCAAAACCATCATTAGAGTCATCGATAAGTCCTGGTGAACCCATGTAACAACCATATCCTCCAACTGTTGGTTCAAATACATTGCCATAGCGCTTATAATCCATTGATCTACTCCTCTCAGAGAGCCTTCTCTCATTCATCTCCACTTCCCCTGCCAGTACAGCTGCTGCAGCATCTGCAGCTTTCTTACATTGTTCTGTTTGGACTCTGAGTTTCTTCATCTCACTTTCTAGTTCCTCCTTTGCCTTTTGGGTGGCTTCAAGCTTCTCATTCAGCGTAGAAGCATCGTTCTTAGTTGTTTCCAGTTCTTGAGTAACTTGGTTAAACTTGAGATTCATGTCCTCTGTTTTGGCCTTAGCGGATAAAATTTCCCAAGTCGTTTCATTCAGTTCCTTTTTCAGGTTTTCATTTTCTTGAAAAAATGCTTGGAACTCTTGATCTTTCTCTGCCAACTTGGCTTTCAACAAGCTTATTTCTTCATTCTTCAAAGCCAGCTCCTCAGGTGATGGTTTATCTGGTTCAGCAACTGATAAAGTTGTGACTTTTTCATTAGTGGGGTGGCTAATTTCAACATTTTGCACTTCGAGAACATCGATTTCTTGAACTTTTGATTTGCTCTTAGATTCTTGGATTTCCTCAGTCTCTGTGACAGTTGATTTCTTGGTTTTCTCTATCTGTTCTTGAACTGCTTTCTTTGCTGCTTCAACTGAAGCTAAATGATCCTTAAGATCTTTCAGCTCTTCTTGTGCTTGCCCAAGTTGAGTATCCAAATCTGCAATTCTTGTACCAAGTTTCTTCTGTTTTACTGGATCAGATTGAACGCCTCGTGGGGATTTACGATCTCCTATCTTAGGACTTCTCTGATCAGAATCAAAACTTGATGTTCTGAGCTGTGAAGGGACTCGAGGTGATTGCCTTTGAAGCATATCTGATCCCCTATTTGACATGAAATGGAAAACTTTGCTGTCAAAAACAATGAGTTGAATCTCAGTGAGGGAACTTCAAATGATGCCAACAACTCACCTTAATCTTGGCATGTCAAACTTCTTAATACAAGTCTTTTTTAAGGTTCCAAAAGCTTTAATCTTGATCTCTGTAAAAAAAAACGTTTGGTAGCTGGTTAGAATTATGTAGGTAGTAGTTATTCCATCCTCTATCCCCACGTAAGATAATACACCCTCAGTTATGCGAGTTTCTAAATTGCAAATCAAACATCATATTAATTTCTTAACTAGCTACCAAACGTCGTATTCAATGAGATGTTCCTTTACTAGCTACCTAAAAAGTTGGAAATGTTTTGTTTGTTAATGATAAAGGAAAGAGTTTTCTGCTTAAAGAAGACACATAAACAATCCATAGATAGTGGTGAAGCATGCTTATAGAGCAGAGCAAAAGTAGATTTTCTTGTCCACTTTTTCTTCATGCATATGTCAATATCATTAAAAAAAATATACATCCAACATTATAATACAAGAATCTTTTTTTTTCATCTGCGTAAGTCTTGGTGAACAAATACCTAGTGAAATAGTCGATGTGCAAGATAGCTTGACACTATAATTAGCTGTTGATTTGTTAAGAAGAAAATGCAGACATTAGGAGATAATCTTGAATCAAGAAAATGAAAACATATATAGTGAACTTACTTGTTTGTTTACTTAGATGTTCCTCTTCAAAGCCCTTGAATACTATACTATATAATTAAAAGAAAAAAAGAACCAACAAAAGAGGATTTCTGAGAATTGAATGTTAATAGGACACATTTTTAAGATTTGAAATTGAATATTTGAAGTATTGATGGTGGCCTTGCAATATTTTGAAGTTGCAAGTGTATGTGTGTAGGACAAGGACTTTTTGAACATAGAAGGCAGGGAACACTATAAAATATGTTCTTGGGAAAACAAAAGATAAAAATGTCTTTCTTGCTCCCTTCGTCTCAGATTATTTATCGTGATTTCTATGATTCAAAAGGTTTTTAACCAGTATTCGAACAATGATGTCAACATATTCATAAATTGAGGTGTTTTTGTAGTTTTTAAAATCAATACTGCGCTCCGTCTTATAATATGTGTTCACTATTATCCTCTTTACGTGTTTTAAAAAAAAAAATTATAAATAAGAAGGATAATTTTACTCGGATTATTTTCTATTTTTTTGTTCTTGTGTCTCAGAGCTTATAGATAGAAGTGAAAGCATTTAACTTTTGAACTTCTCCCAAGTAAAATAAAGGAAGGAACACCTTGAACTTTGAATCAGTGACCAAATGTGTCATATTCTATGTGTTTTTATTTGATTAGACATTAAATTTTTTTTTTTTTATGATTATAAATTTAAAATATGTACCCTAATTTATCAAAATGTTTCTTAGAATTTTGTGATATTAAATTGTCAAGTGGAGTGTTGGATTTTTAAAGTTACTAAATCTAGAAAATGACATTTTTTTTATCAGATTAAGAAGGAAATTCAGATATAAATCGAAAATAGGAAACAAAAATTATCACACCTACATTTCTACCAAATAAAATAAAGGGCAACTTTTACATATAGCAAACAAAAAAATCATATTTGTATAATATAGCAAACTTTGCATAATTGCGCTCCATAGCAAACATAAAAACTGTATAATTCGCTATACATATAAAAGTGTATAATTCGCTGGCCTAAATTGTATAATTCGCTGGCCTAAATTGTATAATTCGCTGGCCTATTTCGCTGCAATTGTATAATTAGCTTTGCATACAGTTGAATCGAATTAAAATGTATGTATATTGCATAATTATAAGTGTATAGCAAGAAGATATATGTTTTTTTCGCTTTATACAAAAACAGAAACACAATATATACACTTATGCTGTATAAAGTTAGAAAAAATTGTATTTCACTGCAATTGTATAATTCACAATTGTATAATTTTTTGGCCTTTTTCTCTGCAATATTTGAAGTAAAATGTTTGTAAATTATATAATTAAGTGTATAACACGAAGATATACATTTTTGCATGTGTATATACAATTTTCTCTCGCTTTATACAAAACAGGAACAGAAATTATACACTTCTGTGTATAAAGCGAGAGAGGAGAGACTGGGAGAGTGGCGAGCGAGACTTCTGGGAGAGAGACGCCTGGCAAATTTTTGCCAATGTTTGCTATGGAACACAATTAAATCAAACCCTAACTATTCCATTTAATTTAGGTTATTAGTTTGCTATTTTATACAATTTTCCCTTAAATAAATGCATGGAATGTATTTGCATAAACTTATATCACTTTATTACAGTTATAAAGTTTCGGCCAAAAAAATTCATGAATAATTTCGGCCAAAAAAATCTGGAATGTTGAATCACAAAAAATTAATGGATTATGGCACAATTTGGTTATACCTGCTTTGAAGATCATTTGAATTTGAAAATGTGCCGATTAGCCCTTGGGACCAACTGACTTTATTGCTAAGATCTTAATGGACGTTCATGAAAAATTATGGCAAAAACAATCAAGAACCCCGAATCATCAAAAATTCATTGACTATAACACACAAAAATCGATAAAATTTGATTATGATCATTTTGGAGCTCGTTTGAATTTGAAAATGGGCCGATTAGCCTCTGGGGACCAACTGGCTCCATTTCTAAAGTCATAACGGACGTCCTTGAAAAATTTCGGCCAAACAAATCTGGTATATCAAATAACCAAAAAAACATGAATTAGAGCACAAGAAAATCGATTAAACGTGGTTATTCCTGCTTTGGGGCTCGTTTGAACTTGAATTTGGGTCGGTTAGCCCCTCAAAATAAAGCGACCCCATTGCTAAGGTCTTAATGGACGTCCATGAAAAACTTCAGTCAAAAGAAATCTAAAAATCCTGAATCACCTAAAATTCATAGACTACAACATAAACAAATCGGTAAAATTTAGTTATATCTGCTTTGGGGCTCGTTTGAACTTGAAAATGGTCGGTTAGCCCCTGGGGACCAACTAACTCCATTTCTAAGGTCTTAACGGACCTCCATGAAAATTTCGTTAAAAAGATCCAAAATCTAGAATCCCAAAAAATCCATGGATATACAGCACATGAAAATCAGAAAAATCTGGTCATACCAACTTTGTTGCTCGTTTGAACTTGAAAATAGGTCGGTTAGACCCTGGACCAACTCGTTCCATTGCTAAGGTCTTAACAGACGTCCATGAAAAAAATTTAGCCAAAAAAATATGGAGTCTAATATCACCAAAAATCATGGACTATAGCACAAAAAATTGATAAAATATGGTTATACCTACTTTGGGGCTTGTTTGAACTTCAAAATAGGTCGATTAGCCCTTAAGGACCAACTAGACCCATTTCTAAGGTCTTAACAGACGTCCATGAAAAATTTCAGACAAAAGAATATGGAATCCCGAATCACAAAAAATTCATGAACTATAGCACACAAAAATCGGAAAAATGGGGTGATGTGAAATTTCGACGTCATTTTTGCCAAAAATTTATATGGACGTCCATTAAGACCTTAGCTATGGATCCAATAGGTCACCACAGCCAAAACGATCTATTTTCAAGGTCAAACAAGCCCAGAGCGGGTAAAGTCTCTACTTTGCCTATTTTTATGTGTTATAGTCCATTAATTTTTGGTGATCCAGAATTTCGGCGTCATAAAATCCAAAACATCACATGGACGTCCATTATGACCTTAGATATGGAGTTACTTGGTCACCACAACCAAAACAATCATTTTCAAGGTCAAATGAGCTCGTGAGCAAGTAAACCCCAAGTTTACAGATTTTTGTGAGCTATACTTCACTATTTTTTTTGGTGATATAGAATTCTAATGTTATTTTTGCCGAAAATTTACATGGACACCGGTTAAGACCTTAGCTATGGAGTCAGTTGGTCACCACAACTAAAACGAACCATTTTACAGGTCAAACGAGCCCTAGAGCAAGTAAACCCCCAATTTTATTGATTTTCTTGTGCTATAGTCCATGATATTTTTGGTGATCCAGAATTTTTACGTAGGATTTACCAAAAAAATTACTTGGATGTCCGTTAAGACCTTATCTATGGATCCAGTTGGTTACCCACGATCAAAACGGCCCATTTTATAAGTCAAACGAGTCATAGAGCAGGTAAACCCTTCATTTTATCGATTTTTCTATGCTATATTCTATCATCTTTTTTGGTAATCTAGAATTCTGATGACATTTTTGCTAAAAATTTACCTAAACGTCCGTTAAGACCTTAGCTTTGGAGTAGGTTGGTCACCACAGCCAAAATAACTCATGTTCAAGGTCATCCTAGCCCTAGAGAAGGTAAACCCCCATTTTGCGGATTTTCGTATTCTATACTCTATGAGATTTTTGGTGATCCGAATTTCGACGTGATTTTTGCCAAAAAATTACGTGGATATCTGTTAAGACCTTATCTCTGGAGTCAGTTAGTCACCACAGTAAAAATGACTCACAAGGTCAAACGAGCCTTAGAGCAGGTAAACTCCCTATTTTATCGATTTTCGTGTGTTATAGGTCACCATCTTTTTTGTGATCCGAAATTCCAACTTATTTTTTTTGATAATTTACGTGGACATCTGTTAAGACTTTAACAATGGAGCTGATTGGTCATAACGGTCACAACAATCCATTTTCAAGGTCAAACAAACCCAGAGCAGGTGAACCCCAATTTTGTCAATTTTCATTTGTTATAGTACATGGGATTTTGGTGATCCAGAATTGCAACATCCTTTTTTCCAAAAATTTGCATGGACATTAGTTATGGAGTCAATTGGTCACTATGACCAAAATGGACCATTTCCAAGGTCACACGAGCCAAGAGTAGGTAAATCCCCCATTTTACATATTCCTTGTGTTATAGTCCATGTATTTTTTGTGATTCAGAATTTGACATCATTTTTTCCAAAAATTTACATGAACATCCATTAAAACCCTAATTATGGAGCTTGTTGATCACCATGGACAAAACAATCATTTTTTAAGCTCAAACGAGCCCAGAGCAGGTTAGCCTCCCATTTTGCCGATTTTCTTGTTCTATAGTCCATGAATTTTTAGTGATCTTGAATTCCAACATCCTTTTTAACAAACATTTATATAGACGTACATTAAGACCTTAGTTATGGAGCCAGTTGGTCACTACGAACACAATAAATCATTTTCAAGGTAAACGAGCCCTAAAGCATGTAAACCTCTCATTTTCCTGATTTTCTCTAGTTATAGTCCATGCATTTTTGGTGATCTAGAATTTTGATGGCATTTTTCCCAAAAAATTACATAGAAGTACGTCAAGACCAGAGCTATGGATCCAGTTGGTCATCTCAACCAAAACGGTCCATTTCAAGGTCAAACAAAACCAGAGCTGGTAAATTCCCATTTTGTCAATTTTTGTGTACAGTCCATGGATTTTTGGTGATTCAGAATTTCGACATTATTTTTGCCAAAATTTTACATGGACGTCCATTGAGACCTTAGCTATGGAACCATTTAGTCACCACAGCCAAAACGACCCATTTTCAAGGTCAAACATGCCCAGGGAAGGTAAACCCCCATTTTGCCAATCTTAATGTGCTACCGTCCATGCATTTTTGGTGATCCAAAATTCCGACATCATTTTTGTCAAAAATTTACATGAACGTCCATTATGACCTTAGTTATGGATCCAGTTGGTCACCACGGCCAAAATGAATCATTTTCAAGGTCAAATAAGCTCGAAAGCGCGTAAACCCTCTATGTTGCTAATTTTCGTGTGTTATAGTCCATTGATTTTTCCTGATCCAGAATTTCGATGTCATTTTTTTAAAAACTTTACATAAATATCCATTAAGACCATAGATGTGGAGCTAGGTTGTCACCACAGTCAAAAAACCCAATTTTCAACTTCAAAATGAGCCCATGAACAGGTCAACCCCTATTTTATCCATTTTCGTATTCTATAGTTCATTATTATTTTTGGGTGATCCGGATTTTATGACATCGTTTTCGCCAAAATTTTCATGTACGTTTGTTTCGACTTTAGCCATGGAGACAATTGACTCTGACGGTTAAAACGACTCAATTTCAAGGTCAAACGAGCCCCAAAGCAGATAAACCCCCCATTTTGCTAATTTTCGTGTGCTATAGTTCACAATTTTTTTTGATTATTCAGAATTCTGATGTCTTTTTTGCTAAAAATTTTCATGGACATTCCTTAAGACCTTATTCATGGAGCTGGTGTGTCCTGACTAACAAAACATCTCATTTTCAAGATCAAACGAGCCCAAGAGCAGGTAAACACCCTCTTTTGTGGATTTTAGTGTGCTTAACGGACATCCATGAAAAAGTCTGACAAAAATCATGTTGAAATTTCGAATCACTGAAATTCATGGACCATAGCATACGAAATGCGACAAATGGTGGATTTACCTGCTATGGGGCTTGTTTGACCTTGAAAATGAGTCAATTTTTTAATCGAGACCAACTGACTTCATAGTTAAGGTATTAACTGATGTCCATGGAAAATTTTGACAAGTTATGTCAAAATTATGGATATAGTATTTTAAACATAGTAGTCCATGAATTTTTGGTGATTCGGGATTCCAAATTTTATCGGCCCAAATTTTGATGAACATCTGTTAAGACCTTAGCAATGAAACCAGTTGGTCCCGAGGGGCAATCAGACCTATTTTAAATTTCAAACGAGCCCCAAAGCAAGTAGTTGGAGGAACAATGTTCTTGACAAAGACAAATATAGTATTTTAAACATAATAAGTGTTCCATGGTGAGACACATCATTACTTAACATAGTTTAAATTTAAAATATCTTATACTTGATTTTATCCTTATTTTAAAATGTCTTAAACTTGATTTTATCCTTATTTTATTTTTTATTCTTGTCGAAAAAACCGTTTTAAAAATACCTAACCGATCGAACCAAACTAGTTCGACTCGATATTCAATTCGTACTTTTTTAAACCAAAAAACTAAATCAAAATTTGATATAATTGAACTGAAGAATCGAACATCCAAGGGAGCCCTTAGTACTACACTAAGAGTCTATGACTAATAATATATTTGATAGTACCATTTGTAGTAGTACAATGAGTGTGTCTAACCAAACAAGAAATAAAAAAAATTGACCTTATCTTAGTAGTACACGTCAACATCACCAAGATAAAATTACAATGCCGTAAATTATAAGTTTTTAAATTTTTTTTTGGAAAATAACCTTTTGAATTTATTTTTTCTTCATGTGTTTAATTAGGTTAGTTATTTAATCTTAGGATTATTATTCTTAATCGACCAATCAAACACCTAATAATAACATAAAAAAATAACATTTTAAAAATGGTTTATTTATTTTCTAAAAACTTGTATACTCCAAGGGGTAAATGTCCTTTTGGTGTGAGTTCATAGTACACTAGTAGTACAATTATAAGTTCTTTTTTGATGTACGTTCGATTTTAAAAGTGTGTCTCTAACATTTTTGTGTTCAATAAAAGGTATCAAAATTGCATTAACACAAATTAAAATTGAAGCACAACAAGAAGAAGAAAATGGTAGTTTGTTGGTGATTGTGGTTCCAAAATTGATGTTGATTATCCCTTTATATTATTCTGGTATTCCCTCTGTTTTAATTTATTTATTCTACTTATTTTTATAATCTATTTTAAATTTTTATATATTTAAATTCTGAACTCGCATACACTCGCATACACGTGACGTACAAAATGTATAGACACAACATTACAATCTTGGAACCACAGTTACCACCATACTATCAAATTTCTCAGCCAAGATTCATTAATCAATTGGGAGGTTTGAACACATTTCTCTCTCTATCATAATTTATAACATTTCTTTCTCTTTTGTCTAGTCAAGGCTAGTATGGTCAGTTTGTATAACATTCATCTTTTATAATAATATTTTAATTTAATAGTCTAAATATTTATATTATGTTAAATTTAAATTCTTTACAATTAACATTTCAAACTGTGTCATTATAGTGAAGTTTGATTATATTATATCATGGAAAATGCTAACAATTATTTTTTATTTGATGTTCGATATTTGTATTAAAATTATTCAAATAGTGTGTTTAACAAGTTTGGCAAAGGAGCGGGGCGTGGGGCGGAGGGGGGGGGGGTCATTCTTTCCTATAAATAAAATAAAGCTATCATATCATTCGTCTTTATCAGGTGACACCCTCATTACTAAGAATGAATAAAATTCACATATCGCACGTTTTTGGACCTTCCTTACCATCGATTGGCAGGGCCCATTCTGAAGGCAACATGTCCAACATAATTTTTATTTAGATTACGTATTACAGGGCTCATTCTGAACACAACGTTTTCAACATAATTTTTTCTATGGGACATTTGGATGTCTTACCAAGTTCCTTCAAAGGTTGATCAAATCTAAACTTATACCTTTTTTTTCTTTAATTTAAACGATTGAATCAGGAATTATAAGTTATTTCTTCATGGATAAATTAAATCAAGTAACAAAACTAAGAGATAGATTTCACTAACAATACTCAACGATGTATAAATTTCTTACATTAACGATATATATAACTCAATCTCGCTTAAAAATGTACTTCATCTCCATAATTAGGACAAAATAGGTTGTCCAAAGAAGGTAACTCTAATTTCAATAAGTTATCAAGATTAGCACTAGGATTATTGGACTTAAACTTTGACATTTTCACATGATTAGGCTCCACTGATCCTGCATCCTTGCCTGTTAATTTCTGAACTATTGATTTAAAATTCCTTGCATCGGTCTCGATATACTCCGTGTTGATTATCACCACCTTCACCTTATCCTTGTCGTTTCTGTCTGTTGACATGTTTTCTATACTTCTCTGTCTATACTTCTCTGAATTAGTCAACCCAGTAAATTTTGAATATCAATCTAGATACAAACTCAAGCTAAGATTTTGCTTATAAGCATAATGATATAATTATGTTTTATTTGATCGTAAGATCAGATAAAGACGAAAAATATAGAAATGTCGAAAACGAAGAATATGGTTATGAGGAAAGAAAAGGAGTGGTTGGTGTTAGTTGTAATTGAGGATAAGTGATTTATATGTACATATATTTATAGTAGGAGCACTAATACTTTGAAATTAAAAAGATTTGAGAAATATGTTAAAAGGAAGAGTTGACCATCTAAATCAATTGAAGCAGTCAACTAGGACCAAAGATAGAGTCAAAGAATGTAATTGAGAAATAAAGTTTCGATTCTAAAGAATTCAAAATTTAAAATTTATAAATTAGTATCAAATTAATATAATAATAATATTTAAATTCATAATTATACTTAGTGTTATTTAATACGTTTTATAAATATACACAAATAAATAGAAATGATCTTAATAAAAATTATTGAATTAACATGAATTCGTAAAACTTATGCACGTAGCAGGAAATTGTGTTTTGTTTGATTGGACAAGTTGACAACATGCATGAAATTAAACAAATAGGAGTAATTTTAATCTTTTCTTTTTGTTTTTTTTCTCCTTTCGAATTTATATGTTATAATTTAATTTAATTCAAAATTTAAAAGAATTGTTTTTTTGAAATTTTGTGATTAAAGCAAGTTATAGATTGTCTATGTAATTATAAATTATTCTATTAAAGATAACATAATTTTTTAAAAATAAAATTATTACTAAATAAAAAATACTATCATGTTTTAAAATTTAGACAAGAAAATTAAGATAATTCTTTTTCTCAAACCTAAACTAAAACGGAAATATGAATCATATAAAGTCAAAACAAATTACATTTGAATAATCGAAATAGAAATAGTATAAAATTAATCATCCTTCTGTTATTATTTAATTAACCTAACAATTTTGACTAATAGATCCTTGACCATAACCCAATATAAAAGAACTTTTGTTCACATTTGATATTTAATGTTCAGAATCGATTAATCTAAATTTATGTTGATAAATTTAATTTTGATAAATAAAGTATTTCCTATCAAAGGTGGATTTATATTCAAATTTTAAACTTAAAATCTCTAACAAATAAAATAAAAAAATACGTATCACTCGATCACAATCAATATTATTAAATACAATATAAAACAAAAAACCTCACATAATAATCAATACATCTTTATAGTTTGAGTTAAGACCAGAAAATATATGTGGTGTGAATAGGTACACATCACATAAATGCTCCCTTATTTAAATGTCCTCATGAGTAGTTAAAAAATAATAATTCATTTTTATATATATCTATATAAAAATTATTATAATTTATAAAGTTTTTATGTATCTTATTTCAAAGATATTAAGTATCTTTGAATTTCACAATTAAGATTAATATTTTGACTCTTAAAATTCAAACGTGTCGTATCAATTAAAACGGAAAAAATAATTGCAATTTTAAAAGCGTAATAAGAAAGGAATCACTTCAATGATTAGCACTCTCCACGTCCAATCTCGATAATTTGAAATTTTTGTATAGTAAAAAGTGTAATTAATTGACAAAAGGGGTCAACAACAAGGACAATATTCAATATTTCCACCTTTAGATAATTCAATAATGTTGACTATGTTAGCTTCCTGGATCCAAGTCAATCAACGTTTCCATATTTTAATTAAAAGAATATTAACCTTTATTAAAAAAAGGTAATACTTTTGAACAAATAACTATCAAGAAATATATATATATATATTTCTATATTCAATAAAGGAGGTGTTTGATACGAATAAAAATATAATTCAAAAATTGAAATTAAAAAACAAATATTTATATATGATCTAAATAATTATCTGAGAGCTAGTTTTTTGGTTTTATACCAAAATGAAATTAATTATTAAGGGTACATAATACATATTCACTAAAATACTGTCTTCTCTCCTATTTTTCCATTTTTGGAGTCCAAACATTTTATTTACATTCATCACCAACAAAGTAAAATAACTTTGGGCCAAAGTTTTTCCGTCTCAAAATATTTATCGTCTTTACTAAAAATATTTATTGTGATAGGCGAATCTTAAAACTTAGGTTTGTGGTAGGAGCTTGGACCCAAACTGCATGCCCATTTAATAACCAAGACTTCTTTGTGGGGTTATTGAAGATTGCAATCACATTTCATCACTCGAGTTCTATATATCAAATCAATAAATGCATAATACACGTCTTCTACATAGACTTACATCACGTCAATATCGCACTCAACCATGGTTGAGTTCTTCTAGTTAAAGACCGGGTGCGTAAATGATGCACTCTGAGAGCAACAAGAAACATGTAAAGCACATCCAGAGAGAAATGATCAAATAGCGTCCCAACCATCAAGAGATTCATAGAAGAACATCAAGAGATTCATAGAGGAACGATCGATCAAGGTAAAAGTACTACAAGTGCGGAAATTCCAATTTAAAAATCGTTGGCTCGATCGCTACGTTGTTTTTTTGGTAGCATAAGTTACTGTAGGCAGTAAAGAAAGGAACATGAAAAGAAAGAACATGGAGATTACTGAAACAGAATTTTTGTTTCGATTTTTCCCATGGTGACCTCAAGTCTTCCGAGGGGGTTTTTGTCTTTGAACTCTTTCTCCAGGTCCATGAGCACACACATTGGCTTACTGCATCATGGCACGCGGAAGTCGGGGCCTCACTGGTGTTTTTGAGGGACTCACCCTACAACATATATATAAAGTTGCAAAGTTAGAAAAAAGACTAATGAATAGAATGAACTCTCTGAGGATCCAAGGCCCTGTAGATCTCAAAATTGTGTCATCAACTGCATAAGACTCAGTATTGAGAGATGGCTCTTATTAAAAAGTGTGTCTGTTTATAGAAATGTAATAACTAGAAGTGCTATTGAATATTGATAACAATTATCTGCATATCGCGATTTCATCATAAACCACTCAGGTTGAACGTAAATCTATTGAACACAGAGTCACAGACAAACTAAAGAATGTTTTGAGAAAAAGTAAATGAAGTTTTTCAAATTTCAAGTATGTTTGACATTTTAATCATAAGAATTTTACAAAAGTTACCGATCTTCCATAACTGTAAAAGACCAACTACTGCATTTTCAAATACTTAGGTGATGAAAGAGGAACTGGATTCATATACTAGTAGCACCAAGTTAAACATAAGTTATATTTATGTCTTTAACAATAACTCAGGTTGATGTCTATTAGCAATTTCTTTTTTTTTTCCTTGATAAGCAACAGAAACAATTAAGAGACTTAATAACTACCAACTTCCAATCTCAACTATCGAGAATGCAACACTCTGATCTTTAAGGTCGTCATCATTATTTCACTATTTGACTATCACATATCAGAAAGGTATAAAGAATGGAATGGCGCAATAATAATTTGGACACAACAAAAAAAAGGAGGAAAAGTTTTGGCAGGTCTGGAATGAGTTAAGAGTGCATGATCTGATGTGGTGCCTCCTAGAAAACAACCAAGAGGATATACGAAAAGAATTAGCGGGGATCAACTGAGACCATAGCCATTTGTTGTGAATAAGCTTACCTGATGCGCTGGGATCCCAATACCTCACCGCAACAGTCTAAAGCCAAAATTGCACTCTCAGCCTGCGCAGTTTGCAAACATAAGATTTTTTTGTAAATGTCAATCCATATTAAGAGACTGTTCTAAAACGCCAGTAGGCATTCAAAACACAGTTTCTTAAGGGGAATCTAAATAAAAAATGGGACTAGTAAAGTGGTCCAGAGGGAATATGTGTTTTGCCAAACATACCCTTATTTATGATCCTTAATATTTAGAATGTTAATCGCTCTTCAAAAAATGTCCTCTCATTTAATCTCTCATCAATAAATAAAAAGATTGTTGGTGTAAATGATAAGTACCTAAACAGCCTCATTATTGTTAAAAAAAATAAATGAAGAGATTGAAATCACAATATTGCAGTATGTGTACATGCTCTTTACTTTCATTTTTTATGCTAATTTAGTCGATGTTTAGTACACTTCCAATAATAATATTACTAAGGGCAATATGAGAAGATTGTAGTTTGTACTCAATTATATATTGGTTTTCTAAGATGACAACTATTTTGGACCATCTATTTTTAGTAAGGACGACAACGAGGACCCGAAGGAGTAATATATTAAACTTTCCTTTCTTCACTAGCACTCACATGGACAAAAGGGTGGCCAAAGAATAATGCAGGCAAGAAGAGAGGTATATTCAGAGGCAACTAAATGGAAGTTGAGCTACACATCATTCAATAATCACATTACACAAGTAACCAGCAAAAAAAAAAAGGAAAAAGGAGAGAGTTGTTGTATCATGACATCTGAATCCGTAGGTACATGCAAAATATCCTGACACAAATACAGCATGGGAACAAACACAAGATGCATGTGTGAAGGATTAAAAGGGTAATTAATGCAAAAGGTTAACACTTACATTTCCATCAAAGATAAGAAAACATACCATTACAAACTCAACAAAAGCAATGCGGGTCGAGTGCACGTGATCTCCCAAAAGCCTCAGGCGAGAAACCTGCAAAGTAAGAGCATCGTTCAATAACACTTCTTAAGCCAACATTCAAATTTTTAAACTTCATACTGACATCGCCACATCTGGTTTCAAAAAAATTCTTGACATCAGCCTGAGTAACCTGCTCAGAATAGAGTAATTGGCTGTTAATAATTATAAAACTACAAGAAAAATACTTATTAACAAACAACTGCATATGAGCCAGAGCATAATAACTACTACAATGTGCATCAGAACAAGGGCCCGACAGAATGATGCATACAAAGAAAAAAAATAATAGATCTCTGATGAAAATGTCTACCTTCTTATCAATATTTGTACAATAGACAGTCCTGGCACACATTTCACGCTCATCCTCTGACTGCACAAAACATCAACATTGAATAGAGAATAAGCATTTTGATCCATGACCTCAATTCTAACAGGATGATATAGAATAACATAAAACTATTTCTCAAGATCATCCACATACTAGCAAAAACAAAATGTTAAAGTTCTTTCTTTTTTTTGGACAAAGAACATGGTGCAAAATATTTATCCGTACCCTTGGAAGGAATGTAGGATTCACGGGTAGAATAGCTGTTTTTGAAGGTAGGACCTTCAATTGAGAGAAACCTAAAATTGTCCCACAAAGGCAAAGTGCTGCTCTTGCAGAGTCTGCTAGGATCGATTCCATGTTAGCTTTTGAATATTCAGCTGTCTTAAGAACATTTCAAGCCAAAACATCCAACTTACACTCATCAGCAAACTCCACGAAAGCAAAACGAAGACGAGAATGTGGATCACCACAAATTCGGCAGTCAACAACCTAGAAAGGCAGCAGCAAAAATGAGAAGAGGAAAGTAAACGAAGTAAGCAAATAAATGCTGGCGGCGCTTGAGGTTTAGCCGGTTGATTGACTGATTAGATTAACAAATCTGTTGTAGCTATGAGGCGGACTTTGTAATTTTGAAAGTAAATGAATTATGACACAAAATTTAGATATTAGCTGACAAAATAGATATAAACATCATGAACTTTCATTACAACACATTCACAGTCCCAAACAAGCAGCTCTATCAATGCCCTCCTACACATTCAAAACTTCATGGCCGATTTCGGTCCCACAATGAATAGTTGAACAGGTGTATGCAAACATAACCACTCACCAGAAGCACCTTTTGAAAGACACCATGAAGCCAGTGGAAATGCATCTTATATGATAAAAGTACTAAGTACATAATAAAACATTATATTGGTGCCTAAATCACAGACCAAACTGTACACTAGCTCTTAAAATCGGTTGACAAAAGTTAGCATACCACATGAACCAATGACATAAATTTTTGATAGGAGGCTATTGGGGATTTTTCTGATCAAATGTTACACGTCTTATATTAAATATTAATTCAAGCCTTAGCCTCTCACTAAACATCATGGCAAGATTCCTCCTTTAGAAAAGGCAACAAAGCTTCCTATTTGGCAAGATTTTACACCCAATGATATTCTATCTTTAACAAATTTTAAGTGTAACTAATGTTGCTGGCTGCAGAAAGCTATGTACAGTATTGTACACACTACGACCCATGTGATAACTCACCAGAAACCATAGTCATGCAGTAATCCACAACAAATCCCAGCCCCCTCCTTAATATGGTCAGCAACATTCACTATAGGTGTCTTCATGCAGATGTGTACACTGGACACAATGAGGAAAAATGAAAGCTTATGCTCCATTATATATGTTTAACGAATGTTGTATTCTTAATTTCTTATTAGGTAAGAATATTACAAATGTCATTTATTCTTATGTCACATTGTTATCATAAATGCTATCATTTTATTGGCTCACATTTAAATGTTTTTCCATTCAGTAAGCTGCTAATTAGGTTTAGGTTATCTGATGTATTCCTAGGTCAAGGGTATATGGGGAAAGTCTGCTTGATAGGTCCTTAGTAAGTCAATTTCATGATTTTTCTTCAATTTTTTTAACAATATTTTTTAAGTCTCAAATATCATAGAACTCAAGCTATAAAAGTTCCACTGTTGTTCAGAGTAAGCATGCAGGAATAAGAAAGTTGGCAGCTTTTAAGTACTGCCTATTTTTCAGCTTATTAGAGATATCTATCACACTGAGTTCAATGTGTTCATCTTGAAGCTTTTTTTTGTTTCATTATGCGCTAAGCACTTTTACTTTGGAGTCTTTGTTTTCATTGTTTTAATCATCTGGCTCTCTTTATGTTCAAGGCAGGAATTTATGAGTTCATATCTACCATTTGTTACAATTTTCGTGGACTTTTACGTATAACCTTATTCTCTGTGTCGAAAGTACTAGGTTCAGATGAACACCGTATCGGTATGCCACATCCACCTCTGCTAGCTTTAATATGTTGTTGATATAACTTAGAAAGATATAATATTTTGTCAAGGATATTACCTTAAAAGACCAGATAACTAATGCACATATGATGTCATCAATTTCATTAGCCGGTTATTAATTATCTGATGGTCAAGTATTATGAGACTCTATAATGCACAATTACGATAAATAAAAATCAAATTAAAGCCAAAAAAGGAAGTACACTTATATGGTAATCAGATTCCCAAGCAAAGTATTTTGTTCTGCTAAAGTATGATAGTAAGTAGCACACAAATGTATACTTATGTATCACGCTACCACTCAACAAGCAGATGAGAAAAGGAATTCATTGTTTCTAGTTTAGTTACGCCAAATGACTGAAATTACATGCACTTAAGAACATCAAATATATAATAAAGTGAATCACATCAATGTTCAGAAGAAGAAAGTAACTTTTCCAATGAAGTAGTAGTAGCAGAAGAAGAAGAAGAAAGTGACTTACTTGTCCATAAGCACTAAACAAAGCAGCAAGTTGCTCCTCGGTGACCTAGATATTGTGAAGGCAAAACCAAAGATGCCAAATGAGTACTAATACAAAAATATCACAAAACATAAGTGAGAATCTATCCTTACATTGCTATCTATCTCAGAAACATATACTGTTCGCCTGATGCTATCTTCTCTTTGAGCCTTATAAGCTCTATTGTTCATCCTCCTTTTCCCCTGGTTAAAGTTGCTGCCTCTCTGTGGAAACACAGAATAGAAAGTTTAGGAGATACTAAAAGGAAAACAAGAAAATGGATATGGTTGTCCATGATTCAAATATTCTAGTTACCATATAAAATAAGACCAAATTGATCCAATCAAAGATAGAACTGAAATGTCAAAGGAGATGGTTGTCCGTGATTCAACTATTCTAGTTAGCATATAAAATATGATCAAATTGATCCAGGCAAAGACATAACTGAAATGTCAAGTATGTCATCAACTTGATGTTCTCAAGATACGTGAACAACAACCAACTCTAACATGAATACATATAAGCATTCCCAATTAGGAAATTACCATTAACCAAAGAGAAGTAAATATCAAACAGTAACAATATCACTAGTTTAACAAGTAAAGTATAGAGATGACAACTCTATGACTCAAACAAACAAAACTGACATTTAAACTAATCAACTAAAACCCGTTAACCCCATACAGATATGAGAACATAAAATATGGCACTGAATGTGATGGAATGCTACAAGTACAGAAGTCAAGTTCCAACAGAATGATGTAAGCTTCATTTTCAGTGGGATGAGTTCACTGTTGTATATTACTTTCTGGTAACTGATTGTGCCAGTGTATTCTAGAACTTTATTCCCAGATTGACGGATGCAAATTCAATGTGCCATTAGCTTCCGGCAAGCAATCTCTTTACATGACAACTGATGCCAATCACAATGCAAAACTTTCTTCCACCCAAATTGGCAGAGAACAAACAAACTTAGTGAAGAACTACGTAACTTCTTCATAATTTAAACAATGAAAGAAAAGTAGCAGCTACTACTAGTGCCTGACTTCAGAACATTGATTTTACTGTCTTCATAAATTATTATTTACTATGAATGAAAAGGGAAAAGATGCATTACTATAACATAAGCTCAGTTAAACATTTCTCCAAACTTGATTACTTCCATTACTATAACATAAGCTCAGTTAAACATTTCTCCAAACTTGATTACTTCCTTTTTTACAGCTTATTCAACGAACTAACAAAAACTTGGTTACAAGTATCAGAACACAACAAAATATCCCCTATTTTATCCACATACAGCAAAAGTTCTACTTATTTATGTATCATCGAAAAACCAAAGCAATTGAAAGTTCCAAATCACACACTAGTACGGCAAATTTTCACATCATACATTACACAAATTATACTCATCTGCACTTAACCATCTATGTATCAGTAAAGACCAAAATTCAATGATCCCATTCAACTAACTGAATACCAAATTTCCACTTTTAGTGAATGGAATGCCAGGAATCCCCAATTAATAAACCAGGTCTAAAAATCCATTTTTGACCATAAAACTTTCATTTCCTTGATAACTGCTTACTCCAGTTTATACATTCAGCAATTTTTATATTCCTTTATATGATCATTACCTAAACAAATAACTGAAAAGCTCCAAAGATCAGTTGTTAACAAGGAAATGTTAAAGTTTCCTTGCTATAATATCCAGAAATACAGCAAATTCAACCAAAAGACAAAATGCTTAAAAAGGAAAACTTGCACACAACAAAGAAAAAAAAATTAACACAGAAAAAAAACAAATATGAATTTCACCACAATTAGTCACGGTATAGCAAAATCATCAACCGACCCAAAATAACAAAACAGGCAAAAAGATCGAAATTTTCAACGATCAAACAAGAGAAAGAATAATATCAATGAGAATTGAAAAAATGAATCAATACCCTTCTGTTGTTTTGAAAACCATCACCCCCCGTAGTCTTGTTAGCTGGTACAAAGTTACTGAGAATCATCTGATCACCAGCACCAACAGTACCACGATTATAAGAAGAAGGAAAAAACTCCTTAGCCTGTGGATTCAGCTTAAGTTTCTTCAACATATCAGCAATATCATGCATATGAAACTCCGATTTCGCATTTGCGATTGAATCGGATGAATCCTTAACACCATTAGATTCAGAATTATTGCTGGTGTTATCAGTGTTTGGTGATGATAAAGACTGAACAGCAGGAGCTTCAACCACTGTTGTCTCACCAGACACTTCTTTAGCACCAGCAGCCATTGATGAAAATACTCAAAACCCACAAAAAAATAAAACACACCCAGAACAGAAAAAGCTTCAGAAATACCAAGAAAACACTAAAATTCTACAATTTCAATAAATTAAAGCAACCCCTTTTCACCAATTTGATTATTCTTTATGAAAAATCAATCAAATGAGGAATTCACAGAGCATAATGGGTTTATTGATAAATACTCATTTAGGAAGATGGTGATGAGAGAGAAAAGAAGAGAGAGAAAGCCAAAAAGCAATAGGGTTTTTGTTATATATATAGCAACAAATTTCAATAACAGAAGGCAGAGGAATTTGGTGGTATTCTTGTTTTTGTTTGTAGAGAGAGAAGTGAAGTTTAGGTGAAAAAACAGAGGAAATGCAGTAGAGAGAGAAAATTGATGTGGAAGATGGAATTATGAATAAAATTAATAAAAAATATCCTTCGTTAATAGTTTGATTTCGAATTATCATTATTATTTATTTTGACAATAGATACATTGACTCGGTAAATACTAGAAGAGGTATTTTGATATATTATATTTACGGATGACATAGTTTAAATTATTAAGATTTGTAGTGAAATTCTATTGAAATAGACGTTTAGAGAGAGATTTCAGAGTCTATAGCTCATAAGGTTAGAGTGAAACTAAGGCTCGATACATAGGTCATTTAAAAGAGAGGTAGTTTTATGTAGTTTGATTTTGTTATTCGAGTAAAATGAGTATTGACAATAATATCACGTACTATATTAGTATAGTGAAATGAAGGCTTGTATTTGAAGTCTTGTGTGATAAAACTTCAAGTCGAGTTCTACAGGATGGTTATTAGACCAATTATGTTGTAGGCGGAGTACTAGTCAATCAAGGACTATCACGTTCAGAAGATGAAAGTTGCAGAAATGAAGATTTTGAGATAAATGTGTGGAAATACCAAAAACAAGTATGATTAGAAATTATGATATTTAATATTAAGGAAAAATTAGTAAACTAGTCAAAATAAATAACATATTTAGTAAAAATATCCATACTTTATAAATATTAGCAATAATATCAAAAATGTCATTATTTTAAAAAAATTTATGTGTCCCAATTTTCCTCCTATTTTATCTTTCTTTTTCAATTAATTCTATATATCTTTTTTTTTTAAAAAAATCATTTTCTCTCATATTTATCTTTTCAAATTGTTAATTCTCTCTCCCATTTAATTTTTTTTTCTCTTTCATGGTTATCTTTTCTGATTTTCCTCAACATTCAAGTTGTAATATTTTTTTGCCATATATTTTGGTTGTTTTTTAATCCAAAATTGGATTATCAAGAATTCTTTGATTAAGGTATCTCTAATCTTTATCCTATTTTCATACTTCTTTTCTAATTTTATTTTTGTTTAAATCTTAAAAAATGTTGTTTGTATTTTTCAATTTCCATTATGATTTACTCTTTAATGGCTGAATCCAAGATGCTTATTAGAGGTATTCATCTTAATCAACCAATTTCTGGTGATTTTTCATCCTTTAATTTATTTATTACTTAACAAATAGTGTATAATGTATGATCCGTTGTTAAAATGAGGGAAGAAAGAGGATAAGAACATTTACAAGACTCATTGGTGTGCAAAACTTTCCTCAAATTCAGAACGCAAATGTAGAATCTTTGTCTACTCGTGAGGATCTTGAAAAAGACGATGAAGATCGGATAGTTATCGAACAATTTTCTATTAGTTTGTTTTGTATTTATAGTTCTTTTTTAGAATTTGGTATGCTTTCTCAATTTGTATTCAAATCACTATGTCTACTATCAATATTTATATTTATTAAAAATTTCATGTTGCATGGTTTATGAATCTTGTATTTATCCCTAATTTGTATTCATCCAAATGTATGTCAACTAGTTATGTATTTTATTTATAAGAAGAACAACTTTCTATTAGTTTATTTGTATTCGAATACAAATACAAATAATAGACATATTGAAATGAATACGACTTAGAGAGAAAACAAGATTTTGAAAAGAAAAATAAATACACAGTGAAAAATATATACGAATACAAATACGAATACAAATGTATTTCTTAAATAACTACATTTTATTTGACATACATATTGGAATGAATACAAACTAATAAAGAAATACAAGCTTCATTATACAAAATACAACATGAAAACTAGAATGAATACTATTACAAACGGTAACATATTGAAATAAATACAATTTAAGCAAGGATACAAAATTTTAAAAAATAAAATAAATACACTGTGAGAAAAGTATGGCAATTACAAATAAAACTATAGGTGTTCAAGTTTCTAAATTAAAAATAAAATAAATTTAATAGATAAAACTATAATGTATTATTATAAAGTTTCATAATAATAATTAGTGAGAATGAGATATTATATTTTTTTATTATGATTTTCATAACAATAATTAGTGAAAAATTGATATTGAAATTTTATAGATGTGGTACTTCTTTAATTCCGTGATTTTTATAACAATAATTAGTGAAAATTAGATATCTATTTTGGTTAATAAAAGTGTTTAGAAACAAAAAAAAAAAAGATTACCAGAATTGAGATATTGAATTTTTTTAGAACAATGGAGAAAAAAAAGAATTTTTTATAACATGATGAAAAAAAGAAGAAATAAATGAAAGTTGGTGTATTTTAATAAATTGTAACTGATGAAACTTTTAACATTTGTTCCTTTTTAAAAATAATAATCTCCCCTAAATTCCTCTCAATCTGGTATATAAAAATTATATCTTTTAAAAATAAAACAAATACTAAGAACATAAATAAGATACATAACAAACTTAAATTTTGACATTTTTACTAAATATTAAAAGTGTTGTTAATGTACCCTCTTAAATGTTAAAATATTGATATTTTAAAAAAATTCCCTAATATTAAACAAAAATTGCTTCGATAGATAACAAGATAAAAAAAAAGGAGATTAAAATAATTCGAATGAAACTGAAATTGAATGTTATCTCTACAAGTTGATAAAAAATACAGCCTATTTTCATTATTTTAGGCAACTTTATAATTAATTATAGGTTAACTAACAAATATAATATACTATTAGATAGAAAGATTCATTTATTCTTTAAAATTTATAACATACTATATATAGATTAGATTACATATAATTTCTGTCCATTAATTTGATTGATAAATATTATGTATTGTGTATTTAATATCGAACGTCTTCAAATAACTATTGATTTAATTTATTTTTTTTATCATACCACCTATAGATTAGATTACATGTAATTTTTATCCATTAAAATTTATTGATAAATAATATATGTATTGTATATTTATTTATCGAACGTCTTCAAATGACTATTGATTTAATATTATTTTATCATATCATCTATAGATATTAATGTTGAGGTTCTTTTTTATGATATATTACAATTATTTTAATTTTCAATCATATAATAGAGTCATAAAATATAATACTAATATTAATAACGTAAATTAAATTTTTATAAAGTTATATTCTAAAATTAAACTGTAAGCAAGCTAGTTAAAAGCAATAAATATGAAATTTTTTAATAATTTAATCGATTTTTTTTTCTTCTTTAAAATATATTGTATTAATTCACGAGAGTTTAATAACCTTTTTTTATAAATTATTATGCATTAGAATACTTAGTAATATTTTACTATACATTCAATTGTTGTTGTTGTTGTTGTTATTATTATTATTATTATTATTATTATTATTATTATTATTATATATTAACTAAAATTATTATATAAAAATTCTTAATTTTAAAATTTAAATCCACCTATTTTGATCTTGTTTTGTCACCATGCGTAAAAACTAAAAAGTGAATATTGCAATTCATATCATTATATGTCTATCACATGAAGTTTGTTGGCATTTATAAGATGAATATGAAATTTTTATTATTTTTTTATTATTATAAAATTAATATTTGAAATAAATTTTTAAATACAATTTTAAGTTATTTGAAACTTGAAAATATTAAAACCTTTTACTTTTCTTTTTCATTTTTACAACTCCTATATTATTATTTTTTTCAAATTTTATCCTAAATATTTATTTTGATAAGATGACTATTATTTAAAATATTTTTCATGTTTCAATCATATTTTATGTTTTTAAGAAGAGTATATTCAAAAAATCAAGTATCATTTACAAAAATTAGAATCAAATAATTTACCTTCATATTTCAAAATATAAAATAAAGTGAAAAATTTGCAATAGTACATAGTACCACCACATACATGGAATCTAATCTATAACATTTTATAATTATCTATTTTTAAAAAAATTTGATTGTATAATTCAGTAAATTAAGATTTTATTAGATTTTAAAAATTTAACGTAAAATTCATATTTAAAAAGGTATATCTAAAATCTAAATATTCATTATAAAAAAATATGATCAAACAAAATTTCAACTCCTATCTCAAAAATTTTAAACAACTTTGTTTATTTTCATAATCAAATGTCCCAATATATTTTCCCTATTTTTTTTCTATTCTATTATATTATATTTAAATTAAAATGTTTATTTGTTTGTTTTTTTGTCTCAGCTATTTTAGTTTATTACTAGTGGCCCTGCGCATAATGGAGTGCGTGATGATTGGTGAATATTTGATTATTTTATATAGAGTCATTTAAAATCGAATTAAAATTGATATTTAATTATTTTATATAAAATTGCTTAAAATCAAATTGAAACTAGTAATAACTCAAAAAAAATATTGATTTATTGATAATGGATTATTGATTTAGCTGTTTTTTAATGATTTTAATTATTCTTTTATTATCGAGTTATGAATTTTTAATGATTTGATTTTTTTAATAGATTAACAGATAATCAATAGTAAATTAAATAATAATATTTCTATCAATTGGTACATAAAATCATCGATTTACAATTTAATTTCATATTTTTATTTTTATTTATCTCAAACTTTCAGTTATTCTACGATACGACATTATTTAAGCAATATGTGTTGGTGGGGAATATGAAAGTGATTGTACATACTATTGTCATGGTTCTTCTTGTGACAACAATGGTGCATTTTCACTATTCCTTTTTTCTAGATTCTTTCAATTTTTATAGATATTTTATTTAAAATTTAAATATAATTATTTAATTTGTATTTATTTTTGAAATTTGTATAATAGTTTTCTTTCTATTTGTTTTCATAAAATCTTGTACTTCTTTTTTTTTTAAAAAAAATATTTAATATCAATTAAGACATTTAGTGTGATATTGACATTAAATAAATATATGAAAACTAGATGAGAATATTCCCATAGGAATTAGAATAAAAAGTTGGTCATAAATTGAAAGGAACATTATTGTTGTTAGAGTATCTCTATATAAAATCAAAATACATAGTCAAATAAGTCATAATTTAGGGTGAAATTATAATATTGCAAGTTTGAAATTAATCATAAGAGGACACTTTTGAATAATTGAGTAATTTCTATATACATTAAGATTTTTTTTTTAATTTTTTTTAAAAATCATCATTAATTATTTATCAAAATACACATCAACTACTATTTATTTTCTTTTTCAATCAGAAATAGCACTATCGTTTGTATAGAAAAATAAATAATTGATATTTAAAATATATTTTAATAAATAGTTAATAATAGTGCAATCGCGCACACCGAATAATTCATATATATTAAGTACTCTTCAATATCCTAAAATTGTACCACTCCTTTCATGTACTTTAATTAAGATTAAGAAATCACATGATTTTCCTAGATCTATACTATTATTCTATTGTCTCTGTCCATTTCTAATTGTTATGCTACATTTTTTTAAAATTAATTTAATTAATTTATAAAAATTAAATTAAATCACATTAATTAAATATTTTAAATATATTTTTTTTCAAAATATTTAAAAATTACAAGGAAAAAGTTGCTACTATAAATTATACTCTTTTTATATATTAATATGATAAAAAAAATATTATAAAAATGTTAGCAAGATTAGTTTTAGTTTAATAAATAATGTACAAATTTTGAGGAAAAGTAAGTTTTCTATTTTATTCATATGACATCATGGAAAAATAATTGGCACAAAATAATATAAAATCTTCTAATGAGGCCAAAATGTCTAAAATTTAATGTCATCTATGCTAATAGGCACGTTTTCCAAAGTCATAATATTTCTAGATCAAAAAATTCAACAACGTTTTTTTTATGGAGGAAATGAAGACACTTTTTTTCTTAATGAAAAATTCAAAAAAAAAAAAAATTATTTATAGTTAGACCAAAAAAAAAAAAAACTAATTTTGCTTTGTCATATTTTTATTTATATACATTCCTTAAAAATAATTTAATAAATTATTAATTCAGATTAATGGAAATCTTGATTTATACCCACTTGCTAAAAGATAAGAGAGAAAATTCTGTGTGCCTTTTTTCACTTTTTTTCCAAGTCTCTTTACTCTTTTCTTGATTCTCCCAACCAAAAATACCCATGTAAAATTAAATATTTTTTTTATATATATACATATATATCAATTTTTAAAAAAATTTCCCATATGTGATATATAGTTATTTTGTATATTTTGATTCTCTTTAATGAGAGTGACGTCTCTACGACTAATAATAGATAGTTATGTGATTGGGATAAGTCAAGTTGTATTAGTGGTCTTTTAATAATATCTACGTGTATTGATATTAATTGTATTTATATATAAATTTTGAATACCAGATGAGTGATGAGAAATTAAAAGGTGGGTAATAAATAAAGATGGCATGGTGTGTGTTCTCTTTAGTGTAGTCTAAAGTAGATACCTTGTGACACAAAATGTAATTGCAAATAAATATGAGTTGTTTTTTCTATAATGACCATTTGATCACATGAATAATGCATTTGAAGTTAATTCCTATATAAATACATATATAAACAATGATATAATATATTAAAAACGAAATATTTGTATTCGTGAAAAATATATAAAAATTTATTAATGATTTATTGTTTTTACGATTTACATTCGTAATAGATCATCATATAAAAGATAATGTTGGTGTTGCACCAACACTCTCCTTTAGCTATATTATTATTATATATAAACTTATCATATAAATTTCATATTAGATTCTTATTTATTTATTTTCTAAGATGTCAAAAAAATAAAGATGTGCTACGAATATTGAACGAACAAATATAGAAATAAGGTTTTTAGTATAGTGATAAAGATATCGTCAGATTGATATAATGACAATCTTATTAATTGTGAAGCATTTTATTTTTATAATAATTTTTTTTATGTAAATTCAAATTTAATCCGACAGAATTCATATCAAAAGAAAGTGTTGGCAATGAAGAATCTAATTCTCTGCCTTTTTTCATGAGCATCCTTTGAGATTTAATTCTCTTTTACTTTTTTTTTCTTACTTATAATTATTATATATATTGACCTGTGCCCTAATATTAAAGTAGCAATATTATTATTTAAAAAGTGATTGTGGGAGATTTTTCTTTTTTTTTTTTTGTACTTGATTTATTTTTCTTTTTCTTTTTCAATTTTCATGATTTGGGAAGGAAAATATATAAATAGGGATAATTTTAGAGACTTTTGAAATTTTTGGTTCATAATAATCATTTTTTTAAGCTGGTAAGATAAGTTATGCATATGTTAAATTTTATACATGTAATATCATATTTGGTCTTAATTAAAAGGTACATTTTTAATATATAAAATTGATATGATGTTTAATTCGCAATTTAGAAATTTACATAACTAATGTATTCAGTGGGAAATTTAGAGACAAAAAATAGGGCATCGAAATTCGTTGTCTTTTCATAAAACTAGATATTTTATGTATATATTTTCTAAAATTTGTATAATATTATATTTTTACACCCATACTATAAGAAGTCTAACTGGTCCACATGGTTAAAAGTTGAGCTTTTGACATCAAAGAATAAAGATCAATTCCACTTAATATATTTTTCTTGATGCACTCATACTCGAAAAATCTTAGATTCACTTCTCATTATACATGTTTAAGTTTCAAAAGAATCTATGCATTATTAAATGAAGGTGAAATAATTTGTTGGTCATTTGGTAGCTGGTTAGAATACTGTAGGTATTAATTATACGGATGTTAACTATTTTATTTTCTACACTCTTCAAGATGATTTATCAATTTTTTTAAAATTTATCTATGTATCAATTATACGACTTTCTAAATTACAAATAAAATGTTGTGTTAATTTTTATTTATTTAAAGCTTACTTCCTAACTACATACCAACATTATAGTATATATAACTTGTATAAAAATTACTATAAATACAACTTATTTCTTTTTCAGCTACAAGACAATCTGAATTTTTTTTAAACTTCATATTTTCTCTTTTTTCCACTTTGATTTGAGAGATTTTTCTAATTCTTCATGTGCAATTTCAATTAGTCCAATGATAAAAAAACAAACATAAAATCTTATGGAGATGAAATGAATAATACAACATAATGTAATATTTTGCTTCGATTATATATAGCTCTGCCCCTGATCAAATTAATCAGAATCAGATAATATGAAAAATAATATAAAATATAACTTAATTTTAAAAAAATTAATCAATATATCAAATTTATATGAATCAAATAATATAAAACAGAACAAATATATGCATTTTCAAGTCAAACATAAAACAATTGATGTAACAAACTCTTAAAGGTAGGCATGATCATTGTATCCATAGTTGAGTTACGTGATAATGATTGATACTCCATAGCTTCTAATTTAATATTATTTAACTATACAAAAAAAAAAAACTTTCAAAATTTGTGATATGTCATTTATTAACGATAATATGTGATTTTTGTAAAAAAAAAATCTTTTTTTTGGAATCTCGTAGCAACTATAACTTCTATCATAATCTTTTAAATGAATACTTTATATGTATCGAGTGAATTCTTCACTTTGAAATAGCCAGTAAACCATACAAGAATGGAAAAAAGAACAAATATATCCTCGAACTATCGTAAATGGTATGCATATATCCTTTGTCATACTTTTGGAACATTGGTGCCCCTACCGTAAGAAACTAAGGCATATATGCCCTTCACTTTAACTAAAGATTAAATAGGGACACGTGACACAATCTTATCCATCGATCCGATATCGGGTCAGTAGATAAGATTATGATACGTGTATGTCCGTTAGTATAAAGGGTATATATACTCTAATTTTTGGATGACATGGGCGCCTATGTCCTAAAAGTATCACGAAAGGTATCTGCATACCATTACAATAGTTCGGAGGTATATTTATCCTTTTTCCCATACAAGAAATGTAAATTGCATTCGCAAGTCATTTCGACATACTCAACTCAAAAGGCATGGAAGGAAATCGAATTATCTGTGTGATTAACCACTCTCCAACCAACTGAACCGTCTTGAAATATAAATTAATTATTTAAACAAACTAAAAAAACACACTACCACATAAATTGAAAGGGGTTCTACTACTTTTCCTTGATCGCGATTTCAATTGTTTGTTTAAATTTTTTTATCTCGTTACAAATATAATATTTCTTTTGATGATTCTTAATTTCAACTTTCTATTTGATATGTTTAAATTTACCGTATTAAAGAATATTTTTGATATATTATTCTACATATCTCTTATTTTTAAAACTATGTATCAGATTAAAATATAATAAACAAATCGAAACCAATAAAATATATTCCTTTAGCGGTGTTGTTCATGCATTTTTAATACTACACCATATACCTTCCAACCAAATTGATATTAAATGGCGAGCCTCAACAATATTGTAACTATGTCTTACATCACTTATAAGCAATTTTTATGCCTTGTTACATAAAAAAAATAAAAATATCTTGACCTTATGTAGAAATATTTTAGGACCTATTTGGTTATAAAAAATATTCATTCATTACAAAAATAATTTTTCGCTTTATTTGAAAATTGATGTTTCATCATGAAATCAAATTAAAATCCATCATGAAACTAGATTAAAATCTAATTAATTTTTAATTGGTATTTCGTATTCATATAAGATCACAAAATTAATTTAGCGCTGAAAAATTCCATATTAAAGATATAACGTTTTTTTAACAAAGATGATTTTATTCCATATCAAAGAGACTAGTCCACAGCAACCTTTATTGGTACTTCAATTATATTATTTTAAAACAACAAACTATTATTTGCTCCATCCACTTTTCACTTTTGAAGTTGCATTTAACTACAAAACATTGTTCCAATATTCTTTTGCTAACAAGTACAATTAAACACAACTCCGACTTCATAAATTAAACAAAGTGAAAATATTTGAAATATGTGATCAGACACATACTTTAGTAGTCCAGTTAGCTAGCTGAATTGATCGACTACTTGAATGGAGAATTTAATAGAAAAAATTGTATATAATAGCAAACTAATAACCTAAAATAAATGGAGTAGCTAGAGTTTGATTTAATTGTGTTCCATAGCAAACGTTTACAAAAAATTGTCAGGGGCCTCTCTCCCAAATATCTCGCTTGCCACTCTCCTTCAATCTCTCGCTCGCTTCCTCACTTTTTATATAAACACAAGTGTATAAAAATTGTTTTTAATTGTATAAAGCAGAGAAAATTGTATAAATACATATATTTTTGTTCCCCTCTTCCAGATTTCGCTCGCCACCCTCGCCTTTGTCACTTATACAAACAGAAGCGAAATGTATAAATTGTGTTTCTGTTTGTATAAAGCGTGAGAAAATTGTATATACTCATGCAAATACATATATTTTCGTCCTATATACTTATAATTATACAATAAAAATACTCCCCTGCCCAGTTTCTTTTGCCTTTCTCTCTTTCTCGTTTTATACAATTTTCAAATTGTATCTAATTTCTCTCTTTCCCATTTTATACAATTCGATTCAATTGCATATTCCTTGTCAAGTCTCTTTTGTCTTTCTCTCTTTCTCATTTTATACAAATTCAAATTGTATATAATCCTTATACACACTTATAATAATACAATTCGTTTTATACACTTCGTTTTTATACAGTTCTCTGCCCAAGTGTCTTTCTCTTTCTTGTTTTATACACTTTGTTTTATACAATTTGCTTCAACTGTATATGTATAGCGAATTATATAGTTTCTATGTTTACTATGAAACACAATTATGCAAACTTTGTTATAATATAAATTTTTTATTTGCTATATGTGAAAGTTGTCCAATTTAATACTCCACCTTGTAATCCACTCCTCGTTCAGCGTTCCCATTAATGATTAAAAATATATAAGTCTGCCTTAATCCCAAAAAGAATATATTTTGATAACTTTCAACTAGAGAACCCCTCTGTTTGCTTCTGTGATGCATAGAGTCAAAACACCCCTTCAGTTCAAACTCTTTGTTATATAGTAAGGTCAGAAAAAACTATGAATATGAAAAGGCAATTAAAAAAAACACATAATCTATTTGTTGTGTCAAGCCAAGGCAATAAAGTTTCTAATGTTTCAAGTAAATGAAGGGTTGTGTCAAATATCAGATCTTATACAAAGTTCCCTGGAATATGAACACTTCTGGTAGTGGAAAAATCAACTCCTTTCTACAAATTTGTTGAATGCCTCAGAGCAACGTCGCGTTACATACACCTTCTTCAAGTGATATACTGTGTTATCCACCAAGAAATCCAAAGACGAGAACTATATACAACGCCTCGTGCATTTGGGTGAATTTTTCATATGGTTGCTGCATATTTTCCTCCTACATTCACTAAGATTCAAGTACAACTCCATGTTCTAAGAGCTCAGATAAAACACTTCTCATTTTATCCACTGACACAGGTTTTAGGATAACTCCATCCATACCAACTCTCATGCAGTTTTCTTTCGTGACTCTGTCTGTGTTCCCCGTCAATGCCACAATAAGTGGCCTACCGTGACGTTTCCCAAACCTTTCATGTATCACTACAGCAACTTCGTAACAGTCTATACCTTGCATGCTGACATCCATGATAACTACCTTGTGTTCATGTGTAACAACTCTCAAGCACTCATCGCGTGAGCCAACAGTTGTTACATCACATCCAAGGTGTGTAAGCAGACCTTTGGTTACCATCCTACTAACACTGCATGAAGGAGTATAAGAAACAAAATCAATTCTGATAACTGATGTCAACTAATCATATAATCAGGAAGGATAAATTATAAAAATAATAATAATAATAATGAGGTAACATCAAGAAAAGCAACGATCACAGAGTCGTAGGATTACTAATCATACAAATTCTTATCCGACAATAAAACAACTGCGTTCAATTTATAACTACCTCAGGTTAAAGATATCAATAGCGGTCATCACAGAGAAAAGTGGAAGGCAGGGGTGGGGTGGGAGGATAAAAGGATAAGAGAAAAGGGAATATGTTACTGTTATATATATATATATATATATATATATATATTATATATATATATATATATATATATATATATATATTTAGGCGAACCAGATTACTGTGACATCCTTTAATTCGATGCATATATATACCAAAGACTTGTATTAAGACATCTATCTATCTATATATATATTAAGGCAAACCAGATTGACTGTGACATCCTTTAATTCGATGCATATATACCAAAGACTTGTACTAAGACATCTATGAAGTCACTCTTTCCTCCATCCTCTTATGTCTGGAAGAGCAGTATACCCTTTTATTGGATTTGAAAGCACTACTTCGAGTTGGTCACTCCCTACTTCCAACTAGAGATAATGATGTGAGCTCCTACAGTCAGGCTGGTCATCTCTCCTTCCCTTTTCGCGATCCTGATACCGTAAATCCTTAACTTTTTCTTATTTTCATTAGAAAAAAGGCATATACTCTGATAAAGATGTGAGCTCCTAGGGTCAGGCTGGTGATCTCTCCTTCCCTTCTCGCGATCCTGACAGTGTAAATCCATAACTTTTCTTCTTTTCTTTAGAAAAAGCGGCTAACCCAATGGTGCCCCCCTAAAGTTGGCATTAACTTTCACTTAGACACTTGAACTAGACTTTGTTCATTTTAGACACCTCATGTGAGGCCCTGATGTGTCATTTAGCACTTTTTTTACATTCAACAAAAATATGATGGTGAGTGTGTTCCACTCGCGGATGATGTGTAAAGTGTCAAATTAAATGAGGACACTTGTCATTTTGTTCAAATTAATTCTTAAATAATAAACTATCTATTATTTTTTAAAAAAGATGGCTAATGGATCGATAACATGTGGCATTTCTTCCCAAATAATAATAAAAAGGATTAAATCACCTTAAAAAATCTTTAGGAGAAGCATATCCCACCCCAACCCCACCCCATTCATGGTCTCCTCACTGCACACACCCCTTCAGTGAACTTGTGTAGCTCAAATTTTTCAAATAATTGCAGCTCCGCAAATTTTATTGCTAAAAGAAAATTCTACAGATTTTATTGCTTAAAAAAGAAAAAATCTAAGATCCAATGAACTTCTAAAAATACAAATGTGTACGTGTTCATATCACATTATTAAGTTTATTTTAAGGAGATTATCTCATTTTTTTAATGACTTTTTATTCTTCCCCAAATTTTTATTTTTTTCTTCAAATTTCAGTCTTTTTTCCTCAAATTAAATTGAGGAAGAAGGGCATCATCCTTGGGAAATCTTGGAGAAAGCTCTGACATTTGAAATTAGATTCCTCATTTGTGGCATCATGGAATATATCTCACCATGGAAAAAGTTCAAACTTGAGAAAATGGTGGTTGAAAAAATGGGGAAGAAGAAGGAAATATAAAATAAAAATTGGCTGAAAAAGAGTCTGACGCGCTGTTAATGAGTGAGTCACACTCACCTATGCCATATCAGCAAAAAGCAAAAAGTGTTAAATGATACATCAGAGCCTCACATGAGATGTCTAAAATGAACAAAGTCTAGTTCAGGTGTCTAAGTGAAAGTTGATGCCAACTTTAGGGGCCACCGATGGGTTAGCCCTAGAAAAAGGCATATACTCCTAAGTACATGTCACCAGCACATCCACATATAGTTGTAAAGATCAGTATCTTATGTAGACTTGGCAGAAGCAATAGTCTTCTTCAAAATGTGACATGCCATGATAACCTCTTATTAAGTATTTACTTGTTCAGTCTCATGTAAAAGTGAGTAAGACAGCTCGATACATATAAGATGAGAAATTCACGAACTAGATGGATCATTAAACAGCATGGCAAGACAAGAGCTGAGGATAAAGGGGTCCAGATAGTACTCACCCATTCTCATCCATCACCAAAACCTTTAATCCTTGAAAACTCATCTGCGTGTGATTTGCTGGCAATTTGGTCATAAAGGGGAGCTTAGATTCATTTGCACGTCCAGGAATGCCAAGTTTAATGATAAATATAGCAGTAGACCCCTTGCCAAGACCTTCACTTTCAATCCAAATATGTCCTTCCATAAGATTCACAAACCTGTTTTGTGTGCCATTAGAAGATGTGTCAATACTAAATACAGTAAGAGGAAAGAAATTGAATATGAAGCAGTTACCAAGTTCACGTAGCAAAATGAAAATCAGAGTCGGAAAAGAACACCAAGGAACTGGGTACCCCGTACCTCTTACAAATTGCAAGACCAAGCCCAGTGCCACCAGAATTTGTAGTTGCTAGCGCTTGGCTTTGTGTAAACTTGCTAAACAGGTTGGGAATATCCTGTGGTGTAATTCCTATCCCCGTATCTTTTATCTACAGAAAGTATTACTTAGAATATTAAAAATATCAAGAACAAAACATCTGACAGTTATAAGTCTAAAATATCAAATTTGTAACTATCCTTAACCTACGAAGAAAGTATATCAAGCTTGTAAAAATATACCTGCACCCGTAAATAGAAGTGATTTTCACTAGGCACAGCAAAAAATTCAGGGGCTCTAGGATCTCTTAAAGAGTCTGATTTTGCAACAAAAGCGGAGATTGACACGTTGCCTTCCTTTGAGAACTTTACAGCATTGCCAACAACGTTTAAGAGAATTTGCATTAACCGTTTTTCATCCCCAATTACATATTCCGGCAAATCTGACGACAAACTAAGGGTGACGAACAGCTTTTTCACAGATGCAATAGGCTTGATTAAGCTAAGGACCTACAGCAATAAGCAAACACATAAATCAGTCAGCAGGTCCAGCAAACACAGTGAAGGGCAAAATATCTGTAATGACACTTTTTTCCTGACAGGTAATCTAGAATTTGCAAGTAAAAAAGAAAAGAGGGTGATGAAGGGCACCTCTCTAAATAGAGCATGGAGATTGAAAGTGCCAATATCAAGTTGAAGACTTCCATCCTCTAGCCTTGAAAGATCCAAGACATCATTGATGAGCGTTGCTAAAAGGTTGCTGCTTTTGAGGATTGTTTCAACCATCAGACGTTGCTCTGGAGTTAGATCAGTTTCTTGTAGTAAGGAAGAAAGTGCAATTATTGCATGCATGGGAGTTCTCATTTCATGATTCATAACAGCCAAGAAATCATTACGTGCACGAACAGCCATTTCTGCTTCTCTTCTTGCCAGATCAAGAGCCACATTCTGCTCCATAAGAAGATCCCTAGCCCTCATTGATTCTTCTAATATAGCAGCATGTGAAAGAGCAACAGCAACCTGAAATGCCGAAGCGTAGATTAAATCACACTGGGCGCTCAAGGATAGCTCTTATTAAATCGAATAAGACATATAAACATCTAAAACTAGTTGCAACCAGACACCGACCACTAGAATAGAGTATTCCCCTATATGTCTAGAAATAGAGCAGCCTAAATTTTTTGTCTTATTCAGGGCAAGGGTTGGGGAGAGGAAGCTGACATGGATGTCATTTCTTCAGTTGTTCCTTCCTTTAATTGATTGTCAATTTTTCCCATAATGAAAGCATAATAGCTGGTGGCCTGTCTGGACAAATGAGGATTACTCTTGGTTAACAGCAATCCTATAGTTGAGTTATGATGAATTTCTTTGAAATCTGATTTCTGGATCTGAGTTGGAGTGGTTAGATATAGAGGTTTCATTTATTGATTGAGGCATAGTTGATTAAGTTGAATCTTCCATTGATAAACAGGAGAAATCCAGGAAAAACTGATTTTTTTAAGACTCTGCAATGCAAATAGCAAAAAGCAGTAAAACTTGGACACTTCACCGAAACTGATGATACATCATGATTTTTAAACAAGTCAAACAAAGACTAGGTGTGCTACTTGCTAGTGAGCTAATTACATTCATCAGAGAACAGTACACTACCAGAGACAGAATGAAAAAGTTAAAGTTCTCTAAAGTCTCTGATGGAGAAGTAAGATGCCAGATGTGTAAAAAAATTAAATGGCTTCCGTTGAAGAATTATTTTTGTAAAACTCAGTAGTATTTACTTTTACACGCTCAAATACATTATCGCAAAACGTTATTTTCACTTCATATGATAAAAGTACTAAGAAAACTACATACACTGCAAGAAGTTCTATGTTCCATAAAAGGAATATTCAAATGATTCAGAAACGCTGTTCCTAATATTTCTATATACCATCGATCCTATTTCCCGTGCTTCTAATACAAGGGATCATCTATAAAAACAAAAGCCAAGGAGTTAAGATCCTATCAGAAAATCTACTATGATACACTCATCCACAACCCAGCCTAACTATTCAATCACCAAAAAGCAATCAGCAGACGAAGTATGCAAAAAGATCATATAGTTCAGCTTTTGATTTATCTTTGAAAAATTTTAAAAAAAATTATAGTAATAACAATTCTGCTGTGCAATTCCAATGGATAAAACCATAATACTAAGAACAGCTAAGCCTTGTGATTCTGCTAGCAGATTCTCAGATTTTTGTAATTGGTCTTCTCCATGTCTAATTTTACACCCAGAACTCAGTATGTCGAAGTGGTTGTGTTCAATCCAAAAATATATAAAAGAGAAATTTTAACATTATATTAAGGAATTTTCAATAACAAAAATCAAACCTGATCAGCTACCACTTCAACAAGCTCCAGCTCATGAACATGCCATTGTCTTGCACTGTCTGAAGGAAGCATCAGAACCATTAAAGCATAGCGCTTTGTTGAAAGTTCAGGCCAATCATTAATCTGAAAGTTTGACAGATGCAGAAGTGGAACCCTGACAGCAACCACCTCACCAGGCATGTATTTCCCAGCAGGTCGAAGTCTTGCGACAGGAGAATTTGGTGATATTTTCACGACATGATTTGTACCAAAAACTTGATTGATTACAGGAAGTTGAATGGGTACAGTTAATCCAACTGGATTTTGGTGTCTTAAAGTGTAAGAAAGCTGAAGCTCTAGTCCAGTACGTGTTGGCATCCATAATGCACACTCTTCCAATGCCAATGTTCTTCCTAGCTCAACAAGTGTAGTCTTTAAAATAGTATGTCTATCAAGAGTGCTTCGGATTTCATGAGTTAGCATTCTAACATGTCTACCTGTCTCCTCCTGAGTCCGAATAATACCCATTTCACGGTCAAGCTGTGCAGCTTTCTTTTTCAAGAACAGTTCCCTAGTTTTGACACTTAATAAATCAGGAATGATGTGGACAAGCATGAGAGCAGTTACACATGACACCAGTGCAGTCAAGGCCTTTGCAGTAGTCATTACTATTGCCACATTCCTGGAATGCATATTAAATGTCCATAAGTTGATAAGATGGGTTGCTCCACAAAGAACTATGAAAGCACCGAACTGCACAAGAACCCATCTATATGGAAAGACAGCAGACTTCTTAACGAAGTATATCAACTCCACTGGAATGGAGAAATAAGCAAGTGCTATGAAAAAATCAGAAATGTACTGATACTTCATTAGCAAGTCGTCAGCAGGCAACTGTGGGTCGATGATGCAGTTACATGACTCCACGATGGAAGATAACTGCAGCATAAGTTAGCAAATAAGGAGAAGGAAATATGCCTCAGAAGAATAACAAGCTGTACAAGAGTTAAACAACCTGAATATAGTTAATCGCAGCATAAGTTCTGACATATGTTTGTGAAAATGGAATTATACTCAAGAACAACAAGGTGAAGAAGAAGCCAATATTGAAATTAACAGCTAACTTATAGTGTAAAAAATAGTTCCCTTGCACCAAAAGATCAGCAAATTGTGAATTTCATCTTTATGTTATGCACTTTATGTATGTCACAACTTTGCTGATTTAATATGTTAAAACCTCTAAAGAACTAAAACCATAACATGTAGAATGAAATCGTAGGTCTAAATGTTTCTGATGTCTTTGCCCCAACTCCTTTTATACACTTGTACGTTTCTTTGTTCCTTTCTATTTTCTTATTATTAAACTCCTCTAGTCAAGAATACATTAAAAGATAAGACACTCCTTCAGCAATCTTGTCGAAAATTATAAGAATGTTTTCAAACATGATATAGTTCTCATAGCAAATTCCAAATGTTTCCCACAAATATAAGAAACTAGGTCTTCACTATATCTAGGAAAAAAGTAGCGCCAAATAGTCTGTGTAATTCGTTTCACATTTAAGGGAATAAAGATAGATATAATAGTTCGACAATTAGTTGTGGAGGTGGAAAGAACAATTATTTCTTACAGGTATTGTAAGTGGAGGCCAAGCATGGATTGATTGGATACCTTACGTAGTACCAGATCTATGGTGCCACTTGCATCTAAGTATATACATCTTAATTTTGGACAGATAATGCATCTCTTTGTCCCAATTAATGTGACACTCTTTCCTTTAAATTAAGTCCCAAAAGAGACATATTTCTATATTTAGTAACAATTTAACTTTAAACTTCACATTTTACCCTTAACAATGGCTTACTTTGAACAACAAGTCTCAAAAGTCTTCCTTTCATTCTTAAACGTCGAGCACAGTCAAACACCTTCACATAGATTAGAACAGAGGAGTGGTAAAGTTCCTCTTTTCTTCCTCTCCCAGTGTCTCTCCTTTCACCTTCCTGCAGGAGTGGAGGGATTGTTGACATTGTAGACATCCTTGTTTTCTCGATTCATTCTGGCATGAAATCAATCATTGGGTAAACAACACTCAGTTGATGGAGTAACCTCTTAATCCCTTTCTCTTGTATCATCTCCCTTTTGAATTATTGTACTGAGAGCTTTACACAATTTTACCAATTAAATGAACTTTTCCTTTTTCTCTCTATAGATTGCAAGTCTAGTTTATTGCAATTAATATTAGAGCTGCTTTCTGAGCCCATTATTGATCATAGCAGAGAGAATATGAGTAGCCTGTCTAGTATATAAGGATAGTGCTGCTAGTCCAAAATGATCAAAATCGAAGCGTGAACGACGGTTTTCAATGTAGGTATCCAGTTACAGATGCAATTTTACAGGCTTTCACTTAAGTGTTTCTCTAAAGTAGCAGTCATGGTGAATCTTGTTGTATTTAACCATCAGGGACTCCCAAGAACATATATTTTCTATGAATAAAAATAGAAAAGAACAGCGTGTTACACAAAATAATTTATCATTATCATTTTTATCATCTATTTCTCTTCTTATCGGTATCTATGGCTTGATCACAAGTCAAAATATGGTTAGAGACCGATCTATATTATACTTAAAACATGAACTCAAAAACTTAAAAGTTATTACCTAAATATCCCTAACCTAAATAACCTACTTCAAAAGACACCTATAACCTACTTCAAAAGACACCTAATGCAGCCACGGAAGAAAAGAACCGCTTTGACAATAATTTCTCCCAATGAATAGTTGCCACATTACATTATCCTAAACATGGTATTATTAACAATGCCAATTTCACCTTCATTTTCAGGAGATCTCTCTCAAAAAACAATGGAAGCCCCACACTAAGTCCTTCAAGAAGAAGCAAAAATTTGAACTGTTAAGTCTAGCTAATGTTTTCCTACTTCTAATGATTTATTTTAAAAACTTGAACTGAGTACTTGATTTTTATGGCATGTACGGAGGATAAGTAAAAGAAACATATTTACATCTATTTTGTAGTTCTTTATCTGTTCAATAGTTTCGCATCTATAATCTGATTTTCATTATCTATAATTTGATTTTCAAATGTGGTGAACGACAAACAACAAGAATTTTTGTCTTATGCATCAACTAATGGCTAAATACACTAGAACGTATGAATCATGTTCACAAAACAAATTATGAGGTCTCTTCATCAAAAATAAATTATGAGGTCTTGACCATCTATGCTAACATTTATTATTATTGGATGTCATAAAATATATACAAATATAGACAATAAAGAAAGAAAATATTTAGGGAAGGATTTGGTCACTTTTTTCTTCTTGATATCTTGGTTTGATGTGTTCCTTCTTCTAAACATCTACTGTTACTAGAGCTGCCTATGGTTAATGAGAAGCATATTTACTAGAGCATATCATTCACGTGTCTTTGTCCATTTTGTACTAATAATGACGAAGCCCATGACCTCTTTAAAAAGAAAAAAAAAGAAGGCAAAATGTACACGTTACCGAATGTATGACATGCACATGCTTGGTCTTAATGTTCATTATTTTGTCGGACAAAACAAATACAAATTCTGAAAATAGGTTATGTGGTTAGAACTGTGAAATAAATTTGAGCAATATAATGATGCTATAGGAACCAACATTGCAATAGAAAAGAACATATGATGTAAGAAAGCATGAATCTACTTAGATCCTCCAAATTTCAATGACGTCATATTCACTTTCAGTGATAAAGCATTTCAGAATAATTTGTTTCCTCAGAGTTATAGTCAGACAATCATTATTCAGCACTTAAAAGATATTATTCATCATCCAAATATTATGCTCATTTTATTAGTATGTAACATCCTCGATATTATTCGTTTAAATGTTCACTTCCCCATTTTTTGATGGTTTGAGTTTGTTTGAGTTATATTTTACTAATATTAGATTCTCTTAACTTGGGAAAACTGTGGCATATGCGGTTAGTGCAAATTTTTCACCGTATGTGACATATTTTCCTTGTGCATACTTAACACATGAAATTATTTCTCAATTTGCACTCTTCTCCATTAACAGCTTTTGGTTTGTTTTTATCACTCTCGCATGCCTTTAATCTTCATTTATTTCTTCTTTCATACCACCTTGAGATATGTTTAGCGAATGTGTTTACTATAGTTTTCTTCCATGAATTATTCCTCAAATAGTGAACCACTAGAGATGAGGGATACACATCTTATCCCAAATCTCATTTGTGGTAAGGTAGGGATAACTGATAAGGTCTGGTTACACTCTTACCTTCCCCAGATCCCATTTTGTCGGATTACACTTGGCATGTAGTTGTAGACTAACTAATCTGAGCTAGTTAAACACCGAAATCAGTCTTACGGGGATAAACAAAAAGAACATGCGCAAATGAGCTGAACTTAACATTCATCCCCAAAAAAGGAATGATCACAATCATGAAGACATCATCACAACAAAAGCAAATAAACTCTAAAAATCATTAATTGGTTGCAATTTCAGTTCATTTATACATTAATCATTCCAAACCCCACTATCCAAAAACTAATAACCTTACTCCATGAAAAAACAAACCTCAGTAACTGCCTGGAAACTTCAATTTATTCAGTTTAGTTTATTCTAAATTAATCAATTTGAGCTAGCTAATCACCAAAAATCAATCGTTATTATAAACAAAACAATCTACAAAAATGAGCTGAAATTCAACATTCAAAACCATTCATCACGAACTTTAAACACATTACCACAAGTGAAGCTAATTAACAACAAGTAAACCTAAAAAAAACACTTCAATAAGACTATTTTTCAGCAATTAAAAGTCAAAATTAGCACAAAAAAAAAACAAAAAAAAAACTAGTTAGGGTTTATGTGACTTACAAGGCGATTCATCCGGAGAAGAGATCCCATCGTGGCCCAAAAAAAAAAAATTGGGGCGAAAAAAAGTGATGAAGATTGATGATGATCAAAAGGGAAAGTGAAACAATGGAGTTGGCTAGAAAAGGAAATGACCCAATTTGTAATTTCACGGGTCAAACAGTTGGGTTTTTTTTGTCAAGTTGACTGAATTGGACTCCAATGGCAGACATAATTGAATTATTTTCATGTCAAATTTAATATATTATTAAAAATTTAATAACTTTTTTTCACATGGAAATGTTTTATTTTTTAAAAGGAAAAAGAGGTTACCTTGTAGATGGGGTATCGACAATACTAGTCATATTAAATTATTTATAAGTTTAACGTATTATTAATATAATACGTAAATTTACTCTTTGATTAACTTCGATTAATATTTTACGAATTTTTTAAATTGCACGTGATGATAGAAGTAGATGATGTTTTAAAGACTGACCTTAGTGATAGTGATGATGATAGTGACAATGATACATAATTATAATGACAAAGATGATAGGTATAATAACGATTGACAATAGTGATTGTCAGTTCGTGATATTCGTAAAAAAAAACACGAAATAATGCATTATTATATAACTTTCTAACATTTATATATAACGATAAAGTATAAGTTATATATGACTTAAGGAGATCTAATCATATTAAAACTAAGTCATCCCTTGCCGAACTCTTTAAAAGAGTCGTAGAAATAATTTCAATATTATGATATATAATAATCGTAATGATGAAATAGTTGTTGATAATGATAATTAATAGTTACTGATGATAATAATAATTGTAATGATAAAAAGTGGTTAGTGATGGTATGATCTAATAAATATGGATAACACGATAGCTTAAAAATATCTCCATATTACATTAATACTTTCTTCAACATCTTTAACAAGTACGATTACATTCAAATCAAACAAGTTCTTAGCTATCAATTTAAATAAATACACCATTATATATAAAGATTCAAATCTTGATTAAGCCACAAACAAATAACCCTTAATTAGTCTTTAACACAAAAGAAAAAAATGACTCAATTAGTAAGAAATTCAAATGTTTACATAATTGTCTCTTTCTTGTCTCAATCAAATAATAAATATCTCCTTAATAACTCTTAACACACCATAAAAAGAATCACACACAAAAAAGACTCAATTAATAAAAAAACTCAAATATTTACATAATTATCCCTTTCTTGTCTCAATCAAATGATAATTATCTCCTTAATGACTCTTAACACACCATAAAAAGAATTATACAAAAAAAAACTCAATTAGTATAAAGTTCAAATATTTATATAATTATTCCTTGTCTCAATCAAATGATAATTATCTCCTTAATGACTCTACCACACCATAAAAAGAATCACACAAACCCTCAACACTCTTAATTACCTCTTCTTCTTACAAGTCTACTAATATCCCAAACTTTTCAAAAAAAAAAAAAAAACATGACACAAGAAGAAGAAGTTGTACTTTTAGATTATTGGCCTAGCCCTTTTGGAACAATGGCAAGAATTGCCCTAGTTGAAAAGGGAGTCAATTACATCCACAAGTTTGAGGATTTGTCTAATAAAAGTCATTTGCTTTTGGAAATGAACCCGGTTCATCACAAATTACCGGTTCTTGTTCACAAGGGTAAATCTATTTGTGAATCAAATATCATTATTCAATATATTGATGAGATTTGGAAAAATAATTCTCCCTTATTGCCCTATCAACATTATCAAAGAGCTAAAGCTAGGTTCTTGGTTGACTTTATCAATAAAAAGGTAAAGGACTTTTTAACTCTTCCTTAATTCATTTCATATATGTTTGTGTGATTTGATTAACTTGTATAGATTCAGGATTGTTTGATCGGTGGTTGGAGTTATGTATTTATTAGTATGGTATGAATCAGTTATATGTAGTTATGCAGAATTTAATCATTCAGTGTATATATATATTTCTTTCATTTAAAAAAGAATGAACTTATTTTCTTTTTAGTTTGTTTCAAAAAGAATGATTATATTCTTTTTTTTATAATATTTTAACTTTTCACATGGCATGTTTAAGACCATAAGATTAAAGAACATTTTGATACATTTGACTTAAATTTAAGTTAGAACCACAAGATTGAAAGTTGTCTTTTTTTTCTTAAATTTTGTTTCAAATAAAATTAGGTCATTCTTTTTTTAATAGAGAAGATATTATATAAATTAATACCTTTTTTTTTTTTTTTTTGACTTGATATAAAGTGTAAGAAAAATTAAAAGGAATAACCCTACAAAGCATTACTTTTAGGTACATGGGTCAAGTGTAAAGGTATGGATGGGGCAAAATGAAGAGCAAGAAAATGGCAAGAAAGAACTTGTAGAATGGTTAAAGTTTTTGGAAGAAGAACTTGGAGATAAACTTTATTTTGGAGGAGATGTATTTGGATTTGTAGACATTGCACTTGTTCCTTTCTACAATTGGTTCATTGTCTTCAAGACCTTTGCAAATTTCAACACAATTGAAATAGAATGTCCCAAGTTAGTGATGTGGGGAGAGAGGTGTTTGAATAGAGACTCAGTATCCAAGTCACTTCCTAATTCAGATCAAGTCTACCAAGCTTATTTGGATTTCAAGAAAGGTTGGTCACATGGTTAGTCAAACATCAAGACGGATTCAGAATTTTATGTTTAAAGATTAAACGTATCAAATATTCTGAGGTAAAATCATATAATAAATTGTGAAAGGGTCTAATGATTTTATATCTATTTTATCAGTCGATATATTTACATGTTGAAGTCACGTAAATGATAAATATGAATATTAATTGATAAAAAGTATATTTATATGAAAGAACACAGTTCACTACTTATGTATTCATCCTCCTTATAATAATACTAGTTGATACGGTTAAATGTTGAAGTCACGTAAATGATAAAGTATTAAGAGTGGTGTATCTATACGAAGGAACATGAGTTCACCTATGTATTCATATTCCTAGCAAGAATATGTATCGATAGTGCTCTATATATAAAAAGTATTTTTAAAACTACTTAATATATATGTGACCATATTCAAGAAGTTTTATGATGTAATGATTATAGTGTAAATTGTGCGGTTACGAAATTTAAATTCTACGTTTATATATATATATATATTATTTTTTATTGATAGTCATATTAAAAATTAAATTTAAATTTATATTAAAAAATCTTACATAATTGAGGAGTAAACTGTTTTTAAATAAAAGTGACTCTCCAAATGAGAGACTAATTTAGACTTATTTAATACTAATTCAAATTGTCTTTTTATTCAGGATTTTGATGACACAACACATATATATTAATATAATATAACTATAAGGATAATGATGATCCAATTTTTATTTTTATTTTCCAGATTTTGAAAGAGAAGGTCTAGAAAGATGTAGGGCATTCTTGATAATACAAAATGAATTACTCCATCCGTTTCGGTATTATTTGTCTTGATTTCTATTTTTAGAGTCAATTATAAAAAATTTAATTAACATTTTAAGATGTACTTTTTCACCATATTAATATGTAAAGATTGTAATTTATAGTACTTTTCATATAATTTTGGGATAATGCCCAAGTACCCCCTCAACCTATGCCCGAAATCTCAGAGACACACTTATACTATACTAAGGTCCTATTACCCCCTGAACTTATTTTATTAATAATTTTTTACCCCTTTTCGACCTACGTGGCACTATCTTGTGGGTCTAATAATGGTTACTTTTTTTCAAATTAGTGCCACGTAGGCTAAAAAGGGTAGAAAATTACTTATAAAATAAGTTCATGGGTAATAGGACCTTAGTGTAGTATAAGTGTGTCTCTGTGATTTAGGACATAGGTTGAGGGGGTACTTGTGCATTTTCCCTATAATTTTAGAATATCTAATTTTTTTGTTTAAATATCTAATTAATGTAATCTAATTTACTTTTAAAAATTAATCAAATTAACTTTCAATAAGTATCACATGACAAATAATTTTGAATGGAAGGAGTAAATTAAAGCCTCACCAACCTATGAATAATCATATTTTCTATATTTATAGTAAAGTCATTCATTTCTATAAGATAATAATAATCAATTAAATTTGTTTTTAAAATTTACAAGTCTTAGGAAGCGTTCTATCTCGAATGTAAACTTAAAATTAAATTTTAAAAAATTCTAGATTATAAGAGAAGTTCCTAGAAATATGTAGTCATTCTTGATAGTACAATCAACAAACTCTATTTATAGACAATTTCTTAAGTGTTCATCACATATATTTTAATTTCATCTAGTACATCTTTTAATTATATCAAAAAATGAGTAATGAAGTTGTTCTTTTGAGTGCTTATGTGAGTATGTTTGGTATGAGGGTAAGAATTGCATTACATGAAAAAGGGATTCAATATGAATACAAAGAGGAAGATTTGAGTAATAAAAGTGAACTTTTATTACAAATGAATCCAATTCATAAGAAAATTCCAGTGTTAATTCATAATGGAAAACCAATTTGTGAGTCACTTATAATTGTTGAGTACATAGATGAAGTTTGGAAGGACAAATCTCCTTTGATGCCTTTTGATCCTTATAAGAGGGCTCAAGCTAGGTTTTGGGCTGATTTTATTGACAAAAAGGTATATAATTACATCTATAAATTATATTTTCTTTTATTACTAAAATATAGTTTATTAAAGTTAACAGGTTTGTAGGTAGTTGAGGATGATTGTACTAATTTTAGTTAGATAAATAAGAAGTGTACGTTTGATTTTGGAATCACCGTTTAAGTCACATGAATAGATAATTGACATCTGTTAGTATTTCTGAAATTTCATATAATTAAATTTCAAGTATATATAATTGAAATTGAGATATCTTTTTTTTACATGAAATTAATTCAATTATATAACTGAAATTCATGTATACATGAATAAAATTTAGTTGTTTTTGCTTGAACTTCAATCATAAAGATTAAAAGTTCAGATATTTTACTTGTATTTCAGTTTTTTTACTTGGTGTTCATCCACATAGGGCGAAGTCACTTTTATTCATATTCATATTATTATTTTTATTGTGTTTTTTTTTTGTATATTTTAAAATTGAGATCAGATAAAAATATAATTTACTTGAATTAAAAAAAGAAAAATTTCTAAATAGATAACGTTTTTTTCAGGTCTATGATAGTGGAAAGAGAATATGGGCTACAAAAGGAGAAGATCAAGAGGAAGCCAAGAAAGAATTCATAGAATACCTAAAACTATTGGAAGGAGAATTAGGAGATAAGACATATTTCAATGGAGAAAATTTTGGATTTGTGGATTTGGCTTTAATTCCTTTCTATAGTTGGTTCCCAACTTTTGAGAAATTTGGGAATTTTAACATAGAGAAAGAGTGTCCAAAGTTTGTGGCATGGGCCAACAAATGTATACATAAAGATAGTGTATCCAAATCTCTAGCGGAACCAAATAAAGTTTACGAGTATGTGTTAAAAATGAAACAACACCTTGGTCTTCCATAGAGAAATATATGGAAAAGCGCGCTCTATATTATGTCTTTTTGTTCTATTCGTATAAACAGATTCGATGAAGTTCAGCTATGAAGATATTGTTACGTATGATAGTTGGTATGTTTTATTTTTGAAAAGTTATGGAGTTGTCATAGAATAAATGTTGTTAATCTATACATGTTTTACTCTATGCTATTAAGGGATGGATATCTAGCAAGTCTTGGTGTAATAAAACTACTTTAGGTAGAAAGAAGATTTTATAATATTATAAAACTTTTATTATTCTTGTGTTTTTTATTTGCTAGAAAAGAAATTTTATATTGACCAAATACATAAATAAGTTTTTAAATTTGTTGGATCTTTTTCCTCAAGTATCTCACTACGTCATTTTTCAATTGAATCATTGAACTACCCATAATTTATTTCTTTGAAACACTGTTGGTTGATTTTGATCAGATTTTCTATTGTAAACGTCTTCAATTGTGTTCGAATTGTAATAATTTTGATTGAAGGAATGAAGACAAATCGTGCTAGTCTCATTTATTTTTTAATGTGTTCAAATGACTTAAGTAAATACAATTATTCTCAAGCATTTTCACTATCAATTGGACTAATGATTTGTGGAACAACATGTGTATCCTCTATCAATACCCCTCACAAATCTGGTTACATATCAGACAACGGTGTTTATTTAAACGGAACAAATTATGGAGATTCAATGATTCCATAGGAAACTGACGTAGTTGAGGTACCTGAGGAAAAAAATCTAACAAGTTTAGGAATTTGCTTATGTATTTGGCCTTCTATATTCTTACCCGCATTTTCCTTATATTATAAAAATTTCATTATTCTTGTGTTCTTTATTTTATTAGAATATGATTTGAGCAGTATTTTATTGACTTTGAAACATCAAAATGGTTTGTTTAGCAGATATTTTGGATTGTTCTTGTAGATTAAAATTTGAAGGTTTGTTTTGTAACAAATTAAACTAAACTAATTATAAAACTTGATAATTAAGACATAAAACTAACTCAAAGAATATTGAAGGTAAGATTAATTCAATCAATAATAGAGAACATGTAGTAATTAAGTAATATCTTTTAGCAAATTATCTATTAATTGGATACTCTCTTGCAAGAGTTATTGGTTAGGTTTGTTTTTGTTTTTGCAATTTTCTTCTAGATTAAAATATAAAATTTTAAAAATTAAGTGTGAAAAAAAATTGAACTAAATAGTACCTATTTTTATATTTACAATAAAAAATTACCAATTCGACCCATCCTTTTTATTGGTTGTATATAGGCTATAGCTATAGTATTTTAAATCTCAGTGATATATACTCATTGTCATTATTTCTTAATAGGTGTGAAAAATTCAAAATGAATTAATAAAAATGAACGATAAATAGAATTTACAATTTAGCACTTCAAGTTGTCATTTAAAATCTCTATTCGATATAATGAATCTTTGTGTAAATTTGGGGTTTAGGAACCTTTCTAATTGCTATCGTATGTCAACTTGATGGTAATTTTTACTAACAATTCAAAATCGTCCCTCTATCTGTATATACTTTATCCTCGTTAAAACAAGATGGTAATTTTTACTAACAATTCAAAATTGTCCCTCTATCTGTATATACTTTATCCTCGTTAAAACAAAATGATAATTTTTATTAATAATTCAAAATCATCCCTCTATCTGCATATACTATATCCTCGCTAAAACAAGAAATTGCTAAAAGAAGAGTGTCACTCACTTCCAAAGTAATAGATTTCCACTATATTCTACTTGTTGGCAATGAAATCAAGAAAAGCCAAAAGATCCATTCTTTCATCATAAAAAGAGAAAATTTATTACATAAGTAAAATCCACCAATACATTAAAAAAGAATCCAACAAGAGACGTGTCCATGTCTTCATTTTTATTTTTTTAATCATTCGATATACGATATGATTAAACGCTCCTTCACAAAAACGATTCTCGTGATCATTCCAATCCAATCTTGTTCCTAAGGTGAAGGACAAACTCACAAACTTTCTTAGAATCAGGAAGTGCCTTAGAAACACTATCCCTTTCCAAACACCTTTTCACCCATGAAATCAATTTGGGACATTCTAATTCAACATTAAATTTCCCAAATGTTTCATAGGCAAGAAACCAACTATAGTAACCAATCAAAGATACATCAAGAAACCCAAAATTTTCACCTCCAAAATATGGTTTGTCACCAAGTACTCCTTCTAGCAATTTAAGTCCACCTAAAAAGTCTTTGATTGCTTGCTCTTGTTCTTCTCCTTTTGTTGCCCATGTCTTTCTTGCATATTCATGCACCTTCATATTTTCCACAATTGAAATTATTTAGCATTTTAAAAAAAACATATTTCTTAAAGAAAATTAATCGATAAGTGAGGCTCACTCAAATGATTAAGCATCTTTACCATCAATCAGTTCAACTCAAACGAAAGGGTGATGGAAACACTATATATTGATCCTCTTTTGACAAAAAAAGTAAAAGAAGACATTAATCATTAGTATTATCTAACGTAATTCAGATATAGAATCTTTAAACCTTTTTAATTGGTCATTTCAAAACACTAAAATCCTGAACTTACAATCTTCAAATCCTGATCTTCACCTCTAAAAACAATCATATTATAACTAGTATGTATTGTTAATAAAGACTACAAAATCAAATCTCTATATTCGAACGCGAATAAAAGGAAATAAATTTAATATTTTTTTTTAACTTACAGTATTGTCCATATAATCAGACCAAAACCAAGCTTGAGCTTTGTCATAAGGATCTTTAGGAATTAACAAAGGACCAATATCCTTCCAAACATCATCAATATATTGAATTATAACAAGTGATTCACAAATTGATTTTCCATTGTGAATTAACACTGGAATTTTCTTGTGAATTGGATTCATTTGTAAAAGCAAAGGGCTTTTGTTCTTCAAATCTTCTTCTTTGTATTCATATTTTACACCTTTTTCTTCAAGTGCAATTCTTGCCCTCATACCATACATACTACACCAAAAATCTAATAAAATTACTTCTTCTTTCATTCTATTTTAGAGATTAAAAAAATATATTGAATACTAATGTTATTATTGATGAGTATTGACTATTGATATGAGGCACTATATAAAGAGTTTTTTTTAGGGTAGTGTGCATCATCAGTGTAAATAATTTTTATATAATATTATCGTCGTCTTTTAAAATGATACTAAATTAACATATTTTATTTTCAAATGTCAAATAAGGTTCATTTATAGATATTATTTTAATGATCTGATAGTATAATATTATTCAAGTTGATTGTGTATGAAATTAAAGTAATGTCATATATATTAATGGGATATATGTGGATTTTGCAATCCTTCGCGATAAATTTTACTTTATAAACTAGTATTTGAGATTGTGTCAAGACTTCTGGTATAATTTTGATCCTATATCAAAAACCAAGCATATTCCAATGTGATTTTGGAGATCATTCAATGACGGATCATCTTATATTATTTACGCTTCAAATATTGATTTAAACATATAAAGTATTACATTTAATCCTAGATTAATGAACTTTGTGTCCCTTTAATATGTTTTTGGACAACCTTTTATTACTATCTATTTTCTCCGTTTCGTATTAGTTAAATTTTTTTTTCTAAACATACTTTGATAAATCAAAAATTGTAAAAGATTATATTCACTCATAAGAATTCCCTATGATATATTATTGTAATCCTTGGTCACTAATTGATCTTGACATTCTTTATTCGTTTTTTTTTTGTTCTTTTACATTCAATTAATGCAATTAGTGACTTATTATAATATGATTTATATGTTTTGCCTTTACTACCAATACAATATTCTTTAATATTTGTTTCATAAAAGAACTCCAAATATTTTCTTAATAGGTCAAAAAACATTATTAGCTTTGCAAAGATTTGATGAGATCCAAAAGCTACAATTTTAGTCGATGTTTAATATCTGCATTAATTTTTTAATTTATTTAAATTTATACTGTGAAAGATTTATTTTTTAAAAAGATACACTCTTTAATATATTTTTTTATAACGAGAATTCGAATTAGAAATCTCTTACTATCGTTATATACCCTTGAAACTTGAACCTTCAATATGTTAAGTTTAGCTTCATCCAAAGAAATAAAGCGGCAGGTAAAATGATTTGATCTTAATTATTATATTTGTTTTTTTTCTTAATTTACGTGATATTATTTGTTCTGAATATAAAAATTAAGAAATAATATTTTTCTAATATTTATAATTTAAAATAAGTCTTGAATATTTATATAATTTTAATTATTTTATTAAAAGTAAAATAATAATTAAATATTTATAAATATATAAAAAAATATTTTTTAAAAAAATTACTTGAAATACGAAAAGTTAAAAAAAATAATAGACATTTGATACTGTTTGTATAATATTGAATATTGAAGCTTTTTCTTGACGTTAGTGGTGTCAGCAAGTTGGGCTATAATTGAGTGACATAAAATAAATTGAATTAATAAATAGTAAATATAAAATCATAACTCACTCAATATTTAAACCAATTTAGGAATATTAAATCGATGAGTTGAATTGGATTTAAGTGAATTATTCACATAAATATTTATATATTTGAGAGATTTTTAATTTTTACGCCTCAAAATCATAATTCACTCGCCTCTCTTCAATTTTCAATTTTCTTTCGCTCTTATACGATAGATCTCGAATGAATACACTCCTTTTGTAATTTTTTGTTTTTATATATTTGTATACTGAATGATATAGCCTAAGTGCATGCATGAATATAAGAGCGAATGAATAGCGTAATATTTTGGTAGATTGTATCGTTTTCGGTCGTTAAATAATGTCACATATTTACAATTTAAATGCTAAATCTATAAGAATAGTAGGATACAAGGTAAAACAGATATGAAAATGTAGTGTAAAAGATTAAAAATAATTATTAAATAATAAATAAAGACAAACTGAGAAGAAAATATTAAGGTAACAAATCAGTTGTCACATAAAAATGAGTCTTTTCGTTGTTACGTAACCATTGATTTAAACGATACGATACATTTATATAAGTAACAATCAAAACAAATGTTGTATTTAAACTGACAATACAATACAACGGGTAACAACCATCCACAAACAAGGTGTAAAGTGGCTTTAGGTTGAGCAATCAGCAAACCATTTTTTCCTTCTTTTTTTTCAGTTTCTGTGTTGCTGCAAAATGCATGCAAGAAGCATCTTCAATTAGTTAGTTCAGATAAAACAAGTAGTAAAATAAAGAATCAGAATCATAGAACAGCTTTGTTGGCTGTTCCAATATTCCATCTTTGCTTCTGCTGATTTTCTTTTGGAACTCTTCTAGCATTACCAAGCATCACTCTTTGAGCCATTCTTCCCCTACTACCAATAGAGATCCTAACTTTCTCCATTCCCACGTTGACGCCAACTCTTCTGATGTTCTGTTGCATAGGAGACTTGAACTGCATTTTCTTCTGAAGACTTCGTCGCAAGACACTGTTGAGCTTCTTACTTGCTGTCTTAAGCTCTTTAGGACTATCCTGTGGAGTTGGTTCAGGAAAGCATTTTGAATCAACTCCGTCAGCATCTTCCATCTCCTCTGATTGAATTGATCTCAATGGAAAAAGTGGAGGAGGCAACTTAGGTACAGCTGATAGAGTGCGTATGGGAATTAGAGAGTTACGACGTGGAACAGGTGTAGGAAGAATCCTGTGTGCAATGGGACACATAGAAGCTCTCCCCGACCTCTTTAGAACGACTGGTTGTTCATCAATATCTGGATTGTTTTCCTTGTTTTCTTTTTCTGTCAGGTCATTGTGCTTCAGAGCACAATCTACATTAGCAGAAGGCACCGAGAGTTTGTAGGAATTGTTCTCAGTTAGTGGTCGAGTTATATTAAGTGGGAACTTATTTTCATCGTAAGTCTTCAGAGCAGAAATTTTGCTGGCAAGTGGTAGCCTCGTAGGTGCTGCATCTTCCTCCTCATTCTGTTGTCTGATATGCTGTTGCTGAAACTGTTCAGCAATTTTAGAGTCAACGTGCTGTCGAGCAAGTTTTCTCTCTACAAGAAGTTGTGCTTCTAGTTCTTTAATCTGCACAGCATATTAACAGCCTAATCAGCTAAAATGTGGTATGTAATAATTTCAAACTTCACATATCTGAATAAAGTTTGAATTCAGACCTTGTCCTGAAGGCTTTTGTTTTTCATATCCTTTTCCTTTAATTTAATATCCAAACCGTGAACTGTATCCTCCATCTTTTTCATCTGAACATCTTTGTTCTTCATATCTTGTTTGCCCTTTTCGACCTGACAAGGTAAATATAATTTCCGTAAGGCAGGAGATTAGAGTTTAGAGGAAACTTTTAACTTTTTTTTGTAAATTTCGAAACAGAAATTTATGCTACCATCTGTTTGTATTTCAGAAGCTCCACACTGTCCACTTGCTTTTTTGCTGGACCTAGCTCTATACCTCGAACTCGACTTGCAAAATTTAATGAGCAAAGAGTCTCACTCAAGTCATTCTCATTAGGACTGATCTGTACAAACATCAATGTTTTTGAATCTCCTCCTGTAAAATAAAAAAGCTTATCAGGTCCTAGTTGTTAATAGTTTCTTCTGAAGTTCATGAATCAACCAAATCAAAGAGAAAAATACCTAGTGAGTCTTGGAGCAAATGAGTAAGTTTTGAATTCCTACAAGACGATGAAAAAAAAAATCATCAGAAAGGAAGATATTGCAAAATATATTGAGAATGTGCACAAGAATATTGCAAGTACCGGAATGGAATATGGGCGCTTTTTGTTGCAAGTGAAGATATCACATCTCCAAGGGCAGAAAGAGATCTGTTTATATTTTGGGTTTCTTTTAGCCTTTCACCCTGTACTTCTGTCTTAGCTATCCTCTCACTTCCTGCTAGATCAATTAGCCACAGTTTGCTTCTTGTGCATTCCCCGTTTAGCAAATTCTCTCCCTTAACCATTACACAATGTATGCTACACACACAATGTACCTGATAAGTAATAGTGACATAATGTGTAAACAAAAGAAAATCTACTATAAATTATGATGCACAAACCAATGTGATCGGCTGCTGTGCTCATTTGCATTGGTTGATCCAACTGCCCTCGCATTGCTACCAGTTCGTAAAGCTTCCCAAACTTCATTCATATTATTCACATGGGCCTCAACTAGTCCAGGAACATGATGCATTCCTTCTCCATCTTGCTTGATTTCAAGCCTAAAATAAAATCATGGAACCAACATGAAACTGTCATATGGTAGTTTAGGATTAGACTCAAATTTTCTGTAGCCCACCACAGGAATCATTCTCGGCCATACAAGTATTGTTAACTGATAAACAATCATATTTTACAAGATACATTGTTCTCTTCGTTCTTAATAGCTTGGTAACTCTCTGAAGTATAACTCCACTAGCTTGTTAACAAAGTGAGCAGATTATTTTTATAGCTACCTTTTCACGCCTTGTTGAGATCCTGAAACAAGCAAATCCCGAATCTGCTCATTGTATACTTCCAAGACGCTCACTGATATTTCATAACGAACTGCGTTCTTTCGCTCCTCAATAATGCGGAATAGCTCCTCAAGAGTTCGGTAATTGACCCCACGAGATTCTTCTGTGCCTTCCATTGTAAATGTCTTGCCAGTACCTGTCTGGCCATAGGCAAATATGCAAGCATTGTACCCATCTAGAACTGAGGTTGCCAGGGGAGCAGTGTCTTCAAATACTTCAGCTATTGTAATAACAAGTTAGAGGAAATCATGTAAATAGGGAGAAAATGACACTTCATCAAAATAATTGGTTGCTACAGTATTATAGATATGTTGGCAACAACTTATTTATATTTATTGTGTGCTTACACTTATCCAGAGCATAATAATGAATCCTTTTCTGTACATGCTATTTAGACACAATAACTTCAGATATGTTTTAGATCAAGGACTTGTTTCCTGCTAACGCCTCCAAAATTGGATGGTTTTCTAACCCCATGAACTCTTTTTTCTTGAGAACAAATTACATTCCTTGGATTCAAAACCATTAATCAGATCACTTGTTGACAACTATCGTATATTTAGTTAAAGTGAAAGTCTAGCATTATTCTTAAATTAGTCCCATAGAGGGTCTTTAGTACACCATTGAAGATGCTCCCTCAGATAATGAAGTACTCTTTCTAGCACTACTCTTTCAGCAGTATTCTTAACTTAGCACTATGCTCCTTAGCTAAGTAATTGCTTGCAATAGTCTCAACTTACATCAAGACTGCATGTGATGTATTTACCTTGGTTGGCTTGGGGGCTAAAAATAGCATCAAATTTGAAGGTCTTTTTAGACGTGCCGTTGGACTTCACAGTGAGTTCCCCATCCTTTGCAGCTTCAAAGTCAATTGTCATTGAGGCTCCTGCAGCTGTCTCTTCGGTGTTCAAAGGCCTACACCGGCAAAAGACCCTAATGTTCCCTGAAGCAACCCAATAGAGTTAAACAAGTATATGATATCGAACTAATTGCTCTTACAAGTGTTGTAACATACTGATCCCCTACCTTTTAAATCCAAAACTTTGTTATAAAGTTCCTTCTGTTCCTTAGCACCCTTGATGAACTTGATCTTGAGATCTTCGTGCAATTCAACTTGTTCCTTTACTGTGATCATAAGAAGAGGAATGACAAACTCATAAACTTCATTTCCAACGAAGCTATTAACATAAGTGAACTCCAGTGGCTAATTAATATTTACATTTGGACTGAATGGTAGAGCTCATATCTGCGAAATCTGCTAGGAATTGCTGCTTATATGTTGAAGCTTCCTCAGATACTTTAATCTGATCCATTTTCAAAATCTGCAGAAAAAAACAAATAAACTCAACAAATTTCCTTATAGGGTACGAGAAATATATGAAACAAGCATAAAAATTAGTTACCTTCAAATTCCTTGTCAGATCTCTCAAGGATGAAAACCACTTGCTCTTTTCTTTCACTTGGCCCTCAATTGCAAAAGCTATAGACAAGCAATATTAACATATTAGTTTTGGAAAAGTTTAAGCAGTTCTATTGAAGAGTAGATATTTCTGTACCGAGTGATCCAACGTGCATTGATTTGCGCATGAGCTCATTCTGAAGCTCCTTTAAGGACCTACAAGCTTCAGCACATTCTTTGCATTTCAGTTCATTCTCCCTTTTAAGTTCCTCCACCTGCCTCTTTACTTCTTCCAGTTCCTTTTCCCGAGATACATTTGCTAATTGAAGCTTTCCAGCTGCCTTAATATCACAATTTACCTAGATAATAGCAAAACAAGCATATTAATTCGAGCTTCTAATGATTCTTAACCACACAATAAATAGGCCATTAAAGACTCAAACCTCTAGTGAGTTTCTTTGTGGAGAATTTTCAGAAAATTCAAATAATTCACACTCTCCGGTACCTGATATACAAGCATACAAGTTACTCTAGTTTATCAGTATGTCAAGAAAATGATGGCATGGAAACGAATCACAAGATACTAAAAAATAGCTACACATTCTAATAATTTCTCAACTTACATCTCGAAGAATGTTTCCTTATAGAAATGCCACAAACAATTGGCATTCCTATTACCCCTTCAAATCTTATAAAAATCCCTTCTTCACCATCAACATGAGCTTCAAGGTCAGATATCAGCAGGGGTTTATTTGCTCCCACACGAGCAAGGATATCTAATGACGAAATAGCCTACACAAAAAATTTCAGCTCAAATCCAACATTAAAACTGCAGCATTTGCATAACACGCAAGGACGATAATTATACTAAAGGTGACTGATTCTCACCTTGTGCTGTTGAATGTAAACATCAAAGACTCTATCTCCAGTAGAACCATCAGTCAAGACTACCTCCACAAAATGCAGATCAACTAGATAAAATCCAGCACTTAAATTGTTAAAGTGGTATGAAAAATTCCCAACGCGTGCAGTCTGATATACACTAGCACATATACTCTCCTCAATTCTAGTGTCAGTACTCAGAACATTGCCTCCACAGAAATATTTATCCTCCGAAAACTGAATGCCACTCTCAGAACTGATGCAATCTGTTGATCCAACATTGATGCTAACTATAGGCACTGAAAGTTCAGATAAATTCTCTTCAACCCCTGGTGGAGAAGGAAGCTCAAAATCAGCTGGCGCACACAAATCTTCATCCTTTGATCCCTGCCAATCTGTGAACAACTTTGTAGCAGCTTGAACCTCTTCAGAACCCTTAATTCCATTTTCTAGAGAAATGGAGCAACCCTTCAAAAACTCAGGTGAATCTCCAAAGCTTCGAGCAGGAATATCCGGTGATCCAGTACAAATCACCAAATCAGGAGATGTTAATGAAAAACCCAACACATCTCTACCTAGTAAAAATTTCAAGAAACAATCAATAATTCAAAATCTTGAAAAAAAAACCAAGAAAAAAAATCAAATCTTTTCAAAACATCCCACCATTAATCACACTTTCTGCAACTGGGTCCTTGAAATTTCCAGCATTACACCCTTCTAACAACCAAATCAATACACATAAGCCACAATCAATCAATAAAAAAAATCCCCTTTTTCAAGAATTGAGTAATACTCCAAAAAGGGTTTGCATAATTACCTTCAATCTTGATTGGGGTACAACAATCAGAATCTTCCATCACTGTATTTCCTAAATCACACGAAAACGAAAAGGGGTCTGCCAAAATAAACAGAGTAAGACAATAAGCTACAAAATCAAACACCAATTTATGTGTATATACAAATCAAATAGATTACAGTATTTGTTAAAGCTAATCGATAGTTGTTGTTGTTGTTGGGAAGAAGCGTCAGTAATAAGAAGTGGATCATGCCAGTCACCAACATCCATCGATAAAAAGGGGGCAAATCTGAGAGTTTTGAAATGAAAGAAAAAAGGGTAATGGGTAATCAAGAAAAAGGGAAAAAAGGGGTTTTGATGCTTTTTACAATCTTCAGAGAGAGAGAGAGAGAGATGAAAAAAAAAGTTGCCTTTGAAAGGCCGGTGATTTCTCCAGTTTTCAGTGTTATGATGAAAAATGAACGTTGCTCTGTTTTTTGAAATTTGAAAAAAAAAAGTAGACCGGGACAATAATATATTTCTAAATGGGCTTATACTACCTAGGATTCTAATTAAACTTTTATCGTCAACTTTCACGTATAGTAAATTAAAATTTATATTTGTATGTTATAACACAGTTTGTATAAATGCGTTTCATAGCAAATATAAAAACTGTATAATTCGCTATATATATATACAGTTGAAGCAAATTGTATAAAACAAAAAAGAGAAAGACACTTGGGTAGAAAACGGTATAAAAACAAAGTGTATAAAATGAATTGTATTATTATAAGTGTATAGAACGATTATATATAATTTGAATTTGTATAAAATGAGAAAAAGAGAAAGACAAAAGAGACTTGACAAGGAATATACAATTGAATCAGATTGTATAAAACGAGAAAGAGAGAAATTAGATATAATTTGAAAATTGTATAAAACGAGAAAAAGAGAAAGACAAAAGAAACTGGGCAGAAGAGTATTTTTATTGTATAATTATAAGTGTATAGGACGAAAATATATGTACTTGCATGTGTATATACAATTTTCTCACGCTTTATACGAATAGAAACGTAATTTATAGATTTTGCTTCTGTTTGTATGAGTGAGAAAGACGAGGGCGGCAAGCGAGATTTGGGAGAGTGGCGAACGAGATCTGAAAGAGGGAAGAGAGGGGAATAAAAATATATATATTTATACAATTTTCTCTGCTTTATACAATTAGAAACAATTTTTATACACTGATGTTTGTATAAAAAGTGAGGAAGCGAGCGAAAGATTGGAGGAGAGTGGCGAGCGAGATATTTGGGAGAGAGGCACATGACAATTTTTTGCAAACGTTTGCTATGGAGCACAATTAAATCAAATCCTAGCTACTCCATTTATTTTAGATTATTAGTTTGCTATTATATACAATTTTCCCAACTTTTATCGGGATATCGGAGATTTGATTTTATAATCGTAAAAAGTTTTTATTTTTTAGATAAAATATAAAAGATCTGAACAAAATATCTGTTTAATTTTTAATAAGAGATAATTTCCGTCATACTATATAATAAAAATGTTTATTAATTAACTATGATTTATAGTCAGTTTGGTCAAGATTTTGGAAAGTTAAAAGGGTTCATTTGGAGTTTTTATTTAGAAAACTTAAGGTGTTTGACTATATAAAATAAGTATTTTTGAATGGTTGGAGATTACTATTCATAAATTTCCATAAATTGTTGGTTTAATATTGATAAAAGAAATTTTCAAATGAATTAGTTTAATGTAGTTGTTTTCTTCAGAAGTTTGTTTTTCTTCCAAGAAAAAAAAAACTTATAATTAAAATCATTTTTCAAGATATGTCGATTTTGAAAGTTTTGTAAAATTAATTATATTTGTGATAAACTTTATACCTTGATAAAATTTATATATACATGTACTAGTACTATATAAACCAATGAAGATAAAAGAATTCAAAATTAAAGTAAAATCACTTTGGTTACTCCAGCGTACATGCCCAATAAGCTAGATTTTAAATATTCTTACACCGTAATTTTATTTTATTTTTTTAAAAAACATTATCCATAGCAAAAGTCAAACTTAACGTTTGAGGCTGGCGTTTTTACGTCCAGAACTTACTCCTCAAGTTCTAAAATGTATGACTTCGATCACTCCTGTTTTTTATATAAGCGAACTCTTGAACTATTCAAAAAGATTTAGAAATACCCTCATTCACTTATTGGGTTAAAAATACTCTTCCATCCACCTTTTTGGTCCACGATTACACAATCTTTTATTTTTTATTATTATTATTATTATTAATTATTATGCGACATCTTTTTATTGGATAAATTTAAATTCCAATCCGCCAAATTTTTTCTTCCCATTTAACCCATATACACATTCTTTTACCCAAACGCAATTTAAAAATTAATCAAAAATAATAAATTTCATCATCTCTTCTCTTTCCCTTGAACCTAATAACTTATTTTCTTTTTTCCTCTTTTCTTATTCAACAATGTCAAAATAAAATTAATGATTGAATCAATTAGTAATTGAATTTGAAACTGACATAATGATATTTGAATTTGATCATATCAAATATAACTATAAAGCTCTTTTTGATTGTGTTTGAATTTGATCTTTCTTGTTTCTTCCTTTTGGTTCACACCACGTGAAAAATTCAATTTTTTAAGGGGAAGTTGCACTAGATAGCTCTTCTTAATCGTGCTTTAATAGTGGAATTGATATAATTTGACTTGGGTGTTGTTTCTTTCTTCCCCTTTTGGTTTACACCCTTTTCAAAAGATTCAATTTTCATGGTTGAGTTACACTGAAAGAGTTGTTATTGATTGTGTTTTCATGGTCGCATTGAGAAAACCTGAATTGGGTCTTCTTATTTCTTCCTTTTGGTTCACACTCTTTTCAAAGATTCAATTTTACATAGTGGAGTTACACTAAAAAGCTTTATTTGATTGTATTTTAATGGTAGCATTGACGAAATTCTAACAAAATCAAGAAGAGCTTTTTAGTTCTAATTGACATTAAATTCACTAGTCATCATTGATTGAGGTTGTATATGGTGATGAGAAAGAGAATGAGTTATTAGGTTGGAATGGTAGAGAAGAAATGTTCAAATCTTTTATTTTTGATGAATTTTTAATTTGATTTGGGTAAAAAAATGTGGAAATGGGTCAAATGGATAGAAAAGTTTTGGTGGGTTGAAATTTAAATTTATCCAATAGAAAGATTCACATAATAATTAATAATAATAATTAAAAAATAAAAAATTGTTAGTTTTAAGGGTAATTATGGACCAAAAACGTGGATGAAGAGGTATTTTTAACCCAATAGGTGAATGAAGAGTATTTATAAACCTTTTCTAATAGTCCAGGGGTATTTTTGATCCTTTTCCCTTTACATAATCCGCCTAAAAACTCACCTCAAATGCATTTGAAAACATTGGAATGGATAAAATGAGAAGACGAACGTGGAATATCACTTATGAAACTTATTTCCCTTTCTTTCAGAAGATTAGTCAAACAAACTTATTTTTGTAAAAAAAACAAAAAGGACACAATGAACGTGAAATGTCACTACAGAAACTTAATTTCCTTTCTTTCATTCGTTAAGTCCTAATCTTTATTTTCTAACAAACTTATTTTTGTAAGAAAAACATCTTCCAAATACATTTTAGCCATATGTGAAAAAATTGCCATACCAAAAGTGACATCCATAATGTCAAACTTCTCAAAAGTATTATTTAGTAGAAACTTTTGAAGACCACCCTCTTGCCTTAACTTGCCTTTTTTTCGAAAAGAATTCAAACTAATTGTCTTAATCTAATAAAAATTGTAGGTGGCACATCAATACTTCGACAATAGAGATCTTAGTAGATTGACTATCTGACGTTTTATCTTATTGGTGAGAGTTCAACTCTCCCTCCACCTTTAAAACAACACTTAAAACATATATTTAATCCTCTTTTGTGTGGAATACTTAATAGTATTGATCTTTACATTTACTTGAATTCCAAAAATGAAATTAAAATCTAGAGCAAGTATTTGCAGCCAACTAGAGTATCTGAAAATTCATTTCTGAGACTAGGAGTGTATAAAATCTTCTATCCAAGTAATAATGCCACATGTGCTCTTTTCATTTGACAATATAATCCTTAACTTTATCTGAGAATTCAAGATTTCTTATGTCCACCACAACTTCTCTGTTTTCCATTAGCCCCACACAACACTTGATGGCCTATACCTTTGTCCCTTATTTTGCTTGCCACCTTGTGTCTACTACTCTTGGAAGCTGAGTGTGTATTCATCTTCAACACAAGTCAATTGCTCTAATCAGAAAACAAAAGATGGCAACACAGGCATTGATCTCTTCATCATCTATTGCATCCTCAACAGAGGCTGCCAGACAAATTTTTGGAGGAAGACCTTTCCAATCTCAATTCAAGAAGGCTTCCTTTGTTGTAAAGGCTACTGCCACTCCACCTGTTAAGGTAACACCCCTTTCTTCTTCCTTTCCTATATAATTAATTAGTATATTGACATACATGTATATATAATGGTCGTGTTGTTCGAGTCAGCATATAGCATTGTTTGCATGTGTTGAGGTTTTCATCCCACTTCATTTACAACTAGGACACCCATGGGTTACATTTGGTTTGTGTGTGTATGGTGTACAACAGTGGAATTTGAGTCAGCTTTGCCTTTTGAGTTTTGACTAGTCCACCAGATACTTGCTACCTCAAAGCTTAGGTAGATGAGAGAAGAAAGCATATGGCATCACTTCTCTCATTTTGAAGCCTAGAATCTGGGGTTTTCAACTCACTTCATTTACCGTCAAGCTACACCATTGGGTTACATTTGATTTTTATGTATTGATATGCTTTTGTGTTGAACAGCAAGGAGCAAATAGGCCTCTCTGGTTTGCCTCCAAGCAGAGCCTTTCATACTTAGATGGCAGGTAAGACTGATGGGACTCTCACTTAATCCTTATATACATTATTTCATAACTTGTGCATGTTGTCTATGCAACTTGTCTGATTACTCAATGAACTTCATTTGTATATAATCCACAGCCTTCCTGGTGATTATGGATTTGATCCCCTGGGACTGTCAGACCCTGAAGGTACTGGAGGTTTCATTGAACCAAAATGGCTAGCATATGGAGAGGTCATCAATGGAAGATTTGCTATGTTGGGGGTAGTAGGAGCCATTGCGCCCGAGATTCTTGGAAAGGCTGGTCTCATCCCACCAGAGACAGCCCTTCCATGGTTCCAAACAGGAGTGATTCCTCCAGCTGGAACATACAACTATTGGGCAGACGGTTACACACTATTTGTACTGGAGATGGCACTCATGGGATTTGCTGAACACAGAAGATTCCAGGACTGGGCCAAGCCAGGTTCTATGGGTAAACAATACTTTTTGGGACTAGAGAAAGGCTTGGGAGGTTCTGGAGACCCAGCATACCCAGGTGGACCTTTCTTTAACCCTCTCGGGTTCGGAAAAGATGAGAAGTCTATGAAGGACTTAAAGCTAAAGGAGATTAAGAATGGAAGACTAGCTATGTTGGGTATCTTAGGTTACTTCATTCAAGGTTTGGTAACTGGAGTTGGACCTTACCAAAACCTCCTTGACCATTTGGCTGACCCTGCAAACAACAATGTCTTGACCAGCCTCAAGTTCCACTAAACAAGGAGAAAATCACCCTGTTTTAGCTACCCTGATCTGATATGTAAACATTATGTGCAGATATTATTTTGCATATCATTGTAATCAGCTAAAAAGGACATGTCAACTCAAAAACCTGTTTTTCCTGAGTTTTAGCTGTTAGCTTCCTGCTGCAGTTTCTGCAGCATTCTTTAGGATCATGTGTAAACTCAATTCTCTAAGACAAAAAAAAAGAGCAAATACTGGATTAAACATAGCATTAAAAGATGTTAAACTAAATTTGCAGCAGAGAAACATGGATGAAAGCACAAAGGGATGTAACTTCCATGACGAATAGTCAGACTAGTAATAAGTAAACAGCATACTTGCGCAGGCCTCTTAATTATCAGTCTACTATCCTCAGTTGTGTCCAAATCTGACAGGTATTCCATCATAGGGGAAAAAGCAGTCGCTAAACAATACAGACAAAACAAGGACATCATTTGACATTATAAATAAACAATCATGGAAGAATAATCTGTCTGACCAACCAAACAAAATTAACTCGGTGAAGACCTTATTCTATTTCCTTTCTTTTTGATGACCAAGAAATCCAAAATGGCTAGTGGCGTGCAGTTTGGAACTCGGTGGATACTGCCCCTCTCCAATCTTCTAAACTTAATATCATGCTTTGTCGAACCCATGACATGCAACTAATCCACCATCAAGTGTTGCTCTCTTACCACTAGACCAAAACACTAGAGCAATGAAGACCTTATTCTCTTACATTACTGGCTATGAAAATTCAAAATATAATACAAAACCTCTTCAGTTTAGCTAGCGTATGGAATCACGTTCAGAAGTGCCACCATGAAGACTACAATCAGAAGATCAAAAACTAGAAAGTAGAGGCCTAAAGTACAGTGTCTTAGGTAGTTCTCTCACGATCCTGACATAAGTTGTTCATCAAGCAGCATTAGCCAAAGGTTCACTTTCATTTGATGCTTCAAGCCTGCAAGGTTATAACCAATAATACAGGAGTCAAACAATGCAAAAATGAATTATAAGACAAGGCAAGTAGTGATGGCCTAATGGCATCCCATTTGCAGCTCTGAATTAGCTACTTCAAAGAACATGCAGCTCTGAATTAGCTACTTCAAAGAACATGATGAACTCTTCCATCTATCATCTTTTCCTGACATCTTACGACAGAATGTGAAGTAGTAGTAGTACAATAAAAGTTTTGTTACTTCATTTTGGAGTTATTTTTATTAGTATAATACTTGTGCAATGCCTCGCCAAAAATGACAAGCATTCAAGAAAAACAGATAATTGGCTTTTATAGATGCTTAGCATTTGCTTTTACCACTTTGGCTAGCTTTCTAATGACAAATTAGTGTTTGGCACGAGTGCAAACTATTTTAAACCAGTCGGTAGATATTATGAAGAAAAAAAATCCAAAAAATATTCTTAAAGCCCCCATGGCCATCTGCTAGACAGTTGTAAGCTCATATATTGGTTAGTTTCAAGAAATAAGCATTGTTTTGCACCAAGAACTTATTGTCGGGATCTCTTTCTAGGTTGGGTCTCTTTCTAGGTGAACTGGTTCAACTCATGGACTGCATAAACGTGCAATCGGAAACAAAATCATTATTTTACTAGAAAGTAAAAGAAGCATGTATTCTAACTAAGCTGAAGTGAAATATGCAGTTAGTGGCAGGAAAGGAGGAAAGCACTCATTAACAGAAGAAAAAACCCACTTTCTGAAGCTTAAATAATATTCCTGCTTGAACAGGCAGATTTCACAATCATGACATTAAACATAATTTAACCAGGAAAAGTAGAAAATTACAGGTCATAAATATGAGTATAATTATTACCCCTGAAGTCCTTCGCCAACTTCCATTCTTAGAAAGCTTCCTATCTTAACTGGCGAACCAACATCCTTGGACAGATTGCTTAACAAGGTCTGCAAGTTTTTCATAGATGAGTCAACTAGTTAGTCATCTATATAAACAACATATGAGAAGGCAATACATGTAAGAAACTATGCAAATTAGAAGCTGCAATGTCGTAGAATCTAAAACATGATTTAAGAACCAACTAAAAAAAATAACATCCTCAGAAATCCACAGCAAAAAAGTAATTTGATGTTTATAACAAGCATTTACTTTCTTTTGGGATGGAATAGTCAGACAATTGGCAGGTGGTACCAAGTTATCTTTCTTCCTTCAAGGTGATACGTTAATTTAAGACTTGAACCTTGTGGAAATCTCCACACATATGTTAATACAGAAATATATCTAGATAGGACCCAACACAACATAAAAGATACAAATTAAACAAGAGATGAGAATATGCACAAAAGTATGTTTGTAACTTCCAGCCTAGCCATTAACTCCATATGTGCAACTGTAGTTGGGCCAATAACAGTGAAAGTGCTTACAACTCTTTAATTTTCAAAAGATGGGCTCCCAAAAAAACAAATTACACAAACTGGTTTAAGTTGTTAGTTCCACAGATGTAAGACCTTGTTGAAGAAGTGCTAAAGCCCTAAATCTCGATCAGGTTGAGTGCCTCATGCGCTTAAAAAATACAATCAAATGCCTGTTCTTTATATTAAAAAAAAAGGTTCATCTATGAGGCTACTGTGTTCGCTGCATATTCATCAAAACAATTTATATGAAATATAAATTCAACTGATAAAGAATCTGGAATAAAAACAAATATGCAGGGATAAGTCAAAGTGATAAGTAACCAACTAAGCATTGCAAAAGGGTGACAAAGAGGACCAACAAGAACTATCCAAAACCAAGCTTCAAGACCCCATTCTGGGCATAGTCATATAGAAGAAGAGAATGTTGATTTAAGAGTAAGAGAAATAAGGGGTCGGTTGGTAGGGTGTATATGAATAATGCTAATTAGAGTGTATTAGTAATGTTTGCATTAATTATACATAGATTATTTCACATGCATTGTTTGGTTTGATTTATTAAAAATAGCATGCATTGCATAAAAATATTTATTTACAAAGATACCCTTCACAATTATGGTGAAAAAGATGTAAAAAAAGTTGAGGGGCAATGGGTTCTTAACCATGCTAATGCATGCATTAAAATCCCTTGCATTACTAATACCTAAAAATTCATGGTATTAGTAATAAACCTTCGTACACAATAGAGTGTCTAACAAATACTTGCATTAGTTATGCATAGCATGAAAAAGTGTACCAAACAAGGTATTACTAATACACATTTAATAAATGCATTATTTTTGCTAATACATGCTACCAACGACCCCTAAGAGATTGAGGCCTATAACTCTACTGATACCTATTAAAGCTGTGGAGCAGTAGGAGAAAATTATGGATGAACATCCTAGTATATAAACAGACAATTTCTAAGCTTTAGTATAAGAAAACCAGATAAATCTGAGTTCGAAATTAAAACCGTATATTAGCATCTGAATCAAAATTTTAAGATGGTTCTTCGGCTTAATCTAATATGGTTCCTTGACATAACTGACATGCTATGTATTTTAATTGACTGCAACACAAGTAACAAGTCTGTCAGTGCTTCCTCTGATGCCTTCAGTTGATTCTTCCTCATTTTGTCGTTTTGTTGTGGTGTTCTTTTTCTGTAGTTGGTATCAGAAAGTTCGCGTAAACTTGGATAAACTCCATAAAAAGGTGGATCACCCAACAAATGGACCAGCTCAAGGAGAGGAGGAAGGCAGGAACTATGCTTTCAGAGGTGTCAGCCAAAAATTATGACTACGGGGATATTTTTAGTTCCTCTGCTCAGTTATTATTCAATATAGTAATTTTTGTTCTCCTATTTTGTATACATACATAGAGACACATACTATTATCTGTCTTCATTCTGCATTTTTAGTCACTAAAACGCATGTACTTAGTTGCATTTTGCACTTAAAGCATCAGCAGACCTTGGACTATGGCAAGAGAGTGACCTTCTAGTGAAAGGGAGTAGAAACAGAAATCTAGCGAAATGGCATCCCAACTAAAAGATTACTTTCTTACCTTCACATTCATTGTGTCATTCACAATAAATTTCTGCTCCATCAAAACCACTTCCTCAAAATACTTGCGCAAACGACCTTCAACCATTTTTTCTACAGCAATCTGAGGCTTCCCAGAACTCTCTGCCTGTAAAGGAAAACATAATTACTTAGAATTTGAATTTAGTCAATTAACAAAACCTTAAAAGATGATGAAACATGATGAATGCACGCTTCATAATTGATCAAACATATTGGGGTTGCTGCTGACGTTGCTGAAACATACTGAAGCGCTGGAATAATCTTCTGGGCCAAACAGTTGATTTAGGACAACTAAAGTAAAACAAAAATGACGAATAGGACATATCATATCCTTGATTAAGTAGAAAGAAACAAAAACTATTAGATTACAAGATAATAATGCTCCAACCACATTCCACCCCAACCTTCAACCCAAAAAAGGAAAAAGAAAAAGAAAAGAAAGAAAGGAACAATGATGTATAACAAACAGTTTATTTCTGAGCACAAGCATAATAAATCAGATTTTACTGGTCTGTTAGTCTTTGATTTCATAAATCCTATATCTTTACATGAACCCATCAGAAACAAGCCATAACATTGCATTGACAAGTACCTGAGATTTGAGAATCTCGCGTTCATTGCTTAGCGCATCAGAGGAAACATCTTCTTTTGTTAAGAACAATGGCTTTGCAGCAACTACATGCATAGCTAATTCTGATCCAACACGCTGAAGTGCATCTTCTGAGACATTCTTATCTTCTACTTCAAGTGATAAAATTCCGGCAATACGTCCAACACCTGCATATTTTCACAAGCATTAAATCTACTATTACTGCAAAAAAACAAAATTCCAGTTCTTTTATGACGTGATATAATAATAGCAAAAGCATCCAGAAGATGCATAGAGTACAAAATAAAAGAAGATATTAGCTCCTAAGAAGAACTCAAAAAGTGTATCATAAGACTAGGAAGTTGATAAGATCCAAAAAATGATCAGGGTTATATGCACATCACCAAGTCAGAGAGAAAAGGGGTCATTTTTTATCAGGGAAGAGGAAATTTTTCTACTCAAAAGCACTGGTATGCTTCATTTGTAATTGTTTTTGATAATATTATTTACAAATCTGAATATACAAAAAAAGCAGGTGCAAAATATGCCTTGGATACATCAAGCATCTCATATGAATTCTACCTGGTTGAGGGCTTGTATGTAGATACGTTGATATCACACCAAGAGATGGAGCAGACATTGCAAATCCCCTTCTTAGTTTGACATTCTCCCCCATCATTGCAGCTACTTCAGTTATTGCATTTTGAACACTTTTTTCTCCACTCAATTTAGGGTGATCAAGGTTCAGCTTCAACTCCTGTAGAAACAAAGAATTTAAAGGGTTCTGATCTTTGATAAAGAGGCAGAGCTGCACAAACACAAGAGGATTGAATTGCAATACGAAAACTAGACAGCTGTAGTTGATCAGGATGCTTCTAAATGAAAGCATAAATCAACAGCAAGCAAAACTCCTAACAATGTAACATTAAAAGTAATAGCATACTTATACAAATATCCAGCAAAATGTTAAAGTGGATACTCTGAGGTCCTAAAACTAGTGCAAATTTATACCATACACGAGAATAGAAAAAGGCATAGATTAGCCTCAAGTGGAGAAAAACTACGAAGATAACTTACCTCCAGATGTCCAATAGGAAAAGCAGCAAAAGACTGTTGTGAGCCCTCAAGCAGCAATGCCAATTTCGCCAGTGATAAGGCCTATTCATGATGCATATATAAAATAACACTCCATGAGACAGTATCACATGGGAGGGTAGAGGAATGTCACTACTAAATTTTGCCAAAGAGAAACTTATTCAGAGGACAACAACAACTACAATATATCCACCGTGACAATAAACGGAGTCCCGAGAGGGAGGGGTGTACGTGGACCTTATCCCTACCTTGGGTAGGGTAGAGAGGTTGTTTCAGAGAAGACCCTCGGCTCGAATAAAGCGTTTATACAACAAGTTTGAAAAATAAAAGAGTAAAAAACTACGAAAACTTATTTAGAGGACCATGTAAATACAATCTCGAAAACCATAAAAATGAGAATTGTCTTGCAAAACCCAAGCTTATTCTCTAGCAAAATATATACCCTCTTTTTGTTTAAATTACATATTATGCATTTCATCCAAGTTGTGCCACAACTAAAATCCACTTCCCTTAAATGGAATATCCTTACTGCATATCACAAGTTTAAAAGAGTCCCACTTTCATGCTTCCCTACATCTAAATAAGGATGACAGAAATCTAGCACTGCACCACACCCATTTATCATAATAATCCATATTCCAAACTCCAAATTAATAAACTATTCCAAGTTAAAGTTTCCTATAAAAACTGGGTATATTCAAACTTAACATTCAATTTGACTCTGGAAAGTATTTATTATACAATAAGTATCTAGTGCAGCTTTGGTTTTTCATCTTCATCCAGATGCAGTAACACCGTTCTATAGAACTTTGTCTCAAAATTTACTCTAACCAGAAAAGAAGTACACTAACCAAGTATTGAAAAATTTCATTCCTTGCAACAAAGTCTGTTTCACAGTTAAGTTCAATCACAGCTGCCTTCCTTTCATTCTGTGCCAAGGCAAGCAACCCTTCAGCAGCAGTTCGAGAAGACTTCTTTGATGCAAGAACTATCCCTCTTTTTCTTAGATCTTTCTGAGCAGCCTCTGCATTGAAGAGATATTATCACTTCATTCTATGCCAAGAATGGCAATGAATAATAGAAAGTTGAGTAAGGAAAAAGTAAATGAGTTGCACACTTGCCGATATCCCAATTGCTAGTGACAAGAGCAGCTTTGACTTCTTTTATGGGAGCACTTGTTCTTTCTCTCAGCTGTTTTATTAAGTTCATCTGCTCAGAAGAGGAAATCTCGGCTGAATATCTCCTAATAGAGACTGCAGATGATCTAGGTCCATTCCCATGTTGGTGAAAATATCCTCCAGACTTAGCAATGGAATTTCCATAACATGTCAAAGTAGAGTAGTCATGTCCACTACATATAGAACTATTTAAACTCTTGTATATGATCGCAATAGGGCGTTTTACACCACGATAAAACACCATCTTCCAGTTAGAATGTGATCTGAAAATTAAGGAACATGGATATCCTCAGTGTATGCATGATGATCTTAAAGTGTCTGAAGACCTATTTATTTGTATCCAATAACATAAATACGCACGCACAAAGAACACTGAAGTTCAGTTGTTAGAAGATTTACAACTGAGGATTCAGGATTCCATTGAAAAGGCAAATTATATGCAGAAACAACGGAGAAAGAGGGGAAGAGACCTAAAAGAAAACACAGGTGGGAAGAGAGAAGACTAAGATCCATGGTAAAGTTTGAGGCATAATGTGAATAACTGCAACTATAAGGTGGATCTTTATTGCTGCTGCAGAAGTACATTCTACTTGCATAACCTGAAATTAGCTTAATTCTGTTTCCTGTGCATAGTTATTTAATACAGGATATCCTTCCAATAAGATGAAACAGTTAATTAATCTATGATACTTATATTATAAAAACTGAAGCAATTTAATAAATTCTGATATTTCCAGCCGAAGTGCTAGGGCACTTTAGTCCATCTTATAGTCACTGAAAAGTGCATTCTCCCTTTGTACTTCTACTTCCAGACCGTGTTATTAAATTGCAATGAATATCTCCAAAGGTGGTATCACATTTCCTTGAGCATGAGTAACAACAATGTTTGTTGACCATGAGGGAATTAAACATACAACTTTTTGATGAGTTAAGAATCTAACATAATTAACAAGATGATGCATGACCTTGAAGCAAAAGATAATTATAACGACATTCGTGCAGTTTAGAGGCCATTAGATAGAAGTGCTTCCTTTATGATCCAATCATTCTACATCACATAATTACAAGACATGGCAGTAAATTGGAATTTTTCCATTGAACTCATAACACCAAGTGGGAGAGTGCTAGCAATTGGAAATGCCCAAAATTTCAGGAAACCATCAAAGGCAAAGAAAGAAACTAGGATATCTTAAGAGAGCAGATCACCTCTGTCAAACTGAACCTAATATAACTAAATTCTATCTAGAAAAAAAATAGCTTTTTTTATGACCGTAGTGTCCAAGCCAGATTTTTGTCACCTCCCACCAGCAACAAGCAACTCCGTCCATCAAAGCTAAGGCAGATGGGAAGTAATCACCTAGTTTTTTTTTTTGTCACTGCTAGGATTTAAACAAGAGCACACACCATTCTCAGCCCAATTCATTGACCACTATACCACACCTTGGTCTAGAAAAAACATCGTTTAAAAGAGGTAAAAACAAATGCAGGAAAACTGAAAGGCACATAGGACTTAGGAGCTCCCCGGGCATGGAAGTTCCTCGAACACTTAATGTGCTAAAGTTTATCTATTCATAACTTGATCAAGGCCATATTATAGCTGATTAACTCCATAAATTCAAAAATAAAAAGAAATAGGTATACACAAACATGTTTAAACAAGTGGAGTAAACTAATTTTGGCTAAAACACACTTTTTTACTTACATTTTGGAAAAAAATTCTAAACAAATTCAATCCACCAATTCTTTCAACTCATTTTCTAGTTAACAAATATGAATTTAAACCACTAGAGGATTAATTTAATGAACTAAACGAACGAATTCTCATTGTTTGCGGAAGATTTGGTATTGCAGTACGAACAGTGAATTGAAGGCTGTTTGTGTAAATTGGTAAAAGCTTGGTGCTAAGAAGGTTACCTGTGATGCTAATCAGGAGGAATTTCGGTCGGAGATCAGTCGCCGCCGGTTACTGAGTTCGTCTTGGTGGCTAGCTGGCTGCTACTTTTGCTCTTCTGTGGGGTTTTAAGGGTTTACCTTCTTTTTCATTAAACTGGGTGATTAAAAGGGGCAAATATGTCTAGTAAGTTTTGCGATTTAAAATTAATATATGTAAATATCGTTTACTAGAAAAAAATATTATAAATGTTATAAAAAAAAAGCTCAGAATATTATATAAGAAGAAGATAAGAAGTATAACATAGACGAGAATACTTTTCTTAATCAAGTTTATATAAGTTTCATATGTATATCATATGATAGTGAATGAACAACCTATTTATAGAGTGATAAATCACTTCAAAAGTCATCATATTAAGTATCATAATAAATAGATACATTCTTATCTAAAAAGGTTCATGAAACCTAGTGAATATGAATGATTGTTTATGTACTAACTTTATGGACTATTCACTTATTCAATGGATTTATAACACTCCCCCTTTGATGTCCATATATATTGTGCCTCGTTAAAATCTTACTAGAGAAAACCCTGTGGGAAAAAATTCTAGTGAAGGAAAAAGAGTACACATATCTTTTAATACGCATTATTTGTTGCCTCATTAAAAACCTTTCTAGGAAAACCAGTGGGACAAAACCTAGACTAAGAAAAAAAGAGTACAGTGCGTATTTTACTCCCCCTGATAAAAATCACGATTCAGATGGTTAAGTTTCCGCATTTCAATTATGTGAACCATCTTCTCAAGAGTTGAGGCCGGTAAAGATTTGGTAAATAAATCTGTTGGATTATCACTTGGACGAATTTATCGCACATCAATATCACCATTCTTCTGGAGATTATGTGTGAAGAATAATTTTGGTGAAATGTGTTTCGTTCTATCTCCTTTTATAAAGCCTCCTTTTAATTGAGTTATGCATGCAACATTGTCTTCAAAGAGCATTGTGGGTATCTTGACGTCACACTTCAAACCACATCTTTCATTGATAAAATGTATTACTGATCTTAACCATACACATTCTCTACTTGCTTCATAAATGACTATTATCTCAGCATGATTTGAAGAAGTAGCGACAATAGACTGCTTCGTAGATCGCGATGATATAGTAGTACCTCCGTATGTAAACAGATAGCCTATTTGTGATCGAGCTTTATGTTAGTCAGATAAATAACCTGCATCTGCATGACCAACAAGATCTGCACTATCTTTGTTAGTATAAAACAGACTCATGTCACTAGTTCCACTTAGATATTGCAATATATGTTTAACTCCATTCCAATGTCTTCGTGTAGGGGAAACTATATCTTGCTAACAAATTAACAGAAAATGCTATGTCACGTCTCGTAGCATTAGAAAGATACATAAGTGCCCCAGTTGCACTAAGATAAGGTACTTCTGGACCAAGAGGTTCCTTATTCTTTTCTTGAGGTAGGAATGGATCCTTACTCACTTCAAGTGATTGAACAACCATTGAAGTACTTAATGGGTATGCTTTGCTCATGTAAAATCGTTTCAAGATTTTCTCAGTATAGGTAGATTGGTGGATGAAGACCCCGTCTACTAAATATTCTATTTGTAGTCCAAGACAAATTTTTGTCTTTCCAAGGTCTTTCATCTCAAATTCTTTCTTTAGATATTCAATTGCCTTTTGAACCTCTTCTGGAGTTCCAATGAGATTATGCCATCAACATAAACAGCATGAATAACAAACTCCAATGTTGTTTTCTTAATAAATATACAAAGACAAATGACATCGTTTATATAACCTTGTTTTATCAAGTACTCACTAAGGCAATTATACCACATGCGCCCTGATTGTTTTAAGCCATATAATGACTTTTGTAATCTGATTGTATACATTTTCCGAGATTTTGAACTACATGCTTCAGGCATTTTAAGTCCTTTCGGAACTTTCATATAAATTTCATTATCAAGTGAACCGTAAAGGTAAGCTGTAACCACATCCATTAGATGAATTTTAAGATTTTCATGTACAGTTAAACCGATGAGATATCGAAAAGTTATTGCATCCATAACAGGTGAATATGTTTCTTTATAGTCGACACTGGGTCGTTGAGAGAATCCTTGTGCAACAAGGTGTGCCTTGTATCTTACAATCTCATTTCTCTCATTTCTTTTTCGTACAAAGACCCATTTATAGCCAATTGATTCAACATCACTAGGCGTTTGGACTACTGGCCCCAAAACCTCACGCTTAGCAAGTGAATTTAATTCTGATTGAATTGGTTCTTGCTATTTTGGCGAATCACATCTTTGTCGACATTCTTCGACAGATAGAGGTTCAAGATCCTCATTTCCTTGCATAATGTTAAGTGCAACATCATATGCATAAACATTATTCACTATGATTTTTGATCGATCTAAACTTATTCCATCACCTGTAGAACTTATTGAGAGTTCTTCATTTACTTGAGTCTCAGGTTCAGTGATCTCTTCAGGAATATCAAGATTAATCAGATCTTGAATTTCTTCGTGAGATTCTTTTGTAGTGTCATTTTTTGTACTTCTTTTTCTAGAATTTTTATCTTTTGAACCCAATGGTCTACCACGCTTCAGGCGTATTTGTGATTCAAAAGCTATGACACTTGTAGATGGTCCTTTTGGGATGTTGATTCGGATAGGCACATTTACTGCATGAATATGTGACTTTGTTATCCTTTTTGAATCAGTGCGTCTACATTTGATTTGCTATGTTTTGCAAATGGATGATCTTTTGGACCTATTGTTCACACAGAGGGGAGCGTGGATCAAAATGAGACAATGATGAAACTTTCCATGCAATTTCACTTTTAAGTTTATTTTTCTCTCCCCCTAATTGCGGAAAATTTGTTTCATCAAATCGACAATCTGCAAATCTTGCAGTGAATAAATCTCCCGTCAATGGCTCAGGGTAAAGAATTATGGAGGGTGAATCAAACCCAACATATATGCCTAACCTTCTTTGAGGGCCCATCTTGGTGCGCTGAGGTGGTGCTACAGACACATATACAGCACATCCAAAAATTCGAAGATGAGCAATATTTGGTTCATGGCCAAATACCAATTGTGATGGGGAGTATTTATTATAATGAGTCGGTCTGAGACAAACAAGTGATGCTGCATGTAAGATAGCATGACCCCAAACAGTAGTAGGCAAGTCACTTTTCATAAGTAGAGGTTTTGCTATCAATTGTAAGCGCTTAATAAATGACTCAGCAAGGCCATTTTAAGTATGAACATGAGCTACATGATGTTCAACTTTTATCCCTACCGATACGCAATAAGCATCAAAATCTTGTGATGTGAATTCGCTAGCATTATCAAGGCGAATTGTCTTAATGGGATAATCTGGAAATTGCACTCTTGATCGTATCATTTGTGCCAATAATTTTGCAAACGCCAGGTTGCGAGATGATAAGAGGCACACATGAGACCATCTTGAAGATGCGTCTATTAGGACCATAAAATATCTAAACGACCCACTAAATGGGTGAATAGGTCCACAAATATCCCCATGTATTCGTTCTAAAAATTGAGGGGATTCAATGTTAACCTTCATTGGTGATGGCCTAGTAATCAATTCGCCTTGGCAACAAGCAACCCACGAAAACTCATCATTTGTAAGAATCTTCAGGTTCTTGAATGAATGTTCATTTGAGTTTTTAATGATTTGTCTCATCATTATTGATCCAAGATGACCTATTCGGTCCTGCCAAAGCACAAAAGTCTTTAAGTCAGTAAACTTCTGGTTTTCGATAGAGTGTGCTTCAATCCTACTTATTTTTGCATAATACAGGCCAGAAGATAAAGTTGATAATTTCTCCAACACATATTTCTAGTCTGAGCCAATCTTGGTAATAGCATGGTATTCAACATTCATTTCATTTATTGTCTCAACATGATATCCATTTTGGCGAATATTTTTAAAACTTAACAGGTTTCTTGGAAATTTTGAAGAGAACAAAGCATCTTCTATGACAAGTTTTGTCCCCTTAGGCAGAAATATAGTATCTCTTCTGGAGCCTTCTATTAAATTTGAATTACCAGAAATTGTAGTAACATTTGCTTTTCTTCCAAGCAAGTAGGAGAAGTATTTCTCATCTTTGAATATGGTGTGCGTTGTTCCACTATCAATTACACAAATATCTTCATGATTGATCATTGGGGTATCTATATACTCTTCAAGATAAAAGATATAAAAAAATAAACATTATAATATTTGAAGAAATATTGATTGTATTGAAGTATTGAACTAATAAGGGAATACATGAGAGATATATATGGGAGATATAGGAAGGAGTACTAATCCTAATAGGACTAGGATTAAGGAGTACTAATCCTAATAGGACTAGGATTAGTACACTCTAAATACTAATATTATTTAATACTATTTATTTAATACTATCTGTTATTATCCCCCCTCAAGCTGAGCTGAGCGGAAGCGAACGGAAGCTTGGAACTGAGGTAATCGTGATGTCGGCTCGGGAGAGGCTTGGTGAGAATATCAGCCGGTTGTTCTTCAGTGGGTACATACTGCACAGTCATGGTGCCGACCTGAACTTCATCGCGAACAAAGAGACAATCGGTACCAACATGCTTCATTATGGTGTGTAGGACGGAATTCTTGGCCACACAGATGGTTGATTTGTTGTCATAATAGAGAGCAGGAACAATGTGAGTGGCGCGGAGTTTGCGAAGAATATATGTGACCCACATGGTCTCAGCAGCAAGAAGAGCAAGGGCGCGGTATTCAGCTTCAGTCGAGGACCGAGAGACCTTGGGTTGTTTTTTTGTACACCAGGAGATCAGGTTCGGCCCCAAAAAAATGAGAAACCCCGATGTAGATTTTCTGTCATTTTTATCATTCGCCCAATCTGAATCTGAGAAACCCCGAAGCTCCAAGTCCCCGGGTCGAATGAGTAAACCACGACCAAGAGTGCCAAAAATGTACCTGAGAATGCGTTTTAGACAATGGTAATCATGTTCACTTGGTTGATGCATGCGCTGAGCAACTCGGTTGACAACAAATTGGATGTCAGGACGGGTAATGGCCAGATACTGTAGAGCCCCAATGAGGCTGCGGAAGTGGGTGATATCGGCAAAGGGGGTGTCGGCTCCATTCGTAGACGAAGAGACTGCCATCAATGTTGGTTGACTGGTGCATTTTTCCAGTCCAGCTTTCTGCAACAGATCTCGAGCATATTTTGACTGATGAAGAAACAAGCCGCTGCCTGTCCGAGAAACTTCCATTCCCAGAAAATAATGTAACGGGCCAAGGTCCTTCATTTTGAAGGTAGTATGCATAGCTCGAGTGACATCCTGAATGAGAGCTGTAGTAGAGCCTGTAATAATGATATCATCTACATAGACAAGAAGAATGACTGTACCGTGTGCTGAATGTCGAGTAAACAGACTCGTGTCGTGTACGCAACACGTGAAGCCGAGTCCCTGGAGGAACGTTTTCAGACGTGTGTACCAAGCATGGGGGGCTTGCTTGAGCCCATACAGAGACTTCTGGAGTTTTCAAACATGTTGAGGGAAGCGGGGATCAACATAGCCCGGTGGTTGCGTCATGTAGATAGTTTCATCAAGCATGCCATGAAGAAAAGCATTGGAAACATCCAACTGATTGATGAGCCAATTGTTGCGCACGACGAGTGACAGTACCAGGCGAATGGTTTCCTACCGAATAACAGGACTGAATGTCTCGGAGTAATCAAGCCCATACTCCTGATTGTAGCCTTTAGCAACCAAACGAGCCTTGTACCTAGAAATACTGCCATCTGCATTGTGTTTAATTTTGTACACCCATTTACAGCCCACTGGGTGCCGCCCATGGGGCTTAGGTACAAGGACCCAAGTTTTCTGATCAGTCAAAGCCTTAAACTCGTCATCCATAGCATGACGCCAATAAGGATTTTTTGAGGCAACAGAGTAGGTTGTTGGTTCACTATCGGGAAGGGGTGTATTTGGTAGTATGGTAGCCTGAAAGGTTTTGGGTTTAAAGATATCGGCTTTGCCACGGGTTAACATGGGATGAGTATTGGGGGGTGGCACGGGTGGTGGTGATTCGGGGGTGGCTGGGACGGACCCAAAACGGATCGGGCTGGAGATGTTGTGGGTATGGGCTGGTTCGGGTTGGTTGTGAGTGTGGCTTTGGTAGTTGCGGGTGTATTGTGGGTGACGGTCGAAGGGGTGATGAGGGGTAGTTGGGTAGTGGGTGGAGGTGTGGGGGAAGGTGGTGAGGGACCCTGTGAGTATGTTGGAAAAAGGGGAAGGACGCCAATGAATGATGTATTTGTGGAGGAGGAAATAGACTCGTAGGGAAACTCATTTTCGACAAATTTGACATGACGAGATATGTAGACTTTATGAGTTTGTGGGTCAAGACAGCGATAACCCTTGGAGGTAGGATGATAGCCCAAAAAATACAAGGACAGGATCGGGGTTGTAATTTGTGAGTAATATGAGGGCGTAGCCAAGGGTAGGCAAGACACCCAAAGACGCGGAGGTTGATAATTGGGAAGTTCTTGGTAAGGAGTTAATAGGGTGATTTGTTGGAGAGAGTGTGACTGGGCATTCTGTTATGAGGTAGTTTGCGGTGGCTAGAGCTTCTACCCAAAAGGAAACAGGGAGATGAGATTGATGTAGAAGAGTAACCACCGTTTCAATGAGATGGCGATGCTTATGCTCAGCCACCCCATTCTGTTCGGAAGTGTATGGACAGGAGGTTTGATGTATAATTCCTAGGGATTGCAGAAACTGGCCAAAGATGTTATTGACATATTCCTTTCCATTGTCACTTCGAAAAAGTTTAACATGAGAATTGAATTGTGTTTTGACCATTTTTTCAAAAGTGACAAAGGTGGTGTATGCCTGTGATTTGTGTTTCAGTGGGTACAACCAAGTGTATTTTGTAAAATCATCCACAAAACAAATATAATAGCGAAAACCAGCAAATGAAGGAACAACAGTAGGACCCCATAGGTCAGAATGAATAAGTTGAAAAGGTGCAGTTGTACGCTTCTCAGATAAAGTAAAAGGTATTTATGAGATTTAGCAATTGAACAGGAGTCACAATTGTTTACATGAATGGAAGAAAAACCTAATTGAGACATTAAAGAATTTATTATTTGAGTAGACGGGTGACCCAGACGACTGTGCCACAACAGACTGTGGCCATCAGCCGAAAGAGCCACCGGAGCCACAGGAACGCTTTCTCTGAACTGGGTGGGCAGACGAACTTGTGCCAGGAAGAACGTACAGACCATGCTCATAGGGGCCCTGAAAAATCACCCTCTTGGTAGTATTGTCTAGGATTTGAAAATCATTAGAGGTGAACAAGAGTGAACAATTATTGTCTTTTGTGAATTGGTGAACTGAAAGGAGATTGGTTTTAATAGAAGGGACGTGGGTAAGGTTACCTAGGTGAAAGATAACGGTGGGGGTTTTAATGGTACCCGTGCCAGTGTGAGAAATATTAAGGGACTCACCGTTGCCAACAGTAATACCATTGGAGCCATGATATGGATTTGGAGCGTTAAGCTTGGATAGATCAGAAGTAACGTGCATGTTGGCCCAAGTATCCAACAGCCATTAACAGGAAGGGCCGGCTTGAGATGCATAATTGGCACGGTTATCACTATTTCGGCTCTCCTCATACCGAAACCAGCAACGAACAGCGGTGTGTCCTGTTTTCTGACAGATTTGACAAGTTGGACGATCCCGCTCGTAAGTGCCCTGCGCGCCGCTGGAAGATGACTGCCCGCCGCTGCCGAAGGAGTGCAGGCTGTTGTTGCTGCCGTGCTGCTGACCGTCGTACGGCAAACGACTGCCCTGCCGATTGCCGCGCTCGCGGCCTCCGTTGTTTCTGCCATAGCCGCCGCGGCTCCCCTGTCGGCCGCCACCACGCCCCCCGCGATAGTTCTGGCTTGCGGTGAGGGCAGTGGCCGGCTCCATAACAGCGGTTTCTCGGAGAAGAAGTTTGCTCTCCAGATCCACGTTGATTTCTTCACTTTTTAGCCACGAGGAGAGAGTAGTCAGGTCAACGGGCGTTGGACTGATGCGAACCGCCTGTTTAATGGAGGAGTAAGCTGATGGGAGCCCCCAAACGACGCACATGACGAGATCTTTTTCAGGAATGATTTCGTTCACGGTGTCGAGGGCTGTGATGATGGTGGAGACCTCGTCTAAATACTCCGTCATAGTTTTCGTGCCTTTGGTAATTGTGTGGAGACGATCACGCAATTGAAAAATATGAGAGTGGGAAATTGATGAATAGCGTGTTGCGAGGACCGTCCACAGGGCTGAAGCAGTTGTGTAGGATCGGACGTGTTTCTGAACCGTGGGAGAGATGACCGCAATCAAACATGATCGGATCTGGCCATCCACGGCTTTCCAGGCGGCATGGGCCGAATTGGTTTTTTCTGATTTGTCTGTGGCGGTGATGACTGCCGGCGGCGGTTCTGTGCTTCCATCGACGTATTTGAGAAGGTAATTGGCCTCAAGGGCTGTAAGAACGGTGATTTTCCATGTAGGGTAATTTATGTCTGATAATTTTTCGGGAATCAGGGCATGAAGATGCCTGAGAAGGAGTTTAACGCCAGAAGGAAGTGAATCGAGAGGATCCACCTCGGTTGTCATGGCTGCCGCCGCCCAAGAGAAGAGAGGGAATGATCGGTGCCCTAAAGAGAGAAAAAAACCTAGAGAAAAGAAGATCTAGGTTTTCTGGCTCTTGATAACATGAAGGAATATTGATTGCATTGAAGTATTGAACTAATAAGGGAATACATGGGAGATATATATAGGAGATATAGGAAGGAGTACTAATCCTAATAGGACTAGGATTAAGGAGTACTAATCCTAATAGGACTAGGATTAAGGAGTACTAATCCTAATAGGACTAGGATTAGTACACAGTAAATACTAATATTATTTAATACTATTTATTTAATACTATCTGTTATTAATATTATTACTAAACAAAAACATTACACAACCTTTTAGTTATTTACAAGTCTAGAAAAACATATTCATACTAGTTCATATAAACGACAAAAATGAAATATATTTACATTATCACAGACCCATCACCTATCAGGTGATCTATCTTTCCTCTGGGATTCTCAAAGAAATCCGCTACATCTAGATGCATGGGTTTAACAATATCTTCCATGATAAAGTTGGCTTCTGCGTTATTTTTCACCTTCTTCAGGGAAGCTTGATATAGCTCAACCAGGTGCCTTGGCGTACGACAGGTACGTGATCAATGTCCTTTTCCTCCACATCGATAACATTTGTTGTCTGAATGTTTCTTCTGCACTACGTCATGTTTTTCATTCTTCTTTTTACACTGCTGGTGTTGAAGGTTATTATTTAGTGCAAAACAATCGTTATGATTGAAATTTCTTCCTCGACCACGACCACGACCTTTTTCACGCCTAGATTGGTGAAAATTTACCGTATTTACTTCAGGAAATGACATAGAACTAGTAGGTCAACTTTCATGGTTTTTCATCAGTAAGTCATTATGTTTTTCTGCAACAAGGAGATGTGAAATTAATTCGGAATACTTTTTAAATCCCATTTCTCGGTATTGCTGCTGCAGAAGCATACTCGAGGCAGGGAAAGTGGAAAATATTTTTTCCAGCATATCATGGTCAGCTATATTTTCTCCACATAATTTTAATTGTGAGATAATTTTAAACATGGAAGAGTTATACTCACCGACAGATTTAAAATCTTGAAGTCTCAAGTGGATTCAGTCATAACGTGCCTGTGGAAGGACGATCAACTTCAGGTGATATATCTATCTTTTAAATTGTTCCACAACACCAGAGGATCCTTAACAGTGAGATATTCCATTTTCAAACCCTCATCAAGGTGATGACGGAGAAATATCATCGCCTTAGCACGGTTTTGATTCGATGCTTGATCATTTTCTTGGATGGTGTCTTGCAGACCCATCGCATCAAGATGAATTTTTGCATCGAGTACCCATGATAGATAACTTTTTCCCGATATGTCTAGAGCAATAAATTTAAGTTTAGAAAGATTAGACATTATTTAAGAAAAGGAAATTTATACCTCCGAGGCTTTTAAAGTCTTTACTTGAACTAGCAGAGACTCGTGCTGATAACGTGTTATAAAGAATGCTCAGAATATTATATAAGAAGAAGAAGACAAGAAGTATAAGATAGAGGAGAGTACTTTTCTTATTCAAGTCTATGTAAGTTTCATATGTATATCATACAATAGTGAATGAACAACCCATTTATAGAGTGAGAAATCACTCCAAGTATCATAATAAATAGATACATTCTTATCCAAAAAGGTTCATAAAACCTAGTGAATATGAATGGTTGTTCATGTACTAACTTTATTGACTATCCACTTATTCAATATATTTATAACAATAAATACATATTTATCGTCTAATAAGTAGAGCATGATTATCTTTTCGTTAACATACACATATTTGTTGAACTTTAACATTAGTTTTTTTAGTTAAAAAGATAATATGTAACTTTAATATATTACTGTGTTCATAAATTTAACTTCTTCAAATTCGATCTAACTAAAAAAAAAAGCGAAGTGATTTTTAAAGCTATATGACTTTTTGAAATTAAAGAAAGAAAATTAATTTTAATTTAATTTGTATGAGTCTATTAATAAAAAGAATAAAAATATTTTGTTTATTAGATGATGAAGATAAATATACGTTTATTTGTATGTGTCATCCTTTTGACAAGGGTATATTTATCTATTTCCCCTTTATTTTAGTTCTTTTTGGATAGTTATTCTTTATTTTATTATTTGTGTACCGATTGAAATGTAAATTTATTTTGACCGTTATTTATGTTTAATTATATCATATGTTGAATTGATAATTACAATGAATTTTTCTTTTGTGTAACGATTAATTGGATGTGATTGTATTATTATTGATTTTTCCTCATTTTTTTTTAATTTATGTGCTTTTATACTATTTTTTTTTTAGAAAAATGTTGATGTATAACATTATATAATAATGAAAAATATGATAGATAACTTATGTATGTATGTGACTCGTCACGACCCAAAAATGGACGTGATGACACTCTTCTTATCCCACCAAGACAAGTCAGCCTAAAACTCAACCATTACAATAAAGTGCGGAAATAAAATATAAGTAACTTAATAAAACCCTCCAAAACCTGGTTATCACGTGTACAAGCCTCTAAAGTATTACAATTGATTCAAAAGAAAAACTCAAGTCTCAAATGAACTTGTGTTTAGGGATTTACTTGCTGAGTACCGTGTGGTTTGGTACTCACCCCTTGCTTCTACAAAAATTTTTGTAGGTTATGAGACTGCATTTTTATGGTACTTGTCATTCTCTTCTTTTCCGAGGCTTCTTGGAGATTTGTGAGGTAGTTGTTTGTCATCTCAACAGGCTTTCTTTCTTCTTAATTATGATCTTGGTCTATTTTAGAAATAAGTTCATTTGAGACTTGATTTTTTTTAATCAATTCATTTTAGAGGCTTGTACACGTGACAACCAGATTTTAGGGGTATTTTTGAGTTGATTATAAAATTTTCGCACTTTATTGTAACAATTGAATTTTAGGCTAACTTGTCTTGGTGGGGTAAGACGAGTGCCATCACGTCTAATTTTGGGTCGTGACAAATGGTATCAGAGCCTCAGGTTTATAGGTCTCACGTGTGTACAAGCCAAGTCTAAGTAGAGTCTTGAGGATCGGTACAAAGACGTTTGTACTTATCTTCGAGATGCTATAGTGACTTTTAGGAAAAATCTCCATTTCTTTAATCTCTATTGTGCGTACTTGGTCCCATTTTGATTCTTTTCGCTTCATTCCATTCACTCTCATTTATGTGATGACTCGTGCGTAGTTCCTTCTATGAATTGTTGGCGTGTCATGTATTTATTTTTTATGTTAGATATGGTATTAAGGTGGAAATGATAAACTTATTAAACGAATGTTGATCCTATTTGAGGGGGTTGAGTAAGGTTAGTTACCATAGTAAAAAAAATCTCTCTATATATATAGTACTTGTGTGGTATAGGCTGAATCGAAAATAGTTCGAGAATTAAAGTGAAATTATTAAAGGAAAGGCTAAATATGGAACGAACTTGGTAATATTTTACATCTATTCGATTGGTAGAAATGTGTGGTTTATTTGGGTACGATCTTCTCGATAGGTGTGATATGTTCTAGTGGTGGATTTAGCAAATTTTTGCGATGTGGCACTAGTGGTATGAAAATAAATACGTCGATTGTCAAGTGTGAATATTAACTACTTAAAGAGTTATAAGTTGTATCACATGCTCGTATAATTAGATTCATTGTTACATTCATATTTAAAAAAATCAACTAGTTGTTACTACAGAAGAATGAGTTAGACATTATATTGTATGGAAAATTTTAGTGGTGGATTATTAGTACGGTATTGATGTGTTTAGGTTGTGAAGTGTATCTTGAGGATTTTAAATGAGTGGTATTTCATCGTAAACTCCATGAAAGTGAATCGATATTAGGATGGCAAGCTTATAGGTAGAGGAAGACTTAACGAGTATCCTTGTGTGAAGGTAATTGAGAATTTTAGTACGAGAGTGCGTATAAAATTTAGTTAGTCTTTTGAATTTGATTGTTATAGTTGTGTTGGGATTTCAAGTCGATGATGAGGTTGACTTTGTGGTGAAGGCAAGGGCTAACTGGGCATAGTGATAATAAGAGTTCGTGATGGGTTGTGATTAAGATGCAACTATATGATAAAGATTGTTGGCTAAATATATTTTGTATGGCAATGACAACTTGCGAGTATCTAATGTTATGATTTGTCATTGTTTGGTGAGTAACGTGGTTGCAAGAAAAGTTGTATGAGGTGTTGAAACACCGCTCGAATAGAATTTAAAGGAACTAGTGTAGAATTAAAAAAAAAATAAATTAGTGAAATATAATGTAGCTTCGGAAGGAGGTGAGAGTGAGAAATTTCCTCTGACTGCAAGGGCTAAGGAGGTTTCTTCAGACGGGTTGAGAATCGGGTTTAGAGATATGTGATTTCATCCATTTTTCTCTGATTATGGTAATATATAGTGTCACATGATCATCATATGGGATAAAAACTATTGGATAAAACTTGAGAAATGAGTGTCCGAACATTCAGCTCGAGTATGATGATTAGTTATTCTGTGATTTTGAGTTTGATAATGAGTATGGTAGGATTTTTAGCAAAAAATATTATAAGGTCGATGGAAAGGTGATCAATGATAAGCTAAGATACGTGAATTTATAAAAACTTTCAAGGTATGAGATGATGTTGATATATAATGGAATTGTGTTACATGGTTGGGATAAAAAAAATTAAGCTTTTCATGGTGAGTTTATGTTTGTGGTAGTATGTTTTGTCAATGTGTGGATTGATAAGTTAAGAAATGATCAATCACATTGAATATTAAGCAATTGGAATGACACGAGCACAGTTTGGGTCGTAGTATTTGTTACTTTATATTGTTAAAGAGCCTAAAAAGATGCTTATCTTAAAGTTTTTATTTAAAATATAAGGCAAAATATCATGGGTTGTTGGTCAATGGATAAGATTGGTAAGTGAGCTACCGAAAGGAAAAAGACTCTGGAGTATTAAAGAGTTCAAGGTATTTAACATTTGCGTCATGGAAAGAATTTAAGAGATGTGAAGGAATAAAACCTCTCATATAGACTATTGGTTTGAATATGAAAGTTGTATGGATTTTCATATATAGATTTTAATATGAATATGGATGTGAATTGTTTTGGTATAGACGTACTAGGATTTTATCATCGACTTTTGTAAAGATTGAGTTTTGATTTGGGTGACAAGCAATGATGTATGAAGATTCTAGGTGATTATGTCGAGCTTGATTGTTCAAAATATGATAGATAACTTATGTATGTTCAACATTATGAATATATTGTTCTACATGATTAATTAGAACTTTGAAGTGGTTGAATCTACTTTGTTGATGGGACGATATAGACTATTATGATATTTTACATAGGCATTTGATGGTGAAAAGAGGTTATGATCTTATAGTATACATAAGTATTGGAGTGACCAATGGTGTCTTTGAGTTTTGGAATGAGGTATATGATGGTTTGAAGGATAGTTAAAACTTGGTATGCGAGTAGTTAAGTGATGTTGACAATGGGTGTGATTCAACTATCTTATCACGATGGGAAAGTACTTTTGAATTTGAAATTATTATCGGCCTTAAGTCTGACCTGTATTTTTCATGAAATGGTTAAATGGAAAGAAAGAGAACCATAGTTCAAAAATTTTAAAGGTACAATGTGTTTGCTAAGAAATGGTAAATGGCTGATGTGGTTATGATGTTTGTTAGTATTAAGAATGGTGGCTTTATTACAGCACTATGAAAGTATGGGGGTTTGATAAATCGATATGTGCAAGATTGTAATAGGGATTAACTGGTTGATTTTAGGTGGCTAAAAATTGAGGGATGTACATAGATGAATGAAAATATTTGATATGGGGAAGTGTGTAGTGTTATTCAATCTTGGTTAGGTATATTCTTATGTGACCAACTACTTCATTCTGGACATGGTTTAGAGTATGATTCACTTTCTAGTTCGTGTATATTTTTGCTTCTATGGGTGAGTTTCTAGTGGTGGATCGGGTGTACCAATCTTGTGATTTTCCTCCTAATAGGGTAGCATCGTTGGTTAAACTTGTTCATTTCTGTTATGATAAATTTGGGTTGTTTGGGATAGTTGAAGTATACTAGTGATTCTACATGCATGATCTTGCTTATGAGAACTTATAGAAGAGCTTTCTTGAAGAGTTTTAGTGATCTGACAGTGTTGTTAATCGATTTGCATCCTAGAGTGTACCCTTGTTGGGTGCTTACTTGATCTTGTTCTTATTTGGATTAGATATGTTCTGATTCTCCCTTGATGGATACCCGATATTTCAAGATCAGATTTTTATAACTTAAGCTTGTGAAAAGATTGTGTTGTGAAAAGGGAATCGTGATAAGATGTGTGATGATTTGTGCACTATGAGTATGTGATGATCCACTTCTGGTTGTAGCTAGTATCAATAAAATGTTATCTTTGATGTGTGAGAATATATTTGTCATGATTATTGTGTTATGGTCCAAGGGGTTTAAATTTAGATTGGGTTCATGGGTTAGTATGTGGTTTGACTGTCACTTCTGATATGTAGATCTGTCAAATTCTCTATAGTTCAGTTCTTGGTAGTTGATCTTGATAGAATGGTGTTAAAAATAAGCTTTCATGGAGAGATGAACAACAACTCTGGAAGATCATACATTAGATTTTTATAAAGTCAATAATTCTTCCTTCTCCTATTTTATATTTGAGTACGAACATGATTTTTAGTAGTGGATAATGTAACGACCCTCTTAGTCGTTTTAGGAATTTCAACCATTATTTTTATATTAACCTTTTTAGTAGATTTTATAATTAATTTATATGACTTATAAGAATGAGTGGCATGATTTTTAGATTTAATAAAAGATTATTTTGTTCCTAATAATAATGAAAAAAAAGAAGAAAAAGAAAAGAAAGTAAAATTAATTAAATAATAAATAAAATAAGATAAAAAGAAAAGGGGCAAAGTGCCCTAAACTTTTAAAAGCCTACGACGGCTTATATGAGATTGAAAACAAAAATAGAAGAAGAAAGACTTGACCCAAAAAAAAAAGAGAAAATAAATATGCAGAGAAGAAAAGAAAAAAAAAGGGAGAAAAGAAAAGGGAAAAGGAGGAGCAAAATCAATAATTTCATCTCAAGGCGTCAAAGTAATTATTTTCATCCTTTCTATTAAGTTTTTAATGTAATTAGGAGTAAATTTTTAGGTTAAAACGTGTATAATTTACACTAATATGTGAAACTAATTTTTGATTTCGTGTACATGTATGCATATGTTATTTACATATATTTATGGACTAGAGGGTATTAAATGAATTATTATTGTTGGTGGATGAAACAATACATGTATAAAAGATAAGTTTTATGTTGATTAATACTTTTAATTCATTAAGAGTTAGATAGGAAATTGAAGTGGGTTACTGTAGGTTTGTAAAGAAAAAAGGGTTTGTGAGTTTGTTTTGAAAATTAATGGTAATGGATGGGTACTAAATATATAGAAATTTAATGTATGACATATAAATTCTGAAATTTTGTTGGGGTTTAATTTTCTTTAAATCTTTCTTATAATTATCATGTAATTTGTCAAAGTGAAAATGTCATAACTAGTTATAGATATATAATTGGGTTCTTTAGAAATTATTGATAGTGTTCCTTTTGGAAGTATGCCAAGATTTCCAATGGAATATTGATATGCCGTCAATAGCCATTTTGGGATAAAAATTAGACAATTATATTATATGGAAACTATTAGGGTTGTAGCGTTTGGAGAAATTACGACTTTACTCTTGACTTGAAATTTAAGAAATATGATATTTGACTTATTGATTAGAATAAAGATTGAGAAACTTTATTATAAATTTGTATAAACTTTTGGGTCAAAGCTAAACAAATAGAAATATGAGTGTTGTAAGTTTTGAAGTCTTATTGTGGTTATTGATTTGAATAGATTATATTGATTTGAAAGTACAACGAAGAAGGAAAGCTAATGTCTCGAAGTGATAGTTCGATAAATTGAGGCAAGCGATTTCTAAACTCTTGTTAAGCGTATGAAATTCGTGTATTTACTTGTGTGGTGTTGAGAATGATTTGGAGACTTGTTGCTGATTTGTTGGTGTTGTTTTTCCTTGTTGTAAATTGTGTTTTGATATCAAAATGGTTATCTCTTCATTTTCATTTGAGCATGTCATTGCATTGCATCTGAGACATGGTTGTAATAAGAGTTATGTGATAAGAGGATGTATCATTTCGAGGGTCGTATCGCGCGCTGCGATGAATATTATATTTCAGAGACGTATCGCGCTCCGCGATGGTTACTATTATCGAAGGTCGTGTCGTGCGCCGCGACATATGCATGGACAGATATGTCCCCCATGGGTCCCGAACCGAGAGACAGCGGGTGTGTATCACTAGGTCAGATATACATCATTATACTTGACATTGCATTCTATTGCATTGCACATACTTATCATCAGTGAACTTGATATTGTGTTTTACTGATCTTGTAATTGTCTTTCTGCGGAACTTGTAATTGTTGAATACTAAGCTTTTTATTGAGGATATGTAAAGCGTTGTTGTTAAAAATATGTAATTGGTTGAAGTATTATTATAGAGATATGTAATTTGTTGAACTGTTGTTGTTGAGAATATGTAATTTGTTGAAGTGTTGTTGTTGGGGATATGTACTATGGTAAAATGTTGTTGTGAAGGATATAAATTTGTCTAAGTGTTGTTGAATTACGTGGTATGTAAACTGTGGGATGTTAGGTCGAACTGATTTTTAATGCAGGTTGTAGTTGTGGAGGTTCGGTTGGGGTGGTAGGAGTGCGCGTATTTCATCCCCTTAGCTTGTGTTTAGGGATTTACTTGCTGTGTACCGTGTGGTCTGGTACTCACACCTTGCTTCTACAAATTTTTTTTCTAGGTTATGAGCTTGCATTTTTATGGTACTTGTCATTCTCTTCTTTTCCGATGCTTCTTGGAGATTTGTGAGGTAGTTGTTTGTCGTCTCAACAGGCTTTCTTTCTCCTTAATTATGATCTTGTTCTATTCTAGAAACAGGTTCATTTGAGACTTGATTTTTTTTTAATCAATTCACTATAGAGGCTTGTACACGTGACAACCAGATTTTAGGGGTATTTTTGAGTTGATTGTAAAATTTCCGCACTTTATTGTAACAATTGAATTTTAGGTTGACCTGTCTTGGTGGGGTAAGACGAGCGCCATCACGTCTGATTTTGGGTCGTGACAATAGCATTATATAATAATATAATTTATTCAAATTATATATTTATCAAATAATACAGTATAATATAAATCACAATAAAATATAACATACGTTATAAAACAATAGTACCAACCAAACATAAATTGTTTTGTACGAAAGACTAACACTTCAATGAAACTTAGAGTGTGCTTGGTAGGAAGGAAAATATTTTTCGAAAAATATTTTTCAATTTTCTCATGTTTGGTAGGGTCAAATATTTTTCAAATCAACTAATCGAAAAATATTTTTCAATTTTCTCATGTTTGGTAGGGTCAAATATTTTTCAAATCAACTAATTTTTCTCAAATTTAAGGAAAATGACTTCCCTTCAAAACTTAAGGAAAATATTTTCCAAACTCTCTTCCAACCTCCCCCATACCCATCCCAGCCTACCAGCCCCCCATCCACCCAGTCTACCAGCCCCCCTCCCCTACCCCTAAAAATATTAAGTTTATTTTTTAAAAAGATATTTTCAACTTAAAAAATTCATTTTTTTACCCCTACCCTCGACCCCGCATCCCAAAAGAAAATAATTTAAGTTTATTTTTTAAGAATATTTTAAACTTCAAAATTTCATTTTTTTCACCCCTATCCTCGACCCCCACCAGCTCCCCCCCCTCCCCCCCCAAAAAAAAAATTGATATTGTTTTTAAAGAAAAATTCAACTTCAAATTTTTTAATTATTTCACCCCTATTCTCGAACTCCCCCACCCCCAACCCAAAAATAAATATTTTTTAATTTTGTTTTTAAACTTCAAAATTTCATTTTTTTCACCCCTACCCTTAATCCCCAAACGCCACTAGCCCCCCACCAACCCCAATCCCCCCCCCCCACAAAAAAAAATATTGTTTTTTTAAAAAAATTGAACTTCAAATTTTAATTTTTCACCCCTACGCTCGAACACTCCCCCCCCCCCCCCCCGAAAAAAAATTAAGTTTGTTTTTTTAAAAAAATCAATTTCTAAAATTATTTTCTACTTTCGTAAAAAAAATAAGACATATTTCTCAAAAATATTTTAATTCAAAAACCAACACTAAAATATTTTTTTACTCACCAACCAAACATGAAAAAAATAAGTCAAATATCTACTTGTTTTCTAGGAAAACATTTTCCTTCATACCAAACATACCCTTAGTCTTAATAGAATCATAATGACACTTAAAAAAAGATTTAACTATTAAGATATTTAGCGGACAACCAAAAATATTAATATTCCATAAAGTTAAAGATCCAAAGAAACAAATCTAAGGAAATAAAATCCAAACTTTCATAAACTTCCTTATCAAAAGGTCCTCTTGAATTGCAAATCCAAAGAAATGCACATTGTGCTATAAACAATAGTACTATCGCAAAAATAAATATCTTGTTTTATATCCAATTCAGAAGTCCTTCTATAAAAGCGTCTTCTGGAGAAATATGAGCTTTCATCCTCTCCGCCTCGGTTGGAAGCTGTGGGACGCACACATCGTCATCAACCTTCCCTCCATCAATATTTTTCAACTGCTCCTACATATAATGATACGATCATCAAGGGACTATCAAGTGAAAAAATTAACTCATAGAAATATAAAAAAGTAAAATATTTTTAAAAAATTTGGCCAAACTTACTTGAACATCTTGGATGAGTTCCTTCTTAGATGATGCCTTACCTATTTTCACAAAAATATAAAAAAATAAAATATTTTTTTAAAAAAATTCATCTTAAATATAATATATATGTGGATATTGAAATTAACGAATTACTAAATATAAAAGTAATAATTAAACAAACTAAAACTAAAATAAAATACATAAATAAAACATATAACATATATACTTATATATTTTCTTCCCCCAGCATCATTTGGTTTGAGCTTAGCTCTATAGCTCTGCAGAAAATCAATAACATATTTTAAGTATATATCATTTTAAATTATTATTACGAATATCAAATAGACAGATCGAAATATAATGAATGTAGAAATTAAAATAAATTACATTATTAAATTTACAAAATATTAATTCATCTTAACCGATGATTTTAAATAAAGAAGAATTTTATAAAAACCTGTAAGCGATTCTTAATTTGACAATGAGATATTCCCAAATGTGCCATTTCCTTCAAAATATGCCTTGGCTTAACAGCTGCAAACAAATTAAAATTTGTAAAAAGAGTATATGTATTGCTAAGATCAACTACCACTAATTTAGAGACACGCAATCATCAGGTGTTGCGGTGAGATATGAATAAAAATTCTTTATTATTATTAGAAATTTGAATTTGAACTTTAAGAATAAAATAAAAAATTACAGGTAGGTTTTTCTCTTAAATAGATTTTATGTGTGCAAAATTTAATAAAAAAACAGACAAATACACGCGATTTATATTTACAAAAATAAAACTAAAAATTTGAGCATAAATAAATAAATCATGTGACATAGAAAGGGTAAAATTTATGCTAACCCCAAGGTCCGCCATAAGCATCAACAACAGCCACAAACTTTCGATGCAAGTCTTCAGTCCAAAGCATGCGAGGTGGTTTAACTCGCGAAGTCGACCCAACATTGTTAGGCTGCTGACCAAGTTCTTGTTGAACTTGCTGAGCTACATTGAAATTTAAAACATTCGGATTAAACATAAATGGATCTTGATAATTAACAACATTATTATTAATTGTATTCAATCCACCAAAAAGTCTCATGAGCCCATGATTTTCCAAAAATGAAAAATTGTTAGCTGGTTGATAGTTAAATGGTGATTGTTGCAGACTCATTAGCTCATCTGAGAGAAATTGCATAGTGGGGATGATTGGCGATTGAAAATTTCCAATGTTGACAACCGGGGAGGGGGGAAGGGGGAACATTTTCACAAGAGGTAAAGAATACTCTAGCTTTGCGAATGTGGGGTATTTTGGAGAAGCCTATTAACCTCCTTTTATAGGTAATTTCAAGTAAAGAAATGATTTTTAGATTTCCATAATCTTCTACTAAGTAGCAGTTATAGAATATGGTAAAAAAATAAAAAATAATAATTAAGTATTTGGATTTAGCGTAACTGCTTACCATCATCAGTTTATGAGAAGATACAATTAATTTAATTTAAAATATTTTTTATGCACCTATTATTATTATTATATTATTATTATTATTATTATTATTTTATTATTATTATTATTATTATTATTATTATCTTTAATCTGAAACACCTCATAAATCTAAGGACTGTACAGGAGGAAAAATAAGAGAACCATGGAGGGGTCCACGGGCCATGTATAGGACCGTGAACTGCCACCGCAATCGTGGTTCATACTTGGCAAAATATGGAGGACCACGGACCCCTTCACGACTCGTAGAACTTCACACGAGTCGCTAAGTTGCCTATCAAAGTGACCAGGAGCCACGAAGGCCACTGTGAGGAACCACAAACCACTAGACTATCCGTGGAACCCCACAAGGGCCGGTAAGTGGACCGTGGAAGTTACCCCATATCCATCCTAGTTCATGTGAGGAACCACGTCTGTCTCTATGGACCATGACGCTTCATACGGCCCGTGAAGTGAACCGTGGGGGGAACATGTCAGCCTTCAAGTGTTGAGTTAACTTCAAACAGTCATATATTTTATCACAAAATGAATTAGGTGACTCATGACTTGTCAAATCAAAGATAATTGAGTCATGTTTCCACGCCTCCAAGTTCAGAGTAAAAAATTATGCTCGTTTCAGTAGAGCCTTGTTGGGAGGGCCACTAACCACTACCCAATTGACGGGCAGTGGTTCAAATGATGGCCCATCAGTCCCACGTGAATGACACTTCGTCGTTTTAAGTTAGGGTCGTTTGGTGTTTTTCCCTATGCATTAGGAACTTAAGCTACCTCGTTTGATATGTCTAAACTACGTCGATTTACTCAACTTAACCCTAATAATCTAGTTAGAATGACCCCAAAAACCTCATCCTCCTAAAATCACCCATCTTAGAGTAAAAAGAGAAGAAAGAGGCGACTAACTCTATCAAGAACAATCAGAAGTGTTTCTAAAATTCAATTAATTCCTTTGACCCATTAGGTGTTTAGAATTTAGTTAGTTCTTCAGATTTTCATAAACTACTTAGACCCGGGGCTTCTAAATTTTCAAGATTTATTGTGATTATGGTTCCTTTGATCTAAATAGATTTTCTCTTGATAATCTAGTATAATTCCTTGCATAGAACACAAAACCCTAGCTTGTGTAAATTTATCCTAGTTCATAAATTTTACTTGCTAGGCGAGTCAGATAGAAATCCACGCTTCAGATTTTGAATGTCATGTTCATAGTATATTAAGCGTTGCATTCTCAGTTAGCATATCAATAATTTGAGTTATTCAGTATTGAATGAATTTTAGCTTTATGAATATTCAATTGGTAGTAGACATTGGATTAGGGTTCAGCGTACTCTCATAGTCGTTGAACGATGTGACAACGTAGGTTTATAAGTCTCCTCTATTGGACATCAATTTTAGTGATTACGCCACAATCGTGCCTCTATACCTCTGGCAAGGTATATTGAATCCTCTCGAGGGGCATATACATCAAACTTCATGTTTAGTTCACATTATTTATGTCGATTAATCATAGCTCCTACTGTCAAACTCTTAGTGCATTGGACTAAATTTTCAGTATTTACTTCAGTAATCAGTTCAATATGTTATCTTCATGATTAGTTTGGTCGTTGCATTCAGTTTAGTTTTTCAATTATACTTCAGTATATATATCCTTGTTCAGATTATATCATTGCTCATTTATGCATTGTTCAACTTATATACTTTGTTCAACTTAGCATATGTATATTCTGCATGCTCAACATATTTCATGTACTAACGCATACTTTGCGCCACTTCGTTTCATGATGTATGTTCAGGTACTCAACATTCAGATCACGCTTAGTTCGATCCTCAGTGTGACTTCAACAGCTTCAGCGGTGAGTCCTCATACTTCGAGGACAAGTAACATGTTTTACATTTCAGTCTTTAGTTTTGGTTTTCAGTTTTGTTAGAGTTACTTGGAGCATGTTCTAGTAACTCAACTCAATTAGAGGTTTTTTAGACATAGTACTAGATTTAGCTTGACATGTTAAATGTTGGGTCAGTCAACATTAAACTTTTATTATTTTATATTCAGACCAGTTGTGTTTTTTCCACTTTCGAGTATCAATTGTTTTAACTTCCGCATAGTACATGTTTTACTTAGTTATCCTTGGTATGATTGATATATGTCAAATTCAAAATTAACTCGGGATCACTCGTAATTATAAATTCGAACACAGATAGCCTCCAGGTGTAACATTATCTATACATAGTATTACAACACAATATAATTGACCTGGACTGGAAACATGATGAGACAATTACCCTGGGCGTACCCATTTTAATAACTTGATAAAGCAAACAATAATAAGAATAGTCCATAACATAGATACGAAATACTATTATAAAACATAAAAATAGAAAATAATATAATTACTTTGAATAACCCCAAATGTAATTGTATTGTCAAGGAGCATCTAAGGTTACATAAACTGGTTATATTACATGTAATTGTATGTCACCATCAGTATCTAATGGTGTCAGTGGCGGATCCACCTTATGGGGTTCTTTCGAATTTTGCTTAGCGAAAAATTATACTATTTATATACGGTTAAAATATTTTTATATAGTAAACGTTGAACTTCCTTCGATTACTTCGTATGTCTACTTTCAGACTTTAAACTCCCTAATTAAAAATCATGACTCCGCCACTTTATGTACTACCGTCTACACTTCTTTTATTTAAAAATAATGTCAAGTAACACTCTCCGTGACAAAATAATTTCATCCTGGCATAACTTAAATTTTTTCATTTCTTCAACTCTATGAATAATCAAACTACGTCACATAAATTTAAATAAACAAACATATATTATAAGTAGGAAGCTCCTAACTTAAAAATTGTATCATTTTGCCCTTATTTTATTTCTAAATTAAATTAAACATTACTATATAATTAATTTAATATTAAATAATCATATTTAAATACATGCATCTAGACACAATGATTCAAATTCTAATTATTTAAATACTAAGAAATGATTATATTATATTATACTAAATGCTAAAATAAGAAGGTGTGAAGTCAAATTTTGAAAGACAAAAAGATTAAATAGAAAATTGTTAAAAATTATTTCATATAAAATTGTTAGGAATTACTTTTTTTAAAAAATAAAAATTCTTTATTTTCTCTCTCTAATTAGTGTGGTTAAATGAATTAAATTTGTTATCCTTTCTCTATAACTTGTACAGTTAAATGTTTTGAATTATTAATAAAAACAATCAACCTTTCCTCTCCCTCATGTCTAAGATCACTAACTTTTGAAAATTAACTTAAACAACTCTTCACCTTTTCATCTTATCATATATATATATCATGAAAAGGTAATTTTTCTTTACCACTTGCCTCTTGTTGGTGTGAATCATTAAGCAATTTTCATGTACTTTTTTTTTGTTTTAAATATTAATTTTTGTTTGATCATGATTAGAATGATATTTTATATCATAGTTTTATCTTTACCATTTTAGATAGTTTTTTTTTGTTACGGGAGAAGGTATCATCAAGAACTCTACTCCTTGTGTATTTCTTTTTACTATATATATTGTTATGATTAACGTCTTGAGAAGATATGAATGTTGTGTTTGTTCTTATCTGTTTAATTTTTTTGTATTATTTAACAATTTATACTTCTTTAATCTAATATTCTATGAAATTATGAATGTTATAAGTCTATTTTATTTGTGCTGAAACTACTAATTTATGACTTCTATATTTGTTTTTAAATATACTTTTATAATATATGTTTTTCTTTTATCCTTTTCTTACTGATATATTTTCTTTAAGTAGATACATATTTGTGTACTTAATGAGAGATTATTAACGATAAATCATATAGATATATTCATATTATTGGATGCTATAGTAATATTATTGTTTTTCCATATTTCTTGCTTGATGGTCAATGTAATATTCAAATGGAAAAAATAAAAAAATTTGTAAAACTAATATTTTTAAGTTTAAAATTTTCTATATAATAATAAAACTTTATAATAATTTTATGGGACAAACTTGCAACGCACGTTCCAGTAACTATTATTATAAATGGAAAGCTCCAAAGTGTAAAATTGAACTACCATTTTACTCCTATATTAGAAACTTTTTTAAAAAAATTATACATTGTTAGTTATTATATATTAAATTCATAAATTGGTAAAACTAATATTTTTTAGCGTGAAGCTCCAAAATGTAAAGTTGAAATACCATTTTACCCCTAAACTAGAAATTTTTTTAAAAAAATTATACATCGTTAGTTATAATATATTAAATATATAAATTGGTAAAACTAATATTTTTAAGTTCAAAATTTTCTATATAATAACTCAACTTTATAATAATAGTATGGGACAAAGGTGCAATGCACATTCCGAAAACTAATATTATTATCACTGGGAAGCTCTAAAGTGTAAAATTAAAATATCATTTTACCCCTATACTAGAAATTTTTTTAAAAAAAATTATACATTGTTAGTTATTATATATTAAATTCATAAATTGGTAAAACTAATATTTTTTAGCGTGAAGCTCCAAAATGTAAAGTTGAAATACCATTTTACCCCTAAACTAGAAATTTTTTTAAAAAAATTATACATCGTTAGTTATAATATATTAAATATATAAATTGGTAAAACTAATATTTTTAAGTTCAAAATTTTCTATATAATAACTCAACTTTATAATAATAGTATGGGACAAAGGTGCAATGCACATTCCGAAAACTAATATTATTATCACTGGGAAGCTCTAAAGTGTAAAATTAAAATATCATTTTACCCCTATACTAGAAATTTTTTTAAAAAAATAATACATTGTAAGTTATTATATATTAATTATAAATATTATGGGATGTTAAAGTCTATTCTTTTTTTTTTTTGATGAAATAGTACAATGTCTGAAGATATCAATTTATATATTAAAGGCCAAAGTCATATGCGGCCACTTAAACTTGTCCCGATTATTCATTTAGACACCTGAACTAGGACTTATACCTATTGAACACCTAAATTATCAAGAAATGTGCCTATTAAACACAAAACGCTGATGTGGCAAAATAAGTGTATCTCACTGCTGCTGAGCGCGTGAATGCATTTTTTTAATTTTTTTTTAAATATTTATACCTACTTTGTTGACACTTGGCATGCATTGACTAAATATACATAAAAAAATTAATTTAATTAAGCATAAATCTTTTAAATCATAAATAAAAAAACAAAAAAAAACCCACACTCATCTTCCTTCAACCCACCATTTTAAAAACTTCAAATTTCTCTGCTTTTGTTATGATTTTTTTTTTCATTTTTTGTAAACAAAACGTCTGCTGCATTTTCAAGAAGAAGAAAAACTGAAACATTTGGAGTTAAAAATTGATCAATATCTGTACTTTTTTATTTTCAATAACTCCAATTGAGCAACTATCACCATTCATAAACTTATTAGAAATGCTATAAAATATTTGATATAATTTTAATTTCTCTTTGTTGTCGATTTTAAAATAATTTATCAAGGTCGATTATATTTATAAAATCGGAATAGTCGTCAAAGGAATAACATATAATGAAGAAAATGAAAGAGCAAAACATTTGGTGGATGAATTCGAAATGAGATGGGGTTAGGCATTTTTTTTTGTTATGAAGAGGAATGGTGATTATGGAACAAGAGAGAAGAAGAAGAGAAGAAGAAGAAGAGAATAAGATGAAGAAAAAAGGGCAGTAAGTTAGATGGGATGGGGTTAGGTGGGGGTGAGGGTGAGGGTGAGGGGAAAGATTTTTTTTTAATTAATTTAATTTTTTATATATTATTAAAGGAAGGAAAATATTCTTTATTTTTTAAAATTAAATTAATGGGCCCATGTGCCACGTGTCGTAGTTCTATTCGTACTTTTTGTCAAGATAAAGAGTGCATTACACGCACAATATTTGTAAAGATAGTTGTTATTTTATGTTCAATAGATAAATATTTATTAATATTAAAGTGTCTAATAGGTAAGAGTCTCAGTTGAGGTGTCTAAATGAATTATGCGGACAACTTTAAGGGGCTATCGATGACTTAATCCTATATTAAATATAAATATTATGGGATGCCAGAGATTTACTTTTTTTTAAAAAAATTGCTCAGGAATTGAAAAGTCATTTTCCCATTCAAAACATAATAATAATAATAAAAATGATAAATATATATATATATATATATATATATATATATATATATATATATATATATATATATATATATATTGTTATTATTGTTATTATATGTTGAAAACTCTAAATGAAATACCATTTATTCCTATAATAATTTTTTTTAATTTTTTTTTTTAAATAAAATTATAAATTATTAGTTATTATATCCATAATATAAATATTATGGGAAGCTAAAAGTCTACTTTCTTTTTTAATGAAATAGTAAATGTCTGAAGATTTTGAAAAGTCAGTTTATATATTAGATATAAATATTCTAGAAAGCTAGGAATTTTTTTTAAATGTTTGAGAAATTTGAAAAGTCATTTTTCCATTAAAAATATAATAATAATAACAATAATAATAATAATAATAATAATAGTAATTGAATAAATAAATAAATAAATATTATGGTATGCTAAAAGTCTACTTTCTTTTTTAATGAAATAATAAAACGGCAGAAAATTTTGAAAAGTTAGTTATATATTAAATATAAATATTATGGGATCCTAGAAATTTACTTCTTCTTTTTTAATAAAATAGTAAAATGCCTAGGAATTTGAAAAGTCAAGTTTCCATTAAAAACATAATAATAATAATAATAATAATAATAATAATAATAATAATAATAATAATAATAATAATAATAATAATAATATCATATATATTATTAAAAATGGAAAAGAAATTTAGCAAAAAGTTAAATTGTTGTTTTTCCCCTATATTAAATTAAAATGTCATAAAATATCTAATTTATTAAAAAATTTATCATTAATTAAGAATATCATATTAAGTTTTACAATAATATAATTGAATGTATTTAAGTATACATACGGATGGATTAATTTAATTGGTAGTGCCACTTATTTCAATACTCTAGAATGACTTATCATTTTTCCATACCAATTTAATGTTTCGTTTCAAATCAGAATTTTATAAATAGTCAAATCAGTGAATCATGCTAGATTAGATCCATTGATATTTCTCATATTTCAGCTCTCTTAACCATCTATTAAATTATTATTATGCTTAATTATTCATTATTCTTGGGTTGCTAATGATTCTATCACGATATACATAGTTTTTTCCTTTATAAATTGGACATAAAATGTTAGTCCACTATACTTTCTTATGAAAAATTAAATTTATTGGTTATTCTGTCTTATTCAGATTTATATATTGTTTTGTTTCATATTTTTCATTTTGTAAGCATATGATAACATGTATGTTTTATTGTTTTTTTAAGTCAATTGGGTTGATATTACACGTGTTTCTATACATAAGTTAGGTCTATATAATAATAAAGGTCAATCATGTATGTATGTATATATATATATATATATATATATATATCTTTGTCACGGTCCAAATCGAGTCGTGAATGACTCCCACACTTAACCTCCTAGGTGATCGAACCAATGAATTTAACCCCTACCTCTTTTTATCTTTCAGTTTACAAATACTATTCATAATGCGGAAGCTTAAATCTCATTAGTGTAAGAAACAAAAATTCACTAAATTCTACTCTATGTCATTCCCAAAAATCAGAAATTCGTCACATCAAGGACATCTAATCTTCAAATACTACGTCTAAGTTTATTAAAGACACCAAAATAAATGTATAAAAAAATTTGTGTCCGAAAACTAACGATTCATGCCATGACCAAGATAATCCAACACGAACTTGAATAAACAGTTTACCCTGGACCTTATTATGCTGGAGATGGGCTAGAGTTGAGGGCAACTCAAAGTCGCTGGTACACTCGCTGCACTCCACAAAAGGAAAATAAAGAAAAACACAAATAGGGCTCAGTATGGGGCGACATGTATTGAGTGGGTATCATCGGCCAACCCAAAATAGAAACTAATATATAATGAATAATAGTATAAACTCAACTTTGACACTTAGGAGGTGGTAAGCAACAAACAACATGAAAAGTGACTATATAATCAATCACAATATCAAGCACACCCATGAGGACTCATACCTCCACGCCACACTCATTTGAGAAATGGGTTCTTTGGTATTGAGTACAATAAGTTAATTTTGTACCTTCTTCTTTTGATGTTACCGTGTCAAAACGTGACACTCCGATCCAACTATATCGTATTGAAACGTGACGTTCTGATCCAAGAATATCGTATCGGAACGTGACACTCGGATCGAAGAATACTGTGTCTGAACGTGACACTCCAATCCAATTATACCGTGTCAAAACGTGACACTCCGATCCAATAATACCATCAACTTATCATTTATTATGACCACTTTTCAATTGAATTGATAATATTTCATCAAGCCTTCTTTATTCAAGGCATCACTTAGATAAAGAGGGTTCAAGATTATAAATTTCACGGTCTCAAGATTTCAGACCAATCACAAGCCACACAACCACACAATCAAGTACATAGAGGACTTCACAATATCATTCAATGCATATTAATTGCTATTAAAAGTCTATCTATCAAATAGAATAAATCATAACCACCTCCACTGAAGAACCGAAGTCACGTTAGCTAACTCGCCAATCTTTTCCTAACTTCAATGCCTCGGATCATTCCCAATATATAAAGTATGGATACTTTGTAAGTAAAATGGGCTGAATTCTAGTACCAAGCTCCTAATTTTGATGCAAACTAACTTGTTAAGTTTCATATTCCTTAATTTTCAAGCCTAGGATGAAGTATTAATTTCTCTTATACCATATATGTAATAAAATTCATATAATGTAATACACTTATATTTAATTAATTATCTATCTTAATATATATAAAACTTGATAATATCTTTTTTTTTACATATGCATCAACCACAAATTCATGACACTCGTGGACTGTAACCAAAAGTTAAAGTTTACCTTGTTGGTAAACTGAATTTAGTCTTTAGTATCCCCAATCATTAAATGTAATTTCAATTTATTATTTCAAATCATCATAAAAAAAAAAGAAAGGATAGTGATTTGTATATAACTTTGTATGACTTTTCTCATCTATTTTTTGTATTCCCCCCCTTTCCTTTGTATATTAAATCATACATCACTTACCACTAATCCAACTCTTCATACACCAAATATATAATAATAGCAATATGGACTTTACCCTACAAAAATAATGCACATACTAAATCATTATCTGATGCAGTTGGCCGCACTTCATTACGCCGCATAAAGTTATGCCTATTTCGCTATACATGTATTCAAAGAAGCAATTATATAATTTGTTGTCTCCTTCTCAGATTTGTATACAATTGAATCGAATTGTATAAAACGAGAAAGAGAGAAATTATATACAATTTAAATTTGTATAAAACGAAAAAGAGAGAAAGGCAAAAGAGACATGGGCAGAGAATATACAATTGAATCGAATTGTATTAAAGGAGAAAAACAGAAATTATATACAATTTGAATTTGTATAAAACAAGAAAGATAGAAAGGCAAAAGAGACTTGGGCAGGGAAACATTTATATTGTATAATTATAAGTATATAGAATGGAGATATATGTATTTGCATGTGTATATAAATAATTTTCTCTCTCTTTATACAAACAGAAACACAGTTTATACAAATCCATTGTATAAAGCGAGAGAAGCGAGCGACAAGGAGCAAGCGAGAGAGGGAGAGTGGCGAGCGAGAATATGAGGGAGAGAGGCAACTGACAAACAATTTGCTAAGAAACACAAATAAATCAAACGGTAGCTACTGTATTTATTTTACATTGTTATTATATACAATTATCCCTTAATTCAATTATGGTCTTGGCCCATAAGCCACTCATTTAATAAAATAAGTAATTGTTTAATAAATACTAGTCAACTATATAACTATAGTTATCAAATAGTTTCAAAATTTTCATTTAAAATTTACGAGAAGGTTCTTTTATGAAAGAAGTAGGTCTAGTACTTAAAATGACTTAGTGGGTCGTACATATATATCGAGTCATATAGAGAAGTCGAGATTCGTTTGCAGATGTTTCTGGTTAGTGAAAATGAAAATTTAGTAAATATATTCTTTTATAATTTATCTAGCTATTTATAAACCTTTTAAACAAATGAGTTATTTTCACATATAGCAAATATAAAAATTATATTTGTATATTATACTAAATGTCTAAGAATCCTTAAGCAAATTGTAATTTTTATGTGATAATAATATATCACATAATAATAAGGGATCATGCACAAGTACCCCTCAACCTATGCACGAAATTTCAGAGACACACTTATGTTATACTAAGGTCCTATTACCCCCTGAACTTATTTTATTAATAATTTTCGACCCCTTTTAGACCTACGTGACACTATCTTGTGGGTCCAACGCGGATTAATTTTTTTTCAAACTAGTGTCACGTAGGCCTATTAACATCCTTTTACAGGTAAAAAAATAAGGCAAAGAAAATAAGGTAAATAAGGTAGAGAAGCCTATTAACATCCTTTTATAGGTAAATTTCAACTAAAGAAATGATATTTAGATTCCCACAATCTTCTACTAAGAAGTATTTATATACTTTATGGTAAGAAAATAAATAAATAAAAATTAAGTATTTGGGTTCAGTGCAACAACTTTTCATCATTAGTTTATGAGAAGATATGATTAATATAATTTAAAATATTTTTATGCACCAATTTTTATTAATTATTATTCTAATCTTTATCTGAAACACCTTATAAATTTAATTGGGACTGTACACAAGGAAAAATGAGAGAACCATTGAGGGGTGCACATGCCATGTACAGGACCGCGACCTACCACCACAATCGTGGTTCATATTTGGAAAAATGTGGAGAACCACAGACTATTTCAAAAGTCGTGGAACTTCACACGAGCCGCCAGGTTGCCCGTCAAAGTGACCAGGAGCAACCCAAGTCCACTGTGAGGAACCACAGATCGCTAGATGGTCAGCAGAACCCCACAAGGGCCGGTAAGTGGACCGTGGAAGTCACCCATAACCATCCTTGTTTATGTGAGGAACCACGTCTGTCTTTATGGACCATGGTGTTTCACCTGGTCCATGAAGTGAACCGTTGGGAGAACATGTCAGCCTTCAAGTGTTGAGTCAACTTCAAACTGTCATATCTTTTATCATAAAATTAATTAGGTGACTCATGACCTTATCAAATTAAAGATAATTGAGTCCTCTTTCCACGCCTTCGAGTTTGCTAAAATCCAAGTTCAAAATTAAAAGTTACGCTCGTTTCAGTAGAGCCTTGTTGGGAGGGCCATAAACCACGACCCAATTGACGGACAATGATTCAAACGACAGCTCGTCAGTCCCTTCGTGAATAACACTTCGTCAATTTTAAGTCAGGGTCGTTTGGTGTTTTTCCCTATGCATTTGACACTTAAGCTACATCATTTGATGTCTAAACTATGTAGTTTCACTCAACCTAAGCCTAATAATATAGTTAGAATCACCCCAAAACCCTCATCCTCCTAAAATCACCCAGCTTAGAGTAAAAAGAGGAGAAAGAGGCGACCAACTTTCTCAAGAACAATCAGAAGCGTTTCTAGAATTCAGTTGATTCCTTTCACCCATTAGTTGTCTAGAATTCAGTTAGTTCTTCAGATTCTGATAAACTGTTCAAACCTAGGGCTTCTAGATTTTCAATATTTATTGTGATTATGGTTCCTTTTATCTAAATAGTTTGTCTCTTGATAATCTAGTATAATTCCTTGCTTATAACTTAGAACCCTACCTTGTATAAATTTATCCTAGTTCATGAGTTATACTTGATAGGCCAGTCAAACATAAATTCATGCTTCAGATTTCGAATGTAATGTTCTCACTATATAAATGTTGCATTCTGAGTTAGTATGTCGATAATTTGAGCTATTCAGTATTTAGTGCATTTTAGATTTATGAATATTTAGTTGAGAGTAGACTTAGCACCGAGTTTGCCTAGGGTTCAACTTACCCTCATAGTTTTAGAACTTCATGCCAACATAGGTTTATAAGTCCCCTCTATTGGACATCAATTTTAGTGATCATGTCACAATCATGCCTCTGTACCCATTGCAAGGTATTATGGGTCCTCTCGATGGGAATATATATCGAATTTCATGTTTAACTCGCGTGATTTATGTCAATTAATCGTAGCTCCTATTGTTAGACTCTTAGTGCATTTGACCAATTTTTTCAGCATTTACTTCAGTTATCAGTTCAATGCGTTATCTTCTTGATTAGTTGTAACGACCTGTTTAGTCGTTTGAGCAGCAGATTGTAATATGGGAAAACTGGCTGAGACGACGTGTGTCCCGACGGACCGTCGTGGTCACGACGGCCCGTCGAGGAGGTGTCGTCCAATGACACTTAGAATTCTTCAAATTGGATATTAAAATCGACTCTCTGTAAATCGTGACGGACCTGCAGGACGTGCCGTCACATCCACGACGAACCGTCGTGAATTTTCGTTGCAAAACACTTCAACTTTTGAGAATTTGGTACAAGAAACGAGTTTCTGACCGTCATGAGGAGGAGGAACAGGACGGACCGTCACAGGGGTGTGACGGGCCGTCACAGGCTACGTGAGTTCGAGGGAGCTGCGACGACCACCGTGACGGACCGTCGCAGGCACGACGGCCCGTCATAGGCTGCGCAATCCCAGGCAGTTTAGGAATTCTCCACACGTTTTAAGGGTCGTTTTTGACTATTCCTTCCTTAATTATAAAGATTGAGGGTTAACATTAATAAGTCTAATTACTTAGGGGTTAAAAGGGGTAACCTTAAGTTAATTAGTGGGGTTTATTGTCCTTTTTCACACTTAATTATATGATTAATTAGGGTAAAAGAAAGAGGGTTTGAACATAAGAAAACAAAAGAGAAAAGAACAGAAAGAGAGGAGAAACGAACGAGTAGAGAGAGAGAAACGAAGAGGATAGCAAGGATTTTGAGAAGATAGCTTGTTGATTCAATTCTTCGGTGGAGGTAGGTTATGGTTATTTTACGGTATTCGTAGTGAACTCTTAATAGTGAATAATATGTGTTGATGATATTGTAAACCTGTCTATATACTTATTGTATGCTTGCATGAATATGATTATGTGATTTTGATAAAACAAGCATGATGAAAACCATTGAATCCCAAATCTTGAAAGAAACTTTAATCTACGATATTAATGATGATGCCTTGGTATAAAAGAAGGCTTGATGAATTAAAGTAATGGGATTGATGATGCCTTGGTAAAGAGAAGGCTTGATGAACGGATAGAATGAGATTAGTGGATCAGAGTGTCACGTTCCGACACATAGTATTAGTGGATCGGAGTGTCACGTTCCGACACATAGTATTAGTGGGACGGGTGTCACGAACCGACACGTAGATATAAGAGATCGGAGTGTCACGTACCGACACATATAGGGGATCGGAGTGTCACATTCCGACACATATAGGGGATCGGAGTGTCACGTTCCGACACATATAGGGGATCAGAGTGTCACGTACCGACACATAGTGGTAGGGGATCGGAGTGTCACGTACCGACACAAGAGGAAGAAAGATAATGAATCATGAAAGATGATAATATACTCAACATAATGAACTTAATTCCCAAATGAGTATGGTATTGAGGCTTGAGCCCTCATGGATGAATTTGATGGTATTTATTGACGATTATAATACTTGATGTTGCTACATGTTGAGTTTTATAGTTGATTTATAATATTACTTGATATATATTATCTTCTATTTTGAGTTGGCCGATGATATCTACTCAGTACGTGTGGTTGTACTGACCCCCTACTTTTATGTTTTCCCTTTGTTATTTGTGTTATGCAGCAAACGTTCCGTCAACTTCAACACAACAGTAATTCGGGCCAGATTTCATCATATCGGATCTCAGGGTGAGCTAACGCTTCTAGCTTGGACTGGATCTTCTTCTATAAGTCTTGATGCCTTGACTTCCGGCATGGACTAATTTCTTATGTATCTTTAGCTTCTTAGACATTCTTAGATAGTTTAGACTAGTAATTTGATCATAGATGTTCTTGTGATGATGACTTCCAGATTTTGGGGATGATAATAATAGTTGAGTTGTTTTATTTATGAATTTAAGTTTTCCGCATTATTTTCTGTTGATATTATATTGAAATGTTAAGGTTAGATGGGTTGGTTCGCTCACATAGGAGGGTAAATGTGGGTGCCAGTCGCGTCCCCGAATTGGGTCGTGACAAACTTGGTATCAGAGCATTAGGTTCATTGGTCTCATCACACAAGAACAGGTCTAGTAGAGTCTTAAGGAACGGTAGGGGGACGCCTTTACTTTTCTTTGAGAGGCTATAAGACTTTAGGAAAATTCCATTCTTTCATTCTTCTTTCGTGCTACTACTTGAGTCCAATTGGTATCTAGGTGATACAAATTGGTATCTGACCATCTTCACTCTATTTCGCAGATGGTTAGAACTAGAGCAACGACCGCACCAGCAGCGCCAACGGAAAGACAGGAAACTACTGAGCCAGCCACTGGGGCTGTGGCTCGAGGAGAACAGCCGCAAGAGGCCGTGGAAGAGGTCGTGGGAGGACGTCCTCTAGAGGGAGAGGACGAGCCCCTAGCCCATCTAATACTAGGGCAGTGACTCCTCCACCGACCGAGGATGTGGTAGAGAGGGTGAGGAAGGGGAGAATGAACAAGGGCAGAATGAGGAAATGCCACCCCAACCTACCCCAGAGATGATCAACCAAGTACTGGCTTATCTTAGCGGGTTGTCTGATCAGGGTCAGGCACCTCCAGTGGTTTCTGCACCAACACCTCCGGTTTCAGAGATACGACATGCGGCTACTATGGCTCCCCGCATGGATGCATCATTGGGAATAGGCACATTTCCACGTCTGACTACTGGGCCTATTATGACAAACGATCAACACGAACTTTTCAGTAAGTTCTTGAAATTGAAACCTCCAGTCTTCAAGGGTGCAGAATCTGAGGATGCTTATGATTTTCTGGTTGATTGTCATGAGCTACTACACAAGATGGGGATAGTAGAGAGGTTTGGTGTCGAGTTCGTGAGCTATCAGTTCCAAGGGAACGCCAAAATGTGGTGGCGTTCACATGTTGAGTGTCAGCCAACAGAGGCACCACCTATGACTTGGGAATCATTCTCTACCCTGTTTATGGAGAAGTATATCCCAGGACCTTGAGAGATAGAAAGAGGGATGAGTTCTTGAGTCTTGAGCAAGGAAGGATGACAGTAAACGCGTATGAGGCTAAATTTTGCGCACTATCCAGATATGCCACCCAACTTTGTTTCAGTCCACAGGAACGGATTCGCCGTTTCGTGAAGGGGCTGAGGTCGGAGTTGCGGATTTCAGCCTTACAGGTAGCGGCAACGGCAACATCTTTCCAAGAGGTGGTAGACTTTGTGATAGAGGTGGAAGGAGTGAAGCCAGATGACTTCACCACGACATCGACATCAAAGAGGTTTCGAAGGGGAGGTGAGTTTAATGGTTCCTACTCTAGAGGACAGAACTCCGGAGGTCACTCAGTTCGACCAATACAGTCTTCACTACAGACTGTAGTTGGGGGTCCACCTCAGAACGGTCAACACTACCCCGAGAGACCTATGCCCGATTCCAGAGAGTGCTATGGATGTGGGGAGATTGGACATATTAGGAGGAATTGTCCAAAACAGAGTTACAGAGCCCCACTAGCTAGAGGTAGGGGTGGTCATGGTAGAGGCCGTTTTTCTGGAGGACGTGGTGGTCGAGGTAATGGTGGTCACCAAAACGGCAGAGGTGATGGGCAAAACGGAGCCACTACTACACAACATGGTAGGGGCAACGGACAGACGAATGATAGGGCCCATTGTTATGCTTTCCCTGGGAGGTCTGAAGCGGAGGCGTCTGATGCTGTTATCACAGGTAATCTCTTGGTTTGTGATTGCATGGCATCTGTATTTTTGACCCTGGCTCCACGTTTTCATATGTATCTTCCTCATTTGCTACGGTCTAAATTTACATTGTGAATTACTTGACATGCCTATTCGTGTTTCTACTCCGGTGGGTGAGTCTGTGATAGTCGAAAAAGTGTATAGGTCTTGTTTGGTGAATTCTGTGGGGAGCAACACTTATGTAGATTTGGTTTTTAGAAATGGGTGACTTTGATATAATTCTGGGTATGACTTGGCTTTCTCCAATTTTGCGATTTTGGATTGTAATGCTAAAACAGTGACGTTAGCCAAGCCTGGGGCAGATCCGTTAGTGTGGGAGGGTGACTACACTTCCAGTCCGGTGCGTATTATCTCCTTTATTCGTGCTCAGAAGATGGTTAGTAAGGGTTGTCTAGCTTTCTTGGCACATCTAAGGATGACACTACCCAAGTACCTTCGATTGAGTCAGTTTCGGTAGTCCGTGAGTTTTTAGATGTGTTCCCTGCAGATCTTCCTGGTATGCCACCGGATAGGGATATTGACTTCTGTATCGATCTTGAACAGGGTACTCGCCCCATTTCTATACCCCCTTATAGAATGGCTCCCGCAGAGTTAAGAGAGTTAAAGGCTCAACTTCAAGAATTGTTGAGTAAAGGCTTCATTAGACCAAGTGCATCTCCTTGGGGTGCTCCGGTGCTATTTGTGAAGAAGAAGGATGGGAGTTTCCGAATGTGTATAGATTACCGACAGCTGAACAAAGTAACTATTAAGAACAAGTACCCCCTTCCTCGCATTGATGACTTGTTCGATCAGTTACAAGGTGCTTGTGTCTTCTCAAAAATTGACTTGAGATCCGGTTATCACCAATTGAAAATACGAGCACGGATGTGCCAAAGACTGCTTTTCGAACTAGGTATGGGCATTATGAATTTGTGGTAATGTCTTTTGGTCTTACTAATGCCCCTGCTGCCTTCATGAGCTTGATGAACGGGATTTTCAAGCCATATTTGGATCTCTTTGTGATTTGTTTTATTGATGATATACTGATATACTCCAAAAGTAAGAAGGAACATGAGGAGCATTTGAGAATGGTGTTAGAGTTGTTGAGGAAGAAAAAGCTTTATGCGAAATTCTCCAAGTGTGAGTTTTGGCTAGATTCAGTGTCCTTCTTAGGGCACGTGGTTTCTAAGGAAGGAGTGATGGTAGATCCTTCTAAGATTGAAACAGTGAAGAATTGGGTAAGACCTACGAACGTGTCAGAAATAAGGAGTTTTGTGGGTTTAGCTAGCTACTACCGCCGATTTGTCAAGGGATTCTCTTCTATTACTTCCCAATTGACGAACTTGACTAAGCAAAATGTTCCATTTGTATGGTCGGATGAGTGTGAGGAAAGCTTCCAGAAGCTTAAAACCTTGTTGACTACTGCACCAATTCTTACCTTGCCAGTAGAGGGTAAAAACTTCATTGTTTATTGTGATGCATCCTATTCGGGTTTGGGTGCAGTGTTAATGCAAGAGAAGAATGTGATTGCTTATGCTTCGAGGCAATTAAAGGTGCATGAACGTAACTATCCGACCCATGACTTGGAATTGGCCGCGGTAGTATTTGCACTAAAGCAATGGAGACACTACTTGTATGGGGTTAAGTGTGAAGTCTACACGGACCATCGTAGCCTACAGTATGTATTCACTCAGAAAGACTTGAACTTGAGGCAGAGGAGATGGATGGAATTACTGAAGGACTACGACATCACTATCTTATATCATCCGGGAAAAGCAAATGTTGTGGCAGATGCTTTGAGTAGGAAGGCCGGAAGCATGGGAAGTCTAGCTCATTTGAAAGCTTCTAGACGCCCATTGGCTAGAGAAGTGCAGATTTTGGCTAATGACCTTATGAGGTTAGAAATAAACGAGAAGGGAGGATTGTTAGCTTGTGTAGAGGCAAAATCCTCTTTCCTTGATCAGATTAAGGGGAAACAGGTTGATGATGAGAAACTAAGGCGAATTCGAGATAAAGTGTTGCAAGGAGAGGCTAAGGAAGCAATAATCGATGGGGAAGGTGTTTTGAGGATTAAGGGAAGAGTATGTGTACCCCGCGTCGATAATTTGATCACCACTATTCTGATAGAGGCTCATAGTTCCGGATATTCTATACATCCTGGTGCAACCAAGATGTACCGCGACCTAAAGCAACACTTCTGGTGGAGTAGAATGAAGCGAGATATTGTTGAGTTTGTGGCCAAATGTCCAAATTGTCAACAAGTAAAGTATGAACACCAGAGGCCCGGAGGAACACTTCAGAGAATGCCCATTCCTGAATGGAAGTGGGAGAGAATCGCGATGGACTTCGTGGTTGGTCTTCCAAAGACATTGGGTAAGTATGACTTTATTTGGGTGATTGTTGATAGGTTAACTAAGTCTGCTCACTTCATTCCGGTCAAGGTGACCTACAATGCAGAGAAGTTAGCCAAAATCTACATCTCAGAGATCGTTCGGTTGCATGGAGTTCCACTCTCCATCATATCTGATAGAGGTACGCAGTTTACTTCTAAGTTTTGGAGAACATTGCATGCAGAATTAGGTACTAGGTTGGACCTTAGTACGGCGTTCCACCTCAGACTGACGGTCAGTCTGAGCGAACGATTCAAGTGTTGGAGGATATGCTTCGTGCGTGTGTGATAGAGTTTGGTGGCCATTGGGATAGCTTCTTACCGTTGGCAGAGTTTTCATACAATAATAGCTATCACTCCAGTATCGACATGGCTCCATTTGAAGCATTGTATGGGAGGAGGTGTAGATCTCCCATTGGTTGGTTTGATGCCTTTGAAGTTAGACCTTGGGGGACTGATCTGTTGAGAGATTCTATGGAGAAGGTAAAAGCCATTCAAGAAAAGCTTTTGGCGGCTCAAAGTAGACAAAAGGAGTATGCAGACCGAAAGGTTAGAGACTTGGAGTTCATGGAAGGTGAACAAGTCTTGTTGAAGGTTTCACCCATGAAAGGGGTGATGCGGTTCGGAAAAAGGGGTAAGTTAAGTCCAAGGTATATTGGACCATTTGAAGTGCTTAAGAGAATAGGGGAGGTGGCTTATGAATTAGCCTTGCCCCCAGGGCTGTCCGGAGTGCATCCGGTATTCCATGTGTCCATGTTGAAGAGATACCACGGAGATGGAAACTACATTATCCGTTGGGATTCAGTTTGTTGGATGAGAACTTGACTTATGAAGAGGAACCGGTTGCTATTTAGATAGAGAGGTTCGCAAGTTGAGGTCGAGAGAGATTGCATCCATCAAAGTTCAATGGAAGAATCGACCGGTTGAAGAAGCCACTGGGAGAAGGAGGCAGATATGCAAGAAAAAATCCACATCTGTTTACAGATTCAGGTACTCCTTTTCGCCATTGTTTTTTCTTCTTTTTTGATCGTTCGGGGACGAACGATGGGTAAATTGGTATCTATTGTAACGACCTGTTTAGTCGTTTGAGCAGCAGATTGTAATACGGGGAAAACTGGCTGAGACGACGTGTGTCCCGACGGACCATCGTGGTCACGACGGCCCGTCGAGGAGGTGTCGTCCAATGACACTTAGAATTCTTCAAATTGGATATTAAAATTGACTCTCTGTAAATCGTGACGGACCTGCAGGACGTGCCGTCACATCCACGACGAACCGTCGTGAGTTTTCGTTGCAAAACACTTCAACTTTTGAGAATTTGGTACAAGAAACGAGTTTCTGACCGTCATGACGGAGGAACAGGACGGACCGTCACAGGTGTGACGGGCCGTCACAGGCTACGTGAGTTCGAGGGAGCTGCGACGACCACCGTGACGGACCGTCGCAGGCACGACGGCCCGTCATAGGCTGCGCAATCCCAGGCAGTTTAGGAATTCTCCACACGTTTTAAGGGTCGTTTTTGACTATTCCTTCCTTAATTATAAAGATTGAGGGTTAACATTAATAAGTCTAATTACTTAGGGGTTAAAAGGGGTAACTTAAGTTAATTAGTGGGGTTTATTGTCCTTTTTCACACTTAATTATATGATTAATTAGGGTAAAAGAAAGAGGGTTTGAACATAAGAAAACAAAAGAGAAAAGAACAGAAAGAGAGGAGAAACGAACGAGTAGAGAGAGAGAAACGAAGAGGATAGCAAGGATTTTGAGAAGATAGCTTGTTGATTCAATTCTTCGGTGGAGGTAGGTTATGGTTTATTTTACGGTATTCGTAGTGAACTCTTAATAGTGAATAATATGTGTTGATGATATTGTAAACCTGTCTATATACTTATTGTATGCTTGCATGAATATGATTATGTGATTTTGATAAAACAAGCATGATGAAAACCATTGAATCCCAAATCTTGAAAGAAACTTTAATCTACGATATTAATGATGATGCCTTGGTATAAAAGAAGGCTTGATGAATTAAAGTAATGGGATTGATGATGCCTTGGTAAAGAGAAGGCTTGATGAACGGATAGAATGAGATTAGTGGATCGGAGTGTCACGTTCCGACACATAGTATTAGTGGATCGGAGTGTCACGTTCCGACACATAGTATTAGTGGGACGGGTGTCACGAACCGACACGTAGATATAGGGGATCGGAGTGTCACGTACCGACACATATAGGGGATCGGAGTGTCACGTTCCGACACATATAGGGGATCGGAGTGTCACGTTCCGACACATATAGGGGATCGGAGTGTCACGTACCGACACATAGTGGTAGGGATCGGAGTGTCACGTACCGACACAAGAGGAAGAAAGATAATGAATCATGAAAGATGATAATATACTCAACATAATGAACTTAATTCCCAATATTATGGTATTGAGGCTTGAGCCCTCATGGATGAATTTGATGGTATTTATTGACGATTATAATACTTGTTGTTGCTACATGTTGAGTTTTATAGTTGATTTATAATATTACTTGATATATATTATCTTCTATTTTGAGTTGGCCGGTGATATCTACTCAGTACGTGTGGTTGTACTGACCCCCTACTTTTATGTTTTCCCTTTGTTATTTGTGTTATGCAGCAAACGTTCCGTCAACTTCAACACAACAGTAATTCGGCCAGATTTCGTCATATCGGATCTCAGGGTGAGCTAACGCTTCTAGCTTGGACTGGATCTTCTTCTATAAGTCTTGATGCCTTGACTTCCGGCATGGACTAATTTCTTATGTATCTTTAGCTTCTTAGAACATTCTTAGATAGTTTAGACTAGTAATTTGATCATAGATGTTCTTGTGATGATGACTTCCAGATTTTGGGGATGATAATAATAGTTGAGTTGTTTTATTTATGAATTTAAGTTTTCCGCATTATTTTCTGTTGATATTATATTGAAATGTTAAGGTTAGATGGGTTGGTTCGCTCACATAGGAGGGTAAATGTGGGTGCCAGTCGCGTCCCCGAATTGGGTCGTGACATTAGTACTTGGTCATTGCATTCAGTTTAGTTATTTAGTTATACTTCAGTATCGATATACTTATTCAAATTATATCATTGTTCAACTTATATACTTTGTTAGCTTAGCATATATATATTATATATATATATATATATATATATATATATAATATATATATATATATATATATAGATGCTCGATTCCATGTACTGAAACAATGTATGATATTACGCTTCATCATTTCATGATGTAGGTTGAGGTACTCAATATCCAGATCACGCTTAGTTTGATCCTATATATATATATCTAGCATGCTCGAAATATTTCATGTACTGACGCATACTTTACGCTTCATTGTTTCATGATGTAGTTTGAGGTACTCAATATCCAGATCACACTTAGTTTGATCCTAAGTGTGACTTCATTAACTTAAGTGCTGAGTCATCATACTTCAAGGAGAACAGACATGTTCTACATTTCAGTCTTTATTTTCAGTTATCAGTTTGTCAGAGTTAGTTGGGGGCATGTCTTAGTAACTCAACTTTGACTTATCATCTGTATCGTTTTTGTTTGAGAAATGACTCATCTGTGCCATGTCTAAAGGCTCGTCGCAATTTCTGTTTGGAGATCATGAAATGATTTTTTTCCTTAGTTTTTCATAAAACGAAAATATAGTCAAAATTCACATGTTGGGTTAGAAATAATTTTAATTTGTCATTTTTTTCATCTATTGAACCATAATTGTCCTTAACGTTAAGATTATAAGTCTGAATTCACGTGGATAATGTTAAATTGTTTTAACTTTTAAACTTTAAAAAGTATCACATAAATTCGAATAAAGAAAGTTAATTCACGCAGCGAGAAGTAAAAATTTCTGTCAATTACATAATGAATTTTTCTTTTGTGTAACGATAATTGGATGTGATCGTATAATTATCTTCTTCTTTTTCTTTTTCTTTTTTTAAAAATAAATTTGTCTTTTATATTATCTTGATTTTCTAAAAAAATATATTGATGTATAACATTATATGACAATGAAAACAATATAATTTATACAAATTTTATATTTATTAAAACAATAAGATATGATATAATTCAACACAATAGAATATAACAAACACTATAAAACAATAGTATTAACCAAACATAAATTGTTCTCCACCAAAGACTAACACTTTGATGAAACTTAGGCCTCATTTGTTTTCATTAAGATAAGAGATCTGAATCTGAATACACATTTGAATATTAAGTTTTGCATTAAGATCTAGGTGTTTTGATTTGAATACACAATTGAATATTAAGATATGGTCTTCTCTAAATCTAAACATTAAATAATTAACGTTGTTTGTTATCAAATAATAAACCATCGCTTCTCTGCTTTTAAGCGTGCATTTTTATCTCATAACTAAAAACTTTCTTTCTCTTTTTTCTCAATCAAACACCATTTTTTCCCTCTTGAACTGGTAAGTTTTTCATAAATCGTTTCAATTTTTTTTATATTAATAATTTTCTTGTGTTGACTGTATCAAGAACACTGTTGGTGTATTGACATTTATCAAGGTTGAATGAAAAAAGTTGTACTTCCAAATCATGATTATTAAAAATTTTAAAACTTTCTTTTAATCAAAAGTGATATATTTTGTTGAAATGAAATTTTTATGATACTTTATTAATTTGATGTTAATTTCACATGCACATTCAAATATTGAAAACAAACAACATTAATTATTTAGTGTTCAGATTTAGAAATCACATCTTAATATTCAGATGTATATTCAGATCAAAACACCTGAATCATATTTGTGTTCAGATTCAGATCTCTTAATCTTAATGAAAACAAATGAAGCTTGAATGTTGTTAAGAATCTCCTAATTCATTCATACCTCTTCAGATCCGTTAAGAGACTTTTTAAAAAATAAACAAATAACTTAATGGGCAAAATCTAAATAATTCAGATTTGACCAAAAAACAAACGTACTTAATGGGTTGAATCTAAATAATTAAGATTCATACATCCATTAAGTACAAACAAATGAGACCCAAGTCTTAATAGAATCATAATAACACTTTAAAATAAGATTTAAGTGTTAAGATATTAACCAACAATTAAAAATATTGAAATTTCATAAAAATATTAAAGAAACAAAGAAACAAATCTAAGGAAATAAAATTCAAACTTTCATAAACTTCCTTATCAAAAGGTCCTCTCGAATTGCAAAACCAAAGAAACACACATTGTGCTATAAACTATAGTACTATCGCAAATTAAATATCTTATTTTACATCCAATTCAGAAGTTCCTCTATAAAAGCGTCGTCTGGAGAAATATGAGCTTCCATCATATCCGCCTCAGTTAGAAGCTGAGGGATGTACACATTGTCATCAGCCTTCCCTCCATCAACATTGTTCAACTGCTCCTACATTAATTGAAACGATCATGAAGATTCTATCAAGTGACAAAATTAACTCATAAAAGTATAAAAAAAGTAATTATTTTTATAAAATTTGGCCAACTTACTTGAACATCTTTGATGAGTTCCTTATTAGATGATGCCTTACCTATTTTCACAAAAATATAAAAAAAAGTAAATTATTTTTTAATTTTTTTCTTTTTAAATATAATATATATGTGAAAGTTGAATTTAACGAATTACTAAATATAAAAGTGATGATTAAAAAAACTAAAACTAAAATAAAATACATAAATTAAACTATATACTTATACATTTTCTTCCCCCAGCATCATTTGGATTGAGCTTAGCTCTATAGCTCTGCAGAAAATCAATAACATATTTTAAGTATATGTCATTTAAATTATTATTACGGATATCAAATAGATAGATTGAAATATAACGAATGTAGAAATTAAAATAGATTATATTATTAAATATACAAAATATTAATTCGTCATAACAGATGATTTTAAATAAAAAAGACCTGTAAGCGATTCTTAATTTGACAATGAGATACTCCCAAATGTGACATTTCCTTCAAAATATGCCTTGGCTTAACAACTGCAAACAAATTAAAATTTGTAAAAAGAGTATATGAATTGCTATGATCAACTACCACTAATTTAGAGACATGCAATCATCAGTTGTTGCGGTGAGATATGAATAAAATTCCTTTATTTATAATTAGAAATTTGAATTTGAACTTTAAGAATAAAATAAAAAAATACAGGTAGGTTTTTCTCTTAAATAGATTTTATGTGATGCCAATTTTAATAAAAATTGAACAGACAAATATACATGATTTATATTTATAATAAAAAAACGAAAAAATTTGAGCATAAATAAATAAATAATGTGACATAGAAAGGGTAAAATTTATGCTAACCCCAAGGTCCGCCATAAGCATCAACAACAGCCACAAACTTTCGATGCAAGTCTTCAGTCCAAAGCATGCGAGGTGGTTTAACTCGCAAAGTCGACCCAACATTGTTAGGCTGCTGGCCAAGTTCTTGTTGAACTTGATGAGCTACATTGAAATTTAAAACATTCGGATAAAGCATAAAAGGGTCTTGATAACTAACAACATTATTATTAATTGTATTCTGTCCACCAAAAAGTCTCATGGGCCCATGATTTTCCAAAAATGAAAAATCGTTAACTGGTTGATAGTAAAATTGTGATTGTTGCAGACTCATTAGTTCATCGTAGTGAAGTTGCATAGTGGGGATGATTGGCGATTGAAAATTTCCAATCTCGACAACCGGGGAGGGGGGAAGGGGTAACATGTTAAAGAGGTAAAGAGAAAAAGGTAAAGAATATTGTAGCTTTGTGAATGTGGGGTATTTTGGAGAAGCCTATTAACACCCTTTTATAGTTAAATCTTAACTAAAGAAATGATAATTAGATTTCCCACAAATCTTTTACTAAGAAGTAGTTATAGAATATATGGTAAGAAAATTAATAAATAAATATTAAGTATTTGGATTTAGCGTAACTGCTTATCATCATTAGTTTATGAGAAGATACAATTAATCTAATTTAAAATATTTTTATGCACCTATTTTTTTATTAATTATTATTCTAATCTTTATCTGAAACACCTTACAAATCTAATTGGGACTGTGCAGAAGGAAATATGAGAGAACCATTGAGGGGTCCACGGGCCATGTACAGGACCGCGACCTACCACCACAATCGTGGTTCATACTTTGAAAAATGTGGAGGACTACAAACCCCTTCAAGAGTCGTGGAACTTCACACGAGTTGCCAGGTTGCCCGTCAAAGTGACCAGGAGCAACCCAAGGCCACTGTGAGGAACACGGACCGCTAGACGGTCCATGAAATCCCACAAGGGCCTGTATGTTGACCGTGGAAGTCACCCTATAACCATCCTTGTTCATGTGATGAACCACGTCTGTCTATATGACACACGGTGTTTCACACGGTCCATAAAGTGAACTGCGGGGGAACATGTTAGCCTTCAAGTGTTGAGACAACTTCAAACGGTCATATCTCTTATCAAAAAGTGAATTAGGTGATTCATTACCTATCAAATTAAAGATAATCGAGTCCTCTTTCCACGCCTTCGAGTTTGCAAAAATCCAAGTACAAAATAAAAATTTACGCTCCTTTCAATAGAGACTTGTTGGGAGGGCTATAAACCACGACCCAATTGACGGGCAGTGATTCAAATGACAGCCCGTTAGTCCATTCATGAATGACACTTCGTCGGTTTAAGTCAGGGTCGTTTGGTTTTCCCCCTATGTATTGGGAACATAAGCTACGTCATTTGATGTCTAAATTACGTCATTTGACTCAACCTAAGCCTAATAATCTGGGTAGAATCACCCCAAAACCCTCATCCTCCTAAAATCACCCAACTTAGAGTAAAAAAAAAAAAGAAAGAGGCGACCAACTCTCTCAAGAACAATCAGAAGCATTTCTAGAATTCAGTTAATTCCTTCCGCACATTAGTTGTCTAGAATTCAGTTAGTTCTTTAGATTCTCATAAACTGTTCAAACCTAGGGCTTCTAGATTTTCAAGATTTATTGTGATTATGGTTCCCTTAATTTAAGTTTCTCCCAAACCCTTTCTTACTTAATTCGTTATTTCACCTTGACTATTTGTATTGGGAATTAATTAATGGACAACTTTCACATATAGTAAACACAAAATTTAAATTTGTATGATATAATAAAGATTGCATAATTGCGCTCAATAGAAAACATATATATATACAAACATATACATGTATAATTCGCTATACATATACAATTGAAAGTTATGCCTATTTCGCTATACATATATACAAAGAAGCAATTGTGTAATTCGTTTTCTCCTCTTTAGATTTGTATACAATTGAATCAACTTTTATGAAACGAGAAAGAGAGAAATTATATACAATTTGGATTTGTATAAAACGAGATAGAGAGAAAGGCAAAAGAGACATGGGCAGGGAATATACAATTGAATCGAATTGTATAAAAGGAGAAAGAGAGAAATTAAATACAATTTGAATTTCTATAAAACGGGAAAGATAGAAAGGCAAAAGAGACTTGGGCAGGAAAATATTTGTATTGTATAATTATAAGTACATTGAACGAAAATATATGTATTTGCATGTGTATATACAATTTTCTCTCGCTTTATACAAACATAAACATAATTTATACAATTACATTGTATAAAGCGAGAGAGGCGAGAGACAGGGAGCGAGCGAGAGAGGGAGAGTGGCGAGCAAGAATATGAGGGAGAGAGGCGACTGACAACCAGTTTGCTAAGGAACACAAATAAATCAAACGGTAGCTACTATATTTATTTTACATTATTAGTTTGTTATTATATACAATTATCCCTTAATTAAATTATGGTCTGTCCCAAGCCACCCATTTAATAAAATTAGAAATTATTTAATAAATACTAGTCTACTATATAACTATAGTTATCAAATAGTTTCAAAATTTCCATTTAAAATTTACGAGAAGGTTCATTTATGAAAGAAATAGGTCTAGTACTTAAAACGACTTAGTGGGTCGTACATATATACCGAGTCATATAGTGAAAAACTATTTATGTTATTGGTTATATTGTTTTATACACACACATAGAGAGGTCGAGATTCGTTTGCAGATGTTTTTGGTTAGTGAAAATGAAAATTTAGTAAATGTATTATTTTATAATTTATCTAGCTATTTATAAACCTTTTAAACAAATGAGTTATTTTCACATATAGCAAATATAAAAATTATATTTGTATGTTATACTAAAAGTCTAAGAATCCTTACGCAAATTGAAATTTTTATGTGATAATAATATATCACATAATAATAAGGGATAATGTACTAGTACCCCTCAACCTATGCCCGAAATCTCAGAGACACACTTATACTATATTAAGGTTCTATTACCAACCTGAACTTATTTTATTAATAATGTTCTATCCCTTTTCGGCCTACGTAACACTATCCTATGGGCCCAACGCTGGTTGACTTTTTTTTCAAACTAGTGCAACGTAGGCCGAAAAGGGGTGGAAAATTACTTATAAAATAAGTTCAGGTGGGTAATAGGACCTTAGTATAGTATAAATGTGTTTCTGAATTTCGAGCATGGATTGAGGGGACACTTGTGCATTTTCCCTAATAATAATAATAAAATGTTAAAAGTTATTATAGATGTTAGATGATAGTATAATGCCTTTATAAAGAAAATAAGGGATGTTTTCACTATATTAGCGAGAATCTGTTTTGAATCATACATTTTTTCCGTGAAAAATAATTGAGATAGTCATATTTTATAACACAAATTTCTCATTATATTGATTCGCAACAGGATAACATTTGTTTCTAGTTGTAAGAAAACCCAACAAATTGCTTTATTTCATTACATTTTCTGATAAACTTTCCACTTCTATGCCACCATATATTTTATCTTGCAATTAATCCACCATTAACATCCATTTCAGATCAACCATATATACGTTTGGATGTCTTTGCTAAAAACCTAAAAAAAACTTTAGTGAGAAATTTTCATAACTCAAAACGATCATTCAAAAAATTAATCCTCACAAAAAGAAATTATACTTACGTGCTTTAGACTGATATGAAATTCGATTAATTGGTAGAATAAAACAATACTACAAATCCACTGATCAATGATTAAGTACACAGTTACACAAAAACACACACACACAAAAAAAGAATGTACATTAATCTAAGTAACAATAAAATTGTAAAATCCAAAACTTTATCATACAAAAAAACCAACTTAATTACATGTTGAAACAATATAATCCCTTGATTTATAATTTCTTTCCTCAATAACAAATGTATTTCACGCTCCAATGTGACTATCTTTTGAACATTGATCAATCTCATCCGCCATATTTTAAAATTTTCAAATGAAAAAAAAAGTAAGAAAATAATTATATTTGGTTTACATATATATATATATATATTATATATATAAAGTGTAAAATGTAACTTTTAAATGAAGAATCGATATGTCTGTTGGAGAAACCTTACGGCTTTTCAACTGTCACAAAAGGGTACATTATTCAAAATTCAAATATATCGCAGAATTATTTAAAAGGGTTAGTTTGATGATTCGTTATGTTTATTTTTTTAAAGATACTAACCAACAATTAAATAATTATTAAAACTAAATAGTGGGTCACTTTTATAATTTTTATAATTAGTTAGGTATACAATTAGGGTAATAAAAGTTAAATTAGATTAATGAGAAGATACTATTATTCCTGTTCTAAAACACACTAATGGCGACTCTAATCCTTAAAGCATAGAAGACTATGATACCAAAGAACAATCGGATGTTCGTGCAGGTGAACAAAAATTTTCATTTATATATATATATATAATATATATATATATATATATATATATATATATATATATATATAATATCTATATATATATGTTATAATTAATTAATGGTTACAATTAGAAACTATTTATAATAATTTTAGACAATAGATAATAGCGTTAGGTTGGGTCATAGGTGAAATTGGTATATAAGATTGTATATTATATTTATTATTATTATTATTATAATGTTAAGAGGTAAGAAAATTGTGGTGTTGCATTCATACATGTGCGTATATTATATTTTAATGAAAAATAACCAATTGAATTATGTAATGGTAGTGGATATATTTTGAACAAAGGTACTGGATTGAAAATGTAACTAAGGGAATCTTTGTACAAGGAATTAATGATGTTATTGGTTAGAATAATGAGTTGAGAAGGAATAGAAGGGATGAACTGAAAACTGGAAAAGTTATGCATATAATTTCTTATTCATCGTAAGCAATATGAGATGTTATGGTACGACATGTATATTGGGTTGAAGTTTGATCGTAAGATATCATATAATGATTCAAATTTTGATATCTTAAGATAGATAATTAAATTTTAAGGCACTAGGTATGTAATGTAGGAATTGAGATTTAACACTAGGTTTGAAATTCGAGACTTATGAGATTTGATATATTAGTTGGTATTAAAGCTTAGGAATTTGACAATCGATTTGGAGAGTTGTTGGTTCTAGGCTAGACATTATAGTAATATGGATGTCAATGGCCTCGTTAACTTACATATATTATATACTTGATAGATTGAAAAGGTTCGGAGACGTTGAGGAAAGAAAAAGTATTGGATACGTAACTGGTGTCACTTCGGTTCTTCGATGGAGGTAGGTTATGGTTTATGCTATTTGATAGTAAACTCTTAATAGTGATTGATATGCATTGAATGATATTGTGATGTTCTCTATGTACTTAACTGTGTGATTGTGTGATTTGGTTGTGTGGTTTGTGATTGGTCTGAAATCCTGAGACCATAGAATTTATATTATCTAACCCTCTCTATCGAAGTGATGCCTTGAATAAAGAAGGCTTGATGAAAATAATATAGCAATGAATTGAAAGCGGTGATAATAAAGGATAAATTAATAGTATAATTGGATCGGAGTGTCACGTTCCGACACGGTATAATTGGATCAGAGTGTCACATTCCGACACGGTATAATTGGATCGGAGTGTCACGTTCCGACACGGTATAATTGGATCGGAGTGTCACGTTCCGACACGAGATAATTGGATCAGAGTGTCACGTTCCGACACGGTATAGTTAATCGGAGTGTCACGTTTAGACACAGAAACATTAAAGGAAAGGGATATTGAATTAATTTAATGTACTCAATCTCAAAGAACCCATTTCCCAACGAACGTGGTGTGGAGGCATGAGTCCTTGTGTGTGCTTGATATTGTTTTAATTAGGTACTTGCTTCAATTGTAACTCATTCATGTTGTTTGTTGCTTCTCACCCTATTAAGTACTATAGTTGATTTTATACTATTATTCAGTGTATGTTAGTTACTATTTTGGGTTGGCCGATGATACTTACTCAGTACATGTTGCCTCGTACTGAGCCCTACTTGTATTTTTCTTTGTTTTCCTTATATGGAGTGCAGCAAGTGTACCGACGAATTTGAATCGCCCTCAGCTCTATCAAGTCTCGTCATATCAGGTTCAAGGGTGAGCTATTCATTCGAGCTTGAGTTGGATTCTCTCAGTCATTACCTGATGTCCTTAGTTTTCAGACACGAATTACTTTATTTCATTTATTTTGGTCTCTTTGATACTCTTAGTCTCAGTAATTGGAGATTAGATGTCCTTGTTGTGATGACTTTCAGGTTTTAGGAAAAGATAGTTAATAAATTTTGGAGCTTCCGCAATATTTTGTTATTCACAGTTGAATTATTGGTACATGTTGGGATTTGAATTTCTTGGTTCGTCCACCTAGGTAGTTAAGTGTGGATGCCACTCACGACTCGTTTTGAGTCGTGACAAACTTGGTGAGATAAATCTTAAGTCTATCGAAAAACTATAAATCTTCATGTAGCTCTCCTATAAATTCTCATAAGCAAGGTGATACATGTAGAACCACTCAAATACTTCAACTACAACAAGACAACACTAAATATGTCTTATAGAAAATAACCAAGGTGGAATAACTCCAAATACACCTTCCATAGTGTCTATATCGAACATTTTTATTTAACTAACTCTATCTCTTTGATTTTCTAGCTACGCACAATCACCGTTCCTACTATAATTGCACACATACTTGGTTTATCGAACCTCACATCCACAGAAGTCAACACTCTTAATACTAACAAAACATCATAACCACATCGATCATCTACCTTACTCCCAAACCATCATTAGTATCAAAGTATTTTATCAAATACATATTCAAATTATAGTTATCTCTCTTTCTATTTACGCATTTCATAACAAATACGAGTCACATACAAGGATAATAACACTAATTTAAAATTTAATGATACCTTTCCATCGGGATAAAACTATTAAATCACACTCAAAGTCAACTTTCTATCACTTCCACATACCATGCTTTAGCTACCATTCAACGCAATCACATACGTCATGCCAATACTTAGGGAAGTTCTTGGTCACTCAAAATATTGTGTATACTATAAGCTCATAACCTTAATTCACCATCAAATATCTATGTATCACATCATAACTTTCTATGAGTCCCATCAATAGAGTAGTATTCATTCAACTCTAAATGTTTGATAACCATGTAGAATTATATCTCACCTCGTTCATCATTCTTAACTCATCTATCTCAATTTAAACAATCTAACCCCACGTAAAATTCTAAATTTTTCATACCTCACTGTTTGTCACCCAAATCAAAATTCAATCTTCATAAAAGTCGATGACAAATTCCTAGTAATCCTCTACTAAACTAGCTCACACCTCACGGTCATATCAAAACTCATAGAAGATAAAAATAAAAATATAATTAGTACAACCTTCAACTTCACCCTGAGGGTTTATACAAGAGGTCTTATTCCTTTTACTTCTCTCTAATCTTCTCATGGTGCATAATTTTAAATATCTCGGCCCTTCAATATATCAGACTTTTTTTCTCTCTCACTCCGCTTACCTCTCATTCTTTTACCAACAAATCATGACGTTTACTTCACAATCTAAATCAAAACTCAGAAGGAAACTCTTCTTAGATCCTTTAACAATCAAAAGTAATAAACTTTATGATCCAAAACATGCATTAGTTCTTTCACATGCTTAATACCGATGCAATCAATCATTTATTACCTTACAAATTCATACCTTGAAAAAAAAACATATCACCAAGAATGCAGACTTATAATGAAAAGTTTGAATTTTAAGTCCAATTGTGTAACCCAATGCCCTTATGTATCTACATTTGCTTATACTTTGAAGACTTTTATAATTACTTTATCTTAGCTTATCATTGATTGACTCTCCATCAACCATACCATATGCTTCACTAAAAATCCAACCGTACTCATTTCTAAATTTAACAGTACAACAGAACTTATCATCTCACTCAAGTTGAACGTCTGTACACTCCTCTCTTAAGTTCTATTCAATAGCTTTTAACCAAGCTGATTAACCTGTTATGCTATTACCTCAACCAAAACAAAATAGATAAAATCACGCATTTCTGAACCCAATTCTCAACTCCTTTGAAGATACATTTTTAGTTCTTACAATCAGAGAAATATTCCTGCTCTCACTTATTTTCTTAAGGCTATACATCCCACAAGTTTTATCTTATTTTAGTTATGATTCCAGCTACTTTAAATTATATTCGAGCGTTGACCCAACATCTCTTAAAACTTGTCATACACCCACATTACTCACAAAATAGTAGAAAATCACAACCTTAGATACTCGCAAGTCTTTATTACATACAAAATTTATTTAACCAACAAATCCTAATCATATAATTCCATCCCAATTACAATTTCTCACGAATTTTTTTTTTCTTCCATCATGCTCAGTTAACCCTTTTATCACCATGAAGTGAACCTTTTCCTTGATCTGACACCTTAAACTTAGGTATACCAATCAAATTCAAGGGATTAACTCAATTTATATGCAGTTTCTTGATATGTTTTTTTTTTTTTTAAGATACTAACCAACAATTAAAAATATTAAAATTCCATAAAAATATTAAAGATCCAAAGAAACAAATCTAAGGAAATAAAATCCAAACTTTCATAAACTTCCTTATCAAAAGGTCCTCTCGAATTGCAAAACCAAAGAAACGCACATTGTGATATAGTATATAGTACTACCGAAAATTAAATATCTTGCTTTACAATCATCCACTTCAGAAGTTCTTCAATAAAAGCGTCTTCCGGAGAAATTTGTGCTTTCATCTTCTCCGCCTCGGTTGGAAGCTGAGGGACACACACATCGTCATCAGCCTTCCCTCCATCAACATTTTTCAACTGCTCCTACAGTTAATGATATGATCATCAAGGGACTATCAAGTGAAAAAATTTACTCATAAAAATATAAAAAAGTAATTTTTTTTCAAAAAATTTGGCAAACTTACTTGAACATCTTGGATGAGTTCCTTCTTAGATGATGCCTTACCTATTTTCTTAAAAATATATATATTAAAAAAATTAAAAAAAAAATCATCTTAAATATAATATATGTGGATATTGAAATTAACGAATTACTAAATATAAAAGTGATAATTAATCAAACTAAAATTAAAATAAAATACATAAATAAAACATATAACATATATACTTATACATTTTCTTCCCCCAGCATCATTTGGATTGAGCTTAGCTCTATAGCTCTGCAGAAAATCAATAACATATTTTAAGTATATGTCATTTAAATTATTATTACGGATATCAAATAGATAGATTGAAATATAACGAATGTAGAAATTAAAATAGATTATATTATTAAATGTACAAAATATTAATTCATCATAACAGATGATTTTAAATAAAAAAAGACCTGTAAGCGATTCTTAATTTGACAATGAGATACTCCCAAATGTGCCATTTCCTTCAAAATATGCCTTGGCTTAACAGCTGCAAACAAATTAAAATTTGTAAAAAGGGTATATGAATTGCTAAGATCAACTACCACTAATTTAGAGACATACAATCATCAGTTGTTGCAGTGAGATATGAATAAAATTCCTTTATTTATTATTAGGAATTTGAATTTGAACTTTAAGAATAAAATAAAAATTACAGGTAGGTTTTTCTCTTAAATAGATTTTATGTGATGCCAATTTTAATAAAAATTGAACAGATAAATACACACGATTTATATTTACAATTAAAAAAACAAAAAATTTGAGCATAAATAAATAAATAATGTGACATAGAAAGGGTAAAATTTATGCTAACCCCAAGGTCCGCCATTAGCATCAACAACAGACACAAACTTTCGATGCAAGTCTTCGGTCCAAAGCATGCGAGGTGGTTTAACTCGCGAAGTCGACCCAACATTGTTAGGCTGCTGGCCAAGTTCTTGTTGAACTTGATGAGCTACATTGAAATTTAAAACATTCGGATTAAGCATAAAAGGGTCTTGATAACTAACAACATTATTATTAATTGTATTTTGTCCACCAAAAAGTCTCATGGGCCCATGATTTTCCAAAAACAAAAAATTGTTAGTTGGTTGATAGTAAAATTGTGATTGTTGCAGACTCATTAGTTCATCGTAGTGAAGTTGCATAGTGGGGATGATTGGCGATTGAAAATTTCCAATCTCGACAACCGGGGAGGGGGGAAGGGGGAACATTTTAAAGAGGTAAAGAATATTGTAGCTTTGTGAGTGTGGGGTATTTTGGAGAAGCCTATTAACACCCTTTTATAGTTAAATCTTAACTAAAGAAATGATAATTAGATTTCCCACAAATCTTCTACTAAGAAGTAGTTATAGAATATATGGTAAGAAAATTAATAAATAAATATTAAGTATTTGGATTTAGCGTAACTGCTTATCATCATTAGTTTATGAGAAAAACAGATTAATCTAATTTAAAATATTTTTATGCACCTATTTCTTTTATTAATTATTATTCTAATCTTTATCTGAAACACCTTATAAATCTAATTTGGACCGTGCATAAGGAAATATGAGAGAACCATTCAGGGGTCCACGGGCCATGTACAGGACCGCGACCCACCACCACAATAGTGGTTCATACTTGGAAAAATGTGGAGGACTACAAACCCCTTCACGAGTCGTGGAAATTCACACGAGTCGCCAGGTTGCCCGTCAAAGTGACCAGGAGCAACCCAAGGCCACTGTGAGGAACCACGGACCGCTAGACGGTCCATGAAACCCCACAAGGGTCTGTAAGTTGACCGTGGAAGTCACCCTATAACCATCCTTGTTCATGTGAGGAACCACGTTTGTCTATATGGCACATGGTGTTTCACACGGTCCATAAAGTGAACTGCGGGGGAACATGTCAGCCTTCAAGTGTTGAGCCAACTTCAAACGGTCATATCTTTTATCAAAAAGTGAATTAGGTGATTCATTACCTATCAAATTAAAGATAATCGAGTCCTCTTTCCACGCCTTAGAGTTTGCAAAAATCCAAGTACAAAATAAAAATTTACGCTCCTTTCAATAGAGACTTGTTGGGAGGGCCATAAACCACGACCCAATTGATGGGCAGTGTTTCAAATGACAGCCCGTCATTCCATTCGTGAATGACACTTCGTCGGTTTAAGTCAGGGTCGTTTGGTTTTTCCCCTATATATTGGGAACTTAAGCTACATCATTTGATGTCTAAATTACGCCATTTGACTCAACCTAAGCCTAATAATCTAGTTAGAATCACCCCAAAACCCTCATCCTCCTAAAATCACCCAGCTTAGAGTAAAAAGTGGAGAAAGAGGCGACCAACTTTCTCAAGAACAATCAGAAGCGTTTCTAGAATTCAGTTAATTCCTTTCACTTATTAGTTATCTAGAATTCAGTTAGTTCTTCAGATTCTTATAAACTGTTCAAACCTAGGGCTTCTAGATTTTCAAGATTTATTGTGATTATTGTTCCTTTTATCTAAATATTTTGTCTCTTGATAATCTAGTATAATTCCTTGCATAGAACTCAGAACCCTACCTTGTGTAAATTTTTCCTAGTTCATGAGTTATACTTCATAGGCCAGTCAAACATAAATTCATGCTTCAGATTTCGAATGTAATGTTCTCACTATATAAATGCTGCATTCTGAGTTAGCATGTCAATAATTTGAGCTATTCAGTATTTAGTGCATTTTAGATTTATGAATATTTAGTTGAGAGTAGACTTAGCACCGAGTTTGACTAGGGTTCAACTTACCCTCATAGTTCTAGAACTTCATGCCAACATAGGTTTATAAGTTCCCTCTATTGGACATCAATTTTAGTGATCATGCCACAGTCATGCCTTTGTACCCATCACAAGGTAATATGGGTCCTCTCGATGGGAATATACGTCGAACTTCACGTTTAACTCGCGTGAATTATGTCAATTAATCGTAGCTCCTATTGTTAGACTCTTAGTGCATTTGTCCAAATTTTTCAGCATTTACTTCAGTTATCAGCTCAATGTGTTATCTGCTTGATTAGTACTTGGTCATTGCATTCAGTTTAGTTTTTTAGTTATACTTCCGTATCGATATACTTGTTCAAAATTATATCATTGTTCAGCTTATATACTTTGTTAGCTTAGCATATATATATATATATATATATATATATATATATATATATATATATATATATATTATATATATATATATATATATATTATATATAATATATATTATATATATATATATATATATAATGCTCGAAACATTCTATTTGTTGACGTATACTTTGCGCTACATCGTTTCATGATGTAGGTTGAGGTACTCGATATCCAGATCACCCTTAGTTTGTTCCTCAGAGTGACTTTATTAGCTTCAGTGGTGCGTCATCATACTCCGAGGACAATAGACATGTTTTACATTTCAGTCTTTATTTTTAGATTTCAAATTTTGTTAGAGTTAGTTAGGGGCATGTCTTAGTAACTCAACTCAATTAGAGATTTTCCAGACATGGTAGTATATTCAGACTAGTTGACTCTTTCCCCACTTTGAATTTCCACTATTTTAACTTCCGCATAGTGCATGTTTTACTTAATTAGTTATTCTCAGTATGTTTGATATATGTCAAATACAAGGTTAACTTGAGATCACTCGTGATCCTAAGTCCCGTGTTACGTCTAGAAGATAGCCTCGTGGCATGACATTATCTATACATAATGTTACAATACAAAAATAATTGACCTGGACTGAGACATGAAGAGACAATTACCCTGGGCGTACCCATTTTAATAACTTGAGAAAGCAAACAATAATAAGAATAATCCATTGCATAGATACGAAACACTATTATAAAATATAAAAATAGAACATAGTATAATTAATTTAAATAACCCCAAATCTAATTGTATTTCAAGGAGCATCTAAGGTTACATAAACTGGTTATATTACATGCAATTGTATTTCACCATCAGTATCTAATAGTGTCGTGGCGGATCTACCTTATAGTTAGGGGTTCATTCAAACTTTATTCGACGGAAAAATATATTAATTATACACGGTTAAAATATTCTTTTAGATATATATAGTAAATGTTGAATCCCCTTCAGCTACTTCGCATGTCTATTTTCAGACTGTGAATCTCCTTATTTAAAATGCTGACTCCATCACTTTATGGTGTACTACCGTCTACACTTCTTTTATTTAAAAATAATGTCAAGTAGCACTCCACATGAAAAAATAATTCATCCTAAAAAATTTCATTTCTTCGACTCTATAATAAATCAAACTTCGTCATATTAATTAAAACAAACATATATATGTGTACTGAGTCGTATAGTGAAAAGTTACGTTTGCAAATGTTTCTAGTTAGTGAAAATGAAAATTTAGTAAATGTAATTCTTTTATAACTTATTTCGCTATTTATGAACCTTTTAAATAAATGAACAATTTTCACATATAACAAATATAAAAATCATATTTGTATGTTACAATAAATGTCTAAGAATCCTTACGCAAATTGAAAATTTTATGTGAAAATAATATAACATAATTAAATATTATAAGTTATTATAGATGTTAAATGATATTATAATGCTTTCATAAAGAAAATTAGGAAGGTTTCCGCTTTATTAGCGAGAATTAAAAGTCGCAACTCTTCATGAAAGTCGTAACTCTTCATTTTTTATTCACACATTTTAAAATTCAACAGTTCCAAACCATACATTTTTCAGTGAGAAATAACTGAGATAATCATATTTTATAACACAAATTTCTCATTCATTCTCGACATGATACATTTTCTCGATGAGAAAAAATTGAGATAATCATATTTTATAACACAAATTCTCATTGATTCACGACAGTATAACATTTGTTTCTAGTAATAAGAATATCCCTTAATTTATAATTTTCTTCCATATCGATGATAATTGTTTTATTTTAAAAATACTATTATTTTGTTTAAAAATGGTGAAGATGACTAGGTTTTGGAAAATCAATTAATCTTATTATTTAAGAAAAATTAACTTTTCAAATTATGGAGTCTCCATTTGATTTTTGATAAAATCAAGAAAAATTTTCAAAAGATTTAAAAACAACTTAAAAAATCGATTGAAAGGTTCGAAGTTCAATGTACATCCCGAGAAGGTATTAGGCCCTCGGAATGCCCGCTAACTCGCGGTTGACCGGCTATTTGACTAGATGACTTTTAAAATAAAATTTTTAACTAAGTAAAGAGAAAATTCCTTTTAATATTTTTTATTTCATTTTTTACTTCTAAAGGGAAATATTTAGAGGGAATTAATTTAAGGAAAACTATATGGTGATAAAAGTAAATAAAACAAAATAAGTAAATAAAATAGTAAAATTTAAAATAATGAAAAATGGCTACCCTTTAGGAAATTATAAAGATTCTACCAAAAATTAATTAACTCAAACAAACAATAAAAAAAGACGAAAATTATTTGAACTTGGGCTTGATTGCCCAAATTCATTCAATTGGGCTTTAGCCCACCTGTCCTAAATTCTAATAATTGGGTCCTCTTTAGCAATTTAAACATGGAAAAATTAGTAAACTAGTCAAAATAAATAACATATTTAGTAAAAATATCCATACTTTATAAATATTAGCAATAATGTAAAAAATGTCATTATTTTAAAAAAATTATGTGTCCCAATTTTCTTCCTATTTTATCTCTCTTTTTCAATTAATTCTATATATCCTTTTTTTTATTAAAAAAAATCATTTTCTCTCATATTTATCTTTTCAAATTGTTAATTCTCTCTCCCATTTAATTTTTTTCTCTCTCTCATGGTTATTTTTTCTGATTTTCCTCCAACATTCAAGTTGCAAATATTTTTTTGTCATATATTTTGGTTGTTTTTAATCCAAAATTGAATCAACAAGAATCCCTTTGAGTAAGGTATCTCTAATCTTTATCCTATTTTCAGATTTCTTTTCTAATTTTATTTTTGTTTAAATCTTAAAAAAATGTTGTTTGTATTTTTTAATTTCCGTTATGACTTACTCTCCAATGGCTGAATCCAAGAGGCTTACTAGAGGTATTCATCTTAATCAACCAATTTCTGGTGATTTTTCATTCTTTAATTTATTTATTACTTAACAAATAGTGTATAATGTATGATCCGCTGCTAAAATGAGGGAAGAAAGAGGGTAAGAACATTTACAAGACTCATTGGTGTGCAAAACCTTCCTCAAATTCAGAACGCAAATGTAGAATCTTTGTCTACTCGTGAGGATCTTGAAAAAGACGACGAAGATCGGATAGTTGTCGAACAATTTTCTATTAGTTTGTTTTGTATTTATAGTTCTTTTTTAGAATTTGGTATGCTTTCTTAATTTGTATTCAAATCACTATATATACTATCAATATTTGTATTTATTAAAAATTTCATGTTGCATGGTTTATGAATCTTGTATTTGTCCCTAATTTGTATTCATCCAAATGTATGTCAACTAGTTATGTATTTTATTTATAAGAAGAACAAGTTTCTATTAGTTTATTTGTATTCGAATACAAATACAAATAATAGACATATTGGAATGAATACGACTTAGAAAAGGAAACAAGATTTTGAAAAGAAAAATAAATACACAGTGAAAAATATATACGAATACAAATGTATTTCTTAAATAGCTACATTTTATTTGACATACATATTGGAATGAATACAAACTAATAAAGGTATGCCAACTGAATTTGACATTTTTTCTAATTTGTATTTATTCTAAAGGTATGTCAACTAGTTATGTATTTTATTTAAGAATGAGTACACCAAATATTCAATTATTTCCTTTCAATTTTATATTTCATTCACTTTTTCATCATACTAATTTTTTGTATTTTATATATTATTATACAAAATTCTAAATGAAAACTAGAATAAATAGAAATACAAATAAAATACATAATGAAAACAATACATACAAGATTTTTAAAGAAAAAAATAAGGAAAAAATATATGAAATACAAATATATTTCTTAAATGACTATATAGATAAATTCAGCATACCTATTGAAATGAATACAAACTAATAAAAAACTATAATAAATATAAATAGAATATATTGTGGAATGAATATAATTTTAAAAAGCTAAAAATTCTGGAGAAAAAAAGACAAAATTTAAATTTTATTTGAAAATGTAACTGATGAGAAAATTAAGGATGCTTGCCTTTTTTTGAAATATTCCCCCTTTAATTTTATCCTTTTTTGTTATTAAATAATTATATTCTTTAAATAAAAATAAATAATAAAAACATAAATAAGATACATAACAAACTAAAATGACATTTTTACTAAATATTGAAATTATTGCTAATAAGTCTCTTAAATGCTAAAATATTGACATTTTGAAAAATTTCCCTTTAAACATCCTGCAAAACAATGGCCTTTGGGCCTATTAAAAACTTTCCTAAAAAGGGCTCTGGCCCAATTTCCCTGGAAAAAAAAGAAATAAGGAATATACACAAGATGTATACTATTGTATACGACGTATATTCAATCCAGTTTTGGACTTTTTGAGCCCTGCATTTGTTTGAATACATATTTCCCCTGCATTTCCCATGTTGTTTCTGCGTATTTGTACCTATATCATTTTTTAACCTGTTTAACAAATATATATCGCTGCCCAAAAATGTATACCACTGTATACGGGCTGTACCCTACGCACGAATTCATTGCTTAATCCTGTCTTTTAGTTAACATAGGCGTCCCTGTACTTTAACCTTCAATTCACATTTTTTACACATATCTAAGGTATACCGTCTTTGTATATCAGTGTATACAGGCTGTATATCAGACTCTTTTTCAACTTTCGAAAGTTGAAAACTTCTTTTCAGCAGTGTGTTTTCACTGACATCAACCCAGATTTTGAGTTCGAATTTCCTGTGCATTTTCGACCTGTATATCAGTGTTATACACTGTATATAAAGCAAGTGCACAGCTTCAAAAAAAAACTGCAGTCAAGTTTCTGCAAACTGTAATTTCCAGCAGCTCATTTTTTTTTTCAACCTGTACGCCAGTCTTGAGGGGGGTCTACGACTCGAAGAAATATGTTTTGAGCCTTTACGGCTCAACAAGAAGATGCAAGGAATTGGAGTGAGGTCCATGAAGACTCGAGAGTAATTTTACATGCAATAAAACGAAAATGGATTAGCACATGAAGTGAAAGCGAAACATGTACCAGCATTGGAAGACTGCAAACCAAACGAATCACATCCATGAGAAAATATAAAATGCAAAGAGAAGAGCACAGTTAAGCAGAGACAACACAAGAATGAAGCAGGATCGAGAAGTAAGCATCCGTTTTTAAAATCGTTTCGTCTTCTTCAAGAAACTACTGTAAAGAACAGACAATTTCCGACTAGAAGTTGGATGAAACAAGGATGAGACAGACAACAACAAAGTCCAGATCGAGGTAGAAGAACAATGTTCAACCAAACGAAATCTATACAAACTTACAAAACGATTTAAAATCATTTAGCCTTTAGCCATCGTAAAAAACCAAAATACCAACATGAGTGTCGAACTAACGACGAACCAACACTATTCCAACCTCCTTAGCAAATACCAACTAAACAAAAATGAAGAACAACAAGAGCACACACGCTGAAATTCAAATCGAAGGAAGAGCAGACTCTTAATCGAAGAGATTTTAAGCAACACGAAGATGGAAGATAATCCAAACAGAATACGCTAAAGGACAGGACAAACATGGAAAGTAAGAGTAGAGAAGAATGAGTTGTCGCATCTAATAGACGATAGATACAACAACATTCTATCTCCTCGTTAAACAGCTTCAGGATTCGACCATTATTCACGAACGGAAACAACAATACACACATGAACATAACTTCTAATTCATAAAACTAAATCACATTCAATTCTGGGATTTTTTTTTTACGCGCATGTTCTGCTTTTTATGGGGAATGTGGGTAGGAGAGGAAGAAGGGGAATCGGGTCGGGGATGGGTCGAAAGGAAAAGGGGGAGAAGGGAATTGGGTTAGGGATTTAGGGATTATGGGCCGGGTAGGAGGAATGGGTTGGGAGAAAGGGAATGGGCTGGCTGGAAAATAAAAGGGCAATTGGAAAAAGAAGTAGGCCCAAATCTGGTCCTTAAATGAATTAAAGGGAAAATGGGTTAAAGTGGGCTGCTGATTAAAAACTTGGGCCTGGGAAATAATAATAAAAAATGTTGGAAAGGGAATTAGAGTGCATTTGCAAAAAGGCCCAAAATTGAATTGCAATTTTAAGAGGGGTTAATTTAATAAATAGCTATATTAAGTTAGGATAATAAATTTGGCTAAATCTTAAATAAAAATGAATTTGTATTAATTAAACAACGAGCTTCTTTATTTTAGAAATTAATTAATTTAAATCAAAATATAACCATAATTTAAGCTAAATTAGTTAAATAGAATACTTACTAAAATTTAAAATATTTTGAGAAAAAATCGTAAAATATACCAACTACATACATAATCATGCAAAATATATAGGCTATCTAAAATTATAAGAAAAAAGACCAAAGTATTCAAAATAACATAAAGTTCATATATTATTATTATTTTTTGCAAAATTCATAAAACTAATTATTTTAAATTGTTTGGAAATTTAAGAAGCTCGAAAACTAATTTACACCGGGGAGGGGCGAAATTGGGTGTCAACAATAATATAAAATGCCGATAGAAAATACAGCAACAAAAATTGATGCAGTCATCATGTTTACACCAAAATATCGACTATTAGAAATTACATTTTCCTGAATCTCCATTTTTTTCTCCAATTCATCGACCTTTATAAGCATTTCTCTAACTCTCTCTATCAATTCATCCTTCAGCGTATCAATTGCATCTTTTTCCTTTTTCCAATCGTCGTTTAGATCCTCAAGTTTCTGCTTTAGGCCTCGAATTTCATTTTTCTTGAGTTCTACTAGAACTCTTTGATGATTTCCGCTTACTTACAACTTTTCAATTTTCCTTCGTGACAAATGTATTTCTCGCTCCAATGAGACTATCTTTTGTTTCAATTGATCAATCTCATCCACCATAGTTTAAAATTTTTAAATGAAGAAAATGTAAGAAAGTAATTAAATTATGTTTTTTTATATATATAGTGTTGAAATGTAAAATCTTAATTTAAGAATCGATGTGTCCTTTGGAGAAACCTTGCGGCTTTTAAACTGTCACAAAAGGATACATTATTTAAAATTAAAAATATATCGCGGAATTATTTAAAATGGGTTAGTTTGATGATTCGTTATATTTTTTGCTCAAATATGCCTTCGTAAATATTCTTTTTGAATAACAGTTGCTCCAAAATAAAAGAAAAATGATCCAATTTTTTTGAACTGTTTAAATAAAAGAAAAATGAACATACATTGTATTAAACAAACATAAATTGTTCTGCACCAAAGACAAACACTTTGATGAAACTTAGGCCTCATTCGTTTTCATTAAGATAAGAGGTCTGAATCTGAATACACATCTGAATATTAAGATGTGGTCTTCTGTAAATCTGAACACTAAATAATTAACGTTGTTTGTTAGCAAATAATAAATCATCGCTTCTTTGCTTTAAGCGTGTTTTTTTATCTAATAACTAAAAACATTCTTTCTCTCTTTTCTCAATCAAACACTATTTTTTTTTCTCTTGAACTGCTAAGTTTTATAAATCCTTTCAAGTTTTTTTTTATATTAATAATTTTCTTGTGTTGACTGTTTCAAGAACAGTGTTGGTGTATTGACGTTTATCAAGGTTTTTGAATGAAAAAAAATGTACTTCCGAATCATGATTATTAAAAATTTTAAAATTTTCTTTTAATCAAAAGTGATATATTTTGTTGAAATGAATTTTTTATGATATTTTATTAATTTGATGTTAATTTCACATGCACATTCAAATGTTGAAAACAAACTACATTAATTATTTAGTGTTCAGATTTAGAGACCACATCTTAATATTCAGATGTGCATTCAAATCAAAACACCTAGATCTTAATACAAATCTTAATATTCAAATTTGTATTCAGATTCAGACCTCTTAGTCTTAATGAAAACAAATGAAGCCTGAATGTTGTTAAGAATCTCCTGATTCATTCATACCTCTTTAGATCCATTAAGAGACTTTTTTAAAAATAAAACAAATAACTTAATGGGCAAAATCTAAATGATTCAGATTTGGACCCAAAAAGCAAACGTACTTAATGGTTGAATCTAAATGATTAAGATTCATAAATCCATTAAGTGCAAACAAATGAGACCTAAGTCTTAATAGAATCATAATAACACTTTAAAATAAGATTTAACTATTAAGATATTAACCAACAATTAAAAATATTAAAATTTCATAAAAATATTAAAGATCCAAAGAAACAAATCTAAGGAAATAAAATTAGAACTTTCATAGACTTCCTTATCAAAAGGTCCTCTCGAATTGCAAAACCAAACAAACACACATTGTGCTATAAACTATAGTACTACCGCAAATTAAATATCTTATTTTACATCCAATTCAGAAGTTCTTCTATAAAAGCGTCGTCTGGAGAAATATGAGCTTCCATCCTCTCCGCCTCGGTTGGAAGCTGAGGGACGTACACATTGTCATCAGCCTTCCCTCCATCAACATTGTTCAACTGCTCCTACATTAATTGATATGATCATGAAGATTCTATCAAGTTACAAAATTAACTCATAAACGTATAAAAAAGTAATTATTTTTAAAAAATTTGGCCAACTTACTTGAACATCTTGGATGAGTTCCTTATTAGATGATGCCTTACCTATTTTCACAAAAATATAGAAAAAAGTAAATTATTTTTTAAATTTTTTCATTTTAAATATTATATATATGTGAAAATTGAATTTAACGAATTACTAAATATAAAGTGATGATTAAACAAACCAAAACTAAAATAAAATACATAAATCAAACTATATTCTTATACATTTTCTTCCTCCAGCCTCATTTGGATTGAGCTTAGCTCTATACCTCTGCAGAAAATCAATAACATATTTTAAGTATATATCATATTGAATTATTATTAGGGATATCAAATAGACAGATTGAAATATAATGAATGTACAAATTTAAATAGATTATATTACTAAATGTACAAAACATTAATTTATCTTCATCGATGATTGTAAATAAAAAAGAATTATATAAAAAACCTGTAAGCGATTCTTAATTTGACAATGAGATACTCCCAAATGTGCCATTTCCTTCCAAATATGTCTTGGCTTAACAACTGCAAACAAGTTAAAATTTGTAAAAAGAATATATGTATACCACTAATTTAGAACAATTCAATAGATGATTTAGATCAAGTTTGATATATTAATTTAAAAAATGAGATCATGAAATAAACAAAAAAATTGTTTTTGTTGAATTAACAAAAATTATGTGATTACTTGCCTTTAATTTCATCCAAATATTTTTTTAAAATAAAAAAGAGTGAAAGAAAAATAGATCTACATGCTAGTTAGTAGCGACATGCAATCATCAGGCGTTGCGGTGAGATATAAAATAAATTTCTTTATTCATTATTAAGAATTTGAACTTGAACTTTAAGAATAAAATAAAAAATTACAGAGTAGGTTTTCTCATTAATAGATTTTATGTGGTATAAATTTTAATAAAAAAAGACAGACGAATACACATGATTTATGTTTTATAAATAAATCAAAAAATTTGAGCATAAATAAATAAATAAATAATGTGAAGGGTAAAATTATGCTAACCCCAAGGTCCGCCGTATGCATTAATAGCATCAAGAAACTTTCGATGCAACTCGTCAGTCCAAAGGACGCGAGGTGGTTTAACTCGCGAAGCTGACCCAACATTGTTAGGTTGCTGGCCAAGTTCTTGTTGAACTTGATGAGCTATATTGAAATTTATAACATTCGGATTAAGCATGAAAGGATCTTGATAACTAACAACATTATTATTAATTGTATTCTGTCCACCAAAAAGTCTCATGAGCCCATGATTTTCCAAAAATGAAAAATCGTTTGTTGGTTGATAGTTAAATTGTGATTGTTGCAGACTCATTAGTTCATCGTAGCGAAGTTGCATAGTGGGGATGTTTGGCGATTGAAAATTTCCAATCTTTACAGCCGGGGAGGGGGGAAGGGGGATCATTTTCACAAGAGGAAAAGAAAAGAAGGTAAAAAATACTAGCTTTGCAAATTGGGGTATTTTGGAGAAGTCTATCAACCTCCTTTTATAGGTAGATTTCAACTAAAGAAATTATCTTTAGATTCCCACAATCTTACACTAATTAGAAACTATAGAGTATGGTAAAAAAAAATAGATGAAGTATTTGGATTTAGCGTAACTGCTTACCATCATTAGTTTATGAGAAGATACGATTAATCCAATTTAAAATATCTTTTTATGATCCTATTATTATTATTATTATTATTATTATTATTATTATTATTATTATTATTATTATTATTATTATTATTATTATTATTATTATTATAATCTTTATCTGAAACACCTCATCAGTCTAATTAGGACAGCATAGGATAAAAATGAGAGAAACATGGAGGGGTCCACGGGCCTTGTACAGGACTGCGACCTGCCACCACAATCGTAGTTCATACTTAGCAAAATGTGGAGGACCATGGACCCCTTCATGGGTCGTGTAACTTCACACGAGCCGTTAAGTTGCCTGTCAAAGTGACCAGGAGCCACCAATTCCACTGTGAGAAACCACAGAACACTAGATGGTCTATGGAACCCCACAAGGGTTGTTAAGTGGACCATGGAAGTCACCCCATAATCATCCTAGTTCATGTGAGGAACCACAGTTGTCTCTATGGCCCATGGTGCTTCACACGGTCCATGAAGTGAACCGTGGGGGGAATATGTCAGCCTTCAAGTGTTGAGTCGACTTCAAACGGTCATATCTTTTATCACAAAATGAATCAGGTGACTCATGACCTACTAAATTAAAGATAATTTAGTCCTCTTTCCATGCCGTTGAGTTTGCTAAAATCCATGTTTAGATTAAAAAGTTACACTCGTATCAGTAAAGCCTTGTTGGGAGGGCCACAAAGCATGACCCAATTAACGGGCAGTGGTTCAAATGACTGCCCGCCAACCCCACTGTGAATGAAACTTCATCGGTTTTAAGTCAGGATCGTTTGGTCTTTTCCCCTATACATTGGGCACTTAAGCTACGTCATTTGATGCCTAAACTACGTCGTTTTACTCAATCTAATCATAATAATCTAGTTAGAATCACCCCAAAACCCTCAACCTCCTAAAATCACCCAGCTTAGTGTAAAAAGAGGCGACCAACTCTCTCAAGAACAATTAAAAGTGTTTCTAGAATTCAGTTAATTCCTTTCACCCATTAGTTGTCTAGAATTCCGTTAGTTCTTTAGATTCTCATAAACTGTTCAAACCTAGGCTTCTAGATTTCAAGATTTATTCTGATTATGGTTCCTTTAATTTAAATAATTTTTCTCTTGATAATCTAGTATAATTCCTTGCATAGAACTCAGACCCTAGCTTGTGTAAATTTATCCTAGTTCATAAATTATACTTACTTAGGCCAATCAGACAGAAATCCATGCTTCAGATTTCGAATGTCATGTTCTTCGTATATAAATGTTGCATTCTCAATTATCATGTCCATAATTTGAGCTATTCAGTATTTAGTGCACTTTAGCTTTTTGAATATTCAGTTGGCAGTAGACTAAGCACCGAGTTAGACTAGGGGTCAATGTACCCTCATAAATGTAGAACTGCGTGACGACATAGATTTATCAGTCCATTCTATAGTGCATCAATTTTAGTGAATGTGCCACAATCGTGCATTTATACCTCTTGCAAGGTATATTGAATCCTCTCGATAGAGCATATACATCGAACTTCACGTTTAGTTCAAGTGATTTATGTCAATTAATCATAGCTCTTACAATCAAACTTTTAGTGCATTTGACCGAATTTTCATCATTTACTTCAGTATTCAGTTCAGCATATTATCTTCATGATTAGTACTTGGTCATTGCATTCAGTTTAGCTTTCAGTTATACTTCAATATCTATATCCTTGTTTAGATTATATCATTGCTAATTTATGCATTGTTCACTTATATACTTTGTTCAACTTAGCATATATATATCCTGCATGCTTAACACATTTCATGTACTAATGCATACTTTGCGCCACATTGTTTCATGATGTAGGTTCAGGTACTCAACATTCGGATCACGCTTAGTTTGATCCTCTGTGTGACTTCAACAGCTTCGGTCGTGAGTCATCATACTTCGAGGACAATAGACATGTTTTACATTTCAGTCTTTATTTTAAGTTTTGTTAGAGTTAGTTGGAGCATGTTCCAGTAACTCAACTCAGTTAGAGGTTTTCAGACGTAGTCCTAGATTTAGCTCGAAATGTTAAATGTTGGGTCAGTCAACATTAAACTTTTATTTTATTTTCTATTCAGACTGGTTAGGTTTTCCCTACTTTCCAATATCCATTGTTTTAACTTTCGCATAGTACATGTTTTACTTAGTTATTCTCGGTGTGCTTGATAAATGTCAAATTCAAAATCAACTTGGGGTCGCTCGTAATTATAGGTCCGTATTATGTCTAGGGGGTAGCCTCAAGGTGTGACATTATCTTATACAGAGTGTAACATTATCTGAGCGTACCCATTTTAATAACTTGAGAAAGCAAACAATAATAAGAATAATACATAACATAGATACGAAATACTATTATAAAACATAAAAATAGAAAATAATATAATTACTTTAAATATCACCAAATCTAATTGTATTGTCAAGTAACATCTAAGGATACAAAACTGGTTATATTACATGTAATTGTATTTCACCATCAGTATCTAATGGTGTCGTGGAGGATCTTCAAACTTTGTTCGACGGAAAAATATATTAGTTATATACGGTTAGAATAATCTTATATAGTAAACGTTGAATCCCCTTCAACTACTTTGTATTGTTATTTCAGATTTTGAACCCCCTAATTTAAAAAATCATGACTCCGCCACTTTATATACTATTGTCTACACTTCTTTTATTTAAAAATAATGTCAAGTAGCACTCTACATGACAAAATAATTTCGTCCTGGCATTACTTAATAGTTTTCATTTCGAACTCTATGACGAATCAAACTACATCACATAAATTCAAATATATATATAAAAGTGGGAATCTCCAAAGTGTAAAGTTGAAATACCATTTACCCCTATATCAAAACTTTTTTTAAAGAATTATATATTGTTAGTTATTATATATTAAATATAAATATTATGGGATGCTAAAAGTCTACTTTTTTTAAGGGAAAATGCACAAGACCCCTTCAACCTATGCCTGAAATACCAGAGACACACTTATACTATACTAAGGTCCTATTACCCCCTGGACTTATTTTATAAGTAATTTTCTACCCTTTTTGGCCTACATGGCACTAGCTTGAAAAAAAAATCAATCATCATTGAGCCTACTAGATAGTGTCACGTAGGCCGAAAAGGGGTAGTAAATTAATAAAATAAGTTCAGGGAGGTAATAGGACCTTAGTATAGCATAAGTGTGTCTCTGAGATTTCGGACATATGTTAAGGGGGTACTTATGCATTATCTCTTTTTTTAATGAAATAGTAAAATGTGAAAATTTTGAAAAGTTAGTTTATATATTAAATATAATATTATGGGATGCTAGAAATTTACTTCTTCTTTTTTTAATGAAATAGTAAAACGCCTAGGATTTTGAAAAGACAATTTTCTATTAAAAACATACTAATGATAATAATAATAATAATAATAATAATAATAATAATAATAATAATAATAAATAATAATAATAATAATAATAATAATATCATCATATATATTATTAAAAGTGGAAAAGAAATTTAGGAAAAATTTAAATTTATTGTTTTTCCCCTATATTAGATTAAAATGTTATAAATATCTAATTTATTAAAAATTCTATCATTAATTAAGAATATCATATTAAGTTTTACAATAATATAATTAATATGTATTTGAGTATACATACAGATAAATTAATTTAATTGGTACTGCAACTTATTTCAATACTCTAGAATGACTTATCATTTTTCCATACCAATTTAATATTTTAAAGTTTGTTTCAACTTCTAATAGCAAGCTTTCATAATTTTATAGATAGTCAAATCAGTGAATCATGCTAGAATAGATCCATTGATATTCTCCCCCTCCTCCTCTTCTTCTAAATTCATTTTCAATGTGACTAGTCAGGATTCCATTGATATTTCTCCCCCTCCTCTTCGAAATTCATCTTCAATGTGACTGGTAAGAATTACATTGATATTTCTCGTATTTTGGCTCTATTAACCATCTATTAAATTATTATTATGCTTGATTATTCATTATTCTTGGGTTGCTAATGATTCTATCAAGATATACATAGTTTCTTCCTTTATAAATTGGACATAAATGTTAGTCCACTAGACTTTCTTATGAAAAATTTAATTTATTGGTTATTCTGTCTTATTCAGATTTATATATTGCTTTGTTCAACATTTTTCATTTTGTAAGCATATGATGACATGTATATTTTATTGTTTTTTTAAGTCAATTAAGTTTATATTACACATGTTTCTATACATAAGTTAGGCCTATATAAATTTTATATAATAATAAATGTCAAACGTGCAAGTCATATTCTCAAACTTCTCAATTTTCCTCAATAACAAATGTATTTCGCACTCTAATGAGACTATCTTTTGGTTCAATTGATCAATCTCGTGTAGCTTAAAAATTTAAATGAAAAAAGTAAGAAAATAATTATATATATATATATATATATATATATATATATATATATATATATATATATATATATATATATATAGTGATGAAATGTAAAATTTTAATTGAAGAATCGATGTGTCTGTTGGAGAAACCAAGCGACTTTTCAACTGTCACAAAAGGGTACATTATTCAAAATTCAAATATATCGCGGAATTATTTAAAATGGGTTAGTTCGATCATTCGTTATGTTTTTTGCTCATATATAAAAATCATCCAATTTTTTTTTTGAACTATATGAAGTATGATTGTTTTGCCCTTCAATTTGAAGTACGAAGACATGTTTTTAGTTGTAAAGACTTGAAAAATAAACTTAATTATTTTATATGACATATTTTTATAGGAAAAATACTTAAATGTACAACTCATTTTTGACAAAACGCTTATTTATGTTACTCGTTTAAAGTTTTACGTATCCATGTCATTTCCGTTTAAAAAAAAAATCATCCATGCAATGACAAAAGGCTCATCCATGCCCTTTTTATTTGGAAAAAGACGCATCCATGCCATGATAAAAAGGTTTATCTATGCCATATTCATTTGGAGATTAAAAAAATTATTGATAAACGAAAACAATAGTAAAAAATATGCACATAACGTGTTAGAAATAACTTAAATTTGTCATTGTTCTTTCAAACCTCAATTGTCCTTAACATTAAAAAGTTTAACTCCTATATGTCATTTTCGTTCGAGAAAAAACTTATTGATTTGTGACATGATAAAAACATCGTCTATGCTATTTTTATTAAGAGATTATAAAATGTTGTTTTCTCAGTATTTGCTAAACGACAATAATAGTCAAAATGCAATGCCTAATGTGTTAGAAATTATATGTCCAAATTCATGTAGTTTAAATTTAAAAAAATCAACTTTTAAACTTCGAAAAGTATCACATAAATTCTAATACAAAAACTAACACTTCGAAAAGTATCACATAAATTCTAATACAGAAATTAACACTACAACAAAAATGATTATTAGCGACAATTAATTCTTAATTTTCCATTATGAGATAATCGTTTAGCAAATGATCCTTTATTATTTCTTTCCAACGTATGCACCTTTTACAAAACTATCTAAACATCCCTTTGAACAAATTATGATCGATCATAGTCTAAATTTCATAAGTTAATTTAATATTTTTTCGATAAGTGTAAGACTTCAACTTTCATAAAATACAACAAAAAGTAACACTACACACATTGCATAAACACAAATCAATAATGATTTAAGTTCAATAAAAAACGCAATTACATATCACAATTCAATAAATTTAGTTCAATAAAAAATGCATAGTAATAAAATAACATAATTAAAAACACACGAGCACTACATCAGTTCTCTTCTTTCACAGCGGAAGATTCACCAACTTGTTCCTTCATGGCAATCGCGTCCTCCATACAACTCAATTTGTTCTCCAATTCCGATATTCTATCAAGCAACTCTTTAATTCTACCTTTTCGCCAACTCATACTTCGCCATGCAAAAAAATCCTGCCTATTTTTCCACCTTTTCTCTTGTTCCTCAAGTTGTTGCTTTAGTGCCCTAATTTCTGTTTCCTTCTCTTCAATTTCAACTTTTCGACTCGCTTCTAACATTTCAACTTTCTTCGACAACAAATCATTTTCGCGCTCCAATAAAACAATTTTCTCAATCGGATCAAACTCCTTATTCAAATCAATCTCTCTCTTCTCATCCACATTAGTCTCCGCCTTCTGATCCGTCATCTTTTTCCTGAAAATAACATTATTTGATAAATTCTCAAATATATAACCAAATAACCATATGATTACACTAAGAAACTGTAAAAATTATAAAATTACTACAATGCAAGTTGTTAATTACTACTCATCACAATACTAATTGCATTATTACAAATTAACAGAGTTTTTTTTATTACGATTTTATTTTCTAGAAAATCGTAGATTTTTCGAGTAATTTTTTGGAGGGAGAAATTATTAACCTTTGAATTTCTTGGAGTCGAGGAATAAAGAATGAAAAAAAGAAATTATTTATTTTTATGTATTTATAGTGAAATGAAGAAACGATGTGTCTATTGGAACAATGGCGGCATTTTTAATTTTTTCGTACCGTTGCACTCTTTTATATTTTTCAGAAATATCGGTTCAATTTATTTTTTTAAGACTAATTTGAATTTAAACTTTCATTTTACCGAAAAATAATAATTACGAGTTATGATAATAATTGATTTAATGTAATCTCACGAATGGTAGAGATTGTTTTCGACGTAACTTGTGGGATATAGTCAAACCTGGTTATAGCGAAAGTATTTATCTGAAATTCATAATTGTTATAATGAGTTGATGTTATATACAATGTTATTAATGACGGAATCATAATTTCGACTAAGGCACGTAGAACACATGGAGTGTTAATATAGGATATCTTTGTTGGGCTCTAAAGGTGTGAGAAAAAAAACACAGGAAATGAAGGGTTGCGACTTTCCTAAAGGGTTGCGACTCTGCCGAAAGGTTGTGATATTAATTGAAAAGTTGTGTATGTTCTAAATGATTGTGAGCGTTTGGAAGATTGTGCCTTTTCTAAAGGGTTGTGATCTTTCTGAAAGGTTATCTTCTTTCCAAAGAGTTGCGACCTTTACCCTTTGTTGGCTATAAATAGAGAGTTTTTCTCTCATTTTTCTGCATCGAATACTTTGCATACATTTCTTACAAAATAAAATCGATCGAACGTGTCTTTGTGTATTACTCGTTGCTGTCATTTTCAGTTTGTTGAATTATCGAAGTTTGAGGTACCACAACTTCTTTAATGATGCATCCGATTTTATCTTGGGAGGAATTAATTTGCAACCTCAAATACTTGAGGAGATTAAATTTCTTAAGGACATAGTATGATATCTATGTACTCGAATAATTCTTTATAGTTTTTCTTTTCATCTTTTATTTTTTCTGATTTATTAATCTAAATACAGGAGATAACAATTTTTACCTCATACAAAGTTTTTACCTCAGTTGACCCCTCTAAATTATGTGGCTCCCTCACTGATATAATTGACGTGTAGAAATGTATGGTAAATCAATTAAACCAAATAAATACAAAAATTATGAATGAGAAAAAGACAAACACTAGTGATTTTTCCTCGTGAGGTTATGATATTCTACACTATTTAAATACGTTTTTTTTTTAGATATTCATACTTGAAATTACTATATGTTTGACATTTATAGTGAATAATTGTTATATAGACTCTGAGTTCCATGATATATATTATATATAAATGTCGTTAATGTCTTTAGCAATTTCGATGTACATAAAATTGCTTCGCTTGCTTCGTTGTATACTTTTACAGAAAATCAATAACATATATCAATGTGAATTATTACAAGTGTCAAAAGTGTTGATTAAGCTGAATGAGCGGAATTATTATGAGTTTTTTCAAAAGTTGCTTAGAATGAAATAAAGTTTAGAATAGAATAATGGGACTATAAAATAAGTCACAACTCAACCTATGAGAATTGTAAATGATTTTTTTTTTAATAAAACCTGTAAGTGACTCTTAATTTGACGGAGAGATATTCTCATGTGTTCCATATTCGAATTTAATTATATAGTGGATATAATGCTCTGAATTTGTAGATTAAATATCTTTCTTAGTAGTTAGTTATGAACTTCGTCACTAATTTATTCGATGCTGACAAAATTTTGTGATAATCATCACTAATTTGTCTCTAATTAGCATTAATAATGGATATTATTGTTTAGCTACAAAACTTGTTTCTAACTAATTCTTATTTTTAGTAGTTTAAATACATCCTCGAGGAATATTTAGATATAAAAATTGTGGCAATATTTTAAATAACTAATAACGTAATTTCCGTGATTAACGTCGCAAGTTTTCCTAATCTCATAGATAATTATTTAAGTGTATGACTATGACGACTCAACATGTTAATTAAATAATATGTCAAAGAATGAGATAATTCCTTTAATTAGGGAAGAATTTACTTAAAAATTTGCATGTGTTGAGTAATATTAGAATAAAAAAAATTAAATGAATATCAACTAATAATGTGTTGCACACAAACTTAAAATTTGGGAATTACAATAACGATGCAATTAAAATAAATAAAAAATGTGCGTTTTTTAATACAATAATTGGCTTTAAGTAGAAAACAAAACAACCTTCTAATTTTTTAAAATTAAATCTTATGGTGAAAATTGAAATTTTAAATGTAATTAAATACATATCAACGAGTTCTTCATAAAGAAATATTAGAAGAGAAGAGCTAAGAGGAAAAAAATTATAAGTTCACAATCTTAACGATTAAAATCATTATATATATATATATATATATTATATATATATATATATATATATATATATATATATTATATATATATATATACATACTTTGGCTTTCAAAGTTTTTGGTCAAATAAGCTATTTGACTATTCACAAAATATTTAACTTTAATTTAATTTTGTTTCATTTTATCGTCCATGAAAAGTGTAATTCATATTAAGTTCACTCTAAAAAAAAATACATTTACACACTTGGAAAAAATATCTAGTATTATTATATATACCAATTTGCTAGGTAATGACAAAGACATCAAAATCCTATATATTCAAATCTACCTAATGAAAGGAACATTATTCAATTTAAATATTGTTTATTATTTGGAAATTTACTTACAATATAATTTAAAATAAATTCACATGACTTCTATGATTTGTTATTACACTAAAAGTAATTTTTGAAGTGTTTAATTTTAACCATATTATATGGAAGATGATATATTATGTAGCTAAACCAAAATCATTTTTATAGCTAGGTTGGTCAAATTTGAGTAATCGAAAGTACTTTTTATAAGAAATTTAAAAGTTCTTACTTTATATAATTAGGTGTCTCTTATGTATTTTAAGTAGCTATAGAATTTAATTTTCACAAGTTAAAAAAGTTTTTTTTTCCTCACTATTGAAATCTTGATTAATCATAAATTAATGTTCTAATTATGCTGCATATGACAAATGTGTTTTTCAAATCTAATAGTCAAACACAAAATATATTTTTTAAAAAAAATTAAATATACTTCGTTAAAAAATGCTCTTCAAAATAAATAAATTTAAAAAATTTAACCAAACAGATACACATAAAAACTTCATATAACGAGTGCCCTCAAATCCATTTTTTCTTCATCAAGGACCATCCATTTGCTATTACCTATCAAGCTACATACTCTCTTTTTTTTCTCTCTCTCCAAAACATTTCTCATCTATCATATCTTATTTTTATTGCACAAAACTATAGTGTTAATGTAATTTAAGGATTCGAAATAATATTTTTCTCCAATATGTCTGATAATCCTTTTTATCATGATTACATGGGAATTGGTGGAGGGATCAATAATACATTCCCTTTTTTTGTTGAAAATCCTTCAAATTATAGTAACCAACCAATAACTCCAAATATTCAAAATCAACAATTTGTTCCTTCTTCTTATATGACTCTCACTGAGTGTTTACATGGCTCTATGGACTACAACACACTATCAAATGCTCTTGGTATGTCTTGTTCATCATCATCTGAAGTTGTTTGTCCACATATCGATAATCAAGACTCTACTAAAAAAAATAGCGTCTCTGTTACTCTAGAACCTGTCTTAGATTCACCTCTAGGAGATAATCAAACGAGCGTTGAAATTCCACCAACGCCGAATTCTTCGATATCTTCTACTTCTAATGAGGTTGGAGGGCAAGAAGATTCTTCCAAAATCAAGAAACATGTTCAAGTAAAAGGGAGCCAAGAAGAAGGAGAAAACAAGTCTAAGAAAGAGTAAGTCATTTTTAATTCATTTGCTCACACATAATCATTAGTATAGAGTTGGACCAAAATAGTTGTGTTTAAAAAATCCACTAAATTAATAATAAATAGATTTTGATCTCGATAGATCAAAGTATTGTAGTTGGATTCCATCTATAAAATTTAAATTTTAAATTTGCATCTGATCATAACAATAACAAGGGTTTATTTTCATGAACGATTCTTTATTAGCTAGAATAGGTTATATATATTATAATTGGATTAATATTATATGCTAATCATAGTTTCTAGGTTGATTATCATTGGCTAGACTTTGTATTATTATCCAAAGATTCTTTCACATATTTAGAAAATAATAGTTTGACCATATATGTCATATGTTCCTCTTTAATTTGTTTTATGGTTTTAGTATTTGGGTATAGTACTCAACAAAATCATAATTGTTTTTCTTACGACAATCACATATTCAATATAATCTAATTAATAAATAGGATTTGTGGTGTATATGAAACTTTGAATTCCTGCCTTGTAAAGATAGAAACTTGTGCTTATATTAGTGTATATAATATCGATATCGTTGATGATTATATTATTTCAGGTGCATAGCAAAAAAGAAAGGAGAAAAAAAGATAAAAGAACCAAGATTTGCCTTCATGACAAAGAGTGAGATTGATAATCTTGAAGATGGTTATCGATGGAGAAAATATGGACAAAAGGCAGTGAAGAACAGCCCTTTTCCTAGGTAAAATATTAATTTTTGCCTAATTTCATTCAATTAAATTAAATTAATCTAAAAATAATTAAGAATACAATGTATCAAACCTTAGTCAAAATTAAAATTTTAAAGTATTAATACTAGGATAATTTAAAATAATTACCTTAATAAATAGTTTCTTAAGGAAATTCATAAACATGGGCTAATTCAAATTTAAGTTTTATGTGTTATGAAACTTATATTGAACACATAGCTCGTTTGATTAGTACTTAGTAGAGTTTACAAAAAAAAATACTTAATAAATTTTGTAATGTAAATACAAAATCTAAACAAATACAATATTAAGTTTGTGCCAATTGATTCCAACCCCCCCCCCCCTCTCCCCCATATGTTTCACATCATTATTTACTCAAATCAATTTGATAAAAAAAATATGGTGTCCACTTATCGAACGTTTACATCAGTTCATGTAAACTCACTATAGTTGACTGAACCAATGAAGTGAGAATACTAGTTAATGATCAGTTAAGTATTAAGCTGTAATCTACGTATGAACACATGTCCTGTATCAAATTAATTTAATATAAACATATGAAGTAGATCGAAAAATATTCTTAACTTTTTCTTTAATTTGTAGGAACTATTATAAATGCACAACTCAAAAGTGCAATGTGAAGAAACGTGTTGAAAGGTCATATGAAGATTCATCAATTGTGATAACAACATATGAAGGCCAACACAATCATCATTGTCCATCAACTCTTAGGGGAAATGCATCTTTTTTATCTTCATCACATTTTATGCCTAATTTTCCTCCACAACTATTTTCCCAAATGCTAAATATTCCACCAAACAACCAAAATCTCCTCATTACTTCTTCGACCTATAATAATAATAATAACAATTATTATTATCAACAACAACAACATCAAGGTTCAGAATATACCCTATTTGGTGGAGGCACAAATAATGATGATGCTTCATGGGTCCAAAAACAAGAGCCATCTTAGCTCACTACAAGGTTTTCGTGGCGAATCGACCATTCTTATCCACCAAGAATTTTGTACAAGTTTCTTGTAGCATTGACTATTTTTATATATACATTCATGGTTGAATTTAATTTGAATTTCATGGTGATTGTTCAGAAATATTCGCGACAAATACTGATAGTTTTAGTGGCGATCCTTATGGTTGCTACCAAAAGTAACATTATAGTGGCGACTACTTTTAGTCTATCACGATTTTGTACGATTTCTCCTCTAAAAAAAATAAAGTTTTTTTATCGTGACGATTACTCACTTAAAGATCATGGTGACATAAAATGCGATAGTTTTAATGGCAATTGTAATTGTTGTCACGAAAAATAACATTTTAGTGACGACTATACTTAATTAATTCACCATAAATCGATTTATGAATTTATTTTGTCTTCTCAATTTATTTATTTTCATTTTCTTATGGTACCAACAAATAATGCATTAATTATTATTGGAATCATTCTCTAACGTATGAAACACGTAATGTTTGGGTCATCTTTTTTACTATTCGAAATTTGACCTTTATGAATTTTAGTTTTAAGATATCGACTTAAAGTATTAAACTAATTTTTTTATTATTATTATATGTATTTGCTAAAAGTTCTTAGTAAAAAGATTATTAAGTTCCATCAAACTTATGATAATTACCTATAGCTTAACTATTTATGTAATCAAATCACACATAATTAAACCAAACTAATTATAGCTTAGCTATCATTCATAGGTTTAATAGAAGTATTGACCAAACTAAGCCACTATATAAAGTAATTCACCAAAACAATATATTTTTTAAAATTTTTACAAAACTAGTATAAACGTATTTCACAGTAACGTTTTAAGGTATATTTTATTTTTTAAAAGCTGACGGCGTCAGACTGATATACATTACTCACAGTAACGTTTTACTCCTAAAACGATACTGTTAGTAACGTCTTACTCTTAAAACGTTACTCACAGTAAGGTTTTAGGAGTAAAACGTTACTCAAAAAAATGTTTTAGGAATAAAACGTTACTCACAGTAACGTACATCAACCTAATGCTGTTAGTTTTAAAAATTGAAATATACCCTAAAACGTTACTGTGAATACGTTTTAACTAGTTTTGTAAAATTTTAAAAAAATGTATTATTTTGATAAATTGTTTTATATAATGACTTAGTTTGGTAAAAAATTTGGTTTAATAGCCTGAAATAATTTATCTACTACTACAAATTACTTTCTCGATATAAATTTAATTAATAAAATTTGTGATACGAAAGAATCTATAGATCATTACGTGATTATAAATTATTTTATTTCAAATAAAAATTTAAAATTCATAGAAATTGGATAATCATTTTAAGAAATAAAAAATAAAAAATATCTCACGTCTATCTGTCAGTTCGTACAATATATTAATATTATAATTATATTGACTATAGAGTACATACAATTAATGATTTGAGCATGACATTGTTGAATTTATTTTATTTTATTTTTTAGTGAAAATGGCAATGGAAAAATTGTGAAAGTCAAAAGAGAGCAGGTTATTGTTAGGTTGGGAAAGCACTAGTAGCAGCAGCTAAGAATATAATTGATATAGACTTCTCCCAATACATTAAACTGACGTAGCTAGTAATTTTACGAAAAATATTTAAATTTTAAATAAAAATCGCGATCAGACAGTCATAAAAGTCTTTTGAAATGATTTTTCTCTTAACAACATTTGATATCTTGATCGAAAATATTATGTCGAATTTCAAAGGAATCTTGTATTTTCTATGCTATGTTCATATTTTATAGAAAACTCATATTTTAATGTATTTTTAGAGATTTCATTCCCATAAATTTATTTTATTATTGGTTTAATAACAAGGTGAAATTAAAATAGTTGAGCTTGTTAGAATATTAAGTTACGACTTACAAGTGTAATTGCTATTTATCAATAAAATGAAAATAATTAATAATAAAAATAAAATAAATACAGAATTATAAAACATATCACAAAAAATTTTAAGGAAAAATTACATGAATTGGTATATTTTAATAAATAATTACTGATTTTAGCAATATTTTTTATTTATTACTATTTATAACAATACTATGTTAAATCTGCAATATATATTAAAAGTAAATTATGTATGCAATATATATGAATTATAATTGTTTTTAAAGTATATTATGTTTTTTTGGTAAAAATTTGACACATTGAATTATAAGTGTATTAAAATGTGTGATAAATGAATTATTTATCATTAAACTTTGTATTATATTTGAATAAAAAATTGTTCTTTGTAATATGAATTAAACTTGTATTATAAATGAATTAAAAGTGATTAAGTAAAAAAAATATTATTACTATAAATGGTTAATAATTTTTTATTATAATATATTTATGTAAATTTCTCAAATTTTAAACTAAACAAATAAAAATCAGACATAATGCTTGAATATTGAAATATAATAGCCGGATACAAACGTCAATATTGGAATACAAGGGCCTTTAATCATTAGTATTTAAATATTGACTTTTCGTTTTTATATTCTTAGATATGAATTTATTTTATAAAGTTTCAAATATTTTATCTATTTATCAAAATCATTAATTAAAAAAAATTATTTTACCTTTAAGATTATTAATTTTTTTTAAAGCAAATAATAGTTTTAAAATATGGAAATGGCTACCTGGGCAGCGATTTTATAAAAAAAAAATTAAAATATGGAAATCGCTGACTAGGCAGCGATTTAAAAATTTTTTTACAAAAAAATGAAAATCGCTGTCTAGGTAGCGATTTCAATTTTTTAAAAAGAAAAATTCACATTTTGCAAAATCGTCGCAGTGGCAGCGATTTTGCTTTTTTCGGTGGAGTAAATTGTTTTTGTTCCAGCGATTTTGCCGTTTTGATTAATATAAAATTTTATATACCGTTTTAGAATTTTTGTTAATATTTTATACCCTTTAGGCTCCGAACTCAAATATTTATCTAGTTTATTCCTATGTGCCTTATTATTTGTATACTTTATAGTACTAGTTAGGTAATTTTGCATCACGGATGGATTGGTTTGTTTTGGATAATTTTAAAGCATTTTTCAAAATAGTATTTGGGAAAAAGAATGTATAATTTTAAGAACTCACTTTTAAATCAAAATAATTGATTAGTCATCTAAACAGGTAATACTTCATTAAACATAGAGAAAATGAAAGAAGTATATAATGGGGAAAACTAAACCTTCGTCAATTCGATGAAAGTTCAAATAACCACTAAACTATTAAAATTTCTATGAATTTATTACTTTAAGACGTCTTTAGTATTGACGGTTAATTGTAAAAAATAAAGTTTTTATTTAAAAGTTAAGAGTAAATTAGTAAGAAATACTTCTTATTTATAATTTTTGTAAGAAGGGTAAGAAAAAAAGTAATAACTAATATATATGGGATTATATATATAAATAATCTAAGATATATTTATATTTATACAATAAAATCATTTTTTTAAAAATACTAAAATAATACGAGTTTACAATTTTTTCAAAAGGTCTTACACGATCAAATATATTCATCATCTTATAATTAGATCTATTTTCATTTCAGCCATTAAATATAAGAGTTTATTAGAACATCCAACTCTAATAATGGACTTTATTATGTATGCATAAAAATAACTTGATTGAATATCAACTCTATAGAAAACAACCATAACGAAATGTGATTGGTATCACCTCCTTTTTAATCAGACATCTCGACTTCAAATGTTGAAAACACAAAACTAGACAATTAGAAAGGATTATGAACCCATAATTATGAAAATATGGATTCAATGCATGAACCTCAAAAACTCATAAAATTTAAATTTTGAATTTCTCTCTGACAATCGTGATCACTTTAACCTAAATTCACAACCCAAGTTAGACGAATCACTATTGCAAGAAAATAATAATAAATTACAAGAGTGTGACTAATTTTGTCTTCTAAGCTAGAAATAATCTAGATCAAGCTAAAACTCCATATATTGGTGACTAATTTTGCCTATGGAAGTTCAAGAATCTAATCTCAGTCATAGCCGTAGAAAACATAACTTATATAATTGCTTGGTAAATTCTACACACAGCACTGGAACCTAGATGTAATATGTCCTCTTCGTGTGAGTCTTGCAATGATCATTGTTCATTCCATCATATCGAGAGAAGAAGAATATTGGTCCTCTGTCATGATTCCATGCTACTCATATCTCCATGGACATGAAAATACGATTTGAATACCTGATGAAGAATCTTCCGTTTTGTTGAATCAAGCATCTTTGCACTACGTCGTCTATGAACTCCAAGCCTCAGTGTTTCTTTCCCCTCTTTGGCAGCTCGTTTCCTCACATCAGTCAGTAAAGTCGTTCCTGTGGAATCCACACTTGTCTGGCATTCGGTTTTCTCTGCTACATTTTCTGCTTGCTCCGTGCTGTTTTTGGCATTGTCATCATTCAATTTGCTATCCTGGTTACCATCAGGACTCTTGTTTCCCCACCACCTATACGTTGCAGTAGACAAGCCATCGGATGGAAAACCATATTTGAATTCATCATAAACTGAAGTTACTTTTGTCAAGTTAGAGATACGGAAATGCGGTGAACTTCCAGATTGAAAATTCCTGGTTCCTTGCTGCTGTGAGAAGGCCCCTGCTCTTGGCATTTCCATTGTGGAACTTGTACTCTTGTTTGGCAAGGGGGAGCCCCTACATATTTGATGGGAAGCATCTCAATAGACATTAATGATTTCTATGTTTCTTTCGTTAAGGTAAAGGTTTATTGACTTGAGTACCAAGAAGGTACCAAAACCAAAAGTTACAAAAGACTGCTCGGAATATCCATACAGTCAATTACAACATCTCCCTAGTAACTTCAAAAACTCCATATATTGATCTATATTATCAATGAAACTGCTTTTACACCAACAAAACAAATTATGTAAACACTTGTTTTTAACTCTAGAAATATGGTCTTTTTTGTCCATCAAAACAAGCTTTATATCTTTCTAACCAGATAGCTGGAATATAAAAAAGGGTATAGTTCTCCAGAGTTGCTTCAAAATTTTATGTGTTCTCTGGTGCTGCCAACTCTCCAATAATTCATTCACACCCTGAGACATGATACAAGAGATCCCGCAAATACTGAAGAAAAATTCCCAACATTGTCTAGCTAATGCATAAGAAGTTGTTTCACAGTCTCCAACTCTTCTTCACATAAGTAACTTCTATAACTTGCTGCAAAATCCTTATTCTGACCATTATCCTGAGTAAGGAAAGCCCCTGCACTAATGACTTATATTCTGTTGTGGCACAGTCGTTTGGTCTACCAGAGACAGCTTCTCTACCTGCCAAGATAGAGGTAAGGTTTGCTTACATACTATCCTCCCCAGACCCCACTATGGAACTATATCGGGTGTGTTGTTCTTGTAGTACACTAGTTTGAAGCGAATGCAATAGATAATCCGAAGTTCACGGTCAGCTCAGGAAATACCAGGTATCATCTAGTAAGGTATTACAACAATGCGTGCCATTATATAACCTAAACCATCTAAAATATGGAGGGCTTCGATATTCAAGAAAACATGGTCGAGTATTTAGTTCCTCACTTCGTGGCAGGACTAAAGCTGGAATCAAATTGGGGACAATAATGTTCTTGGCCTATCTAAGTCGTTTGTAAAGAAAAATAATATTTTATAAAAATGATAAAAATGATAAAAGTATAAACTACACCTGATTATATAATTAAAATAAAAAACATGAAATAAGACAAAATATGTACAAAGGTTAAGACATTGAATACGCAAATTAAAATTAAATGATGTAATAAATATAAGTATAAAATTACATCTGGCTGGTACATGATTAGATTTCAGTTCCAGTGTAACCAACCATATCCAATCCAGGGGTAAAATCATCATTAGGTTTTATGCAGTTGAATTGTGATCAATGTATAAGCAACACCACATGTCATGAGATAATGAATAATATGAAATACCCTATTTGCTAATATGTCAAGCATTTAAGAACAAACACTGTACAAAATGAAAATGTGACCCAGTGTGGCAAATTTTGAGAAGTAACAACTCCCTTACAAAGTATCTAATCGGCATACCAGAAACACAATTGTTAATATGGTGGTACATTCACCTCCAGATACCGGTACCACATGCCCCCCTCCCTTCCTGCTCTGTTGTCAATTGAGCAGGTGAGTCAAATATATAAGCCAGCTATACTAATTTACATAATCCTAACATGCACCCATGTCCCATGGTAAAGCTGCATGTATTCCGGCAACTGTCTACTGCAATGTGTACCAATCAGAGAACTAGACTAGTTAATGCAGGGTAAAAAGGAGTTTTAAGAATGACAAAATATTGTATCTCAAATAACTATAATTTATTTCCACAAAGCTCCATTAAGAGTCTCTTACATGTTTTCATTCTGAATTGAGTTTCTAATCCCACCTAATTGTTTTCTAAAGAAAAAGTTTGGCGGAGGAGCACACCATTTCTCAACCTGAGAACCCCAATGTAGATGGTCCAGTACTAATATGGTTTAAAGTTGACAGGTTCCTAGTAATACTAGTAGTTTAACAATGAGTGCCATACTTAAAGTTACAACTCATGAATGGTATAATGAGTAGCTGCAGATATTTAAGTAGTGAAAAAGATGACATCTCGAGAGTTTCAAATGTATGGAGTTTTGTCTCCTATAACAGTCCTTAGCGAAGATGACAGAAACTAGGCCGGAGTTATGCATGAGTCCTGACCACATCAAGTAAACAGGTTAAATTCTCAGTGTTCTTAATCGATCAGTAAGGGCCTTACTCAAAAATCAAGCATTTGAAACATAAAAAGTCATGCTTCGATGAAGCATTACCAACATCAAGTTCAAGAACACAACTAATTGAAGTATTTAATTAGTCAGAGTCAGATAGACATTTTTTTATGAAGAATTTTATTGATATGATTAGACATAGTAAGTCGAACTCAACTAAACAAATTATCACATATTAAATAACTTACGAAAATGATGAGATTGCAGAACTGGCTAAAGAACCATTCTTTTCTCCAGGAGCTTTAGGAAATTCCAGGGATCGCTCTTGTTTTTCCCTTAATGCCTCCTTCTTTATATCTTCAATACTCTTTCCAGAGCTGACCTGAAAATCTCAAATAAATGATACATAAACAAGAAATGCTCAAGCACTTCTTTGGATCTCATTACCGCAATAATGTGTATTGGGCAATGAAAACATGTGAATCATATCACATAATTGACTGCATTCGAAGTGTCTTAACAACCTGAGAAAAGGCAATAGTTCAAGCTATTGGCTCCTTCAGACAGACTTCAGGTGACGTGAGTGCTTAAAATTTAACGTGCAATACACAAGCTTACTTGTGTACAGAAAACAGTATAATTAAACCAGGAATAGATAAATAGTGTTCTATAAATAGATCAAATAATATTTGATCCAACCAGGAAAATATCACCTCAAAAAGTTTCAAAAGGTTAACAAAAACATTCTACTGTCTGGAATCAACTAGGGTCTAGGTAATTCTTCATCACAGAATAAAAGTGCTGGTCTGATAATCTAGCATTTTCTCTATCTTGTTGGAAACTCTTATCTTCAAAACTTTCAGACAGTATACTCAACATAAATGGAGATAAAAATCATGTTCCTTCCCTAAGCTTCAGTTAACTGTCATATTTTTGTTTCTTTTCTCCATTCATCCATTCTAGCCACACATCCACCAAAAAGAATTCCTTATTAAAATATTCTGGTAGCATCAGAATAGGACATTCTTTTAGTTAGTAGCAGACTAGCAGTAAGAGATAGGCATGTCAAATATACATTTTCAAGGCTTTATTTTCTTACTAGTACTGGATTTTTTGAAATTAAATAATTAACAGTTGCCACTGATAGTCACATAAATTAGTGGACTTCTCAAGTTTCATGTATTCGGATTTCCAACAACAATCCATTTTTTGTCGAACTTCCCATATTTGGATGCCTCACATCCTAAGCATGACGCCACGTGTTTCCATTTGGAATAGATACTATCATCGTCAGTCAAAAGAATGAGAAAATTCTTTTCAAAATGATCTAAGAAAAGGGAAATTACAGCTTATCAGGAAAACAGTAGTTTTCTTCTTGAATAAATTGCTCAAAGCCCATAATATTTTAAACTTTTTCGCAACTTACTATCAACTTATTTTTAGTGACATCTACTCCTACGAGCTTATCAAGCACTTGTAACTTACCTCTTTATTCCAATTAATCTTTAAAAAGAGGCCAGGCAAGTCAAAGCAAAAAAAGAGGAGGAGAAACATGAAACTTTTAAATTTTTCTTCTCCCTCTTGGCCCTCATTTCTTCATTTTCATTCTTTTTCTAATCTGTTTTCCTTAACTACTCATGTCTTACTAAATCAAGATATAACTTGCAATCCTTTTTAGAGGTTTAACGGGAAAGCTCCCCCCCCCCCCAAAACCCCCAAATAGTTCGACGAGTTGTGAACATGTGAAAAGTTTAGCAGCCTAGTGTGAACTTAAGTGATTATCTTTTCTGTTACATATTCAGCAATAGAAAAACTTAGGGCACAAAGATGCTTCAAAATGGTAAGAGTTTTAGTGTACTTCTGGAAAGAGTACAATAATTCATACTTGTACAGCCTACCTTTCGATATGGCCACCGCACCAGACCATTCTCATAGCATATTTTCTTGAGAACACTTGCACAAACACCTACAAGATAAATGCCAATAAGCTCAAAAAGTTCCGGTTTACTTGTAATAATACGTACGCGAGAAATCGGTTAACATTGCACACAACTGAATTGATAACAGTTCAAAACAAGAAATGATCAACATAACAGCTGAAAAGTAGTATGATCAACTATACTTCCCTTATCCTTCAAGAAAAAAGTTAAATAGTCAAGTCACGAAGTATATTATAAAAAAAAAACTGTCATTTATGAATGAAAAACATACTACAGTGAGACAGGGGTAGGAAGAACAAACAGCTAAACAACACCAACAAGCAGTTCAGATCTGTATTATTTGTAATGCAGGTTTCGAGTGTATAAGTTCCATGCTCATAATTGTCAGTATATTTTGCTTTTTTGTTAACAATTCCAAGTTCAAATATTCAATAACTATCCAAAAACTTCAAGTTTACAAGGTCGAAACCTTAAATACAAGTATATGTTGAAGAATTTCTTCATTTTTTTTTTCAGAATCCGCCATTTTAGGTATCACAAGTGCAGAATGAAAGGTAGAGAGAAGGAGAATACCTAGGGATTCAGCAGCATCAGAGAGAGGCAAACTGAACAACTTGGAAACGTCATCAAAGGATACAGATTTTGGGTCCGTAATTGGTTTCGGATACGGATTCGGATTCGGATTCTGAATCGGGTTTGGGTTGGAGCTTGGAGCTGAACCTTGTAGATTACTCATGCTCAATTGGACCCCTGGTTCAGTCAAAGACGACAACTAGTTTATTCAAAATAGTATTACCCTCAATTTATTATGATTATAAGTTAATATTTTGAAAAATATAGCAGAGTAAAAGTATAATATTTTTAAAAATTATATAAAAATGTGATTAATTTTTGAAATTGATTTATTAGTGCTACATGAAAAATGGGCAAAAGAAGTAATATATAGTATTTAATTTTAAAATTATATAAAAAATATTGTTTATCTCAATAATTAACTATCTTGACATCAGTAGCGGACTCAGAAATTTCGTTTAGGAGGTTCGAAAAATAAAAATATAAACGTGTAAATGAACCAACAAAATAAAATTTTAAGGAAGTAGTAGTATATAGCTTTAGTGGCGAACCCAAAATTTTCATAAAGTGGATTCAAGATGTAAAAAATAAAACTAAAATGTGGGAATAGAAATTCGAACTCGGATTAAGCCATCTTCGCCACAGGATCAAGGGTTACACTTGTGTTAATGAAGTCAAAGTTAATATATTCATATAAAATTAAAAAAACTGATCAAATACACACACATATACAGTGTTATTTTTCAACGAAGTGAGTTCATATGAACCCACTTGACCCTCTGTGGGCTTGCCCCATAGTAGCGGACCCTTAAATTTTTGTTGAGTTTAAAATCACTTTTATAATGTTTTATAAAATAAATTGAAACTAAAAGTTAAACATTAATAGAGGGACTTGAAACATCGTTGTGTAGGTTAATTTTAAAGGAAATCTGCCACTAGAATACCAATTTTTCTTTGTCATTAAAGGGGGTTTCAAAACATATCTGTATATCTATATGAATACAAAAAATTTTGCCTTAGGTATATCGTGCAAATATTTTATCAAGAAAATTTGAATAAATCGCTCAAATCCATGTGAATCCACCCTTGCTTGATGCAATGGGATAATCCATCGACAATTTACAATATTCAAAAATTATAAATATAAAATTTATTGATTCTCTAAATTCAATACATACATAAATTGAGATTAATACATAGGGCCCGTGCTAGAAAGGACCCGACCCGGTTTCTTCTGATTTTCTGGGTTTTTACTTCTTCTTCTTGTTCTACTATTTCTCTCTGTTACAAAGATTTTCAGTAAGTTTCTTCTTCCTCTTCTTTTTATTGATTTCGTTTCTCAAAATCCTCCATTAAATTTTGCGAAAAGCTTTCTTAATTATACTTCTGTTGAAATTCGATAATTTTTATTTTTATAGACAACCTTTAATCAGCTAGGTATGAAAAGAATTGATTTTTTGTTAGCACTGAATATATATCTGTATGTTTGAGAGCAAAAACAAACCTTTAGGATGTTTTTAGACTCAATTGTGGAAGAAGAAGGGTATTTATGAGCCTTTTTGTGTTAATAGAGTTTTAATCTTTATATATAGTGTAATTAAGGAAGAAAACCCAATTATTTTTGGTTATCCCGTTTGCCTCAATCTTCTCAGTTCTGTTAAAGTGATGCTTTAATGATTTATTTGAGGTTTGGATGAATATAAGGATATCTTTTGTTATAAACTTGTCAAAAGGTAATATCTTTGTAGTTCATGTTTTTACCTTTTTGAAACTTGGCAAAATGCGGAGCTAGTTGTTCTTGGGGTTGTGGTTCTCGTTGCTTTGTATGGTTTCTTCGGTGAATTCCTATTGATTTCACTAAAACTGTCATGACTGAGCTAAGTTTTGGATAGAAAAATAACTTTCTTACTATGCTTTTTACATAAATGTCAAAGTTACTATCTTCGCAATTTTTCTATTTGAGTTTTTGTTGGTTATGTGACAGGGTATGGGGATTATAAAAGACGGTTCAGTGTCAGGAATATTACCGACTAACGAGGTCTTTGCTGTTCATTACCCTGCTTACCCTTCTTCAGTAGAACGTGCTGTTGAGACACTTGGTGGCATTCAAGGTATTGTCAAGGTATTACCATGTCTACATTTTGTTGATTCGTACTGTAACTACTTTGTATAACTTGTGCAAATTACCCACATTGGAATTTGAAAGTTCAGTTCCTAGTCACATTCTGTGTTATTGATGAGTATTTTCTCTCTTGATTCTCTTTACTTTGTAAAAACAGTCGAAAAGCAAGTTCATCTAGTTTAGTTTTGGAGCGGAATGTTCACTTGTCTAATAACTACTATTAAGCTCATTCAAGGTTCTGGAGCAATGAGCACTTAGCCGAGTGTGCAAGAATGCCCCTTTTCAGCTGATGGTGGTGGAAACTTGAAAACATTCCTAACTGTTTTAGCCTAAAAATGTCTGAGCTCCTAGACAAATACTCAGCTGAATTAAAGGCCCAAAAAATAATCGAGCTTCAAGAAAAATACTCAACTGATTGTACCAATAGTGCATGTCGTAATGGATTCGTTTGAAAACAAAATTTTAATGAGCAATCCCAAATGAATAGTGCATGTCATAATGGATTCATTCATTTATTGTGCAGCTACCATTTTTGTTATCTGATAAAATGAAGATGAAAATAGATGTAAGTGGTCGTACATTTATTGCTTTAAGAATGTAAATCATGGGCAGTGGAAATTTACTTCAGAAGAAGCACTTCATGGATCATCTTGAAGTTTGATGAAGCAGTTTGATCTCTTTGTACGTTTACCCGATCACTTAAAATTTAGGACATGAGAACAGTCAACATAAGGTTTCACTATCTAATCTTGCATTATTAACCTTTCTCCATTCCTCATATAGCATAAATATTTATCTAGCCTTGTTGTATCCTAGATTGCAATTTGTTGAGGAACCAGAAGTAGTGAATATTTATGGAATAATATTTGTACACAAAGTGATGATGACAGCTGTTGTAAGAAACAAAGGAGAAAAATATTATTGAATTGTGAATCTATATTATTACACTAAGACTATATAGATATTATATTACAATCCTTTTCCAAGTAGGATTGTATATACTATGCTTGTTCCTATTCCTATTCTAACACAACTCCTCTAGCTGGTGTATACAAGTCATATGAGTTTGTTATAGATGTAATTAATATGATGATCAATGAGAGACTTGGTGAAAATATATGCAAGTCGATTACTCGACTTCACAAATTTTTAACAGTATCTCCCGAGAGTATCTTTTCTATGACAAAGTGACAATCAATCCCAATGTACTTAGTCCTCTCATGAAATACTAATTTGATGTGATATGAAGGGCAGCTTAATTATCACACATAAGTTCCATCTGATTGGGTTCTTGAAATTTTAGTTTTCTCAGCAATTGTTTGATCAACACAAGCTCAGAAGTTGCTACAGTCATTGCTCGATATTCAACTTCTATACTATATCAAGCAACCACACTTTGTTTTTTCCTTTTTCTAAGACACCAAATTACCTCCTATTAAAGCACAATATCCAGATGTAGAACGTCCAGAGTGTGATCCTTCACATTTGTATATCCAATAATATACTCATGGCCTTGATTCTCAATGACTAGTTCTTTACTTGGAGCTGACTTCATATATTGCAGAATACGAACAAATACATCCTAATGACTTATCATAGGGGAAGTCATAAACTGACTTACAACACTGTCAAGAAAAAGAGATGTCGGGTCTAGGCACCATGAGATAATTCAACTTTTTAAATGACCGTCTATACCTTCCAAGATCACTAACTGGCTCACCCTTTCTTGGCAAGAGTTTAGTATTTGGATACATAGGAGTGTCAATGGGTCTACGTCCCATCATTCGTGTCTCCTCAAGTGTCTAAGACATACTTGTGTTGAGAAATAAAAATACCGGATCTGGGCTGAGCTACCTCAATATCTAATTCAGTCTGCCGAGGTCCTTAGTGAGATGGTCAATTTTCTATTGTTTGATATTTTTGGCTTTATAGACATATGGTAAATTTAATGTCTATAGAATTTGATCTTTGCGCCCACTCCTTGTAATTCAGGCTCGAACTTCACAGTCCAATAAGTTGGAGCTCCATTTCCGGCCAGAAGATCCATATTCACACCCTACTTTCGGGGAGCTTAAGCATAGCAATAACTTCTTGTTGAAAATATCCAAGTGTAAAGTAAGGGATGTCCGATCTGCTGACTCTGCTGACAGTAGCTGTGGAATAGCGATACAATCTTCAAGGAGTCTTGTTAATTGTGAACAAGAAAATGCTGCACCGAAGTTAAACGAGTCTAGATGTTTATCTACTGGTGCTTCAAAAGAAATTGAAATGCAGACAGCTACTAATTTGCAGGAGCATCTCTCAGCTAATATTGTTTCTCATGTTTCTGAAGCTTTTCATTTTAATGGTGGGAACTAAATTTCGATGCAGACTACTTCATCTTCTCCAGTTTTTCTTTCTGCTCTACTTTGAGTTGTAACTTTCTAATTTCTTGTTTCTTTTTTTCTTTTGCATGCACAATGGTGCTGCTTTCAAAGGAATGGTAGACTATCAGCATGTTCTCGCTGTTCATGCTGATGATGCAAGAAGGAAAAAGAGACAGTGGGCAGAGGTGGAACCTAAATTTGGTTAGCCATTCTCTCACTATTCCTGCAATCTCAAAATGTGGGAAAATCTCCGTTCTGATGCCTAATTTCTTGAGTTTACTGCTTGTAGAGAAGGGAGGTCTTATGGATGTTGATCAGGAGGATATGATGATATTACTACCCTCTCTGTTTGCCTCAAAAGATATGCCTGATAATATTGTGTGAGATGCTCTGGCTTGTTAATATCTTCTTTTGCAATTTTAACATTTAGATATTGTATACATGTACACACTTTCTTGTTGCACCATGGTTTTAGCAAGCCACTACTTCTTATTGTCTCTGTCTATATCTCTCTCCTTTTTGTCTGTCTCTGTCTGTCTGAGTTTCTGTTAGTGGAAAAATTGCTGCTTTTCTTCTCTTCCTCCGCTATTGCTGTTGTCTCAGATATTTTATGGACTTTGTATGGGTATGTATTTGCTGGGACAATCTTAGTTGTCTCACCATTATTGGTTATTTGATGCAGACCACTTCCTTTGTCTTAGATAATCATTCTCTTTATGAGAGGTATGTTGCTATTGAAAAATTTCAAACATTTTGTAATTTCAGATTAAAATCTTGTACATCTGTGGGCTCGAAAAGAAAACAAGAGGGACGACACAATTGGGAGGTAATTCATTTTGCCTGCATGGAAGAGTTCTCTCTTATTTTAAATTCGTTATTTTCAGTCAAATGTTTTCTGCATTTTTATTTTAATCTTTTCAATCAATCTAACAAGAACACTACAGATCCCATGTCGTGTTGCCTTGGCAGTAGTACATTTCTTAACAAGGAAAATATGTCTTCATAGTTTCATGTTAGAGTAATTCTGGACATTGGATTGCCTTTGATGGACTCTCTTATCCCGTGTCTTGAGTCTATAGGAACATCATTTTTTCTTTTGGTAGTATATTACCAACTGAACCAAAGAACTTGACGTCTAAACTTCAGAGAGTGAGTTGGAGTTGAAATCCCATCAAAGCATCTGCGTCAAACTGAAGAAATCTGGATATAAGTATTTTAGAAAGGAACCACAGATGCTTTGATGGGATATGAGTCTTTTAGAGGACCATATCCTTACCAATTATTACTCCAGAAAGATATTTTCCTGCAATTGCCAATTCGGCAGAACTCCTTTTCTTTTGCATTCTTCTGATATACCAAGATTTACCTCATCTGTGCTACAAGTATTTACTCATGTACTTCATATGTAGATCAGGTTAGCTCATGTAACCAAAAAAATTAAGATTAACTGGAAACAAGTCATGAAAATATACTTGAACTGTATATAAGTTAAATTTGATAAATGGAAGAAATATCATTTTCCCCATAATGCTTGCATACCTTGGCCAGAAAGCTTCCAATTGTATAAATGGAAACAATCGTAAGATATTGAAGTAATACCAATATAGGTAGGACGCCTTTAAAAAAACTTAGGTAGATTTATGAAGTTCGCAAGAGGGATGAGCACGTGTTAGCTGCAGAGTTTGATCCTCTTTAAAAACATTTTGGGGGACCTCATGAACAATGTATGGATAATCGATTCCACCTGTTTCTACTCATTGATCAATTTCTTGCTTCTCTACAAACAACACAAGGGTAGACAGTCATTTTCACCTTGTTTTGTTTTTTATTCTCTATGTTTTGACTTATTTTCTTGGATCTCTTAATTGTTTTTTTCCATCGCTTTCTTATTAGCCTTCATATGTGATAAGACCATTATGAATTATTATGTTCTGCCTTAAGTAATCTTCAATTTACTTAGCGTTTATAGTGCTGCATGCTTGACATACTCTGTTTTCTTTTACTTGACTATATACATACTTCAAATACTTATCACACTAGTATCTTACTGATGAGTTTTTATTTTCTTTTTCAATGTAGAGGGAGATGGAGCCGAGTCTTGCAATTGATTTTGCTATCAAAGATATCCTTAAGTTCTGCAATGCATCTCTGTGTTCTTTGTAGTTAGACTCTGGTATTTAAACCTATTCCTTTCAATTTGTTTGTAGTTAGACTCTGGTATTTAAATCAACACACATGTATCACTCATTATCTTGCACTAAGAATAAAAGTGGTTCTCTCTTTGGCTCTCTTCATAAATTTTGAAATACGTATCTTGAAGTGAAAGGGTGGAAAACATTGACAACTTGGTAAAATCATGGTGAGATTCATCAATAAATGATGTCTGGGAATCACTAGCTCTTTTATTACTGACTCAGCAGCCAGCCAGCCAGTTATTATATTTCAAGTCATCCCTGAGAAGTCTGAAGATTATATTATCTTGAAAAAGTGGATAATAGACATCATTATTCAACAAAATATACATATAAAACAATAAGTCATTCTGCAGCAAGATTGTATTGCAGCTACTTGTTTTTCTGCTTAACATTCATACAGATTCCAAAGCCAGTGGACTGGGAAAAGTACATTCCTCAGGGCTCAGATCGTTGGAGATGGCAGAAGGCAGTATCTGAATTGTTTGAAGAGCGTAAAATTTGGGCTAAAGAGTCATTAGCTGAGCGCTTACATGATAGGGGTCTGAAATTTCGAGATAACATGCTAAAAAGGTAGCATTTACAATTCCTATAGTCTTCACTTCTTTTATACGGATTGAATTATTTAATTATTTCTTGGAAGTGAATATTGCTCGTATGAAGTTTTGGTCTATCTCCATAATTATGCAGACTTCTTTGTGGTGTAGCATATTACTTTTTGAATGGGCCTTTCCGTAGATTCTGGATAAAAAAAGGTTATGATCCTCGGAAGGATCCGGAATCCCGCATGTAAGAATGAACCGATAATCCTTTCTTATATTTTTTTTATTCTTTACTTGTCAAAAGTGTTTTCCTTGTGAATCTCACTAATTGATATGTATTCACTATCACTTATAATGCTTTCTGAGTTTTTTTTCCCCTCATTTTCTGATTTTTTAGAGGTTGTGTCATATATGTCATCCGAAATGTATCTTTTACTAGCTTGTTCATAGTTCGTTTGTATATCTTATATCCGTACAAACCCTGGAAAAACTGTATATTTGCAGTTGTGAGAGGTTGGAGGGGGGTGGGAGTGGGGGTGGGGGGACAGAAATCCTATGACAGCATACAGTTTAGGACTTAAGGTGAAAAAGTTCAAACATACATCTTGAAACTGACCAGATTTAGAAGTGTGATCTATCCTAGAGATGGAATGCCACTTTCTCCGGTGTTCCCCTCTATCTTTGGCCCTCCCCTTTTGTCTTCTTTTCTTCTGAAATAAAGCTGATTCCTTTTCCTCACAGGTGGGATAAAGAGAGAACTTTATATCTCTAACTCTCTTCCACTTTGTAAACCTGTTTTTATTTTTTGGTAAACTCTTACTCTTGTTAGGAAACTAAGGAAAGGAAGAAAAAGGATAGGAAAATGGGGAAGAAAGTAAAGAAATACTTTTTGTTTTCAGTTGCTTTTGTGTGTAAAATAAGAGGGAGAATAGGTTTCTACCCTTTTATAGCTGTCTTCTCCTTTAATATGTGGGTCCATAACAAATATCAACTTTCTCGACCTCATTTTATTATATGCTCTTTGATGAAACAGTTCTCTTCCTTTCGCTAAATACTAACCACTTCTTGCCAAGGGCCTACTGATTCTCTTTCCATATCAATATCTTTATTTTCAATAACAGAGTTATATGATCCATTTATAAGTATATGCATTTTTCTTAATCTGGTATTTCTTAAGCCTTAAGGTACTCAGAATCAATTCTCACATGTTATTTACAGTTGTGGTTTCTTTTGAACTCTTCATCATGCCAATAGCCCACTTCTTGCATTTTTCTTAACAGATACCAGAATATTGATTTCCGAGTGCACCATGAATTACGAAGCTACTGTGAGAGCCGTTCGTCATCTGGGTAGGGAATCCATTCACAACTCATATATATGTTTCTTTATAATTTAAACTCTCTGAGTTCTCTGTACTCATGTAGGTAAGAATGCTTTTATCTTTATCTCAAATTGAATCTTATCCATCTTTAAGCTTACATTACCTAAAATAGAAAGAATCTTGCTTGTGTTGTGCAAAGTGCACTTTTTTTGATTTTTCAGAAGTACCTCAAGATATGTCCTATATGTCTGGTTTTGGATGTCAACAGGATTACATGTTTCTTGAGTTGTGTTCTTCTGATTAAACTGGAATAAATATTGGCGAGCTATTAAGTTCAATAAATTGATAAAATTTAAAACAATTCTTAAGCTTATTCAGCTAAAGCTAACATGAAAAAAAAATCATATCTCTGGCCTTACGGTGTCTTTAGATTGCAATCATTTCATATCGCTTGTGATCTATGAATCCCTACAAGGAGAGAGCCTTATGTCTAGAGATTGTTCTGTAAAACAGCCTCTGCTTTGATTATGCAGTTATGGCTGCATATTGTTTAAGAGAGTGTCTGAATTACATTCAAATGAAAATGATTATTAATTTCACAAATTAATACTACTTTTTAATTTGATAACCATGGTGTGTGGGCCAACTTGCGTGTACTTCGACTAATTTCACAGGGTTCCTACTCACTCACCAACACACAAGTACTAGGTAACTCTGTCTGCTCAGGCTTGGACAGATGGGAAGAAAACACTAAGTCCACTGGGATTTGAATTTGAAACTTCATGGTTCTGAACCCACACCATTGTCTACTAGGCCACATCCTTGGAGCTACAAGTTTAAAACCTCTTAATGTGTATTGATAGAATCCAAGATAGAATGAATAAATGCAGTTGCTAACTTCTTTCTGCAGCTGCATGTTCTCATATGTTTTGCTTTTCTATTCATGTTGTTTAACTGGGAAGCAATTAAATGAAAATGATTATTAATTTCACAAATTAATACTACTTTTTAATTTGATAACCATGGTGTGTGGGCCAACTTGCGTGTACTTCGACTAATTTCACAGGGTTCCTACTCACTCACCAACACACAAGTACTAGGTAACTCTGTCTGCTCAGGCTTGGACAGATGGGAAGAAAACACTAAGTCCACTGGGATTTGAATTTGAAACTTCATGGTTCTGAACCCACACCATTGTCTACTAGGCCACATCCTTGGAGCTACAAGTTTAAAACCTCTTTAATGTGTATTGATAGAATCCAAGAGATAGAATGAATAAATGCAGTTGCTAACTTCTTTCTGCAGCTGCATGTTCTCATATGTTTTGCTTTTCTATTCATGTTGTTTAACTGGGAAGCAATTAAATTAAGTCTGGTATCCAACTCAACTAGCCAATATGATCTTACATAAATCTGAATTAATTTGGTCTTAGTGGATAATGATAGCTAAATAGTAAGACTTTTTTTAATGCCGTATTTTCTTTTTTCTACAGATTGCAACATAGATGGGATGACATATGTGCCTTCTGTGTTTTTCCGTGTAAATGTCAGCTAGCATTGCAGCTTTGTGAACTCAAGGATGACTACATTCAACAAGAAATCAGTAAACCTTCAAAGGAAGAAACTTGCAATGTATGTTATATTTAGTAAAAAATTGATTCTCAATGAGAATCCTATATATTTTCTCAGGTTTATGAAATGTAAGTTATATGTTGATGCATGGATGGCTTGTGGTGCTCATGATGCCCCTGCTTTCCGCAAATCAGAAACAACATTAGCATTTAGTTGTTCAGTATGATTGGAGTTTATGACGCCCACGTAGCAAATTTCCTGATTGCCTTTCCTTGCCAAAGTTAAAAAAGACTTGTGTGATTCACTGTGTAAACTACTGATAGAGTTAGTCGAGAAATGAAAATGTGTGAAACTATCTTTGAGATATTAATATATTTGTGTGTGCTGCACTCATGCACATATTGTCAAAAGTCATGTCTTTTCGAAAGACCTCTTATTCTGAAAGATAATTAGATCAATTGACTTGAAAATCTTGAGGATTAGAAGTCAGTCTGGCTTAGAAGAGATTTTTGTCCACTAGAGATTGATCGTTTTACTTCCTTTTTTAGCTATGCTAAGATTCATGTTACCTCTTGATATTTTCTTATTCTTTAACCCTTTTTTTTTTCTTTATGTCTTTTGGTTCTCAAATTGGATGTATTACTATGAATAATGAACTTCGTTAATTATATCTAACATGCTCTGCCTGGTGCCTTGTTCCTTCTTATGTACATGAGATAGTTGATTGTTTGCTTCCTGGGGGTTGTATGTGTGTGTATGTGTTGTACTCCGATTTGCTTGAATGGTTCCATCTTTGTGTATTCTGACAAATACTGAAGAAATCTCCAGTGATACTTTTCCTCTGATTATTTTATTTACAGAATGTAACAGGATGGTTCTCCTTTCATACTATTGATTGCTTGAGACGTCGTATTGATGTGAGATTTATGTCAGTATGCCCTCATCCGCGTGCTGAGTCTTTACTAAATTCTATGTCCACCCGCTTTGAGAAGTCAAAGAGGACTCATACGTATGTGAAAGTTGCAAGACCAGAAGAGCAAGAAAAAACCAATAAAGGTTTAAAGCAGTCAGTGTTATTTGTAGTCTATTTTATCAATTTTAATTGTTGATATAATTATCTATCAGGAAACTTAATTGTTAATGTAATTAACTTCGTATTTTTGGAAATTTCTAAATCTTAAATATTAAAGCTAAAATTATTCCTCAGCTGATTTGCTCTCTGGAGTGCTTTCAAACTTCTGAAATTTATTTTAATCTTAATATTGATATATTTTATCTTTTAACTAGTTGTCATTGTATTAATATCAGTGCTTCCACTCAAGTATTATCTCTTAATAAGTTCCTTGAAATGTCAGATGCGGAAAACAATGAAGTCGATGAACAAGCAGAAAACCATGACGTTGATGAACCTGATGATTTAGAAGATTATGAAGATGAGTTCGATGATGATAATGTTGAAGAGGAGATGGATGCATATGAATCTCTTGACCTCGTAAGTTTATATTTATATATTGGATGCATTCACAAGTTATTTGTAATAAGCATTCCTCATTGTGAAGTCACCTGATGCATCCTCTTCTCAGGCTGTCCAGGAAGGGAATGTCTCTCTACATGATGATCCACGTATCCTTGGAATAAGACCATATTTATTATATCATTTTTCTCTTATTTGTACATGCTGATGGATGGGATTAGTTGAATGATCCGTAAACCTGCAAGAGAACTGATTTTATAGTTTAGAGTCATTCTCCTTTTGCCTTTTCCTTTCTAGGGTCTTCTAGTGATCAACTTCTGGTTTATTAACATTTGGCATTGTGTGCCTAGGATTTTGTTGGCAATTTTAGTTTCCTATATGTACACAGATACAAACCACGATAATGTTTCAAGAGATTACTTGCAAGAGCTTTTTGGCAATTTTCCATCAAATACAGCCGGGATGGATGAAGTGCAAGATGATCAAAGTCTTGGAGAATATCAGATATATGACCAATACAACGATGACTCTTATTCCGAAGATGAGGACTACTAAATCATCATGTTAGTGTTCTTTTTAATCTTTTGCAAAATCATACTTTCCTACTTCTGGCAGTTTTCCATCACTTACATACCATAATCTTTTCCGTGCTATGTCTTTGTGGGTGTTTTACATCTTAAATCATAAACAAATATTTTTCTGGTGCAACGAATTTAGTATTCTTTCGATCTTGAATAGTTATACTTGTCATTTTCCCCCTCATACTAATCTCAGTGAATAGTGTATTTGGTATGGCTACTAACTCCCTCATCTTGTTTCGAATCTTTTCTGGGGATAATTGCAGGCTAATTAGTGATGGAGTGAAGAACTGCTGCTGCAGAAAAGGGTGGGAATGAAGCATTTACCTGACCTCAAGTCTACAGTGAAAAAGCTTAGTGTTGTCAGTATTTCCCCCTAAACTTGTTCTGGAAAATCACTAGGCACATTTTAACTTTACGAGCATCCTATTACTCTGAACTTATATTAAGACAACCCCGCGACCCTAAGCTGCCATGTGGGGAAGGTTGTGAACTCACCTCCAGTTAGGAGCGTGAAGGCTGCATAGAACTAACTGAATGAATATTTTCGATTAGAAGCTAACCTGTGCCAAGTGTAGAGGTGTTTTTAGTACTATGAATAGTTTTGGAGATGAAAGTAATAGTTTGCGTCAAATTTGAAGGTGTTTTTACCTTGTCTCTTTATTTAATCTTCTCTTAACTTTGGATGCAAGTACCAGCATAATAAGACAACCTTTGTTATTTGATTTATTATTCTATTTCCTAATTGTACCTTGTCAAAACCAAAAAAATTGGCTAAACTCTACATTTAATTGCATATGATACCATCAATCCATGTAATTATAGTTCTTAGCATATTCTTAATAAGTTCAAAAAAAAAAATGTGTTTGACACATATGGATGGAGAGAGATAGACACAATATGGGGTTGAGAATCATGAGGTCGAGGTTGTGGATCAAGTTAAAAATTATTTACGCATTCTAAAAAAAAAAAAACAAAGAACGTATGTCGATATTTTTTAAATTCAAAGATAGTAATTAACAAGAGTCAAGAATTTGAACTAAAGAATTCAAGTATATAATACCTCAGATTCGAAGATAGTGGCAAAATCAGAAATTTGAACCATAATTATATCCTAAACATGGAAAATCCACATATAATCCTTAAAGTACATGATTTCAAACTCAAAACACAAGTGAAATGTACAAAAATATAGCTAAAAAAACTCTAATTTTCACATCTTAGTGTATAATAAACATCATTTTCAGCATCTTTTGTTAACACCAATTTTTATTTTTCAACTAATGATCTCTTTCCCTTCTCATGTATATATATATATTCCTCTTATGATCCCTTCGTTAGAAGCAATGAAAAACAAGTGAAAACTTTGTAAATTTCTAAGTAAATAAACCAAAAATACAAATTTTTTTCTTGTTCTAGGCAACATACATATATGGGAAAGAAAGTAATAATGAATAATTCTCAATATCAAAAGAAGAAGAAGAAGAAATATGACTTCAACAAATTGATAAAATTGTTGAAACCAAAAGTATATATTACTGAGTCTTGTAATTTCAACAACTCACTGGTAATAATAATGGTTCAATTATTTCATCACCATCTCAAGATCAAGTAAGCCAAGAATTGGATTTTTGTGAAGAATATAAGAGAACAGAATCATGGTTATTATTGGAGTCTGATAATTATTATAACTATGTAGAGTATCATCAACAACAATTAGTGTCTCTATATGATTTTGATTAATCATTTATGTAATCTTTTCTGATTTGTATAAACATATCATGTGCACATATATATAAATAGTCTGATCTTTAACGGCAATAGCTTAACTGTATCTAAATATGTGTTTTTAGCGGCAATTATTGTAAATGTCTCTCTTAAGGCTTAATTACCGCATCGTTTTCGTCTTTCAAGTGTTGTTACTCAAAAGAATAAAATTCCAAAGTGTCACATTTACAAATAATATTACATGTTCTTTGTTTGTACTATGCTATAGAAATGTACATCATGTAGTGAGAATAGGTGGGAGAAACTGAGACTTGTTGCCAAGAATAGCAGCTTTTGTGTCTGGGAAGAACTTGAATCCAGGAAGTGTTGTAATCTGTCCTGTGTTCGAATTAATATCGATAGGGTAGCGAAGAAGGTGGCCTGGAAGATCTATATCAAATGTATCATTTGAATAAAGTTTCCAGCTCTCATCAGCCATGCCATTTACTTTCCTAACACATTCTAGACTCGAGGGATCCGCGAAAGAGTCATCTGCATAGTTTAGATGTTCACACCATAAGGACATTCGAAAACCATAGATTTTCCCTCTAGGTGGTTGATTAGATGCAAGATGATATGGTTGGTAGCCACCCATAGCAATCTCAGAATCTCTTGCACCATCCATTGACCTTTGATTGATGTTAGCAGATCCAATTATAATGTATTCATCATCAACTTCAAGAAAAGAACAAAAGAAGCAAACATTAGTTTGATCAATAAAGCTAAAATTGGTATTCCCTCCGTTTCAATTTGTTTGTCTGGTTTCTGACTTGACACGGAGTTTAAGAAAGTAAAAAAAGACTTTTGGAATCTTGTGCTCTTAAGCTAAAGATGTGTAGAATGTAGCACTTAAACATGTCGTGGAAAGTTGGAACTAAAGAGTTGTCAGAAAAGGAAAGAGATATTCAGAAACGGATTAAAAAGGAAGGGAACTAAGACCAAAAATATTGAAATTGTTTACTCACCGATCATCATTTTTGAATGAACGTAGATCATAAAGCGCCTGAATTCTTGAGCTCTTGCATAATTAGTATCAGGAACTGGTTTCTGAGGAGGTTTGTATTCTCCAGGCTTTTCGACTTCACGGTTTCCAAGGCAGAAGAATGTCAAGTACTCTCTAGGATCAGCATTAGTATTTCCCTTGGCCTTTAGGGCATTGCATATGTCTGTGTACATCATTTCCATTGTCCTTTTTTGCCAATCTAGAATTGCCTGAACAGAATCACTTTCCGGTATACCTTCTGGCCACATTGGAAGAACAACGTAGACCGTAAATCTCTCCCCTGCTTGAATCTTGCTCACAATCTTGAGTGAGATCTCCTTTGGGATAAGATGCAAAGCTCCGATATCCTCGAGCTTGATATCAGTTGTAGGCTTCCAACCATAGCAACTTCCAATAAAGTATTGGTTTTCAATGTAAATGAAACTCTTAGCTCGACGAATGGCACTAATGTATGCATCGTGGATACTTTGATCAATGACGTTGTTTTTTCCAGTAACAAGGCCTACCTCAGAAGCTTCGTCAGGTTTTACAGGGAAGTCGGTAACAGCACCACCATCAATAGACCGAAATATCTGAACATTCCAGGTTTCTCTGTCCCTTGATGCTGTAACTTCCGTTGGACGAATGATAAACTTATCAAGCTCACTTATCGAGTAGATAAATCTATTTCCAATCTGCTTCCTCCACCTTTGTTCAAAATTATACAACACATCCCACGCAACGGGCCCTTCTAGCCTACAATGAATGTCATGCCAAGGCTCTCTTGGACCACCTTTCGCGATGGAAGAGCCTGGAAAGGCAGGCTGATAGAAATCTTGCTTATGTACTGTATCCAATGTCCTGAATAATGAGTGATCTCGAGTATCATATCGACCATCACAAAGATCAATACCACCAAGAAAACTTACTATCATCCTTTTATGTGACATCCCTCCTGGAATTTCAGTGTCTACCACGATCGTCTTTTGATGATGAGTAAACATTGTACCAACTTGAAACCCCTGAATCACTGTCTTTCCACTATCAGCATTACGCGGACATAAACAACAGTGAACATCCGTGTTCTTAAAATAATCCGCGGTTTCTTGATCATGAGTTGACATTAGTCCATCTCTTTTTAATACCTCATCTGAAGTTCTATCATCCCAAACTAGCAATAGAACATTAACTCCTTCACTTGCTTTCTTTTTCAGGAGCTCCCCGAGAGTAAGTTCTCCGCCTACCTTTGGCCTTCTTGGATTTCGTATCAAGGTAATTTTCGTATACACAGACCATCCGGCTATATAAATCATATGCTTTGCATTGCTGATTGCATCAAAAATGTCTTCCCAACATCTCTGTGGTTCGAAAAGTCCTTGTGACTTGAGATAATTTGTGATATCATCGTCTGAAATGTCTGCATCGGGGTAAAGTGTAACTTGACACCCCTGTCTCTCCTTGAAAAACGTATACGGGAGTCCTCCAAATGCAGGGGAGGTAATGCCTCTAGACCAGTTACTGTCTTGCTTTACGCTATAGAACTGCAACCTTACATGGATTTTTGAATGACCACTTATCGGATGTCTCTCTTCATCTACTATAGGTACCCATCTATCGACTATATATCGATTCAAGACTTCCTCAACAGGTAGATAAGCTCTTCCAATTAGTGTTGCACTAACAGGATTCTCATCTTTTACTGTAAATATGATGTTAGAAACCTCATGAGCACAGTATAATCGAAATGTGTCATTCCAATGAGGGTTCGAAGGCTCATTTTCCGCGATTCTAGTTCTTCCAACTCTAGCCTTATCAAAATCTATGGTTGCATAAAGTTTTGTAGCAGAAATCTGCAAAATTTGTAACACATAGTGAAAAAAATGTTTATAATGGATAACGGATAGAACTTTCTCTGTCCCAGTTTACGTGACACAGTTTGATTTGACACAAAGTTTAAGACAGAAACGAAGAGTTGTACTTCTTGAACTATAGATCATTTCATTAAGGGTAAAATGGTAATTTTGAAGTTTAAAGTGTTTCCAATTATAGAGAAGAGACATTCTTTTTAAGACGGACGACTATAAAAGAATCACATAAATTGAGACAGAGAGAGTATCAAATACAGTTATATTAAAGTTGGTACCTTTGGCGCGCAGAAGAACAATTTCTTGACATTGTTCAAAACTCTTTTGGTTAATTTCTGGGGAGATGTCTATATAAGAAAAGATATGGAGATTAGAAAAATGTTGGAGGCTAAAATGGGATCAAATATTAATAAAGCACATAAATATGTATTATTACCATTATATTGAGAATTTCTAATATAATGTCATCAACCTTAATCAACACTTGTTAGGCATCACACTTCATTGGTATTAGATTTTAGTAATTTCTATAACTGATTGAACTAAAAATGGCTGACAGATGTATAATATAGTATAATCCATGAATAATATGTGTATAATAAGGTATAATATGTGTATATCAACTAAAAAAAAAAAGTAAACAGTAAATTTGTTCGGATATTTCTATTAGCTATATGTTTCTTCTTTTCCATGGGAAAATAAGGCAACAAGATTTTGTGTCACATGGCTAGATTTTTGTGATTTTTACATCTTGAATTACTATACTATATAGTAATAAATTTGTAAAGCACACACCCCTTTTATGTATACAAAATATTATTTTGAATGAGTTCATTAACATTAAAGTTTAAACTATGGTTTCATAGTTTTACTACAAAAATATGCCTCTTAATCATGTGCAGTTATGACCAAACTAGTACATGAATCAATTTTGTCAAAAAAAAAACCTCTTTCATTGCTTATTGTTAAATTGTAGATGCGGATTTGATATTTAAAATTCGATGAGATCAGAGTAATTGTAATTGTATGAATAAAATTTAAAAAAAAGATAATTAATGGTAAAAAGTATATTTGAACTATCATGTGTTGGTGAGTTTTTTTCTATCCGATAATACAAGTCTTATCAGGTGTTCACATTTACTACGTACTAAAACTATCATTAATTATTTTTTAAAAACACACCTCAATTATTCGTTTGTTCTCTTTTCCTACCTGAACAATGATGATATTTCAGGTAGGAAAAGAAAACAACCGACAATTAACGTATACATAACTAGTAATAATTCAAGTAGGAAAAACAATCACCTAATAATTCAAACAGAAAAAGTCACAAAAAAACATGATACTTTCGATTTTTTTTTAATCATTAACTAAGTTAAAATTCTTTTTTTATATGTATACATAGTTCGAGCAGAAAAACTTACCGGTCCACAACAATCTGCACAACCAGTCCTTATCCTATCAATTTCATAAATTGTAGCATGAAGAGTCCCATGCAACAGACGTGGACCCATTTTTCACCTAAGATAGATTTTTTTTTTAAAAAAAGTCAAATAAGATAAATATATAAAGCACAAAATTGAAAAAAGTAAAGTAAAAAAAAAAACAAAGAACCTCAAAAAGGTAGTTTTTGTCTTTAAGGAGATGAGAATTTGTGTTATACTATTAATAAAAACTTATATATATATAACACAAAAAAAAAAAAAAGGGCTTTACTAAAACTCTTGGAATCATGTAAACACATGAGTTGAAGCAACTTCCTTTAAGAGGAATCAGTTATTCTAAAGATAGAATTGTCATTTTGCTTTGAAAATTGCTTTGTTTGTGAGGTTTGTGTATTTGATCCCAAGTAAGTAGATAATTTCATCATTTCTACAATATTTATGTAAAATAATATTTTCACTCATTTTATTTTTTATTTTTGTGAAATTAAGTGTTTAGACAAATATACATATTACTTTTTCTAACCACTATACATAGATTATACACATATTATATATGAATTATGCATATATTATACGCTCGCCAGCTATTTTTAATTTAATCAGTTGAACAAACAGCTATTTAGTTCCAATTATCTTTTAGCTTAATCATCATACGACTTGTTATATCTTGCATGTATGTCTCTATGTATTTACTAAAGATGAAAAAGGGAAATTACTAAAATACCCTTTTAAAACTTTAATATCCTATTTAATTGACCCTTCTATAATCAAACTAGCCATTTTAAACAAGTTAGACAAATAGTCCAAGGCAAACCTTTATACTCAACCATTAGTGGAGTTGAGAAGCATCCTTTTTCTTTGCCTCAAGAGTTGTTTGGTAAGATTCTCAAGCAAAAGCAATATTAATTTGTTATGTTTTTAATGAAAACACCACTAAACTTAACGCGAATCGTCAGTTTCATCTTCAAACTATAACAACCTTAAAAATACCCTTTAAAATGACTAAACTCAACTTAACTACACCCTCAATCTTGCGGCACGAGTAAAATACACTCCTAAATTCTTGTCAAACTTAGCAGTTTAGGAGTGTTTCCAAAACTTTTTTAGACTTTTTTGTTAAGAGTCTTGATGCTACAAGATTTTGAAACCACTTGCGCTGTCATGTGGATCTAAATTTAATCAGTAAAGTAGATGAGTGTTTTTCATGGCATATTACACGTACTATTTTCTGGATGTTCTGACTATATTAAACTGAAATTGCACACCCAAAAGTATACACTATATATATCCAGATACAGTTTTCACAGCTTGAATATGAAGAACTTTATAATATTTTTTAAAAAATATTACAGAATACATATCCTTCTCTCTCTCTCTTGTAAAGGAAAGAGAAAAATAAATAAACCAAAACCATTGCTAAAATGTAAACAAGAGAGAACACAACAGTTTCATCGGAGAATCGCGTTTATTGATTATTGTTGTAAGCTTATAACACAGTAGATAATGTTGATGGAAGAAGTGTGCAGCACCAGCAAGAGTTTGCTGAAGTAACAAGGACTGTAAGACCAACGGCCAACGCTGTTAAACTGATCGTGTACTTTGATTTTTCACTGATGGCAATATGCTGAATCTTCATACTTTCCATCCCACCTGTTGATCGGATTATGTTCAACGATGAAGTTAATCACGAGTTCTTCTTTTCTCGGACACAATGTCAATCGTATATACAGTATGGAAATGAAAATTGCACCAGTTCATACCTGTCCTGTTCATTTTCTGAAACCTTAAGCTCGAAATCTTCTTCAAATGGCTCAAATACAAGGTTGACTTGCTCGTCCTGAACGTTTTCAAGAGTCAAAGGGTCCCACTGAGGATGATTGCAGGTTAGATAACAACGTTCCAAGTCGGAGAGGACGCAAAGAGAGAGCAAAGTTAGTGTAATCACATTTAAATCTATTGTATAAATCATCAAAAAATGCTTTAATTTACCAAATGTGACATAATCAGAAACACGAAATGTCCACAAAAACGTGTGTGTGTGTGTGTGTGAGTGAGAGAGACATACTTTCGGAGAATTGTCCTTGTCAATGGTAAGAGCTCTGATACCCTTCATAATATGAGACAGGATTGCAAGTTAGATTCGAGAAGATCAATTATATCGAAAGCTGAACAGCATTTCAGTGATTACCTCATAGACATCACCAGATATTCTAGCTCTCAGTGTATTTATTGTAATTCTGAATTCTTTCTTCAGACATTCAGATAAGGTTTGCTTCCTCCCTTCCCGAATCTGAAAATATTTAAATATAAATAAAACAATGCAGAGTATACAGCATAAGAGAAATAACATAATTTTATGCAACTCTTTTTGATCAAAAGGAATAGCTTGCTACTAAATATGCATCACAGAATTTCCGTTAAAACGCATAACAAGTTAAGCATATCTCTCTCTTTTACACACTGATTGATAAGTTTATCATATCCTTCAAAGCAATTATCGTCTACAACTTATTAGGAGCACGGATGTTGTCCGTACAAAAACCAGTATCACTATGAACCTACTAGTAACATGAAAAGTCGAATGAGCATAGTCTGCTTCACTAGAATTTAAACGAAACAACAATGCTTTTGTCCTAATTCACAGCTAGGTGCTATTTTGCATAAGTTTGAAAAAGATAAGACTGTTCCAGCACTAGATAAATTGAGAGCTGCTATATCGAATACGAAGGGAATGTGACCATTTCGATGGTCTACTCTATGATAGACTATAAGAATTTAGAAAATAAAGATTATATCAACCATCATGATATCCGAAAAGGAAAGTTTTGACTGATTTTGTATGAAACAAAAAGGAGGAACTAACCGATCTTAGTGTAATTTTTAGACCTGTTGGGGATGACCTTTTTAGGCCTTTAAGCACTGGAACAATCCAACCATTTCCTTCTTTGCCTGCCTCAGTTTCCTGAAACAAAAGAAACCATCGAATTATTTATGTTATATTTATTATAAATCATCATTTTTACAATGCTGTGAAGAATTGTCTTACAAATGAACTGATAATCTCTGCAACAGAATCCTTGGAGAAGCACTCATCAATTATTGACTGCCTGAATGAGCAAACATATGTTACTCTTGATTTTCTTGATGAAAGAGTATAGAGTACAGTAATTATGACAAATATTACTTTTTCAAGATACTTTCTTCATCGATCTGAACGTCTGTAGAGAACTCCTTGATTGCAGATCCCACAGCAGCCTCGTCGCCAGTGTTTAAGCTTAGTAAGTGCTTCTCTAGCTCTGGCAGTTTCTGACATTTTAAAATAGCAAATAGAGTCAACTCTGTAATTGGTTAAAGAAAAGAAAATACAATCTCAAGTCATTCACAAAATCGAAAACCGTTAAACTTTTATGTACTTTATGTTTTTATTTTTTTGTGCTTCATCCATCTGCAGGGACTATGTTGATTTTCTGTCTGGCTGGCATAAAAGTCCTATTATGAACTAGGGAACTTGACGAGAGACAAATCAAACAACGTGTGTTGATAAAGTGGTTCATTAGAGAATAACTCATATAGGAGAAGTTATTATAGTTCATTCTGGATTTGCAGGATATCAAATTGACTATGTAATGAATTTTTTGATATATCTCTACCTTCAGGCATATCGTATTGCATATAGTATGGCATGAAAAAGAATCCAACACAGACAATATACTTCGATGCACAGGAATGGTGAAAAGAAAACACTACAAAGATGTAATGCATGGACATCCAGTTCATGGCATAATGTACTCGAGTACTAACCACTTATAGGTCGAAAAGTGTTTAGTTTATACATACAAGAGGAACTATCCAATGAGATAGAGTTACTGATATATTGGCCATCCAATGTACTATTAAGGTGGTTTTCTACTCTGATATCTTCTGGATATTCCAGTTGAAGCTTATCCACGGTCTATTACATGATATGATATTCCAATTAAAACGTATGTCTGGTCCATTACATGGAAAATGAATTAACGAAGATTAAGTGTTCTGTCATCCATGAGATAAAATCTTGTTTTTATGATTTGTATTTGGAGTAAGAGATTGTTGTCCATTAGACTCACCTCCAGAGGTACAAAATGTGTTGCAAGTCCAACAGCTACCAATTCTTTACCGTTCAGCCTCACTCCAGTTAAACCCAAGTATTCCCCTACATAAACAGTAAATGCATCACAAATTCTCATTTGGTTCTTCGATTAACACAAATAGCATAAAGACAAACTACCTTGTCCCGATGCTATTTTAATGCTTACCGAGTCTACCAGGAAGTCGAGAAAGCATGTATGAGAAACCGCAGTCCGTGTGGAAGCCTATACTTGCTTCAGGAGTGGAGAAAACCTACAAAGAAAGAGTAAGATGCAATATAGTTAATACACTACTTGAAAAACAATATGTAGTAGATATATTTGTACGAACCGTCTTTTCAGTCACAACAGAGAACTTCATTGGAGCCATTAAGGATGCACCTCCGCCCATTGAGATTCCATGAACAAGAGCAACCTGTACAGCGTATAAAACGGAAGTCAGAGACGAGTTTTCAGAATCAACACGTGCTCGATTCTATTTCAATATAAGGATTGCAGAAGAGTGGTATGAGTACTGCACCGTGGTCTTTTTATATGTATGAATGTGATTGCAAAGCCAATACATTCGATAAACAACCTCAAGGCAGGAATCCTCTGTGAAGTACAAGTTACAAATGCCAGTAAACAAATGGTAATTCAATAGTCTATAGCTATGTCACTCGAACTCTCCAAAAATGCTGCAGTGCAGTGTCAGATCCTCCAAAAGTAGTGATCCGACACGCACCTGGTGACATTTTTTAAGAGTCCAAGCAACATAGATCGAAAGTAAACAACAGAACTTTTTACTGTTACAAAATATTACTTGTATTCCTGCCATTATAGAACATCTTCAAATCCCCGCCAGCAGAAAAAGCCCGGCCAGCTCCCTGTTCATTTTATGAAAAACGAAACAAGGCTGAACAACATTTTCAAAATTCTCATCTCAATCATATGTTAGCACTAGCTAGAAATTACAATAATATAAGAAACAATAAAATTTGAAAATTTTGGAGAGCAGAAACAGATTACTAACCTTGATGATAACAAGTTTCGCATTCTCATCAATCTCCCACTTCTCGAGATTTGCTGCAAGAAGTACTACCTACTTGAAGGAAATAAGAAGTTTTATTATATACACTAATGGTCTGAACTATATGTACATAATCAGGTCACTAACAAGATACTTAAAGCTTAAAAGCAAATCTCTATGATATGTATTACTCCGTTCGTTTCAATTTGGTTGACAATTGTCTTCTATTCAAAAAGAATGTCTCCTTCGTTTTTTAATTTCTACTTTCTACTGACATGCTTAAAACCACAAGATTAAAAGACATTTTAGTACATTCTTCTATCTTTAGTTTAAGACTACAACATTCAATAGTCTTCTTAATTTCTTAAACTCCATATGAAGTGAATGTCAGACAAACAAATTAAAATAAAGGGAGTAATTGGTAGCTTTCTTAAACTCCATATCAAGTTAAAGCCAGACAAACAAATTGAAACGAAGATAGTACTTGGTAGCTTTCTTAAACTCCGTACCAAGCTAAAGCCACACAAACAAATTAAAATGAAAAGAGTAATTAGTAGCTTTCTTAAACTCCGTGTCAAGTGGGAACCAGACAAACAAATTGAAAAACGAAGTAAGTAATTGGTAGCTTGCATAGACAAATCCAAAATTTGAACTTCAATGGTATTATTAGAATCAACATTTTACCAAAACTACATAACCTAAGCTAAAGTTACTAAACCCTATAATTTCTTCACTAGGTCCACACAAAATCTTTACACTATCGATGCATATAACTTAAATCCGATATAAAAAGAAATAGATAATCTCAAGAATTCAAATTCTTCAACATACCACTTTGGGTGAAATGACATTCAACTGTTTTGGGTTATTTAAGGTAACAACTCTAGCATTTCCAAGTTCTTCAACCAAAACAACCTGAAATGAACAATCAAAGCAATTCAAGAATCAAGATCCACTAGAATCAAGAACTTAACTTTATACCCTTTTAATTGAAATTTGAACTAACCTCTTGTTCAAGATTTAATGTTTCTTGAGCCATGATTAATAAAATTCCCAAAACAAGAACCTTTTATAAAGAAAACACAATTTCAATCAAGATAATCTTAAATACAAATGCTTCGTATAATTCCACAAGTGAAGTCTGAAGAGGATAAAATATACGCAAAGCTTAACAATCAAAATGAGATTTTACTTATAAAATCAAATTAGGATTTTAAAAGTGACTTATAATGAGGGGCTATGGAGTTTGGTAAGCTTATTATTAGTAGTTGTAGTAAGTTGTTGGCTGAGTTTTCTTCCTATTGTTTGGTAACATCATTACCCACCTACCACTATCCCTGTTATTTTAAATTATATAAATTCGTAATTTTAAGTGATTAGAAAATTTAGCTATAAAAAATTCAGAAAATTTATAATATTTTTTTAAATTTTAATATAAATTAATTTTTTTCTATTTTTTAATTAAAATGTATTTAAAGTTAAAAGGGTAAAAATGTTTAAAAAGGTAAAATAACATAGTGTGAAATATGTAATTTTACCAGTTTGATCAAATTTTCTGGGTAAAAAAAAGTTTTCCATATATAAATATATATTTGAATTTGATATCAGCTTAGGCTTCAATTTTGGATGTACATGAAATTGTACAAATAGATATATATACAATCTATGTGGCATAATCCACGTTGAATGTCGTGTAATCTATTAAATAGGACAAATGCAAAGTTGAAGGGTATAATTGTCATATGAAGCCAAGTTAAGCATTAAGACAAACATACTGAATAATTTTTTGTGGTCATCATCTTAGAATGTTATCTTCTCATCATATTTAGTAGTACAATTTTCAGATAAACCTTTAAATTTATAATTTATTCTAATTCTAAAAATTTAATCAAATCGACTTTAAAGAAGTGAAATTTTCATATAAATTAAGGAGAATGAAATAATATATATTATATATATATATAATATATATATATATCTATATATTATATATATATATATATATATATATATATATATATGATTGTATTTGCACCATTTGTAACAAACCATATATTTACTGCATTTTTAGTATATCAAATTAGGATAAAACTATAATTGGTTAAATGTTTAAATTAAATATCAAATAAAATTATAATGGAATTATTAAGAATATACAAAATAAAAATTTGCTAATATGCTTCGAATAGTAAACGAACATTTAGGTGACTTCATGGTTTGAAAATCTAACCCCTCCAGCAGCCCATATTGACCCGTTTGAGTCCTACCAACCCCATAATGAATTCATGGTGCAATATACTTTTATGTTGTTTCGGACTTTTAAAAATATTGACGGGTGTATATTGAATATGTATTTAAAAAAGTTAACATCAAGTATAATAACAATATTAAAGGGTTCAAGTAATATAGATGATATCTCAAGAGATTGAATTGGTGGCAATCAACCAAAACCTTAGCTATGTCGATATCATATTTATTTACGATTTAGTTTGATATATTAAAAATAACATACATTGTGAAAATAAAATATTTTTAAAAAATATATTCTTCACATTTTTTAACTTTATATATTTTTTCAAGGGCAATTGTGTCTTTAATCATGTTAATATATGCAATAATAACATCGATATTTGATACTATGGTTCGCTAAGTTTTGCCTCCATTTCAATTTGTTCGACAATGTTTTGACATGATACGGAATTTGAAAAAAAAAAGATTTGAATCTTGTGGTCTTAAATTGAAGATATGTCAAACATACAATATTATATTTTAATCTTTTGGTCTTAAACATGTCATATAAAAAGTTGAAATTGAAAAGTTGCTAAAAAAAGATATTTTTTTTAAAAAAAATTGAATAAAGAGAAAAAATAGGTCAAGCAAATTAAAACTGAAAAAGTATTAGTTATTCATATGACAATACTAAATAAGTTTTAAAAATGTATCAAATAAAAAATAAATATTATTACAATTAATCCATATATTATTTTTTGTATTACGAACTAATATAAAGTGTATTGGGCCGGACCACAAACCCATTTTGATAGGGGGACAAATTGGATTGAAAAGAGACCAGAAGACCGCAAGTGACCACTATTTGGGCTACTATTTAAGTTAGAAAAAATTATTTAACTACACAATCTTTTTTTTTATATATAATTTCTAAAATTTCCTATCATTTTAAAAATTTCAAAACTTCCTCTTTTTCTTTTTCTCTCTCATGTTTCTGATACATTATTTACATCCTTTTCAATCCGTTGTTTTTGTTCCTATTTTTACGCCTAAAATCACTCCAATACATCAACAGTTACATCAATCACTCAATTTTTTAATTTCAAATTTATTCTCTCTCATGTTCATCAATTTCAAGTTTCTAAATAGGTAGAACTATTTATTTATCAATTTTTATTTTCAATTCTTCAAATTTCATTTTTTTATTTAAAAAAAATAATGTTTTTAATTTATAATTTTCTTATACATATGAATTATGTTCCGTCTTTTTAGTATGGTACCTTGTGTATTTTGTTTTGATGATGAAAACTTTCATGAAATAGATCTATTCAACTCAATATGATTTCAACGATGATGATTGGGATGAAAATAAATCCAAAAGCTTGTCGGATCCATTAACAATGAAGAATGATAATATTTAGATATGAAATCGAAGAAATATGAAACTTCATCTTTTAAAGCGAATGTGAAAGACCCAAAAAAGGATAGAATTGTTGCATTGCTATGTGGTGTGCTATCTTTGAAGAAAATGATCTAGGATTAACAATCTTAGGAGCTTGGTTTCTGGATAATTGGTTAGTTCTCTAAAATTTTTGTTATTTTAAATTTAAATTTTTAATGTGCTTTAATTTTGATCTTATTATTTATATTTTTCTTTGTTTTTTGGTTATAATTATAGTGCTTGTGGTATACAATAACAATAGGATACTTTTAAAAATTATCTGATACAAATAAGTTTTATAAATTTAAGTATCACACATTTTATCATTCAAGAGGTTGTTTTATTGAGTTAAAGAACACTTCATATCTAACCACGACAATGTATATTTTTAACATGTACCAATTACATAAATTAATGTATCAATATATTATTTTTATTTTTTCTTTCTTTATAATTGATACTTAACATAAAGTTACAGTAAATACGGTCGTTCAAAATCATGATGTATCATATACATTATTATTAAAATAAAAATAATATATTATATAAATATTTTATAAATTTATAAAATTTAATTAATAGTGTAGTTAAATTATTTTTCAACAAAGTTCTATTTATTAATATTTAACAATAACACTTCACTATATTAGAAGTTGGATGTATTTTTCTAAAAAAACTGTATCACTTTTCTTTGGGTAAGAAAGTATAAGATCGCGTACTGTGACTTTCATGTCTATAACATCCACAACGATTTCTGCTCGTAGTTGGCTTATCAGTTGACTTTTTTTTTTCGTGACCGTCGAAATATTCTTTTGTATTGTGATGGCAAGACAATTTCTTATCTGGTAATGGAACCATTAAATCTTTCAAAATTACTTATTTACCTTTCAACGTAAACAACATAATGTTTCATCAGTTGGTTTATTGTTTCTATTAAGTATTACTTTGACTGATTTATAATATGTAGATAGAATTATGTATCAAGTATAATTTTACATTTTTATGTATCATATTAAAACTTATTTTTTCTATTAAGTATCAATTTGACTGATTTATAATAGTTAGAATTATGTATCAAGTACAATTTTATATTTTTATGTATCATATTAAAGCTTATTAATTATATTGAGTATAAACATAATTATTTTCAATTTCAGAATATCCGATACTTTATTATTATTAGATACAAAATTTTAAAAAAAGATATTATGCATATGATATATCGTTGCTTCAAATGATACCTTTTTTACATGTCGTCTCTTTTAACTTTGGCACACATCACAATTATTGATACTATTATTCTATCTAATACAAAATTTACAAACAATTAAGTATCAGACACACAATAATGTATACCAAACTAACTTTATCAAAAATTAAGAATAAAAAAATGTAACCAGAACTGAAAACATAACATTTTTATTTACCACATCATAAAATAGTAACCTAAAAGTATTTCATAAAGTATCTAATTTGACAATTATTAGACATGAAGCAGAAAAGTACTTCTAAAAGCAAGCATCAAGAATCTTTCGGGAAGAAAGTACAGGTTTGCGTCCCTTTTTTCACCTTCAAAACACACAATTTCACTGTTTATTGCATCAAAATTTTTGTATCTTTTCATCACTTTTATCCGATATATAAATGCATAGTGAATACATACCGAATCCTACTCATGTTTCTTCATTCCTATGCACAATTTCACCCCCATATCATTTCAAATACATAATGGAGACAAATTACCTTCAATAATGTATCTGATCTCGATGTTTTTTTTTTTTCCAATTCATCAATACCCAATGCAATTGTTGAAAGAATATTTATGAATGAAATATTTTCTCCAACCACTATCACATCACTTCTGTATCGCTCATATCTAACATCACTTTCCCATGATCCAAAATGCCTTAACAAGATCAAAATATTCCTTTCGAATCTTCACAAAATTGCGTTTCAAAATTGTTTGAATCAAACTTTTAATGTTTTTTCATAGAACGGGAAGAAGATTTCACAATTTGAAATTTAAAAATTATAATTCAGTTAGAGGTTTATGACTGATTGGTTGAAGGAAAACGTACGCGTGATTTGTGAAAATTAATTAATTTTTATTTGTAATCCCTTATTTAATGCTTAAGCTGATAACAACAATTTCATAATTTAAGTATCAACCGTTAATAATTAAAGTATCTGTCTACAATATTATATATCCGAAAAACACTAAAAAGAGATTTTTAATAATTAATTAAAGAGTAGGGATAAAAAGTAATTTTTCTCTTATACTATGTGATTTGCCTAATTTTTACTTTAAGTTAAGCGTAGATTTTATAAAATATTTAAATTTTAGATATTTGAAATAGGTAATTTGACAGGAAAAAAGAAATGATTGTACAAATTTATATGTAATTTCAAAGTTAATCATTGATTCAAACTCTATTAGCTTTGCCTAACAAGGTGGTAAACTGGTCGAGTCACGTCAATATCCAACTTTGTCTTTTTAAAATTAACTTAATACTCCTTAATAAAAATAACTTTTGGATTTTTGTAATGAAAAAAATTATAAAATTATTATATGTGTATTTTTTTTTCTTACATGGTCAAATTAGATGCTAATATTCCACTAGAAAAACAAAAATGAAGACTGAGACCTCGACTAATATAGACATCAACATTTCATATTGAAGAACTTCGACATGTGCTTTGAATTTTTTGATTGTTGGTTATAATTTTCCAAGAATTAATGGATTAAAAGAAAAATATAACAAGTATGATATCTTAAAAGTAGTTTATAGAATATAATTATTCAATCAGTTTAAATTAAATATGTATATATTAATTTAACCAATTATGATTCGTTCATAAGCAAATTTAGAAATTGAATTAATAAAAATCGTCAAAATATTTTTTGAAAAATATTTTTTTTTTGGTTTGTTGTGTAACCATTTTCATATAAGTTCTTAAGCAAGTTATAAGAAAAATGAATAAATAATTTGAAATGTAATAAATATTGAACGAATTGAACTACAACTCGTGTTAGCCTAGTGAATTGATCAACTAATTTAATATTTCATTTTAATAGTTAAAATTCAATCTAGCTTGCTCATTTAATATTTGAATAATAAATTAATAGTTTGTAAATTCACTTAAATTTAGCTAGAGAAAAGTATGTTGGGAGCAGGGACGGACCCACATGGTGTCCGTCGGGTGCTCGAGCATTCATTAACTTCGTTACGAAATATATATATCTATATAGAAATCGATAGGTGTTTTATCGAAAAATTATCTTCGAAAAGAGTTTGTTTTATTTAAAGGTATTTTCGACTTTTTCGGAGTCGCCACTTAATTTTTAAGTAAAATTAAGAAAACTCATTCTCAAAACAACTTAAACAGAAAGAATTGTTTTGAAAACATTTTAAGGGTTCGGAATTCTTATTAGCGTCTTAGGAAGGTGTTAAAGGCACCTAAGACGCTCCGCTTAATACGGTTTTCCGGCGATTAACTTATTTGACTATTATTATTTTATTTTTTTTAATTTGCGATTTTGAAGATGAACCTTTATCAGAATTTTACTTGGACAAATTTACAAGTTTTGCAACCTTTGTTGTTTTAAGATTTCGTTAAAGCTGAACTTTTTAAACTTTAATTCTAAGCGACTTTCAAATTCGAACATCTTTAAAGTTTCAATTTTAGTTTCGAGTCTGATAAAGCAAAAGGCGTTTGATGGGGGTTTGGAGTTTTCTAACTCTAAAACTAACGATAAACCACAGGAAAGCATATGAAACAAATAACGGGGAAGGGAGAGAGAGAGAGAGAGAGAGAGAGAGAGATTTGGGTCCAACTTCGGGTTCTGTTCGCCTTGACCGAAATTGGACCCACCTATTTTGGATTTTGACCCGTTCACCTGTCCTAATCTAAACAATACAAGATAAAATACAAGAACGTAAAAACGACAAGGGCTTATGCCCATTACAAAGTAAAAATATAAAGTAAAAATAAAGAAAGGGTCTTCTAGTCCGTCTCCTTCAAAATGTCTCCAATCCTCACGACACTTGACCGTGTATGACTCGGATGAATTTTTTCTTTTGAGCCTTTGTGGCTCTTTCATGAAATGCAAAGAAGGTGGGAGTTCATGATGAACTCGGCAAATTTCACATGCAACGAAATAAATTACAAAGATTAGTTAATAATAAATAAAATCTTGAAAACATCGATAAACAACAAAAAAAGACAACAACAGGATGGGCATATGTACAATCAAGACAAAATATCTCCTTACTATTCTAGACAGCGCAAACATCAACCGAGGGACACACCTCCAACGACAAGAATCACACGATTTTAGATATGAGACGTTTAAACTAGAACCTCACTTCACATACATGGCTCAATAGCCCGAACTGGACTTCACACCCACAAGATGACACATTCAGATTTAACTTTCAATTTAAAAAGGGGAAAGGGAGGCGATATACGAACCATTGAACTACAGTGACCACACGCAAGACTCAGGCATATTTACTTGAACAGATGGCAAACAAGAAGAATATTATCAGACGAAAAGAGAGAAAACAAAAGAAAACAATGGATTATACTGCTAAAGAAATGCTACTAAGTTTAAAACGAATACATGTTCAAGTGAAGACATCGACGCCACTATTTGCGGACGGACATAACGACAACAGGCCAATAAAACGTGCCATAAAAAAACTAAAGTGCAACGCATAACTTCCGTTAATCAACAATACCACAAGCAAAATACAAGCTTTTTTTCATCTCGACTCATTTTTTACCAGGAGGTGGAAGAAAGAAACAAAACACAGGACAGGAAGTCGAATCCACCCAAATCTAACTACATTTAGGGGAAACATGCTCAATAACATCTAGCAAAGTCAACCCAATATCGATAAACAGTCCAGCAACACACAACAAAGATTCCAGCGCTATCTCCACCATATTGAAACCGAGAAGAGAAGAAAATTTCATGAAGAAAAAAAAAATGTTCACCTGTCGAGGAGCAGCGAACAGGGACGGAGGAGCAGCGAGCGGCGAACGGCTTCCACACGCGAACCACGGCTAGACGTGTATCTCGTTCTTGGTAAAACTCCCAACAAAAGATTGAGCTTCCCTCAAAATCGAATGAAGGAGAAAGCAGGGGAAGAAATCAGTAAGGAAATCTAGGCCAAATTTCTCAACTGTTCTTCGTATTGGAGTCCTATTCCCGAAAATCCCGACTGTTCTGCTACACGAACAGGAACAGGACAGAAAGAAATCTTCTTCAAAGTCTTCCTAAACCAGAATTTCTAACCAAATTTTCTAACTCCAAAAAATCTAAATATCTGCGACAAAATGAAATCAAAAATTTCCCCCAAAAAATCTCTAACCCGTTTCCAACCTAAGTTCTGCTTTTTCCGAATTTTTTTGATAAAAATATCTAACCAAATTTTCTCCCCCCGAAAAAGCCAACCCCTGGACTATAGACGGTGGGGGTTTATATAGAAACAAAAAAACTAGGATTTAGGGGGTTAGGAGGGCGGAGGAAAAAGGAGAAAAGGTTTGGGGCAAATTCGGAACTTTGCCATCCATTTTGAAATTCAAACCCATGAAGATAAGGTTGAAGCTGTCAACGGTACGCTCCTCGTACGATTCACCAACGGAACGATGCGAACAGCCGTTGATTTGAGGAGCAAGGACAGTCGAGCAACACGATTGAGACACGTTGGGTTCTCGAATTTCTTCGTACCAAACGGATAAGCAGAACGAGGGAAAGGGGAGTGCACGCGTGAGGGAGACGCGGAGAGGAGAAAGCGGAGAGAGGGACGCGTGAGGGAGAGACGACGGGTTTAGCGTCGAGTCTGAGGGGATTTGGCGTTTTCTGCTGGGAAACGCTTTTCTGTTTCTGGGAATTTTAACACGTATGGGGGAAGAAAGGGAAGGGAAACGGTTTTGGGTCGGGTAATGAGCGGGACGGGTTAAGGTTTAAGTTAGGTGGGTGGGTTATTTGTTTGGGCCTGGGAATTGATTTGTGGGGCTGGAAAAGGGTAAATGGGCTTGAATACTGGGTCATGGGAAATAATTTGGGTTGATAGGAGTGGGCCTGGTAGGTAAAGGAATGGTGTGGGCTGAAATGGTTTTTTAAAGGATGGTCAAATTAGTTGAACAAAAATAACGAAATAAAAATAAAGTAAAGGCTAAACCTTAAAATGAAAAACGAATTTGTATAATTTAATTAACGAGCTCCGCTATTTAGTGATAAAATTATTTAAGTTAAGAAATAGTGATTCGAAATACAAAGTAAACTAGTTTAATGGATTGCTTAATAAACAAGAAAATATATTATTTTGGTTTTTGAATAACCGTAGAATATACCACTTATATACATAATTATGTAAAAATATATTATTGAAAATTATGTTAAAACGTATTCGAAGTAACATAAAGTTCATGTATTATGTTATTATATTCGTAAATTTTATAAAACTAATTAATTTAAAATATTTGAAAAATTTAGGAGGCTCGATAATTAATTTATACCAAACGCGGGTCAAAATTGGGTGTCAACAACTGTCCCTTATTTTACTTGGGTTGATGCAAGCAACTCGAGGAAAATGAAATTGACCAAACCAATTTTGACCAACCCCATTCATTTTAAAGGAAGGATTTGACAAAGAGTTTAGGAACTATGGCCGAACCCTTGAAACGGGTTTCCTACATATCTCAGGCTATATGAGAATTCAGGCCACTTGTAGTTCGATAAGCTTGATTTATCGCACGATTTTGAAAAATCAAAAGCCACCTCGATACCGAATTATGAAGGTATCGAAATGCTCGAGAATAGGATTCGAGAGCGAATGTTGGAATACAGCCGAGTTTTCAACATTGAATTCGCCTACATACCCTTAAACCTCCGGAATCAGGCTGTGTGTAGTTCGACTCGATCGGTGGAAAAGGAAATCTATTATGTTAGATAACCTTCGGTTTGGACAAGTGACAAATTAACGAGTATGAAAAGGGAGCTTGTAACCTCTTAGCCATGAATGTGTACACGGACATAACTTCCAAGCTCTTGGCGTATTGTCACTCAGATTGGAAACTTGCTTCCGATAAGTCGAAACCTCCGGACGCGAGACCGAAACTGACAGAACTAAAGCAAAACCTACATGCCTCAAGAGAGGTGGTTCTATCGTGGTGGAAGTCGCTCCTCTGCTCGCGTCCTAAGAGTTTGACATTCCTCTTTGGACTGTGTCCCAGTTCGCTGCTAAGAAAAAGTTCCACGTTGTGCTGCATCCTTTTTGATGTCGTCCGCACCTGTGGTTTTTTGAGAATTCATCCTTTTGGATGCTCTCGACAAAGACTGAGATAAAACTCGTCAGCTTAAAAATGCAATTAGGATGGAAGACAGTGTCTTTTTTACCGTGCCGACACTTCATTACTCTCCACCATATTCGACGTCGACTCGATCGGTCTGACGTCCAGCAAATAAAGCTTATGCCTTGTGCTTTGGAATATAATCTTCAATGTACTCTATACTTGATGTCAACATAAATAAGTAAATGTTGATGCGATATTGATGTCTCTTTTGTCGTCATCTTCGATGCTCTTCTTGATGTTTATTTTTCTTTTTTTTTTCTTTTTTTTTTTCCAAAAATAAAGGATGCAGTTGAGGCCGATGGATAAATATTGCTCTTGGGATACAGGATTTCCCTTTCTTTATCCTTGTTTGTCCTCTTGCGGGGCATGAATATCTTCCCGCGATACGTAAATTCCTGCGACGTATGAAATCCTCTCGCAATGCATAACTTTCAGCGAGGCATGAAATCTTCTCGCGATGTGAAAATTTCAGTGCGGCATGGATTCTTTTCGTGATGCATAAATTTCGGCGAGGTATGAACTCTTCTCGCGATGTCTAAATTTCAGCGAGGTATAAAGTCTTCCCGCGATGTATAAATTTCAAATTCGTGATGCATGATTTTCAACGAGGCATGGATTTTTCTCGTGATGCATTAACTCCAGCGAGGTATAAAGCCTTCTCGCGATATATAAATTTGACGAGGCATGAAGTCTTCTCGCGATGCATAAATTTTGACGAGGTATGAAATCTTCTCGTCGTGCATAATTATTGACTCGCGATGCATGATTTTCGCGATGCATGATTTTTCGCGATGCATGATTTTTCACAATGCATGATTTTCCGCGATGCATGTTTCTTCCGCAATGCATGATTTTCGCGATGCATGATATCCGCAATGCATGGTTTTCGCGATGCATGATTTTCGCAATGCATGTTTTTTTGCGATGCATGTTTTTTCCGCAATGCATGATTTTCGCGATGCATGATATCCGCAATGCATGGTTTTCGCAATGCATGATTTCCGCAATGCATGGTTTTCGCGATGCATGATTTTTGCAATGCATGTTTTTCGCGATGCATGTTTTTCGCGATGCATGTTTTTCCGCAATGCATGATTTTTAACGAGGCCTGGATGGCTCGATAATGTTCCAACTGTAACGAGGTGGATGGCTCGATAATGTTCCAACTGTAACGAGGTGGATGGCTCGATAATGTTCCAATTGTAACGAGGTGGATAGCTCGATAATGTTCCACTGTAACGAGGTGGATGTCTCGATAATGTTCCAACTGTAACGAGGTGGATGGCTCGATAATGTTCCACTGTAACGAGGTGGATGGCTCGATAATGTTCCAACTGTAACGAGGTGGATGGCTCGATAATGTTCCACTGTAACGAGGTGGATGTCTCGATAATGTTCCAACTGTAACGAGGTGGATGGCTCGATAATGTTCCAACTGTAACGAGGTGGACGGCTCGATAATGTTCCACTGTAACGAGGTGGATGGCTCGATAATGTTCCACTGTAACGAGGTGGATGTCTCGATAATGTTCCAACTGTAACGAGGTGGATGGCTCGATAATGTTCCACTGTAACGAGGTAGATAGCTCGATAATGTTCCACTGTAACGAGGTGGATGGCTCGATAATATTCCTGCAAGATAAAAAGAAACTTGTTTAGAAATCACTTGAGGCAATATAAAGGAATAGAGATAAAATGAGATGGAAGATTTTCTAGGTTTTGTTGAGGAGTCCACGATGGGTGCAAGTGACGCCTTTTGTCATTCTTGATAACTTTATATAGCCATTTTTGTGACTGCAAATGTTCCTGCATCCAAAGAAAAATTCTTAGTTTAAAAGACTGATTTGTGTTGGTCTTGTCTCCATGCTCCTTCTTGCAGTTGGCTTATACACTCGACCGTCATTTATATGACACATTTGATGAAATTTTTTTTGAGGACCCTCCTCAAAAAAATTGTCCCGGTCTAAAATATATAAGAACTCTCATAATTTGCTCTGTTAATTCTGAGGTTGCTCATTCTTGAATCTTGAGGCCCCTCCTCCAAATTTTTTCCCAGTTTACTTCAATAAGCAACGAATGACATTTGTGGAATTTTTGAGATCATCTCAAAAATTCTGTCCCAGTTGCAAGCTAGATTGTCGTAATTTTTTAGATCTACCCAAGGCTAATCTCCGTAGAATTTTGGTCTTCTGTTTTGACTCTATTAAAGAAGTCCAACTTCAAATGAATTTTTGAGATCTTCTCAAAAATTCTGTCCCAGTTTCCAATATGAAGAGAAATGGAAATTTCACTGGGAATATGACCGAGCCGTTGTGGCGCCTACGTATCCCGTTGGAGCAGGAATCAGGTCAAACGTAGCTCAGACCGTAGAATTTTGGTCTTCTGTTTTGACTCGTTAAAGAAGTCCAACTTTCAATGAATTTTTGAGATCCTCTCAAAAATTCTGTCCCAGTTTCCAGTGTGAAAAGAAATAGAAATCTTACTGGGAATATGACCGAGCCGTTGTGGCGCCTACGTATCCCGTTGGAGCAGGAATCAGGTCAAACGTAGTTCCCCTTAAAGGTTAACAAGAATAAAATTTACAAAGAAACCGACCGAGGCCGACAAAGGCCGCCTACGTATCTCATTCTTGAGAATTCAGGTTGAACGTAGATCAGATGCAAAGAAATAATAAAGGGAGTAAATGGGGTGACCGAAGCCGACATAGGCCGCCTACGTATCTCATTCTTGAGAATTCAGGTCGAACGTAGTTCCAATGCAAAGAAATAATAAAGGGAGTAAATGGGGTGACCGAAGCCGACATAGGCCGCCTACGTATCTCATTCTTGAGAATTCAGGTCGAACGTAGTTCCAACCGGAAATGTGCGATACATTTTCAAAAGAAAGGTAACACAAAACTTCATGTGCAAAATTTGGCCAATGTTGGGCATTCTTCTTCTCGATTGAATGTCTTCAAATGACTCGGTTTAGAAATGTCTTGTACTCACTCTTGAGCATCCAATATGTCATCCATTCAGGTGGTTTCCTCAATATTGATCAAGTTGTTGTTGATCATGTTTTGTATCTTGTATTTCAGAGTTGAACAATTCTCTGTGTCGTGTCCGACGGCTCCTGAATGATAAGCACATCTATGGTCAGCTCTGTAAGATTTTCCCAAAGGATTGGCTGGTCTTCCTTCTATAGGATAGAGCATACCCATTGCTTTCAACCTTTCATAAAGTTGAGTTCGAGATTCCCTTAATGGTGTAAAAACCTTAGGCGCCTTCCTAAATTTAGAGCGAGGGAATTTTTCTTGATTGACACTATGGTTTTGATGTTTCCTTTGAGAAGCTGACCTCATATGGGTAGCCGTGATCATACTTACTTCCTCCACTTTTCCTTTTGATTTATCCATATCGCTGATTCTAGTAGACTTTACATTAGATCGCAATGCGGTAAGTTTGGTGAGCTTTCCAGTCCTGAAACCATCTTCCAAAGCTTCTCCCACTTTGACAATCTCGACAAACTTTTGTCCCATCATACACAACATTCTTTCATAGTACTCAGGCTCTTGAGTACGAATGAACATTTCAGTGATCTCACGTTCGGACATGGAAGGTTGAACTCTTGCGGCCTCTTTTCTCCAACGAAGAGCGTACTCTCGATAATTTTCTGTAGACTTCTGTTTGATCTTCTCCAAGTAGTAGCGATCTGGGGCGTCTTCTACGTTATGTCCAAATCTTTCCGTGAAATCCTTTGCGAGTGCATTCCAACTTTTCCATTGTTTCAGCTCCTGTGATGTAAGCCACTCCAGAGCTTCTCCACTTAGACTTCGCCCGAAGAGACGCATCAACAATGCTTCATTTTTGCCAACTCCCACGAGTTGATCACAATAAACTTTCAGATGTGCTAGAGGATTTCCTGTTCCATTAAAAGTGACAAACTTTGGCACTTTGAACCCTTCTGGGAGGTCGAGATTCGGATGGATGCATAAATCCTTATAGCTCAATCCATCGACTTCGGAAATGTAGTCCAACTCCTTCATGGCTTTCCTGATCTCTTCTTTTATATTCACCTTGTCTGCCTCACCTCTTGACCTCCACTCTCTCTCCTGTTCCTTATAGCGATCAAGCTCGGAACAGTCGGCATAAGGTTCATTTGAAGTTGGAATTTGGAAAGTAGTCTTTTGAGGTATGGGTGGAACAATGGAGGGATTCTGGGTATTTTGAGTGGCTTGATAATTTTGGGGGAAAGTTTGAGGATCGACATTTTGGTTTTGAAGATGGGGGAGGGTTTGAGCATTGTTCGTATTTTGGTTTTGAGGGAGATGGAGGATTTGAAGGTTAGTATTTTGTGGATGTTGTGGTGCTCGACACGATGTGGTGGCGTGACGGGGATTGGGGATAGTTGAGTCAATGGTTGGAGGATTTTGAGCGGGGTTAGAGAGAAGGTTCTGAACCTGTTCCGTGCTTGGGGGAGGAAAGTGGAGTGGAGGTCTTCCATCTCTTGGAGGGTTGAAGGATGAAATTGGATTAGACGAATCTTGCATTCTTTGCATTTCGACCCTCATTTCGGCAATCTGTTGCATCAACTGTATAATCAATTCGTTTTTATCAGCGACGGCGGGTTGAGCCACGACAACATCATTCATGTCAACCTCATTGTTATCCCCCATTGCTGTCTTTTCCTTTTGCAAATTTGATCGTACGGATGATCAACCAACTTATCAACACAGATCAGTTTTAAATACCTGTCAAATGAAAAAAACTCAAAAGACCAATATGTTAGTACCGGGAAGTGGTAAATAATACAAGATATCACATATAGGTGTAAACACATAAGAGTTGCTTCATCTGGAGATAAACTGGCTCACCAACATAGAGAAATGATTAAATAGACAGGAATTTGTCTACTTCACTTTGGGATTAGGGAAAAACGTCGACTTGAGTCGAGACAAAGTTGGCGGTATCTTTCATTACCATACTTTGATTTTTGATTGAGATGTTACTCCAATTTCCTGGTAAGAGTCGAAAAAGATAGAATTTCTTAAAATTCTTTTGTTTTGAAATGATGAATCATTTTCTGGTATGAGAGTAATAATAAAGAAAAATGATGTTCGTTTTTTTTTTTTTTGGAAACTAAAGACTCGAGTAGTATTTGGACGCACTTTTGATAGTGACATGATATTTGTGCTTAGGGTATCCAAAAGTATTTGAAGAAGAATGAGCTAGAACATCTCCAGATAAAACAACATATTCATATAAGCAATTATAACACAAACAAATATTACGCGTTCTAAACAGATATGTGACCCTTTTGTGCAAAGGGTGGGCCTAGCGATTTGAGGGACGTATACGTTATTTGAAATATTTCGTTGCCCTAAATGAGACAATGATTTTCTCGAACACCGTATACATCATTCAAATTAAGACACATAAGTATGAATGTCCATTTAGGCCGTGGGCCATTTTGGACTCAAGGTGGTCTTTTCTAATGGGCCCAACACTCCTTGGGTGTCGAGTCGTCTTAGGCCAATGCGCTAATTTTCGGGATTTGGTTTCCCTATATTTATATTGGAACGGGTAACCCAAGCGGACTACTTAGGCTGGGACAATTAACGATCGTGACTATCAAGTAGTCAACTACACTCGTCAGGGTGCCCCGAGAAGATTTTTGGTTAACGAACAACTGCGAACCCGCATAATCGTCCTTTAGTGGAAATGTAATAAGTGTCGTTTGACGGAAGTAAGTATGTTATACCTGTAACAGTTTAAAGATCTAAAGAATTTAAACATTTAAACACTTAAACAATTAATCACAAGTAATCAAAAATGTTAATCCTAGGGTTAGAATCCTCCAAACTCCCTAGCAGAGTCGTCATTTCTGTTTTATCGAAAAATTATCTTCGAAAAGAGTTTGTTTTATTTAAAGGTATTTTCGACTTTTTCGGAGTCGCCACTTAATTTTGAAGTAAAATTAAGAAAACTCATTCTCAAAACAACTTAAACAGAAAGAATTGTTTTGAAAACATTTTAAGGGTTCGGAATTCTTATTAGCGTCTTAGGAAGGTGTTAAAGGCACCTAAGACGCTCCGCTTAATACGGTTTTCCGGCGATTAACTTATTTGACTATTATTATTTTATTTTTTTTTAATTTGCGATTTTGAAGATGAACCTTTATCAGAATTTTACTTGGACAAATTTACAAGTTTTGCAACCTTTGTTGTTTTAAGATTTCGTTAAAGCTGAATTTTTTAAACTTTAATTCTAAGCGACTTTCAAATTCGAACATCTTTAAAGTTTCAATTTTAGTTTCGAGTCTGATAAAGCAAAAGGCGTTTGATGGGGGTTTGGATTTTTCTAACTCTAAAACTAACGATAAACCACAGGAAAGCATATGAAACAAATAACGGGGAAGGGAGAGAGAGAGAGAGAGAGAGAGAGAGAGATTTGGGTCCAACTTCGAGTTCTGTTCGCCTTGACCGAAATTGGACCCACCTGTTTTGAATTTTGACCCGTTCACCTGTCCTAATCTAAACAATACAAGATAAAATACAAGAACGTAAAAACGACAAGGGCTTATGCCCATTACAAAGTAAAAATATAAAGTAAAAATAAAGAAAGGGTCTTCTAGTCCGTCTCCTTCAAAATGTCTCCAATCCTCACGACACTTGACCGTGTATGACTCGGATGAATTTTTTCTTTTGAGCCTTTGTGGCTCTTTCATGAAATGCAAAGAAGGTGGGAGTTCATGATGAACTCGGCAAATTTCACATGCAACGAAATAAATTACAAAGATTAGTTAATAATAAATAAAATCTTGAAAACATCGATAAAACAACAAAAAAAGACAACAACAGGATGGGCATATGTACAATCAAGACAAAATATCTCCTTACTATTCTAGACAGCGCAAACATCAACCGAGGGACACACCTCCAACGACAAGAATCACACGATTTTAGATATGAGACGTTTAAACTAGAACCTCACTTCACATACATGGCTCAATAGCCCGAACTGGACTTCACACCCACAAGATGACACATTCAGATTTAACTTTCAATTTAAAAGGGGAAGGGAGGCGATATACGAACCATTGAACTACAGTGACCACACGCAAGACTCAGGCATATTTACTTGAACAGATGGCAAACAAGAAGAATATTATCAGACGAAAAGAGAGAAAACAAAAGAAAACAATGGATTATACTGCTAAAGAAATGCTACTAAGTTTAAAACGAATACATGTTCAAGTGAAGACATCGACGCCACTATTTGCGGACGGACATAACGACAACAGGCCAATAAAACGTGCCATAAAAAAACTAAAGTGCAACGCATAACTTCCGTTAATCAACAATACCACAAGCAAAATACAAGCATTTTTTTTTCATCTCGACTCATTTTTTACCAGGAGGTGGAAGAAAGAAACAAAACACAGGACAGGAAGTCGAATCCACCCAAATCTAACTACATTTAGGGGAAACATGCTCAATAACATCTAGCAAAGTCAACCCAATATCGATAAACAGTCCAGCAACACACAACAAAGATTCCAGCGCTATCTCCACCATATTGAAACCGAGAAGAGAAGAAAATTTCATGAAGAAAAAAAAAGAAATGTTCACCTGTCGAGGAGCAGCGAACAGGGACGGAGGAGCAGCGAGCGGCGAACGGCTTCCACACGCGAACCACGGCTAGACGTGTATCTCGTTCTTGGTAAAACTCCCAACAAAAGATTGAGCTTCCCTCAAAATCGAATGAAGGAGAAAGCAGGGGAAGAAATCAGTAAGGAAATCTAGGCCAAATTTCTCAACTGTTCTTCGTATTGGAGTCCTATTCCCGAAAATCCCGACTGTTCTGCTACACGAACAGGAACAGGACAGAAAGAAATCTTCTTCAAAGTCTTCCTAAACCAGAATTTCTAACCAAATTTTCTAACTCCAAAAAATCTAAATATCTGCGACAAAATGAAATCAAAAATTTCCCCCAAAAAATCTCTAACCCGATTTCCAACCTAAGTTCTGCTTTTTCCGAATTTTTTTGATAAAAATATCTAACCAAATTTTCTCCCCCCGAAAAAGCCAACCCCTGGACTATAGACGGTGGGGGTTTATATAGAAACAAAAAAACTAGGATTTAGGGGGTTAGGAGGGCGGAGGAAAAAGGAGAAAAGGTTTGGGGCAAATTCGGAACTTTGCCATCCATTTTGAAATTCAAACCCATGAAGATAAGGTTGAAGCTGTCAACGGTACGCTCCTCGTACGATTCACCAACGGAACGATGCGAACAGCCGTTGATTTGAGGAGCAAGGACAGTCGAGCAACACGATTGAGACACGTTGGGTTCTCGAATTTCTTCGTACCAAACGGATAAGCAGAACGAGGGAAAGGGGAGTGCACGCGTGAGGGAGACGCGGGAGAGGAGAAAGCGGAGAGAGGGACGCGTGAGGGAGAGACGACGGGTTTAGCGTCGAGTCTGAGGGGATTTGGCGTTTTCTGCTGGGAAACGCTTTTCTGTTTCTGGGAATTTTAACACGTATGGGGGAAGAAAGGGAAGGGAAACGGTTTTGGGTCGGGTAATGAGCGGGACGGGTTAAGGTTTTAAGTTAGGTGGGTTGGGTTATTTGTTTGGGCCTGGGAATTGATTTGTGGGGCTGGAAAAGGGTAAATGGGCTTGAATACTGGGTCATGGGAAATAATTTGGGTTGATAGGAGTGGGCCTGGTAGGTAAAGGAATGGTGTGGGCTGAAATGGTTTTTTAAAGGATGGTCAAATTAGTTGAACAAAAATAACGAAATAAAAATAAAGTAAAGGCTAAACCTTAAAATGAAAAACGAATTTGTATAATTTAATTAACGAGCTCCGCTATTTAGTGATAAAATTATTTAAGTTAAGAAATAGTGATTCGAAATACAAAGTAAACTAGTTTAATGGATTGCTTAATAAACAAGAAAATATATTATTTTGGTTTTTGAATAATCGTAGAATATACCACTTATATACATAATTATGTAAAAATATATTATTGAAAATTATGTTAAAACGTATTCGAAGTAACATAAAGTTCATGTATTATGTTATTATATTCGTAAATTTTATAAAACTAATTAATTTAAAATATTTGGAAAATTTAGGAGGCTCGATGATTAATTTATACCAAACGCGGGTCAAAATTGGGTGTCAACAATAGGTATTTGTATAAAATTAACATAGAGCATAAATCATATAGTTGACCCAATGGTTCTAGGATGGGTACTTAAGACTCTTTTAATGTTGTTGTACCAAGATTCGAATCTCATTGTTATTCACTTCAGAGCACCCACAACCTTAAAATCCTAGATCCGCCACTGGTTAGGAGCAACAGATGAGTATACATTTATTAGATGTGGGAAAAGTATATTATTTATTATAAAAGAAAACAAGAGTTGACTGACTTAGAATTAGAATGAGTGAATGGAAATAGTGGAAGAATAGAGACAACTTAATTACTAGGTAACTAGATTTCTTGTCCTTGATTGAAATTTTTTCTTTTTTTTTTAAAAAAAAACAATTGGAAAATTATACTTTGGTCTTCCTCTGTTTTAATTTATGTGACATCTTTCATTTTTCGAGAATTAAACAGTTTAAGTTTGATAGAATATTTGTGCATAGAATCTTCAAAATTTCTTAAAACAAATTTTATATATTTATAAACTGTTACAATAATTGACAATTCAAAATATTTATTAAAAATTTAGGATCAAATGTAAACTTATTTGAATCTCTAAATCTAAAAAGTGTCGCATAAATTGAAACAAATAGAATACGAAACACTCTTGTAACTCAGTCCCCCACATATATATACATAAAGAGAGAGAAATTTAATACTTAGGTCCCTTATATTATAGAGTTACTTTATAAATATAGTGACATAATTACAAATATACCTCTTGTTTTATAAAAATCAACATTAACAGAGTTTTGACATGATTCTAATTGACATTGATTCTAAAAAATAATTTATTGCATAAAACATTTCACATTAGCAGATTAGTCCAATGAAGAAAAAGGGAAAGGATCGTACCTTATTCAAGAGGTGTGATGTAAAAGGTTATTGACAGTTTCACCTAATTCAAGTATTAATAATTATTTTCACTATTTTAAAAAAAAATTCACATGGCTCTAATTAATGAAATTTTGAAGACAAAACTTTGTAAATTTTTTAAAATAGAAAAAAAAAAGTGAAGTCATTAATTTGGTCCGTTGAAGACGTTATTTTGTTTTCCATCTCACCTTCTTGATTACGTCCACATGGATTATGTATATAATGCAACGACTCTTGGTGAATTCATGAAGATATACTTATTAAAGCATGTTCGGTATGACAAAAAATATTTTTTTAAAAAAATAGTGAGTTTAATTTCTTATGTATTTGACATAGTTTATAAGCAACCAAAATATTATATTATCTCAAAAATATTTATGTATAATATAGGTAACACTACGTGGGGTGGGAGAGGTGGTCAAAGGGTGATGATAGGGGAGGAGACAATGAACACGAAATATCACTTACATAACTTAGTTTTCATATTCCATTAAGGAAGTGAGAATGATCTCACATTGGACTCGTTATATTGCTTGAACAATCTTTTTCCTTCTCGGCTAAGTTTTTAAGTTAGGTCTGAAATCTATTCCTTAACATGAACTAAACACATATATGGCGTGGATGATGAGAATGATTTCACATCAGACCAGAACAAGATCTTTAGACTTCTGATTTATGGCTTGAACAATCATCTCCATTTAACTAACTTTTACAGTGTTGAATTTCATGCGTCCAAAGTCCACTTTATATCATAAATACTTTTTTGTCATTCTTAAGAAACTTATTTTACTAAAAAGAATATTTTCTACGAAAAACGTTTTTTAGAATATATTTTCTTCCGTTCCAAAATCCACTCTTAATGACTTTTATTATATCATGTCATTTTTCACAAGTCATAACATATTGATAATTTAATCACTCATTGTCCTAATCTTTAATGCGTGTTTTTTACGATTTGCAAATGAATATATTTCTATTTCCACCCTATAAATACCTTGAAAATATAAACTATTTTCCTCAAGGCAATTTCTCAAGCATTTCAAACACTACAAAAAAAAAAACATCTTTATTTCCAGGAATTAACATTATCTCATCCTCAAATCAATATTTATATTCCCTTTTTTAAACCTAGAGAATGAATAAGGTAATTATATATTTTAAATGTGTTTTTCTTTTTTACTAATTTGAGTCTAGTTTTAATTGAAAAATAGTATCTAGCTAGCAAAGTGGCAATATATGATTTTTGTTAATCATGGTATTGTTAAGCTAAGAAAAATGGTATTTACCTAATATTTTTTTTGACTAAATCTTATATTTATATCGAAAAATTCATAAAATATATAAAAACTATTCATGGGAAACTTAGTAACAAAGTAAATATTTCCTCTATTTTTTTTATTAAAAAAAAAAAACTATATTGGTTCATTTACTAATGCATGGTATTATAAAATTTGGGCAGCAAAAGGTTGTTATTAGGTTATCCATAAATGGTCATGATAAAAATCAAGGTCCAAGGCTTTCAAAATTGCCGTTTCTCAGCCAGGTATGTACAATACATGTCATATATTTATTAGTTAGGTGCATACAATCGGACCTTCGTTTCATTTTATGTGATGCAGTTTAAAAAATGATGAGGTCAAACCTACCCTATTATGTTAACCTCAACAAAAAAAACTTTGTATATGTGTGTATGTATCTTGAAGAACTATCGTATATTTTAAAACTACACCTCAAATATATATCTGTTGGATTTGGATATTGAATCGTCGTGCCCCTTAGGCCGATGGCGGAGCCACTTTATAATTAGGGGGTTCATCTAAATCCCATTCGACGGAAAATTATGTTATATATACATGTTCAAAATAATTTTTTTAGTATATATAGTAGATAATGAACCCTTTTCAGCTACTTCGTTTGTTTATCTTTTCAGATTGTGAACTCTCTTATTGAAAAATTGTGGCCCCGCCACTGCTTTAGACCCTCAAATTACTTCAATTAATGTACTAAAGATAGTGATGCACCAATCATGCTTAAAATCCTGAGTCCGTCTCTGTTCACTGAATCTTTCAAACTCCTATTGATTTTTCTATGTCCCTCTAGGTGTGAATTCAGCAGCTATGAAAGGGGGAGAAAATAACCAATTAGAATTGGAGGGGGAGCAAATTGATGCAGCTGTGCTAACCAAATTGCTGAGGAAGAAATTGAAGAAAGGAGCAGAGTTGTTAAGTGTTGGCCCTATTGACAAAAAAGATGGTGATAAAAATAATGATCCAAAAATAGAATTAGTTCCAATGATGCAATGGCCATATCATGGTGTACCTCAATATCCATTTTATGAAGTTACACAATCATATCAAGGTGGTTGCTCAATTTTGTGAAAGCAGTGTTGATTTATCGTCGCAATTCATAAAGTAATATATTGTTGGGTTTTAAAGGCGTAAATAGGAAATGAAGAATTGTGACTCTCCTGAAAGGTTGTGACTTTTATGAAAGATTGTGTCTTTTCTTAAGGGGTGTGACCGTTTGAAGTTGTGCCTTTTCTAAAGGGTTGTGGCCTTTCTGAAAGATTGTCTTTTTTCCAAATAGTTGTGACTTATACCCTTTGTTGGCTATAAATATAAAGACTTCCTCTCATTTTTCTGTATTAAGTTATTCCGCTCTTTTGCATATATTTCTTACAAAACAAAATTGATCGATCGTGTATGTTTATGTGATCTCGTTGCTGTCTTTTTGAGTTCACTGAAATTATTGAAATTTGAGGTATCACTACTTCTTTAATGGTTAATCCGTTTTATCTTGGGAGGAAGTAATCTGCAACCTCGGGATTGAGGGGATGGAATTTCTTAAGGACACATAGTAAATTCTGTGAACTTTGATAGTTCTTTTCTTTTTCTTTTCATCTTTTATTATTTCTAATTTGTTAATATGAATACAAGAGATAACATTTATGAGTTTGAATTTGAAGTTGATGAGTTTGAACTTATCCAAGTAACCATATAAATAAATAAAATAACCTACAATAACGTGTAACTCTTCGTACCAAGCCTGACACAATAGCTTAATATGTAAAGTAACTATTTACTATATATAGTCAGGCAGATTGCTTTCATAGAGTCAATATATATAACTTAAATCGTTACGTTACGATAATTACTAGTAAAAATTAGCAAAACAATTACTTACATGCAAAAGAAAAGGGAGATTTAAGCAAACCTATTTTTTTTTTCTTTTGGTGTTGCCAATTGGTATTGATGGATCTGCCTGTCTCCTCTGGTACCAACTAGGAAGAGTGTCAATTTTTTTGACAATACTGTTCTTAGTTGGCATCCAGGGAGCCAGGCAGAACAATTTCATTTCTTGGACTTGGATATATATATATATATATATATATATATATTATATATATATATATATATATATATATATATATATATATATATATATATATATATAGATAGATAAATATTCCTGCAAATTTCCACAAAGAAAATATAACGTTAACGAGTTGACTCATGTATCCTAAATGAACATGTGTTACTACTAGAAGAGAAAGAAATTAGGCAATATTACATTTGATTCATATTATGTCTTATTTATAATAATATTTGACTTTATCGCTCTATTTGGAGAAGTATGGGTGATTTTGAAGAGTCAATAAAGTTTTTTGAAAAAATCAAATACTTAGGAACAAATTTAACTTCCAAAACGACAAATAGTACAGACTAAAGTAGTAATCGAGTAGAGTACATAATAGTCGCGAAATGAAGTGACTCTCACCTATACCTTATTTCGTAGTTCTTCCTTTTACTTCACTTGTTATCGTTAGACTCCACATATCTCATGAAAAGTGATCGAAAGAATAAATATATTCAGAAGAAACTCGATGAATATTTTCTGAGAAGGGTTTAACGAAATATTTAAAGGCCTAGAAAAAAGGCAAGACAACACAAAATCCAAGCACAAGGGTAGTAGACAAGCCACTTTGGGCAGCAGACGGCAGATATGCCTACAAAATGCACATGAGGGGGTCGATATGATTTAATGATTATATTATATGGTGATAAAACCAAACAAATTGTGTGTTGGTTTGTGTATTTTTAGGAGTTTTGGACTTTTGCTTTTGATGTGAAATATTCATATTTACTACTCATATAAAAAAACAATCCACTCCCATCATGATTAACTTTTCGGAAAAAAAATAAGTATTTAGTATAATAAGTAATGACTAAATAATTGTCCCTAAAGTATGTCAATTTTTCTCATGAACTATATAACGAATTTACCCTTTGTTTTAAAAATAATAATTCTTAACTACAGAATACATGATATTATCGAGTGCTAAAGTTCTGATTATTTGAAAATAAAGGCAAATTTAAGCTATTTAACTTACACGAAATGACAAATTTACCCTCCATTATTAATAAAAGACAAATTTATTTCATTTCGCATCGTTCTTGAGAAAAATTGACCATTTGCCCTAGTTCAATTTAAATATATTTGGTGTTACAAATTTACTTTGGTACTACAAATTAATAATTAGCATGATTTTTGACAAGGCTAAAGCCATTGAATGGGACAAATCTAGCTTTGATTGGGGGCATTTGACGGATCATTTCATGGTCATAAATCATTAATATATATCATTTTGAAGATAATGATAGTAAGTATAATTAGGTTTCATTTATTTTAATTAACATTAACAAGTTTGAATTTAAATACACATTTAAATATTAATTAATATTTGTATTAAAATTTAGATATTTGAATCTAAATATATATATATATATATGTATGTATGATTATTTAGATATTATATTTAAATTTGATTATTAAATAATTAAAATTGTTTCATTTTTCAAAATCTCAATGTATTAAAGAAAATCTTATAATGATTCATGATTATAAATTTTAACAGAATATTAAATTAATCTAATATTTGTTGTATTAGCTCTGAGTTTTTTTTTTTTTTTACCATAATTGGATTTTCCTTTTCCTACTTAGTCTTCCTAGTGGTCTTTTAACATTTGGTGGCAATACAATTTGCTCCAATATATCATTGACATTATATGTGTGACACTTCAATTTAAAATAAAAAGTTTCACATCGACTAAGAGAAATTGAACATATAAGTAAAGAGACAATACTAACTAACGATGCCTTTAAAAGGCGTGCGCACCTAGGCCTACTAGAGCCACACATATGCCAACTTTGTCAATGTAGGCTACATTTTCAATGAATTTAGACAAATTAATCATGATAAGGCGGAACAAACATCAATATTAAGTTTAAGAAAATCACATACGGTGGGGGCAAACCTCAGCGATGACGCTGAGTCCATAGTGAATGAATATGTGACACCCTAATACTATACAAATAAGTAAACTTTACCAACTATTCAAAGTGAAAAATATCACTAAAGGAATGGATAGTTTAGTACAAAGACATATACTCCTCTCCATGTTAGTCGCCATACACATTAGTATTTCATTATCGTTAAATCTAACTTATCAAATCATATAACTCACGTTTTATTATTTTAAATGTATGATATATATTTTTTCATTGAAAATCTACACTATTTGCATACTTCATAAGGATATATACATCCTATCCTCTCTATATGCCTCATTTGTAGAATTACACTGAATATGTTATTGTTATTTAGTGAGAAAATTACGCGGTTAAGCAAACTTATACTATTTAATTACACATCATAGCTATAGTTTACTATAACTACCACTCGCGACTAACATTATGAATTATGTGGGCTGACTTCGAGTTTGTATAATTAGTCACGTTTGTATATGTATAATTCGCCAAAATATATAAATACATATGTATAATATACAATTATCTTATCGATATACATATATAAATCACCTCTCTCCCACTTTTTTCCATCTCTCGCTTGCCTCACTACAAAAAAAATAGGGGATTAGTTTGAAAATTTGCAAAAAAATAAATTTTCCTACTAAATTTCAGGGAAATCTTCATATAATTTACAGTTTCTTGTAGTGTCTATCCTCCCTTTCCCAATCTCGCTAACCTCTCTCCTCTCTCTCCCAATCTCGCTTGTCATATATATAAGTGCATATGTATAATATACAATTATCTAACTTATATACATATACAATTCACCTCTCTCCACTCTTTACCCTCTCTCGCTTGTCTTTCTCCCAATCTCACTCGCCTCTCTCCCCCCTCTCCCACTATTGCTCGTCTTTTTCCTCCTTCACTCAATCTCTCTTGCCATATACAAATATATATATATATATATATATATATATATATATATATATATATATATATTATATATATATAGATATATATATATATAATATCTAGCCAATATATCTATACAATTCACCTCTCTCCCATTCTTTGCCCTTCTCTCACCTCTCCCCTCTCTCTCCACTCTCCTCTCTCCTCTCTCCTCTCTCCTCTCTCCTCTCGTAATCTCACTCGCCTCTCTCTCTCTATAACATGTAGCTATAAATTGTAATAATCAAATTATAGCTATTGAGAATAATTAGACTGTTTTTTAGTATTATTTTTGAGTGACTATATGTGAAAATTCCCCTATTTAATTTATATTAATTAACCAGAAAAAAGTAATTAATATCTCTTCAATTTTATAAAAAAGAACCCTAATTTAAAATCAACAACATATCTATCTACTTTCAAAACAGAGCTTTGATGTCATATTACAAATTTTAGTAGAAATATAAAAAGCAAAAAATCTTGATCCAAAAGAAAAAAGAACTCAACAAAAAAAAATTCAGAATTACAAGATAAACTTACAAATATATAATATACAAAATTCAGAAACAAAATTATTAATACACACTGTTTCTTTTTATAGTAAGCAAAATTAAATCTATTTCAGAAACATAAAAAACTTACATGTAGAATTTCATCTATCTCCATAGTTGAAATAAGATTGAATACACATTATTACTTTTCATAATTATTATTTTTTTGAAAAAATCTCAAAGAAGTATAAATAAGAGTAATGAGGATAATCAACTGACTGAGAGTAAATTAAGGAATTTGATAGTTTCAAAAGCCTATATTTATGGAAATGATATTTGGTCAATTAATTCAGTTATTGTATTTAAAGAAATTCATTTTTTATAATTTTCATTTCATTTATTTATTTGTTAAGTATTGTTAAAAATCTAATGCTAGATATTGAAATTAGAAAATCTTGTTAGAACTATCAATATTCACTCTTAAATACATTACTATTTAGGCCTCATTTGTTTGGGTCTGAATCTTAATCATTCATATTCAGCCAGTACCTTTTTTTTTAGGTCTGAATCATACATATTCAACTCCTTAAGTTCATTTATTTTATTTTTAAAAAAACCTCATAGGTCTGCTTTGAGCGTGCCTTTTTATCTCATGACTAAAAACTTTCTTTCTCTCTTTTCTCAATCAAACACTAATTTTTTTCTGTAAGTTTTCATAAATCGTTTCAGTTTTTTTTATATTAATAATTTTCTTGTATTGACGTGCGTCGAGAATACTGGTTGCAATAATATTTTTAATGTATTATTGTTTATCAAGATTTTGAATGAAAAAATAGTATTCCAAATCATGATTATTAAACTTTTTAAATTTTTTTTAATCTACAGTCGTATATTTTGTTGAAATGAAAATTTTACAATATTTTATTAATACAATGTTTAATTTCACTTTTACATTCAAATATTAAAAACAAACAACATTAATTATTTAGTGTTCAAATTTAGAGAACACGTCTTAATATTCAGATGTGTATTCAAATCAAAACAATCAGATCTTAATGCAAATCTTAATATTCAGATGTGTATTCAAATAAAGACCTATTAATCTTAATGAAAATAAATGAGGTTAACTAGTTATGTAATTTTTTAAGGTAACATGACATTTTAAAATTAAAACACAAAGTTTAGGAATTCTTTTTTTCTTAATTTAGTTTGTTAATGAAGATTGTAAAAATATATTATATAAATTATTTCTTAACAAGGAGTATATTTATTTTAAATATCAAAGTTAAGAGGTTTCCTTGCCTTCTTTTCCTATACGTAAAAATAAAAAATTTCCTCTATGAAGGATATATATATATAATATATATATATATATATATATATAATATATATATATATATATATATATAATATTATATATATAATATATATATATATATATATATATATATATATCATGATAAGTCTTTTTTAATAGGAAAATTGTATATATAATAGCAAACTAATAACCTAAAATAAATGGAATAGCTAGAGTTTGATTTAATTGTGCTCCATAGCAAACGTTAGCTAAAATTTGACAGCGTCTCTCTCCCAAAAATCTCGCTCGCCACTCTCCATTCTCGCTCGTCTCTCTCGTTTTATACACAGAAGTGTATAATTCTGTTTCTGTTTTGTATAAAGCGAGAGAAAATTGTATATACACATGCAAAAATATATATCTTCGTGTTATACACTTAATTATACAATTTACAAACATGTTACTTCAAACATTGCAGAGAAAAAGGCCAACGAATTATACAATTGCGAATTATACAATAGCAGTGAAATACAATTTTCTCTAGCTTTATACAACAGAAGTGTATATATTGTGTTTCTGTTTTTGTATAAAGCGAGAGAAAAACATATATCTTCTTGCTATACACTTATAATTATGCAATATACATACATTTTAATTCGATTCAACTGTATGCTAAACAAATTTTATAAAAATATTATAGCGAAATAGGCAAAGAATTATACAATTGTGCATTATACAATCGCAGTGAAATAGGATAGCGAATTATACAATAACAGTGAAATAGGCCAGTGAATTATACAATTTAGGCCAGCGAATTATACAATTTTGGCCAGCGAATTATACAATTGTATATGTATAGCGAATTATACAGTGTGTTTGCTATGGAGTGCAATTATGCAAAATTTGCTATAACATACAAATATAAATTTTTTGTTTGCTATATGTAAAAGTTGCCCATTTTTAATTTATTTTTTTCCCTAACAACCAACAACCAATGCGTAATTCATGTCACAAGTTTAGGCAAATTATGTCAACGGGCTCCTTAAAACTAGCAGCTGTATTTCTATATTAATGTAATGTAATAGTGTTTGAAAATTTCACCAGATTAGTTGATTGACCGTCTGAAAAATCATTTTTGTGTTAGAAATTGTCATTTATTAGGAGTAAGACATTTTCTTATGAAATAATTGTGACTTCGTATTCAAAAAAGGAATCTTCGTTATCTTTGATTAAGAGTAAGATAATATTTATCACTCTACCACAATTCTGATTGGTGTAAGTCGTCTTATTGAGAATAACAAGAGCATCTCTTAATACTCAAAGATCTATATCTGAAACAAATTTTTAACAAACGACTGCTCGAGTTTAAGCAAATGTGACATTAATGAATCATAAACTTAAGCTTAACTCTTTTTTTTTTTTTGGAACCTCAGAATAACCTGGAGTTGCTATAATCTATGTCATAACCTCTATCCTTCGAAATTGCACTCCATGATGAGTACTTTATGTGTATTAGGTAAATCTCCATAGCCTACAAACTATAGGGAAGATGCAAACCACACTAGACTCAATTATTTTACCATTAGCTTTTAGAAGATTCCACTAAAATAGTATCACTTGCTTTTAGAACTTTTAGAAATATATCATATTCATTTATTAAAAATATTTGATATGATTTTAATTTTGTATGGCTCGCCTTTATTTTTTTTCAAAATTTTAAAGTTTTATTAAACTATTCAAGAATTAATCTAAACTTTGATAATGATCATTATTCTAATATTTCAGTCACTACTATGATAATTCTTTTTCTACCATTTTATATTAAACATAAGGATATATATACCAATAATAGAGGAACCAAAAGTGTTATCCACTTTTTACTTTTTTAAATTTCTTTGTTTCATCGTCTAAAGTGAATATTTCTATTTCTCTCCAACCCAAAACTACTTTTGAATAGTGCATAGCACATGGATGGAATTATTTGCTACTTTAATATTTTGCTTTGTCCTTTTCAATGAAATTAACATAATAATAATAATAATAATAATAATAATAATAATAATAATAATAATAATAATAATATATTTAATATAATTTCACGAATAAAATTTTAAAATATTAATAAAAATTTTAAAAAGAATATTTTATTATTTTTAGTGAGTTTAAAAAGGAATCATTTTTTTTAAATAATATTTTAACTTAAATTTTTTACGTGCGTGTTTAAAACAACAAAATAGTCATTGAACTAATCAGGGGTCATTCTATAGTATAAATTTACTTAATCACGTACTTTTCCATAAAATATTCGGGGCCATTCTATTATTACTTTTTATTTGATAGGGGGAATTTCAAAAAATATAAACAAAAAAAAAATCATAAAATCAACAATAATAAATTGGTTAATCATTTTTAAAAACTCTAGATTTAAATCAAGTCAATACATCATTACATTCATATAACATGCAATAATTCAATTCATCCACCCACAAATAATTTAAAATATAATATGTACAATTTTTTTAAAAAAATTATTTGTAAAGTCAATGAATCTTCTAAATAAAGATAAGATCTACAATTTTTTTTTTGAAAAAAATAATGCAGTCTATATATGGTCAATAACTCAACCAATAAGATTCCTTATATTATATCAACTCTATTTAGCAGAAGTGGAGATCTCTGATTTATTTTTTTTTGAAGAAAATATGAAAAAATCAATATATTTTCTTCTTTCTATTTTTTTTACTCTATTGCTTACACCAACATTTGCCATAAAAAAGGTAATTATTTCTCTTTTGATTCTCTTTATAAATTGTACTACATTTTTTTTATTATTATTTTTCGATGAAAATTTTCATCGAATTTTCGAAGTAATGAAATTATTTTTTGGTGTTTATATAGTCATATGTTGTGTACTTGGGTGAACATTCACATGGAAAAGAAGCAACATCAATTGATTTTGATAGAGTTATTAATTTTCATCATAAATTTCTTGGATTACATTTAAGAAGGTAATTAATTTGAATTTAAACTTAAGTATATATATGTTTTTGATTAAATGAAATATAAAAAAAATCATTTTTTTTCTTAATTTTTTTTTGTAATATTAACAGTATTGAGAAGGCTAAGGAGGCAATTTTTTATTCTTATACAAGACACATCAATGGCTTTGCTGCAATTCTTGAAGATGAAGAAGCTGAAGAATTATCTAGTAAGTGTTTTTTTTCCATTTACTGCATTTTTAATTGTTTTTTTTACTTTGGTACACATTATTACTGTGTTCGAGGTGAATCTAAAATATTTTAAAGTTGGTGAGATAAGAATAAACGTAATGTTACTATATAAATGGATGGTTAGTTGAATAAGAGATAAATTTAAAATTCAAATGTACAATTATAATATATATTATATATATATAATATATATATATATATATATATATAATATTCGCGATTTGCATTTACTATTGAGTTGAACATCTTTTATTCAAATATTATATGGTATATAAAGGACAAATATGAATATCTTCTTAAACTTCTTTAGCAAAATATATTCTAATCCTGACATAAATTATACATATACATTTTTTTTTTAATATGTATATGTAATTCGAGCTAAAAATAAATACTAAAGTTAATGAGTTTAATCAATAAATCCTTATTAAGATTCTTTTTTCTTATAGTATATTTTTCTTTAATTAATCAATGTGTAATATTTTGAATTCTCTTTACTAATGAGATTTAAATATCATTAATTAATAAAAATATTTTAGGTAATAATCAACAACTTTAAATTCATTTATATGATTTTTTTTTTTGCAGAGCATCCAAAGGTGATATCAATATTCTTGAACAAGGGAAAAGAACTACACACAACAAGATCATGGAACTTCTTGGGGTTGGAACATGAGGGGAAAATCCCTAACAGCTCTTTATGGAAGAAGGCAAGATTTGGAGAAGACATTATTATTGGCAATATTGATTCTGGTATGCTTTTGTTTGATTAATCTGACTTCACATCGTATAAAATTTAATAAAAAGAAAAGTATTATATTTTTTTAGATTGTTATAGAGGTATTCCGTTATAGAAAATATATAATATTATAATATAATATGAAAATTAATTCGAACAAAAACTTGACAATTATAGTGAAATATTGTTATAGAAGATGATTGTTATAGAGTAATTTGATTGTACCAAATATATGCCTCAGTTAGCTTAAGAAATTATAGATAATTAGAGCCTGTTTGGATGAGCTTAAAAGTTGGTCAAACTGACTTAAAAGTCAGTTTTTGACTTATTTGAATATTTGACAATTATCAAAGTAACTTATTTTAATTCAAAAATAACTTATTTTAAGCCAAAAGCTAAAAGTTAGGGGACCTTTTTGCCCTTAATTCTTTTATTATCATCATTATTATTATTGTTATTGTCGTTGTTGTTATTATTATTATATTATTATTATTAATGTTAATATTAATATTAATATTATTATTATTACTTATATTATTATTATTATTAATTTGTGATGATCAAGAAATATGTGAATGATAGGAAATATTATTACTTATGGATATCAAATATAAATTAATTTTGTTTTAATTTTTTTAAGGATAAAAATCTTAAATTAATCAACTTTTTGTTATGCTAACATCTTTAAGGGTACTTAAGACATTTTGATTAAAAAAAGTGTTTAGTATCACTTATTTGTCAAACACATCAATATCTTTTTTCAACTGCATACATAACTATTTGTTTTGAAAATAAATTTCATTACTTTCAAGAGTACTTTTTAAAATTACTCTTTTTAAGCCAATCCAAAGGAGTATTTAGTGTATTTTAGTTGAATTCTCTTGCAATATTTCAGTATATTTTAATTCATTTTCTTAAATTCTTTGTAATTAAATCAAATCCATATTTTTTGCTTCTTAAGCACATTTGTACAAATATTTTTTGCAATTTATTATAGTAAATAAAATGAAGAGGATAGTAATAAATTGCACGTGGTTCATTGACTTTATAGTAAAGATTCTTTTTTCTTTTTTAAATTACACAAGTTGTAATATTTAATGATTACTTTATGGGAAGCTTAGTGTGTGTCTACTTGACAATTAACTATATATATAAATATAAAAAAACTATATATTTAAATATTTTATGTATCAAAGATCTCATTATTCTCCCAAGTTGGCCAATCCCATCAATCATGGCCCTAACTTTACATAGCTTTCACCAATTGATCAAATAATATGGAGAATTGGATTATTAAGAGCGTGACCTTTGGTAGATAAGATGAGAAAAAGGAGATCGAATGATTTAGGCATATAAAAAGACGATGTGTAAATGCACTAGTAAGTAGGTGTGAGAAATTAGATGTAGGTGATACGAGGAAAGGTAAAGGTAAACTGAATAAGAAGAGATATGATTAGACATGACATACCTTCAGCTTAACGATGACGACGATAAGAAAATATGAAATTCGAAACGCTAATATCAATTGATGATCATCCATTTCATTGATGCTACGTCTAGCACAATCAATACATACTCAAAGTTAGTGCATTTACCAGGTCATTTTTTAAAACTTCTCTGTCCTCTCCATCTTTTCGCTCCCTTAATAACTTAACTCACAATCTCAGACTTAAAAGTGAAGAATGCTTATTATCCCGAGAAATTCGTTCTTATTCGTGTGATTGGAGGTAGGTGTTTGGCCAGAATCAGAAAGCTTTAGTGATGAAGGAATGGGACCAATTCCATCAAGGTGGAAAGGAACTTGCCAAACTGGCTCTGATCCCACATTTCGTTGCAATAGGTACTTTCTCTTTAATATTTAAGTAATGTTCAAAAGTTAGTTTGAGTACTTCAATGAATTTAAATTCTTTGAACGTTGCGAAAAGGAAAAGTTTGTCATATAAATTGGAACGAATGAAGTATGATATATACATGTAACATGTTTATGTTAGTGTAACATCAAGATGACTTTTGACCTATGGAGTTTGACTTTAAATATTGAAGGAAGTTAATTGGAGCAAGATACTTCATCAAAGGATTTGCTGCTGAGGCAGGAGCTCTAGTAACCTCCAAATTCTACACGCCACGAGACACGTTAGGGCACGGATCACACACCTTGTCCACAGCTGGAGGTAATTTTGTCGAGGGAGCTAACATTTTCGGATATGGCAATGGAACAGCTAAGGGAGGATCACCAAGAGCACGAGTCGCGTCTTATAAGGCTTGTTGGCCTCCTATTATTCCATCCGATTCGTGTACTGATGCAGATGTCTTGGCTGCATTTGATATGGCAATTCATGATGGCGTTGACGTGCTTTCCCTATCAATGGGAGGATTGCCTGTACCATATGCCCAAGACAGTATTGCTATCGGTTCGTTTCATGCTATTAAGCATGGCATTGTTGTGGTTACCTCAGGTGGTAATTCGGGTGCCTATCCTGGTACAATAGCCAACACTGCACCTTGGCTCATTACTGTCGGGGCAAGTACCATTGATCGCGAGTTCTCCAGCTATATCGTCTTAGGAAACAATAAACGTTACAGAGTATGTTTCTCTTGTCCACTTCTCTTTTTGTCCGCAAAACAATACAGTCAGACCTCTCTATAACAATCACCTTATATAACAACATTTCATCATAACCATCGACTTTTTATGTTATACGCGTTACTTCTCTATAACAATATTTTACCTTCAACAACAACGTCCATCATTGTAATGATACATTCTTTGAAAAGTTACCCCTCTCTATAACTCCTTGTGTAGAGTTAGTAAGCGTCAGTTCTCATTAGTTTTTGGATTTTTTTTTTGTTTTATAGGGAGTAAGCCTTTCAAGTAAAGCTCTGCCTGTAGGCAAATCGTTCCCAATTATTACTGGTGCATCTGCTAAAGTTGCCAATGCGACAGTTGAAGAAGCGTGAGTATTACCTCTCTTCTCTACTTCATAATGTACGAACTAATCTAACTTTGCTAAACTTTTTTTATGTGCTTCTGCAGTAACTTTTGTATAGAGGGGACGTTGGATCCTAAGAAGGCGAAGGGGACTATTTTGGTTTGTCATAGAGGGGGTAGTGCAGCATTTAGCAAGTGCATTCAAGCTACTTCAGTAGGTGCAGTTGGTATCGTTGTACTCAACAGCGCGTTCTTTGGAGATGAAATGTATGCCGAACCTTACCTCTGCCCTGCTACGTTTATCAGTTACTCTGATGGACTTAAAGTCTCGTCTTACGTTAGTTCAACAAGGTATAACAAACAGTCAATGAGTCTAGTGTTATGCATGTCATAGTACAACAAAATGAAATGAGTCAGCATACAGTGTTAAATGACGTTGTTGGTTTGAGCAGGAAAGCTACAGCTTACATTACTCGGCCAACAACTGAATTGGGAACGAAACCAGCGCCAGTTATGGCATCCTTTTCGTCCATTGGACCTAATAGAGTGACACCAGAGATTCTTAAGGTCTTTTACCATTTCGATATTGTTAATTTCTAGTCTATATTAACCAAAATGATTACATTTTTACAAGTATTTATACGATATTGTCTTTGCAGCCTGATATTACTGCCCCGGGAGTGAGCATACTAGCTGCGTATACTGGAGTTCAAGGCCCTGCAGATTCAGATTTAGATAATCGTCGGGTTAAATTTAACACAATGACAGGAACTTCAATGTCATGTCCTCATGTGGCTGGTGTTGTTGGCCTTTTGAAGACCCTCCATCCAACTTGGAGTCCTGCAGCCATCAAATCCGCCATTATGACATCCGGTAGGACTTAACAACCTTTTCAATCAGTCTATACATTTCTTGAAGTCTTTGATCAAATCCGGAGTATATGATTATGATACCTTGTTTACTTATCTTCTGGTGCAGCAAGAACACGAGACAACACGATTAATCCAATGACAAATTCAACTCACCTCAAGGTATCACCGTTTGCATATGGATCAGGACACATATGGCCAAACCGCGCCATGGACCCTGGCTTGGTTTATGACTTAACAATCGATGATTACATGAACTTCCTCTGTGCACAAGGGTACAACGAAACTCAAATCAGTTTCTTCACACAAGGCCACTTCAAATGTCCTGAGCCTATTAGTTTCAGCAATTTGAACTTACCTTCAATCACAGTGCCCAAGCTCAAGGGCTCGATCGTTGTGACTAGAACATTGAAGAATGTAGGAACCCCGGGCACTTACAAAGCTCATATTCGTTCCCCGATTGGAATTACTGCTGTTGTTGAGCCAAACATATTGGAGTTTAAAAAGATTGGAGAGGAGAAAAGTTTCAAGATCACTCTGAAAGTTAAAGGACAAAAAGCTCCAAAAGATTATGTATTTGGCCATTTAATATGGTCTGATAACAAGCACTATGTTAGAAGTCCCATTGTAGTGAAAGTTACTAAAAATTTTAGATAACATTCAATTCTATATTTTGTATGATGTGTAATACTATTCATTGCTCTCAAAATTATTTGAATAATAATAGAAATCATCAAAGCTTTATATATCATGAGAATGTTTTGGTGAATGATCCAATGAGCTGAGGAATGAAATAAAGTTATATACCTGTAAACTACGTGAAATGAAATAGATATTTGTTCTTTTAATAATTAAGGTCAAATATGCTTTTGAAAATCCCAACGTTACTAAAATTATCTAAAGTTACTCTTATTTTAAAATGACGAAAGGCTTAGCACGACAAATTTATTATATTTTCTATAATTAAGAGGCAAATTTTGAGTTACGCCACTAACAATAAAGATATATATGGGATCAAATTTAATCAGAGCGAAAAATCATTATATCTTTTTCGTTGAGTTTCCGAAATTACCATCTCGTCAGATTTCGGTCGCAAGATGCGTGTATTTAGCGCGTCTAGATATAGATGTATTTCATATATATGATTCATGAGAGGAAAGGATCGAAATAGTCTATTTTCTTTGAATTAAGGCTCAAAGTGATTCTTGAATTTTTATATGGAGTACTAATAGTCCCTCATGTTTGCAATATTGGTGCATTTTTGGTCCTCCTCCAAAATTTTATCTATTCTTTTAGCACTAATTTAAGCCATAACCTATGTATGGGATGTTCAATCGTCATTTTATATATTTAGTAGAAATAACACTCCATATGAAAGAATGTGAGAAGAAAAATACTTTGTTTTGTTTAGTAGAAATCGTATTGCAGGCAAAGTCGAGAGGTTTATCATGATAATTTCATGTGCAATAGTAAAATTTTTTTTTTATGTAAAGTCATACATTAAGATGTTTTTAGTTTAGCTGCAGTAATACTTCTAGTGAACGGAACAAGGTGTTTTTCTTATCACCTTCTTTTAGATAGAGTTATTATTTCTATTATATATATTATATATATATATATATATATATATATATTATATATATATATAATATATATATTATATATATATATATAAAGATGATTAAACATTCCTTATATAAAATTCTGGATAGAATTAATGCTAAAAAATAGGCAAAATTTTACGAGAGGATCAAAAGTGCACCAGTATTGCAAACATAAGGGGCTATTAGTGCTCCATGTGAAAACTCAAGGATCACTTTGAGCTTTAACCCAAAAGTGAGAGACTATTTGAGCCTTACCTCGATTCATAAGGTCAAACTTAAGTATAATTTAGTATTGGTATAATACATAAGTATGATCCTTAACTTGGCGTCGGTTGACAACTATGACCCTTAACTTTAGATGTGCACAAGTAAGACTTAAATTTGTATAAAAATGAGCAAGTAGACACACATATCCTACATGACATTATACAGATAGATTTTCACGCAGGACACAAAATTTCCATGTAGGGTGCCATGTAGATTAATGTGTCAATTTGTTCAATGTATACAAGTTTAAGTGCCTACTTCTGCACTTCTAAAGTTAAGGATCATTGTTATCAACTAATTTCAAGTTAAAAGTCATGTTTATGTATTATGTCTTTAGTATAAGATTCTCTCCCTTATCTATATCTATATTATAAGTTATCTCATATCACTTATGTATGTATTTAGTATGATTCGTACCTCTCGTGTTTGTTTGTATCTAATAGTAATTTCATAATTGTGAAAAGACACTTTTGACCTCATATCACTTATGTATGTATTTAGTGTGATTCGTACCTCTCGTGTTTGTTTGTATAGTAATTTCATAATTGTGAAAAGACACTTTTGACCTTTTTTTTTAACCTTGTTCTTTTTATCATTCCGGTGATGTCTAGAGAAAAGAAAAAGAGAGGTTTTTGAATATTTACAGAGCCAATCCTCTCTCTCTCCTCTTCATCTTCTTCTCAAACTTTCTATCAAATTACCAGAAAAAATCGTATAAATTCAAGCAATCAAATTCTCCAGCTCGTCAGATCTCATATCAATCATGTCGTATGCTTATCTATTCAAGTATATAATCATCGGAGATACAGGTCATTTTTTCAATTTTGATTGATTTTATCGTTAATTTGATTTGTAAATATCTTTTTTCTTATCTAATGATTTCCTTTTTGCACCTTTTTATAATGTTTTCGTTTTGGTTTTTATGGATCTGGAATGATCGGGAAGGTTCTATCTGAATGGAGGTTGTTGTAATGATTATGCGTATGATTGAATTTATGCTATTATGAGAATTGCAGCATTTCATTTTTTTTGAATTTTGTGTTATTTCTGTTGTATTTGATGATTTAATGATGGTTCGGTGATATATCCATGGAGTTTGATGATTGATTTTTTTTTTTCTGATGAGAAGGATTTTGTTAGGCTAAATTTGATGATTTAGGTCATAAAAATACGGTTCGTTAAGTGTTTAGTAAATAAATTGGAGTTTCAGCAATTAGAGAATATCTGTATCATCCAATTCAGTTGGATTTGAAGTCTGTTTGGTAGAACTATACCAATGCTGCTCTTTTGACTTGTAAAATCGATGTATTTTTTTTTTGAAGAGAAGCCCTTTGAAAAATCTATAAAGTAAGTAATTTGATAATGATAAAACAATAGTTTGAAATATTTCTGAGATATGAAGAGATTGTTGATTAAAACTCTGACTGCTCGTAATAATAAGCATATGATTTAATAGATGAATTGTGTATGACTTGTGGTGAGAATTGAGATTGCTACTCACGTGTCTCACGAATATTATCGTTATAGGAATCTATCCTCTTATTGGTTTAGGGGCATTCAGAACTTCGAAATCCTTATGAGCGGTGACGAGGTGCTAAACTCTTGGTTGTTCCTTGTATATGCAATACCAACTTTGCTGAGTGATTCCTCATACGAGTGCACTTTGCCCTATCATTTTTGTATAGTTCATTGGCTTCGGATGGAATATTTCCAATGTTGATGTATACATTGCTGAAGCCTTATATAAAACGTCATCTCTAACATGTTTTTTTACGCAGGAGTCGGAAAATCCTGTCTTCTCCTGCAATTTACGGACAAAAGATTTCAACCGGTCCATGACTTAACCATTGGGGTTGAATTTGGGGCTAGAATGATCACAATAGACAACAAACCAATAAAACTACAGATCTGGGACACGGTTTGTTTCACATCTTTTCTTTCTTTTTCCGCTTTGATATATGCCAAATTTCTAAAAAAGATGCGATCATTAGTCTAAACATTGCTGATCATTTTTTTTCATTTGGATCATTAGTCTAAACATGCGATAATCTTTGTAAATGCCTTACATTCTTTTCTAGGCAGCAGAATAATTTACATACTGTTCTCGTTATTATTTGCTTGTGCTGTCATTAAAGGGCTGGCAGCATGATTATAATGAATGATCTCCCTTTTCAGGCTGGCCAAGAATCATTCAGATCTATCACGAGGTCATACTACAGAGGTGCTGCCGGGGCACTACTTGTTTACGATATTACCAGGTATCATCTGGCATTATGTTTTTGACACTCTTTACGCATGAAATCGAAGTTAGTAAGCACAAATTTGCTCTCTTTCGTACACAAGACATATTTCTTGTCTTAGCTTTTTACTTGGATCAAAGTTCTTGAAATATTACTTACACAAACTCAATCACCCCAACATAATTATCTATATACCAGACTTTTGGCTGCATCTGTAGTATACATTGTGATCTTCAGTTTAATTAATTGTAGAACATTACATTGTGCTCTTGTAAAATGTCATCTAATGCAATTTGTCTTTTACTTTTAGAGAGGAACTAAAGAAGTTTCTTTAATGCTATTGAGCACTCTATTATTTTGGTTCATAAATCTCTCTCTTGACATAAATGAACAAATATATGGTCTTCCGAATTTAATTTGATAAGAGCTCCATGAATTCGGATGTGGACTATTATATTGACTGTATCGTTGTGCTTGTGCCTTGTGGTGAATTGACGGTTTCTGACCCCCAAACTGAATTTCAAATGGAAAGAAGGTCTTACATATTTTTGTTGCTTGCCTCTTTGCTTTCGTAAGGGATCAATAACAAATATTATAGCGATCTACGATTTCTGTGGTCACTAGTCTTAGCCTCATTTCCCTGGATCGTTATGTTAGTGAAGAACTGATGATTTTCTTTCCTCCGGAAATTATAGGAGGGAAACATTTAATCACCTTGCTAGTTGGCTGGAAGATGCAAGGCAGCACGCAAATGCAAACATGAGTATAATGCTGATTGGAAACAAGTGTGATCTTGCTCACAGAAGAGCTGTAAGCACAGAGGAAGGCGAACAGTTTGCCAAGGAAAATGGGTTGATATTTATGGAAGCCTCTGCTAAAACAGCTCAGAATGTCGAAGAGGTAAAAAATCATTTAACATGCTAGTTAGAGCTTTCATATTATACAATGAACGTCTCAAAGTAACTCATTGTACATCTTCAGGCTTTTATAAAAACAGCTTCCACGATCTATAAGAAAATACAGGATGGAGTGTTTGATGTATCAAACGAGGTATACCTTATCCTGACTATTTATGTATATTCTACTTAATTTGTTTCGTTGTGGACTCCAAATCTTCATATATGGTCTCTGTTTGCTGATGACCAAACTATTCACCAGTCGTATTGTCTAGTGAATACGACTGGCTTCATCAATGGTGTATCTGTTCCCTCACTGTATAACTTTTCTTATTACTCGTTACAGTCGTATGGAATAAAAGTTGGGTATGGAGGAATTCCTGGGCCATCAGGCGGACGAGATGGAGCTGCTTCTCAAGGAGGAGCTTGTTGCAGTTGAAAATGGAAGCTTTATTCTTTAAATTTGATCATATCCAGTGGTTATTGTTTATTTATTTATGCTCTTCTAGCATGTTTACCTTCATTGGTGTAACCAATTTGTTTGTGCTTATGTTAATATATATATCTGGGCAAATATAAACAACTTTACTTATTGAAATGTTGTTTTGTATATATATCTGTGCAAAAGTACTTTGGTATTAAATGGGAATAAAAATGTCAATAATAATAGGATTGGAAGAAAAAAAATCGTCTAGGATTGACCACATTGTTGGTTATAAAAGAAAATATTGATAGTTTAGTGATTTTATAGATAGAAATAATTGTTTCAACTTTTTCCCGTTTCAGATTTCTCAATATTTTGTTACCTTCCTACTTATTAAAGTTTGCATCTCTCTTAACAAAGAAATTTAATAATTCTAGTTAGAAATATATTTAAATATTATTTGTATAAATTTTAGTAAGATCCATAAAAATTGGAGTTATTGAGAAGTTTTATATTTGCCAAGATGAACTATAAAGCTTTTTCTTTTGGTTGTTGTTGTGTATGTCACGCTATCTCGTTCTTGCTGGAAGATTTTCAAGCTACTACTTTGTCCATGTATTAAATTTTCTTTTCAAATTTTAAATAGTTTACTTTAATAACATCAAAACTTTATTTGATATTTCAAAATTTTGAATCTAATTACCTTAATCCCATTGTCTATCAATAAGATTTTTTAGACTAATAACCAAGATATTGTATTGCAATAATTGGCTAACATATTTTATCAACTTGTAAAATTAAATTTATATATAATAGAGTAGTGATTTTTTTTAGAGGTTATAGTAATTTTTTTGCAAATAGGTTAAATTAACTATAATTTGACAGATTGGAATAAAAACTTGATGATATGCGAAAACAAAATTTTATATTTACTCACTGTACAATAAATGGTAAAATTGTATAATAAAATGACTTGAAAATAATATTTAACTATATATAATAAATTAATATTTATTATTATAAATAAAAGGTCTCAATACCTAGAGTTTGGTTTGAATTGTTCAAATAAGAGACCAAATCAGATCAAGTTTTTATATATTTTAAAAAATATTTTTAAGTTTTATTTTTAGGTTAATGATTATATTATATTGACTTGTTTTTGAGTAAAACTTTTCTCATATTTCATTGAAAATAGTACACAGTGAGAAACTGGAAGAATAGGCAAGGGGCAGTGGTACTACAATGGCAGCGTCCATGGGAACTTTGAAACCTTTTCACCATCCTATAATCGAGAATGTTGATCCTGCAATGTCCTTTCAAAGTCTCTCTTTTGCATCGTCACAGTTATCCGGAGATAAATTGATGTCACCATTGTCATTTTGTTCTAAACGATTCAGTTCCAATAAGAAGGCCTATCATAAAAGGGCTGCTATTATCGTGTCCCCTAAAGCTGTTTCTGACTCGTCGAATTCACAGACATGTCTTGATCCAGATGCTAGCCAAGTTAGTGCAAAATTAACCACTTTTCTTTTCCATGTCTTGTCATTAGTTTTATAAATTTTATATTTAAATTTGAATCGCATTCAATTTATTTTGAAAATTTTGATTATATAAATTATCATACAGTTTGTATTGCAATCTCTCCCTCCCAATTTATGTAACAATGTTAGGCATAATATTTCAGAAAGAAAAAGTTCTGAAATTTGTGGTCTAAAATAAACCTAACACATTTGTATATTTCACCTATATTTAGGTAGATATGCAGTGTTTCGTCCAATTATGTGACAATGTTTGTTAGACATAATATTTAAGAAAGAATTTTTTTTGAAATTTGTGGTCTAAAATAAACCTGACATGTTTGTATAAATATAAATCATTTCATTAGATTTATAACACATAATTGTTTCTTAACGAAAGTTTTGTGGTTGATCATGCTTAACTAACTAACTATGTTGTTATTGCAATTTGTTTTAGAGTGTTTTGGGTATTATTCTTGGAGGTGGAGCTGGGACGCGTTTGTATCCACTAACCAAAAAGAGAGCAAAACCAGCTGTTCCGCTTGGAGCAAATTATCGTCTGATTGATATTCCTGTGAGCAATTGTATTAACAGTACCATATCCAAGATCTATGTTCTCACACAATTCAACTCTGCATCTCTAAATCGCCATCTTTCACGAGCATATGCAAGTAACATGGGTAGTTACAAAAATGAAGGTTTTGTGGAAGTTCTCGCTGCTCAACAAAGTCCAGAGAACCCTGATTGGTTCCAGGTACCTAATATTCAACCTAATGTACACCTTTAAACAACATTAAATTTGTAGTTATTTGATTTGAAAATGAGCCAGCAAAGTTGTCTCTTGGTTTGAGCTGTGTAAGTAACCACTAATGCTTGCATTGGGGTAGGTTGACACACCCTTTGGAGTGCGGCCTGTCCCTAGACCCTACTAAAGCGGGATGCTTTGTCTATTTTTTTTTTTTAAAACAAATTATAACCTAGAGACAATCCGACAAGTATATAGCATGTTTGAAGCCACTGTAACGTTACAATTTGTGCTCGACTCCTCTGATTTACTTCTGAAATGTGTTTTGGTATAGCCGTTTTACTAGTTTTATCGCAACTACTTGTCTTTCAGGGCACTGCTGATGCAGTCAGGCAATATTTATGGTTGTTTGAGGAGCATAATGTTTTGGAATTCCTAATACTAGCGGGAGATCATCTGTACAGAATGGATTATGAAAAGTTCATTCAAGCACATAGAGAAGCAGGTGCTGATATTACTGTTGCTGCACTTCCGATGGATGAAAAGCGTGCATCTTCGTTTGGTCTAATGAAGATTGATGAAGAAGGACGCATCATTGAGTTTGCTGAAAAACCAGACGGAGAGCAATTGAAAGAAATGAAGGTACATGCTACAATAGTCCTTTTTGCATATTTTTTAACAAACACACATTGTATATATGAACAAAGACAGATATCTCGTTTCTTGGAAGAATGTAATTTGTATTTGGTGCATTTAGGTGGATACTACTATTTTAGGCCTGGATGATGAACGAGCTAAAGAGAACCCTTATATTGCAAGTATGGGTATATATGTTATTAGCAAAGATGTGATGATAAACCTACTTCGGCAAAGCTTTCCTGCAGCTAATGACTTTGGTAGTGAAGTTATTCCTGGTGCAACTTCCATTGGAATGCGAGTATGTAAATTCTTCATTTATTTACTATTTATAGTACTAAAATCACAAAACTAGAAGAAATATACTTTTTGTCTCATGAGAATGGTATGAAACTTTACTTCCACACTACTCTATTAGTTATGATTGTTGCCATACCCATGCCGGACTCTCCAAAATGCACTATTTTTGGAGTATCTCGTATGCATCTATCGATATTCTTAAAGAATCTGAGCAACATAAGTTATAGGCCTTAGTGTGACTATCTTCAAGTTTTTACTTTTTTCTGCTGAATACAATTTTTGCTTAGTTTTACTTGTGACTATCTTCTAGTTTTAACTTTTTTCTGTTGAATATGATTTTTGCTTAGTTTTACTTCTAGATATAGATGTATTTACAGTCTAAGTTCAGGTGCAAGCTTATTTATTTGATGACTACTGGGAGGATATTGGTACCATTGAAGCTTTCTACAATGCTAATTTGGGCATTACAAAAAAGCCAGTGCCAGATTTTAGGTAATGTGAACTAATACTTCTCTCCACTTAGTTACGATTGTTTATTGTTCAACTCTAATAGTATACACTAATATTGTTATCTTCAATATTCTATTAAGTTTCTATGACCGTTCAGCTCCAATCTACACCCAACCTCGATATTTGCCTCCTTCAAAGATGCTTGATGCTGATATAACAGATAGCGTCATTGGTGAAGGTTGTGTCACCAAGGTAAATAATTACTAACTGTTTCTCACCTACACTGTCTTCTAATTTTCATATTTTTAGAATTGGTTAACCAGTACATATTTGTCACATTAGGTTCTCATGAAGTTACTTTATTATGTACAGAACTGTAAAATTCATCATTCTGTGATTGGACTCAGATCATGCATTTCAGAAGGAACAATTATCGAAGACACTCTTTTGATGGGAGCAGATTATTACGAGGTAATAGTTGAAATTCACAAACTATATGACTATTAGACTTACTTTGTATATATGCCAGATATCATATACTAGTTTTGGTTTGTCGTTAAACTCAGTTTGCTTCCTTTGTTGGTCCAGACAAATGAGGACAAATTGCTTCTGTATGCAAAGGGTAGTGTTCCAATTGGCATCGGCAAGAACTGTCACATAAAAAAAGCTATTATTGATAAGAATGCTCGTATAGGGGACAATGTGAAGGTTGGTTACTTGATCAATTATTCTTATTACCACTCAATTTTTATTATATATGTTTGATGAAAAATCTCATTCTTCTAACTTCTCTTGTCATCACATAAATTAGCTGTGAGGTAGTCTCTAACATGGAAATTTTGTGTGGTCAGATCATCAATATTGACAATATTCAAGAAGCAGCAAGGGAGACAGACGGATACTTTATTAAGAGCGGAATTGTTACCGTTATTAGGGATGCAGTAATTCCCAGTGGTACCATCATCTAAGATGGTGAAACTTGGTTTCCTTTATTTTTTTAATTTATCCTGCCAAACAACCATGAGTTAAAAGGAACTTCTGAGTGATCGTCAATGAACGTGGAATATATTTGAATGTTTACTAAAAAAAAATATGAATTATTCTGTTCGTTCGTGTTAGTATAGTATACGTTTCCCTCTATCATTATCCATATACGTAATAGTAAGATGGAAGGAGAGATTTTTCAATTATCAGAAGTTGAACTCGAGATCTCTAATCCCTGACCTAGTTAAAGTTTACTTTCATTGCTTCATATTTGAAATCTCATTATTAGGGCCCGTTTGGCCATAAATTTTCCAAATAATATTGGGAAAAATTTGGCAAATAATGTTTGTCCATACAATTTGTTATTATTTGGCAAAAACTTTTGGCAAATATCCCAAATTTCCAAATACTAGTTTTTTTAGTATTTGGGCCAAATCTCATTATTTGGATATTTTAAAAATTAAAATTTTACCCAAATCTTTTATCTTTTACAAAAACACCCTCTTTAGTTGTTGCTTGCGTTGTATTACATCATTTTTTACGTGAACACCAAAATAGTGATAAAATATTTAGTGAATATTAAATAATGATATGATTGTTGATGAAAATTATTAAAAGCTGGCTTTAGGTAACAAAGTCATGTACTTTGTCTACTTTACGATGTATGGAATAATTCTTATTGCACTCACTCCAAATTACTACATTGCTTTAGTGTCATGGACATTATTTGTTATTATTGTAACGAACATTCAATTGACTTGTAATACAAGCTTTTAGTTAGTTTTGATAGTTTTTAAAACTTGTGCGTATAAATCATATTTTTCTAAAAAGGTGAAATATATTTCCCAAATTTTATGGCCAAACACATGGTGAAATTTCACCCAAATTTTCACTCAAATAATATTTGCCAAGAATATTTGAAAATCTATGGCCAAACGCTAGCTAAGTCTATTCTTTTAAGTCCACAACAAAATAGAGATTCATCACATGGTCATTCACATTCGCAGCCATAAACACATACACATAATATACTTTAATACTCATGTGAAAGAAATTTTAGTATGAATTCAGAATTTGAAGTTTAGTTTCATACGAAGAGAGATAAAAGAGTAATGATTAAAAAGGAAGAGATGTAACACCTTGAGGACTTGTAGAGAAGTCTAAGAATATTCTTGGTGCTTCACAACAAGAATTAATTCATGGACAACACAAAGAAAAACATAGCTAACATATATAGCATATCTAGTAGTGCCTTTGTAGATAGACATGCTTAATTTTCTCCTCCCCCCCCCAAAAAATATATAAACTTGACTACCTTTTTATAGCAATTTTTGACACAAAATTTATTCATATCAGATGTTTATATTAAACTAATAATATAAGAAAAAAACAAAAATATTTTTTCAGCTAGTTCAAGAATATTTTTGACTCTTTGTTTTTCTTTGTTTTTATAGCAAGTCTATATATGGATGGAATCAGCTCAAGCATAGATTTTTTTGCTTTAGTTGAAAATGAATAAATCTTGTATTAATTATCTACGAAATCATTATTAATTCATAATTTAATATTTGGCGGAATTTAACATAGATACTGTTAAGAGAAATCAAAAGAAAAAACTAAATATTGGTTTTACAAAAATGGCTTAAATATGTTATTTAACTTTGAAAAAAAAGTCATCTATGCATGTAATTAGTTAAAAGTTTGGCTCATTTGTGTCATTTTCGTTTGAGAATAAGCCCATTCATGTCATCATTTGTTAACTTAAATGACATAAATTAGCAAACCTTTTAACGAATAACATAAACAAGTTTTTTCTCAAAGTTTAGATATATTTGCTTCTTTTTCCTTTAAAATGATTTAATTAATGATGTGACCAAATCATAATTGACCATGTGTAAGAAATGATTTTGCAAGATCGAAAGTATTTTCAATTAACAAATAATGACATAGATGAGCCTTTTTTAAGCGAAAATGACATAGTTGAATTAAACTTTTAACGGATGACATAATAAGTTTTTTCTCAAAAATAGATAACAAATTTGAGCCTTTTTCAAAAAAAATTATGGGATGTCCTATTTTAGTCCACCCCATTAATGTAATTTCCATTTTATGTTTTTTTGCTTGCACGAATATTCAATATCAGACAACTCGTATGCGAAAAATATAAGGACGGTAGATTTGAATCTATATGATAAAGTAAAGGGAAAATTATATATAATGACCAACTAATAAATCAAATAAAATGTTATAACCATATTTTGATTTAATTGTGCCCTGTAGCAAACTGTTTGTCAATCATCTTTCTCCCTCAAACTCTCGCTCGCCACTCTCCTTCTCTCGCTCGCTCCCTCTCTTTTATACAAACATAAGTGTATAAAATGTGTTTCTATTCGTATAAAGCGAGAAAAAAATGTATATATACATATATTTTCGTTCCACTCTCCCAGATCTCGCTCGCCACGCTCTCTGATCTCACTTACCACCCTTGCCTCTATCGCTTATACAAACAGAAACGACATGCATAAATTGAGTTTATGTTTGTATAAAGCGAGAGAAAATTATTTATACACTTGCAAATACATATATATTCATCCTATACACTTATAGTTATACAATACAAATATTCCCCTGCCCAATTTTCTTTTGTCTTTCTCTCTTTCTCGTTTTATACATACACAAATTACACAATTGATTTGTGTACAACTACTTTCTTTTGTATATGTATAGCGAATTATACAACTGGTTTCTTTGTATATGTACAATGAATTATACATATTTATGTTTGCTATGGAGCGCAATTAGGCAAACTTTGCTATAGCATAAAAATATGAATTTTGTGTTTGCTATATGTGAATTTTCTCTAAAGTAAATTAGTATACAACAAAAATAGTTGTATTTTTATTGCATAAAAAATAGTAAAAAGTGATAGAAAATATATACTATTATACATTATGATACACTCAAAAAGCAGAATATAACTTACTTATACATAAATTATATATTGATTATATATTACAATATATTCAAAAATCTGAATATATATAGCTTAATTATAAATTACATAAAAAATGATCAATAGAGACAATTAAGAGTTAATTACCGCTAAATATGGATTTTGAGCGGCAATTAGCACTCTTTGTATATGTCCCTAAATCCTTTAGCGACATTGTTTCTAAAGACAATTAACTAATGCTGGTAAAGACTTTAGCACTCTTTATTAATGTCAATATTTATTGCGGCTAAAAATTATTTTTATTATAGTGATACATGAATTATATACTGATTATACATAAATTATACACTGACTATTCAATCCTCCCAACTTAATATTGCTATAGTGAATAGTATATACATATTTTTTTCCCTTCCATTTTCATTTCAAACAACAGTCGGAACTTTGTTATACCTTTAATTTGTCAAGAAATTTGCCTAATATTTCAGAGATTTAGCTAATATTTTAGTAGCAATTTATGTTTGTCAATACATTTTTGATAACAAAATCCAAGATAGTGTTTTACAACAAATAACTATGCTTTTGTAAACTTGAAAAATAACTAACGAATATAAATAAACATAAGATCTTTGAGTATTGTTGTCTTAGTATTGCTCAAAGGGCTCATTTGTACCGAATGGATTATGAGAAGTTCATTCTATCCCATAAAGAAGCTAAGGCTGATATTATCGTTGGCGTTGCTACACTTTTGATGGATGGAAAGTGTATATATATAGCATGTTACCTGCATTGCTTTGATTGCTTTTATATTGATTTATTTAATAAAAGATCTTTCTTCGTTTGGTCTGACGAAGATTGATGAAGAATTATATATGATCTGAATTTGCAGAGAACCAATATAGAAGCAATCGAAAGCAACTCAGGTAACATGTTATAGTCCTTTTGCATACTTCTCATAATAGATGGTATAGACAACTCGTTCCCAAAAAATTTAATTTGTGTTTGTTGCATTTCAGGTGGATACTACTATTTTAGGTCTGGACAACGACATAGCTCAAGAGAACCTTTAAGACTTTGGTTGTGAAGTTATTTCGGTGAAACTTCCGTTGGAATGCAAGTAGGTAGATTGTTCAATCATTAACATTTACAATTTTCATGTCACACTCAAAAATGTATTACTTTTGGAGTATTTGGCATGCATTCATCGTCATTTTTAAAGTGTCTGGGCAACATAGATTACAGGTCTTGGCTAGCTTATAGTTTTAAATTTTTTTGTACTGAATATGTTTTTTGCTTAATATTATTACTAATAGAGGTATTACTAGTCTAAGTTCAGGTTCAAGCTTATTTATTTGATTACTGCTGGGAATATATTGGTATAATTGAAGCTTTATACCGTGCCAATTTGGGCACCGAAAAATCAGTATCAAATTTTAGATACCGCCAACTAATAGTTTTCTGCACTTAATTACAATAGTCTGTTAGTGTGCTATGGTTATAGCACTAATATTATTGCCTTAAATTTCCCTAAAACATCATTTTATTGGAATTAATGCATTCACATCCAGAGGAATGATGACAAAATGTTTCTGTATGCAAAGGGTAATGTTCCAATTGATATCGACAAAAAATGTCACATAAAAAAAGCTATTATCGACAAGAATGCTCATATAGGGCACAATGTGAAGGTTGGCTACCTAAAGTTTTCTAACTTCTAGCAACGTATAGTCGTAAGTGTCGTGACTTCTCTTGTCAGTATATTTTTTTCTTCTTATTTTCGACAATATACATGAGATTGAGATCGAGTCTCTAGCATGAAATTTTTGTATCGTCAGATTATTAACAATGACAATATTCAAGAAGGGATTCAAACGGATACTTTATTAAGAGCGGAATTGCTAATGTTATCAAGGAAGCAGTAATACAGTGATACCGTCATCTAAATTTTTATTTATTATTTACTTTGCCAAACAACCATGAGTTAAAAAGGATTTCTGCACTCGTTCAACCTGACCTTTTGATTTTCTTGGTAACAAGTCAATGAACCAAAAAAATTGCTTTGTGTTCGTAATATACGTTCCCTCTATGGTTATCCATATAACAAGATGGAGGGCGTTCCCACTCAGGAATTTTTCTATTATCATAATTTGAACTCGAGATCACTAATCATGGGAAATACAAGCCTAGTTAACGTTTACTTTCATTGCTTCATATTTGAAATTTCATAAACACAAAGAAAATCAAACAAAGTATATTTTAAGTCCACAACAAAATAGAAATTCCTCACTATTGATGTACATGGTCATTCACATTTGCTGCCGGGGAAGGATAGCCCCCACGGGGCGATGCCCTGGTGCTCCGGCGGTGGCTGCTGCTCTGGTAATCCATCTTTTGTGTTGCTGCCATTATAATTTCAACACATCAAAATGGTATTAAAAAAACACATATATGATATACATACTATAGTTTAATACTCATGTGAAGAAATTATGGTACGATATCACTGAAAGATTCAGAATTTGAAGTTTAGTTGCATGTGAAGAAATTATGGTACGAGATCACTGACAGATTCAGAATTTGAAGTTTAGTTTCAAACGGAGAGAGATCAAGAGTAATGATTTAAAAAAAAGAAGGGGGAAGAGATATAACACCATGAGTACTTATAGAGAAGGCTAAGAATATTCTTGTTGCTTCACCATATTCACACCAAGAATTCATGGACAACACAAAGAAAACCATCACTAACAAAACACATGTTGTGCCTTTGTTGATAGACATGCTTAATTTCCTCCTCTTCCTTACAAAAACTATATAAACTTGGCCTCCAAATGAGTTCTTTTTATAGCAAGCTTATTCACGTTACGGGTTTACGTCAAATTAATGAATATAATAATCAGATACATAGATAGAAGTGGACTCATACTTGCTTATGCCACATGGCGTATACTCCTTTCGTCCCATTTTATGTCAAAGTAATTTTTTTATAATCGTAACACTTAAGTCAGCTTTCACATATCTCATGTTACCTCCCATCAGCAATAACTATTAGATAACTCGATTCACCAAAGCAAGAAAGAGATTTAAATAACCACCCTACCTAGTGTAATGTCAAATCCTTTGACTTTGATACGAAAAATTAGAAATCATTTTTCTCATTTTTAAAAAACGATTTGAGTTATTTTTCCTTTGAATACACCCCAAAAGTCAATCTTTTCTGCTTTTTCTTTTCTTCGTTTCCCCTTCTTTTTCTTTGTTAAGGAACCCATGATTGTGACTAATGAAATACATAATATTCTATCCTAAATTGAGTCTAAAAATTTGACCAAGTTTAGTTACTTTTTTTTTTTCATTTGAAAAGTCTACTAACTTATGCTACATAATGTTATTTTTAGTTTTCATTTTTGTAAAAATTGAGTTACATACGTTGTGAAAATAAAAATATATTGTCTGATCTCCTAAATGTATTTACAACCAAACATCTTTAAAATATATGGTTTATAATTTTGAAAATCAAACAATTACCTTTTATAACGAATAAAGATGATTTGACAATACAATAACTTACTCTCTATCTTGTTTTTATTGTATTTAACCACTATATTATTCTGATATAAGTGTCAAAAACACATCCAAACTATATATATTTTTTTTAGTTTCATGCCTAAACTATTGAAAGTTTGAGTTTCATATCTAAACTATATTATTTTTTATTTTGAGAAACACACCTCTCTTATATACCACTCTCATCATGGTATGGTGTAAAACACTCTTTTTTTTTTATTTTAAAGAATTTCCACATCACTTCATATGGACAAAATATTCAACCTTGACAAAAATAATTTTTTATTAGTATAGTTAAAATTAAAAATTAAAAACTATTATAAAAATAATATTTTCTTTATAAAATAAAATGTAAAATATTTTTCTTACCCCACACCATTTTTTTAAAGTTTTTTATTTTGTTTAAATTTCTTTTATAAAAGTATTTCATTTTTTACTTTATCTCCTCCCCCACATCAAATACTAATTTAGATATTATTTTATTTTCTTAAAATATAACTCTACACATCCCACTTAACCCTCTGCTTTCAATTCCCCCCCCCCCCCCCCGTGTTTAGATATACATATCGAAAATATACATAGTTGTTTATGTTATATTCGGTACACTAGTAGATTTTTTCCTAAAAATATATGAAGTGCATATCAAACAGAAAATAAGAAAAACGTAAAAAAATGAAAATTAGGATTGGAAAATTAAATAAGATGAGGTAGATTTTTTAAATAAAATAATATCAATTTCTGTCGGGGGGGGGGAGGATGAAATATGAAAATTTTAAAATATTTTGTAAATGAGTTTTTTTATATATAAAAAAAAGGATGGGGTTGTCGCGGGGGAGGGGGAGAGAGGGGTACGTGCAGGAGGTGGTGGAGTGAGATAAGAAAAATAAATTAATTTTTTATATGGATAGTAATTTTTAATTAATATTAATTTTTTATTATTTAATTTTTATTTAGATAAAATATTTTATCTATGTGGAATGTCATGTGTGAAAGTTTTTTCATATAAAAGAGAGAGTGCACTACACACACAACTAAAGTGTGTTTCTCAAACTAAAAAGTAATAGTTTAGATATGAGACTCACACTTTCAGTAGTTTAGGTATGAAACTAAAAAAGAGTGAATAGTTTATGTGTGTTTTTGACACTTATCTCTATTATTAATTTTCATAAAAGATATTTAATCCGTTAGAATAGATATTAAAAAGGATGTTGAGATTTTTAAGGGCTTGTTTGATTGGATATAAATTATTTCGAAATTAATTATTTTGTAGCTATTTCAAGATTAATGTTATTCTACTCTTAATGTGACATAAAAATAACATTACATCAATTTTGAGATAATTAATTTCAAGATTTTATCTTGATAAAACATACTCTCTCTGTCCCTATCTAGTTGTCCACTTTAGAAATGACACACATATTAAGATAACAATAATTAGCATAGTGAAATTATAATACTATCCTTATTAATTATGGTTTCAACAATGATGGATTAAAACTTGAAAATTTCCAAGAAGTTTAAAAGAGGGTATAATAGGAAAATTGGTTTTTATCCTTTCTTATTTGTTTTCATACAAGTAAATACGGACAACAAAAAAAGAAATATGGACAGAGAAAGTATGTTATAACTTGAAGAAAATAATATTTAAAAGTTGAAATTATATTTAGACATGAATTTAATTTGAAAAAAAAAGAAAGAAGAAGACATTTTGTGTGGAAAAAACACACATAAAATAGGAATTTAGATAGTTTTTAGAGTCTATTTGGGACATTTAGGAGCCGCCATAATAGGAATTTAGACAGTTTTTTTTATTTTTTTATATGTTAGCCTATATTCATGAAATGACTTTTGAACCATTTTTTTGTGATAATGTGAAGGAACCCCCTATAGGGAGTTGGGGGAGTTGTGCAAACAATCACATAATTTTTAGTCCTTTTTGGGCAATTAGGGGCCAACTTACAGAAATTAGCTGATTTTTTCAGTATTTCGTATGTGTTAGCTCATGAATATTTTGATGATATGTCTTGTGGACAATTTTTAAAAGAGCCTTCACGAAACCCTCCGTAAAGAGTTGGGAGACCAGCATGTACAGTCTCACAATTTTTAGAGTTTATTTTAGACATTTAGGAGCAAATTTATAATAATTAGGGGATTTTCTTATTTTTATGTGTGTTACCCCATGAAAATTTTGGTATTTGACTTTGAATGATTTGTTCGCGAGACCTTTACGAAATACTCTATAGGAGTTGGATGAGTAGTATGTAAGTCTCATAACTTTTAGAGTCCATTTTGGACATTTATGAGCCAATTACTATTTTCTCAATTTTTATGTGTGTTAACCCATGAATATTTTGCTGATATGACTTTCAAACGATTTTTTCCTGAAATCTTTACGGACTCTCTGCAAGGAGTATGAGGAGCAATGCATCCAGTCTCATAATTTTTAGAGTCCATTTGTGACATTTTGGGGCCAATTTAAAGAAATTAGTCAATTTGATCAGTTTCTCATATGTTTAGCCCATAAATATTTTAATGATATAATTTTCGAATGATTTTTTTGCGAAACCTTTACAAAACCTTAATTTGGGTCATATTTTCAGCTGAAATTGTTACACGTGTTAGTGATGTGGTACCACGTTTTGCCACGATGAAATTATTTTTCACGTGTTTATTTTTTAGAAAAATAATATAATACATACTATCACATATTACTTAGGTGTGTTTCTCAAATTTATGAATGACAGTTTAAGTATATTTCTAAACTTTCAAGTAATTTAAATGTGAAACTAAAAAGATATATGTGTATTTTTGACATTTTACTTTTTAGCTTTATGTATTTTTTATAAGAACACTTTAAATGTACATAATAAAAAATAAAAAAAAAAAAGTATAACACAGAAAAGATTTTTACAAGATTTTTCTTCATTTCAAATTATAAATCCGTCCCTAAAGTTACATAGAAATTTTAACTACATATAAGAATTTGTACACTTACATCATCCAATACAAGGAAAGTGAGTTCGAAAGAACTCATTAATGTTACTCAAAACTTTATATTATACATAATTAATTTTCGTAGAATTCAATAAGTTCATATTCTTAAAAAAAACCAAAAATTCATAAATTTTAAATTCTAACTTCCTTTTGCAAAACTGCCTCGGTTTTTCCTTATTCCGTTATCATGGGCTGCGGTGACGGGGTACCAACGGCTCTGTAAATCAACAAGAAAATTAATCTACTATTAGAAATCATCTATTATATTAAGTCGATAAGTATGAAAAATAATTATAATAACAAATTTCGTATTGTCGATGACTAGAATTTGATATAGGTGAAGGATATAAATTAACCGGGATTTGTCTATTAATACGACCTTTGTTTAAATTCATATTTGTTTCGAAATTAACAGATGAGAAGTCTAAGCTCCTCGATTCGTTTCTCATACACATGATAAAATAAGAAATATTACTAGAAAATTGAGTGTAGTAGTTGTAATTTTCTTCATTATATTTTAAGTGGAATGTATTTTTGAGATATATGGATTGTAGACTTGTAGTTGACTTATAATTTGGGAATTGTTAATATATTGCTTTATAATAACCATATTTTTAGTTACGCGTTGTTATCATAAGTTTTGAGTCAAACCATTAGTGTGAATGGAGAATAAAAAAGACAAGCAATTGTGCACTACTATCATATTCTTTTGTAATGAAAAAATTAGGTATTTAGACAAACATATGATAGGTATGTACAATTGAAAAAAAAGAAACATTGCATTTAAAGTTTCAAACTATCAATCATCAAAATTAATAAGGTGCAAGGCCCCATTGTTTGTAGCAAGAAGAGAAGTATGACCTTTTAGTTGGTGTTACTTTCTCGCTTTTCATATTGTCTTTACTTTTTAAGTTTAACCAGTCTATGATGTCTATTGATTATTTATTGTTTGAGAACTCATATTACAATCTATATTGTTTTCTTGATGTAAATCCTAGTGCTAGTCATCAGCGTTGATTTGGGTTTGGTTGTGGAGATTTTCGGAGATTGAGGTTGAGTTGATGGTGTCCTAGTTCAACCTATCTCTTTTTGTATATAATTTTTGGCTAGTATTATATTTTCGAGAAAAGTCTATATTATTGGTCCAATTCTAAGACTTGTACTAGTATAGTAACTTTGTACTAATGTCCACTAGGTCGTGAGTTCGAATTTTGTACCTCTGGCTTTAGTAGATATTATTGTTCTTCTCTTTTTCGTTGTGTATCTTGTGTTAATGCTAAAAAGTTTCTCGTTGATTATTAACTATGCATGTTACTCGCCGTTCTGGCATTTAGATTGACTTACCTATTCATGAGTTAGGGTATGTGATATCATGATTCGAGTTTTCGGGTCGTGATATATATATATATATATATATATATATATATATATATATATATATATATATATACACTACGTATATCGTGATATATATTTTAAAAATAATTCAGAATTATGAATTAACTCAAATATATGTTGTTTAAAAACTATTTCAATATCATAAAAGAGATACATATAATAAATTTAAATATATTTTTATGATCAATTTTACAAATATAAAAACAACAACAAAAAAAAATCTTTATAAAAATATCCCCCAATTTAAATTACAAAGGGTTATGTTCACAAAGTACCAAGTACATATATAAATGTATATATCATTCAACATAGGAAATTGTGTTCCATAGAAACTATAAAATTTTGTACAAGCTTCATATTTTATCTATAAATAATTTCTTAAGACTTCAATAAGCTCATATTTTTAAGATACGAGAATTCATAAATTCAAAATTCTAACTAAAGGCTCTGATTCAATACCGCACCTTCAAAAATGTTACCCAATTTTGATCTTCGAGCTTTTTTTCCTTATTCTATCATGGGTGGTGGCGTTGGACTAACCCTGCATGTCATCAAGAAATATTACTCTACTATTAGAGAGCTTTTTTCAATAAAACAATATAAGTACCAAAAAATAATTATAGTAACAAAATACGTTTGCGACCTTTGAAATTGACAGTTGAAGACAAGTACAAGTTTAAGTTTAAGTTCCTCGATTCGCTTGACAGATATAACGATAAAATAAGAAATATTACTAGGAAATTAAATAAAGTTAGTAGCAATTCTCTTCATTTTAATTAAAATTGAGTGTTTTTGAGATATATGGATTGTAGACTTGTAGTTGAAAGGAAAAAGACTCACATTTGGGAATTTTTTATTAATATAAAGTATTATTTCTATAATATCTATATTTCAATAATGCGTTGTTATACTTGTGGCAAACTCATAAATTTAGTCAATGTCTCTTTGTGTGAATGGAGAAAGAAAAAAAGAAGGCACAATGCACCTATTACTACTATTTATTTTGGTGTTGAGTGTCGGTATTCGCATTGAAGTTAATTTCAGATTCGCACCGCGTAGCATCTCATGTGGAGGGAAGAGCCCCGTACCAATTTTTTTTCCATACTTAAGGCTCAAATTCGAGACTTCTTATTAAGAAAAGAGCAGTCTCATTCACGATATCACTTTAATGATCATATTACAATTATTATTAATGAGCTTGTTAGGCATAATAATTCAACAGAGTTAAATTCAATCATATTATCATTATGGTGCATTAGACTCGAAATTAGTGATGTACCCTGTTGATGCGATGAGAACTTGTAATATTGTGTTAAGTTGTGTGATTATTTTATGTGGATGTGTTTCGATTTGATGTAAACGACTATTGAAGAAAAAGTGTTGGTCTGCTTTGTTAAATATTTCTTTATGTTTGCATAATTTAGGAAATACATAAATTGTAGGGGTGAATTTTTATATAGCTTCAAAGGGCACAAATATGTTACCTTCATGTATATATATATTTTTTAAATTGCTATAATATAAAGAAAAAAATGGATAGAATTTTCAATAATTATTATCGATGAAAATTATTAAAATTATTTAGATATATAAAAAAAAAAGAAAAAAGAAAAGGAATAAAACTACAAAATCATCAAATTCAGGATCAGCCTTCTTCCTTATTTCATGATCATTGGAGGTGGACTTCTAAATCTGCATTTAACACAAAAATAATAATTTAATGTTAGAAATTTTCATTAAAAAGAGTACTTCCTTTGTTTTAATTTATTTATTACTTTTCAATTTTTGACAATATATTTGACTAATATTTAAAGCTAGTTAAATGAATTAGATCAACATAACTTTTTTAAAAAATTAAAATTTAAATATTCAAAAAAAATGTCTATACGTACTGATGAGTATTAGTATTTGGCTTTGGAGAAGGATTGGGTTTGAGTGTCTGCCTGATGCTGCGACCTCGCACCTGACTCGTCTCTATGAAATCGGACAAGTTTAATATCCTCGATTCGCTTTGCGTACACAATGATAAAATAAGAAATATTACAAGAAAATTAAATATACTAGTACAAATTTTCTTCATTTTTTTCCTTACACCTTATATGTCACACAAAATTAATGTTTGTGTTAAAATTGAGAAAATTGGGTTTATTTGTGATTTGATATTTTGGAGTTGTAATTTATATACATATTTCTTAAAGTATCCATTTGGTCATTTTCATTACGCGTTGTTGGACTTTACCAAATCTATATATTTTGAGTCAAAACACTTATATTTTTTTAATGGAAAATGTATAGTCAAATAAGACAACGATAGTTGATATTCATAAATTATGAATTATCGGCGTAAAGACAATAATATTATTTTAAGAGACTGTTTGTTTGAACTAGGAAGAAAATTATGACCCCTCTATGAATAAGTGTGTATAAAATCGAATCAAATTGTAAATTGAGTCAGGTGAAAAAAGAATTAACTAATAATCTGCTTTGATTTGATTTGGTATTTGAATAAAAATACGATTATATTTGGATTGGTATGGTTCTAACTAAAATAAGTCCACCTGAGACCAACCTAACTGACATTATTTATATAATTTCTTTTAAAAAAATTTATACATAAAAATATTTACTTTGATATAATTTCTAAATATTACTTATATATTTTCATATTTTTTATCTCTTAACATATTTTTTCAAGTTTTTTTCAGACTTATAATTTTGAATGTTCTAATAAAGGTTATAGTCCATAGATATTAGTAACTCTTATAAAGCTTAATCCGAAATCAAATTTATAGTAATGCTAACAAAATAAATTAATTTAACACTAAAAATGACAATAATATTGAATATTCGTTCTTTAGTTTTACACTGATTTAGACATTTGAAATATATAATCTAATTTTAATTTTACTTTAATGTTTAATTATGGAATTAATACTTCTTAGACTTATTTTAGTATGATTTAATACTTTTAAGTTATGATCATTTTCATTACGACTAATCAATTTGCAATATTTATTTAATATGATTTAATTATTATTTTTTATTGAACATTTTAGTGTCATTACTCATCTCGTGTTGTTTCATTTTCTTAAAAAAAACACCTTAGATAATTATATCTTGATTGGCCTGAAAGAAATATTTAGAACGCAAGTTAATTATATATTTATATGAATACTTTGCCGGGATAATCCAAAAACCTGGAAAAAAATATGAGGTTTATTAGTTTGGTTTGATTTAAAACTTCGACATAAATTATTTCGTTTGGTATTTGAAAAACACGCACCAATTTGAAAAAACACAAGGTTAAAAAATCTGAAAAAATCCAGATTTTATTAGTTTGAATTGAATTATAAATTTAAACTTTTACATAAATAATTTAATTTAATATTTAAAAAATCCAAATCAATGTACAACAAGATAAGGTGCCAATGGTTTGCTTTTATACGTTATTTTTAAGAAATATATATCATATACTAATTTCTCGTTTAGTCATTCATATAAGAAATTTACTTTCATATACTTCTTACTTTATTCCTTTGAATTGCTTATAAATAGTGATATGATTTTCTACTTGAATCAATACAAAAATCAATGTATAATATAAAGAATGATAATTCATTCTCACTATAATTTTCTTTCTAGCATAATTTCCTTGATTTCGTAATCGAAATCTCTAACTAATTAAAAATAGAGCAATTCAACCATCGAAAACGAGAAACAAAGGTAAATACACAGTAAAAAAAATTACGCAATAATCTATAACCTCCGCGCGCCACCTGGCCCAATCATAGTAAAATATCAACAAATTAAGCATTCAATTATTGGTTCTTCACAAGCTCCCCTATTTACTTATCAACGGTGGTGGAGTATAGTCACTGCGTAAACAATAAAAATGTAAATATGTTAGATAGATCTATGATAAAAGAGTAACCAAAAAAATAATTTTAAAACGATGAATAAGTATTTCTTAATCAATAATTAGATGCATACACATGATCACGAGTATTTGCAGTTGGTGAAGGGTTGATATTAATCGGAGTTTCACGATTACTACGACCTCGTTTAACACCTTTGAATTTAATTGAAGATAAGTTCTCCATGTCCAAAAACATCCTGGCTTCACTTTGTAGACACCATGATATAATAAGAAAATTTATAAGAACAATATAGAAAGTATAAGGAATAGAAACCTTGTTCATTTCTTGATTACAAATTGTCAATATTATCATGTAAAGAAGTAGCTAGATGTGTTTGTTATATATAATAATGTTTATGGTCACATCACACACACACACATATATATATTAAATTAAAATATCAACATTATTTTGTGTTGCAGTTCACTTGCCTCCCATAACTTTTACCAATTGATCATATGATGTCATTGGTTGGAAAAAGGATGTTTATTTTTACACGATATCTGAAAACATAATACATAAATATGTTCTTTAATTTAAACTCAGCTTATATTAAAGTTTTTGAATTTGAGTTGCGCACAAGTAGATATTTAAATTTATATAAAGCTAAATATACAGACATGTTCTATGTGATATCCTACATGACAATTTCATCCTACATGATGTTTGATGTGTATTATGTCACGTAGGACTTATGTATCTATTTCTTCAACTTTACACAAGTTAAAGTGTCTACGTGCAGACCCAAAATTGAAGTGCATAAATATGAAATAAAACCAAGTTAAAGTACACATTTATGTATTATATTTTTCTTTTTAATTTGAATTGTAAATACGCAAGAGACCTCACTTTTTCGAAATGATTTGGTATTTTTGTAGTATTTTATAAACTTATTTTTAGTTTATGTATTTTTTATGAAATATTCTTCATTTTTTTTAACATAAATATTTTTTAAAAATATCAAATTTTTTTTCTATTTTATTCGTAGATAATCATAATAGATCATTTCCACAATTTCTTTTTAAGTCATTTTGTTAATTTTTTTTTATTTTTAAAATTAGACCCTACTAACTTTAGTGTACCCTAGACTTTTAGAATTTTGAAGTCCCTACAACATGCACAAGTTTGATTTTTGTTTGTTTGAGAAAAATAAAAGCTACGCTGTTTTGATTAATTCTTTTGCATGTACGTTGACATATTCCATTGTCTCAGTAAACTAAATAATATACTGTTAATTAATTTAACAAAATTATTTGAAGTGATAGAACTCTTTCAAAGAACAGGCATGAAAACATATAATCAAGATATTGCCTGCCTTGTACGGACTAATTACTTTCCTCTGTTCACTTTTAATTGTCATAGTTCTAAAATTCATTTTTAATTGTCATAGTTTTTTTTAGAGTCAAACGATAAGAATTTTGACCAGCATTTTACTAAAATGTACTTTTTCATAATATTAATATGTAAAAAGTTGCAATTTATAGTACTTTTTGTATAACTTGTGAATATCTATTTTTTTGTTTAAAATGTCAAATTAATGTAATCTAATTTAACTTTAAAAATTAATCAAATTAACTTTTGAAAAACGTGACATAAACAATTAAAAATGAATGGGGATAGTGTAACAACCCGAAAATGACTATGCTAAGTAATGCTTTAACGTACCTAGAATGCCTAGAATAAACCGGGTTCACACGGATTGATGCGCGTGGAACCAAACCTATGAACCTATGCATCAGTCAAGCCAACCAACTTAGTGAGTTAGTTGAGTTAGGCAAGGTTGGGTCCAGCCATGTAAGGCACCCGAATATTATGATTCAACTAAAACTCCTACACTTACTCTCATCTCTCTCCACTCTCATTCTCACGACTTTCTCCACTCTCTTCTCATGTTATTTATCAGCAAAAAGAACAAAAAAATCAAAGTTCATCACTTGAAGAACTTGCACACAAAACTCAAAAGAAAAGCTAAACTAAAAACAAAAAGCAAAAACATTGTTCTTGACGGGTTGTGCTTGAAGTTTGGTGGTGAGACTTTGGTGTCGTTGAGTTGGCTGCCATTGGATCAGATTTGAAAGGTGTTAAACGACGAAAAAAAGGTATGTGTTTTCTTCCTCTTGGTCCCTTTCCCAAGAGACCCCTAAGATTCAGTCGAATTCTAATCCAAAAACTAGGAATTTTCCCCTTTGCATGTCCCTGTCACTAGCTCCCATCGAATTTGTAGGTTGAATATATTTTGCTGGTAGAATTTAGAGATGTGATGTGTTTTCGTGATGATTATGTTTAATTATGTATGTTCGGATTTATGTGAGTAATAAGCATGCTTTTTGAAACTATGTGTTAAACCTGTGTGTGCGCATTGTGTATGTCGTGGCTTTGGTCATGGGTTGAAGTGTGTAATATGCATGTTAAATTCTTGTGTTTTGTATACAATTACTGGAAGTAAATCGTGATGTTCATAAGTGGTGTAATGTTGCTGGAAATTTAATCACAATTATAAAATGTTGAGGAAATGGACTGGAAAGTGTGATTAAATTTCCAGATTTGCTGGAAATTTTGTTCGGTCAAGTTACTGGAAAAATTTTGATTTTTTTTAAAAAAATTTAAAATGTATGAGGTCATTGAGGATTGAACCCAAGACCTCACCATATGCAAGCTATTAAAAATTCAATAATAAAAATGAGGTAAGGGGAATTCGAAATGGGGTAAGGCTCAAGTGAAGGAATGAAAGAGGAAAAGAATAAAAAAAAAATGAGGTGTGTGGGGATCGAACCCACAACCTCTTGGATAGGTGAGGAAGCTAGGAAAAAAATTAAAGAAAAAATAAAATGAGTTTGTGGGGGGATCGATTCCACATCCTCTTGGTCTGCATCGAAAAAGAGAGGATAGAAAAAGAAAGGAAAAAGAAGTATAGGTGTTGGGATTCGACCTCAAGTCTCCAAGCTGAAAAATATAAATAAAAAATTTAATATGAGACTAAGTGGTGCTCAAGGGATTCAAAACCGGGTTCCCTTGCCCAATTCCGTATTGATATATAAGTCTTACGTGAATAAATATTTAATGAATGCTGCCCATAGGAATTGAACTGGAGACCTTGGCATACTTCCAAGATACATAAGTCTTGTACCATATAATCTTGGGTAAGTATGAGTCACTTAGACGAATTATGAATGAAGCCTTATGGCTTGTACGTATGGATTCATAAGTCCAGCGTACGTTTAAAAGTAAGTGAACATAAGATGTATGTGATGAATTGATGTGACTCCAGGGGGGTTAAGTAAAAATGTGAAACACACTAAAAGGCCAAGTGCATTGGCATATGACGAAATGAACATTCACGTAATAATGTGAGTAATTATGTTATACTATGATGCTAATGAAAAGTGATAACATGACTATTAGCTAGTGCAAGTTAGACAAGTTGCATCTACGCCTAAAAATCAATGTCACTAAATGAAGTTTCTAAGAGAGTATATTTATGCGAAACGATGAATAAGCAAAGAAAGAGTGGCTACATGAGTATAGGCTAGTACAAGTGAGACAAATTGTATCTACGCCTAGAATCAATGTCCTTCAATGTAAATTCCAAGAGAGCATATGTATGTTATACGATGAACAAATAATGAAAGACGCCTAAAAATCAATGTCACTAAATGAAGTTTCTAAGAGAGTATATTTATGCGAAACGATGAATAAGCAAAGAAAGAGTGGCTACATGAGTATAGGCTAGTACAAGTGAGACAAATTGTATCTACGCCTAGAATCAATGTCCTTCAATGTAAATTCCAAGAGAGCATATGTATGTTATACGATGAACAAATAATGAAAGGTGAGTAAAGATGAAATGAAAAGATGTTAAGAAAGAACAGGGTGACACCACAATATGAGGATAGTGCAAGTGAGAAGTTGTACCTACGTCAATATAAAGTCACCAAAAGTACTCACCTAAGAGGGTGTTGAGTTGAATATTAAGAGACAAGTCTCAATCACACTCTATATGTAAGTGTAAGGAAAATTCACACTTAATACATAAAGAAGAGATGATAAATCATCTATGGAGCTATGACTACCTCATGCTAGAAGCAAGCTTCGATGATGTATGAGTTGAATGTAAATAGGAACTTTAGACGGAGCACCGATAGGCTAGCTATGAGTGGTGATGCCTTCTTTCGGGAAGGACGGAGGTTCACGTAATTCTCATGAGATGAGAGTCTCCACCAAGGTGGGTATGGATCTCCCTAAATCTCCTAGTCTTTGAACTATGCTGCCAAAATAGGGAACTAGCCAGTGGTTTTCCACCTAAGCGAGCTAGGGGTTTTTGGTTTCACCTTGGCCAGTGACTCCACCTCTTTTTGGTGTTGGGAAGACACCGGATTTCATGATGCTCACATGATCTATGTCAGTTAAAGTTGAAGTTCCTCAAAGTATGAAAGATAATGAAAAGAATGATATCAAAGGTGTTTGGATAAGATAATCAAGAGGTAAACTAGACTCAAGTAATGACACTAGGTCATTCTTGGTCATTGTACAATGAACCCGATGAGAGTCTTAAACAACATCCTAGGTATAGCTGGTGTTCACACCAGTCTACGAACAAATAAAAGTGAAGTACGTATGAATAAATGGAGCAGACTCTGTGTTTGCTAAAGAAAGCTCCCTAGTTGAGGTCCCATATGTTGAACCCTCATTTTGGGAAGTCCTAATGTTAAGTTTGTGATTCCAAGTTCTCACGGCATATGAACGAATAATGTAATATATGTACGTGATATATGAAATATGTTATGTGTTGTGTGTAATATGAAAAGAATGATGATGCATGTTACTCTCATAGTATGACTTTCCTAATCTGATTTGACAAGTCCAACTGACTTGGCTTTCTATAACTCATATCGTTAGGAGAGAGCTCTTCTTAATCATGTATGTCCTTAGTGTGTACTTGTATACACCCATACTTAGTACAATGTGTACTAATCCTATACATTATACTATTTTAGGTGCAGGTTTAGAAGGGTGTTGAAGACATTCATTGCAGCTGTTCGGACATCAAAGCTTTTCATCCGAAATTAGTAGGTCCACATGCATTCGAGGACGCCTGCCGCTATGTTTTTAGTTTAGTAATAGGTTTAGGCTAGTGGAGCATGTTCCACTAGTATTTCTTTCCTATTTTGTTCAGACTTATGTAATGGTGTCATTTTGGCAATTGTTACTTATGCTATAAGACTATTTATTTCAAGATTGAATGATTCTTTATTAGATAGTTGATACACATGAGCAATGAACTTCTTTATACGCGTATGCATGTTATAACTCTGAAGTCTACGTACACTTCAAACAAAACAAAAAGTTTCAAATTTTCCGCTAAAATTAACCTAACGAATGTAATGACGACGTAAGTAGACTTGTCTCCGACCTTTGAGAGGTCAACAATGCCGGTTTCGGCTAGGGTCTAGACCCCAGTCGTGAAAAATAATATAAAAATTTCGAGCATTTAATTAGGTTGGATCAGTATTTATTTTGCATTCAATTTCCACAACCATAGTTTTCAATGATTTGTTTGAGAAGAAAAAATTTAAGTTGTTTTTACCTTCTATTAAGGTTTGTCTTAACAATGTGATAAAATTTATGGTTAAGTGAAGAAATATTAATTACATCTCTCTTAGTGATGAAGTCATCCTTGTTCAAAGTGATATCAAATTGACGCCCTTCGTTAAAAATTACTATGTATAGTAGGATTTACAAAAATTATGTATAGACAAATATGAAAGTCTTCATAAAAGAAAATTAGAAATATATTTGGGTGCTTCGAGGTGTCAGATCCATGGGTTAATACACAAAAAAATTAAGTAAATCATGTAATTCTTAAAAGTTGACACGTAAATGTGAAAGTATGCCTTAAAAATGGTGGTACTACATAATGATTTCCCAACTCATTACAGAGGTCATTATAAAATTAAAAAAATTTAGGTGCTCCGAGGCTCCACATTCATGGGCTAATACAAACGAAAAAATCAAGAACTTCACGTAATTCCTAAAAATTGGCTAGTAAATGCAAAATATGCGTGAAAAACAGTAGGATTGTACGTAATGCTTCCTCAACTCATTATGAAAATCTTCATAGAAATTTCATTAGAAAAATTTTAGGTGCTCTGAGACCCCAGATTCATGAACTTATACACACAAAAAACACAAGTAAGTCGCGCAATTTCTAAAAGTTGGCTCATAAGTGCAAAAATATATATGCCTGAAAAAGCAGTCAGACAGTATGTAATTCTTCTCCAACTCATTACAAAGGTCCTCAAAAAGTTTTTTCAGAAAAGAATATTGGGTGCTTCGAGGCGCCAAATTCATAATCTGATGCACACAAGTCACAAAATCCAAGAAAGTCATGTAATTCCTAAAAGTTGGCTCTTAAATGTGAAAATAAGATTAAAAATGGTGGGACCCTCCGTAAGCTTCTCCAACTCATTACACATGTCCTCATAAATGCTTCAAGGCGCCAGTAACATGGGCTAATACACATGAAAAATTAAGAAAGTCGCGTAATTATTAAGGTTGACTCCAAATGCAAAAATATGCCTAAAAATGGTGGAATAGTACGTAATGTTTTCCCATCTCATTACGGAGGTTCTCATAAAAAAATTTCAGAAAAAAATTGGGTGCTCTGAGACGCCAAATTCATGGGTTAATGCACACGAAAAACCAAGAAAGTCGTGTAATTCCTAAAAATTGGCTCTTAAATGTGAAAATACGCCTTAAAATGGTGGGACTGTACGTAATGTTTCCTCGATTCATTACACAGGTTCTCATAAAGTTTTTTTCAGAAAAAAATTTGGATGTGTTGAGGCGCCAAATCCATGGGCACTATGCACAAAAAAAGAAAATCGCGTAATTCCTAAAAGGTTATTTGTAAATGTAAAAATATGCCTGAAAAAAAAACATTGGACGGTACATAATGCTTCTTCAACTCATTACGAAGGTCCCATGAGGCTTTTTCAGAAGAAGAAAAAATTAGGTGCTCCGAGGTGCCAGATTCATACTCATGAAAAATAAAAAAAAATTGCTTAATTCTTAAAAATTGTCTCGTTAATGCCAAAATATGTTTGAAAAAATGATGAACTGTACATAATACTTCCTCAACTCATTGCGGAGGTCCTTTGAGAATTATCTTTAGATGCTTTGGCTTATTTGTGTGTTTTCATATTAAATCATAGATCTGACATATTGAGTAGCATAACTTTACAAGATATTTCGATAATTGATATTTGATATAATACATAAATATGTCTTTTAACTTGATTTTAAATTACATTTATACCCTTTAACTTCCGGTGTGCATAAGTAGGCACTTAAATTTGTACAAAGTTGAACAAATAGACACACATGTCCTACATGACATCCTACATGTTATTTTTCGTCCTATGTAGTGTCATACGTGGATTGTTCCGTGTAGGACTGATGTGTCTATTTGTTGAAGTTTATACAAGTCTAATGCCTACTTGTGTATACCCTTTGAAGGGCATAAATATGAAATGATGTTCAAGTCAAAGGACACATTTATGTATTATGTCCACTTCGTCTCATTTCATGTGAAGGTGTTACTGTTCAAAAAGTTTGAGGTTTTTAATTCTTAGTGTAAGTTTATTAATATTCTTAAAAATATTTTGAAATTCATAATTATAAATTTGCTTTTGTCTTTGGTGATCCATGAATAATCAACTATTTCCGCTATACCAACTGCCCTTTCAAACCACAAACTGTGCCAACTAACAAAGTACTACTAACTAACAACAAAAAGAGGAAATTTTGGAACCAAAAAGAAAAAAGTTACCTACAATTTTTTTTTAATGAAAATCACAAATTAATGAAAGAAAAAGGAAGTTTTGTAAAGAAATTTGAAGATTTGTAATGTCAATGCACTGAAAAAAAAAAATCTCCTCATTAGGTGCATTTTTTGTTTTTTAATTTGTTAGAAATGTGTATTCCTGTTTTAAGTTTTTTTTTTTTTTTGGTTTATTGTTGTTAATGGAACTTCTCTTTGTTTTTTTGTTTTTTGCAGAGAAAGAACAATTAGTGGATGATCAATCAAATTTTCAAGGGGCAAAGGCCCATCTTGAAGTGAGTTTCTTTCTTACTTACTCTCAATAGATTAATATTGAACCATTAGATCCGTATCGTGTTTTCAGAATCACTACAAAAGGAATCGTTACATTTCAAGTTCGTATGAGAGAGATATGGTTTTTTTTAGTGTGTATTGTCGTATAATAGAAGCCGCAAGTTTAGGTAAAAAGAACAATTAGTGTTAGAGATTCTTGAACTTTTACATGAAGGGAATGAGTGTTCTGATGGAATCGAATTCAGAATCCAAGTAGATTAGATTAAAACAAGTATGAGTTCAAATGAATGCGTTGATGGAATGGAATCCGAGATTTAAGTAGATTAAGTTAACGTAAGTATGAGTACAACCTTTTTCTCGTTGATTTAGGATCATTAGCAGTTCGGCCTGAGGAAAGTGTGGTCAGATTCAGAATCCCCAATGTCTTGCCTTCTAATGCACCAACTTATGGCATCACTACCTAGTGAGATGGTTGAGATCTCTCTTACCCTTTACCCAGGGTCGGAGCTACCTTGTATGGGGTTCAACAGAAAATTATATTATTATACATGATTAAAATAAGTTTATATGCATATATGTAGATCTCGAACCCCCTTTGGCTATCTATTTCTACACATTTTGAACCCCCTTATTGAAAATCCTGGCTTCGCTCTGCCTTTACTGGATGCCTCGGATTTGAACCGTTATGAATGGAGGACCCTCTTGATGGGGAGCACTTCACGTTAATTGAGCATATATGGTGCCACTAATCTACGGATTAGTAGTCCAATGGGTTTTGAATACAGGATGCCTAAAGTAGCATGAAGGAAATATGGTATCAGATGCGGATTCAGGATTTGAAGTGTAGGAGTTCTGAAGTTCATTGTATGTACATATTCAGTGTATTTCTATTTAGATCAAAGTTACTAGGTTTTGTCAAACCCGCAATAATTCCCATGCTAGCTTCGTCTAACATGTCCTTAATGATTATGCAAGAAGGAAAGAAATGCACTTAAAATAATGAGAAGCAAATACATCGTTGATGGTTAGAATTGAGTGTATCAAGAATCAATGCTTTTTTTCCTTATCAGGTAATTTACTTCGCGTTTTCCCTTACCCGATAATTGCATTACTATCTAGACTTGATTCAACATATTGTATTACATACAATTTAAAATTGACCTATTAAGTAGACTATGTAACTTTTCGGAGGAAGTATGTAAATTGACTCCACTTAGACAAGGGTAGCTCCGCACCTGCTTACTCTCATAAAGAATAACATCAAATCCTATCAGCTTTTTTTCCTGCATCCTCGGCCACTCATTCACTATATCAAATTTGCATCCTTTGGAGATTAATTGAGTTGCTTTGTGTTCGTGTCTATTAACTTAACTCTTTACATGATCAAAATTTTTATCGTTCTGTATATGTATGATTGTCTCGGAGTGAACGGAAATATCTTTAATAGAACATGATTTGTCCTTCTTCATCACATCTAATGAAGTGACCTTGGCTGGTTCAGATGGGATCATCAGATGAAAGAGCAGTACTTCAACTCGAGGATGAGAATCTTGTCAGATTAGAGCATTTTGATAGAAAGGCATCTTCTTTGGGCACCGCTCCTCAAAGATCTTCTTATGATCTCGAGGCAGATGATGACAGTCATAAAAGTATATTGTATAGCATACGAAGGAACATTAAGATTTTTTTTTTCTCCAACAAGTTAAACATACTTGTACCTTGTGGCCCTTTAGCGATACTTGTGGATGAGTTAACTGATCAACATGTGAGTTGTTAAACTATTTTCGGACAAAAAAAAATTCTGCTCTTTATACGAGCTTGCGCGCTGACATTGTTTTCTTGTTGTTGAATATTTCAGGGATGGACATTCATTCTTAGCTTGTTAGGCATCATTCCCCTTGCAGAGCGTTTAGGTTGGGCCACAGAGTAATTCTCTACAACCAATGTCTACAATGCGTTGCATGAGTAAATCATAACAATCAAAGAGGAATTGAGCGTATACCCTCAAAGACATGTTAGCATTTCTTAACATGTTCATACATCATGCATAGTTCTTAACCTTAAAATGGAAGTTCTTTCGAGCTATCAAGATCACACTTATTTATCTCCGTCCTTGGATGTTTGCATAACATGGAAAGACAATAACTTCCTGATCGTTTTCTCTGTTTATAATTTTTTAACATTACACGTCGTGTTTGGAGCACAAAACATACTTGGTCAATTTATACTGTTGTACATTTTCGAAAATGTAACTAATACGTTTCGGTTTCATTTTTTGTATAGGCAGCTGGCTTTTTTTACTGGACCTACAGGTAGTCTTGTCTTTTACTCGAGTATATTGTTAGGATCTAATTCACACACACTTGAAGTTTCAAGAACACAAGAATTTCAAGAAGAAAGAGATGAGAGATCTGGAGAGAGAGAGAGAGAAATCTAGAGAGAGAAAGCAATTCGTGGTAACACCCGTGAGTGAACTTCCACGGCGGTGAATATATTTATATTAATATATCAGAGTATTTAGTTACAGAGAATACATGGAGAATAAATAGTAAAGCCTAAAATTTGGTCGGGGCGCTGCCCCGAACCCCGCCTTCGGATGGGGGGCTCCCGCCCCCCATACCCCCGGCAACCTCACCGCGGAGGTTAAACCGCGTAAACAGCTATATATATATTAATCAGGCTCCACTACCTAACATATATGATATATAAAGGCATTAACTTTCTGTATGTTCTTTCTTTTGGTCTTTAAATCTTCTTTTTGGGATGCCAATTTATGTGTGACAAAATATGCTGATTTTCATCTGCACCCTAATGGTAGAAGACATGAATAAATGTTCATGTCATCTCATACTTTATAGTATTTTCGTCACATGTTTATCAGAGCGAGATAGAGAACGTAACTCTATCAGCCGGTTTCCCTTTTCCCTGTAATGGCACTCTATTTAGCCAATATCATCTCAATTAATCTGCAGTTAAAAACTTTTACAGTCGGAGGACTTCTAAATGCGACTTTTGGAAACGCAACAGAGTTGATAATATCAATGTATGCATTGAAAAGTGGAATGATTCGTGTAGTGCAGCAGTCACTATTAGGCTCAATTCTGTCCAATACTTTACTAGTGCTTGGATGTGCATTTTTTGGCGGTGGAATTGTTCATTCTAATAAAGAGCAGCTTTTCGACAAGGTACATTTTTATGACTCTCCGTTACCAATATCTGTAGTAATTTTGTTTAAGCTGTATCATGGCCGAGGGATAAGACTCGGATAATTGGATTTTTATTTTCAAATTTTCTTTGTTAGGGAACTGCAGGGATGAATTCGGGGTTGCTTTTAATGGCAGTTATGTGCTTGTTGTTCCCCGCTGTCCTCCACGTTACACACACTGAAGTGCATTTTGGGAAATCAGAGTTGGCACTTTCCAGATTTAGCAGCTGCATTATGCTTATAGCGTATGGCGCGTATCTCTTTTTTCAGCTGACCAACCAAAAGAATCTTTACATGCCGATGGCCGAGGTTGTGGTTCTTCATTTTCCAGCACAGCTTTGTATAATTGGTGTTAACCTATACACGTAACTGTATGCTTATACAAAGTTCAACTTGGAATATTGAAGTGAAAGTTTAAAATGAAAAACTGGAAAAATGATGATAGTTGCAGCCAAGATTTCTGAAGGTCGGAATATGCATTAGCCTAATTCTTTCTGAAGGTCGCATCTTGTCTTATAGTCGAAATACTCCAACTTGCTTATTATGTTGCTTAGTGGACTATAATCTATCTAGTCTTCTGTTTTTAAGCTTCCAAAAGCTCGTAACATATTTGATCTTTATTCTCGTTCTTTCCACCTTGAAATCTTGCTATGTTTAGGCAAACAATGTTGTCTTGAGAATATCTAATGGGATTCGAGAAAACAAAAAATCCCATCTATGTTACTTTCCTCCCTTTTTAGTCCTTAAAGGCTGCAATGAGCTATACATTTACGTTCAATCTTCCTTCGTGAATTTGCTCTCCTCTGAGTTTAGTACAATTTCAGGAAGAGGATCATATTGATGGAAGTGCAGATGATGAAGAAACTCCGGAGATATCGAAATGGTGGTCAATCCTATGGCTTTCTGTTATGACACTATGGATAGCTGTCCTATCAGAGTACCTTGTTAATACCATAGAAGTAAGTGCATCCTACTAACCTTTTATACTTTTGCGGTTTTTGCAACTTCGTGTTCTTTCTGCAGAACCATCTAGCTTATCGAAAAATCGAGAATCTTCTTGTTCTTTCAAAATTTACTGTTATGAGATTTATGTGATTGAATATAGGGATCCAGGTTTTACTTTTCTTAACTCGACAAGAAAGGTCCTTTTATATAGAATATGTCAAAAAGGAAAAAAAGAACTATGTACAACTATGTTTCTCGGACTCTCCAAAAATGTTGCCTAACCTGTGTCGGATCCTCCAAATATGCACTACTTTTGGAGGATCCAACACCCACCCGTTGGCATTTTCGAAGAGTCCAGAAACATAGGTGTACAGAGATTCTACTCTACTTTAAGTCCTCTCTGCGTTAAACAACAGGAAAGTATTTGAACACAATAAAGAAATGTGTTGTTGTATATTTGTGTTCTTTGAGTCTCTCGAACAATAAACATATATGACAATGTTTTCAGGGAGCATCCGTTGCAATGAATATTCCTGTAGCATTTATTAGTGTGGTAGTGCTTCCCATTGTTGGAAACGCTGCGGAGCATGCCGGAGCTGTCATGTTTGCCTGCAAAGACAAGCTTGTACATTCTTCACCTTTCTTCCTTACAAAGCTAACGTATTGCAATCACCATCCCTCATTTACGTAGTGTCTGTGCAGGATATATCTTTGGGAGTGGCAATAGGTTCATCAACACAGATAGCCATGTTTGTGGTAGGTAATTAACATATCAGAGATTCTGTATCCTGAATTACATCAATATGAATGTATCACCCTAGATGCTTCGTAGTTACATAAGACACTTGTTCATTTCTTATTTCAAGAAGGCACAATACATAAACAGGCACTCGAACTTGGCCTCCAAGTCGAGGTGTCTCTATGTGGCGCTCGCAAAGTCAGTTTATGTATTATGCATTTCAAGAAATACAAAAAGTATCTTGTTGTTTCCATGTTTATCTTCTTCAATAGCCTGTCAAGTGCAGTAAATGAAGAAAAGAAGATATTACCTGTGTTCTAATTTTGACTGCTATCTTTTTTCTGCCTACTAGCTTATACCAGTTCTCGACTGTTCTCTTGCTGCAGATCCCATTCTGTGTTGTACTCGGATGGATAATAGGCTCACCGATGAATTTGGACTTCCAAATGTTTGAAACAGCTACACTTTTTATGACTGTCCTTGTAGTAGCTTTCATGCTGCAGGTATGCCATAATTTATCCTCTTAAAATAATGGTATATAAGAGTTTTGAAGATTTTTTTCTCCTTTTCACCTCTTCATCCTTTTCATTTCCTTCTGTTTTGCTTCATCATGTAGTGTACATGAATGCTATTGGCGGAATGTACATGTCATATTCTGCATCCTTGCAATTAAACAATATCTTTTTTTCTACAGGACGGGACGTCTAATTACTTTAAAGGGCTGATGCTCCTTTTCTGCTATCTGATAGTTGCAGCAAGCTTCTTTGTACATATAGATCCGGAGTCTATACGTGAGTTTCCTCCCTCTCTTCGTACAATTATTATATGGTAGCTTGTGATATTTATCGTATTTATGCTTACTAGCATTGGTAATATATGTTACTGCTTACTAGCATTAAGTAATCTAATATACTTTGCTTTATTGTTATCAGATTAATTGAACATCTCTTCTGTTGTTCAATTAAATAAATACTTGACCATGTGAAATCTTCTAAGAACATATTTTTCGTCATGTGTGGTTTCCGTTTTTGACTTATAATGAGAAAAACCTTAAAGGTATCCATGTACATTATAAACCTCTTCCGCGACCTCTATATTACTATCCAAATATGTTGCCGCACAAGTGTCAGATCCTTCAAAAATGCACTACTTTTGGAGGATCGACATGCTCCTATTGACATCATTGAAGAGTCCGAGCAACATAGTTGGTTCTACAGCGAGTTGAACACTAACCAGGGATCATAGTAGAATTGGAAAGACAATACGTGTAATTGAGAGTTGATGATTAAAGGAACTAATTTGATTCCCTCATAATGGAACCACTCAAAGATTTTATGAATCTTTTTTTTTTATGACAAGGAACCCCCCCCCCCCCGCTCCTATTCAATAGCTCGCAAATCACATAGGAGAGGTAACCCACACCCGGTGCGACGAGCTTGACCCAGAAGGCAAACCCTTTGCTTTCGCTTGCAAGGGGTTTCGAACTTGAGACCTCCAACATGGAAGTCCCAAGCCCAAACCACTAGGCCACCCCGAAGAGAATTTTAATCTGATCCTTCTACAGTTTCTCCTATTTTTTCTTTTTACTAGTCTTCGGACACGTGCGTTGCACGTGTATCTCAAATAAAAATAAAAAAAAATGAAAAAGTATATAATAAACTAATAGGAGAACATGATGTTTTTTTCAAATGTTCTCTCGATATTTTCGATCTACTGCACATTAGATAAGTCTTCAAAGCTTACCCATTTATAAGCAATTAAATGTACAGACAGTCATCAACAAGTAAAATTTCCAAGAAAGACACATCAAGTTAAAGAATTAAAAAGGGAAAATGTGACGTTACTTAAAGTCTTCTTGTATCCTTAATGTGTGTCGTTACAAATGTAACTACTTCCTTAAAAACTTTCAGATATATCCAGACTTACATTTACAGGCTTACAACTACTATCCATCACTGTTAGAGAAGACTTGGAGTTGCTACATTTGTTGAAGAAAATGTGATATATTTTGCTAGCAAACAGTTGCAATTTCAATTTATTATTAATAGTTTAAAAGTTTATAACATGGTTTCTTTTTTCCGGGAAACTATGCGTAGAGAATTTCAAAGAGAGTTGATCATCATTCAGCATCAAACCATATGTGTACAACAACATTCAATTTTTGATATGTGTGATTATACCTTTCAAGCTATTTATTTTACCTATTAAAAAAATTAGAAAGTTATCATTCAAATGAAGTTAGCAAATCAAACGGAAAAATCTAGACTTAATAAGATTGTACCTGAAAATTAGAAGACACTTTTGTACCCACTTAACAATGGAAGCTTGTGTTGAATGACTAATATTGAGTATGTTTATATAGTGTAGTCTGGAAGATTTGTTGATAAAAACTCTTTGATATTCCTCAATTACTTAATTTGATTCCTTTCAACTTCTCATAATTAGTAAAATACGTTTCAACTTCTATATTAATTGAAACTTTATTAGTGTTCATCCTATTTGTTTCACACATAGTAATTGAATAGACTGCTGAACTTCTCATTTTGCTCCTCTATTATGTAATTCAAATATTACTATTTAATTAGATATTTAATTTATATTTGGGTAAAGTATTTTATTACTTTTTAATTTAGTATAGGGGCAAAATAGTAATTCAACTTTACACTTTAGAGCTTCATGCTTATAATAATATATGATGAATTTCGGTACATAGACCTGAATTCTATGTTGCTCAGATTCTCCAAAAATGTTGTCGCACCCATGTTGGATCCTCCAAATATACACTATTTTTTTTGGATCCGACATGCACTCATCGGCATTTTTAAAGAGTCAGAGCAACATAGCGTGAATTAAGTTTACATAATACTCATCGGACTACCCTGACAGAAGCAAGCAGTTGTTGAAACTTGAAAACATAAGAAATGCAAAATCTGAAGGGATTTTCATTCATTAGAACTTGCACAGTTACAAACTTAGAAATTAACCCTTCCTTGAGAAACTGATCTAAAGAAAATAGAAAATAAACGGAATGCGGAAGGAAAAAAATAAACAGATGGTTATGAGTTCAAGTAAATCTTCAATAAAAACATGATGTCGCCTTGTCCCTCAATATAATTCATTTTCTCTCAGTTCATCTCCTGAAAAGCAGAGAAATGAACAGAATATTAGTAGATGAAAAATGGTTTCGGAAAGTAAAACGTCGACTATGCAGTACCAGAATCACATGGGAGATGGCTCACCAAAATCCCTAGGCATCTTGCATTTATAACATTCTGCTCTACTGGCATAGTTGTGCATACCACATCCTAATCTGGCAGATATAAGAAGGAACTTTTGTTAGCCAGTAGTTATTCTAGAGAACTTTTAATGCTTTTTTTCTTCTTCGTATTTTCGATCTCTTTATACAATGTTGGAATGGGATGAGCTCAGGAGCCACAGACGGAGTTATGATTTTGAGTTTATGTGTTTTGAATTCTAAGAAAGATAGATTATTTTGATTCGAGATAAATTATTTACACAAGTGATACTTTAGACACAAATACGGGGTTTGGATCAAAGCTATTAGTTTCTGCAAAATCCAAGACGTGCTTGTAGCTCCGCCCCCTGAATTTATGAGGATTCATGTAGCCGACAAAAGTTATTTTACTCATAGATTGTTGTTAGAGTTGATGTGAACTAACCTGCTGCAAATCCAATCACCACTCTTCCAACCAGGACAAGCACTTGCATCATATCCATAACCTGTTGATGCTGTCATTCCCGTCCCGATACCATAATAATTACTTTTTAAGGCACCACATCTATAACAGCTTGTTCTGCTTGCGTAGTTGTGAGAACCGCAGTTCATGGCACTGCAATACCAGTCTCCAGCTAGGACTTCTGTTTTGTTTAGTCCATACATGTAAACATCGGTTGTTGTTGCATATTTAGGACAGCTACATCGTTGGCATGCATCCCGTTTCTTGAAATTTAAGTGTTGGCATGCAGCACACATCCAATCTCCTTCCATGCTCATTTTCTGTCCGTAAATCTGGAAATGAACATAAAAAGATTATGAGAGAAAATTTTAATATATGAGAAGCCAAATAGGCCATTGTAAGAGGCATGTAATAGGCCATTATAAAAGGCATGCAAAAGGCCATTGTTAGAGGCATGTTCAACAACCATTAAATCCTATCAGACACACATCTTTGAGGCTTCGTCTTTAAGAATTACATTTTTCTTACTCATGAACAGACATTTCATTTTTAAAGAAATTTCTTTGCACGTAAATCGTGTATTGAAGGTGTGAGTTTTTGAAAAACTTGCATTAAAGACAGTAACTTTTTTGTGTAGAAGCTGGAACGCGAGGAAATTTAGTTCCAATAAAAAATGCTACACAACGCGAAAACATGATGAATTCCTCACCTAAAAAGAGTGAAGGATTTGAAGAACTGAACTCTCGACTAGACGTAAACTTTGTTGGAGCTTGTAATTTTGGTGAATGGTCCGGGGAGGTTTATATAGGGGGGAAAACTCATCATTGGGTCCCAAAAAAGTTCTTTTTGATCTGTTTTGAGCTTTAGACAGTTTACTTAAATGGGATCCTCAAGATAGCACAAATGTTCGAAAAAAGATTTGGATGAACCTTCTACCTTCCTAAGAGACACATACAACCTTGTCGTATCAGGTTCATATGAATACAGTACTTACGATGCATAGTTTAAATTTATGGTTAAAATTCCATCAAAACTATATAAAATAATATATATGAACCAATTATTTTAGAAACACAATGAGTTCAATGCTAAGAACTTCAACTCATAGAGTTTAAATCCTGGATTCGACTATGACTTTCATAACTTCTCGAGTCTAGAGTTACGGTTTCCTAAATTTGTCAACAGTTAACTTCATGCATTTGAAGCACTGTTTTATTGAGTATAGAGGTATGGTTCAAATGATGCTAACATCTCTCTTTTCCTAAATATTCTTCAATAATTTGAACTTTCTTTCTGGATTGGAAAAAAAGTAGAGAAAATTTAGGGAATAGAATCTAAGAGACTAAAACAGTGATTTTTTTTTAAAAAAAAAAATTGACTTTTTATCAACAGAGATGTTTAACAGAAAGGGCCACTAATTTGAAAGATAAAAGACATGATTAATTAAGAATTAGTTCTGGTTGTCTGGACCCTAGGAGATATGCCATGGAATTGAAACTACATAATTAATTTTACATGGAATCTGACCTTTCCAGAATAATGAAAAATCTAATAGTAGAATACGTTGAACGCGCATTTATGATTGCATTGCATTTTTGGAATTGTTGCTTTGATTGAGTATGATATTGTAAAGATATGGCACCTGAGCCTAACTCAACCCCAAAAGCTAGCTCAGGAGGGGAGACCATCGGTCCATTTGCTAACTAATGCGGGACTTTTACCCACTCTGACACCCCCTTCACACCCAGGCCCGACTTGAGCATGGACAGGGAGTCCAAAGGGGATGGACTTGGCTCTGATACCATGTAAAGATCATGAGATGGATTTCGCTGGACCTTAAAGAAGTGGATTTGTTCGATCATGTTGGTTGTTGCAAAGACTTCATGTTATGAAATAATGTTTGAGTTTTTTATCGAATACCTCGTTTGATTTGGTTTTCATTATAATCCAATGTGTTGTATCTGACTTTGCAGAGGACAAGCCACAAAAACATATAGGATAAATGAGTACTTTGGTGCTAAAGCTGAAGGCCTAACAAAGACTTGCTTGAGAAGAAGAGTCACCTTTGACAATACTGAACAATGATTTTGATAAAGATTCATCTATCTTGTTATAGCTCAAGGTTTAGTTTTCTCCTAAGTTGCGCAAGACTCTTCATTTTGATGTCACACCCGTGTCAGATTCTTTAAAAATATACTATATTGGGAAATCCGACACATACCTGATGACATTTTCTGAAGAGTCCGAGCAACATTGGTTTTCTCTATCCAATTAATCGAGCAGCTAGCTTCTTGCTTTCGCAGTTTTGATATGCCTACGTGTGTTATTAGGCTCTATATATAGTATCAAGGATGATGATTGTTATGTTTTCTTTTTGCCTTAGAAATGGCAGGATGTAAGTATAATCAAATTAGATTGTAAGCAGAATGTAAGGTTCATTTTTCTAACATTATTAAAGCAGGATGCATTATTTTTGTCATCCCAAAGTGATTTATGATCTCTGAAACAAAATATTTGCATGGTGAAGGAAATCATTTGTTGATTGGAAATATTATGTATCACATATACAAGATATTGAAAAAAAATGCTATATATAATGTAAATAGGCTATTTAATGCAAGTATTAGTAGGTGTTTTCACGAATCTGTCACATTGAAACAATTTTACCGTTGGAAAAGAGGAAAGATAATTGCTATGTGAACATGGGACTTATAGTAACTTCTTTTTTTTATGGAAGTTATGTCTTTACACTCAATGACTTTAAAAGGTAATATTACAAGAATAGAGAAGTTTGATGTATTTTATCGGGATAACACATAAACGTGTTTTTTATGTCCTTTTATTTCTGGTGTAGACAAGTAGATATCTAAATTTATATAGAATTGAACAAGTAGACAAACACATCCTACTGGAGTCCATGTGGGATCCTTGTGTACTACGTCATGTAGAATGTGTGTCATTTTGTTGCATTTCTTACAAGTTTAACTGTTTACTTATCAGGTGAGGCCAAAGTAAAAAGTATATTTTATGCCAAGTTGTATGAACATTTTGATCAAAGTAGGGCTGTCCAAACTCGAACCGAAATCGATAATTCGAATTGAAAAAAGTTATTGGTCTATCAATATTGGGTTACTGTTTAATAGTTTTGATTCTTTTGGTTATCAGGTTATCGGTTCCTAACGGTTTGAGGTTTTTTCTTAACGGATTAATCGGTAACCTGATTGTAAATTAAATAATTATATTTGTACATTTTGTATGTGAAGTCCTTCAAGTTTGGTTCCCTACCTTTTTTTTTTTTGTTGTGTTAAAACACTTGGTTATTCTACAATGTAAAAGTATTTGCTTTTGAGCAAAATGTAACTTGTGAACTCATGTGCATGGTTCATTTGGTATGTCACATTGTTTCTAAGTGATTTTTAATTATTATTTTTTTGTCAAATCTTAATAGTTAAACCGACAACCGAATTGATAACGATAAAAAACAAATAAACCAATAATCGATAAGTCAATATTTTAATTGTTTTTCAACGATTCGACATCTCTAAAAATCGATAACCAATAAACCAAATCAATAAACTTCAAAACCAAATTGACCGATATATAACCCTAGATCAAAGTCCATTTAATTTTGATTTTGACTCTTAACAAAGAGCATTAAAAAATAGGTGCCAAAAATGGATTATAGTTTCTATCGAGGAAAAAATGTACTCACACCTGATATTTGAATTAACTTTACAAGTATATTACACATCAAATCAATATAAACATTAACCTCAATATCACTAAATCATAATTCTAATATGGTTCAGAATAAATATAGAAGTGAGTTTTTTCCCATGACAACATAGCTCCTTGAATTATTTTACTAATATTTAAGCTCCTATTTTTATAGCTTTAACCATTTTTTGTTATAGGAGACTAATCAAAATCATTGTCATATCCTTATGAGACTTTCTAGGTTACCAAATCATAACTATATAGTTAAGGACACACACTTACCTTCTATAAAAAATGACTATAGAGAAGCCACAGTTTTTTGCACTCAAAATCACAACTCCATGGAGAGCTATCCATTTGAATCAGTCTAGAACTACATATCAAACCATTTGTGGAAACCTATTGAATGACAAGAACAACAAGCACAACTTAAAAAGGTTTAAAGAGTGAGATTTGGAGGAACAGAATGCTGCAGTAAGTTTCTTAGCACTAGGTCAAGATTGAAAGTACAGCACGACGAAGACACGTCTTGCAATATATAAATGCATTCAAATAAATACAGTACTTATTGACCTTCTTTGGTATATATTTGTTCATGATTTACCCTGTTGAATTTGATGGAGTAGTGCTGCTGCCAACTGCAATGTTGCCTGCAAGCGTTTCTGTGGGTCTGTTTCTTCATCAGCTGCATTTTGCAGTTGGCCCACGTTCGTGCCATGCTGAAGCTCTCTTGGAGGTGGGCCTGGCAAACTCGCCATTGCTTGCTGTTGTTGCTGTACTTGACCAAACTGAGATGATGAATGATCAACAGGCTGATTGTTTGGGAATGAAAGGTTCTGCTGTGGCCTGTATGAGTTGTCAGGCAGGTAAGCAGTGCCTGTTTGTCTAGAATCTTGTCCTGTTGATGCAACCCCTGATTGCCTCTGCTGCCCAAGAAGTGATGAGGTTAACAATGCAAGTTGTTCTGATTGAAAAGGTGCAGGTGGTGTCTTTGCCTCCGGAGGAGGTCTATTATTACCATTTGAATGGAAATTTGGAACTTCACCCCTATAGATGCTAGAACTTTCCTGCCCTGTACCAGGCATGGCCGGGTTATATCCCTGACCGATGGTAGGATCATTTCTGCCACTGGATGATTGTGAGATGATATTCTTGACACTAGGATTTTGGTTTTGCATATCATGGGAAGACCAGTTCTGTCCCATGGCAGGGTACTGCTGATTGACCATGTAATTATGCCTGTCTCCGCTAAATGACTCAGAAAAGTTACCAGCTGGCTGAAGAGAGCCTGAAAATGAAGCAGCAGGAGGTCCTGTATCCATCCCAGGAAACGATGTATTGCTGATTCCTGGTCTCTGAGTGGCTGCGTAAGATGTCAGTGCAGCATTAGGCCCAGAAGGCGATATCGGCTGGGCAAATGATGTCATGCCCTGGAAACCGGTGATACCAGTTTCATTCTTCTCAGAATGAGACCCAAAACCGGGAGCAGGAGGATCTAATCTTAAAACAACACCAGAGATGCTCAGTTTTCCTGGTACTTTAAGGACTTTCTCAGAGAAGTCAGAAGGAGGTACAAGAAACATAGTGGTCCTATCATCCAATTTAGCCACAGCAGCTCGCTGCTTCTCACCAAGATAATTCATGAATTCGCTGTAAAATGCTATGTCAGCATCAGTAGCTGGAACAAAGAAGACAACCCAAGAACCAGCTGCTTGATAGTAATGCTTTGCAAGCATGTCTAAACTAGTCCTTGCAGTGCAGTCCAAGTATACAGGTCTGCGGAATTGAACCATTGCAAATTTAAAGAAGGAAAAGAATTCGAGTTCTATTCGCAACATGTGGGATGAGAAGTTCTCAACCCAAGACAATAGCTCAGTTTTCACTTAAAGACTGTAAAACTTAAATCCCAAAAACCCTGTGAACAAATGTATGAGAAGACAAGACATTCATAATGCCTAAGATGAAGAGAGTTAAAACAAGTCTTGCAACATAAGTATCGTTCGAGATCCTTCCCATGTACTTGATATCATGAAAAAAAAACTCCCACTCCACACAACAGAAATGATGATTGTCCTCGAACGGGCAAGAAGGAGCAAAATTCAATCTCTGGATCTCCTTAAATTGAGTAAAGCTGAATATCAAATGTCAGTTAAATACTATTCATTTTCCATCTCAGGATCCTATGATAAGAAATGTACTAATCAAGAACATTCACTTCTACGTAACAGGGATGTAAACACTAATGTCTCCAACGAATACACTTTATCAGAGTTTTCTTACAATTCAATTTCAATCAGATAGAGGCATAATGATTTTATTTAACTTGAGCAAAGCCTAAATATTTGTTATTAAAGCATCAACCAGCTAAACTTTCACTGGTTAACAATACAAGTCTTGTATAAAGCTGTTCTAAAGTGATAGAGACCTGAATGTTGAGCTTACTAATCCAAATGTATAACAACATACCCAGTGTAATCCAAACATGTTAAAGTTAATTCAAAAGCACCTAGAGTAAGTGTTTAAGTTAACTCAAAAGCACCTACAGAAAACTACAACTATTAGTACAATATGAGCTCCATAAACTAGTATGATTTCATCAGTTATAGCAGAGTATATTGGATTGAGATATTTCTGTGTTAGGAAGGGCTTCAACTCAAATGTCCAAAGCTGCAGTTCAAAAAAGCTTTCATTTCTAACTGAAGTAGCCTACCAGTTTTTAGTTTCAACTTCTTGTGCACATTAGATCATAAATTAACGTCTATAGAACTATTAACTTTCCATAAAACATGTAATTACTTACAAGATCATCTCTAAAGGTTTGCCCACAGGAAAGCATCGAGCCCGACAGACGGCAGTTCCTCCCTTAGCAATAGTACCTTCCCATTTCCACTCACTACTCTTGGATGAGGCATGTGGTTCAGGAGTCAACCTTTTCTGCTCAGCTTTTGAAGCCAATTGACCAGAGCCCACCTTAAACCCGTCAAATCGTGAATTCCACCTGTCGTTCTCCTCCGGAAAAGGTACATTGGAGTTCATCATCCGCTCAGGAATCTGTCTATGAACAAGAGATCCAGAATCAAAGTTTTTATCAAGGACCTCAGCTTGGGGAAATTCAGGGTACCCCCTCTGTCTTGCTGGTTCCATATCATTGAAAGGATATTCTGGAAGCTCATTTTCAGGAAAATAGGAGCTGGTCTTCAGTTTCTTAGCTTCACGGAAGACAAAAGGATCCTCAGGCAAGTCCCATGAATCATCATAGAACGGATCTTGTCTAGGGAACCGCTGAGGAGAAAACTCACGCTCACGGATGTCTACAACTCTTTTCCTTGGAGGACTACGCTGATTGTAAGCACTGTCCCCATGACCCAATTCAGAATCCAGAACAGGAAATCTCCTTCTATCATCTTCACCAACCCATGCATTACCCTTTCTGCCAAAACCAACATGACGAGAATCACCAGGATCCATATCTGAGTTGAACCTTGGAGACCTCATGCCATGATCTCGAGGAGCATTACCAAAGTCCCTATCATGTCGAAGGTTCTCAGAAGAACCAATGTGCCCATATGATCTCAAATGTGAGGATGGTGAATCATTCGTTGGGCTCCTTTCCTTGTTAGAGGTTCCAGCTTCCGCCCGAGCAAAACAAATATGTACTCGAGGATTGTCAAATAAATTTCCTTGTAATGTTTCCTTTGCCCTGCAAGCTGCCGTCACATTCTTGTATTGAACAAAGGCATAAGTTCTACCAGGAAATGCAGTAATCCTATCTATCTGTCCAAATGGGGAAAAGGCTTTTCGTAATATGAATTCATCTACTTTCAGTTGTGCAGGAAACCCAATCCACAAAACCTCACTCGGTTCTCCACCCTTATCATCTAACCTTGATTTGTCTGGATATGGTGGAAGGTCAGAAGTAGAGTGGCGAGTCCTCAAATCCCTTTGTGAAAGTGGAGATCTTCTTATCATGGGACGGTCATCTCGACGTGGAAAATACTCTTCATCCCGTGGTGGTGCTGGTGATGATTTTTCCTGGGATATAAAACCATAGTTAGAGCAGAATTGTCGCTATTTTTTTTTTGATAGATTTTTAGATTAGAAAAGAAAAAAAAAAAGAGGTGAATTTGCTAGCATGTAGATTAACTTTCAGCAGAAAGTAACAACACATAATTGTTGTATCAACGCTAAGAAGTAAAACACCAAAAAGAAGAAACCTGTGACCTACATTAAGTATCAATCAAAACCCTCAAAATTGAAACTGGTATTTGTTCTTGCAGAAGGGCTTTCTTTTTCTAATCTAGTTACTAGTGTACACTCTCCAATGCTGTAACACTACATTATCTTCATAAAGGTACTCTGACTATTGCAGCAAGAATCTGGAAGTAAGATGTTGAAGCAGACACATACAAAAAAAAAAAAAAAACACATGTATAGGATAGGACAAATGCAATCATCTATATAGAATAGTCTAACTACCATTTAAACAAAATTGGGAGCAGCCTAACTTCCAGGATCATATACTTAACAAGTGCAGAAATGAAGTCCTTTAGGAATAGCGTAAAAATATTATGACTCTAAAAATGAATGCGCTGCAGTTAATGGACCATCTCTTTTAAAGTACAAAGACAAAAAGAAAAGTTCTAACCAGTGAATTAAGATCTATCATAACATAAGCCAAACATTCTTCTGGTAGAACAAATGCAAGATATTGTTGATGCAGAAGTGAAGTAACTTTGCAATTTTCCACAGACAATATAACCAATTCTTACAAAAGATATGATATGAATACACACACAATTTTACTTGTGAGATTCACTCACATGCAGCTTTCAATTACCTTTCTGATACTCGACTAATCAACTTACAGGAAAATTGCTAAAGCACAAGTTTATTGCTTACACACAAGCCACAGAAGTGTTCATGCATTTCGAAGAAGACAAAACCCAACAACATTTATCTTATATTTTAGCCCTAGATTATCATGAAAGGAAGCGCTAGAAATATTTCAAGTTACGGGACAGCAACGCATCCTCTGTAGACATATTGAAGGCACAAACACTACTTCAAAAGCATATACTTTGAATACCTTAAACTTAAATACCTTCTTAATCTTCCCTGGAGTAAATCAATAGTGCAACTTGGATAAATACCTCAGAAGAAACTACTTAGCTAAGCATTTTATTGATAACAACCACCTGCACTAAACTGAAACGATCTGTCGGAGAAGGCCAAAGGGAGCGGGGAAAAACAACTATGAAAACCACTTTTTCTCCTTTGCTGTGTGAAGCAATAGTTATGTCAAAATCCAACAATGAAAAAAGGAGTCAAAGATCAAGACACTAGGTAATTTCTTCTTAGAGGATTTGGATTGACTGCAGTCCGCAATGGTGGTAGTAGTTGATACTGGCGGAGAAGTTACCCAATGGCAGTGACGGTGGTGTTGATGGCAATGATAAATTATAATGGTAGATTGTAGATGTGATAACGAGTAGCAGTAGTGGTTGACAGCAGTAGTCGCTGCCTCTGGTGGTTGTGTGATGGCAGAGGTGGTTGGTGGTGGTGGCTTGTGTTTTGGCGATGGTGGCTGTGATGGAAAAGGAGGTGATGGCCGATGGTTATGGACAAAGTGATGGTAAAAATTATCCACACAAAAATACCGCTTAAAAATATTACAACCTTGTTTAAGATCTTACTATTACGACCTATTCAGACGAAATAAGTGTAAAAATCTTAATGTAAACAAATGCACTTAGGGTCATTTGGTTGCTGGATAAGAAACAAGTTAATCATATATTAATTTTCTTATTTGTATGATATTTGGTAGGTAGATAGAAAATAAGTTATTCATGTACAAAATTAATACGATGTTTGGTTGTAAATTTAGAAACCCATATGTCCTATTTCATGTAGGATAGAAGGTGGAATATCTAATACATGTATAAATAATCCCTACATAACTAATACCTGCATAAAATAATATATAGATTCACTGATAAGTAATCTCTACATTACTAATACATGTATAACTCTAACCAGGTGACAAACGACAACCCCTTAATGACATAAGGTCTGAACCATTCAGATACAACCTTCTATTAAGTTCAACCAAATGAGGCCTTAGAAATTCATATCGTGTTTTGGTTGAAACTTAAGTTGAAAGAATAGAGTAGTCCTCCTTTGGATTTTGGAATCGAATGACCTCAGCTGTAATTAAAAATCAGACTCCATATTCAATATTGTCTCACCTCTCACCTCTATACTCTCTTCCCCCTCGTGTCTTTGAGAGCACATATTTTGCTCAAAACTTAACGCATCAAAAGATAAATTAGCCCGCTCTCAAATGTGTCTTTTTTGGTTATTCAAGAGTTCAAAAGGAGTATTATTTTTTTTTATAAAGTTAAAGTTGTATTCTTCGGCATTAAGGGTATGTTGGCTACCTCCAAAAAGTTACAAGCTAAAACCATAATTAAATTGATCCTAGGAAATCTACCAACTGTTCTACTACTTCTATACCCTCTTCTTTACATCAAAAAAACAACAGGAGTATTGTTACTACTCACCTGATATTTCTCTAGACTTTATGTCATCCAATGTCATATTAATTAAGTCTCAATCTTACTTTACATCTTCTTCAGGTCATTTTGATATATTTGAGCACTCAATGATACCGATTTTTTGAGGAATCACGTTATTTCTACAACTTGATCCACAGTGCCACCGCTCGTGACTTATCATCGGCATCCGCATCTAGCATCAGGCCTAGATGATTCGCGTTTTGTAATGGACCCTGTACATACTATAAACTTGTTTTCTCCTAATGAATTGAGCACACTCAAGAAAAGGTAGTCCACTCATAATACTAACCCCACAATACCTTTGAAAGTTATCATCGACTGTCATTACCCCATCATGTTGTTGTATCAAAATCGTCCTCTATTTCCATCCCTAAATCTACACGTGAAGTACTTTCTCATCCACAATAGCGACAAGCTACAATTGACAAGATATCTATTTTACATGTGAATAGTACTTAGGAGTTTGTTCATCTTCTTTCAAGTAAATTTATTGTTGGTCGTCGTTGGTTTATGATGTCAACAAGTTGATCGGCTTTAGGCTCGCCTTGTTTTCAAAGGTATATTCCAATATATTGGGTTTATATTACAATGATACAATGGAATACATGTCACCCCCCACCATCATTAGCCTCTTTATCAATTGGACATCAAGAATGTTTTTCTCCCTGGTGAACTTGATAAGGAAATTTATATGTAGCAACCACCTTGTTTACATCTTGGACTCAAATTGCCAACAACTAAGAATGTTTTGTTTATCAATGCAGAGACAACAATGATTGGAGCTCCTTATTCAGGAAAAACTTGCATGACTGCAAACTTAATGATCTATTCAGTCTACTAGCCACCCTAGCAGATTCCATGAGTGAAGAGCTACATTCAGACAAAATGGTTCGGGGAAACTCCAAGCAAGAGCATTATACAATCAAAGGCAACCACTACCTCATGTGCTCACAGAATGGATTGTTGGACAAAACACCATGGAAGCATGTTGTGAAAATCACACTCCCACTAAAATTAACATGTTTCATAAAGCTTGCGCTAACTGGTGTTTTTCTTACACAAGATTATCTATCTAAGAAAGATAATCCTAGTCATCAGATGTTATGTGTCATCAAGCTTCAAAAAATGTCAATCATGTTCTTATGCATTCTCCAGTTGTAACATATATCTGGAACTGTTTCCTTTCTTCTTTTTTTTTTAGTCTACATTAGGTCTTCCCACATCCATCAAGGAAGCTTATTCTAGCTAGATCTTTTGGAAAGTTGATAACGGCATCAAGAGGATTGGGAGAATGATTCCAGTAGTAATTTGTTAGTGTGTGGGATAAAAGAAATCACAAATCTTTTGATGGGGTCTCAGCTTTGAATCACTCTTAAAAGCTAGTTGCCTAGTTAACTTGTTTAGCGGAAATATTTAGTCTCCTCTAAATAATGTTTATACTTTTTTGGATTTTGTTAGATCTTTGATTCTAAGCATAGGAGTTAAGATCTTGTACGGGAGATAACTCTCTAGTTCACTTTTGCTGATAGCATAAACCTAACGTTCTTAAGTAATATCTGTTTACTTCATTAAAAAAAAAAAGTAGCAACCACTTAGTTTTGTTGCTAAGGGAAAGTCTAGTAGCCTGGTATGTCAATTGCAACAGCCACTCTATAGTCTAAAACATTCTCCAAGTTTGGGAAGTTCAACATAGTATATTCAGGAGTTTGGTATGACGCATATTGAAGTTGATCATTCTGTGTTTTATTAGCATCTGCTCCAAATCTATGAACTTATTTAGTGCTTTGTGTTGACGATAACATTGTCATCAGTAATGATCAAGATGATATCACTAATTTAAAGCGACGTCTCTTTCAACATTTCCAGACTAAAGACCTCAGTATTCTAATACATTTTCTAGGTTTTGAAGTTGCTCAGTCCAAATAAGGTATTATTATTTCACAACAGAAGTATGCTTTGGACATTCTAGGAAGACAGGAACAATGAATGTAGAGCCATTGACATATTTGAATGCTAAACTCCTGCCAAGACGGGGGGATCCACTTAGTGACCCCAGAAGGTATAGGTAGTTGGTTCGTAAGTTGAATTATCGTATCTCACCGTGACTAGACCTGTCATTACTTTTCTTAAGAGTCAAATTATGGATTCTCTCTATGATAGCCAATGGGTTGCCATAAGTAGACTGTTGGATATACAAATGATGATTGGGCAAAATCACCTCCTCATAGATGTTCTAGAACTACAATTTATTTTATTTTATGATAACGGAAACCGGCAGCTGCTACCTTTTGAGTGCGAATAGGGTAAAATCATGTTTCTACGCAATAGCTCGCAAACCACATAAGAGAGGTAACCCGCACTAGGCAAGTCTGGTGCAACGAGCTCGACCCAGAACCCAGACCCCTTGCTTTCCCTGGCAAGGGGTTTCGAACTTGAGACCTCCTACATGGAAGTCCCAAGCTCAAACCATTGAGCCACCCCAAAGGGTGTTCTACAAGTGAATATTGTGTTCGAGTAAAAGGTAATTTGGTGTTTTAGACGAATAAGAAATAGAGTGTCGTTGCTCGATCTAGTGCAGAAGTTGACTATCAAGCAATAGTTGTAGCTAGGGCAGATCAAAATCGAACCGAAACTGATAAACCGAATCCAAAAAAAAGTTATTGATTTATCAGTATTGGATTATTGGTTTAACAATTTTGATAATGGTTTTGATTTTTTTTGTTATCGGGTTATCGGTTCTAATAGTTTGAGGGTTTTTCTTAACGGATTAACCGATAACCCGATAGTAAATTAAATAATTATATTTATACCATTTTGCATATGAATTGCTTGACTTAGAGTTTGATTTCCTACTTTAATTTCTAGTTGTCTCAAACACTTGGTTATTCTAATGTAAAAGTGTTTGCTTTTGAGCAAGATGTAACTTGTGAACTCATGTGCATGGTTCATTTGGTTTGTCACCTTCGTTTCTAAAGTGATTTTCAATATATTTTTTCTGTCAAATCTGAATGGTTAACCGTAACTAAAACGATAATGATCAAAAACCTATAACCAATTAACGATAAGTCAATATTTTAATAGTTCTATAATGGTAGCATCTCTTCAAATCGATAACCAATAAGTCAGATCGATAAACTTCAAAACCCAAACCGACCGATACACAGCCTAGTTGTAGCAACTTGTGAGCTAGTTTGGATTAAACAGTTGCTTAGAGAACTAAAATTCGAATAAATTGGATGGATCGAACTTGTGTGATAATCACGTGGCTCTTTATCACATCAAATTGAATATTTATGAGAAAACTAAAGCACATTAAGATTGACTGTCACTTGTCATAGAAAAGATACTCTCAGTAATATTGTTAGAAAATTTGTGAAATAGAGTGATTTGCAGTTGGTTTTTACCAAGTCTCTCAGTAGTTCCTGTATTGAGTTACATTTGTAACATGCTTAATACATATGACTTGTATACACCAACTTGAGGGGAACGTTAGAATATAAATAGGAATAGGATTTGTAGAAAGTATTCCTGTGGAAAAGGATGGTAGCGCAATGTCTATAAATAGGCTTAGTGTAATGTAGAAAAAAAAATTCAATAATATTTTCTCTAAATGAATTCTTTTGCCACGTACCAATTAGTAATGACAAGGAACTCTGCTAGACATACTACCAAATGGACATGGAAGGTGTATTTTATGAGAAATTTTTACACGATTGTGGTTATTGACAAAATTACCTTAGTTTGCCAAAAAAACGAAGTACAAATGGCTATGTAAGATAATCTGGAAACAAAAAGCTCTCGCAAGATAGCATGTTTTGGATGGAAAGGATAGATGCACATCAAACTTGCTTGATAAAGGAAAATTGCAACAAAAAATTAGAGGCTTAAACTTATCAGTCGATCAAACAATATCTTTCTCAAAAAAAAAAAAGAAAAAAAAAGAACTTAGTAATTGGTGTTGCTTATGTAATGAGAACTCGGAAATTGTGGATCATTTCTTGACATTGTAAATATGCCTAGCAGATTTTGTGATTAGTCATCAGATGTCCTGCAAATTTTGGTTTATGTTCTGAATCTATATGGGATTCAATAGGCAGTGCAAGGTGGGATCACTAACGCCTCAAAGAAGTTAACAAAATATTCATGTTATCAAGTTTTGCAAATTTATAAGCATTATTTTGAGATCACTAATGCCTCAAGACCCCAATCTCCTGGGAATCAGCTGGAATCATCTGCCAAAGCTGGCCCCACTGCATTGTGAGAGTTAGACAGCCTAAATACAAAGGTGGAATACAATACTCCAGCTGATAGCAGATCCATTTACTCGTTCCTAGATTGAGATGCTAATTTGAGGTAGAACAGACAAGTTTGCAAGACTGTGGACATAAAGTTGGCATGCCCTGAAGCTAACTTCACATAAAATGGATAAGATTCAGGGTGCCATAAAAGCAAAGTAGAATCCGAGCATCCAAACAAAGTTTGTAAATATTTCAAGAAAGCTGGTTAAAATATGTTTAAGGATATAATTTTTGCATGCTGCTACATTAAGGGGTAAGATTTTTATTAAGTTGAGGGATATGAAGGGAGCAAGCTGAAAGCATTTTCTGGTACGAAAATAAGAGAACGCTTCACTTGAAAAATACATATAAATGGATCGCCTTTCTAGAAGAAGCCAACAGAATTAGGAGCAACTTAATTATAAGACTGATAATACTGACAAAAAGTTAAATTTCAGCCATTTACTGGCTGGTAGTTGCATCTAGATAATGTTGGCAGTTGTACAATTTTCTGACTTGAAAAATTATTCTTCTAAACATAGCCCAATTATCCAACTCATCAATCTAACTTCTATAATTTTATTTCAGAAGCGAAGGGTGTTAGCCTCAAGACAGGTACTCTCTAAAGAAACAGATCACAATACACCAAATAGATAACTGTGTCACAAATTCAATGCATTCAAGTAGGGAACGTGTGAGAACTGCTGCTTATTTTACATCAATGACCACCAGTCATTCAGATCTAGGGTGTGATTTGTTGCATGATAGAATGAATCCTGAACGAAAACCAAGAAGTCTTTCTTATCTAGAGGGTGCTTCAGCTGAGAGCTATTTTTTTTATATTGGTAAATTGTGCTTCAGCTGAGAACTATCAGTTCAAGTGAGGGATGTTTTTGTAGAATGTCATGGACCATAAACTTCAATTTGGACACATCATTCACAGTTGTGGATGGTCTTTTTACTACATTAATTTTCTCTTCTTTTTTTTTGAAATGGTTATATTACAGATGTTATAAATCAGCACTACGGAGGAGTTGCTACATTAAATCATCTCATTAGATGCTTATTTAGTCCAAATATATGGTTGAGAATGAGAATCATTATCATTAGGAGTGTTGCAATGTTAATCCTCAACACCATAACAATTTAGGAGATTGGGATTTACTTTGTGGACTGAACTCTAGAAAAAAATATCCTCCACATCTCATCTTAATTTGGTTCATTTATTCAAAAAAGGCAATAACCCGAACTCTATGGATAAAATCAGGTGTACTTCCACTTTTGTGGATTTCGAAGGCACCTCACCTGAGATCTTGCTTGTGAAGGACTTCCGTACGATGTGAGATATAACTCATAGGAATTTATTTAATGGTATTGCCATGATAAAAGTTGTTTGAACTGATCACAACAACCAAGTAACCAGGCAATTTCAGAAAAAAATTGGTGATGTCTGATAAGTCTGATATTAATAACCTTTACAAAAAATGTACCACACTGTGCTGATGTAATTTTCACTGAAGATAGCAGTAGAATATAGATGGTTAGATTCTCATCTCTTGAGAAGTAACAGCCCTACATGATGGTCCTTCAACACCAACTATGTGCCATATAGAAAGGTCTTAGCAATAGGTACTCCGGCTATAAGAGGATCTAACTTTGATGGTTTTAATCTCACCATATACCACAAGCTGCATATATTGTTGCCTTTGCAAAAGCAACTGAGGATAAAAAGGGAACTGAGAAGAACACCCCTTCATCGATACCATCTTTTTGCTTTGTCGTGGAAACTGATAATGATTTCAAAATTGGAACAAGCACACTATCTCAATAACATTTCAAGAATAGTGCTCTGCCTTGGGAACAAATTGTCTCTTCAATGCATACGAATGTGAAAGAATCATGTGCATTCCAACATTGGCAAATGCGTATATAGTGCTGTGGCTGCCCCAGTATGAAGTTTGTGAGGTGCTACCTAACATTATCCTAGAACAGAAGTAACCATCTGTGATAAGGACTTAACAGATAAATGCTGTCACTGAAAAAGCTTGTACGGTACACGTCTATAGCAGCACTAAGCAGCTGGACATTGATTGAAGAGAGTATCTGCCTGCTATTTACAGCATCCGACAGACTGACACCTGCATCTATGCTCTCAATGGTTATTAATTAAGAGGTGCAAGAGGAATGCAAAGCCCGATACACCCATGACTCTAGCGGCATTTTATAATGATTGAGTACAGATATTGCTTGAGAAAGGAGTTCGCATCCTGATAATTGTTTTTGAAAGCAACAGAATAAAGACACCGAAATGGAAGGAGTTGGTGCAACTTCTACTCAGATCATACATAACTTGTGGATTGAAGAGCAAACTTGATGCGGAGTAAGACTTCTCATGAAGCTTGTGATATTTCTCGTCACTACGCTACCCTCACAAACTGAGGCTACACGATCGCTTGGGGAGAAATATATAAACACGTTCTAATTTCACATTTGCTAAGTCACTGCCACATCCTACAATTTGCAATAATTTTGAAATTTAATCTGCTGAATTTTGTGGAACTGTCTTTAGATTCTCCATGTTTTCGTCATATTTCTTTCTTTTTTGATTTGATTATATTTCCCTTAGGTTTCAGATGATTAAATGTTTGACCGCTTAGGCCAACCATTATGATTCTTTCTTTATTTATATTTATTTTGGAACAAACAACCATCTGTTATAATATATAGTGGTAGTTAATAAATCTTATGACCTCAACGATACTGAGTGATAGCAGAGAGAATGGCAAATGGAAGATCAAGATCCACATTAAACTTGGATAAGTGCATTGATATTAACAGCAGACGTTTAAGAGTAAGAGAATGCATCTCATAGAAACTTTCTAGGGAAAAATATACTACTTTCATGTGTACTGCCAAGAATTCTCTATGAGAAGACGATAATGTCACAAGGAAAAGCAGGCAAAGGTTGACAAAACTAACCGCCTTTGTAAACTCAATCCTAAGTGGATTGCCAGCAACAACATAACCTTGGAGATGTCTTATAGCAGCAAAGGCCCCTTCCACATCTTTAAAATTAATGAAAGCATAACTGCGACCTGGTTGAAATGCTACACGTTCGAGGTCCCCAAAACGTAAGAAGTGACTGGCCAAGGTACTTTCTGAAAGACTATGAGACAGATTCCCAACCCAAAGATGTCTAGAAGGAGGATTTTCACGACCCTGATGGCTCTTCTCTTCAGATCTGGGAGGATGGTCCCTGCGATGTCTGTCTCTCCCTCCTCTGCTAGTCTGCATAAGAACCATATAGAATTTGTCAACCAAAATTGCATGAAAATTACTCTAGGAATAAAACGCCCCCAAATTGAACCAACTAAACACCAATATTCACCTTACGAAACCCTATTACTCTGGGATTGCAGGGTTACCTGCTGTAGTAAATAGCATGTAAAACATACTCAGACAGCACAAAAGAAATTATACTAACATCAAATTGAAAGTTCAATTACAAGATAAACAAATAAACAATTAGACAACCAGATTGAACATTTAGCAAACAGAGACATTTATACTGTATATCGAAAAACGACATTAGAGAGACAAGTAAAGGTTGCTCCTTGGGAATTAGATGGTTCTATGAAGTACACAGTAAAGACCAAATACAAGGGAAAGACTGCATATGGTGCATGCTCACTCTCCTCAACACCCTCCCCTCACTAGCAAAAGCGTAAATCCTTCACACAAATTCCAAAAGAGTAAATCCTTCTAACAGATTGACATTTAAAGCTCAAAATTGTTCCACTGATCAGATTAGCAAATCAATTGAATGTAAAGTCAAGATTTTTATGTGAAAAATCAACTTTCCCCCAATTTTGACGGATAAACAAAGAAAAAAACCACACAGAATCGCAAAAAAACTGTGAAGCGCCATCACCAGTAAATACACAGAAAACTCAGCAAAGAGATCGACTTACCGACATCTAGCGATTGGAAGTAACTTCAGAGAATTGCAATTAGGGCTTGAAATTCTTGTAAGAGAGAACACAAAATGAACAGATTAGGGTTTGAGTATGAGATAAACCACAGGCGGATCGGACCAAGATAGATGGGTCATGTATTGGCCCCCTTTTGGAGCAATCAATATATAAAATTATATTATTACATAGTAAATATCCTTTTTTATTAATTTTTTAAAAAAAAGGAAAAACATTAATATAAAAAAAATTAAATTAACTACAATTTCATCTTATTATATAAAATGTATTTAAGATAAAATACAATATTTTAGAATTTGAATTTCCTAATGAATAAAAATCTTATTATAGCCTCTATATACCTTTCTACCTTTATTTAGTGCAATCCATTTATTTTTTCTTAGAATTTGCAATTAGTATAATCAATCTTCTTTTGTGTTTGGTTTAGATTAGATAAACTCTAGAAGATTGATGTGCATGTTAATTAATATATATATATATAGAACATACAATGCAGCAATATAAATAAAAAGTCTTTAAAAATAGGTTGAATTAGAGATTAAGTTAGTCAAGTTGAAGATCCATTAAAAATAAATTAGGGTTTGGTTGAATGAGTTGAGATTGAGATTAATCCAATTTTACATTATCTTGAATTCAACCTGTAAAATTATAAACGACTTGACTGGATCACTTTTGAGCTCATCCTAGTATAATAGAATTGGAAGAATGTCATATTTTTTTTAAACAAATTATATAGAGGCGAAGTTAGATGGAGATTTGGTGATTCAGAAGAACAAAGTAATTTTTTCGTAGAACGAATATTTGTATTAGAAAATTAAATAAACTTATATGCATAATAGTTTGTGCACATTGTAACAAATTTAATTTGTGGTCTATGATAAGGAAGAGCCATGAAATTAATGATTTCTCACTCTATAGTTGTGGGTTTCTCGAACCCCACTATTATCAAAAATTTATTATTGTGCATAATAGTTAGAAATTTACGAAGGGTATTCACAAATTATATACGAATACATTTTTTCTTTTGGCTGAATGAGTGCATAGAATTTTTTAAAATTAACTATGTAATATACAAGAATTTTTCTGGAAAAAAAAAAGGAAAAAAATGAAAGGCGCCCTAGAAAATTTATAAATTTAACTACATAATATACATGAAATTTGAAAGAAAAAAAATACATAATATACATGAAAAAATTTGAACTAGAAATTTTTAAAATAAAACTATGTAACATATAAGATTTTTTTTTTGAAAAAAAAGTATGTTAATACATGAAAAAATTGAAAAAAAAAAAAAAAGAGATAAAAAAGATGAAAGGTGCCCTAGAAATTTTAAAAACTTAACTATGTAATATATATGAAAGTTTTTGAAAAATAAACATAATATACATGAAAACTTGTGAGGAAAAAAAGGCTTAAAAGTTGTTGTTAGCGAGATTTAAACTCTCAAACTCATAAAAGTTCAACTCTTTCAAGACACTTTAAACCACTAGGCTACAACACCATGTTATGTTAAGAGTATTCAAAATACGTTATTTAATCATTTTATATAATATTTTACTTGTATATACGATATAATTTTTTGATAAAGAGTGTCAAAGAATAGCTACGTCCCTGATTGTCCAACCATTTGGAGATTAAACTATTCACTCCTTAAATACTAAGGCCTTTTTTTTCTTCCCTTTAATCATAATCGATAGACATGGCATCAATTTTTAATTAGTATTGAGGACGTGGCTCTTCTCCATTATTCATACTATTCATTTTACTTGGGTGAAAGTCATGTGTTCAGTGTCATAATTAAAATTAAAGGTTGAGATTTAATTACCTAATTTAGGGTCCTAAGCATGATTAAAATTACAAATAATTTCTTTATATATTTTCTAATTAATGTTAATCTCATAATTCTAGCTAAAAATTATCTCAATTCGTAAATATATCTAAAATTTCTCTCTTTTTCAATTTTTATAAAATAATTTTTCTTTTTTTGTTACAAATAAACTCTTTTTCTAATTTGTTCTATCAGGAAAAAAACTATCACCCATTCTTTTTTTTTGAAATATTTAAAATTTGTGAACATTCGTTTTAAATTTTAACATATATGTTGATTAGTTTTCTAACGGTTTCCGTTAGGCCTAAGCATTAGTTTACTAATGGTTTTCAACTCCTACATGACCAAAAGAGAGGACCAAAAAAAAATCATATTTTTTTAAAAAATAAAATAAAAGAAGAAGAGCTCGTAATCAATAGAAATATGAATTTGATGATTTTTAAAGAAAATAAAAAAATTTAGTTGTTATTCAAATCATGGTTAAGACTTTAATTTAGGTAATTAATTGTGAGATTACTAGTTTTTAACTAAAACGATACATTAATTTTTAATTATGACACGTGACTTCTATCGCAGTAGAAACTTGGGGAAATGAAGATGGAGAGGAGCCTAATATGATAATTGATCATAAAGTATATTTTTCTCTCTAATTTTTATTTTCTTTATGATTATTAATTAGTGTAATTAATGTCTAATCTTCGTCTCTTTTATTTTTTTCAAAAAATAAAAAAAAGTTTTTCTCGAAACTCCTTCTTAAACGGCATAATGCATAAATATGATTTTAACTTTGTTTCAACGAATAACTATGCCTTGCAATTTTGAATGTGTAGTTGTGCATAAATAGAAACTTAAACTTGTATAAAATTGAACAAATAGACACAAATGTCTTACATGACATAATACACATAGGATGCCATATAAGAGATAAAAATGTCATGTAAGACGAATATGTTCATTTGCTCAATTTTATACAAGTTTAAATGTCTACTCATGTACATCAAAAGCTAAATATCATAATTGATAACTGATGTCATGTTAAGAATCGTATTTGAGTATTATACCAAATGACTCCATATGACATAGGACACATTAACCTATTTGGCATAGTAGTTAGTACAATTTTGATAACCTCAAGGTCCCATTTTATCAATCTAATGTAGAGTCAGCAAGTTTTTAACCTACCATGATTTGCAAACGTTTTATACATTTTCATAATAATTTGAATCGACATAGTAACATGATGATACAAGTTTTGACCTAACATGATTAGCAAACTTTTTAAACATGTTTACGAGAGTCGAGTGACGTGATGAAACAAGTTTTGACATAATATAATTAGCACACATTAAACATATTCAGGATAACTTTGATATATCACCTAATTAGTACTTAATTATAAATTTTAAAAATGTATGTTCAAATATTTGATTTATCATAAGATTTAGGTAAAAATATTCATTACCTCCTGAACTTGAAGCTTTTTATTCAGTGTACACTTAAACTTTATTTTGTTTCAATTATTCCCCTGAACTTGCTTATTCATCCAACACGTAGACCTTTTCTGTCCACTCATTACAATCGTGTCTACACTTGCATGCCACCTAGATAAATATTTTGCTACCTAGATAAATATTTTGCCGCCTAGATAAATATTTTGTCACCTAGATAATACCAACCTTCACAATTCACAAATCTTAAAACTTCTCAAATACAAATATTTCCTTGTCCAATTTTCTTTTGTCTTTCTCTCTTTATCATTTTACACATACACAAATTATACAATTGGTCATTTGTATACAACTGCTTTCTTTTGTATATGTATAACGAATTAAACAACTGGTTTCTTTGTATATGTATAGCGAATTATACAACTATTTTTTTGTATATGTATATCGAAACATACATATATTTATGTTTGTTATAGAGAGCAATTACGCAAAGTATAGTGATAGCATACAAATATGATTTTTATGTTTTCTATACGTGAAAATTACTCTTTTATAAATTAGGACATACATATATACATACATTTTGGTTAAAATATAAATGTATAATTTATTGAAGCATTTTGAGCTAAAATATATACTTTATGAAAATACAGGAATGGCCACTAAAGAGCAAGCTAAGCCCTGAGGTTTATGGACCTCCTGAATCAGCAATGACAAAAGAACTAATTGAACTTGAAATTGGAGGATCTATGACTGTTGAAGAGGTATAAACAAATCCTTTGCCTTTTTGAAATTGGAAGAAAAATATATTATTTATGTTTTATTTGTGATCATACGATATATTTAGTCAGACATGTGATCTATTGGATTATTTTATTTGCACAAATGACCTTTCTCGAGGTCATTCTTCAAAATAATACCCCCCATTAGCTTAATATAGACTATATTTCATGTACAACGTACTGGCCTGTCCGTGCAAATGATCCACTGACAAGCCAGTACTATACATGATTATATAGGTGATCGATTCGCAAGAATGATATCTATAAGGGTGGTCTTGAATTTTTGGTCCTATTTATATAGTTAATAAACATATTAAAATTTGTAAAAGTTTAAGGAATCCCATAGTGTAATTCAATAATTTCATTCTGTCCCGACAAATTTAGTATTTACAAAAAATCCCTTAAATTTGTTGAGCCGTGATACTTTAGACTCTAGTGATACATGGTAAATGATACATGGTAATTTTAAACTGTTGAGAAAAAAAAGGGGAAAAACGGTACAATTAATGTTGTTAATAAAACAGCTAAATTTACGGTAACATATCATAAAATCAGCACTTAATTGGATATTAATTTCAAATTTTGAAAAACAAAGATTATATCATCTATTTTGAAAACAATTTTTTTGAACAATCTGTTAAATTTCGAACTACAGTAATTTTATTGTTGTTACAGTGGATTTATCAAGATGAATACTTCAATTTTGATGAGACATTCCGGAATTTGGGTGAAAGAATTGCAGAATGAAAGTTACAAAATCGACGGAATCGTTGTTGGAGATTCAATTTCGTATCTAATACATGTATCAGAAACATCGACTAAATAATATACACACTGATTCTATATGTATCATCAAGTACAGTTGATGACGCATTTATTAAACTTAGTGAATGATACATTATAACAATTTTCAAAACATGTATCAGTACATCAACTAAACAACTAATACCTTACTGATACATGATATCAGTTTTCAGAAATTCATACTATATGCAAAACATGTGATACATATCTACTACATGTATCAGTGAATTGACTAAACACTGTACACACTGATTCTATATGTATCATCAAGCACAGTTGATGACGCATTTACTAAACTTATTGAATGATACATTATAACAATTTTCAAAATTTCATGATACATATAAAATATTATGATACACAACAAATTCATGTATCAATTCACCATCTAAAACACTATACACACTTATTCAAATGTATCGGCAAGCACACTAGATTCCTTAAATTTTTTACTAATTTCAACAACAGTTTTAAGTACCAAAATACTAATCCGAGACAATGTAGGCCTAACAAACTTTAACTTTTTGAGTCCTGTTTGGCCTTATGCAAAGTTGATGCTAGAGGAAGAGGAAGGGGAAGTGGTAACTGGGAGAATGTATTGGGATGAGATGAAGATTGTCTACTTGTTTTTATCACCTTAACTTCTTCTAAGGATAGAGGCACTGGTTCTTATGTTTTTGGTGTGTAAGCAAAAGATATGGAAGTAAGAACAAAACGGTAGAAAGATATGGAAGTTATCCTGCTTCCTGATTTTTTGAATTTTGAAATTCAAAATTTCAAAATTTGGTCTTTTATTTAAAATTAATTAAATTTAATAATTCAAAATCAAAAAGCTGATTAAAAGGTTGAGTGTTTAAATGGATAAAATTTAAAATTCAAAAACTAATTTAAGAGGTTGAGTGTTTTAATGGAGAAAAAATAGGCATTAAAATTGGTAAATGTGTATTATAGGAGATAGAGTGTAATGTATCTAAAAAATTACACTAAAATAAAAAAAAAGGGAATTATGTACTATTTAAAAAAAGTAGGGAAAATTAGAGAATATAAAAATTATAGTTGTGTATTTAAGTTATTTTTCCTTAAAATTTTGACTATAAAGTCTATAAAACATCATATTCCTTGGATTATACATGATCAAGAACTTTATTCTTCTTGACACATGAAGGCACATTGAGACCTTTCGCTATTGAGCTAACTAGGCCACCAATAGATAATAAGCCTCAATGGAAGCAAGCATATTTCCCAAGTACTTGGAATGCCACTGGTGCTTGGCCATGGAAATTGGCTAAAACACATGTTCTTGCTCATGACTCTGGCTATCACCAACTAGTCAGTCATTGGTAAGTATTTAGTGGAACAAAAATATTCTTCAGCGATGATAAATACACACATTAATAAAGAGTGTTAAAGTCTTTAACGACATTGTTAAGTGTCATTAGATTCAGTGTCATTAAAGGTTTTAGGGACATATACAAAGAGTGCTAATTGCTGCTAAAAATACATATTTAGTGGTAATTAAACTATAGCCATTAATTAATGCCGCTAAAGATCATTTTTTGATGTAGTTTTTGTTAGCGTAAAGAACTTTTTTAAACTATGATTAGGTCAGAGTAAATAATATTTAAGATAAGTCTTCTTAAAACGTAAGATACGTAATATGAAAATAAAATTGACTATCTCTGGAATCGTGTAAGATAGGAATAAAATTTGTGTATGCTCTATTTTTTCTAAACCGCACATGTGGAATCACATTAAGTATGTTGTTGTTATTGCTTAAAGAGTAGTATAATCATTACAAATATTCTTTGATTTTGATGATATTATGCCTAATTTTTCTCCAAAATTTTGCAGGCTAAGGACTCATTGTGCTACAGAGCCATATATCATAGCAACAAATAGACAACTTAGTGCAATGCACCCAATATATAGATTATTGCATCCTCATTTTAGACATACAATGAAGATAAATTCCTTAGCTAGAGAAGCACTTATTAATGCAAATGGAATTATTGAGACTTCATTTTCCCTTGGCAAGTATGCAATGGAATTTAGTTCTGTTGCCTATGATCTTGAATGGAGATTTGACCAAGAGGCACTCCCACAAAACCTTATTAGCAGGTAATAATTCATTAATCTTTCTATTTTTCGATCGGTGTTTATATCTATTTTAGGATATGACTAATTTAAATGCACGTCATAATTCCCGATTTAGGGGTAAAGGGCTCTCAAACATAGGCTACTTTAACTCAAGATATGTGGTTAAAGATTAAAGTGCGTGCTTAACACTCTATCACAATATCTGGAGATCGATCACTAGTCTTATTTTCCACCAGGTGTTTGACCTTGCTTTGGGGTCCAATTAATTTGAATTTGCGTTGAGAATTTTTGTTTTAAACGTAAAATGCTTCCAAACAAAAGCAACTTTATTCACTGGGTCAAATGCAAAATCTTTGATAAAAAATAGAGGGGTATTTATCATGTCATCGCAATCTTTTATGGTCAATTGGTCACTAATTCTTTTCTCTTAAGATTTATTTTTGAGTAATAGATTTTATGCACTAATAATGTAAATAATATTTATACAATCAGATCAATTATAAGATATTCGCAAGCAAACCATTATAACAAGTCTTAATTGGCTACTTCACAAAAATGTAAATTATAGAGAGCTATTGAGTATATAAGTAAGCAGACCTTACCCCTAGTGACATGTATAAAATTGTGCGGATCTACGTCAAAAGTGGACAATATCAGTAGCGGGCTAGGCCGTTTCATTTACTTTAATAAAGACATGTTTTTGTACGTTGATAAGTACTATACAATCAGGGAAATTCGAAATCTGTACATATAAAAAAAAATATATATATATATATATATATAGTATAATTTTTTGACGAAAAAGACAGACATTATGCTCGTGGCTTCGACCCCATTTCACTAACATGTTATTTTGTTGCATATATAACAGGGGATTGGCTGTGGAAGATCCAAATGAACCATATGGATTAAAACTAACAATAGAAGATTACCCTTTTGCAAATGATGGTTTAATACTTTGGGACACAATTAAACAATGGGTAACAAATTATGTCAACCATTATTATCCACAAATAAATCTAATTGAATCTGATATAGAGATTCAAGCTTGGTGGTCAGAGATAAAAAATGTTGGCCATGGTGACAAAAAAAAATGAACCATGGTGGCCAGAGTTAAAAACCCCAAATGACTTAATTGGTATTATAACTACAATGATTTGGGTAACTTCTGGCCACCATGCAGCAGTTAACTTTGGCCAATACATTTATGCAGGTACACACCTTACTTTTTTTTAAAAATTATTTTTTATTATTCTTGGTATATATATATATTATAAATGAAATAAAGGGAAGTCTCGGAGCTAGCAACAGTAAAGTTGTCTTCATGAGACCTAGAGAGGTCACATGTTCGAACTGTGAAATCAATCACTGATCCTTGTGTCAAGATTAGTTGGTTAGGTATTTACACCCTACGACCCTCCCCGATATGCAAATGAGATTGTTTCTTGCATTAGACTGACCTTTAGTATATATAATAAAGTTAAATCATTTCAAAACAATTTAACTTGTACACACTGACATTATAAATGATTTTTATAATATCTGTGTACTATGGTAACTTGTTATACTAGGTTATCTACACACATATATATATATACACTATATCAAAAATGATCTTTAGTGACAATTGATTAACGGTAATAGTTGAACTGCAGCTAAATATGTTTTTTAGAGGCAATTATGACTATTTGTAAATGTCCATAAAATCTATAACGATGTTAGATCCAATGTCAATTAACTAATCCCGATAATGATTTTAGCACTCTTTGTTAGTTAATGTGTATATATAATACTGCTAAAAACTGTTTTTGTTGTAGTGATAATAAAGTGTTATATTTTATATGTAGATTACTTTCCAAATAGGCCAACAATTGAAGAATGGGAAAATTTCTTGAATAAACCTGAGGAGGCAATGATAAAATGCTTACCTTCACAACTTCAAGCAACAAAAATAACAGCAATTATGGATGTTTTATCTAATCATGCTCCAGATGAAGAATATATTGGTGACAAAATTGAGCCTTATTGGGCTGAGGATCCTGTAATTAACGCGGCGTTTGAAGTATTTTCGGAGAAATTGAAGGAACTTGAAGGGATTATTGATGCTAGAAATGTTGATGATGAATAGGAATGGAGCTGGTGTTATGCCTTATGAATTATTAAAACCATTTTCTGAACCTGGTGTTACTGGAAAAGGTGTACCATATAGTATTTCCATTTGAATGTTGTAACAAAGTTTAATATGAAATAAAAGATGATGCTACCCAAATGTACTACTAGGTCCTTTGCTATATATATTTTGTTGATACAAACTGTTTAAACTCTGTGTCAAGTCAAATTAGGTCATTCTGTTTACTGGGCAAAAGTTCTGTAGAAACTAAGTTATAACTTCTATTTGTGACTCCATATTATAAGACCAATATTTTATCATACAACATATTTAACAAAAGAAAGTAAACCATACCACATTCCATTACATATAGATAAATAATACAAATTCAACAACAAAATAAGTAGCCAACAAAAACAACTTTTATTGGTACAAAAGAATAAAGAATTCTACTCATTTGATTCATTAAAATCTTGAACTCTTGCATTCAGCAGAAAAGCCTTGAGGAAACCTCTTAGAATCAGCACAGTAATTGTAAACCATGTGTTTGCTCTGCACCCATCGTAGTCTATTCCGTCCCATACCATCAAGTTCATGTGTTTGCCATGGCTTCGCGTTGTTTGTTGAACCGATAGACTTACATGAAGAGGCACCTGATGATACTGCACAACCATCAATGTTAATGTTTCTGTAATAAGCAGTGAATGGTGCAAGTGCCCAATCTGTTTTCACTCTGCCTCCTTGTGTTGCCCATTCATCTGCATTCCATAAACTGCAGTATACTTTCATTGCTTGACTCTTTGGAAATGGAATTCCCATGCTTTCATGGTTGTTGAACACTCTAATTGGACTGTTATCTACTAAGAACCTGAATATATATCGAAAAATTTAGTAAACATCAAATGTAGTTCATCTTAAGAAAATATTTTAACATGTTTATATCTTTTAGGTGTAAAAACTCAGAGTATATATACATTTGTGAGGTGATTTTGTGTTAACTTACACTATGCGATGAGGATTCCAGACAATGGTGTAAGTGTGAAACGCGGAAGTTGGATCAAACCAAAGATGAAATTGTTGTTCTTTGTTTCCTTTTCCTTGTGTATATACATTGGTATGGATAGTGTAAGGCTGACCAGAGACATTGCCTAAGAACTCGAAATCGATCTCATCATGTCCTTCTCCTTGTGAAGATAACTAACACAGGAAAAAAAACAGAACATGATGACATGTTATAATGAGAATGAAGTTCAAATTATAATAAGAGGCCTTAAACTTACAAAGAAAGTTGTTACAGTGCCAGCAGAGTTTCCAGGGACGAGTTTAAGTTGCATATCGAATCTTCCAAAAAGGTACTCATTTTTGGATTGAAAGCCAGAGCCAGAAAGTTTATCAAGAGATAGGGCAAGGCCTCTACCGCCTTCTTGTATTTTACCGCGTCCTTCACCCCAAGTAATGTCTACATCTCTATAGAAATTACCAGCTGAGGCTAGTAATTGGACACTCATTAGTATTGAAATAAGAAGAAGCAATGTTGATGAAAATTTAGAAGACATGATTAAGATGATGAAATTGTTAAAGAAAAAAAATGAAATGTTGATGTTATTGGTTTGGTTAAATGAGTCTTTTTATAGGTGCAATATGAAGTAAAATATAATAGGAAGGATCCTTTTTTTTTTTATGAGAGAAATATGGGCAAAGGGCTAGCTATATATGAGCTGGAAACCTTTGTTTATTTAAATTCATTGGATACATACAAGAATTATTCTATGAGTGTGGGGTTCTATTTTTATTTTTTTTTGGTTGAAAATGTACTTGTGATGCCGCTAACGATAGGGCGAGCTAATGAGAACAGATCAAGTACGACTGGCAGTCTTTTGAAGATGAGGTATCACGTAAAATTTAAATTTATATGATACGTACATTATTGAGATTCGATATTTCGTAATCTGAAAAATATATTTATGGAAATCTAGCTCTAAAACGGAGAATACTTACCAACATTCTTGGTGCAATTACTTATTTGTAATTGTAACTGATCATTCAAATGATTGATCTAATGACTAATAAAGTAAAGAGAATTATGAAGATTTTTGTTCAAATACAAATAAAGGTTTGTTTTCCATCTGCTTGAGTTTTGTTCAGATAGAGATACTCAATGCTTATATCGATAGAAAATAACAAATACTATATGAAATAATCGATATATGTTCAAACTAATCCGAACAATAACAACAATAGAAAAACATATGACTAAATTTCAAGTGACATTATTTTATAAATATTTTTTGAAATTTTATTTTACATGACTTAAAATAGGTTGAACTCACCATGCAAACCATTTATGGAAGCATCTCAACCAGCAATAAATGATTATACCAAACATTTGGTACAAAATAATTCATGACGGTGCTTAATACGACATAGGTCCAAACCTACATGAAAAATAATGTATGGATCATAACAAAATTTAAATATGTAACATTGTCAGAAGTCATGTGCCAAAAAATATAATTTTGACCAAACATTATAGTTTCATCCAAAACGAACATTGATCCATTAAATATATTTGTCTTTCTAATGAACACTCGATAAATCAGTTTTGGCTATCTTATAAGCTTAGTCAAATACTATATAAGCAATTAAAGGCTAAACTTGATCATGTTTTTATTGACGAGATAAAAATATAATTACAATTTTAATCTCAAATCAGTTGAAATCAATTATATATGAATGTTCATTATCCATGTTTGTCCATTTAAATAAGTTATACCTAAAATTCAAATAATTTAGGTTAATTGGGCAAATTTTGAATAGTTGGTCATCGTAAGTTGAATTGTAATTATGAATGTTTGGTCAATTATTTTTGACACATGACTTCCAGAGCTTACACACACCTCGTTGCATCTATAATGATTAATATTATTAGCTAATCGTGATCATATTCACGATTTAAAATTTATGAATTACTATAACGATCTGGATTATATGCAGTACTTCTATCATTACATACTTGAGAATTGATATTCTTCGCCAAAAAAATACTTTATGTAGCTAGATTAAAATATTTTTTTAATATACATACTAACACTACTTAGCTTTATTGCGATTTTACTTCTGTATATTTTAACACCACTTAATTGAAATTTCTCCTCCGCCATTAAATGCAAGCACAACTCATATTAATTGCCATACTTCTTATTGATTAAACAACAACAATAATTATGCCTTGATCTCAAATTAATTGAGATTGTCCTATATATACCATTAGAAATTAATTGGACAAATCTTGAAATTTTATGAATTATTAGTCATTGTTAGTTGAAAAATATTAAAACTATGATGTATTAATTATTTCTGGCACATGATTTCCAGTGAAGCCTCCACAAACCTCTATGCATCCATCTTGATAATTGAGAATTATAAAGGTCCCAACAATTAGAACCCAGAACTAGAATGATTGAAAAGACTATTAATTATATTTCAATAATATATGCATTATTTTATGCTCAAATTATTTTCATGTTTCAAAGTGTTTGGACAATTGGACCTATGTCATATTAAGTTGAGATATGTCATATAAAGATATGCTGATTGACTTAATAAATTATTAAGATATGTTTTATTGGTACAACAAAAAAAAGATATGTTATTTGGTATAGCCATTTATTGGGTTGAGATATGATTCCATAGTCTAGGGGTAAATGTTTACATGAAATCAAATAATTTAATGTTAGTAATTAGTAATTGAAATGAGCTTAATATCTTTTAAATTGTTCACGAAGCTAAGTATTGTAGTATAGTATGATATATATATACATATCGAGTGTTGGTAATATTTACGAATGGATCTATTAGTATGTATAATCATGGGGAAAGGGCTTGAAAAATATTTTAAAACGTTGATTGAAATTGTTGTCACGATATCAAATTTTATGGATGATCTTTTATTTCCTACACTATTTAATAGTGTTTTTAAAGTTATATATATGTCACGTGGACACGTTACTGTTTATAATTATGCAATATTCATGATGTCCACGTGGGCACATACTGAAAGACATAATACATAAATGTGCCCTTTAACTTAGCTTCAAATTACATTTATGTCATTCAACTTTGGATGTGCACAAATAGACACTTAACTTGTATAAAGTTGAACAAATAGACACTCATGTCCTGCATGTCATTTTTTGTCTTACGTGGTGTCCTACGTGTATTGTGCCATGTAGGACTCATGTGTTTTATTTATTTAAAAGTTGGATAGTTGTAATGTCTGTTAGTGCATTATGAAAGTTGGAGGTCAAAGTTAAATTTGAAGCCATGTTTAGAATCCAATATACATATTATGCCTACTTTAAAAATACACTATTAAATAGTGCAAGGGTAAAAGACCATTTTCAAAGTTTAGTATCGTTACAATAATTTCGATCAAAATTCAAATATATTTCACACCTTTTCCTTATAATCATTTGATATCTAGTGGATAGACTAATTAAAACCGTTCATATCTTTTGCACAACCATAATCACTAAGTTATTTTTCTCAATTACTTCTACTTCGTTAAGTTTAAATATTATTATAAAAAAAATACTTGACCTATATACTTGTATTTTTACTATCGTTCACGTTATTATTGACCAGTCTAACACAAGTATTCCTCTCCTATTTCGTTTGCGTTTATCTTAAGATAATGATTCTTCCACCATCTTTTAAGTATTGAGCTTATTTTCGAATGAATTTTTTATTTATTTATTTCACCATAATATTTATAATTAAGAGAAGTTTCTCTTTCTATTTTTATTGGTATATATATAATCATTGATCTAATTAATTTAAATCGCGTCGTATAAGACCATTTTATATATTTTACCAAACGATCTTTTATTTTTCTAATATTAGTTAATTGTTTAAATTGAAATTAGATAACAGCTGTTCCATGCTATTCAGATCCATTTGTTTCCAATATCCAAGAAATAGGATAATTAAACAAAAAATAGGATAATAAAAACTATACTTTTAGTGGTAAAAGAATACAAATAAAGCCCATAATTTACTCTGCAAACCAAGTAAATTCTTTTCACACAATCACATGCCCTTCTATTTTTCACAATAGCTGTATCCTATTGGATATTTCATAAGACATGTTCAGATGTGGTTATCAAAGTTAGATCTTATTTTCATAAATAAAATGGTTATTTTTTATTAATATTTAAAGTTTATAATATTCGATCGTTATGTAATAACAAAAACTTTCGTTTTGTGTAATAATTAAGTTAATGTGATGACATCATTATTTCTTCTCTCCCTTATTTAGTCTTTATTTTAAATTTAATAAATATATCTTATCTTTTGTCCTACATTTTAATAGTACATATTCACTCTACATTTCTCGTAGATTTTGCTACAAATTATGGATATGTGGATTTATGTAATAATTAAAAACAACAGAACTTATTAAAAACATATATTTTAACTTAGCATCAACTGATATATATAATTTTCAATTTTGATTATGCCATGATGGCGTTCATCGAGTATTAAGTTATAAAAAGTTAAACGTGTATTAAGTTATAAACACTTAAACATATAAAAAAAATTAAATAAATAGATGCATACATCCTACATGGCAATTCATGTCTTATGTGGCGTCCAACGTATATTAAGTCGCGTAGAACGCATGTGTCTACTTATTCAACTTTATACAAATTTAAATATCTACCTGTTAAACTACGGGTTGAAAAAAATAGGACCCCACGCGCAAGCAATTATTATGGTTCACAATAATAATTGTGAATAAACTAAAGTTTCCAGCTCACATTCCTTTGTCTCCAGTTGCCCCATATTCCCTCTCATAACAAATAGATCCTTCCTACTATGTCCTACTCCTATAAATAGCCTCATTTAACCAAACCAATCACATCAACATTTCATATTTTTTTCTTTAACAAATTCATCATCTTAGAAAATCATGTCTTCTAAATTTTCATCAACATTGGTTCTTCTTATTTCAATACTAATGAGTATCCAATTACTAGCCTCAGCTGGTAATTTCTATAGAGATGTAGACATTACTTGGGGCGAAGGACGCGGTAAAATACAAGAAGGCGGTAGAGGCCTTGCCCTATCTCTTGATAAACTTTCTGGCTCTGGCTTCCAATCAAAAAATGAGTACCTTTTTGGAAGATTCGATATGCAACTTAAACTCGTCCCTGAAAACTCTGCTGGCACTGTAACAACTTTCTTCGTAAGTTTAAGGCCTCTTATTATAATTAGAACTTCATTCTCACTATAACATGTCATCATGTTCTGTTTTTTTTCCCTGTTAGTTATCTTCACAAGGAGAAGGACATGATGAGATCGATTTCGAGTTCTTAGGCAATGTCTCTGGCCAGCCTTACACTATCCATACCAATGTATACACACAAGGAAAAGGAAACAAAGAACAACAATTTCATCTTTGGTTTGATCCAACTTCCGCGTTTCACACTTACACCATTGTCTGGAATCCTCATCGCATAGTGTAAGTTAACACAAAATCACCTCACAAATGTATATATACTCTGAGTTTTTACACTATCAGATCACCTAAAAGAGTCATATAACGTGCTACAACATGTTAAAATGATTCATATTTTGTTAAGATGATTAGTCTTACAACATTTGATCTTACTAATTTTTCGATATATTCAGGTTCTTAGTAGATAACAGTCCAATTAGAGTGTTCAACAACCACGAAAGCATGGGAATTCCATTCCCAAAGAGTCAAGCAATGAAAGTATACTGCAGTTTATGGAATGCAGATGAATGGGCAACACAAGGAGGCAGAGTGAAAACAGATTGGGCACTTGCACCATTCACTGCTTATTACAGAAACATTAACATTGATGGTTGTGCAGTATCATCAGGTGCCTCTTCATGTAAGTCTATCGGTTCAACAAACAACGCGAAGCCATGGCAAACACATGAACTTGATGGTAAGGGACGGAATAGACTACGATGGGTGCAGAGTAAACACATGGTTTACAATTACTGTGCTGATTCTAAGAGGTTTCCTCAAGGCTTTTCTGCTGAATGCAAGAGTTCAAGATTTTAATGAATCAAATGAGTGAAATTCTTTATTCTTTTGTACCAATAAAAGTTTTGTTGGCTACTTATTTTGTTGTTGTTGTGATTGAAATTTTCATGTTTGCCCTTTTGTTATGTTGAATAGAACAGCTTTGACATTTGTTCAAACTTTTGGTTCATTTATATCATTATCGTTCACAAATTCAAACTCGTATTTGCATTTGTCAGTGTGAGTTAGGCCTAAGACCTAATTTCACATGGTATCAGAGCAGGGCCCGTCTCACCCGATGTTGGGGTCCCCAAAATTAAAATTACTCACGCACCAGATGTTAAGCACTGGGCGTGAGGTGGGGTGTTAAAGAATGACAAAAGTCTCACATCGGTGATTAATGAGATGGGTGAACTCTTTATATGGCTTGGGCAATCCTCCTCTCTTTGAGCTAGCTTTTGAGGTGTGAGTTAGGCCTAAGACCTAATATCACAGTAATGAAACTTCAGCGAAAAGTGAATGAACTTTACGTATTCAAGTTCTTCGAGAATAAAAATTTAAATTTACGTTTCAACTTTTTACTATAGTTTAAAATTACAGTTAGGACAAGGCAAAATGAGAGATTTTCCTAATAGTGGAGGTAATATTATATCAAAATTCAAAAGGTGGGGGAAATTACTTAGTTTTTCACATTACAAGGGCAAAAAATTTGACCTTTTCTCCAAATGTGCTATGAATATTTAGTTATTTTATTTATAGTAAAAAAAAAATATTTGAGAAAATTATAATTTAAAAAAATGTTTTTCCTCTTGGAATAGTAATAGTGAAAAATCATTCATTAAAGATCGGAGAAGTATTATAAACACATCTAAACTTGGCACAAATTATTAATTGCGTTTTAGAATTATTAATAGCCTTAAAAATATCTCTTTACTTGATTAATTACATACCGATCTGTCTCATGACATATCAAGTGTTCTCAAACTTGATAAAATTTTAAGGGTGTATTTTACTCATGTTGTAACATTAGAGATGTATTTATATTTATGTTATTTTAATTCTTTAGGGAGACAAGAACTTATATTTAATAGTTCTTTTTTTCCTTTGCTAGATCTGATATTGAATGACAAAGAGGATCTTATCTCAAAGAAGCACACAACTTTAAGATATAATTGGCAGAATTATAAACAAGTAATATAATGTGATATTTCACATGTATGTTAATTTTACAACCAATAACTAATAAGTTAACCAGACATAGATCTAGTCAAAGACATTATTGCACACTACTAGATTTCTTGTGAATCTAGCTATTTTGATTCCTATGCTATTGGTGTAAAATAAATTTGTACTATTAGTCTAGTTTAATCAATCGTTATATGTTACTATTTTGTTTAATTAGGTGTGTATTTCACTCATATTATAATATCAAATTCAACGAATATTAGAGGTGTAATATCTAATAATTTTTTTTCTTGTTGGATTTGACATCATAACTACGAGTTTTCCTCCCTCGATACATCCAATAGTAGCCTCCGGAACAAGATCCTCAAATCAGTTTATGATCTCATCCAATTGTGCATTGTTTTCAAAAACGTTTTTGTGGCGAGTCTTGGGACGGAACGTACCAAAAACGCTCTGGGCGTAAATTAAATACGTAGATCCATAAGGCGTAAGTCCTTATAAAATTTGCGGCGAAAGTCGTAAATTTTGAGGCGTAAGTCCTAAAATTTGAGGCGTAAGCCCCAGGCATAAAAACGTAAGTCTTGGGCGTAAACGCTCGGGCACTTTAAATTTATTTTTAAAATTTTTTTTTGCTTTAAATCATATTTTTATTATTGGTGTAATAATATTTCTCAAATAGTTTTATAATACTTTTTTTCTTAATTATTGATTATTAATACTTATCTCAAATAAAAAAAAAATCATTGAAAGGTTTACTTTTGCTTATTGTATTAGTAATAAAACTATAATAATGAATATACATGTGACTACGCCTCATAGATCTGTGGGACTTACGCCTTGTGTCTTCAGAGCTTACGCCTCGTCCTGTATTGTATAAAACGTCTCGCCTCACGCTCCTCGCCTTTTCAAACATTGCAATTGATTAAAATATATTATATATATATTATATAAATGAATATATATATATATTATATATATATATCTATATATATATTATATATAATATCTATATATATAAATTTATATTTATGCACAAATACATGAATCTAGATAATTATATCTTCATCTTCGTCTTTTTCTAAGTATATAGTTAAGACATAGTTACATCAAATACATGTATCTACACATAATGAGCTGGGAACCAAAATAAGCTACAAAAATATAAAAGTAACCAAAATAAGCCACTATTTTAGTAAGTAACTAAAATAAGCTTAGTAGAAGAAAAAGTTCCACTATATCCAATAATTTAAACGTTATCCGTTAGTTTCATAACGTTTATTTTTAATATATAACGGAACTTTTTCTTACACTTTATAAAAGTGGAGTTTTTTCTTCCACTTTATAAAGTGGAACTTTTTATTCCACTTTATAAAGTGGAACTTTTTATTACACTTTATAAGAAGAATATTTTTCACGTCTTGGAGAAGCTTTTCAGTGTTGTCATATAAATTATATTGATTTGATATGTCATTAAAACGGAAAAAAAATATTCGTTATGTATTTTTATTATTTTATTCTGAAAAATCTATTTAAGGACGTTTATGCATAGTTGATAGCACCTACAACATAAAGTCTTCTATATTTGTTCATTTAAAAAAAAAAAATATCTTCTACACCTAAAGTTAAAGTTTCAATTTATTGGGATGGCGAAATTATACATGACGGAAATACCATTTATTATAATTGTCCTCCCAAACACATTACTAAATATCCAATAAATGTCCGATATCATAAATTTATTTCATCAATTTATAAAAGAATGAGTATAAATAGTACGATTATAATTTGATTATAGGCGGAAAATACCCTACTTCATTTTTATCACAAGGACAAGTAAATTTTAGAGAGTGATATAATGACGAATCGTTGACCGACTTTTTAAGGATTCCAAATGACTATATAGATCAAAATCAAGTCAACAATACTTGGAATCTATGTTAGAAGGAGCCTAAGATTAGTCAACAACGTTCTCCTTTATCGGTCAATGTGCATCCCTAATTAGAAAATCATAATAGCATTGATGGATTTCCGATAACTCAATCTACTGATTTTCCTAAAATGGCTCATTATCAAAATACTCTTACCGGCTGATATGATTTTGATTTAAACAAAAATATCAATGATAGTGATCGGTAAGCTCAATTATTATATTCAATTATTGTTTGTTGATTTGTCAATTATTTGTTGACACCCAATTTTTGACCCGCGTTTGGTCTAAATTAATTATCGAGCTTCGTGAGTTTTTCAAATTATTCAAGTCAATTAGTTTTATAATTTTGCGAAAAAACATAACGATATAATGTTTACATGGTTGTGTATATAGTCGGTATATCCTGTGTATATTAGAAACCAACACCCTCCAAGATCCCCAGGCCCAATATATTCCCAACCCAACCCCTTTACCCCACCAATTTAAAACAACCCAAACAATTCCAGCCCATTTTTCTTTCTTCTTCCATCCCTCAACACCCCAAGCCCACTAAATTAATTAAACCCACCCAATTCTTTAAACATCCAACCCATTCGACCCAACCCGAACCGCTCCGACCCGACCCGAACCGCTCCGACCCGACCCATTTTGTCTTTCTTCCTCCCCTTTCCTTCATCCCAACAATTCCCAAAAAACAGAGAGAAAACGCCATTTCCAGAAAAATCGAGAAAAACGTCTCCCTCACCCCCACGCTCTCGCACTCTCTCCCGGCGTCTCTCCCCGCTGCCTCCGTCTCCCTCACCCCCACGATCTCTCTCGTTCTTCTCTTCTCTCACACCCTCGCGATCCCTCATCTCACCCCGTATCTCCCTCGCGACCCCTCTCTCCCGGCGTCTCTCCCTCATCTCCCACGCGATCTCTCCTCTTCTTGTCTCCCCCACGCGACCTCCCTTCCCCACATTCTCTCTCCCACGCTCCCTTCGTCCCCACATCCCTCCACCCATACGACAAACCCAACAGAACCCCACCAAAACCGCGTCTCCCCACGTTCTCTCTCCCATGCTCCCTAATACGCTCTCCCTACCCCACGTATTTTCTTTATTTAGACCCCCTCCCTCTTCAGATTGAGGGGAAGCTTTTGAAATTGGAGATTCAGAGAATTTTTGGTGAACAATTTCGGAGATTAGCAATTTTGGTTTGGAGATTTTTGAGTCTGAAATTCTGTCAGAGATTCTTGTGGGAAAATTCAGAGAGATATTTTAGTTGAAAATCGTTAGAAAACTTGGAGAGTTCTATCACGAAGATTGGAGACGAAGTTTGAAAGAGCATTCCATTTCTCTTTCTGTTCGTGTTAAAGAGATTCGTAGACGACGATAGACTCCGCCTGGCTTACGTCTTCTGTTCCGTCTTGTTTCGCTGTTTGGGTCCTTGTTGAACCGTCTCTTGAATCCTCGCGTTGTGGTGGAGTTCGCTGCTGTCGCCTGCTGCTCACCGTCCCAGTTTGCTGCTTCCCAACAGGTAATACTCCCCTGTCTCCCGTTATCTTCTCGTCTCCTCTATTTCGAAATGCTTTTTTTTTTCGTTGTTTTTGTGCTTCGGATGCTGCTGATGTAGGTGTTGTTGGTTTCGTTTCGTTCTGGGATTAAATCTGTCGACATTCGAACGTTTATTATAGGGTCTGCTCGTTGTTTGCTAGTATACCTGTTTTGGTCGTTCCATCTGTTTAGTCATAATATCAAACTAAAATCGGCATGGTTATGATTATTTTGTGGTCTTTTGACTGTCAGAGTTCAAGTTTGTTGTAGTTGCCTTTGTATGAACATGATATTTTTGCGAAGTGTAAACGAATTTTGGAAATATGAACGCATGTCATAGCTGGTTCGCTAGCCCTCTTATCAGCTTCTGTCCGTTAGAATAAGCTTAGCTCGTTCACGTGCTTGTATGTTTGAGGACAGTCTTTCTTCGCTTCGTTCATCTCATCTTTTACTTGGATAGCTGCCTTATTTGATTTTATTTAGTCAGTCGTGTTTGAACTTGTAGGTGGTAGGAGTATGCTTGTTTAATTGTTATGGATATCGTTTTGATGATACTGGATTGTGGAAATGCATATGGTGTTTGTAGGTTTCGAGCGTCGCATTATAGCTTAGGCGGGTTGAATATGTAGCCTTTCTTCGCTAATTTTTTAAAAAAAACATGTGCCACGAATAGTAGCATTTGGGGGGTTGCTTATCTTCTCTATATTTAGATTTGTAGTTTTTTTTTATATGATTTGTCGTGTGGTTTCATTGAGTCTGAAATGGCTTACATAGCCTCAAGGTTGTCTGTAAAATGAGTTGGGTGTTGGTTTCGCTGTTCTTAAGAATATTTTATTAGTATTGCATGCTAAAGGGAGCCTTGTTGTGCTTGTGAATATCGTTTATTCTAGTTATTTGTTTAAAAAGTCAAATCTCATTTCTTTTGTTTCGTGGCATGTGAAAACTCCCCTCGAGCCCATTTGGACTTCCATTCTGTTCCTCGCCTTTCGGAAGAGCCATAAAGGCTCGGAAGATTCCCATTTAGTCAATCCATCGAGGCGGATGTACGCGGTTCAAATACCTTGAAGATTGAAGAACTAGAAGAAAAGGATTAAATAATTCCTTTACTTTGTATTTCGTATGATATTTGTAATGGGCATAAGCCCTCTTGTCATTGTATTTCTTTTTGTTTTATCCGTCTAGACTAGGACAGGTACAAGATGGGTCAAAACCCAAAAACAGGTGGGTCCAAAACTCGGTCAAGGCGAACAGAACCCGAATTTGGACCCAAAAAATCTATCTCTTCTCTCTCTCTATTTATTATTTATTTATGTGTTCTTAAATGCCGTTAGCTTAGGATTAGAAGAATCCAAACCCCATCGAACGCCTTCTATTTTATCGAACTAAAATCAAAACTGAATCTTAAAACAATAAAGTTTCAAACTTGCGGGTTGCTCAAAATTAAGGTTTAAAAGGTTTTACTTTAATTAAGTCATAAAAAACAATAAAGATTGTAAAATTCAAAATTTTGTCTAGATAAAACTTCAAATTTTGAAATAGACTCGCAAAATTGTAAGATAAATATTTTGAAACTTGTAAAAAATGTCTTAAATATTATAACTTGTTTAAATGAATTTAATAGGTTCAACTTAAAGATATGCAAAAGTTAAAACAAAATAGTCAAATAAGTTAATCGTCGGAAAATCGTATTTAACGGAGTGTCTTAGGTGCCTAACACCTTCCTAAGACACTAATAAGAATCCCGAACCCCTCTAAATTATTTCCAAAACGATTTTTTCTGTTTAAGTTGTTTTTTGGAAACAAGTTTTCTTAATTTTTTTAAAAAATTAAGTGGCGACTCCTAAAAAGTCAAAAACAAATTATTTTTCGAAAAAGATAATTTTTCGATAAAACATTATTTAAACTATCAATGATAGTGATAGGTGGTAATGCTCAATTATTATATTTCAATTATTGTTTGTTGATTTTGTCAATATTTATTACTTTATATTATTTTTATTCTTATTATTATATATTTTGTAGCGATTTACCTCAGCAAGATAAGAATATTGCTCGAAGTTATGGACTAAATAATTATTTTGGTCAGTCCTCACACTTTGAAATGACGGAAAATGTTGGGACATCCTCAAATTTTCATGTCTCGCCTACTTTTGATGCAGATGATTATTGTTATGTCTAAGACTTATTTTTTTAAGTGAATTTTTGATGCAAATGACCATCTTCAAAGTGATTTTTTTTTTGGAAGCCATGAAAAGAAAAAAGAGAGAAGGTGAAGGTGAAGTTGAAAAGGTAACTTTTTATAAAGTGAAAGAAAAAATTCCACTTTATAAAGTGGAAGAAAAAATTTCGTCATATATTAAAAATAAACGTTATGACAGTAACGGAAAATGTTTAGAAAATTAGATATAGTGAAACTTTTTCTTCCACTAAGCTTATTTTAGTTACTAAAATAGTGACTTATTTTAGTTACTTTTATATTTTTGTGGCTTATTTTTGTCCCCAACTCCACATAAATACATGTATTTGAACAACTATAACTTGGTCTAGTTCTAAGTATCTACCTATTCATAGATACGTCACAAAATTGATACGAAATAGATGTATTTATGAACAGATACATCACATATACACTGGATATAATGTGCCCTGTTAGAACCAGTCTTAACTATGCACAGATACACTGGATATATCAATGCATTTTTTTATACTGGAGACATGAAATTGATACTGAATATACAAGCAAATACATAGGATACGTCAATGCATATTTACTACTATATACATAGATACATGAAAGTGTGAAACACAGATACAAAAGAAGTAGAGATATGAGGGAGGGAGAGAGGTAAAACACATTCGCTAGATACCGTATATCTAGAGGCAAATATAGTGTATCTAAAGTCAACTCGATCGAAAAAATAGTAATTATTGAAATGAAGCCTCCCAAAGTTCATATAGGCCCAATGATTACACACCTCTTGCCAACAATATACACTCAAGCCCAAATTTCTCAAAACCTCATCAAATTTCCAACTAAAAGAGTTTGTCTCTCAAATTTGAGTGGCTACAAGCCACAGACAACATTCTTGTCACCCCACCCTGTTTTTTGTGACAAATGTAGAATGATGTACAAACATGGAGATTCCATTAAAAACTTTACCTTATCTATACACATTATACATACACTTCCTTAATCAAACTACAACTATAACTTTTTTTTGGTGGATTCTTGATTATGCAATCTACTTCAATTACACCATGGAACACTTACTTCCATTACATTCCTAACAAATTTCCCTTCAAACATTCACTTCATTTCAAGAAAACACTTGTTACTTACACACACAGTTGTCACCAAGAACAAGAGAAGCATACTAGACAGAAAGATGTATATTGGCAAGAAATGAACTTTTCTGTTGAAAAAGAGAAACCCCATTACAGAAATGATGTAAAAGAGCAGGGAGTTGAAGTGATTGTTCATTCAGGCATTCGATCGAACAGTTGGTGGGCAAGGATTAAAGCTGCATTGGGGCAGAGGATTAATGTAGAGGGGGTTTCTTTTTCTGTTGGGATTTTTCGTAAAGACAAGCATTTGGCAATTCCACATGTGTTTGTGCAAGATATAAGGTACATTGATTGGGCTGAGCTTAAGAGAAGGGGATTCGAAGGCGTGGTTTTCGATAAGGACAATACAATTACAGTTCCTTATTCTTTGAACTTGTGGTCTCCTCTTGCTTCATCAATGGAACAGTGTAAAGCTTTGTTTGGCAACAACATTGCTGTTTTTAGCAACTCCGCCGGTAAATTTCATTAGGAATTCGTATTTGGTATCGTGTTTTTTCTTGTAATTTTAAAGTTTAAAGGTGTTTCTTTTTTTTTTTCTGCAGAACTGAGTGTTTGATGATTTGGGAATTTGTAGGACTAGCTGAATATGATCCTGATGGTAGAAAAGCTCGGATTCTTGAACGTGCAATCGGAATTAAAGTCATTAGGCATAGTAAGTTGTTCCTGTCTATGCCCATGCTATTTGCATCACTTGCATCCGCTCTTGTGTGACGGTGTTTGATTAGGACATATTTAAGACATTACATGTTATTTTACTTGCATTTGAAGTAAGCATTGAAGTATTGATTATAAAGTTAGTTTGATAGCGAAAGCATCACATCAAAGTTTAAAGTATGAGGAATTACATGAAGTTGAGTTCTTGAAAGATTTGAAAGTTGTGTAGGGTAATATTATTCGCTGAATTGGATCAAACAAGTATGTAATCAGAGGCGAGTTTATGGGGTTCGAACTGTCATTTCACCTATAGCTTGTCTTCATTATTGGATTTGCAGTATACTTAACAGATTTCCTCATGCAAATACAAGGTCTAAGCAAAAACTACCGAGTTTGCCCAAACCCATTGTGAATATTCTACCTCCGCCTCTATGCGAAATATAAACTTTGATGGGGACTATAACTTTAAAAATTACTTATTTACTATGGTAGCCTTTGTATCATAATTCTCTTTTATCACTTAAACCAACCTCTATGTTGCTCAGACTCTTCACAAAATGGAACGGAGTGCACGTTGTATCCTCCAAAACTAGAGTATTTTTTAAGGATCCGACATCGGTGCAACAACATTTTTTGAAGATCCGAACAACATAGCATTGAGTTACTGCGACTTGTATATGCTGATTCTTTAACACTAAATATAGGGTTGAAGAAGCCAGCTGGAACAGCTGAAGAAATTGAAAGGCAATTCGGTTGCAAATCCTCGAGACTTATTATGGTAGAATTGGTTCTTCTTTCCTTTATTTTTTTAAGGTTTCTCGATCCTTTTCTCATTTAGCGTCTTTTGCAGGTGGGTGATCGGCCTCTTACAGACATAGTTTATGGAAACAGAAATGGTTTTCTTACTATTTTGACAGCACCATTAAGTCTCTCACAGGAACCATTTATTGTGAAGCAGGTAAGGCTTCTCAAACCTGTCTTCTCGGATGAACCTAATAAAACTTTTTGTTTATTCTAACGAATTAATATTGATTACATTACTCCTTTGAGATTATGTGATTTATAAAATTTCAATTTACTAAGGGGTATAAAAAACGGAAAATAGATTATTGAACTGCTTTGACTATTTGTGTTATAAGTTCTCTTGGACGACTACCAAACGTAAGCTTTTTCTCTAACTCCTATGTTTGTACTGATTTTTGGACCTTCTCTTCTTTTGATTAATGATTTCCCGACCTTATTAAGTTGCAGATATGCTATCTGCATTGTCAAATTTTCTTTAGTATGGCAATAACTTTAGCTTGTGTTCAGACATGGAACAAGCAAGTTGAAACTTTTAAGCTGATTCTCTACCTATGAGTGCCGATAAGGCTTCTTAAAGTTCTTTTATGATTTCGACCATTTCTCAATCTCTGTGTAACATCCTTGTGCAAAGCCCATGCTAATTCTTCTCTGTATAGTTTCAATTTTATCGGTTATCCCCGAAGGGGCTTCTTAGCCATGTTCACTTTTAGTCCTCTGACCAAGACAGACATCGATAAGATTCATTACTAGTTCCTGTTTAATTGTCTACTGATGGTTTTTCTTTACTGGATTTCATATAAATCCTTGGTATTGACTGTAGAGAGGATGTCCCATTCTCTTATACTTGAAATCTCAGCTGAATTACAAATTCGTCATCAGAGGCCATCTTTTGATGCCTAAAACTGTTTTATATCACCCCTTTGCATCAAATTACCTGTCTTCAATAGAATTGGCATGTATACTGAATAGGGAAAAAGGTCTTTCAAAAACAGTCTCTCTACCTTCTCGAAGGTAAAGAGGGTAAGGTGTACACCCTACCTCCCGAAACCGCACTTGTGGGGACTACACTGGGTTCAGGGGCGGAGCTACAGTATGGTAAGGGTGGTCAGATGAACACCCTTCCTCGGAAAATTATGTCGGGCATATAGGCAAAATACTGCTTAATGAAGGAAAAACTAACAAGGCATCTTGGCACAAAGTCAAAATATTAAGTTTATTAATTTCTGAATTTCAGAATAACGACTCCAAGTGCTAATAATTGGGTTCTAAATTTAATTTCGGTACATAGTTAACTAATTTATTAATACAAGTACATAGTTTAACCAAAAGCTATTGAGTTCGACCAAACTAGTATCTGGACTTCTGCCTCCGCCTCACTTCCTTTCGTTTTGTTTCTTGCAGGTTCGGAAACTCGAAATGGCCCTTGTGAACAGATGGTCTAGTAAAGGGATAAAACCAATTAGTCACTGGCTTCTTCCTGATTGCCAGTATTGTATAAAGGATGAACTACTATAGTCTTCAGGATTATCTTTTTTTTGGTGAAGATGGAAAAGTATATGTTAAACAGCCATCTTTGTTACTACCACTAGCTATTTATTATATAGTAAAAGGTCTTGTGTTGTTTTACCAAGGCATATTAGGAGATGTATGGTATAAGCCGAATTCACATTACATCAAAAAATGATCATTAGCGACAAATTAAGAGCTAAATATATATACTTTTAGCGGCAATTAGCATTTTATATATCCCTAATGCCTTTAGCGATATTGGTTCTAATGACACTTAACTAATACCGATAAAGACTTTAACACTCTTTATTAATGTCAATATTTATTGCCGCTAAAAGTAGTTTTGGTTCCGACTCTGTTAATGAGTTAGTGGGTTGAGAATCATTCGGGATGAGACAAAGAGGTTGTTTTCGAAAGACCCTTAGCAACAAAATAGTAAGCAACAAGAAAATGGTGCAAAATTTGTCAGAAGGGACTAGGGAGCAAGGACAACAATAAAATAATGTGATAATCAATGTTATATATCAAAAATCAAAAACTACAATAAAACAACTAGTAAAATGACAAAACACCAACCACACTAAGCAAGACAACCTTATACTACTTACTAATATGCTATTATAATACGTGTTTTCCACTATTCCTATTTAAGATCACGTCTTCGGTAACTTAAACCTGCACCATATCATGTCTTATCACTTCTCCCCTGATGTACTTCTTCGATCTACCTCTACCTCTCCTCATATCCTCTATAACCAACATCTCGCACATCTCTTACTACATATCTTCTCTTAACATAGCCAAACCATCTCAATCGTACTTCTTTTCTAAGGTCATCTCAACTTATAACCTAAGTCATTGACATATTAAAATTTTCACCAAAATGGGTGGCACAAATAACAAATTGACATATGTTCAAAGAAGAAAGGTTAGGCTTTCCACAATAATGATGGGAGGGTCAATATAAATCATTAATACAAACCTACTTCTTCTTGTTTTTTTATAAATAATTATGCCAATAGAATATGGGACCTCCTTATATTAATTATGGTCTCTCTCTCTTCTTCTTTTTAAAAATTATTTACTGTAACAGAATTTTTTTGTGTCACCATTTAAATTTTACTCATATTAATAATAAGTATCCACTCCGTATCATATTAAATAGATTTTAATTTGAACAATGTACCTTTATATATATATATATATATATATATATATATATATATATATATATATGCTCCTTTAAACACCATGTTCTTTTGAATATGTTATGTCAATTTATATAAGAGTCCGGAGCATAAATAGTACAAAATATTAACAAAAATTTCAAAACGGTATATAAAATTTTATATTAATCAAAACGATAAAATCGCTGCACCAACAGCGAATTACCCCACCGGAAAAAGCAAAATCGCTGCCTCTGCAACGATTTTGCGAAATGTGATTTTTTTTTAAAAAAATGAAATCGTTGCCTAAGCAGCGATTTATAGAAAAATAAATTTTTTTACGATTTTAAAAAAAATAACTTTTTTTTTAGAAAAATAAGGAAATCGCTGCTAAATTTTTTTAAAATAAATAAATAAATCGCTGCTGGGAGCAGCGATTTCTTTATTTTCTTAATTTTTTTTTTAAAAAAAATAAGGAAATCGCTGCCCAGCAGCGATTCAAAAAAAAAATTAAAATAAAGAAATCGCTACTGGGGCAGCAATTTCATAAAAAAATTTTTTTTTATGAAATCGCAGCTCCCAGCAGCGATTTTTATTTTTAATTTTTTTTTGAAATCGCTGCTTCCTTATTTTTTTTAAAAAAAAAATTAAAATTGTAAAACAAAAATTTTTTTCTATAAAAAGAAATCACATTTTGCAAAATCGCTGTAGAGGCAGCGATTTTGCTTTTTCCGGTGGGGTAAGTCGCTGTTGGTGCAGCGATTTTACTGTTTTGGTTAATATAAAATTTTATATACCGTTTTGAAATTTTTGTTAATATTTTGTACCCTTTAAATTTCGGACTCATTTATATAAGGACGTATCATTAAACATTAAATTAATTAGAATACCAGAATTAAAAACTTAATAAGGTCAGTTCACATATGATATTTTTCTAACTTTTCAAATGTCCTAATATAAGTAATTGCTTGAAAAGAAAAAAAAGAATATCACCTTTCCAAAAAAATTGTATTTCAACTCTTTATTATTTCATTTATCTCGTAAAAGTTAAAACTATCACTCTTTTTATACTAAAATATATACTATGATGTTGAGTTAGTCTACACACATCGATTGTCAAGAGGAAACAATATTTAGTCAATTTAATATCGAATTTATTTTTTTAAAGTTCCCTCTTGTTATTTGACACTAACATTGAAGCCTAATTATTATGATTTCTGTCGGATAAGAAATTGATCAAAAAAAAATAATAGTCAATATATTTCAATTATTTCGAGTTGCGCCGCAGTAGTCAATATATGAAGTTGATAGAAGATAATAACTAAATTATGTTTTTCACGAGTTTAATTCTGATTCAAAAAGCGCTAGCTATATATTTAACACATCCAAATTAAACTTTATTTTCAGAGAGTTGGACACCAAAATAAAAGGCTCCTAGCCAAAGGCAACAAAACATTAATAAGAATCACTACTGGTGAATTGAAGAAAATATTAAATATATAAAAGATTTAATTTTTATAAAATAAATAAAATAAACCTAGCTGGTATATATATACTTCAACTACCAGGGACCAGTGATGGAAGTAGGGAAGCCAAACTTTTTTCTGCTGATTCAGATAGCCAAATAGTCAAGCAGAACAGAGTTATATTTATTATTAATCCGTGCATATTTATTTGTTCATATTTGATTTAATAGGTCTAATAATAAATACGTTTATTATTAACGGGGTTAGAAAATAAAAATATAATATTTAAGACTTGAATTTGAAGACTCTTAAATTACTAAGTTAATTAGTCTTTTTATTCGTATGTTCAGGAGATTTAAAATCGATATAAATGCATATTAATAAAAAATACTTTATATATGTATATATATCGTATAAATTTTTATCAAATAAACACCAAAGCAACTCTGTAGATCCATTTTTGGATACACTCATTAAAGAAATTACAAATAGAGGAGATATAATAAAAAGTATATTTGAATTATCATTCTTTTTTTTTCACGTCTCACGTTTCAATTATCAGTGTTTTTTCCTATTTGAACTATGAGTCTATCACTATTTATGTATTAAAACCTATCTAATTTAGTAGACGGTGATAGCGTAAATAGAGAAAAACAATTAATAAGTAATTTAGTCTATTTCAAAATGTGTTTGTTTTAATATATAAATAATGATAAATTCATATATGAGTTTTATTATTAGTAGTTGAAGTGCGTACACAACTCACCAAAATAAATAATTTTACTACGTCGCTATAGTTATTATAAGTCATTTAACTATCATTAAATTGAAAAAATAAAAATAAAATATCACAAGAAAGGGACAATAGTTTATTGTCTTATTTCCTACCTACCGTAATTCACAATGTGCTTTTTCACCAAGCTCAGATCTGGCAGGGCCATCACGTAATTATTATTTCTTAATTAAAAATTTTAAATATAAAATAATTTTTAATAAAAAACCTTTTTTTTAGTATAAATTTAAATTTATAAATTTTAATATGAATATCACTTACCAAATAGAAAATTAAAAAATGAAATCTGGCAGGGCCATTATTATGCCTCATAATTCATGGCAAATAAAGATTAATACATACTGTTTATGCCATATTTTCCAAGTGTCACCATCATATTTCTATACTTTTATATTTGTTTTATAAGAAATTGTAGGTATGTTTCTTTAAAATTTATTTAAATAACTAAAATTTAGCTTTTTTTTTTTGGTTAACCGAAATGAAATTCTATCTTAAGATATTATAATCTCGAATTATTTTTAAATAAATAAACATATAAATATTTGTTAAAATTGAGATAACTTTTTTATCCAATATAAATAAATAAAAAATATCTCAAATATATATATATATATATTGCAGAGTAGAGCACTCATTAACATTGAAATATGGTACTACATTGACTGTCGGTAGCAGTATAAGGACAGCTTTAAACATCATTAACCTAACAACCTTAAATTCATCATAATTAAAAAAAGAATTAAGCTCTTAAGTGCAATATTAGACAATTCATAAGAATGTACTCCCTCCGTCCGGTATTTTTTTGTCATGGTTTCTATTTTTAGAGTTAAATTATAAAAAAATTTGACTAACATTTTAAGATGCATTTTTTCATCATATTAATATGTAAAAAATTGTAATTTAGAGTACTTTTCATATAGTTTTAGAATATCTAATTTTTTGTTTAAAATATTAAATTAATATGATCTAATTTACCTTTGAAAATTAGTCAAATTGACTTTCGATAATCGCAACATAACAAACATTTCTGGACGGAGGGAGTATTAGTTAGGTTGAAATTATTTTTATCCAATATTTGATTTCGTGTAATTTAAGGTAATTCTATTTTTCATTATGCTTATTATGTACTAGTAATAACTCTTACATTGCAAATGTCCACTTTTACTTGTCCAGTTTGTTCCTAATTCACTCTTATTATTAAATATAGTCACTTTTTAAAGCATTAAATTTATTATATTTAAAGAGTGATAATGATAAAATATTATTTTACTTATTATTTTTTAAAACATATACCAAATCAATACTGAACAAATATAAATGAACAAAAAGAATATAAAAGCATAAAAATAAATATATTTACTGACTATCACTCTTTCCGTTCCATTTTATGCGGCACTATTATCTTTTTGGTCAGTCATAAAAAAAATATCACATTTCCTGGTAAGTATTTAAATATATAAATTATTTTTATCTTTGTTGGTCTCACTTAATTTTAAAAATATCATTCAAATACATTTATAAAGAGAGAGAAAGGTGTTTCTACTTTTAAATGATAATTTGGTAAATATTTCAAAGTTTTCATTTGTTCCTTAAAGTTCGTATCCGATAAAATATTGTCATATAAAATGAGACGGATGAAGTATTATATTTTGATAAATCTATGCAACTTAATTTTCCCAAGAAATAAAGCACATTAAGGGTGGAATTAAGTGGCACTGAATTTGTAATTACAAACTTTTATTTGGGAATCAGTTCCTTATTCTACCTATATTTCCTTTTTCAACATATTCTCCATTCTTTGCATTAGATAATTATATTGACAAAGTAATACTATAATATGATCATGCCTGCTAATATCGTGTCCTTCTTTGGCCATTTCCACCATTTTATAGATAAACAACAGTATTGGAATAAAAATTTTCATCAAAAAATTTAATATATAGAATAAATATAAAAGTAGCATATATAATTGACATTTTTTGAACAAATGAAGCTTGATTACATTATATTTGCGTATCATAACTTAAAAAGGATTAGAATTTGAATTTTGTGGGTTATTCAGTGAGAGAGTGTAAGTGTTAGAATGAACTTAACTTTATGTATATGTGATTTTTTGAAGTAGAGTTAATTATATGTCTGATTTATGTGATATTAAGTGAAATATTTACAAGATATAGGTCTGACAGAGTTCTCTACCTATATATATATATATAGTAATCTATTTATTTTTTTTAATTTTACCTTAGCTTCTATTTTTTATAACAATTTTTTATTTGTCCCGAATTTCTCTGTTGATTTTGGATAAAAATATCCAAAATTGCTTGACAACTCGGTATAAATCCTACACTACACTCATATTGTGTTGAAACTAATGCAACACCAAAAATGAAAAATCGAAGCTACTTAAACTAACTAAACCCTAAATTGTGTCACATTACAAGGTTTTACTAGTCACACACATATGTAGTGTATCTAACATGGGCACCCTTAATTATGTCACATTAAAAGGCCTTAGTAGGATCACACACATAATAGTATGTCTAACATGGGCAAAAAAATATTACCAATATTTATACTTTCTCCGTTTAAGTTTAAAAAAGAATGTCCCTATTTCCTTTTTAGTTTGTTTTTAAAAAGAATGTCTTTTTTTTTTTAACAACACTTTAACTTTAACTTTCCACGTGATATGTTTAAGACCACAAAATTAAGGGGCAGTTTGGTACATTTGACATAACTTTAATTTTGAACCACAAGATTAAAAAGTCTTCTTTCTTTTTTTAAACCCGTTCCAAGTCAAACTAGGTCAATCTTTTTGAAACGAAGGGAGTAATAAATATTCAATACAACATGCAATGTATACAAAGAGTAGTTTCTAGCTAAGTTAACTTTCATCAATTCCACAAGTGATCAAAGCATGGAAAATATTTTGAACTTTAAAGAGTTATGTAAAGACTTCTTCTCCATGTATAATTACAGGCTTACAGCACTATAGTATAAGAGTTAAATGAGACCTTAAATGCACCTGCAGTATACACAACTAACCACATACTCTTTCATCTGCTCATATTTACTTCTCTGTGTGTGTGTGTGTGTTCATTATCCCTTTATAACATGCATCTAACTCCTTTCTTTTGTCACTTCACTCTTAGTAGTTCTCTCTTTAATTTGGAAGCAAACAAAAATGGGGAATTACAAGCAAATATCTCTAATTTTGTGGGCTGCATTGCTCATACATAATTTGGTCATTCCTGTTATGGCTAGAGCTTCTTTTGAAGAACAAAAGACATATTACTCTCCTGATCCGAGTACCGGAAATCCTCCTAGTTCAGGTAAAATTTTATACATACAATTGTTGTAACATGCAAATGACGATGTTTACTTGCTATAATTTAACAAGTTATAAACTTGTTTACGTTATTGTTAAAATATAGCATTTTGATATTCGTAGTATATTTTATGATTGACAGGTTCAGGTTCAGGTTCACATACACCTCCGTCTCATGGTTCAGGAGAAGGTGGTCATGGAGGTAACTCACCTGGTGGGAATTGTGGTACCCCGGCCCCTAGTGGAGGGCATAAACATCAACATCATCATAACCCAACCCCATCCCCTCCATCAGGAGGGCATGGAGGAGGTAGTTATTCTCCGTCTCCACCAACTCATCATGGTGGAGGTGGAACCCCTCCTAGTACACCAACTCCTGACCCCGGTACTCCAAGCACTCCGGGGGGTGGTGGTTACTATCCTTCCCCTACTCCTACTACTCCTACACCTAGTACACCATCTACCCCCTCTACGCCTACTATTGAAACGCCACCAACTCCTACCGTTGATCCTGGAACTCCAACCACTCCGGGTGGTGGTGGATACCATCCTTCCCCAACTCCTACTACTCCTACACCTAGTACACCATCTACCCCCTCTACGCCTACTATTGAAACACCACCAACTCCTACCGTTGATCCTGGAACTCCAAGCACTCCGGGGGGTGGTGGTTACTATCCTTCGCCTACACCTACACCTAGTACCCCGTCTACACCTACAATTGAAACACCACCTACTCCTACCATTGACCCTGGCACGCCAAGCACTCCAGGTGGCGGTGGTGGTTACTATCCTTCCCCTACACCTACTACCCCGTCTACGCCTACCATTGAAACACCACCTACCCCTATCATTGACCCCGGAACTCCAAGTGCTCCAGGTGTCTTCCCAATTGACCCCAACTCACCACCTTTTACATGCAAGTAAGTGAAATAAAAATTAACCTATATAAAAGTATTCTAAAGAAACAAGTTATTCATATACTAATTATACGTGCTATAAATTGCAGTTACTGGAGGACTCACCCGACGCTTATATGGGGTTTATTTGGCTGGTTGGGAACGGTAGGAAATTCATTTGGTGTGGCTAGTGTTCCAGGATTTGGTTCAAACATGAACTTGCTTCAAGCACTTTCAAACTCCCATACCGATGCATACGGGGATCTGTACAGAGAAGGAACAGCTTCATTATTGAACTCCATGGTTAGCAAAAGTTTCACCTACACTACCAAACAAGTCAGGGATAGTTTTGTTTCAGCACTTACTTCAGACAAGTCAGCAGCAGCAGCTCAGGCACATCTATTCAAGTTAGCTAACGAGGGTAGAGCTTGAGCACACAAGTTGTTAATCCCTTTTCAAAATCGTCACTTGCTATGCATGATTTAATATATAGTATATGTTTATCTTGTGTGGATTGAGTATTAGTAATGTTTATTTTTCCTCTCTATGCTTTTCTATGTTATAATAGTAAGAGGTTTATGTAGGTTATTATGTGTGAATGCCACCTTCTATTTTCCATGTTACAATGTCAAATATAATATGAAAGAGTTACTTTGGCATGTCTACAACTATGTTGATCAAATTCTTCAAAATGATGAGGGGTGTGGACTCACTATTATTCCTCTTTATAGTTTGAAATAATTACATATTGTTTCACTAATTAATAACTTCATTATATATTGTAAATTCGATACACCTAGATACATGTATTTTTGCTCTGATATACATGTAAAACACATTAGATACATGTATATGAATATCACATTATTTCAAATACATTCTAAAATACAAATACATAGAGAAAGAAGCAAGGAAGATAGGAGAAAGACGAGTTAGAGAGTCAAATATATGAGAATTCACTAGGATACAATGTATCTACAATAATTTACACATAATTATAACCTCATAGTTTTGAAATATATGTATCCATACGCACATAATACATATATCCGAAATCTAAATTCTAATAAGATTTATAATATTTAAAACTCACATGAAAGAAAATTCATATTATGTACCTTTTCTAATATACTGAACAAATAATAATAAACGATGAAAATTGGTTACTTGGCCTCAAAAGGTCCACTAGAAATAACATCAAAAGAATGATAAATTTTAGGAATCACATTTTTCAATATGACATTACAATCTATCCCTCTTTAGTTTGTAATTATATTAATTTCTTAAAAAGTAACACAAATTGAATACATTAATATGTAGCTCGGATAGATTAAAGAGTAGCTCAGATACATTATAACATAAACTGGATACATAATATGTAGTTTGAATACATTAAAAACTAGCTCCGATACATTATAAAATAAACCGAATATATAATATGTAGCTCGAATACATTAAATATTGACTCGAATATATTAATATGCAGATGAAACATATTAAAGAACTAATGGACTTTAAAGATTTTTAGAAATAAACAGTGACATTGAAAATAAGAAAAACGTAAGATGTAAATGGCGCAACATGTACTCTCTTTTAATTAATTAGCAACATATAGCATCTTTTTATTTTTATAACAAAAAAAAGATTTTTAAAAATTAAAATTGGCATATTTTGGCCCGCCCACGTTAATATATGAGAAGTAATTTAGTTTTAAATTAATTATTTTTTAAAATTAGTGACAACATGCAGCAATTTTAAGGGGAAGTGTGACTTTGTTCCCTTTTTTCTCCTCTTATTCTCGTATACACATTTTCTTTGATTGGTGAATATTTATTGATAATGTAAACATTTAGATCATTCTTGTTCAATCCTTTTAAACGAAAGTGCTAAAAGTTGATGTTATATCTTCTCTAGAAGATTTGTATTTTTTCGCTTTCTATATTGTTGTTAACTTTTTTTCTTGATTTTTAATTTTTTCAAGTTAAAAGTTTTTATATTTAGGCGGAAATTAAGGAGATTGTAATTAATTGTGGGTATCAATTGTCATGGTTAAGAAAAATATTTCAAAAACTATTCCTAAAAAAATAGATTATGATTCTGATTTTGTTGCACCAATAACTTCAACTTTTAGTCATGCAAGTTCTTTGCAGTATCCGATTCATAGTAAGGATAATTTTAAAGGTAAACAATATGAATCGGTTATTGCTGCTAATGAAAAATATTCAGAAAAGTGTTATTCCAGTTGAGGTCGCTAGAAGGAGAAGGATTACAGAAAGTGATAAATCGTCTAACTTTGAATATTTTTTGACTTGTGTAATACTGAACATTTTAATTTTCAAGTGTAATCCTCATTTACACACTGCAATCTATACAAATTTTTTTAGTGAATAAATACACATGTATGCATACATGAATTTTTGTATGCACGATTGTTCATTCAAATAATAAAAGAATCATTCAAGTAATAAAAGATTATTCGATTCAATATTTACATTTTTAGTGAATGAATACACAAATATGTATACTTGAATGCATTGTATACATGATTGTTCATCAACATGATAAAAATTCAATCATGTGATAAAAGATAATTTAGTTAATTGTTTACCTATTATAAATTATTGAATACATAAATTATATAATTTTTGAAAATGTATCTATTGTAGTGGAAAACATAGATTTATATGTCTAGTTATGCTAACTATATCGAATAGTGTGTGGTGGTTAGTTTCACAATAATTTTTTTTAAAAATAAATTAATACTATGTCGTCGGTTAATATGGGCTAATTTGTGCTCTTTTTTTGGGAAAATTGTATATAATAGCAAACTAATAACCTAAAATAAATAGAATAGCTAGGATTAGATTTAATTGTGCTCCATAGCAAACATTAGCTAAAATTTGCCAGCGTCTCTCTCCCAAAAATCTCGCTCGCCACTCTCCATTCTCGCTCGCCTCTCTCGCTTTATACACAGAAGTGTATAATTCAGTTTCTCTTTTGTATGAAGTGAGAGAAAATTATATATACACATGCAAAAATGTATATCTTCGTGTTATACACTTAATTATACAATTTACAAACATTTTATTTCAAATATTGTAGAGAAAAAGGCCAACGAATTATACAATTGCGAATTATACAATTGCAGTGAAATACAATTTTGTCTAGCTTTATACAACAGAAGTGTATATATTGTGTTTCTGTTTTTGTATAAAGCGAGAAAAACATATATCTTCTTGATATACACTTATAATTATGCAATATATATACTTTTTAATTCGATTCAACTGTATGCAAAGCAAATTATACAATTGCAGCGCAATAGGCCAGTGAATTATACAATTTAGACCAGCGAATTATACAATTTAGGCCAGCGAATTATACAATTGTATATGTATAGCGAATTATACAGTTTTATGTTTGCTATGGAGCGCAATTGTGCAAACTTTGCTATATCATACAAATATGAATTTTTTGTTTGCTATATGTGAAAATAATTTTCACATATAGCAAATAAAAAATTCATATTTGTATGCTATAGCAAAGTTTGCATAATTGCGCTTCATAACAAACATAGAAACTATATAATTCGCTATACATATACAATTAAAGCAAATTGTATAAAGCAAAGTGTATAAAACAAGAAAGATAATGACACTTGGGCAGAGAACTGTATAAAAACGAAGTGTATAAAACAAATGTATTATTACAAGTGTATAGAACGATTATATACAATTTGAATTTGTATAAAATGAGAAAGAGAGAAAGACAAAAGAGACTTGACAAGGAATATACAATTGAATCGCATTGTATAAAACGAGAAAGAGAGAAATGCAAAATAAACTGGTCAGGGGAGTATTTTTATTGTATAGTTATAAGTGTATAGGACGAAAATACGTGTACTTGCATGTGTATATATAATTTTTTCACACTTTGTACAAACATAAACGCAATTTATACATTTCGCTTATGTTAGTATAAGTGAGAAAGGCGAGGGTGGCGAGCGAGATTTGGGAGAATGGCGAGCGAGATCTTGAAGAGTAGAGAGAGGGGAACAAAAATATATGTATTTATACAATATTTTTTTTCTGTTTTATACAATTAGAAATAATTTTTATACACTTGTGTTTGTATAAAAAGTGAGGAAGCGATCGAGAGATTGGAGGAGAGTGGCGAGCGAGATATTTGGGATAGAGGCGCCTGACAAATTCTTGCAAACGTTTGCTATAAAGCACAATTAAATCAAACTCTAGCTACTCCATTTATTTCAGGTTATTAGTTTGCTATTATATACAATTTACCCAAAAAAATTTTGGTCTATGAGATGCTATTTATTTATGGGCTATTTATTACTAATTTTTTTATAACACATATATATGTCATTTAATTTTTAACAAAAATAAACAAAAAAGGATACTTGGTTCTCAAAAGGTCCAGTAGAAAAACACAAAAAGAAATAAAAAAAGGGTAACTTTACATATAGGGAAAATTTTTTATATTTGTATGCTATAGCAAAGTTTACATAATCGTGCTCCATAACAAACATATAAATGTATAGCTCACTATACATATACAATTGTATGATTCGCTGGCCAATTTTGCTGCAATTGTATATTTCCCTGATCTATTTCGCTGCAATATTTGTATAAAACTTGCATTTGTATACAATTGAATCGAAGTAAAATATTTGTATATTGTTTAATTATAAGTGTATAGATAGAATATATATATTTTTGCATGTGTATATATACAATTTTCTCTCGCTTTATACAAAACAAAAACATAATTTATACACTTCTGTTGTATGAAGCGAAAGAAAATTGTATATCGCCTCAATTGTACAATTCGCTGGCCTATTCGCTGCAATATCTGTATAAATTTATTTTTGTATACAATTGAATCGAAGTAAAATATTTGTATATTTTATAATTAAGTGTATAACACAAAGATATATTTTTTGCATGTGTATATACAATTTTCTCTTGCTTTATACAAAACGAAAACACAATTTAATACACTTCTGTTCTATAAAGCAAGAGAGGCTAGCAGAGAGAGTGGCGAGCAAGAGCAGAGAGAGTGGCGAGCGAAATTGAGAGAAGTGGCGAGCGTGAGCTTAGAGAGAAAGGCGACTAACAAACGTTTGCTATAAGACATAATTTAATTAAATAATAGCTATTTCATTTATTTTAAATTATAAATTTGTTATTTTGTACAAATATTTCAAAAGGAAAAGATAATTGGGCCTCAAAAGGTTCCACTAGAAATAGCTAAAAAAAAAACAAAAAAGGAGTCAAAATAAAAGCTAAAAAAGAAGAAAAAAAAGTATCTTTTCTTTTATTTGGCGATAATGTCGTTAACAACCTCTTGGGAAACGTGAGAGAAATTAGTACAAGACGATAAATATTTATATTTTTTCCCCACCCAATAAAAGAGTAGGATATGGTATCCACGAAACGTTTATTATTTGTGCATCCCAAGATAATCGCTGCGTTACGTCACTACTTATGAAATTGTCCCTCGTTTCATTTTACGTGACATTCTATTATTTAATTCGTATTTAAAATAATTTATAATCATTCAAAGATTTCATTCATTTTGAAATGAAATTTCAATTTATTTTTTCCTATCTGTACGAATAAATATGATTTCATGCTAAACGTCTCAAGTTCGAAATCTCTTGCAAGTGAAAGTAAGAAATTTGCCTTTTGAATCGAGCATCAGTGCAAGTTACCTTTCGTATGTAATTTGCAAACTATTACATAAAAACAAAAAATTACCTAATATGTTTAAAAAAAATAGTGCCTGCGAATTTCCTTTTTTTTTTTTTTTAAAAAAAAGCATAAAAAAAAACATATATACAAATAATACTCCAGGCATGAAAAAAACATTTTTAATACTATTCTATTATGGTTCACTAATCGTATGCCAAAATTTCCCAAAACAAAAAATAAAAATAAATAATGAGCAGATTAAGGAATTAATTGGTTAGATTAACACGTTGTATATGACATTAAAGAAGCTAAACTACATTAATAAAACACTTAAATTTAATTAAATGTATTTCTATCCTCGTGAATTCAAAGTTAATTTGATAAGAGTTTCTTAATATTTTTAAACTAATTGTGTGATGTTATTTTAAATTTTTTAAACATGATAAAAAATTGATTAAAATTTCTATTTACTCGATTATTTTGTGTATAAATTAAAATAAATATTTGGATAAACATAATTAAATACCCCTGCCACGTTTGCAAAAAAAGAGAAGAAGTCAGATCGGACCATTTTCCCAGTAATTCACCACAAATTACTAATCAATGTTGAATTTGCAGAAACAAAAGATCAATAAATTCACACAAATATAAATAAACAACGAAACACAAAATCAAATTCATTTCTATTTTCTAAAATCAAACATAGAAAAAAAATTAAAAATTCTAAGAAAAAGCATTTTAATGGAGAACGGAAATTCTTCATCAGTTGCTCGAGGGAGATTAGCGGTGCTTTCAGCTCATCTCGCAGCTTCACTCAATGTTTCCGATTTAACAACCTTTAAACTTCTAGAAACTTCCGGTGTATCCGCCGTTTCCGGCGTCGAACCTCCGCGGAATCTTAAAGGTGCGTTGACGATCATCGATGAACGGACCGGTAAGAAGTATCCGGTTCAGGTTTCTGAGGATGGCACTATCAAAGCCAACGACTTGAAGAAGGTAAATTATTAAATTCTGAATCTCCGGATGTGCTTTTCTTCCATTTGAATTTTGATCTCCGTTTATGATTTCTATAGCTAATACTATTGACTGTGCTAGCTCAAGTAAAATATTTCGTGTTTTTTTTTTAAAAAAAAATTCAAACTCGGTTATGCTTTACGTTGGTAGTGTGATTGTATACCTGTAGGTTGAGACAGATCTAAACTTTTAAACCGGTGCATGTATAGTTTAATACACATATACGTCTTTAGATTAATTTTTAGAATGCGAGGGAATGGCTTTATGATGTATCTATCTCTGCCTAGAGGCATATGCACAATAGAATAGTATGTAATTGTTTTAGGAGTGGGGATCCTGTAGACTAATTGCGAGTGAGTTGCGCGGTAGAGAAGGGAGTTTTTCTTGTTGTAATCTTCGACATTCGGGCACAGTTACTCAGTGGATGTTATTTGTGGTTGTTTACTGATCTATGCTACTCCCTCCATTCCTTTTTAGTTGTCATGTTGCGTTTTTCAAGTGTCAATTTGACTAATTTATTATATTAATATCATATTTTAGAATAAAAGTTTACTTATTCAAAAAATATATCTTTAGTCAAAGTTCATATTGGTTGACTCTCAAAGCGGAAACTATGACAACTAAAAAGGAACAGAGAGAGTAATTTGTTATGCTTGTCTGTTGCTTTGTATCTTTTCCTGAAAATGTTTGTTAATTTTTGGTATAATTGTTTTGCAGATAACAACAGGACAGAATGATAAGGGTCTTAAGCTTTATGATCCAGGCTATCTCAACACGGCACCTGTTAGGTCATCAATATGTTATATTGATGGTGATGCCGGGATCCTTAGATATCGAGGCTACCCTATTGAAGAGCTGGCCGAGGGAAGTTCCTTCTTGGAAGTGGCATATCTTTTGTGTAAGTGTTTCTAATGATAATTTTGTATATATTTGAATTTCTACTGTGCTGGCAGATTCATCTTTATGGTGCGTGTCTAGAGTGATTTCTATGTGGAGTATACCATCTCTTGAAATTTGTCAAAACAATGATTAAGCAAGACCCAAAAATTTTAACGATGCTGAAGGTGTTTTCTGTTATTATTTGACTAATAAGGACAATAGATTTTTACTCAAACCTGTAGCACTTGAATAGAATTAAGATCATATTGGAATGGAAGGCAGTAAATACTCCTTTCTTTTATTAATGCCGAGAAAGCTAATGTCCCTCCCCCACCCCTCCAACCAAAGAGAATGAAATGGAAAACTATATTGCTAGTCGCTTGCTCCATACATCTAACTTCTTTGCTGGTTAAACTCTCATTTGTGTTTATTGGAATTTCAGTGTATGGTAATTTACCATCTGAGAACCAGTTAGCAGACTGGGAGTTCACAGTTTCACAGCATTCAGCAGTTCCACAAGGACTTCTGGTGAGCTCATATCTTAGTTTTTAAGAAAGCTTCAGTTAGTTTTTATTTAGATTTGTCACTCGCAAATGCTCCCCATGATTTAGGAAAGATAAAAAGCTTCGAACTTTACTTAAATGATGAACTTATGGCTTTTCTTGATTGACATTGTCTGCACATGTTTTCCTCTCTCAAAAAGTTCATGGCCTTGGCATATGAAACCTCTGAAACACCATGGGCATTTCATGAATGTTTGGTTGCTCACCATATTACCAAATTGGTCTATGAGAAGACAGGCCAGTACACTAATGAGAAGATGGAAGCCTTTTCCCTGTAGGTAGTAACTACTGCAATCTTTACCAAGACGGAGGAGATGCTGATGCCATATAAAAAGAGAGAAGAGAAAGAAGTTTGTATTTTTGGTTTTAAACAATATACAAGAAAGATCCTCAGATAGGAGTATAATAAAGTTTAGCCTTCTTAACATAAGGAAAGTTCCTGATTCTGGCATAACTTTTAAGAACACTCCATACTATTACCTAGGCAAATCTTTCCAAGTAACTGCACTAATCCTCTTAGCTTTTAAGTGATAACGGACTTCACTAGCAGAAGGATTATGATAGTGCAAGGGGAGGAAGAACTCCTCCTAAATTGTTGCACGATCACTATTTATGTTATCGTACTTTATGCTTCTTTGTATATAGTGATGCCAGTTGTTTAATTATGGTCATTTAAGGCTGTACTCTGTCGTTTTAACAATTGTGCAATTCTTTTTTGTAGTTTATGTGGTTGAGTGTTCAGTTCCTGCTTTGTTATTATTCCGGAATTTCTGAACAATTCAAATTTTGTGTTGCAGGATATCATACAGTCAATGCCCCATGATGCTCATCCAATGGGGGTTCTTGTCAGTGCAATGAGTGCTCTTTCCGTCTTTCATCCTGATGCAAATCCAGCGCTGAGAGTGAGCAACATTTAAAATTTTTCCAACTTTTGTATTCCTCTCCCTTTTTGCTATGATGCATCACATGAGGAAGTGCTTGAGAGATATATCTATTGTAGTCAAAGTTCCTATATTTTACCTATATATCGTTGCTTCAGATGTCCCCTGACCTCATTTGATTCTTTGAATTAAACTTAGCTTCTCTTTTCCATTTAAGGGATACTGCTTTATCATTGTCTTACCACCAATAAGACTACTAGCTTCTCAATATTCAGAGAATCAGTGTAGGTTTTCCATGACGATTCTGTATTTCTGTTTGAGAGATTTGTCTAGGTTTCTCTCCAAGAGTCGAAAATAATGACTTGAAAGTTAGCTTCTTATTATGCTACTGAAAGTGGAATAAAGATTCCAATAAGACAATATTATTGGCACCTTGAAATGTTTAAAAAATTAAAACAATTTTGCTTTCATATATTTTCTGAAGAAGGTGTTTTATCTCTTGTCCATAGTTTTCTTTGGGGGATATGAGTGTAATCATTCGACTAACCCCTCTTTTCTGTTCAAATTCCATACTATAGTTTAGATTGCTCTCTGTTGTCCCCACCTGAAGGTCCTTTGTAGTTGGCAAGAGGGTGGGTATCTGTTAGAGCGAGCTACTAGTGTTGCTCACCTTTATGGTTGTTAGAATCTGGAAACATATCCTTACTCTTTTTTCTTATTTTGTTGTGAAAATGGAAAAGAAATTATATGTACACTCATAGCTCAAGTTGGATAAGTCAAATAGTTCAAATGAAAATCTTTAAGGCAATCTCTATGGGGAAGGACAAATATCTCTTAAACAAAGTTGAACAGTTATATATCTTTCTTGGCCCCCTCTCCCTTTTTTAGATCACTGCTTAGCTTCTATTATAAGTTAAAGAAGTCTTTCCTGGAGTACAACATAAATTGCTCATCTTCTTCTGCTCAGTGATCCATCTCAAAGAAGTATTGTTAAAGGCCTTTCTTAACTCTGTATTTGGTTCATCAAGTAGCCAAGATTCTCAGCTAAGGCTCGAGAGAGAAAAGATTGATTCACCTTCCGAAGTAGTGCAATGATATCTCTTGTTCAGTGTTCTCCCCTTATTTGACCGACTTCAATGATTATTCGCCTCAAGCTTTTGGATTGTAACATTATATTTTTCATGATTCTGATCATTTGTATCTTTGTTCACTCAGGGACAAGATATATACAAGTCTAAACAAGTGAGAGATAAACAAATAGTTCGGATCCTTGGCAAGGTTATTTTCCTTTCATTCAAACTTTTCTTTTGATTGCCTAAAAACTTTTAAGAGTTTTGAACCATGATATCACGCTGAAGTTTGATATATGGGCTTTGTGATCGTTGTCTAAATGAATGTAATGGTACCAAGTTGAAATAAGCATTTATTTGTTGTATTTGCAGGCACCTACAATTGCTACAGCTGCTTACTTAAGACTGGCTGGCAGGCCACCTGTCCTTCCATCCAACAATCTCTCGTATGCGGAGAACTTCTTGTACATGCTAGATTCATTGTACGTTCTATTTCTCTACTTTGCTTTATTTTGCATGTGAAGTTCTGAGGGATCCCTAAAAAGGATAGAAGTAGCGATCCAGGTTCTTATTAGCCATGGCATCATTGTATATACTGTGGCTTATCATAAAAGTCAACATTTCTGTGCACTATTTTGAATCTTGTTACATTTGCATCACATTCAGCTTCAATTCTTCATAGCCAGCAAATTAAAAGCTTTTTTACTTAAACTTGCAGAGGTAATAGGTCTTACAAACCCAATCCTCGACTTGCTCGTGTACTCGATATTCTTTTCATATTACATGCAGAACATGAGATGAATTGCTCTACAGCTGCGGCACGTCATCTTGCTTCAAGGTAGCCATCTTTATTGCACAGACAATAGCTCTAAGGTTTACTTGACTTATACACCAATGGTTGTGTGCAGTGGGGTTGATGTATACACAGCAATAGCAGGAGCAGTGGGAGCTTTGTATGGCCCTCTCCATGGGGGTGCCAATGAGGTAAAATGTTGCTATAGCAAGTAATGAGTATGTAGAGGAGCTTCATCTTTTATGATCTCTCTAAGTTTATGTCTTTCAGACAACATTGTTTGGTGTTATATTATGCTTGATAATGATGTTATTACATGGTTTACAGGCTGTGCTGAAGATGCTCAGTGAGATTGGAAGTGTTGAAAATATTCCAGAGTTCCTTGAGGGTGTCAAGAACAGGTGCTTATTTTCTGATAATTATTGTTGTAAAGTCCAGGATTATCTGATTCATTTTTTACCATTTGAGTTTCCTTATACCTCTATCCCTTCAGGAAACGAAAGATGTCTGGTTTTGGGCACCGTGTCTACAAAAATTATGATCCCAGAGCAAAAGTAATCAAGACGCTGGCCGATGAAGTGATTTTCTATTGTGGGTCGCGATCCTTTAATTGAGGTAAGGTGTCTCTGCTGCTAAAAGGATTGTATTTTTCTTGGTCCAGCTGGTGTTCCCAAAAGACTCGTTCTATTTAAATAATTTTGTCCAGCATTATAGAAGAAACAGGATATTTAGCATCCATGTTTAAGCTATCCTCATGGACTTCCATATTTTCTTGAATTTCAGAAGAACCTAACACATTATAAAATTGGTGCTAAAATTAATATAGTGGAGTTTGTTTCAAGAACTAACTTTTTTTTCCTGGAAATTTTTTTCTAGTTTATGCAAAGGTTTAGTAAAAAAGTCCATTTTTTTCTCACCCAAATAGCACTAGATAATAGTTTTTGATTCAAAAGTTGAAAGCAATTCCGGAACTGTTCTGCAATAACTGAATTTTCTTAATGGTGTTTGTCTGAAAAGCTTATTGAGGAAATTGGAAAAGTTTTTTTAGAAAAGTCAATTCATTTTGCAAATAAGCGCAACTATTTCAGCAGTATCGCCAGAAGAAGCAAGTTTAAGAAAGCTAGCTACTCTCAGTTTGTTGCATTTATGCTTAAAATATAATATGTCCACTGAATACTCAGTGGTTGGGCTTGGTCTCCAATAAGGTTATACCCTCAGATGTTGTTTTAGTTCAGTTTCATAAAAAGCTGATAAACTGAATATCAGTTGTTTAAGCTAAATCACAATTACAACAGTAATAAACCTTCTCCCAGTACGTTCTTCTTGGTTCCACGGTTATTTGAAAGCAGCATCACTTTTTCTTTGTTGTTCAGAAAGCCATCAAGCTTCTTCCCTACTATTTATGCATCCATATGAAGTCTTTGTTCTTCCTTTTCCGGCAATTTTCAAATTAACAAAAATCAGATCTCTAAAATTATTTCTCTGGGGTTCTCTACTGTTGATTTAACTGGACCATCTCCTTTATTTTTGTAATGTCGGAGATTCAAGCACATTGGGTATTTGAGCACATCTCTATCCTACAATGGCATTGAGTGTGCCTGTAAGCACAAGTTACGCTGTGGAAGAGGTGGTAGAATCTCATTTCTCTGAAATATGAAATTTATGTCATAATTGAGAAAAATGCCTTCACAGAAGATGAGATAGGCTACAAGTATTGTGGTAGGTAACACAGTGATATCGCATTTGATGCCACCATCCGGATTTACTGTATCTGAAATGCTGGTTATATCTATGCAACTATAAATCCTCGCATTAATGTAATGATGAGATATGGACTACTTCCGCTCAATGATCCAATATGGTTCTCACATTCTTTCATACTACGTTCAGGTTGCTGTTGCTCTGGAAAAAGCTGCACTCTCAGATGAGTACTTTGTAAAACGGAAGCTGTATCCAAACGTTGATTTCTACTCTGGTTTAATTTACAGGTAAGCATAAAAACTAAAATGAATCTTTTCATTATCAAGAATGATAACTCTAATGAATAATTATTTTTTTTATGAATTAGGGCAATGGGATTTCCAACAGAATTCTTTCCTGTCTTGTTTGCAATTCCTCGGATGGCCGGTTACTTGTCTCATTGGAAAGAGTCCCTTGATGATCCTGATACCAAGATTATGAGACCCGCACAGGTAAAATCACTGTCAATCTCGGTTGTGTTCGTGCCCGACTGTGTCTGCATCTGAACATAGAACCTAATGAGTTTTAAGGGACAAAAAATGTTTTGGTTACTTTACTGGAGTCTACTTATATCCCTGAGCTAAGTCGATCGTCTTAAAAACTTCCGCCTTTCAGGTGTATACTGGTGTATGGATGCGTCACTATATGCCTCTCAAAGAACGATCACCACATTCCGAAGCAGACAAGCTCGGTCACGTCTCCGTCTCCAACGCCACCAAACGACGATTGGCTGGTTCAGGGGCCTGAGGCTTCCTTCAAGGTTCACTCATATTTAATATAAGAAAAATAAATGATGGTATTTTTTTTTCTTCTCTATGAGGATTAAACTTGTCTAGATTCTCACATACTCAAAAGCAGATGTATTCAGATTTGACGTGTTATTTCTCCGTTTCTAAAAATAACTTAGTAAACTTTTAGTGTGTCCTAGTCCTACAATGATACGGAGTGTACCTAATTATAGTAACTTTTAAACTTAAAACTTAAAACTAGTCCTTATATATATCATTCTTTAGGTTATTTTTCACTTACTATCATCAAAATCACAATCAAATATTCATGGAAGAGTGCAACTATATATTCGCATGTATCCCAGACGAACTCATCGTTGAAATTCTGAAAAAACTTCCTGCTAAGTCTCTAATGAAGTTTAAGTGCGTTTCTAAATCCTTAAACTCCCTTATATCAGATCCTTCATTCATTGAATCACATCAAAAAAGTTACATGACTGAATTCTTCATAAATCGTCTAAGAATGGAATATTATAGATTATCAAAAACTTATGAAGACCTATCTACTTGTCCCCTTGAATACTTAGATCAATCATGTTTTCGAAATCTTAAATACACACAATCAACCAATGGCCTAGTTTGTCTATGGAACGATCATGGAGACATTGCTATTTGCAATCCTTTTATAAAACAACACATCTTTCTTCCTCGTCAACAACACTACAGCAGGACGATTTACGCCATCGGTTTTGATCCTACCACCAAAACACATAAAGTATTCAAGGAAGAAATAATCTTTGAAAGTGGTAAGGTGATGTATTCGATTTTCACCGTTGGGATAGATAAATCGTGGAGAGAAATTAATGGTTGGATCAATTTTCGCCCTGTGTTTGACAATAGTGTTTGTATCGACGGAGTTATTTATTTCATAAATAATTGCGTACGTAACGTAATTGCATTCAGTGTTAGACATGAAAAATTTATTAGAAGGATTCCATTCCCTACAAAAGAATGGCCATTAAGGTGGTGTGATTTTACTCCAATATTAGTAGAAACAAAGGGACAAGTTGCAATTTTAGGTCATGTATATTTTGATTTTGGGAAAATTGCTTTATATATTCTTAATGGTACTAGTGAAATTGAGCCATGGGTGAAACATATAATTGAGTTTCCATTAGAATATAAAGATATAACTCGATCTCTTAGTTTTTTATCAACCACCAATCCAACAGGAAATATATTGTCAATTCCAGAGACTAAGAATCCACCATTGTTCTTATATGACGATGAAAAGAAAGAATGGAGAATAGTTGCAAAAAATAGAATTTATGAACAAAGTTTACATATTCGAAATGGGGCTCAAATTTACCTAAGTCTTGTGGAGAGTATTTGGCCCTTGAAATAATTTCTACGATGAGTCAAGGATTTGCTGGGAGTTTCGAATCAAAGAAGAGGCAGATCAAAACAGTTCGTCTAGTTTAAAATAGGAAGAACTGTATAGATTTTATCAGGTTTTATTTATTTATGAACAGAAGTACTCTCTCTGTTCCTATTGAGTTGTCCACTTTAGAAAAAAGATAATAATAATTAACACAGTGAAGTTATAATTTTACTCTTATTAAATATGATTTCAAAAAGGATGAATTAAAACTTAAAAATTTACAAAAAATATAAATGAGGGTATAATAGGAATTTTTGTCTTTTTTTTTTGTTAGTCAAAATGGACAATTAAATTGGGACATCTAAAAGAGGAAATATGGACAAGTAAATAAGGACAGAGGGAGTATCAATTTTATGTACTTTAATTTTTATTTTTTTTTTAATGAAGAAATAGTATTAGCTTACGTATTTTTAGTTATTTATGAAGAAAAAATATCAGCTTACGTAATTTTGTTTATTTACGAAGAAATAGTATTATAAATTGTTACACACACCAAAAATTGGTGTAGAAATCTTTATCTTTACAAAAAAAAGTCTTGCTAAATCATATTGAGTATTTGCGCGATTCTTTTTTTTACCATAATTAAGTTTTTTTTTTTTTTTTTAAGAAAAAAGAAAATAAGAAGTTTCTATATTTGAGTAGTTTTTTTTTATGTAGAAAAAAAAGATTCAATAAACGTGTGACCTGAGAGGGTTTTCTTGTGCATTACCATCAAGGTCGATAATTTAAATATTTTTATTTAAAAATTAATTTTAATATAAATAAATAAATAGAAGTCTTAAATCAAATTCGTTGATTTTTATTTTAAACTGTTGGATTACGAACGACTTTTTTTGATTGATTTTGTGCCTTTCAATATTAGTGCTATTTTGATTAATTTATCTTATTTTATATGATATAGTATTTAATTGAGTTGATTTTTGAATAAAGTAAAAATAACTTTAGCATATATAATTTTAAAAACATGTCAAAATGGCTATAAACGATGTTTTATCATAAAATAGAAAAATTAGAATCAATGAATTTTCAAATAGAAATTAAGTTGTACATATAATGACACTATAAGTATATTTTTACACTTAAAATTAATTTCAACATCTAATAACACCATAGCTATTATTTTTGTCAAATTATCAATTCATACTAATCAAGAAAATTATTTATAATTAACTGATAAAATTACTTAATTGTATAAATATTTTTTACACAATTAATTTGTAAATCTCAAACTATCTTATTCACTTGGAACATAAATAATGAGTCCGAAACTCAAAGGGTACAAAATATTAACAAAAATTCCAAAACGGTATATAAAATTTTATATTAACCAAAACGGTAAAATCGCTGCCGGTGCAGCGATTTACTTTAGCTGAAAAAGTAAAATCGCTGCTGAGGCAGCGATTTTGCAAAAAAAAAAAAAAATTAATAAAAAAAATGAAATCGCTGCACTGGCAGCGATTTCAAAATTTTTCTTCTTACAAATCGCTGCCATGGCAGCGATTTGATATTATTTTTTAATTTACTTATTTTTTTTATAAAATAAGGTATATCGCTGCACTGGCAGCGATTTATGAAGAATTTTTTTGTTTTTATAAATCGCTGCCAGTGCAGCGATTTATAGAAAATAAAAAATTTATAAATCGCTGCTACAGTAGCGATTTATTTAAAAAAAAATTTTTTTTATTAAATCGCTGCAATAAGCAATTTTTTAAATAAAAAAAAATTAAAAATTTTAAAACAGCGATTTTATATATATAAAAAAATTATAATATTTTTTAAAATTTATGTATATAACTTATAAGAAAATATACATTATTTTAAAAAAATTAAAAATAAGTAAAGTAATAAATATATTTTCGACACTTAAAAGCAAATTTTAATAAAAAATTTGTAAATAGTGAACTCGAAAATATATTTATTACTTTACTTATTTTTAATTTTTTTAAAATAATGTATATTTTCTTATAAGTTATATACATAAATTTTAAAAAATATTATAATTTTTTTTATATATAAAATTGTTGTTTTAAAATTTTTAAAATTTTTTTATTTAAAAAATGCTTATTGCAGCGATTTAATAATAAAAAAAAAATTTAAAATAAATCGCTACTGTAGCAGCGATTTATAAATCGCTAGCGATTTATATCAATTTTTTTTTTTATAAATCGCTGCTAAGGCAGCGATTTATATTAGAAATTTTTTTATTTTTATTTTTTATAAATCGCTGCACTGGCAGCGATTTATAAAAAAAAAAAATTTTCTTCATAAATCGCTGCCAGTGCAGCGATATACCTTATTTTATAAAAAAAAATAAGTAAATTAAAAAATAATATCAAATCGCTGCCATGGCAGCGATTTGTAAGAAGAAAAATTTTGAAATCGCTGCCAGTGCAGCGATTTCATTTTTTTATTAAAATTTTTTTTTTTTGCAAAATCGCTGCCTTAGCAGCGATTTTACTTTTTCAGCTAAAGTAAATCGCTGCACCGGCAGCGATTTTACCGTTTTGGTTAATATAAAATTTTATATACCGTTTTGGAATTTTTGTTAATATTTTGTACCCTTTGAGTTTCGGACTCCATAAATAATATCATATAACATGCAACATATAAATGATTCTAGTAAAGAAATTTATCATCATATAAGATGCTTACATATATCCAACATAGAGTATACGGGTGTTTAATCAGCAACAGACTCAGGATATAATTGTAAAATAAAAAATTTAATCATAAGGTTAATGCTTTGAAATAATTTTTACAACACCTTAATTATTTAATTAAAATTTTAATTTATGTCAATACTTGTATATGTATTTATTAAATCAATATATTATTTATCGGTGAATTGACATCCCTTAGATATGGATAGGTCCGCCCCTGTATTTGACCGTTAATTATAAATTTTAGAAAATAACTTCGATCTTAAAATTTTGTAAAATTATTTTCAATTTTTTTTTTAAAGTCAAAATTATTCAAATCAATTCAAACATAACTTCAATATATATTTTTAGGCAAACATAGCTTCAAATTATTTTTCACTATAAAAATAATAATTGTTATTTTCAGAATTACTATTTCATGATCAAACGTCCTATAGATAATGTCGAATTATTTCATTTCTAGATCACTATTAATAAAAAAATAAAATAGAAGGTGAAATTACTCTTTCCCCCACCCCCACCCCTACCCTTACCCCCTACCCCTACCCTTACCCCTATACCTACCCCACCCCCTCTCATCTACTAACGGAAATTAACGGATCAAATCATAATCTTTCACTTTCTGATTCTGATCATCTTTTCATGTTTTTATCCTTAATCTTTAATCATTATTCTTAATCTTTTGCTTAATTGCATTTATGCATCATGTTTGATCCCTATTAATCTTCTCTTTTTCTTTTCCCTTTTTTCTTGGATCAATTAAACTTCTTTTCTTTTTTCAGATTCTGCAAATCCAAAGGGAATTTTTTTTAAAAAAATCTTTCGATTTTTACACATCTAAAATTGTTTAACACAACCCCTTTTATACATTTTTTTACAAATTTCAAAATTTTCAAGAATCCCCTTTTTTTTATGACTCTGTTTTTAAAACAAATGAGATGGTAGAAAGTGATTTAAGTAAAGAAAACATTGAAGAAAGTAGTAAAAGTGACAAATTATGGAGCAAAGATAATTTATCTTCAAGTTGTCATAGAGACCCTTCATTTTCTGGTTGGTTTGATGAACAAGGCACTCCTCATTCATCTCAATTAGTCAATAGACATAATGGAGATGATTTCGATTTCGAATGTTCAAAGGGAAAAGAAATCAATGTGTCTATTGGTACTGACACTAATCAACATAGTATTAGTAGTAGTAGTAACTTTAAGCATAGGATGAGGGGTAGTGGTGGTGGTGGTGATTTTGGTAGTGGAGAAGATAGGTATGTTCCGTTTGACGTGGAGAATGGTTCATCAAGTCATCGAGGATCTATCGATGATAATATTGAATGTGGTGATCATAGTAGTGATCATGATGATGATGATGATGATCGCTCAGCTTTCTCCGATTACCATGACTCACCACAGCTAGTTTCAAAGAATGGTGTTGCTGATATCGATGTTTTGAAGACATTCTTCTTTATACTTGTATGGTATTGTGTTAGCTTGTTCTTGACATTGTAAGTACTGAATTTCATCGCGTTTTGTCCTTTTATCACTGATGTGTTCTTAATGTGTTGGACTAAGAATGAATTGAGATGGGGGACTTGACCAATGAGGACTGAGACGTAGTAGTTATTGTTGTTGTTTTCCTGTATTGAAGCTTTAGAAATATTGTAGTTATGCTTATACGTTTTACTATGCTTTTCTAGGCGTCATTTCGTCCTATATATTAGAGATTCTTATGCCAGTAGGAAATATAGAGAACTTTTATGTTTATGTTTATTTCGTAAAGTGTTGTCCTGAGGTGAATTTAAGTGGGGAACTTGGTCACATATAGACGATCTCAGCTTGTTTTAGACTGAGACGTAATTGTTGTTGTTGTTGTTTATCGAAGTATAAAGGATGTTTTTGCTCTTCTTGTGTGTTGACATGGGGAATAGGTACAATAAAAGTCTTCTTGGAGATAAACTAGGGAAGTTCCCTGCGCCTTTACTGATGAATACAGTGCACTTTGCGATGCAAGCTGTTTTGTCCAAGGTCATTACCGGGTTTTGGCATCAACGATTTCAACCTACAGTGATGATGTCTTGGAGAGACTATTCGTTGAAAGGTAACATTATGACTTATAATTCCATTTTTTCTTTGGTTACGATTGAGTAGAAAGCTATAAGCATTGTGTTTATGCACTTCTAACGTACAAAGACGAGAGTAAGGTTTATTAAAGAGCTTGAATGTATGTGCATCTTATGAGTTTACATCTTCAATTAGCTATAACATGTGATGTAGTTAAGCCAAATGCTACACTTATTAACTATTTATTACTGATATATCGACAATGGTTTCAAATGAACTTTTATGTCGAGGCAGTTCCTGTTACTGTGTTACTTATAAGAATCTCAATTTTTGTTCAAGTTAGCACAGCTGCTTGAAGTTCAATTTTTTAGTTCTTAATGTCATCTATGAATACTGGCTTTCAATATTATCCTGTTAATTGTTATGTTCACTTCTTAACAACTAATACTAAAGACGGCCTTCGCCTTCTACAGTTGTACCGACAGCTCTTACAACAGCAATGGATGTGAACCTCAGCAATGCATCCCTTGTTTTCATCTCAGTCACATTTGCCACTATGGTGTGTCACTCTTTCTCCTTTAACATGTTTTCGATCATACACTTTGTGTCGATACTGATAGACTGCAAATTTTTCTTCAAAAATTGAGCTTTGAGAAAGCGTACTTGTTAAACTCACGACCCTAACATTTGTCGAGGGCTCTAGTATTTGCATTTACGTGCCTTGAAATTTTAGCAGTCACAACTCTTTACCACTAAAGTAAGTGTGATTGTCAAAGCCTTCAAGGGCCACACAAATAATCGTCTACTATCGATTAGAATAACAGATTTCTTACTTTATCTTCTCCTTCCGTATTCTGATACAATGCAATTTACGTCATTGCAGTGTAAATCTGCATCTCCCATCTTTCTCCTATTCTTCGCATTTGCTTTCAGGTACTACTTTTAATCACTGATCTCTTATGCTATATTGTGCTTTTTAAAATGGGGGTAGCAGGGCCAGAGGACTCGTATTTCTACTTAATCCTTTGTAATTGATGTACATCCAACAATATTATTTGTAAATGCGACTTTTTTTTTCCATATGAGGACTTAATAGAATGTGATTGTTGATTCGCTATGGACTAAAAACCTGAAAATGTCTTTGAAACAACTATGTTTGATGAATACGATACATTTGACGTGGCTAATATCTAAGCTGAATGTATGGCCTCAATTGCTTGTGTAAGGTTGGAGTCTCCAAGTGTAAAGCTGCTGGGGATCATCTTGGTCATTTCTGTTGGGATACTATTAACAGGTATGTTCCATACTTCTTAGCATTTAGTTTTCTTTTTCGTATTTTATGCTCTCTTATATGCAAAAGTATTCACAATTTTCATCTTCATCTGTTATTCGTAAATCAAATCCATTACCTTCACTTGTGCACCGGATGAAAGATTTACTTCATCGTACAATATTTTCTCGTTTCTAATCTTGTGATCATCGCTAACTCTCAATACAATGAGTTGACAGAACCATGGAAAATGAGATCGGTCTGAGTTCTGACTCTGATACTATGTTAAAGAAATGGAACGTTAGCTTGTGGATAACTGTGTCGTTTGTTAATTTACATCCGTTTGATAGATAAGTCTTGACTTTATTTTTCTGATAATGCAGTTGCAAAGGAGACAGAATTTGAGTTTTGGGGATTTGTCTTTGTTATGCTTGCTGCAGTTATGTCTGGATTTCGATGGACTATGACTCAGATTCTTCTGCAGGTTGGATTTTGTGAAACTCGTCGCATTGTTATCATTGATTTCTCGTTCCATTGTTTTGTCAAATAGTATGTTTGCTTACTTTGTGTATTTTTCTGTTTGTTTTCCCATATCCACCTGGTTGTGCTGAACATAAAACTGTCATAAAGAAAGAAGCCTATGGTAAGGACTTTGAACAACTCTTATGATCATCGTCATTTTTATTAGCAGTCGAAGCAGCAGCGACTGCACTACTACATAGATTACGTCAAATCTGATCTTCTTTTAAAAGGGGTAGTTCTATGCATGAAGCATTTCCCGTTCATAGTTTGTGAATAAATCGTGTAATGAAATACATGCTTTGGTTATTGCAGGTTTAAAAAATCCACTCACACTAATGAGCTATGTTACTCCAGTAATGACTCTTTCAACTGCTGTGTTGTCCCTTATGTTTGATCCGTGGCACGAATTCAGACACACAAATTACTTTGATACGTCATGGCATATAGCTAGAAGTTGTTTGTTGATGCTTTTTGGCGGAACTTTGGCTTTCTTCATGGTATGTATATATGCGTCTAAGCACTGGTATCAGTTCAATTTGTTGATTTCCCATCTCATAGTGGTTGTTTTGTTTTTCTCCTCTTCTTTTTCCGGAGAAAATGAAGCCTTCTAATAGGCTTAGTTCGATAACTTCTTCATGCTTACCATTTGTTTACTGCAGGTGTTGACGGAATATATTCTTGTGTCTATCACAAGTGCAGTAACAGTGACAATAGCGGGAGTTGTGAAGGAGGCAGTCACTATCTTGGTACGTTGTATAAACCTTGTAGGTTCAACCTTTGAAGTGTTTAGATGGTCATAACGAACGTTGGGTTGTACAACTACCAGTGGAGGCCAAGTTAAAATGTCTATTTACGTATTGTCTATGCATTTGGAGTCCATGTTTTCTACAATTTGTGAAATAGCTTGTAATCGTGTAATTTGCTGCCCTGTTCAGGTTGCTGTATTTTATTTTCACGACGACTTTACCTGGATGAAAGGGCTTGGTCTCATGACGATAATGTTTGGTGTCAGTTTGTTTAACTGGTACAAGTAAGTAACTGAATCCTTCATGTTCTAGCAAGAAGTTATCTCGTAACGTCTTGTTCTGCACTCACATTAAAATTAGATTACTGAACACAATATGTGTATTCTGTTTATGATCTTCAGTTAGTAGACACCTAAACTTTAAGAGTACGCATCTAGACACCTCAACTCGTACCCCATTAGGTCTCGTGGACACCTGACATTGCCATGACACATGAATTTTAGAGGTGTTTATATATGTTGATCCTTTTTTAAATCGTAATTCTTCATTTTCGTTACTCAGGTATGACAAAATACATAACAAAGGTAGCACAAGTGAAGATGAAAGTGGATCAGCATTAGGAAATGCAGCTACCAAGTATGTTATACTTGAAGAAATGGAAGATCAAGACCATGGTCCTTGAAGTTTTACATATGACATTCTAACGACGATGCACTCTCATCGCCTTCTGTATTTTCAACGGAAGGAAGGGGACGAAAAAATACGTAGATTTTTTAGCAAATGAAGGTCAATCGTATACATGAAAAAGATTTGTTGATGAAGGAAGATGAGTTTTTTTTTTGACTGGTGAACTTTAAGACATGTTATTACTTATAGACGGGAAATATATTACTTTCTATGTGCTAAAAAAAAAGGCCAAATGCATAAATCGATTCCTAAACTTATTGGATTTTTTCGATCAGGTATCTCAACTACGTCATTTTTCTATTAATTATTGAACCACACATGATTTGTTCCTTTAAAATACTGTTGGTTGATTTTGATCTGTTTTTTTTTTATTGTAAATGTCTTCAATTGTGTTCGAATTGTAATAATTTTGATTAAATGAATGAACACAAATCGTGTTAGTCTCATTTGTTTTCTAATGTGTTCAAATGACTTAAGTAAAACACAATTATTCAAGAATATTTTCACTATCAATTGGACTAATGAGTTATGGAACAACATATGTATCCTCTATCCATGTCTCTCACAAATCTGGTTTCACATCAGACAACGGTGTTTGTTTAAACGGAATAAATTATGAGGGTTCAATGATTTAATAGGAAAATGACATAGTTAAAGTATTGAGGGGAAAAATCCAACAAGTTCAGAGATCTGCTTATGTATTTGGCCTAAAAAAATAATGATTTACATTTTTATATTGGGGCGTGCGTTTGGTATTCGGTTTGATATTTTCAAATTTCGAATTTGTAATTCGACAATTGATGGTTAAAAATCAGTTATCAAACTTTTTAAAGTTCGATAATCGGTAAATCAAATTTTTGTTCAATACGATATTTAGTTATTATATCACATGGAATGGAAGTTATAGTCTTTTGTATAACAAAGTTAATATTGTTACTTCAATCATTTTATTTATTTTTAATATAAAAACATGATATAATAAAAAATCAAACTGGAAGAAGAAGTCAAGATCTCTGCCAGTGCATGCATGATTTGCATGCATACATAATTGTTATTAAAGACCCAATCCAGTAGTAATTGAATTTTTTTTAATTAATATATGTATATAACTTATAGAAATTAAATATAATTAATAGTATCCCATTAAATGCATAATAATGTGTTTTGTGCTGCTACACTTTTATAACTATATATATGTATATATTATTTTTCTAGAGATATTGTAGGATTTGAAAATGACTGATCACAAATTTTCTATTTTTTGTCTGTTAAAATCACGTCTTTTTATGAAAAAAATTTAAAGAGAGGAGAAATTGGTCTTCTTTTGTTTAATAAAAAATATAATTAAATATTACTTTTTCATTTTATTTTATATATTTTTTAAATTTTGAGATTCAAACAAGTCTATTATTGATGGTAAGTTTTTTTTATTGATTTTTTAAATATTTTGAATTATCAAATTGGTCTTCTTTTGTTTAATAAAAAATATAATTAAATATTACTTCTTTCGTTTTATTTTATATATTTTTTAAATTTTGAGATTCAAACAAGTTCATCATTGATGATAAGTTTTTTTTATTGATTTTTTAAATATTTTGAATTATCAGTTATTGTAATTTATAATAGAATTTTTACGTAGTTTACAAATATATAAATTTTATTTTAAAAAATAAAAAAATTATAAGAAAATTTTTAATTACACTTCAACTTTTTGACTTTGAAAAAATAAAATAATAATATTAGTACCTTGCAATATTTAATAATTTAACGGTTGGTACACCTAACAACCTTTGAATCGTATAGCAAGAATATTTTAATAAAAAAATCAGTACACATGAAAAACATGTATTCCGACTGATTTGATGTTATTTTTGTTCTTTATTTGATTTCAACTATGCATAAAAAACAAATGTGACATACCTAATTATTTAATTAAATTATTTATTATTGAACTAATTATGTCAACATATATATATGTCGATGACTTGATTAGTTTTTTTTATCTCTTAAGTGTAAATTAAAAAAGAAATAAACAGAAAAGAGATGAAAAAATGGTTACGGGCTCCTTTTTTTTTTTGGGGGGGGGGGGGGGGGAGTGTAGATGCTAATTATTTATTTATTGTTTAATTTATATAGAACTCAAAATTAGATCAATTATATAAGGTTAATTATATATCAAATTTATCTTATGAATTGTGATAATTAACTATTTTACCATACATAAAAATCTAATCATCTCACCAGTACAATTATAATAATTTTAGAATTAAAGGAAACTTACGTAAATATACTATAACAAAAAAATATTTATTATTTATAGTAATAAACTTTTTTTACTTAATTATTTTTAATATATTTATAATATAATTTTAATATGTATTAGAGAGATGATTTATAAATAAATTTTCATCTGAACTTCTATCCAAATAATATTTACTAAGAATATTTATCAGCTTGAACTCTTTTATTTTGATTATTTTTCTAGAGATATTGTTGGGTTTGAAAATGAATGATCACAAATCTTTCTATTTTTTTGTCCATTAAAAGCATGTCTTTTTTTTTACCAAGTTGAAGTGAGAGAGAAATTGGTCTCTTTCTTTTGTTTACATGATAAATGTTTTTGAACCTAGCTTGAAATGTGAGAAAAAATTATATGAATTAGGAAGTTTGATTATATTTAAAATTATATTTTTGATTATAAATTTATAAATTATGATAATTATTTAAATTGTCTCAATTTTTTAATACAATTTTCTAAAATAAGCAGAAAAGTTTATAATAAAAATATAATATATTATCATAAAATTATTTTTAAAATCTACAATTTTTATTGATAAAATTTTAGTTTAACTAAAAAAAATATTACTCCCTCCGTCCTATTTTATGCCGATTTCATAATTCAAACAAATTTATCTTTCTTATATAAAATATTTTTAATTATCAATTATTGTGATTTGTATTACTTTTATGTAATTTATGAATATATAAATTTCATTCCAAAAAAAAATAAAATTTCTTATACGAATTTTTACTTACACTTAAACTATCTGACTCTCAAAAAATAAAAAATATCATATAAATCGAGAGTGCTGAAATAATATTACCTTATCCGTATTTAATTAAATTATTGGTTGGTACACCTAACCCTCTACTCGTATAGCAACAATATTTGTAATAAAAAGATCCGTACACATGCAATTAACTTACTCTAATTAGATTTGGTTCTTCGTGTCAAACACTCGATAGCATACATAAAATTTGAAAAAATAATAAATCTTCTTTTTTAAGGATATTTTAAATTATTATAAAATTATTATTAATTTATAATATTTTTTCTCTCTCTTAATTTACGTAATATCAATTAATTTTTAATAATTTATAATATTTTTTCTCTCTCTTAATTTACGTAATATCGATTAATTTTTGAGAGTACTCGAACTTCCACATGCAGGCTTTGTGTGCAAAAAGCTCTAATTTTTGGAATATTATCTTCTTGTGGTGCAGGCTGCAACTTACAATAGTAAGCTCTATGCATTTGTACTACAATATAATATATTATTTTAAGAAAATATTTTATATTTATAGTAATAAGAATTTTTTTCCAACTATTTTTAATAAAATTTATATCAATACGTATCACAGAATAATTTATAAAACATATATAAATAAATTTTTTATTGAATAATACATTTATCATATATTTTAATGCATTCACTTAATTCTTAGTAAACAAGCATAATGTATTTTAAAATTATTATGAATATATACATTACATACATAATTCACTTTTAATACATATCACATATTTGTCATAATATTATTGTATATTGTTATAAATAATAATAAAAAAATATTGCTAAAATTAATAATTATTTGATGAAGAGATATTAATTCAAATAATTTTTCCTATAAAATCTATTATCTACAAAAATAATTATGTCTTTTTCCTCTTCATTTATTAGGGTCAACATTGCTAGCTGTAGCTGGTATATAAAGTCCGTGATTGAACAGCTAAGATAAAAGAAGAAAACATTTATCATGTGGGAAAAAATATATTATTTCCTCCATATTATTGTGAAATATTCCCACATGACATGATATTTTAAAATATAAAAGTTTTTTTTGAAATTATGGTTTAAAATAAGAAAAAAGACATAAAAGCATCATTGAAATTGTTTTGAATTTTTAAAAAGACAGCTTAATTTTGCGAACATTATATTACCCTACAAAAGTATTGAATATCTTTACAAAAAGACCATTTTAATTTATTTTCTCGCCATGTTTGTAAACAGGCACATAACGCGCTCGTGAAGGTCCACTTTTGCTGTCAAAAATCAATTGAAAAGTGCCACATTTCAATCATTTTCTTTATTAATCATTTACCTCATAATCCTCCTCAAATTGGGTTACAATTGCCTCAAATGTGTTAAACATACTTAATGGCAGATCAAATATCATTAACACAAATTTACCTCATCATCTTCCTCAATAATGCTTTAATAATATGAATTAGAGTTTGAGAAAAATTATTATTGACAAATAGAATCACAAAAAAACTATTTATAATAGATGCTTTAACAAAAAATAACTCATTAAATTTACATATCTCAAAAAAAATTCAAACTAGTAATATCAAGTTGATATCTCCGTTGACTAATCAAAAGTAAATTGACGAAAATAGCAGTACGTGGAGAATTTAGTTATGAAGAAGAAGAAGAAGAAAGAGAATGAAGAAGGAGAACAGAGAAGGGTAATGAAGAAGAAGAAGAAAGAGAATAAAATAAAGAAGAAGAGAAAAAGAAAAAGAAAAAGAAAATGAGTTGATAAAATGAACTAGACAAGCATGGTGCGACTAGCTCGACTCAGAAGACAAACCTTGCTTTCATTGGCAAGAAATCGAACTTAAGACCTCCCAAATGGAAGTCTCAAGCTCAAATTACTGGGCTACTCAAAATTGCCTACTTATATACTTGTTCATTTCATTCTTGTTTTAATATACATTTTACATATTTCTAATTTAAAATTATGAGATTTTAAAAGCCTTATTTACTTTCTTAATAAATAATATTCTATCAAACTAAAACACATAAACTCAAATAGTGTGAGTAACTAAAACGATGTTTTGATTGGTTTATTGACAAATGCATAAGTCTGTCAAAGTACAAATAACACATATGAAAAGACAATTATAGTTTTTTTTTAAAAAAAATTATTAATTATTGTAATATATAAATTATTTTTAAAAAAATCTCAATTTTATGTGGCACATAAATTTTAGAGTGTACTCACAACTAGTGAATTTATTTTCTTGTTATCAACTCCTCACTTATATATATACACACACTACTTGTTCATTTCATTGACAAGCTAATTTTTGAGTACATTTAACCATGAAAGATTCAATGCAAGTAAATATTTTGTCCAAAACCCTCATTAAACCATCATTACCAACACCAAAACACCTTAAATATCACAAGTTATCTTTCTTTGATCAAGTTGCTGATGTAGCACACTTACCTCTTGTTCTTTTCTATCCTCATTGTAAGAACAACTCGAAACATGAAGAGCTTGAAGCATCCTTATCGAGGATTTTATCACATATTTACCCTTTAGCTGGTCGATTTGCTGAAGATGATGAATCATTAGTTCTTTGTCTTGATCAAGGTGTTACTTATATCAAAGCAAAGGTCAATTGTACCCTTGATGATTTACTTCAACAAACAAAAAAAGACCTTGATCTAGCCTTGTCATTTTGGCCTCAAGGTACTATGGATGTTGATGACTCTAATCTATTCGTCACGCCACTTATGGTTGTGCAAGTCACAACATTTGAATGTGGTGGTCTAGCCCTAGCTATTAGCATTGCACATCCTGTTATGGATGGATGCACCACGTTCAAAATCCTTTATGAATGGACTAAAGTGTGCAAATTTGGTACTCCTTCTAAGGAAATCAACTTCATGAATTTCAATTTAGGTACTCTTTTCCCTTACAAGCACGATTTATCAACCCTCCTTGAGCCTCCTGTTGATGAAGGCAAACGTAAAGACTCTAAGTTAATAGCCAAAAAGTTTGTTTTTGAGAAAGATGCAATATCGAGGCTCAGAGAGAAATTTGATTCAATAAGTGAAAGTTTAGGTTTTAAACCTTCTCGAGTTGAGATGATTACAGCACTTTTATGGAGGTCACTTATCCGTTCCACAAACAGTGCAAAATTGAAACGTTCTGTAATGTCATTTCCACTTAACTTGCGCGGCAAGGTAGCAGATTTTCCTGAAATTACAGACTCTTTTGGGAATCTTATTATTGAAGTTCCTATAAAATTTGAACATGATGATGAAACAAAGATTGAGTCGTTGCATCAGATTGTAAAACTCATAAAAGAGTCTGTTAAAGTGATTAACAATAAATGTGTCAAAGCTACTCCAGATGAAATAATTTCTTTGGTTATCGACTTATACAAGGATAGTTACTCTGGATTAGAATGGGGAGGAGACGATGAAGTTATGAATTTTACGAGCTCAAGTTTATCTAGGTTCCCCATACAAAAAACAGATTTTGGTTGGGGAAAACCTAGTTTAATGCATTTTGGGTCAAGACATAATCAAGTTTTGTGGTTATATGATACTGAATGTGAGACTGGAATTGTTGTGCAAATGGATTTGGAGAAAAAACACATGGATAAACTTGTGTGTGACCAAGATATCATTGATTTTGCAAAATTTTAGGGGTTTAATTTCAACCTACTTTCATTTAAATTTTACTCCATTTTGTTTTAATTTATCTACCTACCATGTGTTGTCCTTTTGGTTTGTTTTTTTAATATGAATATCATTTTCTATGACCATGCTTTGATTATGACTCTACGAGTAGTTTTTATAAAGACTTACTAAATGAAATAAATAATGTAATATGTCAATAATTAAGAATGTAATATGTCAATAATTAAGTGTTGGAAATGAGCTTAAAAAGAACTGGCTTTTTAGTTTAAATTAATTTAGTAATTATGATTATTTTTGGCAATTTAAAGTTAGGATTTTTAATTTTTTTTAGTCTTGTATAAATATGTATATATATAATGTTTGAAATGAGGTAAAAGGTTTTAGTTTTTTTCTTTAATTATTATTTTTGTGGTTTATAGTGTTGAGGTCTTATTTAGTAGCTTTAATTTTGCGGTTTAAGACAAAATTTGTACCGCACTGCCTTATTGATATCCCTACTCGCTCACTTTATTACGCAAATCAACATATATGGATGACATAAAAAAGGAACTTATAAAAATGTACTACATTACAATATTTGTATTGAATTTTATTAGATTTTGATACGTTGAGAAAATGTATATTAGGAATAAATAAAGTTTATTTTGTTCGATTTAAATGTCGCCTATAAGTTTCTCAAAAGATTATTATATATGACATATTTAATATTATAGAATTATAATGTATTTTTAAAACATATAACATATTTTTAATTTAAGATCACAATATTTTAGAAATCGTATTTACTTTCTTAAATCAATATTTTATGTAATTAAGACATTAAAAATTAAATTAAAGAGAGTAACCTAGTAATAATTTGATTTGCTTGACAATATTCTTTTTGTAATGGATATATAAGTTCGTTCCAACACAAACTCAATAAACGCAAATGGAAGGACAACTAAATTTTTTTTAAAAAAATATTTTAAATTACTAATTATTCTAATATATGATTTTTTTTACATATTCTTTTTAATCTTAAAATATGTGGTACTGATAAATTTTTGAGAGTACTCACAATTATTGAATTTCCCATGCAGTTTGTGTGGCTGTGTGCAGAAAGCTCTATATGTCTCCATCTTTTTTGTTTCTTTTTCTTTATACTTAAAAATGTTGTTTGGTAGGTGGGATATGACATGATATTTTTGAGTTATTTTTGAGATAAAATTTATTTTATACTTTGAGTATTTTTGTTTGGTAGGTGGGATAAGACAGGATATTTTTTATTTATTCTTGAGATAAAATTTATTTCATACTAAATAGTGATAATCTCCATTTTATTTTCTTTATGTGTTATTTATTATATGTATTTAATTTTTTTTTAATTATTTGAAGTGTGAGGTTTTGGTGCTTGAAATTAAAAAAAAATGTTAACTACTCTTATTTAATAAAATGGTTGCTTGATAAAAAATAAAATAAATGGTAGATGATTCTGAGTGATAGGATTTAATATCACGAGATAAGTCTATGTAAAGATAAAAATATTCCTCAAATCATTTTAATTATTTTTTTTATTTGTATTGATAAATCTATTTAAATAAATTAGCTTACAAATTATCTAGGGAAAGTTTGTTTGTTACTAAATAATTCCAACAGAAATCAATATAATATTTGAAATGTGAGTTGTTTAACATTTACTAATTAAAATCAAATGTTTTTGTGTGTATTTTCTAATTATTTGTACTTTGAACAATTTATAAAAATGTATAATATAACTTGCAATTTTTATGTGTAAATGTATATAGTTTACTCAAATTTACTATTGTTTATCGTTTGTTCGATTTTAGAAGTAAATGATTCTTCTTTTTTAAATTGAAAAGTAACATTTTGTAATTCAAGTGAGAAAATAATAAATATGACAATAAAATTGTTCTTCTCCTAGCTAGTTAGAAGATCATGAAAATAATATTATCAGAGTATTATCTATCTTAAGCGAATTACTTATTAAAGGATATTATTAAAAATAAGCTTTTTAAAGGATTTTATTCAAACACAAAATAAAAAATAATAAACTAAACACTTAATAAATATACAGCTAGAAATCCTTTTTTTAAAAACTATTTTTTTAAATATTGCTTTCTAGAGATATTGTAGGATTTGAAAATGACTGATCACAAAATTTTCTACTTTTTTGTCTATAAAATCATGTCTTTTTTCGATTAAAGTTAAAAGAAAATAGAAATTGGCCATTTCTCTTGTTTATTACATGATAATGTTAGTGGACCAAGCTGGAAATGTGAGACCAAATTGATATAAAGAATTGAAGTCGAAAATTTAGTTTCGACATGCCATTTAAAATTTTTAAATTGTATTTTTTAATTATGAATTTATAAATTGTGAAAATAATTTAAATTATATCAATTTTTTTTTATTTAATTATAAAGAAGCAAAAAAAAAAAAAGAATAGCAAAAATATGTACAATCATTAAGTTTTTTAAAATTTACAATTTTTATTGATCGGACATTAATTTGATAAAAAATATAATTAAATACTAGTAATATTAATACATAGAAACCTCGTAATTTGATTTCAAGTATGCATAAAAAAAAAATGTAACATACATAATCATTTAATTAACTTTATTTTTATTGAACTAATTAATGATATAATTTACATCTACACAATTATCTAACATACTTTTAGTTTAACATTACAAAATTTTAAAAGTTGTCTTTGCTTTCTCAAAGGGATAAATGCACATGCACCTCCTTAACATATGTCTGAAATCTCAGAGACACACTTATACAATACTAAGGTCCTATTATCCCTTGAATTTATTTTATTAATAATATTCTACTCCTTTTCGGCCAACGTGACACTATTTTGTGAGCTCAACGCTGGTTGACTTTTTTTTTCAAGCCAGTGTCACGTAGGCCAAAAAGGGGTTGAAAATTGCTTATAAAATAAGTTTAGGAGGGTAATAGGACCTTAGTATAGTAGAAGTGTGTCTCTCGAATTTCAGGCATAGCTTGAGGGAGTATTTGTACATTTTTTCTATTAATACTTGTGAAAATGAGATACACAAACTGAAAACAACGGAGTAACTTAATACCAATTCGATTTGCTTCATATTATTGTTTTAGTAACATTTAAGTTCGTGCCATCACGACTCAATTGCATAATTAGAATGAAAAGGGTCTAAAATACCCTTAAAATATTGAAAATGGTACAAAATTACCCTTCATCCACCTATTGGCTCCAAAAAACCTTGTCATCCACCTTTGAGTTCAAAATTGACCACTTATTTAATGATTTTAAATTTAAACTATTTAAATATTTTTAAATACTTGATGTTCAACTATTGGTTTATTTAATTAATTATTTGTATTATTTATAAAACCAATCCACTACCCACCCATTACTAACTAAACCCCCCCAATAAATAAGCCAACTATAATATCAAAATCGTCATAAACACTGCTAAAACACGATGAAATTATAGATTAATGAAAATGACATCCAAAATTATTCGAGTCCGAATCGAAGCCCCAATTGAATTTATGTTGAGCCGCTTATTTAGGAAGACACTTTCAATTTGATCTCTTTCAAGATTGAATTAGAAATTTATGATTAAAGGTAAAGAAGTAATACATCCCGAATTAATTCATGCACTTTTTTAAAATATAATTTTATAAATATTTATGATTTATTTTAAAACTTTTAATATATTATTTTGAAAAAAGATTACCTATGAAGTAACATATCACATAATTGAGACGTAAGAATAATTAAGATGAACATAGTCAGACTTTTAAGTTTATCGGTAATTTTTATTTAGACACTTGAATGTATGATAATTTACTTCTATAAATATTTTCGTCTTAAATTTTTTAAAACAATCAATTGACAGTAGCTTTTCTATTGTTGCATTAATAATGTGAGTGATTTATTAATTTGGAGGGTTTATTAGTAGTAATGGATGGTAGTGGATTGATTTATAAATATACTAATAAGTTAAATTATAACAAATAGTTGAGCGTCATATATTTTAAAAAATATTTAAATAGTTTAATATAAAACCGTTAAATAAGTGGTCAATTTTGAACCAAAAGGTGGATGACAAGGGTATTTTGGACCCAATAGGTAGGTGGGAAGGGTATTTTAGAGTCAATAGGTGGATGGAGGGTAATTTTGTACCATTTTCAATACTTTGAGGATATTTTAGATCCTTTTCCGTAATTAGAATTTGAAAATACTATGATTTTTTTATTAATATTTTAAATTATTACATAATTATTATTAATTAATGATATTTTCACAATATTTTTTCTCTATCCTAATTCATGTGATACCAACTCGTTTTTGAGCGTACGATCACAATGACCGAATTCTCACATGCACGCTTCATGTGTGCGAAAAGCTCTAATTTTTGAAATATTTTCTTCTTGTGGTGCAGGCTGCACCGTACTATAATAAGCTCTATTTTAATCTTTTATTTTATTTATCTTAAAAAAGTTATATGAGCTATGGGATAAGAATTCAAATGTGATATTTTTGAATTATGCGAAAAATTTATCTTATAAATTGGGATATTTTATAATTTTCAAGGTCAAATGAACAGGTAAACTCCTATTTTGTTGATTTTATGTGGTATAGTGAATCATCTTTTTTTGTAATTCGAAATTTCGATGTTATTTTAGCCAAAATTTTTCATGGACATCTGTTAAAACGTTAACTATGGATCCAGTTGTCCCGACAGCCAAAACGTCTATTTGCAAGGTCAAATGAGCCCCGAAGCAGGTAAAATCCTCATTTTGTCGATTTTCGTGTACTATAGTTTATCATCATTTTTGGTGATATAGAATTATGACGTTATTTTTAAAAAAAAAATTCGGTGGACGTCCGTTAAGACTTAAGATATGGAGTTAGTTGGCTCATAACGACCAAAAGGGTCCATTTTCAAGGTCAAACAACCCCTGGAGCGGGTAAATTTCCCATTTTATCGATTTTCGTGGACTATAGTTCACTATCTTTTTTGGTGATTTGGAATTCCAACATTATTTTTGTCAAATTCTTTTGTGGACGTTCGATATGACATTAGTTATGGAGCTAATTGGCCTTGACGGCCAAAACGGTATATTTTCAAGGTCAAACGAGTCCTAGAGCAGGTAAACCCACATTTTGCCAATTTTCGTTTGTTACAGTTTACTATCTTTTTTGATAATCCGAAATTACGACGTTATTTTGCCAAAATTTTTCGTGGGTGTCCATTAAGACGTTAGTTGTAGAGCAGTTCGCCCTGACAACCAAAATAGTCCATTTAAAAGGTCAAATTAAAGGAGCCCCGGAACATGTAAACCCTCTCACTCATTATATCTATTTTCGTGTTGGTTCCCTCTGTAGGGAATTGGTGGAGCAATACATACAGTCTCACTATTTTCAGAGTGATATGACGGAGAAATAACTCCTAATAGCCCAAAATATGAAGCTTCACGTATTGTTCTCGCAACTCCATACAGTGGATCTTGTAATCAATTTTCAATAGTAAAAGTCCATCAGTCACATCACCAAAATATTTATGAGCTAACTGTGCCAACACAAACCCAATAGCATAGACGGAATTCAGAAAGACAATTAAATTTATAAAATTTTTATGTTATTAAACATTATAATTTATAAAACTTTTCGCATTTTTCTTTATCTCAATTTATGTGGTACCAAAAATTTCCGAAAGTATTTACAATTATTGAATTCCAGATTCAAGCATTGTGTTGCTGTATGTGGAAAGCTCTAATTTATGTTGGGAGGATTCTTCCTGTGGTGCTCGCTGCAGCGTACAATGAATGATGAGCTATATTTGTATCCATCTTTTTTTTTAATACTATTTTTTGTTTATTTGAAGTGATCGTTTGATCCATGAGATAAGATATGATATATTTTAATTATATTTAAGATAAAATTTATATCATAAATTTAGATACTTTATGAAATAATTAATTATATTACTGTATAAAAAATAATTTATTTTATCAATTATAAAATATATAATTTCAGAACTAATTAATAGTCCTAATTATTATTCTATATTTTATCTTAATATAGTTTTTTTTTTTTAAGAAACCCTTAAGATTTTCCTCTTACAATTATTAGGGAGCATGTTTAAAAGGCTTGTAAAACATTGTCGTAGTTGGTTGGTAGAGTCGGTGAGGAGACACTAAGCAAATGGAGAAAGCAATATAAATGTGGGAAAAATACTTTTTCTCGTTTTATTTTATTTGACATATTTAAAAAAGAAAGCAAAATTCGGAAAATATGTTATCTAAAATAATTATTGGAAATTTATATAGTTGCATTTCATTTCATTAACCATAAAAGGAGATTTTAAAATTATATTATTTTTAATTATAATAAAAAAAAATTGCAATAAAGTAAAGAGAAAAAAGTGTTACATAAAATAAAAGAAAGAATATTATAAATTGTACTTGAATTTACGGGTTTTTGAGATTGTTCTTGAATTCGACGATTTTGATCTTAAATTGCACTTGAATTCAAGGGCTTTTGAGCTTGTTCCTAAATTTGGTGATCTTGATCTTAAATTGTTACTTGAACTTGTAGCTTGTAGAGAAATTTGTGGCGTTATCCACGAGCTCTTTCTGACTTTTTATTAGAACTCTTAATTATGATGATCCTATTTATAATTACTGAATGCAGGAGTTATGATAAAGATAGACTTTTTTCGCCCAAGCAAATTTAAGTGAATGGCGGAGAAGTAGCGATCATGAAGAAAGACTTTATTTTCAAATTTAAGAGACATGTCAATATTTGATTGGCGAAACACATTTAAGTGAATGGTGGAGAAGTAGTGATCATGAAGAAAGATTTTATTTTTGAATTTAAGAGAAATGTCGATATTTAATTGGCGAAACACATTACTTGTACACATACAACTCTTCATTCACATTAAAATCAGAAATGGCTGAAGAAATGATCATGAACAACAAACAAATCATTCTAAAAAATTATGTGGAAGGTTATCCTAAGGAATCTGATATGGAATTTAAGAGTAGTATCATTAAATTGAATGTTCTAGAAGGTTCTAATGTTGTTCTTTTGAAGAATCTTTACTTGTCTTGTGACCCTTACATGCGTAATCGCATGAGCAAACTTGAGGGTAGCTATATTCAATCCTTCACTCCTGGTTATGTAAGTATTTCAAAAAAAAAAAGTTCAACTTACTATCACACATATGAATAGTTGATATATACTTTTGTTTGATATTTAAATTTCGAGAGTCAGAAAATATATTTAGTGTATTTTTATAATTGAGTGACTGAAATGTTATCTTTTAAGTAATTTTCGGTTTTTAATCCTTTTTAAAATCTTTTTAAGGTGTTTGACAAAAAATTTAAGCACTTTTTTAAGCTAAAAAAATGAGTATGCTCAACTCATGACTTTTAAGTTTTTGCTAATAAGCTACTTAAAAAAAAATTGTCAAATTCCTGGACTCGGAGAGGATGATGAGTACTGACTTTATTTTTATCTTATAAAAATAGAGAGATTATTTTTAAAAGATTATCAAAATCAAGTTCAAATCTTGAGAATCAAACTTGTTAATTTTGATCTGGATTTTAATTTTTTTAATAAAATTTATGTATTTAATAACTATGTAAAAATCACTATTAGTCAGTCAAATCATTCTTAATGGTTATGGTTTTCAAATAAATTTAGTATGGTGTAAAATTGGTTTTTCTTTCTCCTCCTAAATTCTTTTCATATAAAATTCTCTCCTTTAACTATATTTTGATTGTTAATTATGTAGACCTTGAATGTTTCAAATTCAATATTATTTGTGTTTAGTATACTTTTCAGAAAAATAAGTGAATTTTTTATTTATTTTTTATTCGTAGCCTATCACAGGATATGGAGTGTCTAAAGTTGTGGAGTCTAGTGATTCAAACTACCAAAAAGGTGACTTAATTTGGGGAATGAGTGGATGGGAGGAATATAGTGTTGTAACAACTACTGAGACAACTCTCTTTAAAATTGATCATGACAAGGATGTGCCTCTTTCCTATTATACAGGAATCCTTGGTGAGTTTTTCTCTTCTCAATATACATCCTTTCCTTCTCCAAATAAAAATATTTAATCGTTAAAAATACATTTAAATTATCTTCTTCGTTTCAAATTAAGTGACGTATTTTAACTTGAAGTTTAAGAAAACAAAAAAAAAATTTAAATATGTTAAAGGTATCTAAATGTCATTCAATTTTGTGGTCTTAAATATGTATTGTGATTAATTGAAATTAAGAAGTTGTTAAAAAAAGAGTCGTTTTTTTAAACGGACTAAAAAGGAAATTATGAAAAATAAATTGAAATGGAGGGAGTATCAACATTTTTGCCGATTAATCTAAACTATATATTGTTCTGTTTACTTGTTTAAACTATCACTCTCTTTTTATATTAAAAATGCACTTTGATGTTCTGTTGGCCTACACATGCATGTTGTGGAGTGTGATTAATATTTGACTAACTTGTCATCAGGATGTGTTTTAATACAAAGAGAGTGATAGTTTAGATAGGTAAATGTACTAACAGATAGTTGAGTTATAAATTTCTCGCTAAAAAATTATAGTTTGCCTCTGTTTTTAATCGTTAACTCGAAAATAAATAAATTTTTTTTGTTTCCTATTTATACGAGCTCATATCTTTGCTTTTCAATCAATTTCAAATTCAAATAAAATAAAAAGTTAATGGTACAAAACAGATCTAAACCATCGTATCTTTATGAGTTTCATACCTCAACTATATATCCATTATTTAATTTAACCTACCTAAACAATCACCTTCTCGTAAGTTTCATACTTCAATCACCACTCTCTTCGTATCAAAACATGTCTTTGAAGTTTGATGTTGAGTTATCCTACACATGCTTGTTATTGATCGAGAACAATATTTGACCAACTCAGCATTAACATGAGTTTTAATACAAAGTAAGTGATACCATAGGTGGTAAAGAGTACAATAAATATTTATTTTACTCAAATTATTTTGTAGGGATGCCTGGGATTACAGCTTATGTTGGTTTTTATGAGGTTTGTTGTCCTAAGAAGGGTGAAAGTGTGTTTGTTTCATCTGCTTCTGGAGCAGTTGGTCAACTTGTTGGACAATTTGCAAAGATGTTAGGTTGTTATGTTGTTGGTAGTGCTGGAAATAAACAAAAGGTAAGTACTAAAACTTTTCATTCTTGAAATTTGTTAGTGGGTTACAAGTTATCTTATTTATCTTAATCATTGTTAAATAATCTATCTATCTCATTTATTCATTATTATTATTAAAGGTTGATATGTTGAAGTGCAAGTTTGGTTTTGATGAAGCTTTTAACTATAAAGAGGAGCATGATTTAGATGCAACTTTGAAAAGGTGAGTAATCTTATAAATTCCCACAAGAAAACACTGAGTAATGGTCACTTTAATGGTGTGGGGTTAGGCCTGACCCCTCATAAATTAGGCATAATACATATATATTAGATCTTAAATTTGGTTTCAAATTTTAATTTTGATCTTCAAATTACTTTCATAATGCACAAATAGACACTTTAACTATCCAACTTTGGCGCAATACAGTAAGACACCACGTAGGACAAAAGATGACAGGATGACATGTAGGTCATGTGTGTCTATTTATTTAATTTTATACAAGTTTAAGTGTCTACTTGTGCACACCAAAGTTGAAAGGCATAAATATGATTTGAAGCCAAGTTAAAAGGTATATTTATGTATTATGCTTATAAATTACCACAAGAAAACACTAAGTAATGGTCACTTTAATGGTGTGTGGTGGATTGACATTTTGTTTTGGTTAAAGTGGATGAGATTAATGATTAATGAAGATATGAACCACTTTTGTAGCATTAATGGCATATATGAAACGATAGTTACTATAACGGTAAAGATATATATAAATTGATAGTATAACAAAAAAGCAATATGACCTTTTTTTCGTATTGATTCAATTTATTAGGTACTTTCCTGATGGAATTGACATATACTTTGAGAATGTTGGAGGTAAGATGCTTGATGCAGTTCTTATGAATATGAAACTTCATGGTCGTATTGCTGTGTGTGGGATGATTTCACAATACAACCTTGACAAGACTGAGGGAGTGCACAACTTGTTTTGCCTCATCGCGAAACGAATTCGTATGGAAGGATTTCTTGTTTTTGATTACTATCATCTTTACCCTAAATATTTGGAAATGATCATTCCACAAATAAAGGCTGGTAATATTGTGTATGTGGAAGACATAGCTGAAGGTTTTGAAAGTGCTCCTAGTGCTCTAGTTGGTCTCTTCTCAGGTCTCAATGTTGGAAAGCAAGTTGTGATGATTTCAGAGGAATGAATGGATTTGGATTCTTACCAATTTCTATCAAGTTTTTACTTGAAAAGAAGATATTGTGTCATGGTTAAATGCATAGACATTTTTGTCATATATTTAATAAATTTTATGATTTATCCATAGTTTGAAGTAATTACTCATTAATGGATAATTTAATACTAAATTTCAAGGCAGATATACCTGCTACATGTATTTTTGCTACTAGATACATTTTGAAATGCATATACATAAGAAGAGAGGTAGTGAGAGAGGAGAAGGGGAGATGAAAAGGGCGAGAGGCAACCAAAAGAGTAATTGTGTATTCCGGATATATGCAAATTATACTAAATATATATATCTGAAATATTAGATATATTTAATAAACATTATGAAATACAGAACTATAAGGAGAGAGATGGATGACAGAGAGAGAAGCGAACAAGATAAGAGATATGAGTCAGAGAGTTCGTGTTTCCAGATACATATGAATTATGCTTAAGTACAGTATAATCAGAAACAAATTGCACCTAATTTTAATTAGAAAACTTTCACATATAGCCACTTAATAATAACCTAATTACTCTCCATAGCTATAGTTTGATAATTATAGTTCGTAGTTACATGTTATACGGAGGAGAGAGGTGAGCGAGACTGAGAGAGAGAGAGGGGAAAAGAGTGGGAGAAAGGTGAATTATATATGTATATCGGTTAGATCATTGTATATTATACATATGTATTTGTTAGGTTATTAGCATTTTAATATTAATATTTAAAATATTAAATTGCTTTATTTGAATTTTGAAGTAAGAATGAACATTTGAATGGATGACTTCTACATCATCCATTAGCATTGGTTGTCCATCACTTATTTCATTCTTAATACCTCCATTACTCCTTTTTACCTATGTAACATATGTAACTCCCTTTGTAACATATGTAACATATGTAACTCCCATTGTAACTTATGTAACCTATGTACACCCCATTGTAACCTATGTAACTCCTAAGGCCCTTATCTTCACTATTTACTACTCCCTATCTTTCCTATTCATTGCTTCTAGGAATACTCTTTTGTAGTAATATAGTGGTGTCTTCATTTGGTTTGAAACACACAATTCATAAGAGAAAACAAAGAGTGGAAGAGTTAGTCTAAAAGAGAGTTCTTATTAGTTGAAGGGAGGTGTTCTTTTTTGTGGAGCTTTGGACTCAACTCTTGTCCAGAGTTGTTGAGTTATACTTTGTGAAGGCTGTTGTATATCCTGGAGGGGACAAGTCAAAGAGTATTACTGCTGGACCGGTGAAAACATTTGCTGCAGTGGGCTTGAATCTCCTTAAAGAGAGCGAGATATCCGCGCCTCAGCCTGAAGAGATTAATTTCTTCATTTTATTTTCAGTTGTAATATTGCAATTTTACTATTTTGTAATTTTTTCATTTTTCAATATTTAAGGAGATTCAAAGATGGCTACAATTGAAAAAACCGCGGATGTCAAGATGGGAGATCTTAACAAGCCATTTCGTTCAATGGTAACCATTTCAAGAGATGGAAGGGTAAAGTATTTTCTACTTAAGTCTTCTCAATGTTTCTTACGTTTTAACCGAGAAGAATCCAATAAAGAAGACTCACCACTATGAATGATGATGAAACTATTTCTCATCTAGAGAAAGTGGAAAAGTACGATTGTGATTCCTATAAGTGTCGGTATTATCTTCTAAATTGTCTATCTGATAATTTTTATGATTATTATGATAGAACTTACTCTAGTGCAAAGAAAATTTGGAAGGCATTGCAGAGTAAGTATGATACCGAAGAGGCTGGAGCGAAAAAATGCAGCTAGTAGATTTTTTCGTTTCCAAATGGTGGACAACAAATCAGTGGTAGATCAAGCTCAAGACTTCATCATGATTGTTGGAGAGCTTAGGTCCGAAGAGTTAAAATTGGAGATAACCTTTTGTTTGTGGCATAGTGTAAACTTCCACCTTCTTGGAAGGAATTTCAAAAAACTATGCGCCACAAACAAAAGGAAACCTCTCTTGAAACCTTGATAATGAAAATCCGCATGGAAGAAGAAGCAAGAGGCCAAGATGCACTTTTACAAACAGAAGAGAACAACATCACATCAAAGGTAAATTTAATTACTTCGAATAATGCTAATCCTGAAACTCACAAAAATACCTCTTTAAAGCCTAAGAAGAAAAAATTCAAGAAAAATAATGGTAGACCTCCCAAGAAAAATAATGGTGAAAATCAGCACAAAATCAACAAGTTCAAGAAAAAGGACCATGCTTTGTTTGTGGCAAGAGTGGGCATATTGCTCGATTTTGCAGATTCCGGAAACGTGGTCCTAACCCTCAGGCAAACGTTACCGAAGAACCTTTTGTGGCGGTGATTACCGACATAAACATGGTTGAGAATGTTGATGGATGGTGGGCTGATTCTGGTGCAAACCGTCATGTCTGTTATGACAAAGACTGGTTTAAAAAATATACTCATTTTGAGGAGCCCAAACCATCATGCTTGGTGATGCTCACACTACTCAAGTGCTTGGAAAGGGAGATGTTGAATTGTGTTTTACTTCTGGAAGGATATTAACATTGAAAGATGTACTTTATACTCCTTCTATGAGAAAAATTTGATGTCTAGTTTTCTTCTTAATAAAGCAGGCTTTAAACAGATTATTGAATCTGATCAATGTAATAGTGAAGAAAGGTATTTTTGTGGGGAGGGGTATGCATGTGATGGGATGTTTAAGTTGAATGTTGAAATGAATAAAACTTCTACTTCTGTTTATATGCTTTCTTCTACTAATTTTTGGCATGCTCGTTTGTGTCATATTAATGATCGTTATGTTGGAATCATGAGTAGTTTAGGATTAATCCCAATGGTTAAAAAGAATTTTGAAAAGTGTGAGGCTTGTAGTAAAGCCAAGATCACTAAAAGGCCTCATTTTCAAGTTGAAAGAAAAACTGATTTGTTAGAATTAGTTCATACTGATATTTTGTGACTTGGTGGAATTCTAACTCGTGGAGGTAATAGATATTTTATCACTTTCATTGATGATTTTTCTAAGTTTACATATGTTTACTTGATGAAAAATAAAAGTGATGCTTTGAAAATTTCAGAACTTATCTCAATGAGGTTGAAAATCAGTTTGGAAGAAAAAATAAAGAATTAGAAGTGATAGAGGCCGTGAATATGAATCAAATGAGTTTAATTCTTTTGTTAGATCATTGGGAATAATTCATGAAACTACTCCTCCTTACTCTCCTTCGTCTAATGGAGTAGCAGAAAGGAAAAAATAGAACTTTGGTTGAATTGACTAATGCCATGCTTATTGAGTCACATGCACCTTTAAATTTTTGGGGTGAAGCTATCTTAACTGCTTGTTATGTGTTGAATCGTGTGCCTCATAAAAAGTCTAAATTGACACCTTTTGAATTGTGGAAAGGTACAAGCCATGTTTGGGATATCTAAGAGTTTGGGGTTGTCTAGCCTTTGTGAGGCTAATGGATCCCAAGATTACAAAGTTGGGTAAGAAAGTTACTACTTGTGCTTTTCTTGGTTATGCTTCAAATAGTACAGCCTATAGATTTTTTAATCTTGAAGATAATATTGTAATAGAATTGGTGATGCTATTTTTCATGAAAATAAATTTCCTTTTGATACTAAAAATAGTGGGGGTCAAAGGATTGAACAAAATATTTTGTCACTACCTAGTTCTTCTACTTCAACTTTGAAAATAAAGAAGTTGTTGATTTTGAGTTAAGAAGAAGTAAAAGCTAGAGTAGAAAAAGATTTTGGTCCTGATTTTTATGTGTTTAATATTGAAAATGACCCTCTAACTTTGAAAGAAGCATTATCTTCACATGATTCTATATTTTGGAAAGAGGCTGTAAATGATGAAATGGAATCTCTAATTTCTAATAAAACTTGGAAGTTAGTTGATTTACCACCGGTTGTAAAACAATTGGTTGCAAATGGGTCTTAAGGAAAAAGTTGAAACCGGATGGTTCTATTGATAAATACAAGGCTAGGCTAGTTGCAAAAGGTTTTAAAACAACTAGAAGGCCTAGAATTTTTTGATACTTTTTCTCCGGTAACAAGAATTACATCCATTAGACTTTTAGTTGCTATGGCTGCAATTTTTGATTTGCAAATTCATCAAATGGATGTAAAAACTGCTTTTCTAAATGGAGACCTAAATGAAGAAATTTATATGGACCAACCCGAGTGTTTTGTTGAAGCAGGCCAAGAAAGCAAAGTATGTAAACTTACTAAATCCCTATATGGCTTGAAACAGGCACCAAAGCAATGGCATGAAAAGTTTGATTCCTGCATGATTGAAAATGGTTTTAAAACAAATGAGTGTGATAAGTGCATATATCATAAGTCTTGGAATAATTCACATGTGATCATTTGCCTATATGTTGATGATTTGTTGATCTTTGGCTCTAACATGAATGTTATTGATGAAGCTAAAAATGTTCTTAGAAGCCATTTTGATATGAAAGATCTTGGTGAGGCAAATTTTATTCTTGGAATAAAAATAACAAGAACATGTGAGGGGATTTTCCTTGACCAGTCACATTATGTTGAGAAAATTTTGAAAAAATAATTTCAACTTTCATGATTGCAAGCATGTTGCTACTCCTTTTGATTCAAGTGTTCAGTTATTTCCTGTTGAAAGTGAAAATGATGTAATAAATCAAAAGGAATATGCTAGTATAATTGGAAGTTTGAGATATGTGACTGATTGCACTAGGCCTGATATTGCATATGCAGTAGGAGTACTTGGCAGGTTTACAAGCAAGCCAGGTAATGAACATTGGCATGCTATAACAAGAGTTATGAGATATTTAATTGGAACGAAAAATTGTGGTTTGTTCTATAAAAAAATATCCTGCTGTACTTGAAGGCTTTTGTGATGCGGATTGGAACACTTTGTCAGGTGATTCCTGTTCTACAACTGGTTATGTCTTACTTTAGGTGGTGGTGCTGTTTGTTGGAGATCAAAGAAGCAAACTATAATTGCTAACTCTACCATGGAGGCTGAACTAATTGCTTTAGCTTCAGCTAGTGAGGAAGCGAATTGGTTAAGAGATTTATTGTTTCAAATTCCTTATTTTGAAAAACCCAATCCTCCTATTTTAATTCATTGTGATAGCACCGCTGCAATTGGTAGAGTTCAAAATCGTTATTACAACGGTAAATCCAGACCTATAAGGAGGAAACACAGTAATGTAAGATCGTATTTGACAAATGGTACCATTAATGTTGATTATGTCAAATCTTGTGATAATCTTGCAGATCCTCTTACAAAGGCCTTAAACAAGAGAAAAGGTCTGGAGCACATCGAGGGGGATGGGATTGAAGCCTACAAATCCTTGAGTCATATATGAGGAAACCCAACCTGGGGACTAGAGATCCTATAACCAGGTTCAAAGGGAAAAACTAATCATATGATGACTTGTTGTGAAAAATGCACTATCTTTTTTTTTCCTCCCTATGATGTGAGTGCATTATTTCCTGTAGTTTGTGAAGGTTGAGTTGATAAAACTCTTAATGAATATCTGTAGTCCGTATGGGTGGAGTGTTAATCTTACAGGAGCACTCTCGACAGATTTCACCTATGTGATGTGTGGAAGTAGGTCGCTTCCTATGAGAATGGGGCTTATTCTCAAATGCACTCATGAAACCGGGATAGCACATGGCCATAACGTGCTGGCTGTTAAAGCTCATGTCAAACACCTTGATTATTATGTGTGAGCAGTGATATTTTATTTCCCTTAAGCAGTCATAGTTCAAGTCTGAGACCACTACGACTCTGGAGTAAAAGTTACTGTTTCACTAAGTGGAGGTTCAATGCAGAGCACACCTTCATTATGCATAGTAGTCTTCCTTCAACTGATATACTCTCTTATCTAAATATTAAAATGAGTGGGGGATTGTTAGGTTATTAGCATTTTAATATTAATATTTAAAATATTAAATTGCTTTATTTTGAAGTTATAAGAATGAACATTTGAATGGATGACTTCTACATCATCCATTAGCATTGGTTGTCCATCACTTTATTTCATTCTTAATACCTCCATTACTCTTTTGTAACCTATGTACATATGTAACTCCCTTTGTAACATATGTAACATATGTAACTCCCATTGTAACTTATGTAACCTATGTAACTCCCATTGTAACCTATGTAACTCCTAAGGCCATTATCTTCACTATTTACTACCTCCATTATCTTCCTATTCATTGCTAGGAAGACTTCTTGTAGTATAAATAGTGGTGGTCTTCATTTGGTTTGAAACACACATTCATAAGAGAAAACAAAGAGTGGAAGAGTTAGTCTAAAAGAGAGTTCTTATTAGTTGAAGGGAGGTGTTCTTTTTTGTGGAGCTTTGGACTCAACTCTTGTCCAGAGTTGTTGAGTTATACTTGTGAAGGCTGTTGTACCTGGAGGGGACAAGTCAAAGAGTACTACTGCTGGACCGGTGAAAACATTTGCTGCAGTGGGCTTGAATCTCCTTAAAGAGAGCGAGATATCCGCGCCTCAGCCTGAAGAGATTAATTTCTTCATTTTATTTTCAGTTGTAATATTGCAATTTTACTATTTTGTAAGTTTTTTCACTAACAGTATTTGTATATATGGCGAGAGAGATTGGAAGATGCAGGAGAGAGGTGAGCGAGAATGGGAGAGGTAGGAGAGAGGCGAGCAACAGAAGGCAGAAAGTGGGAGAGAAATGAATTGTATATGTAAATAATTGTATATTACACATAAGCATTTGTATAATGTATAATGTTAGTCGCGCGTGATAAATATAGCAAACTATAATTATAAGCAGTAATTAAATAGTATAAATTTACTTAATCGCGTAATTTTCCTATTTTAATTACATATATTTAGATGTGTCACATACATGTGTTTGGGAACTGAAATCTGATACAAACGATAATTTCAAAGAGGCTTATAATTAATTTAACTCTAAACGGAAGAATTTCTTGTTATTTGCCCTACCTATTTAGGCAAATAATAGTATTTTTAATAAAATAATTAAACAACAAGAAACTACATGGTGAATAGGAATAATCATTAGAGTAAATATAGTGTATTACAAAATTGTAGGAGGTATTTATATGATAAAGAGAAGGCCAAAGCTTTTATAAAATTTGATGGGTAGATATCCAACGTAGGAAAAATAAAACATCAGAAGAGATTAAAGATTACGAGATTAATAATAATTTATAAAATTAAACATACAATATAGTATTAATCATTTAAATCATAAAAAAGAAAAAAAAAATAATTAACTAAATCTTAGTCATTAAGTTTTGGGGAAAAAAATGAAGAGGAGCCGGATCCAGATATATGAACAACTCTTGATTCACATAAATTGAAGTGTGAAATGACTGAAGAAATGATCATGAACAACAAACAAATCATTCTAAAACATTATGTGGAAGGTTACCCTAAGGAATCTGATATGGAATTTAAGAATAACAACATTAAATTGAATGTTCCAGAAGGTTCTAATGTTGTTGTTTTGAAGAATCTTTACTTGTCTTGTGACCCTTACATGCGTTCACGTATGAGTAAACTTGAGGGTAGCTATGTTCAATCCTTCACTCCTGGCTCTGTAAGTCGTTCACTTATTTTATTGAGTCGCTCTTGTAAATAATAATTTGTGGATTTATCGATTTAGAATTTTTCACCATGTTATGATTGTGGATTTTTTATTAATTAACATACAAGCATTTCTTGTTATTTTCGAAACAAATTACAAGTGAGTTTAAATTTTCCATGTAATTGTGTAGACCTAGGGTGTTTTTTTTATTTAATATTATGTAGGGGGTGTTTGGTGTAATGATGAGTATATTTTCTTAGGAAATGAATGAGTTTCATATATATTTTCTAATATTTAATACGCTTAAGAGAAAAATATTTATGTATAATCTAGATAAATATTAAGTGAGGTAGGTGGGTGGGATATATATTGTTTCCTAGTAGGGATGAGGGTGTAGATAAAGTGTGTTAGAGAACGGGGAGGACATAATTGAAGTGTTGTGAAACTTATTTTCCTACTTTAAGGATAACTTTTACGATAGAACATGAAAAAATTACTGGGCATACGAGTTTGATATAGCCCGTCTGATACCTTTGTATTCGAGTTCTCAAATCCACTCAAAAGGTGCTGAGTTGGAATCCCATTCTAACTAAGGATTCTTGTGGTTCCGGAGGATCCAACTACAGGAGAACCAGGAACGGAGGGTTTCCTCCCCCCTCCCCCTTTCCGCACGACTCTTTGGTCTTAAGGACATTGGTTTTAAGAATGAGTCATTGCCCTTCTCCGACCCTGACTACCCAACCTGAGAGCGGACAGCTAAATTGTTCCACTTATTGAACAAGGTTCTATGGTCAGTTTGTGACCCTCGGATGTCAAAGCCATCCTTGAGGTGATCCTCGTAGTTCCTACGTTCCTACTGTGAGGTCCATCCCCATGTGCCAAACTTTGAATAACTTTGTGCCAATTTCAAAGTTTGGTAGAGTTGGTAATCTATAAAGAAGAAAAACTTGTTTTGTGCCAATTTCAAAGTTTGGTAGAGTTGGTAAGCTACAAAGAAGAAAAACAAGTTTTGTGCCAATTTCAAAGTTTGGTAGAGTAGGTGAGCTATGGAGGGTAGTGTATTTGTTCTCTATAAAGGGAGGAGAATTCTTCATTCTAAGTACACCAAAAAAAAAAAAGAATTACAAAGGAGAGAAAAAGAGTGAGTGCATCACAGAGGAAAATAATCTGTGAGGAAAAATAGAGAGTGTGAGCGATATGTAGTGAGGTGGAAAAATCAAAAGAGTGTTATTTCTTTTGAATGTGTAGTGGTCTTTGGAGTTTTACTCAGACATACAAGTGTAAAATCCTTACTATAGTGATATTCGTTGCTCCTCTCGGGTCGTGGTTTTTTCCCTTATTTAGAAGGGTTTCCACGTAAAATCTTGGTGTCATTATTTCTCTTTTATTCTCGTTGATTAACCGCATTGTTGTGTTCCGCATTTGTTGCCTTTATTATCGCAAATATTATTTCTGTTACGGATTTATTCCCAACAATTGGTATCAGAGCACAGGTTCTGCTCATTTACAGAAATATTTTTTGCAGCTCATTGTACTATACTCAATAAAAAAATGTCTGGAGTAAAGTACGAGGTAGCAAAATTCAACGGTGATAGCGGTTTCTCAATGTGGCAGAGAAGGATGAAAGACTTGCTCATCCAACAGGGTTTGCATAAAGCACTAGGCGGCAAATCCAAAAAGCCTGAATCCATGAAACTTGAGGATTGGGAAGAATTGGATGAAAAGGCTGCTAGTGCAATCAGATTGCACTTAACAGATGATGTAGTTAATAACATCGTCGATGAAGAGAGTGCATGTGGCATTTGGACAAAGTTAGAAAATCTATACATGTCCAAAACGGTGACAAATAAATTGTACCTAAAGAAACAGTTATATGCACTACATATGGATGAAGGTACAAATTTTTTGTCTCATTTAAATGTACTTAATGGACTAATCACGCAGCTAGCAAACCTCGGAGTAAAGATCGAGGATGAAGATAAAGCCATAGTGCTCCTAAACTCGTTGCCATCTTCCTACGATACTTTATCAACAACCATTTTACATGGTAAGGACTCTATTGAGTTGAAGGATGTCACATCAGCCCTTTTGCTTAATGAGAAGATGAGAAAAAGGCCTGAAAATCACGGACAGGCTCTCATCACGGAAAGTAGAGGCAGAAGTTACCAAAGGAGCTCAAGTAACTATGGTAGATCCGGAGCTCGTGGAAAGTCCAAAGTCCGATCAAAATCAAAGGCCAGAAATTGCTACAATTGCGATCAACCAGGACACTTCAAAAGAGATTGTCCAAATCTAAAAAGGGGCAAAGGGGAAAGCAGCGGCCAAAAGAATGATGACAACACAGCTGCCATGGTGCAAAATAATGACGATGTTGTTCTCCTTATAAATGAGGAAGAAGAATGCATGCACTTGGCAGGTATAGAGTCGGAATGGGTGGTTGACACAGCAGCCTCTTATCATGCCACACCGTAAGAGATCTTTTTTGCAGATATGTAGCCGGTGATTATGGCAATGTGAAAATGGGTAACACAAGTTACTCAAAGATTGCGGGGATCGGAGACATTTGCTTAAAAACAAATGTTGGATGCACATTAGTGTTGAAAGATGTGCGCCACGTACCTGATTTGCGGATGAACTTGATCTCGGGAATTGCTTTGGACCAAGATGGATATGAGAACTACTTTGCAAATAAAAAATGGAGACTCACCAAAGGGGCATTGGTGATTGCAAAAGGAGTTGCTCGTGGCACGTTATACAGGACAAATGCAGAAATATGCCAAGGTGAATTAAATGCGGCTCACGAAGAAAATTCTGCAGATTTATGGCATAAAAGAATGGGTCATATGAGCGAGAAAGGATTGCAAATTCTTTCCAAAAAGTCACTCATCTCTTTTGCCAAAGGTACAACGATAAAACCCTGTAACTACTGCTTATTTGGTAAACAACATAGAGTCTCATTTAAGACATTATCTGAAGAAAGTCGAATATACTTGATTTGGTATATTCTGATGTTGTGGTCCAATGGAGATAGAATCAATAGGAGGTAATAAATACTTTGTTACCTTTATTGATGACGCTTCTCGAAAATTGTGGGTTTATATCTTGAGAACCAAAGATCAGGTGTTTCAAGTATTTCAAAAGTTTCATGCTCTGATAGAAAGAGAGACAGGTCAAAAGTTAAAACGTCTCCGAACCGACAATGGAGGTGAGTACACTTCAAGAGAATTTGAAGAGTACTGTTCAAACCATGGAATCAGACATGAAAAGACAGTTCCTGGAACCCCACAACACAATGGTGTAGCTGAGAGAATGAATCGCACCATTGTTGAGAAGGTGAGAAGCATGCTCAGAATGGCTAAATTACCCAAGACATTCTGGGGTGAAGCAGTTCGGACAGCATGTTATCTTATCAATCGTAGTCCATCAGTTCCGTTGGAGTTTGACATTCCGGAGAGAGTTTGGACCAACAAAGAGATGTCTTACTCGCACCTAAAGGTGTTCGGTTGCAAAGCTTTTGCACATGTACCGAAGGAGCAAAGAACCAAGCTAGATGATAAATCAGTTCCTTGCATATTCATCGGATATGGAGATGAAGAGTTCGGGTACAGACTATGGGATCTTGTGAAGAAGAAGGTCATCAGAAGTAGAGATGTAATCTTTCGAGAAAGTGAAGTTGGCACTGCTGATGATCTATCCGAGAAGGCCAAGAAAAAGAATGGTATTGTCCCTAATCTTGTTACCATTCCTTCTTCTTCTAACCATCCCATAAGTGCAGAAAGTATGATTGATGAAGTTGCTGAGCATGAAGAGCAACCCGATGAGATAGTTGAGCAGGGGGAGCAACTTGGTGATAATACCGAGCAAATGGATTACCCAGAAGAAGAACAATCTCAACCTCTGAGGAGATCAGAAAGACAAAGGGTAGAATCAACCAAATACCCTTCCTCAGAGTATGTCCTTATCAATGATGAAGGTGAGCCAGAAAGTCTTAAGGAGGTGTTGTCTCATCCAGAAAAGAGCCAATGGATGAAAGCCATGCACGAAGAGATGGGATCTCTACAGAAAAATGGCACATACCAGCTAGTTGAACTTTCAAAAGGAAAAAGACCACTTAAGTGCAAGTGGGTCTTTAAACTCAAGAAAGATGGAAATGGCAAGTTGGTGAGGTACAAAGCTCGATTGGTTGTAAAAGGCTTCGAACAAAAAGAAAGGTATTGATTTTGATGAAATTTTTTCACCTGTTGTCAAAATGACTTCTATTCGAACTATTTTGAGCATAGCAGCTAGTCTAGATCTTGAAGTAGAGCAATTGGACGTGAAAACTGCATTTCTTCACGGAGATTTGGAAGAAGAGATTTATATGGAGCAACCAGAGGGATTTGAAGTATCTGGAAGGAAACACATGGTGTGCAAATTGAATAAAAGTCTTTATGGGTTGAAACAGGCCCCAAGGCAATGGTACAAAAAGTTTGACTCTTTCATGAAAAGTCAAACGTACACAAAGACCTATTCTGATCCATGTGTATACTTCAAAAGATTTTCTGACAACAATTTTATTATTTTGTTGTATGTGGATGACATGTTAATTGTAGGACAAGACAAAGAGCTGATTGCAAAGTTGAAGAAAGATTTGTCCAAGTCATTTGACATGAAAGACTTGGGCCCAGCACAACAAATTCTAGGGATGAAGATTGTTCGAGAACGAACAAAAAGAAAGTTGTGGCTATCTCAAGAGAAGTACATTGAACGTGTACTAGAACGCTTCAACATGAAGAGTGCTAAACCTGTTAGCACGCCTCTTGCGAGTCATCTGAAGTTGAGCAAACAGATGTGTCCTACAACAAAAGAGGAGAAAGAGGGAATGGCTAAAATTCCTTATTCTTCAGCAGTGGGGAGTTTGATGTATGCGATGGTGTGTACCAGACCTGATATTGCTCATGCAGTTGGTGTTGTTAGCAGATTCCTTGAAAATCCTGGAAAAGAACACTGGGAGGCAGTTAAGTGGATACTCAGGTACCTAAGAGGTACCACAAGAGATTGCTTGTGCTTTAAAGGATCTGATCCAATCTTAAAAGGCTATACTGATGCTGATATGGCAGGTGACTCGATAATAGAAAATCCACTACTGGATATTGTTTACATTTTCAGGGGGAGCTATATCATGGCAGTCAAAGTTGCAGAAGTGTGTCGCACTCTCTACAACTGAGGCAGAATATATTGCAGCTACTGAAGCTGGCAAAGAGATGGTATGGCTGAAACGATTTCTTCAAGAACTTGGATTGCATCAGAAGGAGTATGTCGTCTATTGTGACAGTCAGAGTGCAATAGACTTGAGCAAGAACACCATGTATCATGCAAGGACGAAGCATATCGACGTGAGATATCACTGGATTCGTGAAAAGATAGAGGACGGATCTATGCAGGTCATGAAGATCCCTACTACTGAAAACCCTTCAGATATGCTAACCAAGGTGGTATCAAGGACAAGTTTGAGCTATGCAAAGAACTTGTCGGCATGTACTCAAGCTAGAAACCTGGAGCTACCTCCTTCAGGTGCATGGGTCTGGAGGGGGAGATTGTGAGGTCCATCCCCATGTGCCAAACTTTGAATAACTTTGTGCCAATTTCAAAGTTTGGTAGTTGGTAATCTATAAAGAAGAAAAAACTTGTTTTGTGCCAATTTCAAAGTTTGGTAGAGTTGGTAAGCTACAAAGAAGAAAAACAAGTTTTGTGCCAATTTCAAAGTTTGGTAGAGTAGGTGAGCTATGGAGGGTAGTGTATTTGTTCTCTATAAAAGGGAGGAGAATTCTTCATTCTAAGTACACCAAAAAAAAAAGAATTACAAAGGAGAGAAAGAAGAGTGAGGCATCACAGAGGAAAATAATCTGTGAGGAAAAATAGAGAGTGTGAGCGATATTGTAGTGAGGTGGAAAAATCAAAAGAGTGTTATTTCTTTTGAATGTGTAGTGGTCTTTGGAGTTTTACTCAGACATACAAGTGTAAAATCCTTACTATAGTGATATTCGTTGCTCCTCTCGGGTCGTGGTTTTTTCCCTTATTTAGAAGGGTTTCCACGTAAAATCTTGGTGTCATTATTTCTCTTTTATTCTCGTTGATTAACCGCATTGTTGTGTTCCGCATGTTTGTCTGCCTTTATTATCGCAAATATTATTTCTGTTACGGATTTATTCCCAACACCTACGGGGTGGAGATGATGGGATCAGTCCATACATTTTCCTTCCATTTCTTTTGCCGCATTTCGCTCAAAGGGGTTGAAGGGAGATAGTGCATCAAACTTCTCGCAAGGGCCAACTTGATCCTCTTCCCCAGAGATCTCGGACGAGGGATCCCTGGGAGAGAAAAAAGTTTTCTCCGTGTATCATTTCTTGTTCAAGAACTCTTAGTTGTTAGAAACATTGAGGATAAAGTGAACTTCATTCTCCCAACTGAATGTTTATTCCTTATGTATCATGATATGAATGGATTAACAATTTCTCCTATGATGATAATGTTTCTCATAAGTACTTATCTTTTGTGTTATGTTATAGCCTATCACAGGATGTGGAGTGGCTAAAGTTTTGAAGTCTGGTGATTCAAATTTTCAAGAAGGTGATTTAGTTTGGGGAATGATTGGATGGGAGGAGTATAGTATTGTAAATGCTACTCAGAGTGCTCTGTTTAAAATTCATGACAAGAATGTACCTCTTTCTTACTATACAGGAATCCTTGGTGAGTTGTTCTCTTCTCAATATAACGACTGTTTGGGGAATGTATTGATGATCTGCTTATATTTTTATAATCCATCGATGTCGCTTTCTATTTCATCAAAGAATTATGTGTTAGAATGAGTTAGCATCCCATGTTGGTTGGGGTTTGCTCATATGGACTAATTTTTGGGGTTGAGTTAGACACAAGCCTCGTAACTTTACATGATATGTGAACCTTGTACGTTCCTATTTAGGAATGTTAGAGTCCTACATTTGTTGATTGGAGAATGCACTGGTGATCTGTTTATATGGACTCGGATATTATTGTTTTGTAGGAATGCCTGGGATGACAGCTTATGTTGGTTTTTATGAGATTTGCTCTCCAAAGAAGGGAGAAACCGTGTATGTTTCTGCTGCTTCTGGAGCAGTTGGTCAGCTTGTTGGCCAATTTGCGAAGATGTTAGGTTGTTATGTTGTTGGTAGCGCTGGAACCAAAGAAAAGGTTAAGTACTAGTACCTTCGCAATGTTTATATTTCCATTGTTGAATCTAAATAGTGGCAAAAGCTGTATTGCTTATCGTTATCAACATTGTTGAATCCGTCTCTCTTATTAAAGGTTGATCTATTGAAGAACAAATTCGGTTTTGATGAAGCTTTTAACTACAAAGAGGAGAAGGATTTAGTTGCAGCTTTGAAGAGGTCAGTAATCTAATAACTTCTCACTACAAAATACTAATAGGCCCCGTGTAGAGAAGCCGTTAGGATAGTGTTATTGTTCGGGGAGTTGACATCCCATAGCGGAGGAAGGACAAATATGAACCATTTTTGTAACGTTACGAGCATATATAGACAAATAGTACTATAACATAGGCGTTTATATGAACTCAGACAGAGTCAGGTAACGTTACGACCCTTATTTGTATTTCTTTTAGGTACTTTCCTAACGGAATTGACATATACTTTGAGAATGTTGGAGGTAAGATGCTTGATGCAGTTCTCATGAATATGAAACTTCATGGTCGGATTGCTGTGTGTGGGATGATCTCACAGTACAATCTTGAGAAGACGGAAGGAGTTCACAACGTGTTCTGCCTCATCACAAAACGAATCCGGATGGAGGGTTTTCTTGTTTCTGATCACTATCATCTCTACCCCAAGTACTTGGAAATGATCATTCCACAGATAAAGGCCGGTAACGTTGTGTATGTGGAAGACATAGCTGAAGGTCTCGAAAACGCTCCCAAGGCTCTAGTTGGTCTCTTCTATGGTCGCAATGTTGGAAAGCAACTTGTTAGGGTTTCACGTGAATGAATGGATTCGACTCCTTTCCATTTCCTGATCAAGTTCTTAGTTGTGGTAGGAGACATGTGTTATATGGTTAAAAAAATAATGTTTGAGATCTACATGAATATTTTGCTATATTGTATCTAAATCATGAAAACCTAGAGTTTTGTGAAGCAATTATGATGAGACCAATGTTATATTTAATGGTTGAACCCATCAATGATCAGTTAAAGTTGGCGTCAACTTTTACTTACACATCTCAATTAGACTTTGTTCATTTTAGATTGATATCTCATGTAAAGCTCTGATGTGTCATTTTGACACTTTTTGCTGACATGACAAAGCGACTGTGATACGCTCATCAATGGCGCGAAGGCTTGCATTAAGCCGTTTTTCCTTTATTTTTCTCTTGTTCTTCTCCATTTCTCAAGCCACCGTCTTCAATCATTTTTTCAAGTTTAAACTCTGTCGACGGAAGTTGAACTTTGAAGTTGTGATTTTGGAATTATTTATTTTAAGATGTATTTTATTAAGTAATTGTGATTCAATCATTCTAAGAATATAGTTGAGGAAGGTTTAATATTGACGCAATTTACAGTGCTACCTAGCAATTTTTTTTTATAATTATACCGGTTGGTATCCAGGAATATACATTTTAACAATTTCATAGGTGATATCGAATCTATATATACTAAATATAAAGTTTATAGTATGAGCCTAATTTATATGATACTGATAAAATTTGAAGTCAGTCAATTTTTTATATATTTTAATTTGTTAACTATTATGAGTTATAGTTTTACCTAACTTTTTTACAATTAACTGTATTTTTTGTTTTAATTTATGTAGCTAAGATGAATTTTGAGATCAGCTAAATTTGTTTAGATATTTTAAGTTGTTAGTTGTTGTTGCATGTTGCATATAGTAAGTACTTTTTACGTAATTTTTAAATTATTTATCACTCTAATTGTCCTAATTTATGTATTACAAATGAAATCTCTATATGATATTTTGATATTTAAACTGTCATTTATTATGATTTATATTACATTTTACCTGATTTGTACATAATATATATATTTGTTCTCTATGTCCCAAATTATTTGATATGGATGAAAAAAAATCCGTCTTCCTACTTTTTTTCCCTTCTTAGTATATATATAATATATATATGTAACGACTATTTTCAAATATTGATTGGAGAATAGACTGATGGTTCGCTTATTAACTTCTTAATGTTGTTTTCTATGGTATTTGAACTACGTTACGTTCATCTCAATCCATGCACGTTCCAGTTGGACCTAGATGTTATATTACGATGTTAGAGTCCACATTGGCTTGTTGGGGAATGGATTGATGATCTGCTTTACGCAATTATTTTGTAGGAATGCCTGGGATTACAACTTATGTTGGTTTTTATGAGGTTTTTTGTCCCAAGAAGGGTGAAAGTGTGTTTGTTTCATCTGCTTCTGGGGCAGTTAGTCAACTTGTTGGAGCTTTGAAGAGGTTAGTAGTTCTATAATATTAAGTAGTCGTTTGGTAGCTGGCTAGATTTATGGATGTATTATTAATACATGAATTAGTTACTGTCACCCTCTTAATGAAAATCTTGTTTATAGTTCAATTTTTTTAACCCTGCCTTCAGTGGCGGATCTAGGATTTTCATTAAGGGGTTTGGAAAAATAAAGAGTAGTGCCTGATATTTGGTCTTGGAATCTCAACCATTTAAGTCAACCTCTAATCTTACATTAGGAAGTTCAAAATCAATATATAAACATAAAAATTCTTTAAAATACCTTAAATATCGCCAAACAAATTCGTATGGTCTCTTCTATGGTCGCAATGTTGGAAAATAAGTTGTTATGGTTTCATGTGAATGAATGGATTCGAAGTCTTTTCAATTTCCTCTTTAAGTTTTTACTTGTACTAAGAGACATATGTGTTTTGTGATATTGTATCTAAAACATGAAAAAGTTGAGTTTGGTAAATCAATTATATATTATATGAGAACAATGCTAAATTATTTCATGGAATTGAATGTTGGACATCTAAAGAGAATCATATTATTGAAAAGAATGTTGTGCATAGTATTAGAAATATTAAAGGATAACTGATAAAATCTCATTAGCTTAGGAGCTAATTTCTTAGACATACGCTAGTTTGTAGTATTACAAATCTTACCAGAATTAATTGTGCACAACCCGGCTATATGGATTCATGGCATTCACATTGGTTTATGAATTATGATTGGGCTAAAGTCTACAAATTTGGAACTCCTTCTAAGGAGATCAACTTCATGAGCTTCAATTTGGGCCAAAGATTTAACCAACATTCTTGAGTCTCCCGTTGACGAAGACAAACATACAGATAAGGGGTGTTAAATGAGCGGGTTGAACTGAATTTGAAAAGGTTTTATGAGTTTGAGTTAATGCATTTTGGTTTGTGTGCAAGAAAGAAATTCCTTGAATTAAGAATGCTTTGAGAGTTTAAAGATTTTGTTGGTCTTATTAGAATCTGTACACACTCGGTTGCGGTAGAATGATTGAAGTTTCTTCGACCTTAATTAAAAGTTTTGAATTTGAAATTTATGAATGGAAAAAATCATTTTGTTTTTGTTGCTTCCAAAATAAGCCTTGTGCAATTCGAATTTAGTCCGATCTCAATACAGATATCGATAACTGAACAAAAACTGAAAAGAAAAAAAGAGAGTATGTATACACTGCCGAAACCATTGAATTTGTTAACGCAAAGTACGTGTGTGAAATAAACGTATTTAATTAGAGCAGAGCTAGGGGCGCAAGGGGTTCATTCGAATTTGTTTCGTAGAAAAATTATTTACTATGTATATACACTATATGTTTTTTTTTAAAAAAAATAGTGGTTATTTATTTTTTAATATATTTTGAATCACTTTAGCTAAAATTTTGATTCTACCACTAAAAGTGAAATTAAAATTTTGAATTTTAAAACGATAAATTTAAGAATCAATATGTGCAAATTGATAAATTTATTCGATCGAAATTGTATTTGAGCTTCTCCTTTTGCCTCTCTGCCTAACATTTTTTAAAGTGATTAAAGAAGATTGATTTGACATTAAGATGGAAAAGAACATGAATTTGCTAGGAAAATACACATTAATTTCCTAATGACATCCACATCAAGTGATAATAAAATCACATAAATATCCAAAAATGTATGTCCTACTTATTTGTCAAATCCATTGTATTCATCTCTATCTCATTTTTAAAAATGATTATTTAGTGTCACTACCAACCAAATTAACAAAAGATTGTACTTATCATTAATAACTAAAGCAAAGTTTGTTCATACATCCTTACTACAAGATACTTTAATTGTAATAGATTTTCTTTTTATGTCTAAATAATATTTTAGCAGTAATTGAGTTAATTAATTAATATTATTATATTTAAAGTTACTAAAATGCTTAATAACATTTATATCGAGTGTTTATCGATGATTATATAATATAATATAATAGTAATTATATTATTACTGCGAAAAAAAATGTTTGCTATAGTGCATATTTCCAAAATTTGAAATAATATTGGATATTAAATAAGAAAGTATGTGATGCTAGATATTAAAACTTCCCAAAAACTAATCCATAAACAGTTTTTGAATTTTTGAGTTTTTCACTTATAAAACTATTATTGTTTTTTTAAGTAAAATATATATCAAAATATAACTTCAAATTTCAAAATATAACTTTAGAAACTCAAATTTTCAAATTTCAAGTTCATAATTTATACTCAAACGAGTTTGTTTATCAAATTAGTCTAACATTTTCTTAGAATTTTTCAAGTTTTTTGAATTGTGTTTTCATTCAAAATACAAATTCACTTTTCAAATACCCTATTTGTAGGTAACTTCAACACTATTTTTTTTCTTCAAATGTCAATCAATTATCTAAACGTATTTTATATTTCACATCTAAACGTGTTTTATATTTCACAACTAGTAAAATTCTTATAAAACATATAACCTTAGAATTACAAAATTAGAAAAATGAAGAGGTAATATTATTGTTTAAAAAAAAAGTTCCAATAAAATTGAAAATTTTATCAATAATGTTCATGAATTTCACATTTTAAGAACTATTATCACCTATGTCAAACACAGTAGCTCAACTAATAATTATTTCTTTTTTCTCTTGAATTATCATTATCTACTCAATTAGGTGTTTTTTTAATGTATATATGATGATGATTTAAATAAAAAAAAAAGAGAACTACTGATAATTAAAATGTGAAAATCATTTTAAAGAAAATTAAATATATTTTTAACCGCCATCTCCAAAATTAATGTATTAGAGAAGTGAACGTTCGTTGTGCAAGTTGTATGCCTTAAACTATTCAATTTGGAATATGCTACATTATGCTAGCTTCTTTTCAAGACTATATAAATCTTATAATAGTAAGACCAAGATATTAATGATTCACATAATTTAGTTTAAGCAAAAGCATATTATCTAATCAGACTGCATAATCTATCATTCAACCCCACATTAAGGCACCAATAAAATGATGAGTTGACTTATACATACATATTATCAAGTGAAACTAACATTTGACCAACATTGAAGTATGTTTTCAAATTTTTATACAAAAGAAGTAAAAATTCAGGTAGGTTAAGAAAAAATTGATTGATAATTAACGTATAAAACTCGTAAAAAGTGATAGTTTAAATATGTTTTTTACCAATAACACTTAAAAAGAAAAATATTAGGCCATTGGAGTTGACTTGATTTTCCAACTAAACACAACAATAATTTGAAGAGCCAATGGTGGTTAGCACATAAAAAGAAAATATTAAGAGTCTTCTAGAGGAGAATTAATGTGGACCTTTTTTTTTTAATTAATAAGATTCGAATAATATTTGATTATATTCCAATAACATCCTCAATATTCAACAAAAATATTATATATATACCATACCATATAACTTCCAAGATTTGCTTAGAAAAAAGAATTGTTTTCTAATGCACAATTAATATATGGCTGCTGAAGAAGTACTACTCCTCAAGCTCTTTGATACTTATTGGTTTGAACAAGAAATATTATTTTCCAACACACATAAATTCAAGAAACTATTTCAAGAAAATCCTCATGAAATTCAAGAATCATCAAATCTCTTAGGTCGATCACAAAGTGATTGCTCTTCAAAAATATCGTCAGATGTATGTCAGATCATTCAAAAGCAGAATATTTTTGAAGGATCAAATACAAGTCCGAGTTTTAGTCTACTTGGGAACTCTCCAACTTCTGTTATTATCACACATAACAGAGTTGCACAAGAAGTAAAAGTAAAGGCTAGAAATGGATTTAAGGGAATTATTCGAATTCGGAGAAGCTCATCGGAGCTTGAACTTGAGGAATTAAAGGGGTTTATGGATTTAGGATTTGAGTTTAGTGAAGAAGATAAGAATTCAAGTTTGGTTAGAATTGTTCCTGGATTGGAGAAATGGGGAATTGTTGATGAAAATGTTAGAAAAAAGGATATTGTTCATAAAAGGCCTTATCTTTCTGAAGCATGGAAGATTCTTGAAAAAAGAAAAATGAGTAAAAAATTGTTGAAATGGAGATTTCCAACTATGAAAAATGATATGAATATGAAACATAATCTTAGATTTTGGGCTCAAACTGTTGCATCAACTTTCAAATGAAAAAAAAAAAAAACATAAACATTGTTTGTGCTTCTTTTCTATGATTTCATCATTTGCTTCTTTATGTTTGTTTGTAGTTTGGTACACATTTTGTGGCCTAATTGGGCTTGTTGCAACTGTAAAAATATAGCTTAATTCTTCTTGTGCAAAGATTCTACATACTACTCATGTCTTTGCATTTTTCTTTTCTTTTAGTAACCGTGGTGTCTGTGGTTAGCTTTCGTGCACCTTGAGGATATTATTTACCTCTTATCAGCAATCGTTAGTTCTGTCCAACAAGGCTAGGAGAAGTAGAAAGAAATCACTTAGTATTTTTGCTTTGGCATAATGCATAAATATGACTTTTAACTTGATGAGATTTGGCAACTATGATCTTAAACTTTAGATGTGCACAAGTAGACACTTAAACTTGTATAAAATTGAGAAAATGGACACATTTGTCCTACATGACACCCTACGTGGCAATTTTGTGTCCTACATGGCGATCTACGTGTATTATGTCATGTAAGACACTTGTGTCTACTTGTTCAATTTTATATAAATTTTAAGTGTCTACCTGTTTATATTCAAAGTAGGAGGGCAAAGTTGTTCGTTGAAGCCAAGTTAAGGGTCATGTTTATGTATTATATTTTATGTCTTTATTGGAATTTGAACATGATAAATTATGATTATCTGCCTACTTTATTGATCGGTCTTACCCTTAGGTGTTACTCATGTCTTGTATCTTGATGATTACTTGTGAAAATACCTCAAAGTTCAAAGTTGAATGACCGTTGTTATTGAGACATTTCAAATTTCAGAAATACTCTTAACCTGATGAAATATTATCTGTTTTGAATCTATTTCTCACGTAGAACTTTGTTCATACTACCTAAAAAATCTCCCTCTTAAACTACATATATTGTCCCACCATTGTTCAGAGGCTAATTTGAAGATTTAACTGTGTACCACCATATCAATCGACTACTTTTGGCCTACTATTTGTTTAGTCCTGATACGAGTTGTTCGGTCAAAGTGGCTCAACAATACTCTTAACATAGTATGATTAATGATATTGTCTGCTTTAAACTACGTTCACTCATGCAATTTCTTCGAAAGACCTCATATCATTAAGTTATGAGTACTTCTTTTTGTTTTCTATTTTCATACGAGGCTTTATTTACACACACAAACATCATTAAGGTTTGATGATTCTTGAATTTCTTGAAATTGATGTATTATATAAGGACATAAATAAATTATTCATATCAACAATTGAACGAAGGCAAAAAATCAACTTCTGTCCTATATAAAATTAAGATAAATACATTGATACTGGAGTATATATCATTAATATAATTTAACTGATTATGTCCAAGTCATCACTCTTAATTTATTACTCTTCAAATATTGAAACTTTTATAGATGGTCAACAAGCACTTTGCTAGATTTTGGTTTGAAGCTCATATTATTATAATTAAAGCAACCCCCCAAAATCCAAAAATGTGAAAGTGATAAAGGAGCAACTTACAAGGAATACCACTAAGAAAAAGATTTGGTGACGTTATTATAAGCAAATTAAATCACCATTTGAGTATATAAAAATGTAAATTATTTGCTGCCTCAACAACCAGGGCACTAGAAAATTAATTTCTTATTAGTTGATAATCACAATATTCCAACTAGTCCAATTCAAATTTGATAATTAACTAAGCAAATCTCTAAGATAGAGAGGTAGGTAACCAATATACACTTTGACTAGAGAAAATATCTCATATAGTATGTTTTGTAAAGTCAATATATACCATAAAATAAATGGAAAAAATACAACTAAAATATTTTTATTAGTTTGATTAGTTAAGACTTGAGAAAAACTGATGTGTTCTGCTTCTTATAGAATTGCACAACAGGAAACTAACACAAAAAAGGATTATATTAAAGATTGAATTGGTCTCATAAACCAAAAATGAAAACAAGCATACTGTGCCAAATAACAGCAACTCTTGAAAACTATTCAATTCTAGGAGTAACTAGACTTGGGTCTACAAAATGCATAAACATAAAACTTGCTATCACATAAACTGATCCAGCAGTCGGCTCTCGACTTACTGGATGTTTGAGGATTTGTTAAGGATAACACCTTCATATTTGACCTGAAACCACTTCATTGAGTCCTCCTTTGTGACCCTGTGTTGGATCCCAACCCGAGACTTGCACCTACGACGTCTAGCAACACGGTATCCTGGGCGTTCCAGGACAACATAGAAATCCATACCATAGATACCAGTTGAAGGATCATACCTTTAACACAAAGGAATAGTATGTCAATGATTTATAAGAGCACAACAATCCAAAGATACTATCATGAGTTCATGACCAGCTGATATAACCTCATATAGTAACATCTATTCCATGTAAACTCATGGAAGAAGCAACTACACTTCTAGAAGATGATCAACCGGTAAATATGTGAACGCGCATGAGTAATTGTTTTGGCATAATAAAAGCTAGCAGCACCTCCTAAGATAAATATGTAGGATTAAGAAGTAGTGCGAATAACGAATTAAAGCAAGATCTCAGTAACATGCTTACTTGATTCCAAGATCAATGTGCTCCTGAATACCAAATCCAAAGCATCCAGTTTCACTGAAGTTCCTTCTCAACAACTCATACTCCTTGACCTTCAATCCACTCTCAAGGAGCTGCATAGCTTTCTCCCCTCTGACAGTGACGTAACAGGCGATCTTTTCATTACGTCTGATTCCAAAGGAACGGACAGTATACCTAGCTGTCAATGGGAATAAAGAAAGCACATGAAAACATGAAACAGCAACCAATGCAAAATAAGATGATGTGTAACAAGTTAAAAGACAAACAACACCAAACCATACATTTCACGAATCATTGCATTAAACAGAAGTACAAAGTACCCCGTATCAATGTAATATAAATGAGGAATTATATGCATAACTTGTAGCACCAAGTTAAGCAAGTTCCAATTATTTCAAATTGTTACACAAAATTGACAAACTAAGAGCACTCATAAGTTCATACTAAATCCACATTACTTAGAAACTCTCTTTTTTCCCTGGTTGAGTAACACCTTCAGCTCGTTATCTATATTCCTACGAAAACAAATTAAATCCAAACTTCAACAAATCACCAAAATCAAACAGCTCAAACACCAATAGTCAGACTCCATATATAAGCAAATATTCAAGCTTTGACACAAATAAAGCTCGAAGAACCGAAAATCATGTTCGATAAAATGTGCATAAGGAACTGAAACCAGTCATAACATACAAAATAAATAAAGAATGCAATTCAAAAGCATACCTTTGGAGAAAACAGGACTTTGGCCACTGAGTTGCTCCAATACCTAAAAATACAATAAATCACACATTCAATTAGCTATCTACACTTCAATCCTAAAACTAATCCAAATCTTACTCAGATTCATTTCATTCTAATACTAATTCATCTTTTGCAGCAAATTAGGGATTCACACCTTTGCAGCTCTGGTGAGACGATCTCCACTTTCACCAACGGAGATATTGAGTACGAGCTTCTGGACTTTGATATCCCTCATTGGATTGCTCAATTTCTTCTCTGAAGCCTAATCACAAAAAAAAAAAAAAAAAAAAAAAACAGAGATTACATTAGATTTCAAACATTTATATGCAAAAAAGAAACAAAATTCATCGAAAATGGAAGGCATTGAGAGCTACCATGGCGGCCGGAGTTTAGGGTTCACACACAGAGAGAGGAAGAAGAGAAGAGTGAGAGAAACCCTAGTTTGATCTAACTGTATATATATGTGTTGTGTGTATGCGCTGTGTTGCTTAATTCTGAACGTAGGGGTATTTTCGGAATGAGGTTTAATTTTATGCTATTTTGTGTTGTACTCTTTGTTTTATTACATGAACATTTTCCTCTACTTTTTATGGGTACCAAAGATTAAATACAAATGAGTATATTTATTTATTTCCGAAACATAAAAAACCAGTATTTGATTATGCAAATTTTTAAATTGGCTTTGGAATTTAAAAGTATCTGTTATGAAACTATATGAAATTAGAAGAAGAAACTAGAGAGAAAAGAAGAGAAGACTTATTATTTCTCTTGATGAATATTCAGGATTCAGAGATCTTTCACCAATCTTATTTACAAGGAAGGAAAACCCTTTATTTATAGGGAAAACCTTACTTGGTCCCCAAGTAGGATTCCTAATAATATCTTACTAGGACTCCACATAATTAGACATTCACCATAACACAAATATGTTTATAACAGTATCCTATATTTTTGTTTTCATTTTCATCATAATTTTATTTATTTATTTCAAAATGATCTTATTTAGATTAGATTTCATAATTTTTAAGAAATAGTTTGAAAAACCTACCAAAACACAACTTTAATTTCATTTTCAAGTCTTTTAACTTCAAAATTTTCAAATAAAATGAAAGAAGTTTGTAATAACGTATAGTAACTGATATTATCTTTTAACTTTATCTATTTTGTGAAATTCAATTTTTGAAAATAAATTTGATCGTCTGTTGTAGGTGATTTTTCCAGTTTTTAGAAATTTGGAAGTACAAACCATATTTTTAAAAAGTACATTCAAATATAAATATATTTTTTGCAAAAAAAAAAAAGGCAAACAGAACTCCAATTTTAATTCTATACTATAAAAAAAAAACTAAATAACTAACTTTATTCACAGAATATTTTTAAAATTTAATACTCTGTTTAGACGGTATATTTATTTGTTGTTCAATAAAATTTTAATTGTTTGATTTGACTGTGTTTGTTAATATATTATAATTTATAAAATTTACTACATTATAAAATAATACAAGGTAAATTGTAAATTAATATATTTTGAAATATAATATATAAGTTTATTAAAATTATACATAATATAAGGTAAAGTGTAAATTAATATATTTTGAAATATAATTTATAAATTTATTAAATTACAAATAATATAGGTAAAATGTAAATTAATGTTTTGAAACATTTTTAAAAAAGAAATTAAAAATTGAAACACACCAGTTCCATAAAATAGGAATAATAACTAATAGAATGATAAAAACTAATAGATATAATAACGATACAATAATAAAATTAGAAACAATACAATAATAAAATTAGTCCATAGAATAGAATGATAAAAACAGTGTAAGTGGATATTGTACGCATGGCTCAGTGTAACACTGAATTTATGGTTTTATGGTAACATACACATAATATTGTTACTTCCCATATACTCCCTCCGCTCGGATTTGCCGAAATAAATTCAAACTTAATTTGTTATATTGGGCTTATTGAAAATTAATTTAACTAAATTTTAAAAGTAAATTAGACCGCACTAACTAATATTTTAATTAAAAAAATAAATATTCTGAAACTATATAAAAAATATATAAATTACAATTTTTTTTCATATTAATATATGATAGAAAATTACATTAATATATGATAGAAAATTACATTTTAAAATGTTAGATCAATGGTAAAAATAGAAACCATGTCTGGACTTATTTATCATATTAAGCTTATCAAAATTAATTTAACTAATTTTCAAAAATAAATAAATCGCATCAATTTATATTTTAAATAAAAATATTAAATATTCTAAAACTATATAAAAATAATATAAATTACAATTACAATTTTTTTTCATATTAAGTTCATCTTAATCAAAGTTTTTATAATGAAGTTCAAGTTTTTATAAATTTTAACTCTAAAAATAAAAATCAAATAATAAAAACGACAAACCGGACAGAAAAGTTAACGTCCCAAAGGACGAGATAAGCATAGAAACTGCACTCACATAAACTATAGAATATTATTAAATTACAAACAACAAAAAAAAAAAACAGAACACTGAGCATTACAAAAAAGAAAACTAACAACAAACACTGCATACAGAAAACGTTTGCAAAAAGCAAAAATAAAATAAAAGTGCATATTTCACCACATTATTTCCCTAGAAACCCCAAACTAATTAAGCTCTAACATCAAGTCCTAGCACTTTCTTTCGTTTCTTGTGCTTTGCTCTGTATTGCTTGTCCAGCCTCCTTAGTCTTCTGTCCCACTTGCGCCGCTGCTTCTGCTGCTCGCTCCTGAATTCGCCTTTTCGTATAATCCAATTGCTCCATCGTTGTCCTTCCCTGTTTAAAGTAATTCACAATCCATGACAGCGATGATAAACCCGTCAATCCAAATGCACCTAAATTAGACAACACCCAATCAGAATCATACTCGTGTCAATCAAAAACAAAAACATATCTGTCAAATTAGATCTTAGACCTAATTCACCGCTTGGAGCTTGAAGAGAGGAGGATTGTTAAATCCTTATAAAAAGTCCACTCTCTCATTAACCATCAGAATTTTTGTCATTTTTTAACACCCACCTCCCCGTGGGTAGCATCTAAAACATGAACATCGATGAGCAATTTTGATTTGATTTCCGAAGGCCTTATGAGACGGACTATACTCTGATACCATGTTAAATTATATCTTTAACCAAAAATTTTGCTCAAGATTTTGAACAAAAGAGAAGAAGATTGATCAAACCTTCTAAGAAATAAAGTCAAAATCATTTCATTAACCAACGATAATCACTGATGTAAGAGTTCCATCTTTTGTAAAGATAAATAGAAAGAGAGTATAAATTAATTAACCTGAAGTTAAGAAACCAGTGACTGCGAGTGCAACGGTAAGAGCAGCAGGTACGAGCACAGGGCTAAATAGAAGAAAAACAGGGGTAGCAACAGTAAGTCCAATAATAGTTCCGAGCAGAGTAAGTCCTGCAAGGCCAAGAAGAATACCACCGACTGGAACAAGCGTAACAACAGCTAAAACTTGGCTAGTTGAAGGACCCTTATGAGGAAGAAGTGTACTTATACCACCTTCATAACGACTTGAAGGATGAACTTGAACTTGATGGGGATACTGAGTACGATCTCGATCAGCCATAGTTAAATAACACAGATGAAGATATGATAGAATTAAGAGAATTTTTGTGTTTGTTGTATAGAGAAAGTATTGTAGTAATGGAGACTATTGATGAGGTGTTAGTTTTAAAGGAGTGGAGAAAAGGGTACGTGTTACAATGTTAGAGTAATAGGCTTGCATGAATAACATGTTGCACTATAGTTGTAACTTGTAAGTATACATAAATATATATATATATATATATATATATATATATATATATATATATATATTATATATATATATATATTTTTTATATAATAAGATGAGAGAAAAGTGATTATTAAAAAAATAAAAAAGTGTTGCTAGCTGGCGACACTTCAAAGTTTCGTAGATTTTAAAAGCTAATTCGCTACCTCATTTGTTTTATTAGTTTTTTTTAAAAAAAAAAAATATAATCTTTTTTTCCATTTTTCCGTAATATATAGTGAAATCTTAATTTTTTAATTATCATTGATTTTTATGATTTTGTTATGTGAAAAATTGTATATAATAGCAAATTAATAATCTAAATTAAATGGAATAGCTAGGATTTGATTTAATTATGCTCCATAGCAAATATTAGCTAAAATTTATCAGCGTCTCTCTCCCAAAAATCTCGCTCGCCACTCTCCATTCTCGCTCGCCTCTCTCGCTTTATACACAGAAGTGTATAATTCTGTTTCTGTTTTGTATAAAGCGAGAGAAAATTGTATATACACATGCAAAAATATATATCTTCGTGTTATACACTTAATTATACAATTTACAAACATTTTACTTCAAATATTGCAGAGAAAAAGGCCAACGAATTATACAATTGTGAATTATACAATTGCAGTGAAATACAATTTTCTCTAACTTTATACAACAGAAGTGTATATATTGTGTTTCTATTTTTGTATAAAGCGAGAAAAACATATATCTTCTTGCTATACACTTATAATTATGCAATATACATACATTTTAATTCGATTCAACTGTATGCAAAATAAATTATACAATTGCAGCGAAATAGGCCAGCGAATTATACAATTTAGGCCAGTGAATTATACAATTGTATATGTATAGCAAATTATACAGTTTTATGTTTGCTATGGAGCGCAATTATGCAAAGTTTGCTATAGCATACAAATATGAATTTTTTGTTTGCTATATGTGAAAGTTACCCTTTTGTTATATGTCTCAAAATCATCATATTTTATTTAACTATTTAAAAGTAATATTCATAAAAAATAATATTTATACTATAATACTTGTAAGTTTATTAATTATTTTCTTTTAGGGTTAGGGGATAAATTGTATAGAAGTAAACAAATATGGTTAGGATTTTACTTTGATCCAACAATTAATTTTAAACTATGGCATGTGTCTCTAATCTAAGCTAAGCTAGCGTTTGTCGTAGATTTCCAAACATTCTTAACAAATATTATTTGAGTAAAATTTCACCATCTGTTTGATCATAGTATTTGAGAAATATATTTTACTTTTCTAGAAAAATATGATTTGTACCCATATATTTTAAAAACTATCAAAACTAACCATAAGTTTGTATTACAAATCAATTGAATCTTCGTTCCAACAATAACAAATAGTGTCCGTGACATTAGAGCAATGTGATAATTTGAAGTGAGTGCAACAAACATCATTCTGTAGATCGTAAAATAGACAAAGCAAATGACTTTGTTATCCTGAGCCGATTGTTCATCATTTTCATCAATAATCATATCATCATTTAAAATTCACTGAATATTTCATCACTACTTTGGTGTTAACGTAAAAAATTATGTAATACAACGCAAGTAACAACTATAGAGGATGTTTTTGTAAATGATAAAACTTTGAGGTAAAATTTCAATTTTAAAAAAATCCTAAATAATAAGATTTGACCCAAATACTAGAAAAAAATTAGTATTTGAAAATTTTAGATATTTGCCAAAAATATTTGTCAAGAATGGCAAAGTGTATGAACAAATGCTATTTGCCAAATTTTTCCCCAAATATTATTTGAAAAATCTATGACCAAACAGACCTTAAACTTGGAAAAATGGAAAGAAGAAAATAAAAAGAAGTCGGTGCAATTTGATCATTGTGATTATCTCTTTTACTTTCATGGAAACATTTGTTTTGGTTCGTATTTAGAAAAATGACTTTTTCCATAGTTTTTTTAATTTTAATTTATCACGTGATATATTTAAAATTAAGATTAAATATATATTTTGCACATTGTGTCAAGTTAAAAATGAATTAAACAAATTAAAATACATGAAATATCTTATTTAGATTTAAAAATTACGTCAAAAACATATAAGTCCATCATAATAAACCTAAGAGAAAAATTAATTGTTTGATATTTCAATAAAATAATTGATGATAATTCAGATAAGATCTCATCTGAATCGTTCAAGGGATGAAACATGAAAAATTGAAATGTATTAAATGTGCTTTTAATCACCAAACTCTTGTTTGTACAATTATAGTATTTCAATAAAATAATTGATGATAATTCATATAAGATCTCATCTGAATCGTTCTAGGGATGAAACATGAAAAATTGAAATGTATTAAATGTGCTTTTAATCACCAAACTCTTGTTTGTATAATTATATATCGATATATATATATATATATATATATATATCGATATATATATATATATATATATATATAATATATATATATATATATATATATATATTGATCATCAACTCTTATATAATATATGTATATGTATAATATATACAGCCTAATGTATAGTATGGCACATGTTTCACATTTAGTAAGCATATCCACACAACATTTCCACTTTTTTCCCATATATTTTAAAAACTATCAAAACTAACCATAAGTTTGTATTACAAGTCAATTTAATCTTCGTTACAACAATAACAAAAATGTCTATGACATTAGAGCAATGTGGTAATTTGAAGTGAGTGCAACAAACATCATTCTGTAGAATAGACAAAGCAAATGACTTTGTTATCCTGAGCCGATTGTTCATCATTTTCATCAATAGTCATATCATCATTTAACATTCACTGAATATTTCATCACTACTTTGGTGATAACGTAAAAAATTATGTAATACAACACAAGCAACAACTATAGAGGATATTTTTGTAAACGATAAAAGTTTGAGGTAAAATTTCAATTTTTAAAAGATCCTAAATAATGAGATTTGACCCCAATACAAGAAAAAAATAGTATTTAAAAATTTGAGCTATTTATCAAAAATATTTGTCAAATAATGACAAAGTGTGAACAAATGCTATTTGCCAATTTTTTTTTTAAAATATTATTTGAAAAATCTATGGCCAAACAAGCCTTAAAACTTGGAAAAATAGAAAGAAGAAAAATGAAAAGGAATCGATGCAATTTGATCATTGTGATTATCTCTTTACTTTCATGAAAACATTTGTTTTGGTTCGTATTTAGAAAAATGACTTTTTTCATAGTTTTTTTAATTTTAATTTATCACGTGATATATTTAAAATTAAGATTAAATATATATTTTGCACATTGTGTCAAGTTAAAAATGAATTAAACAAATTAAAATACATGAAATATCTTATTTAGATTTAAAAATTACATCAAAAACATATAAGTCCATCATAATAAACCTAAGAGAAAAATTAATTGTTTGATATTTCAATAAAATAATTGATGATAATTCGGATAATATCTCATCTGAATCGTTCTAGGGACGAAACATGAAAAATTGAAATGTATTAAACGTGCTTTTAATCACCAAACTCTTGTTTGTATAATTACATATACATATATCTATCATCAACTCTTATATAATATATGTATATGTATAATATATACAGCCTAATGTATAGTATGGCACATGTTTCACATTTAGTAAGCATATCCACACAATTTTTCCTTCAAAACACACATTATGTGGGAAATTTGTTTGGCTCACTAGATATTACGACGTTCACAACAATTTACTAAATAACTACTAAAATTTGATCGCAAATTCAATTATTATTATTATATATAATCTCTAAATTATTAATAAAAATTCATAAACTTGAAATCTTAAATCTGTTTCGGTCTAGCAATCCCACCATCTAACAAAACTCACATGTACTCTTATCTCATAACATGTGGAGGAAAATAGAACAAATTTCTTCTTAAATCCTTGTTACATTATCTTCTTCTTCTATACCAAACAACTAGTTTATCATCAAAAATGGAAAAAGAACCAACATGGCATGAACTTTTAGGGAGCAAAGATTGGGATGGCCTCCTTCAACCTCTAAATCTCCCTCTCCGGCGTCTAATTCTCCGGTGCGGTGACTTTTGTCAAGCTACTTACGATGCTTTCAACAATGACCAAAATTCCAAGTATTGTGGCACCAGTCGTTATGGTAAAAGTTCATTTTTCGACAAAGTCATGTTAGAATCCTCTACCGATTATAAAATATATTGCTTCCTCTATGCTACTGCTAAAATAGGTGCACTCGAAGCCATTTTCCTCCACTCTCTGTCTCGCGAATCGTGGGACAGAGAGTCTAATTGGATCGGCTATATAGCCATTACGACTGATGAAGTCAGTCGTAAACTAGGACGTAGGGAAGTGTACGTTGTGTTTCGTGGCACGAGTAGGAATTATGAATGGATCAACGTTTTAGGTGCTCGTCCTGATTCAGCTGACTCTCTTCTTCATCCTAAGTCTCTCCAAAAAGGCATTAACAACAAGAACGATGAGGATGAGGATGAGGACGAGGACGAGATCAAAGTAATGGATGGGTGGCTTAAGATTTACGTCTCAAGTAACCCGAAGTCGTCTTTCACGAGACTAAGTGCAAGAGAACAACTTCAAGCAAAGATTGAAAAGTTAAGAAATGAGTATAAAGATGAGAATTTGAGTATAACTTTTACAGGGCATAGTCTTGGTGCTAGCTTAGCTGTTTTAGCATCATTTGATGTGGTTGAAAATGGTGTGCCAGTTGATATTCCAGTATCTGCAATTGTATTTGGTAGTCCACAAGTTGGGAACAAGGCATTCAATGAAAGAATCAAGAAATTCTCAAACTTGAATATCTTACATGTTAAGAACAAGATTGATCTCATTACCCTTTACCCAAGTGCTCTATTTGGGTATGTCAATTCAGGTATTGAAGGAAAAGATCATTACAATTTTGAGTTAGATTTCTCATATCGTCACACTCAACTAACAGTTATTATATCAGAAAGTCACTTTCTTTGTTGAAAAATTTTGAATCAACTAATAGCAGTTGAGTGACCATATGAGAAATCAACGCTTACAATTCTCTACTAACTTTATGCTATAAGAGAATAGGTTAAGGTCCATATGTTTATACTGGTGAAGACTACAGAATATGTTCAATTAGAATCATAAAAGTATTACTAGATAATCTTATGTAGACATGAATAAATTAAATCCTACATAAATAAGATTTCCTACAACTTTGATGATTCTTCAACAGGTATAGAGCTAGTCATCGATAGCAGAAAGTCTCCGAGTTTAAAGAATTCAAAAGACATGGGCGATTGGCACAACTTGCAGGGGATGTTACATGTTGTGGCGGGATGGAACGGGGAAGATAAGAAGTTTGAGTTGAAAGTGAAGAGGAGTGTAGCTTTGGTGAACAAGTCATCGTCATTTTTGAAAGATGACTACTTGATTCCAGGGTCATGGTGGATTGAGAAGAATAAAGGAATGGTTTTTGATAAAAATGGAGAGTGGATTTTGGCACCACCTTCAGACGAGGACCTTCCAGTCCCTGAGTATTGAATTTTTTATATTGCTTTGGTCTTGTCAAATGTAAATGTATAATTTTCACCAATCTAGTATTGTGCTAGTGTTGGAAGCACTACAAGATTGATTCTTGTAGTGATAAAATAATTAAGTTGTGGTTTATGTGATCTATAGGTCATGGTTCGAACCATAGAAGCAGTCATTAATGTTTATATTAGGATAGATTTGTCAACATTACACCTTAATCTATGTTTATTCTATTTCATCTCTAAATTACTCTCAAATTAATCTAGTCTAAAACCCCAAATCCGAACAGGCTGATTACAAAAGTCATTGGATGAGGGTGAAACTAACTAGGATATGAACACAATACAAAAGAATTGCAAGTCTTTTGTCATTGGAAAAAAAAAAAAAGTACAACCACTTACATATTGAAACAACCATAGATGTTCCTTGTTATTTGATGAAATAATTAAAAGAAGGGAAAATTGTATATAATAGCAAATTAATAACCTAAAATAAATGAAGTAGCTAGGGTTTGATTTAATTGTGCTCCATAGCAAACGTTAGCTAAAATTTGTCAGCGTCTCTCTCCCAGAAATCTCGCTCGCCACTCTCCGTTCTCGCTCACCTCTCTCGCTTTATATACAGAAGTGTATAATTCTGTTTCTGTTTTGTATAAAGCGAGAGAAAATTGTATATACACATGCAAAAATATATATCTTCGTGTTATACACTTAATTATACAATTTACAAACATTTTACTTCAAATATTGCAGAGAAAAAGACCAACGAATTATACAATCGTGAATTATACAATTGCAGTGAAATACAATTTTCTCTAGCTTTATACAACAGAAGTGTATATATTGTGTTTCTTCTTTTGTATAAAGCGAGAGAAAAACATAAATCTTCTTGCTATACACTTATAATTATGCAATATATACATTTTAATTCGATTCAACTGCATGCAAAGCAAATTTTATAAAAATATTGCAGCGAAATAGGCAACGAATTATACAATTGTGCATTATACAATCGCAGTGAAATAGGATAGCGAATTATAAAATTGCAGCGAAATAGGCCAGTGAATTATACAATTTAGGCCAGCAAATTATACAATTTAGGCCAGCGAATTATACAATTTAGGCCAGCGAATTATACAGTTTTATGTTTGCTATGGAGCGAAATTATGCAAACTTTGCTACAACATACAAATATGAATTTTTTGTTTGCTATATGTAAAAGTTGCCCTTAAAAGAAAGCAGAAGGTATCAACATCGACTGATAACTAATGTTGGCACGACTTTTCACTTAAACACCTCAAGTAAGCCTAGTACATTTTAAACACTCGTAGCCCGTAGGAGGCCTTCACTGTGTCATTTTGGCATGTGTGATACGAATTTTGAGAATTCCTATTCTTCCGTTCTTTTGGAAAATATGATTAATCCTTCTACTTCCTCATGAATAAGAACTATTGCACTGTCAAAATATGTAATTTTTTTGGGGTCTCGCGAATAATGATAGATGCACTTGAGTGAGACTCTACATCAGTTGGAACTCCGAAATGGATGGCTACAAGTTAGCTTGTACGTACCATTTTCGATGAGATATCAAGATAAAGACGTACCTGAAGGACCTTTGGCAAATCAATTGTAGATGTTGATACCAGAGGCCTATGTAGACCTCCTGTGTTCCGTCGTTATCTTTTTTTATGCAGACTGCTGAACCAAGCTGAATGAAAGACGTTCACACGACAGCAAGACTGAACACTCACTCTACTGGTGAAATCTCTTTCATTTCAGAGACACACAGTATTAGAAGCATAATACAAAAATGCTCATCCTTTGCGGATCAAAAGTAGAGTTCATACATCCATTTTCACTCAAATTACACCCAAAGTTGATCATATTTTTTATTCAAAATGCGTAATTTAACTGATGTGTAAAACTATACAGAAGATCTGGATATTAAATATGACAACACTACTATTGTAGGAATATAATCTATGACAACAGGGGCATATACGGAAGTTGCATAACAGTACCTGTTCCTTGAATGAATCAGGAATAAAACCTTAGATAATGGAAATTGAACAATGTAATATGTTCCTTGCATCAATCACAAATCTGTCGTCTGTTTAGAGCCGCTTCAAAGCGGCTCAAGGAGTCTGACCTCATTTCTGTACTCATGTCATTCTCTGGTGCCGGATAGTAATCTTCTCTCAGCTGTACATCTCGTAGGTTTGGGATTCTAAGCAGGAACATCATGAAATGTTCATGTGCCGTTCCATGGATGAACAACTTTCTGAGTGTGATGCATTCTTGGAGCAGCCCAGCTGCTGGTAGGGATAGACTCCTTTGATTAACATCTCTATCTTGTGGTGGCCAGTAATCAAGCTCCCTGAGATTCAAAGTTCCAATACCAAAGAGATAAAACCGTTCCCACAAGCTCAAATCCATCTGCCCCGATGGGGCAGTGTGTGCGTAACCTATGATATCTCCACAATCCAAATGCATCTTCACAAGTTTATGGTACCGCAAAAGGGTGCTCAATCCAAATGCCCTCTCTGAAGGTTTTGACCATAGCCTGCAATCTCCTTCCACTCTAATCTTGATCTCCTCCAAGTTAGGACAATGTTCAAGACCTGCAGCTGCTAAAGGAGTTAAAAGATCACCGACACCAATCCAAAGTGAGAGATATTGCAGCCGGTCCCATGTCCGTCCACCAAAACCATTCCCATGGCCATTGTCTTCCATGCAAACACTATTAAGATCATAACCGTACTTGCATCGTTTATTCCTGTTAAACATGATATCATCATCCATGGATCCAAATGTGTCCCCAAATCCATTAGGATGAGTCGATGCTTCACCTCCATTGGTCTTATTGAGATCAAATCCATATTCAACACCATTAAGATTTTCAATTTCTTCAACACTATCCCACACACAATCAATATGAAGCCTCTGGATACGTTCTTGTATTGGTTCCAATGCTTTCAACGATGAAGAGGCTCCAAGATTCTTGCAGCAAGATATCCTGACATCAACCAGACTTTTCCAAAGCAAAGAAGCTAGCGTCCTCATTCCTCTCATCGTGATCTTCTTACAACTTTGAATCTCAAACTTTGCTAATCTTGAACACCCTCTACCAATTGCTATCAACCCCATATCATCCAAATCACCTACATTTCTAATCGACAACGATTTAAGCCCCTGACAAAGCGCAACTCCATCCAACTTAGACCCGATTGGCATAGAAACGCCATGAAATTGCCCCAACTTCAAAGATCTCAACTTGGGACATTTTGTGTTCAGTATTTCCAGAGCAGGACCACTATCTCTAACATTATTACAAACATCTAATACAAGCTCTTCGAGTAAGGAAAGACCCGAAAATACCTCAATCAAAGTTGAAACAGTAAATTTCGCATCATCAGTCGTAAACCCCTCATCATCTGGATCAGCCCTGCAATTAGACAAAGTAGACGTATCCGCTAAATGAAGCACTGTTAATTTGGGGCAATTGATAGATATACAAACCAAAGCTTCATCCCCGACAAACCCAATGTACATAGGATCAAACATACAAGCAATTTTCAACTCTTTCAAATTAGGACAACATTTCGTTATTACTCTGATCTCATCCGTCTTAAAACCTTCCGAAAACGAAGCATTCATCAGATTGAATACTGTTAGATTACCAGCTACAAGAGGATTCAATTCAAGAGCTGGAGGAATATCATCAGTCCAACAGTAAAAAGTAGATAAATCAAGCGAACTCAATTGCGGGCATCCTTGAAACAGCAAGTTGAATTCATCCCCACTAGCTAATTGAGGCCTCTGATGCCAACGAACAAGCTTAATATACTTAAGTTGAGGCCACTGAACTGGCAAAAACTGGAGGGTGTGTGGGTTACGTGCGTAGACAATGAGCGAAGTAACTATAGGAAAAGCGTGGCGGAGGAGGTGTGCGATGAGGACGGAATCAGCATAGTCGCTAGAGGCGGTGGCGCGTGGAGATAGGAGGGGATGTCCCCAAGGAGAAACGAGTGAGAGGTCGAGATGGGTAACAGATCGGAAGCAAGTGGGTAACATGAAAAGGTCACGGATGTTACCACGGAGAGTGAGGGAAGTTCTCGTGGCTCGTTCAAGGACGAGCCATTTCCGGCAGACAAGTGCGGCGGCGTTCCGGCTGCGGACGTCGGAGACGGCGGCGATTATGTTAGAAAGGATCACATCAGGAAGGTCATTGATGATAGTGGGTCTAGCTAAAGTAGCCATTGAAGAAGAAGAAGAAAAAAGCTTGTTGATGAGTGAATGAGAGAGATGGAGGATTTTGGTGTTTTTCTCAGTGAGAAAAATTGCAGAAGAATTTCTGGGTGAGTGAGCTGTGTTTACACTCTGTTTGGATGCTGGTTACATATTACTATTTCGACTCTTCGTATCTCAATTTACGTGACATCTTTCAAATTTCGAAAGTGAAATAGTAAACATGAACGAAAAAGTAATGAAATTAAATGGAGGTTAATATGTATGATATAAACAGTGAAATTTTTCATTGAAGAGAAGTGGGATGAACCATTTGATCATACCTGACTTTGTCTGGTGCACGAAAATATCTCAAATTTACGTAAATTATTTATTTCATACTTTTAAACTATTGACAATCTTTAAAACAATCATCTACTTAAGTAATGAAAGTAAAATACATCTCGAACTATCACATGACATATCGAGTGAATTCAAACTCTTGATAAAAAGTGAGAGAAATGTGAAAAATATTCCTAAGTTTAAAAAGAATTTAAGAATATATTTCACTCATATTGTAAGATCGTAAATATTTTTATATTCAGTTAATCAAATATATAAGTGTTTTTAAAAATATGAGTAATTCAAAAATAAAATTAATAATTCACACTAAATTTAAAAATATTTTCAATACTTCTTTTTTATTTCATATACAAAATTAGACCAAACAATGGGCGCAAGAGTAATAATATAATCCAATTAAATTTATCATTATATGAAATGAAATAAAACATAATTTTTATTTAACAATATAAATATTATATTTAAACGGATAATAACCATTCAAACAAACTACTGAGTTGCTGGGAGTGGGGACACGAAGTGTCGGAACAGAGAAGGATCCACGTGAGCGTCATGTGCAATAAATGTGAAGTTGTAAATTAAGGGTCTGTTTGGTCATAATTTCCCAAATAATATTTGAGAAAAAACTTAGCAAATAGTGTTTATCTATACACATTGTTATTATTTAGCAAATAATTTTGATAAATATCTCAAATTCTCAAACACTAGTTTTTTCTAGTACCTGAATCAAATTTCAATATTTGGGTTTTTTTAAAATTGAAAGTTTTTTTTTATTTATTTATTTTACAAAAACACCCTCAATAGTTGTTGCTTACGTTGTATTACATAATTTTTACATTAATTCCAAAATAGTGATGAAATATATTCGATATATATGAAATGATAATATGATTATTGATAAAAATGATGAATAATCGGCTCAAGATAACAAAATCATGTGTTTTGTCTACTCCACAATGTATGAAATGGTGTTTGTTGCAATCACTCAAAATTACCACATTGCTCTAGTGTCATGGATACAATTTGTTATCGTTGTAACAAAGATCCAATTGACTTGTAATACAAACTTATGATTAGTTTGATATTTTTAAAACTTATGAGTATAAATCATATTTTTCTAAAAAAATAAAATATATTTCTCAAATGCTATGGCCAAACACATGATGAAATTTCACCCAAATTTTCACCCAATTAATATTTACCAAGAATATTTGAAAATATATGATCAAATGTTAGATAAAAAGATGTATGATATTAATTAAATATATTTTTTATTTCGTAAATTTTTTTACCAAAGTTTAGTTTTATTAACTTTGTTAAATTAAATTAAAATATGAAAATAATGACTTATTTTTAGTTTATATGACAAGACTTGGAACTAGTGGTGGTGAATTATTTTCTTGAAAAGTTATCAAAACTTTAGAAGGTTCATGAATGAGTATCATTTTTTAGCTATACATCAAAAATATAAAATTTATAATGATATGATGATATCGTATTGTTTCTATATAAAAATGTAAACTATTCTTCTAAAAAATATAAAACAGTTACACACCTCATTTAATAAAAAGGAATACTTATGAAGAAAAAATTTAATTTAAAAAAAAAAGATTACTCTACTTATTTTGAATCATAAAAAAGTCTTTATAAATATATAGTTAATAGATAGACTAAAGGAGTACTAATATATATAAATCAAAGTCAAAAACTTTATAGAATAATTTTGAATTACGAACTGGAGAACTTATATAAGTACATTAAAATATGAATATTATTTAAATATTTTATATTTAAAAAATATTAATATCTTCGACTTTAATTTTATAAATTTAAAATAAAATAAAAAAATTTGAATTATGGTCAAACACTTCTATTTTAGCCAAATAACCTCTTTACGAGTATTTTAGCCAAATAACCTCTTTACGAGTATTTCCTCACTTTTACTTATCGATAATATTAATTATAAATATCCATTTTATTTGTCTAATTTTAAAAATAAAAAATTCTCTTAATTCTTAAATTATCTTTATTATCGTTGATAACCACCTTTTAAATTTTAATATATCTTTTAAAATAGGAAATTTGCATAAGTATTCCACAATTTATGCTCGAAATTTCAGAGACACATTTGTACTATACTAAGTTACTATTATCTTCTGAACTTTTTTTATAATAAATTTTCTATCTCTTTTCGATCTACGTGATACTAATTTGAAAAAAAAATATTAACACGCGCTGGACCTACAAGATAGTTCCACGTAGGCCGAAAAGAGATAGAAAATATTTATAAATAAAGTCAAAAAGTAATAAGACCTCAATATAGTATAACTTTGTTATGAGATTTTTAAAAAAATATTTATAAAATAAAGTCAAAAAGTAATAAGACTTCAATATAGTATAACTGTGTTATGAGATTTTAGGTATAAATTGAGGATATTTGTTTTAGTATGTATGATTGAACCTTTAGACATGTGCCTATGCTTTCTAATTTCTATATTGAATTTATTTTATTCAACAGTTTTTTTTTTTTAATTTATAATTTTTTAAGAAACGTGTAAAGAAAATTATCATTACGAGCGGTGCCAACTAATGAACTAATTGTTGATGTTGAGATAAAGACAGTGACTATTCTTTGCATACACATGTCATATATGAATTTTAATATGGTAGTTAGTAACTTTTAATGATATTTATGATGTTGCTTGCTCTAATTAAGTGGAGTGATTGATATAGTGGCGGTTCACTATCGAATTATAATAGATGATGGTATGATTTTAAGTTTATAAATTTGTTTGTATTGGATGATCAATTAAGGTTAAAATGAGAGTCCTAAACCTAAAGGGTATTAAATGTTAATAAAAATTTTGAAATGGTATATGAAATTTTATATTTATCAAAATAGCAAAATCGCTGGAATAGCAGCGATTTTCTCCACCGAAAAAAGTAAAATCGCTGGAATAGCATCAATTTTGCAAAATTTCTTGAATTTTTTTTTAAAAACTAAATTGCTGCCAAGGCAGCAATTTTAAATGATTTTTTTATTTTATTTTTTTAATAAAAACGCTCTAGTTGGAGCGATTTACTCTTTTTTTTTTTTTAAGTTTAGTTAAATCGCTGCTCATGCAGCGATTTCCAATATTATCTTCTTCTTTTTTAATTAAATTAAATCGCTGCACATGCAGTGATTTTACATTTTTTTAAAAAAAAATTAATAAAATCATTGTACTAGCAGCGATTTTTAACTTTTTTTTTTCAAAAAATTAATTAATTAAATCGCTACACTGGAAGTGATTTTCATAATTTTTTTTATTTTTTTAAAATTTTTATTTTTAAAATCGCTCATAAAAATAATCCTACTTATTTTTGTGTAAAATTTTGCAAATTCTTTTTTTCAATTTTCTCCAATTTTTTAATCTATTTAATTTTTTTAATGATAGTAAATCCTGCTTACTTTCATTTTTCTAATGGTAGTAAATCGGTGCCTTTGTAGCGATTTTACTTAAATTATTATATTTTTACAAATACTAAATCGCTGCTACTAGATTTTAGTTCTTTTTTTAAATATTTTTAAAGAAATTTATAATTGTTGTTCTGTGTATAAATCTCATTCTTGTGCAATACCTTGCCTAAGTCAACTTTATGTGATGAATTCGATCCAGATGATTAATCTCTTATTGTTGTAAATTGAAGGTTCTAAACTTGAGATCTTAGTACTTTTTATTGAATATGTTTTTGATTTCATACCTCTATATTTAATACACATTTTAATATTCAAATATATATTTAAATTTCAGACATTTTAATCTTCACAAAAATAAAATGAAACCTTAAATTACATAAATTAACACACACATCTATATTAAAAAAAATATATAATTTCACCAAAATGAGTACATGAATGATATAATATAAGCAATTTTTATCTCTAGTTCTATATTGCTTAGGATTCATGAAAAAAATCCAAGTTTTCATGTATAACAAGAACTTTTCATTTTTGTAATTTAAATCCAAAATCTGATTATGGTTACAAAAATCTCATTCATCCAACCATACCAAGTTGCACATACACGCTAAATTTATTTGTAATAAATTTTAAAGTGACACAAAAATAAATTATAATCACAATTAAAATATGATGAAACATTATTTTGTTCATTAAGATTTTGTGTATAAATTTGTTCCTTATTTGATTATTCTCTCATAAGATTTATCCATGATCCAAAGTCATTATGGCGTATTTCTCGAACTAGGATAATTTGAATTGGATTTACTATGAATATTTTGTGAATATGTGAAATATTTGAAATATCTTTTCAAGAAAATACAGTAACCTTTATATATATAGGTGTGAATTAGGATTTAGTGTTGAATAGTCTTCAAGAATTTGATTTAAATTGAGAGATAAGTGTCAAAAACACACCTAAACTATTCAATTTTTTTTGAGTTTCATACCTAAACTATTGAAAGTGTGAGTTTCATACCTAAACTATTACTTTTTAGTTTGAGAAACACACATCAGTGGTGTGTATAGTGCACTCTCTCTTTTAAATGAAAAACTTTGACAAGTGACATTCTACATAGATAAATATTTTATTTATCTAGATAAAAATTAAATAATAAAAAATTAATATTGATTAAAAAATTAAAGATATTATCCATATAAAAAAATAAATTATTTTTCTTATCTCATTACACCACCTCCTCCATGTACCCCTTTTCCCGCGACAACGCCATCCTTTCTTTTTAAAAAATAATTTATAAAATATTTGTAAAATTTCATATTTCATCCTCCCCTCCCCCACCCCCTCCTCCCCCCTCCCCGATAGAAACTGATATTATTTTATTTAAAAAAATCTACTCCATCCTATTTGATTTTCGCTCCTAATTTTTATTTTTTTACGTTTTTTTTTATTTTGTGTTAGATATGCACGTACATATATTTTTAGAAAAAAAAATTCTACTAGTGTACCAAATATAACATAACAACTAAAAAATATAAAAAATCTTGTGGCGGGAAGTAAAAAATATTTTCAATATGTATATCTAAACACTAGGGGAAAAAATTGAAAGCAGAGGGTTAAGCGGGATGGGTAGAATCATATTTTTAATAAAATAAAATAATTAGCTAAATTAGTATTTGATGAGGGGGAGGAGATGAAGTAAAAAATGGAATACTTTTTTAAAAGAAATTTAAGCAAAATAAAATATTTTACATTTTATTTTATAAAGAAAATATTATTTTTTTATAATAGTTTTAAATTTTTAATTTTAGCTAATACTAATAATTTAATTATTTTTTGTCAAGATGGGATACTTTGTCCATGCGAAGTTTGATGTGGAAATTATTTAAAACAAAATACAAAGAGTGTATTACACATACCATGATGATAGTGGTATAAAAGAGAGAGGTGTGTATCTCAAACTAAAAAGTAATAATTTAGGTATGAAACTCAAACTTTCAATAGTTTAGGTATGAAACTCAAAAAACGTACAGTTTGGGTGTGTTTTTGACACTTATCTCTTAAATTGAACACATAGTTTAGAGTTTCACACAATTGCAATCTCTATATACACCTGCTTCCAGACTTGCGATCGAATTGTGTATATTTGTTGAAACTCTAAAACCAGGCTCGAAATTCCTATTCTTCCACCTATTTGTGAACTTAAATATTATGAGAGAAAAAAATAAATGACTAATTTGATTTCACCGAATTTGTCAAAAAATACAATTATCCATAAAATTTAATATCTATAATAATATCAACGATTAAAACAATTAAAATGGGCTCATTAACATAGGTTGAGTTGGTGGAATTACGAATGCCATTCGCCGCGGACGGTCGACGTCCTCTCAAGAAACAATGATCCACGTGGCACCTCTATATCCATACACATTTAAATTATATTTACGTTATTTAATTTTTATTTGTTCACGATATAAAAAGGAAAAAGAATTCACTTGCAGCATATAAAAAATATATAAAAATATATTTTTAATAATGTAAACTAAGATAATTTGAAGAAAAAAACTAAAGGATCATTGGTAGAGTGTATAAGAATAATGTAAAATAAGTTATATTAGTAATAATATTTTTATCAATTATGCGGGCATTATTTCTTATATATTGTTTGATTTGATATATTAGAAATTACAAATCTGACATAATTTTATTAAAAATATATTTTTACAAATATGTCCTTCACACTTTATTTATTTGTACATTTTCTTTACAACAAAGTTTTTTGCTAAATTTAATTTTTTTTTTTTTTCAAAAATAATATTAAATAGTTATACTATTGCGTCAAGATATTTTTATGAAAAGTTGACAAATAATTTTTTTATCAAAGTCATCGTCACACTAGTAAATTTTTTGATAAAATTATATTGAATTTAGATTTATTTTATTTTTTCTAAAGGAAATACTTAAAAGGTCATAAAGTCTACTAAGACACTAAAAAATTAAAAGACACCAAAAAGAAAATTAAAATAAAAACAAAAACTCATGACAACAAAGAAAATGAAGAGGGTTTAAAGGTTAGTTTTGCAATTATTTAATCTAACGCAAGTGTTAAAATATTGCGTATTACTAATATCTAGAATTTCTTGATATTGATAATACACAACTTAATACTCAATAGAGTGTTTAGTTATACATGACATGAAAATATACTACATAAAATACTGCAGAATATACACACATAATACTATATTTTTTAATATGCTCTACTAAAATTCGAGTTATTACTAACAACTAAATTCTCCTTTTTAATTAAAGGCGTAAGCAATAAACTTCAACAAAAGTAATTATAATATTAAATTTCATATATTTAAGTTTTGCTTATTATAGGTTCTGATTTCTCTTTTAGTAATAATTGTATTTTAACATAGTTAGTTATGAACTACTTATGATTATACCTAATATTTTTCAGAACTATACATTTAACACCCTTAATATATAAATTATAAATGTTCAATTATATGAATGTTTAGTCTAATTTATTCACACAAAAGAAGTAAAGTAGCATGCATAGTGGTGCTTTATTAAGACAAAACAATTATGATCGCTTGGAATTCATATTCCAACACTACAAAAAGTAAATCTCTAGAGCCTCTATGAAAATAATATATACCAATATTATCCACGTAATAAATCAGATAAAGTTATTTTTTTAAAATTAATGATTCTCAAATTTTTTATACAAAAGTAGTTGTCAATAAGAAATACTTTTCTCTTGAATGGACTTTACATAACACATTATCAAATTTTAACATAAATATCGAATAACTTATAAAAAGTTTTTTTAAAAAAGATATACCAAAAGAAAGTGTCACTTCCTTTAATGGATAAGTTGATAAGGCAAACCAAGATTTTGAGATGTTACCAACTATTCAATCTGCTTCTTTTTTCTTCATTCTTTTAAAAGCAATAAGTAAAGCTTTTACATTAGTTACCTTATCCTAAATGTTTTTTTTAAAAAAAAAATGAATTGTATGTAAATAGGACAGAGAAAAAAAAATCATTTGGTGAAATTAGATAATAAGATGTGTTTAGGTAAGACAATCAAATCAATTTATAAGTTATTCTCAACGAGAATATGTAAATACTATTCTAAATTACATGCGTTATTTTTTAATCTCTATTAAAGACTATTTTAATTTTGACATGTTTTTATTCTAAACTATTAAATAATCAAGTTTAAAAAGTAACCAAGACTATTGATAATTTAAAGAGTATTTGAAAAAATACGTCAAACTTAATGAAAAATCTTCGAATAATTTATCTACTTTTAAACTTATTTATGTGTTTGATAAACTTTAAACATTAGAAGTGTTTATAAATTAGAAAATTTTACGTATAAATTAATCCAATTTACATGTTTGTTCTACTTGTAATCTTCTTTTTTACCTTTAAATCTAAATGTAAGAGTTAATAATAACAACACTTCCTCTTTTATTTAGTGAATTGGAAGGATATAACATGCTTCTTAAAAAAATATTTAAAAACATGAACTAAAAGCTTCTTTTTTTTAGAAAATAGAAAGTAATTAATAATCTTATCAAAACAAGAATGAATATTTCAAAAGATCAGCAATTATGTTAAGCTTTATAATAGTGAAGCTTTTTTTATTATTTGTCATTCAGTATTTCTAGTTTATATTAGATACTCAATTGATTTTAAATTTTGCGTTATAATCTATTTAAAAATGAGTTTTTCACCAAAAAATATTCATATTTCTGACTTGAATTCGAAATCGGTTGAAGAGTAATAAAGTTCACGTAACCTTACCATGTCGAGTTGTGACATTTCAAATCTTATCCTAAAGTATTTCTTTGTGGATTAGATTTGTTAGTATAATTTTTGGGTCCCTTTATAAGAATTGTCCTTCTTCCTAGAAAATAACGTTTTTTTTTTGTTTTTGTTTTTTTGTGATTGGATAATTGTTTATTAAATTAAGACACTTAACATAAGTTGGGTCCAAGTTGGATGTGCCATTCAAGTACTACCACCTGTCTCTACTCGCACATCCTTCTAGAATTTATAGAGCAAAAGAGCCACCCTTATTTGACTTGTATATATTTTTGACTCGTGCTAAATCGGGCTACTTATAAAACACTTTGAAATTTAAGATGTGAGTGCTTGATTGTATATATCTAAACATGTCTACTACTTGATGTAGGAGGCTTGCTAAAAAGTTTTAGGCAAAATTACTAGTCGAATTTCTTAATTAGCATCGTTGATAGACGAATAATAAAAGTTCATAAATATGTAGATCGATGATACTTAAAATTGAAGGAATATTAATTGTATTAAAGTGTTAACCTAATAAGGGAATACATGGGAGATATATATAGGAGATATACGAAGGAATACTAATCCTAATAGGACTAGGATTAAGGAGTACTAATCCTAATAGGACTAGGATTAGTACACAGTAAATACTAATATTATTTAATACTATTATTTAATACTATCTGTTATCATCTTCCCTCAAGCTGAGCTGAGCGGAAGCGAATGGAAGCTTGGAACTGAGGTAATCGTGCTGTCGGCTCGGGAGAGGCTTGGTGAGAATATCAGCCTGTTGTTCTTCAGTGGGTACATACTGCACAGTCATGGTGCCGGCCTGAACTTCATCGCGAACAAAGAGACAATCGGTATCAACATGCTTCATTCTGGTGTGTAGGACGGAATTCTTGGCCACACAGATGGTTGATTTGTTGTCACAATAGAGAGTAGGAACAGTGTGAGTGGCGCGGAGTTCGCGAAGAATATATGTGACCCACATGGTCTCAGCAGCAAGAAGAGCAAGGGCGCGGTATTCAGCTTCAGTCGAGGACCGAGAGACCTTGGGTTGTTTTTTTGTACACCAGGAGATCAGGTTCGGCCTCAAAAAAACGAGAAACCCCGATGTAGATTTTCTGTCATTTTTATCATTCGCCCAATCTGAATCTGAAAAACCCCGAAGCTCCAAGTCCCCGGGTCGAATGAGTAAACCACGACCAAGAGTGCCAAAAATGTACCTGAGAATGCGTTTTAGACAATGGTAATCATGTACACTTTGTTGATGCATGCGCTGAGCAACTCGGTTAACAGCAAACTGGATGTCAGGACGGGTAATGGCCAGATACTGTAGAGCCCCAATGAGGCTGCGGAAGTGGGTGATATCGGCAAAGGGGGTGTCGGCTCCATTTGTAGACGAAGAGACTGCCATCGGTGTTGGTTGACTGGTGCATTTTTCCAGTCCAGCTTTCTGCAATAGATCTCGAGCATATTTTGACTGATGAAGAAACAAGCCGCTGCCTGTCCGAGAAACCTCCATTCCCAGAAAATAATGTAACGGACAAAGGTCCTTCATTTTGAAGGTAGTATGCATAGCTCGAGTGACATCCTGAATGAGAGCTGCAGTAGAGCCTTAATAATGATATCATCTACATAGACAAGAAGAATGACTGTACGATGTGCTGAATGTCGAGTAAACAGACTCGTGTCGTGTACGCAACACGTGAAGCCGAGTCCCTGGAGGAACGTTTTTAGACGTGTGTACCAAGCACGGAGGGCTTGCTTGAGCCCATACAGAGACTTCTGGAGTTTGCAAACATATTGAGGGAAGCGGGGGATTAACATACCCCGGTGGTTGCGTCATGTAGATAGTTTCATCAAGCATGCCATGAAGAAAAGCATTGGAAACATCCAACTGATTGATGAGCCAATTGTTGCGCACGGCGAGTGACAGTACCAGGCGAATGGTTTCCTGCCGAATAACATGACTGAATGTCTCGGAGTAATCAAGCCCATACTCCTGATTGTAGCCTTTAGCAACTAAACGAGCCTTGTACCTGGAAATACTGCCATCCGCATTGTGTTTAATTTTGTACACCCATTTACAGCCCACTGGGTGCCACCCATGGGGCTTAGGTACAAGAACCCAAGTTTTCTGATCAGTCAAAGCCTTAAACTCGTCATCCATAGCATGACGCCAATAAGCATTTTTTTGATGCAACAGAGTAGGTTGTTGGTTCACTATCGGGAAGGGGTTTATTTGGTAGTATGGTAGCCTGAAAGGTTTTGGGTTTAAAGATATCGGCTTTGCCACGGGTTAACATGGGATGAGTATTGGGGGGTGGCACGGGCGGTGGTGATTCGGGGATGGCCGGGAAGGACCCAAAACGGATCGGGCTGGAGATGTTGTGGGTATGGGGTGGTTCGGGTTGGTTGTGGGTGTGGGTGGTGGTTGCGGGTGTATTGTGGGTGACGGTCGAAGGGGTGATGAGGGGTGGTTGGGTAGTGGGTGGAGGTGTGGGGGAAGGTGGTGAGGGACCTTGTGAGTATGTTGGAAAAAGGGAAAGGACGCCAATGAATGATGTATTTGTGGAGGAGAAATAGACTCGTAGGAAAACTCATTTTCGACAAATTTGACATGACGAGATATGTAGACTTTATGAGTTTATAGGTCAAGACAGCGATAACCCTTGGAGGTAGGATGATAGCCCAAAAAAATACAAGGACGGGATCGGGGTTGTAATTTGTGAGTAATATGATGGCGTAGACAAGGGTAGACAAGACACCCAAAGACGCGGAGGTTGGTATAATTGGGAAGCTCTTGGTAAAGGAGTTGATAGGGTGATTTGTTGGAGAGAGTGTGACTGGGCATTCTGTTAATGAGGTAGTTTGCGGTGGCTAGAGCTTCTACCCAAAAGGAGACAGGGAGATGAGATTGATGTAGAAGAGTAACCACCGTTTCAATTAGATGGCGATGCTTACGCTCAGCCACCCCATTCTGTTCGGGAGTGTATGGACAGGAGGTTTGATGTATAATTCCCAGGGATTGCAGAAACTGGCCAAAGATGTTATTGACATATTCCTTTCCATTGTCACTTCGAAAAAGTTTAACATGAGAATTGAATTGTGTTTTGACCATTTTTTCAAAAGTGACAAAGGTGGTGTATGCCTGTGATTTGTGTTTTAGTGGGTACAACCAAGTGTATTTTGTAAAATCATCCACAAAACAAATATAATAGCGAAAATCAGCAAATGAAGGAACAACAGTAGGACCCCATAGGTCAGAATGAATAAGTTGAAAAGGTGCAGTTGTACGCTTCTCAGATAAAGTAAAAGGTAATTTATGAGATTTAGCAATTTAACATGAGTCACAATTGTGTACATAAATGGAAGAAAAACCTAATTAAGACATTAAAGAATTTATTATTTGAGTAGACAGGTGACCCAGACGACTGTGCCACAACAGAATGTGGCCATCAGCCGAAAGAGCCACCGGAGCCACAGGAACGTTTTTTGAAAGTGGGTGGGCAGACGAACTTGTGCCAGGAAGAACGTACAGACCATGCTCACAGGGGCCCTGAAAAATCACCCTCTTGGTAGTATTGTCTAGGATCTGAAACTCATTAGAGGTGAACAAGAGTGAGCAATTATTGTCTTTTGTGAATTGGTGAACTGAAAGGAGATTGGATTTAATAGAACGGACGTGGGTAAGGTTACCTAAGTGAAAGATAGCGGTGGGGGTTTTAATGGTACCCGTGCCAGTGTGAGAAATATTAAGGGACTCACCGTTGCCAACAGTAATACCATTGGAGCCATGATATGGATTTGGAGCGTTAACCTTGGATAGATCAGAAGTAACGTGCATGTTGGCCCCAGTATCCAATAGCCATTCAGAGGAAGGGCTGGCTTGAGATGCATAATTGGCACGGTTATCACTATTTCGGCTCTCCTCATACCAAAACCAGCAATGAGCAGCGGTGTGTCCTGTTTTCTGACAGATTTGACAAGTTGGACGATCTCGCTCGTAAGTGCCCTGCCCGCCGCTGGAAGATGATTGCCCGTCGCTGCCGAAGGAGTGCAGGTTGTTGTTGCTGTCGTGCTGCTGACCGTCGTACGGCGGACGACTGCCCTGCCGACCGCCGCGCCCGCGGCCTCCACTGTTTCTGTCGTAGCAGCCGCGGCTCCCCTGCCGGCCGCTACCACACCCCCCGCGATAGTTCTGGCTTGCGGTGAGGGTGGTGGCCGGCTCCATAACAACGGCTTCTCGGAGAAGAAGTTTGCTCTCCAGATCCACGTTGATTTCTTCACTTTTTAGCCACGAGGAGAGAGTAGCCAGGTCAACGGGCGTTGGACTGATGCGAACCGCCTATTTAATGGAGGAGTAAGCTGATGGGAGCCCCCGAACGACGCACATGATGAGATCTTTTTCGGGAATGATTTCGTTCACAGTGTCGAGGGCTGTGATGATGGTGGAGACCTCATCTAAATACTCCGCCATAGTTTTCGTCCCTTTGGTAATTGTGTGGAGACGATCACGCAATTGAAAAATATGAGAGTGGGAAATTGATGCATAGCGTGTTGCGAGGGCCGTCCACAGGGCTGAAGCAGTTGTGTAGGATCGGACGTGTTTCTGAACCGTGGGAGAGATGACCGCAATCAAACATGATCGGATCTGGCCATCCACGGCTTTCCAAGAGGCATAGGCCGGATTGGTTTTTTCTGATTTGTCCGTGGCAGTGATGACTGCCGGCGGCGGTTCTGTGCTTCCATCGACGTATTTGAGAAGGTAATTGGCCTCAAGGGCTGTAAGAACGGTGATTTTCCATGTAGGGTAATATATGTCTGATAATTTTTCGGAAATCAGGGCATGAAGATGCCCGAGAAGGAGTTTAACGCCAGAAGGAAGTGAATCGAGAGGATCCACCTCGGTTGTCATGACTGCCGCCGCCCAAGAGAAGAGAGAAAACGATCGGTGCCCTAAAGAGAGAAAAAAACCTAGAGAAAAGAAGATCTAGGTTTTCTGGCTCTTGATACCATGAAGGAATATTAATTGAATTAAAGTGTTAACCTAATAAGGGAATACATGGGAGATATATATAGGAGATATAGGAAGGAGTACTAATCTAATAGGACTAGGATTAAGGAGTACTAATCTTAATAGGACTAGGATTAGTACACAGTAAATACTAATATTATTTAATACTATTATTTAATACTATATGTTATCAAAAATAAAGAACTACGATATTGCGTAATTACTACTTTAAAATGTTGTGAGAATCTTAGGCGAACTCATCTTCATTATTTTTATTTTAAAGTTAGTTTAGGTATAATATTTGGTGAACGTAAAGTTGTGGATATCATTTAGTATACCTGAAGTCTTAAAATCTTGGATATAGATCACTTTGGCGCATAGTTAGACATGCGCCGGGCCACAACAACAACAACAAAACCTTTCTACTACGGGTAACTATAAATTCTTTCCCTCTTCTCTCTCTTTGTATTTTATATTTCACGGTTTATAGTAAAAGCATATAAGTCATCCAATTATATTAATTGTATTATGTAATACAAGGATCGAATACATAAAAAAATGACGTGTATCATTCTAATGATTGCATCGACGTATTATCTTTTATCAATATGTATATATTAGTCTATGTTAGCTTGTATTTTTGTATCACAAATGAATACAAGCAATATAAGAGCGGATAAATACAAGAGATATAAAGCGTATAAGACCCTATGCATTAAAAACAACTTGTATAGTCATGTAGCTTTGTACCACAACAAGCAAAATAAGAACAAAGTATTACAAGTGATACAACTTGTATCAGCCTGTATGTATCAAATACAATCTGTATTTTTGTATTTATGTTTTGCGAAGTGAAGACACACAACACAAAAGTGATACAATTATATCGACATGTATATATCAAATACAAGAACAAATAAATACAAGTGATATAACATGTATTAATCAAATACGATATGTGTCAGACAATACTCGTTAATGCAAGTTGTTTCCGTAGAATACAATTCATATCTATCATTTCTTTTCTAAATCTCGCTCGCCTCGGTCCGAATGTTGCTGAAAGGCCCAAAAACATCTTTGATTCTCAAACGGGAGTTTGGGCTTAACCGGCCCAATATTCAAACATTCCCCACCCCCTACCCCCCTACCCCACCCACCCACACAAACCGAAACTTCGTCGGCACATTTTTGTCGATGTACCGTCGACCTAATCACACTGATTACTTCTCACCCTCTTTTCATCTTCTAACCCTAATTCCTCCACCACCGTTCAACAATCCAATTACGCCATCGCCGCCTCCTCACCGTCTTCTCCGATGTCCGACGACGATCTCGTCGCCAGTCCATCCTCGAATAACAATTCTCCGTCGCCGTCTCCATCACCTCCACCGTCTTCTGTAAAGAATGAACTAGTAACTCTTCCTCCGCCGCCGATGATCCCGCCGGCGTCGACTCGTCCGGCTGCATTTCCGGCTCGCGAGGACTGTTGGTCGGAGGCGGCGACTCATACTCTGATCGAAGCGTGGGGTTCTCTCTATGTGGAGCTGAAGCGCGGTAATCTCCGGCAGAAGCACTGGCAGGAGGTGGCTAACGCCGTTAACAAACTTCACGGCAACACGAAGAAGCAATTTCGCACCGATATACAGTGCAAAAACCGCATTGATACATTGAAGAAGAAGTACAAGATCGAGAAAGCTAGGGTTTCTCAATCGCACAGTCGGTATGTCCCGCAGTGGCCATTTTTCAACAGCCTCGATGTCCTGATCGGCGATAATTTCAAACCGTCGCCGTTGCCGGTGACGGTCGCTCCTCGACGGAAGACACCTCCGTTGCTTCCTCCTCCAACTTCCGCCGTTCCGGTTGGTCCACGGTCAAAGAGGCCGGCGGCAGTCATGGAGGACGTCGTTTCCCGGAGAAATTTCTCTGCTATGGCTGCAGCTGCAGCTGCTGCTGCCTCCGAGGATTCAGACGAAGAGGAGGAGTCGGAAACTTCAAGTCCGGCGACATTTACTGCCAGTGCTCCAAGTAGGAGGAAGGAGAGTGGGGCATTGACAGAGGGTTGTAGCAGGTTGGCTGAAGCAATAGGAAGGTTTGCCGAGATATACGAACGAGTTGAAGATGCTAAGCAGAGGCAAATGGTGGAATTAGAGAAGCAAAGAATGCAGTTTGCAAAGGATTTGGAGATTCAAAGAATGAAACTCATTATGGAGTCACAAGTTCAGCTTGAAAAGCTTAAACGCGCGAAGAACAGTTCACAAGCTGGTGAGTGACTATGTATTCCTAGAGGAGAATTTGCTGTTTCTTTCATTATGTTTGATTTTTAGATAGCAATCCAATTGACGGTCGTGTATGTATGTATGTACCTACTTATGTATGTATCTTAAAAGAACCTTTCAATTTGAATGTTAGATACAAAGATATATGAAGATTGAAGATGTTTCTTATTCAAGTTGTTAGTTGACATTTAATGTTTGAGTAGTTCCCGATCGATCATAATGATTGTATATCATTGGGTTTGTTTCTTGATTGCTCTTTTGCTTCAATCTGGGGTTCTTCCTGAGTAAAGACGGATTGAGACTGGTGTTGTCAGTTGCTTGTAGGAACTAGTGATGTAATGTCCCTTTTCTTTGATCTGTATTTGTGCAAAGAAACACTTGATGAAGTCGACAATCATAAGGAACATATCAGTGACTAAGAATGGAGAATAGGTGCTTCTCATTAGATGTGAATTGGCGGTGTGTTGTATTTCTGCTGAGTTATTTATGGAATCTCTTCTTACTGATAGAGTTAATGTAAAAAAAATTAACCCTCTTTGTTTTGTTGGTCTAGTCTAGCCGTCTAGGAGTTGATGCATAAATTTTCGGATATGAGTTAGTTATCAAGAAGGTTAACTGATCTGAAGATATATTTAAGGTAACATATGTTGCAATCACATATATTATTAATTGATGGCGAAGTTTCCTTATACAAGAAGTATTCGAGAAAGTAGAGAGTCTTTCAAAACAAATGTGGTTCTCCACAAAGTACACCGGATCTTCTATGCAGACTGCAATATACTAGAAATAGAGGCTATTACTCTTCAAATTCAGACTTTACACTCATCAAAAGCTATCTAACTCCTCTCCTTCCATCAAATCCACGTAAGTACTAGTGTGGCAAAAGCCCATGCTCTATGAAATTACTCGTGCTTACATAGGCTCAGTTGTGCAACACCATCTTTATTGTTTGACTTCGACTTGCCAATCTCAAAGCTGCTGAACAAAATCTTTCTTGGATAGTTGGGTGTATCATGTGTCGGGAATCAGCTTCTGAGTGCTTATACAAGTTCAGGCAGTAGGTCTTATTCTACATCAGTTAGTTATTTAAGTAAACTGTTTAGATGACAACCTTTTGAACCAAGTATGTGTCTCTCACTTTTTTAATCATTCGTTATGTAAATTTCTTATCTTATTAGCCAATAATGAAATAAAATGATCCATAAACCAAATTATTACTTGAGTTTCTTTTCATCCTGAGGCTAAGAAGATTCTTTGACCAAATGTTGGCTACTCTTGAGATTATCTTCTCTTTTTGGCAATTGGCATAGTATTATTGTTTTCTGTTAAGTTTTTTTTCATTCCCATAACTCTTACTACTTACTAGCTACATAATGCATCCTCCAAACAACCCCCCGGTATCTAACTGGGATAGTAAGTTCGAACGAAGTTGTATTTTTCCGAGCAGTACTTTATACTTCAATTGAACTAAGTTTAATTTGTTCTATTCAATTCATGTTGAAGTATGCATGTTGCATTTTTGTTACACTCTCTTAAAATTGCTATTGGACTTTTTTGAAGAAATTTGTTACTGAAACATTTTGTGTTGACATCTCTTGAACAGATTGAATTTAAAATGAAAATAGTCACTTACTGATGTATTCCGGAACATCATTGTTATGATCTTGAGACTATCTATTTACATTCCTGAAGAATTGTTGATCTAGTTACTGCAAGAAAATCTTATGATGCCACTACTGCGATTGGTCTATGATCTATATCCTTAGAATAACACTTAGTTTAAGCTTCACAGGATGACTAATAAGAGCAGTAAAGATGCAATGCTTGTGTCTATGTGCAGAACTTTTTGTTGCATTAAACAAATATATTTGCTCTGTCATAAATGTGCATCTCCGTGTACCATGACGCTTATAGAAACTATAATAGTTCAGTTGTGTGAAGAAAGCTTCATTACTCTATTATTTTAAATTACCATTTGCTCCTTCTTTACTTCCGTCGAGGAAATCATGACTGTTGAGCTCTAATTATGGAATTAACAGTCGATAGGGTCAGTGGTAAAGCGTTTCTTAACTGTTGCTCCACTTTGGTAAAGGGAAGGTTATTGAGAAGCTCTGCTGGTGCACTCTAGCTCCTAAATACTTGAAAGTTTCTCGAGAAGTAGAGAATCCTTTCATTTTTATTGCCTTTTCGTACCTTCTAAATATTACATAAAGCCTGTAATGTGCCCTTATTATGTACTAATTGCTACTCTCTGGATGTTAGCTTGAAATTCCTTTGATAAGAAGTTCATGAGTTGCTATTTTTATGAGCAGATGGTTACTTGTACAAGGAATGTTGAGTAGAAAGAGTGCATTTTTTCCACGAATCTTTCGGAGGTGATACATATACTAGTTTTATTGAAGATGAGCGGTAGATACTAGTTTTAGGCTTGATTTTTAATGTACTTTTTTCTTTGTGACTTTAAAAAGAGTTTGTAACTTATTTCTGTGTAAAGTGATTTGCCTAAGCCAGACCCTCATCGGGTCTTTGTTACATTCCGACTTTAAGCTTACTTTCTTTCTTTATTTCTTGATTGATTGATCTCGTGTGAATCGAATCATGAAGTTCCTGTTTCTGCTGTCTTGGTTATATACATCTCCCACCAAAGTTAAAACGCGTTCTCATTTCTTCTTCAACGTTAGTTTCTGTTTCTAGCTTTTAATATCAACTTGGAGGAGGATTTTGATTGATATTTTTGTGAGTTTTTGGTTTGGTTATACTGCATTTCCCCAATTTTTCTGCATTTGTTTTTGAAACCATTGCCTTTAGAGGAGGAATTTTTCAGTTTTATATCAGGACATATTGGGTTTTGTTAGTAAATTAATTAAATGGGATTTTTCTTCTAGACCTAAAAAAACATATGTAGAAATATATTTTTTTGGTTACTGGTTCAACAGAAAAATTCAAAATTTGGAAATGGTTCCGGAATTTCTCTTTTATATTAAACTTTGTGATAGACACATTGGAATTAATTAAAAATAACGTGTGGTAATTTTTTATAGAAACTTGTGGGGAAAGCAAGAAAAGAAAAGGAAATAAACATTTTAGGAAACTATTTTTTCCAATCAAATTGTTACCATAAATATTTTCCTTCACCAATCAAATTCCTACAAATATATTTTTCCTATATATAGGTTTACATTAACAAGTAGATCCCATTCTACACTTTCTGGTAATCTAACACAAAACGCAGGGAAGAAACAATGTCTCAACATGATGAAGTTCCTTGTTGTTGTAGTCGTACATTACCACCTGACGCCGCTCTCTTGAATCGACTACAACACCTCATGCCTCCTGTTGATTATAGTTTCATGTCTCATATTAAGTTAGAACATTCTGATATTGGTGAAATTGTTGATGAAATTGAAGAAGAAGAGGAGTTGTTGGATGAAGATAGTATGGAAGAAGACGAGGAAGAGGAAGAAGACGAGGAAGAAGAAGAAATCATGAATGAGTTAGAAATAGGAATGGAGTATGATATACATGTGCTTGATCAAGGCAATCATCAAACAAGTGGAAGAAGGACTAGAACAGTTCGAATGCAAGTGAATACTAACTACATTCGTTACAATATTCAAGTGCCACAATCCATTCTTGATGACACCTATACTGATGAAATTGAAGAAGACGAAGAAGAAGAAGAGGTGGTTGAGGAAGAAGATATGTCTGAGTATTTTGAAAAAAGTACATGTTATGTTACTTGTGTTATGGACATAGACGACGCCAACGAAGATGATGAGGAACAAGATGCATGTGCTATCTGCTTACTTGGATATAAAGATGAAGATAACATTGGCACACTTCAATGTGGCCATGAATTTCATGCTGAGTGCATCAACAAATGGTTGTAGAGGAAAAAATCATGTCCTTTTTGTAGAGCTTCAGTATTGCCCACAAACACATCAGACATTATTCTGTAATGATTCATATTGCAATCACAAATCACCTTTTTTTAGTCTTTTATCTCATTCTTTATTATAGTTTTGGCCAAGTAAATTGCTTTCTAGTCATAGATACATAATTATGATATAGTACCATTAACGTACCTATAAATGTTATGGTTCACATGCTCCGTTAAACACGACAAAGTGTTATAACTATTTAAAAATCGTAAGTAGCATGAAAATCTATATCATCATCGTTCTAACTAACGGACATAGAAAGGAAGATATATATATATATACTAAGTTGTAATATGGAAAGCAAAATTATAAAAATAAAATGGACATAGAAAGGATTGATTGCTCTCGTTGAGAGTCGAACTCAAGACCTCCCGCTTACTAAACGGGTGCTCTAACCAACTGAGCTACGAGAGCTTGATGTCTGAATTATGCATATATACATATATAAATATATTATATAAAGTTTCTTATTGTCCTACATTTATTTTAGTGAAAGAACAATGGAAAAATAAACTTTACATAAAACATTTTCTTTCACCGGTATATGGTATGGGCATTAGAACCTAGAAGAAATCTCGAACTCAAGATCTTTGAAGGAGTACTTAGCACTCCACCACGTGACTAAATGACTGTTTTTTTTTTAAAGTTGGGATGTTTTGTCAAGTAAACAATAGTATGTACACACCATTGATTGGGAAAAAACTACTCGCAGGGTCCGAGATTGGACTCTCAATTATAGTATTTAAAGTCCGATATCATAGTATTTTCCCAAATTATTGTTAAATGCACTATCTTCTCAAGAAAATACGTAAGAAAATCACTTTTCTTTAATGATTGTGGAGTCCAAACCAGCTTATTTGCACCTTGACTAATTCGACGAAATACCTGACACCTTGATGAGTTACCAGGTGAGAGTAAACTCAAAATAGGGACAAACGATACTTTCTTGTGCTCCTTGATAAGTTTTAAGTGTCTAAAAGGATATGAACTCAACATGAAAATTCATCGTTGCTTTAACTATGCACCTTGTTCTAAAACAAGAAAATGTTGTAATAAATATGTATATACCTTTTAGTAAACAAAATATTGAGATACAAAAGCTCATCAATCCTACATTAGATATGAACTCAACATGACAATTCATTGTTGCTTTAACTATGCACCTTGTTCTAAAACAAGAAAATGTTGTAGTAAATATGTATATACCTTTTAGTAAACAAAATATTGAGATACAAAAGCTCATCAATCCTACATGAGACTTTGTAACTATACCTATTATAATAATGTTTCTGTCTTCTTCCCTACAATTGTCACTGCCTCTTCAATTGCTTGTGCAAAAGTTGCAATCTTGTAAGTGAAGAACCCCACTAGCATGGGTATCAACTCGAGGTGCATGAGTCCATACTCCACCGAAAGGATACTGAAAACATACCAAATCCATACAAGTTGTAATTTGTAAGTAAACAACCACAACTAAAGCTTTTATTCACTGTAAAAAAGCATCAGTGTGTGCTCCAGAACAGTCGAAGAATAGAGTCTATAAATGATTCTTAGGTTCATTTAGTAACTAACGAATTCAAGCTACTATAGAATGGTTGATAATACCCGTTCTTGTGGTATTTCAACTCTTCATGAATGAAGGTGACTAACTTCTTGGTACTGAATCAGAAATTCACTTCGATTTTTGGTATCCTTGGGACATCTCAAACTAGAAACAAACACATTCATAATTTTATTTGACGCTATTGTTCTCTTCTTCATTGTTTTCCAGTATGGCTCATCCCTATTTGCTATGCATACTTGTTTTTTTGATACATTTTACTTGAGCTGAGAGTCGATTGGAAACAACCCTCTACCTTCACAAATCAGAAGAGCTACGGGTATGGTTGTGTACACACCACCCTCCCCGGACCCTGCTTGTTGAGTTACACTGAGTATGTTGTTGTTTTAGCACATTAAATTGAAATTCAAGTGTCAATAATGTTCCTCAGCTTCCTAAGTTTCTTTTTTGTTCTTCGTCTTAAGTGGTTAACTTCTAACTTTGGTAGACCAAAAGATGTAACTGAATCTTGAAAGTAAATGGTGAATAGGAGAAACTGAAGCTCCTTCTAACCATCTTCAGTTTCTTTAACCGTGCAGTAACATTATAAGAGAAGTTTCCTTGCGATAATTATTCTATCCGCACATGTTTTAACGAAATACAGTGATAGTGGAAGATCCTTACCCATTCCACCGGTTATAGATCATGACCAAAACAACAGGAACCAGTAGCCTTGGCTGCCCAACCGCTCCCCTGCAAGTAAAGCTTTCTCGTAAGTTAATTAGTCAGAGATCAAACTAGTCCCTTATGGCATATGACTACGGTTCCTATGTCAGTTAGGGATTCAAGAATGATTCATGTTGTAGATTTCTATTTACCTACCCGTTGCTTAATAGCTTAAAATCCTGGAATCAAGAAATTATCCACATTGAAACAACTATAGTATAGCTGATCATGTACGCTTCTAATTTAAACCCTGTCTTTGATATGTCTGTCAAGGGTTTAGGTCTAAGAAACCACAATTAACAATGATGAATCTGCTCATTTCCTCAGTCGCAAAATAGTTCGGTTGGCTATATGAATCGTAAACATCTATTTATTTCATTTGAACATGTTTTATGCCAAATTACCTCTGATATAACATAACTCATTATTGGTCTGTAATCATTTTATAAATTACTATAGCATAGCCCTCTTGTTACACTCCTCCATTTCAGACATCCAATTCAAATTACACGAGTTACAAATTCATTTATAATTTTAATTACCTAAAACAAGCTCAGTCTAATGCCATTTCAACTTCACTCTTCTATGTGGGGCAAAATTGCAGTGTACACATTTTGTCTTACTTATACTTGTATTAACTCAAAAAACCCTCATCTCTAGGGTACTTTTTTATAGTGGACAGTAAAAGGTCATCAAAATATTGGAGGTAAACATGCACAGAAAGAGCCATCAGCTAAAGATTGCATCACGAAAAGCATACTTGATAAGCGCTTTGGGTCCATCTGTCCTTAGAGAATCCACACTGTTCCCCAACATACGCATGTACATCAACGATCCAAGTAGCCCAGCACCATAACTGGACAAATGGAAAACGTAACATTTTATTAACACCAAACATATGCATGCACATGATAGAACCAAGTGGCCAAGCATCGTCAATGGTCATAGAAACACACAATATCTTATCAAAATCAATTTTAATAGCTTCATGCAAAATGCGCAGATCACCCACCGACTTAATCCGAAAGGCTGTTCAATCCTTATAACAAGTCTGAAAAAATTCGATAAACAAAACAGAAATAAAACAGACACGACTTGATAAAAGATATACAAAGTATACTAGAAGATCATTTGGTCATTTCATTGTATGAAATGGCTATTTGTTCAGTAACAGTATCACCTTTTGAAGGATAAAAGAAGCAAGTGAAGAGTTGCTTCATTCACAAATATTATTAACATTAGAAACCACACGGATCAATATACTAATCAAAGGAAAGCTAGTTTAATGGATAAGGGGTTACGTTAAACTACAACATCACTTGATCAGACCATACATTCATCCAGAAGAGATTGAAAATAACTAGAACTTCTAGAAAGATAACTAATTTACCTTGCTGCAATTTCAGGAGAATAAGAGACATAGGCTGAAACTATGCCAACACCACCAATCCCAAGGGTGAGTAACTGTAATTTGTCCTTCAACTGCAGAGGAAAGAAACACAAGTATTTTAGAAGTGTGAACTTGTACAAAGTCAACAGATCTCAATCAAGAGTATGATTCATGTGGAGAAAATAATAAACATGTACCTTAAGATACTGCTCCTCTGACTGAGCAGCCAAAATATTTGGGTCCTCTTGTGAACGTCTTGTTTCTCGGAGTAACACTTCCTGAGGGATGGATAACTCAGCATTATAAGGCCAAGCAGCATACTTTTATATATCTCAGGATGGAGACATTTTGAGCAAAAAAAAAAAAAAAAGAAGTACCAAATTTCAAGAAACGAATTCTTTAGGCAATTCTAGAAACATACACTGCCTCCAGTTGCAGCCTTTGCAGCCCTATCCCACTTCTCCTGCTCGCGTCGTGTTGGTGCTGGTCTCCATTTTTGAGATGCACTTACACTAGCCTGAAAACTAATTTCAGCTTGAAACAAGTCTGTAAAAAGAAAATAATGCCAAATAGCTAAAGCTAAGTGTCTGAAAATTGTCATACTTTATTTTCCTCGAATTCAGCATCTAGCGTAGGTTTTGAAGGGGTTATAAGCTTCTTGGTTAGGTCAATTTCCATACTGCATCCTCCAATGCAATCATATTAGAGGAAGAATGAACTGATATATATCTATTTAAAAGAAAGGTTAAAGATGAATCCCACCTGTCAAGACTCATAACTCTGTTTAAGCTAAGAAATCCAGATGACTCTTCCTGTTAAGATCAAAATGACTTAGTGACAAGCAAATCAAGCAAAGATCAAAATGACATAGTCACAAACAAATCAAACAACCATTTTAACAGAAACGGTATTAAGTAAATGCCGAATTTTACCCTCTATAGTAGTATAGAGCTTCTTCAGACTAACACACTACACAAACAAATCGTAGTTTCATGCAATTTAATTTTAATAAAGAAAAAGAACTAAAGAAAGGGAAGAAAATCATTTGATGACCAACATTGTTCTGTTCCATTTTGTGGAGAAAGCTAGGGACTATCAAGGAAAGATTCCTCAAAAGACAAAACAATTGACTGCAGGCAGCACAACAGAGAATCCTTAATGTAGTCCAAATAAAACTCACTGAACTCCAAACTACTCATACTCAATTGTTTGAATTTTCAGTAACCAGTACATTCTATTCGGGCCTATTTCATTCCAATACTAAACGATTCATCCTTTAAGACTAATCAAGGATATAATACAACTACCAGGTCATCTAAATTGCACACTTACCTTGAACCAAACAAAGAATCTCCCCAAGAAAACCAGACCTAACTAAGGTTTGTTCCGTTTGAAGGAAACCATTTTCTAGGAAATGCTTTCCAATTTTCTCTTGTTTGGTTAGTTAAAATTTTTGGAAAATATTTAATCTAGGAAAACAAGTTCCTTAAAGATAACTTCACTAATAGAAGTAGGGAAAACAAATTCAACAAGTAGCATTCCACATTGATTGTGTCCTTTTCACCCTCCAACACACCTCATCTTCACCCCCACACTCCAACCCCGGTACGACCTCCCATAAATCTATCTAGCTTACATACAAAAATGATCTTAGGACAATATTTATTGTTTACACGCTGAAAACAAGAAAATAAGTATAAAAACTCACTTATTTTCCTGCAAAATCTTTTCCATAGAAAACATTTTCTTTCCTATGGAACACACCCTAAGTGCATACAACAACTAAGTTAAGACAGCTCAATTGCCTTAAAAAACTTGATAAGCACCTTGCTCCTAAATCCTAACCATAACATTTCATATTATCAAAACACCATGGAATATGACAAAATTCAAGAAAATACTAAACATTGAAACAACAAAAGCAAAAAAGATCAATATTAGTAACGTAAAGATTGTACCTTTGCAGGAGAAAAGCGAGGGACAGGATCCTTTTCTTGAGGGTCCTGAACATACTTCTTCATACGACCCATAAATTCTTTATTCCAAATAAAATCGTCAGAGGTAAGAGGATCTTTATCCTCACCCCAATACTTCCTTAGCTTAGTTGTAGTTGGTGGTCCTCCATATTCACCTGGTGCATCTCCAGTAGACCATTTCATAGGCTTTTTTTTGGAAGAATCACTTTGGTTGGTAGTTTCTGTGTTGGGGATGAATTGCTTGCAGATTCTTGAGATTTTGGTGTGGCTGTAGAAGTCACTGAGAGGTAGTAGCAATTTAGAACAGCCATTTCTTTGTTTTTTTTTTTGAGGATGGGAAAATATGTGTTAAATGATCAAAATGTTTTTTTTTTTTGGTTTGGAAAAAATTAGTGGAAGGGGAAAATCTGCTTACATGGACCATTTAAGAACAATGATTCAAAATATTACAAAAAATAAATAAATATCTATTTTTAAAAAATAAAAGGAAAATGCACAAGTACCCCTCAATCTATATTCGAAATCTCAGACACACACTTTTATTATACTAAGATCCTATTATTTCTGAACTTATTTTATAAGTAATTTTCTACCATTTTTCGATCTACATGGTACTAGCTTAAAAAGAGTCAACCAATATTGAGCCCACAAGATAATGTCACGTAAACCAAAAGGGATAAAATTTATTAATGAAATAAGTTCAACGAATAAAAGGACCTTAATAGTATAAGTATGTCTATGAAATTTCGAGCATAGATTGAGAAGTACTTGTGCATTATTTAAAATAAATTATTTTTAGTCATGTCAAAAATTATTATAGGTCTTGTCAGGCTATATGAAACAAATTTCCATAGGTCACCAGAAAAATTACTACTAATTGACTGAAGTGTGAAAGATTTTGTGGAAATTAATCCTTAGTCCATTAAGTAAATAATTTATTTTCAATTAATCTAATCTCTCAAGAGAGACCATGAATTTACGTGCTTCAATTTTTATATGACAATAAACAACAACATATAAATGTCCTCTTATAAGTAAGGTCCGTAGAGGGTATTATATACATAACCTTATTCTTAATGTCCTCTTATAAGTAAGGTCGTTGAGGGTATTATATACATAACCTTATTCTTATTTAGTTAAAGTAAAGAATTTTTTTTGATTGATTAGTAAATTATACCATCTCTATTCTGGAATACTTGTCCACCGTAGACTTTGCACACTTCTTAAAAAAAGTATAAATAAAAGAGTAATTTTACTATATCACCTTTTGAATATGATGAATACAATATCTTTTAAAACGTATAGGAAAATGACTGTAATTAATAATTAGGACGGAATTTCAATTACAGTATTGAATTTCTGGTAGTGGGTCCATAATTAAAAAAGTGTTTGTGATTCTTCCAGAAGAAATGAAACAAAAGATATGGTAGAGTTAGGATAGCTATTGTATGAGATCTACCCAATGCTAGCTAGATAAAGAGGCGCATAATAGATCGATATGAACATCATGAGCTGTCCCGTGATAAAATCAGTTGTTACTGATACCTTCTTCTCGGTTCCTTTTTCCATAACCAGAGCTCGGAGAAGGAAGAGATATGAGGGCCCTACGTGAATCTGGACATATAAGAGTTTCGAATCGAATCTCTTTATAAAGAAGATTTTTTGTCTCATGGTAGCCTGCTCCAGTCGACACCATAATATCAGATTAGGAAGGAAGATCAGAATTAGAAATTGATAGAAAATTATGAACTAAGTATAAAATTATCCATTCATTTCATAAAATGAACGAATATTATTAGAAATTTCAAAATAGTATAGTCGACAAATATTGTTAAACCGAGGGAATACTAATATGAATGACTATAAAAGAATTGGGAATAAATTATAGAAAACAAAGAGTTGAAGATAGGAAAAGCACATTTACTCTATCTACAAGCCCCTCTTTTGATATATTTTCACTCTTGTTGTGTGACTGCTGAAAAATCATTTTCAATTAAAAAGAACATTTTGTAGCTGCTACACATCAAAAAGGGTGAAACAAAAGAAGAAAGAAGATAAAAATCTCCATTTTTTTTTCAACTCAAAGAGAAGATCGGAAAATGGCTTCATCCAAAGAACGTGAAAACTTGGTATACATCGCCAGGCTTGCTGAGCAAGCTGAACGCTACGATGGTTAGGGTTTTGTTCTTCTTCTTCATGTAAATCAAATAGATGATTTTTTTTAATTTTATTATATGCATAGATCTAAGTTTAATGTATAGTCTAATTGCTTAACTAGAATAATTTTAGCAAAAGAGTTGATAATCAAAAAAGCAAACTTCATTGCTTCGAAATTTTAAGTTTTAGTTAGTTGCTAAGGTGCCTTAGGTTAACTGGTAAAGTTGTTTTGAGCAGAAATGATTTTGCTTACAATAGATCCTTACGGTCTGGAGGTTGATAATTAGCGTAGAAGGTTTGAATGAAATCGCGCAATAGAGTAGTAGTTTTATTCTTGTTAGAAGGAAGTCGGTTTATTGGAAACAGTCTCTCTACCTTCTTAAGATAGGGTAAGGTAAGGTTTACGTACATTCTACCCTCCCCAACGCTAGACTCCATTTGTGGGATTACAGTGGGTTTCTTGTTGCTGTTGGGTGTTCAGAACAGATTCACTGTTGATTTGCTTTGCTTAAGTTTTTCGTATGTTACAGAGATGGTTGATGCAATGAAGAATGTAGCGAGTCTGGATGTTGAACTGACAGTGGAGGAGAGGAATTTGTTATCTGTTGGTTATAAGAATGTGGTTGGATCTAGGAGAGCGTCATGGAGGATCTTGTCTTCCATCGAGCAGAAGGAAGATGCTAGAGGAAATGAGCAGAATGTGAAGCGGATCCAGGGGTACCGCCAAAAAGTAGAGTCAGAGCTCACCGACATTTGCAATAATATCATGACTGTGATTGATGAGCATCTGATTCCGTCATGTACTGCTGGTGAATCAACTGTGTTTTACTACAAAATGTGAGGCTTGGTGTATTGTTTGTTTTGAGTCGAAAACATTGAGTTTGTTTCTCTGGAAGTTAAGAACTTCATCGGTTGTTTATTTTAGTCAGTTTGCTTTATCTTTGGGTGCAGGAAAGGAGATTATTATCGATATCTTGCAGAGTTCAAAACAGGTGATGACAAGAAAGAAGTTTCTGAGCTGTCTTTAAAAGCATATCAGGTATGCAATTGCTATAAACCTGTAAGAAGACAATAATCATCTCGTTTTCTGCTAAACAAGAAGACACTGATACATATTGTCAGTCGTATATTTGATTGTTTCTAAAGTGAACGCTAGCATATGTTCTGCTAAGCAGCCTTTACATTGCTGTTGGAAGTAAGGGCTTTTCCAAATGGAATTTGATGGCATTTTCAAGATCTTAACTTCATAACACTTTAAATATTATGTAGAGCCTCTTTACTTGTCCCTTTCTCCCGTTCCCGTATCTTTCACGTTTTAAGTATAGTGTTTGTATTTGTTTTCTTAACATGCATACCGTATTTCTATCTACTTCCACTTACTGGTCATTCTAAACTGTGTACAGACGGCTACAACTACTGCAGAAGCTGAATTACCAATTACCCATCCCATTCGGTTGGGTTTGGCTTTAAATTTCTCTGTTTTCTACTATGAGATAATGAACTCCCCTGAAAGGTTTGTGCGGTTTTGTGTTTATCGTAGTTTATCCACACACGTTCTTCAATCTCAGTTGATTATACTCTGTTTTCTTCAGGGCTTGCCAATTGGCTAAGCAGGTTTTTGATGAAGCAATATCTGAGCTGGATAGCCTCAATGAGGACAACTACAAAGATGGTACCTTAATTCTGCAGCTTCTGAGGGACAATCTCACCTTGTGGACGTCTGACATTCCAGAGGATGGAGGTATGTGCCAGTCTTGATCTCAAGGTTGCTTTGGTGCTTACATAATCCTCGTAGCTGGTTCATTAACTTTCTACCTGCTCTTTTCTCCTCGTAATTGGATGAGAGAAATTTTTAGAAGAACTAGTTCATCTGCAATCTTTTAGATGACATTCAGTGTGGAATGCACTGTACTGTTACTCTATTATTTTCGGGAATCAGAACACCAGGCAGCAAAAATATAAGTTTTAGGCATCCCTTTTTGTTTGATCGGAGAAGGAAGGAATCAGGCTTAGGAGATATTAATATTTTGTAGGACTTCTTTCCTTGTTCATACAGTGTTTTATTAGACATTGGATGTTTACTAAGGTTATATTCTTTAGGCATCAGAATAATTCCGACGGCTGCTCCTCTACTTGTAATTGAGGCGACCTTAATTGACACTGGTAGTTTCACACGCACTTCATTTGAATGTGCATTTGCAGTTAGGAAGTGTTGCCTTTAGAAAGGTTTTATGATTAATATGCAGCACATATAGTTTGAGTTGACAAGGGTATAACAAAGATCCTCATCCTCCATGACACTACAATAATTCAACTGTATTGAATGTAATATTGTCCTATTTCACTATTAAGAGAAAACTTCAACTTTACATATTATTCATGTTGAATCTTTTTTTTTCCGGTCCTAATAGAAGAGGCTCCAAAAGGAGATGCTGCAAACAAAGTGGGTGCAGGCGAGGATGCGGAGGTGGGTTCTTCATTCATCTTTGTCTCTGTTTTGGTATTAATAAAGCTTCCCTATTCATTCTAAACCACATCTTTTTGGTATGCTCTTGCAGTGATGATCCAAACGAGTAGAATGTACCATGTGTATTTGATTAAAGGAGGCTGGTGAAACATCTGGTGGATTGTTTGTCAAGTGCTAATAGATAATTGTAAGGCACCAACAAATGAATAGATACTTGTTTATTGGATCCGTCTTGCTGAAGATTGTTTTCACATTAATTGATGAATGCATATCATTTGATTTGCATCCCCATTGTTCTTTTCTCAGCGTATAGCTAGTCTTTCAGTCTTGAATGATTGGTTTACTTGCTCTATAGGTATATGTCAGATGACTACACAGCTAAAGAAAAGAACATGAATGCAATCAAATCATAATTTTAAATATTACTATGAAATAATCAAGGAAAGGTTCACTTCAGGCTCGAAATTAATATTTTTGCGCATAGATTGTACCACAATTTGGATCAACCATGACAGATTATCAATCAAACTATGCATCAAAACAAGCTAGTCAAGTTCAGTTATTACCATTTTGTTCTATTTGGACTTGTTTCATTTTCAATACTGGTAATCCTATGCCATGAAGAAAGCCGGATACATATTCTTCTTAGTTTTGTTTTCTCATTCCGAGTAACAAGACTTAACTGATCGAACCTTTGGTTTCTTCGTTGGTGGTGGGATATTTGGGATTGAAGAAGCTGTAGCATTAGTCTTCGCCTGGCAGTGATCTGAGCCATTGACTCCATTAGAGAAACAAATGGTTTGCAGAGAGGTGACACAACACTCTTGCCAATTGAGATTAGTCAGGTCTTTGATTGCTTCATCGAGAGTAACGAAAGCTTCTGATGAGATCTCCTCTTGTAATGTGGAGCGTCGCAGGTCTATTAACTCCATTGTGTTCACAGCATCGGCCAGGACTTTCTGTATATTTTAGGAGATTGAAGAAATCAATATTTGATCAACAAGATTGAAAAATTGCGTAGTATGAATTTGATATGACCTTTTGACGCTTGCTTTTCTTGAACCCGTGAATGCTGATGATCTGCAAAAAGCATTGACACATAAAGAGAGGATTATTCTCACGGCACATAACACATAATTGAATTCCAATTCTGTTCCGATTTCCGAACTCATCTTTTGAATAATTTCACTCAGTTGAATCATTAATCTTCGTTTTCAAGCCGGAAAAACAATTAGGAGAAACACATACGAGTAAGCAATACGGATAAACACCAACGCGATAATGATTATTGAATACTGGGAGTAATCTCTACATATTCAAAGTTTCAGAGAGAACGAGAGGTAACTCATTAAGATAAGCACTAGTGAAATCGAGCTGCTTGTTACTATCACTTAAATTGAGGTTATTCTCTAAGGTTACTAGATTTAAGTTACAAATTCAAATCATGTAGCTACTCTGAAACAGAGATTGAATTCCAATTCTGTTCCGAACTCATCTCTTCAACTTGATATGGTTAAAAATTCGAGCAACACATATCAGGAAATTGACTATACAAACATCCAATTGAACATTAATAATAACAATCTCTAATTTCACAGAGTCACATCATTAATCTCCTATTCGTACCGGAAAAAACACCTCCGAGTAAGAAATATGGATAATCATCGAAGTAGTACTGAAATAAATCAAAACCAGCAGATCTCCAGCGACTCATAGAGAAGGAGAGATACCTCACTGAGATCAGCAACAGTGAAATCGAATTGCGAAATTACATCGAGAAAGGATAATTCTCAATGCATAAAACAGATATTTTATTCCAATTCTGCTGTGAACACATCTCATGAACTTGATTTGGTAAAAATCGAGCTAAGCATACAATTAAAACATCAAAATGATTACAAATGATAAGAATCTCTAATTTAAAACGGTCACATCATTGATCTCCGATTTCATCCTATAAAACACCTCCAAGTAAGAAAAAATACGGATAAACATCAAAAAGTTCTCAAATACGTCAAAACAAGCAGATCTCCATGGTTATTATCCGTGAATTACGATCTGAAACCACACTAAACAAATTACAGTAGATAAATATCTACATGTACAGTTCGCAGATTCAGAGAGAAGCAGAGATACCTCATTGAGATTAGGGATAGTGAGATCGAATTGCTTTTTGCTGTCAATGAAATCGACGTACTTCTCTACGGTCATCTTCTGTGATTTCTTTTTCCTTCTGAGTCTACTTTCCACCATTTGCATCTTCTCTCTCTGTTTCTCTTAGTGATCTCGACTGTGTTTTTCAGTGGTGTAAATTTTGAAATATTGAGCTCATCGGGGATATTTATACTGACTAGGAACGTTAAAAACGTTAAAAGCATTTTGGTATCCAATTTCCCGCCATTGTAGTGGAAGCAAAAACACGTTAAAATTCAATGAAAATTACGCAAAAAAAAAAAACTCAATTAAGAAAATATTACATTCCAGAAAAAAATACGTGTTTACAAAACACTCTAAGTACATATGTTATATAACTTCTGGCTGAGAAGGTCGGATAAAATAATTCAAGTTTGATGAGATAATGTGAAATATTTTAGAATTAAGTTTGAAATAAACTTTATATTATATTTTATTGATCTCCAATTCCGTTGCTGCTGCGGGGCTTTACCCAATCATAGTTTCAATATAGGTCATCTCAAACACTTTGAATTTTCTAAAAATAAAAACTTTTTCCATAAAGAAGAGAATGTTTTTGACCTCCCGACTGGTTGGCCAAAGAGGCTTTGAATTAAATTAACGTTCTCAACACTGTTCATACAATTAATTAAAACCTTTTGATTGAGAAAACATATTAATACCATGGCTAAAGAGACTCCAAACTGAGTTTTTATTCAGTTAATCTGCAAAAATACATAAAATTCCATAATAACAGAAAAAGGTGATTTTTTTTACCAACAGAAATATGTTATAAAGTAGATCTCCTTACACCCCAAAAAGCACAGCATACAGAAACCGATCTCTACCTTTGAAAATGCTCGATCAGACTAAACATGGCCCTGCCTAATGCCATACTCATTCTCAATAGAAGTGACAGACAAAGAACCTTAGTTGACAGTTTGTCTGAGCTCGGGACGGACAAAGTCAGCATCTGCAGGAACTGAAATGTCGACAGTAGGTCTCAATCGGGCACAAACTTCAATAGCTTCATGGACAGGATCACATACGAAATCGGTCATAAGAGCCATATTGATTGGCAGGTTATTGTCGACTGCCACCAGTGCTTGCTGGGTGAGATTGTAATCAAATCGAGGAGCCCACTTCCTAGATCCCAAACGCGCTGTTGTAGAGCAATTGTCAACCATGAAAGACACTCCACGTGCATGCATGAAAGGATTCAGGGAATCAACAGACTCAATGACACTTTCGTTTATGATCTCTGAGTAAGAGTGGCCTTTCTTCCTCAGAACCTCAATCTGTTAACATTTACCAAAAGAACAGAGTGTTATAAACAAGCAAGACCTAGATGCTCTCACACTACTAATCTAACACCACAGGTTTTGAGCATCCATATACCATCAAATTCAGGTACAGAAGCAAAAAGGAATCAGCAGGACAAGGGGATTCGGCTAAAAATTACATTGTATATCTGAGATTAAAATTTTCTTTGACGTATATACCGTAGATGTTGAATCCTCTAGGCTTCTTTGCGTGCTTACTTCTTTTAAACAAAAAACAATAATGAAAATAAGCAAAAGAGAGCTGAGGGGGGAGGGGGTGTTGTTCATCAAGCTGATCTAAACCTTGTCAAGTAGTGGGGAGACAGGTAAAAAGTGCTTGTAGCTAGGAAGAGAAAGAGCTTATAAGAAGAGAAGGATTTTGAAGAGATCTAAGTTGACAGCAGCTCAAGATACGCGCTGCCAGGCCCTCCTTTTACGATTCAAACATTATAATAAAACCAACCACACAGATTGAATAAAAAAAAAGACCTGAGCCATCATCAATGCGACATAGACACCAGCAGTGAAAGGATAGAGAGGACCCAGATCACCAGATGGCCGTGTTGCACGAACACGCTCACCAACTTTCCACATCCTTGTCTGGTCTATTTTGCCCATTGGGAAAGCTGGTAACCCCTCTTTCTCCTGTATGTACAAAAAAATAAGGTTATTATCTTCATCTGATAATAGGTATTACACTTTTCCATAATGCTGAAGAAGGGATACACAATTTCTTCAAAGTGATCAAAGTAGTTATAGGGGAAAAGCACCACAAGCTAAGTAGTACAGGCGATATAATCTCTTTTTTCTTAAAAAAAATAAAATTAAAACTAGGCTTAGGACCCATTTTATAAATGGTAAAAAATCCGCATATACAAAAAACAATGGGCCAGGTCCAGAGGTGACCAGTCCAGAAAATGACATCAAAGTCAACGAAAAAGAAATCACACAGAAAAGGAAATTATGGATTTCATTTTGGGAAAGAAGCCAAAAATTACACAGGCGGGTATTATCTAGTTTCCATCATGGAAGTCAAAAATTAATGTGCCTCCAATGAAGGGGGTGCAAGAGAGAGAGAGGAAAAGAGAAACCAATTGTTAGGAAACTTAATGATAAAGAATCAACTCACAGAAAAGCGGCGACCTGCCAAGACAACACTCCTGATCTCACTACCTGTTGCAACATCCTCATAGCACTCATACAAGATCTCCATGCAAGGGTAATATGAAGCACTATATGCAGTCGCGAACACCTTCTTGCCTTCCGCATCCAATGAATTGTATAGAGCTAACATACCCTAATAAACATGTAGAATAGTTTCAAGAACAATTTGAGAAGTCATAAAAGTATCTTGCTAAACATAATAATAGACCAAATCAGAAGACAGAATTCAATTTTGACCTTTGTTGATATTGTCCTCGAAATGTTTCCGGTTATGCACTCAACAGTATTCTTGTATGCAAGCTCTTCACTCATTCCATTTTCCGTGTACCGTCTGAACAAAGACTCGACAATGCCATGGACAGCACCAAGTAATATACCTAATAAGAAGACCAATGGACCTCAAGCGTACTAATTTAGTAAGTGAAAAAACAGACTTTGGAAACACGCTAACCTCGCTCGCCAAATATATCGCTTCTGTATTCTTGTTCCAGGGTGGTTGCAAATGTAAAGGGGGAACCAAGGGCAACTGACCACCCAAGAGCAACATCAGTGGCTCTTCCATCTATATCCTGTATGTAGCGAATGGTGTCACATCTCATAGAACATAAAAACAAAGAGTTTCAAAGAAAATAAATGAGGATGAATTATAAAAGACTGCAGGAGACCTGGTGAACCGCAAAACTTGCATTAATTCCAGCACCATTGATTTCTTTTCCTTGTACATATAATCTCCGGACAGATGGGCCCATTCCCTTGGGACATACAGCAATCACACTGATGTTCTTGGGAAAGTCAAGGTCCAATGACTGCAAATGGCCGAGAAGGAATCCATGCGAAAGACCAAGTATGCTATTTGGTTTCATGTGAGAAAACACTTCTTCATAGTTGTCAGCCTGCAAATACATCAGGAAATTCAAGTGGTGCAGCAACGGGCACTACCTGCACACTTGGTGAAGGAATACACTGTCTGACAAGCGATCAATATTACCATTTTCTTGAGGTATAATGTGAGTGTGTGGCTTGGTTTGATATTTCATCCTTAGGAATTATTTTAAAAAAAAATTCAGGTCATACATGTTGCCAAGTTAAATACTCCACGTGATTCTGGTAATAATCTATGTTTCCGCTAACCAAAATAAAATGAGTTGGATATAGGATGTTCAAAACCTCACCAGATAAACCCTAAAGTTTAGTGGAAATATACCTAGTGTGCTTTTAACAAATTAAACAACAAAATCACATCTAATCACCACTGGTGGGAGCAGAAAGCACAAAGCTATATCTTATGACTAAGCAAAACTAACTTTTTGTCATTCTTGGGAAGAGTAGAAGCAAGAAACAAGATATCTAGCATTCCAGCCAAAACATTGAACTATGAGGTCAAGGGCAGCCTTCACTAAAATGTATTACCAAGTTTTCGTGAAAAGAACATGAGGCTAACACAATGTGCCTACCTGAGCTGCATCAGAAATCAAAAGCAGCACTAGATCGCTTCCGGAGATAGTTTCATACAAGTCTCCCAAGGTACCACTTTCTTCAGTAAACCCAGCTGCACGAGCCTCAGCAAAGGAGCGAGAACCCTTTCTCAAACCAATCTACATGACCAAAATTCATACCTTATAAGTTGCAAGACTAAGAATTTAATCTAGTATGCAAACCAGATAAACTTCAGCTTCAATCTCTAATAAAGAAGAAATGAAATATTACCTTAACGACTATATCAGAATTTGCTTCTGCAAGAGAATCCCTCAAGTTCTGGGCTTGAGCTGGTCCCTACCAAAAAAGAAGGGCATTGCTTAGCTACTTGAATGAAAGAAGGAATGAAACTTGAACAGGAGAGAGGAAAAACATTTATCTTACTTTTACAGAAAGTTTTAACCAAAATAATTCAATATTGATTATTACTATATTTGCATGAGATCACTTTAAAACAGTATTAAGATATATCTTGATAATACATTCTGTGTTAATGATGAAAAATAACAACATAACCAATTATTAACAGAAGTAGAGTATGGGAAAAAACAAACTTTGAATGGAGGAAGATGTATCTTCTCGAGAAAAACTACAATAGAGAAACTTTATCAGCAACTATGCTAGAATCAGTACGAAGAGAAAATACTTGGTGCGAACATATATGGTTTTAGAGAAGTCAATGAAAAGAGTAGTTTGAAGCTGCTTTCATCAGGTACATCCAAAAAGATGTAGCTTTCCAGCAAAAATAGTAAAACAGAGGACTTCTATGTTATAGAATCTAGAAAAAGATACCTTCTTCTCTTCTCCTTTCAATTTCAAAAAAAGATATATCTTCTCCAAAATTTTGATTAACTAAACTCTTAGTTTCAGATGGAAATATTCACTCTTCATTGAGCTCACACACAAACTTCCTCTTTGCATTAACTTCACATTCCAATAACTCTCAGAATGGAACATTATACAGTATCAAAATTGAATTAACTGAATAAAAACCAAAGAAACTTCACCTGAGAACCCCAGCCAATGACTCCGATCTGCTTGATTCCCTTGAATGCATCCGGCAACAACTTGAACAAATCTCTCCCTCCTTTTACAATGTACTACACCACAATTCCAACAATATACATTACACATCAAAGCCGAGAACTTTCCCATATAGAAATAAACATTTTCAGCATTGATATACCAACAAGAAAGACAATACCATTACTCTCTCCGTCAAAAAATTGTGTTTTATGGTTACTTTTACTGAGTTTTCTAAATGTCTAATGCTTAAAGGTGTTTGTTTGACATTTTTGCTGATTCGTTTGAGAAAAAAACCACAGTATCTTTTTGAAAAGTGATTTCACACTAAAAACTCAGAAATCTTTTTAATGAACAACTCTGACTATCCAAAACACATTTCCTTTTTGGACAAATTATTCCTTGTTCTTAAAGGTTTTTAGGAGAAAAGGACAATTTGTTCAAACCTCCTTACATATTATTCCACAAAACAATAAGAAGTGGTCTACATTTAGAAACAGACGTCCAGCTACTCAAAATCAAATGGAAAAAAATTACACTCTTTCTTAAGTTATATAAAAAGAAAGAGCGAAGTATCAAAAACACACATTAAGTATTTCGATTTTCCAAATTTCATGCCTGAACTATTATTAGGCATGCTAGTTTCCTACCAACTATATATCAAAACACCCCTCAATTATCATTTTTCCCTTCGCCTATGTTGATATTTTAGCTTAGAAAATGGAATAATTATTTGATAGTTGAGGTGTGTTTAGATTTACAGTTGGTGATAGTACTGATAGGAAACTCGCATAACTAATAGTTATCAAGTACTCCCTCCGTTTACTTCTATTTGTCCCGTTGGACTTTTCGAAAGTCAATTGGACTAATTTCCAAAGTTAAATTTAAATAATATTAATTCAACATTTTAAACAAAAACTATACTATACGTACGCAATTTTTTGCATATCAATATGAATTCATGGTAAATTTATGTTAGTCAACTATGATGATTATAAGTGTTTAGTATGAAGCTAGAATAACTGTCACACTTAACCAGTTTTCAAGTATATAAATATTACATCTAATCTTACACCGAAAATTACATGTCACCATACTCTAACTACATCATTCTTTCTAAAACCGAGTTAATAAGTGAAATAGACGTAGAGAAGGGAAGAGATTCACCTCGTCGTGTCCAGAAAGGGTAACTTTCTCCTTCTTAAAAACAGACGTTTCAAAATCGAGAGACATCGGTGCCTTTACAGCAGCAGGAGCAGCAACCATACGAACATTAAGTGGTCCGCCGGAGCTAGACACATTGTAGGAGTAAGATTTAGCTCTGAGAGCCTTAAGCGACATAGATGAAGTAGAAAGGAACCCTAAGTTACTGGAAAGAGCAGGCGTCAATGATTTTCTTGAGGAAGAAACGGCCGAGGAAGAGGAGGTGGAAATGGAGAAAGAAGTAGTCGCCGGTGTCGCCATTGTTGCTCTGTTGAGGTACCGCCGATGACTGTGAAAAGTGTAGAGACGGAAAGTGGAAATGAGGGTCACGTTTTTATGTTTGGATCAGTATTGCTAGGGTAACGATATGCAGCATATCCGAATTGAGAAGTGGCGACATGAAACTGTGATTCAAAATGCCCCTCACGTTTTAGGGGTCGTTTAGTTGTTTATCATACTATATATTTTTTAAATATAAAAATTGATCACAAATTTATAATGATTTATAAAAGAATTGATCGGAATGATTGCAACGAGACACATCAATATCATTTTGAGCTAAGAGGCTCGCCCTATCTCAATTAAATTTATTCTTAAGAGTACTCTAAAAAGAAAATAGTTATTTCAGATTTTAGTTTGAGGTGTCAATAGTAAGCATAATATTTGTAAAAGAAAAAAAAATCATAATTTTATATTTATATTATTTTTTGCAAGAATATCATAGGAGTGATAAAATATTAACCGAATACTAATATGATATTATAGTTTTTCTAATTTTTTTAATTACATATTAACTGAATTTATAAAAACAATACATAAATATTAAAAAAAATATTCAAAAACATAATTTAAATTAAACTTTTTATTGTTATCCTATGTAATCATATACACGATATAAATTTATAAATAATATAATTTATCTCTTACAAATGATAAAACATTAATAAAAAAGAATAAATATATAATATATATAAAAGGATTCGAAAATCCATATTAAACTTTGATAATAAAAATTCAACTATTTAGTTAATATATATGCAAAGGAAAAATTACTAATGATATTGACCCATTTCAATGTTGTCCAATTTCAATTTTATTAAATAATAATACAATGATTTTACTTTTTTTCTTAATTAGCAAAATGTCATCTCAAACTTGATTAGTTTTTTTTCTTGTTTTATAGTCTTTCATCATTAAAATAGAAAATATTTTACTTTCATTTCTTGCAAATATATATATTACACGAAGGAATGAATAATGCAGAGTTTTCTGGACACGTGTCGAAGACCCACATATCCAAAAAAAAACAGGTGAACTCTCTCTTTACGTTTTTCGTTTTCCAACTCAAACAAAATTCACCAAAACTCTACGTTTCTCTTTATCTTACTTTATGCTGTGCTTTTTATTTGCATTAAAAGTTGTAATTTTGGAATTCTGCTGATAAAAATTTACCCGTGACTTGCAATTTTTGCTTCTGGGTATTCTTTTTTTGTTCTGTAAGTTGTTCTGTTTCAACTCTAGTAGTAAAAAAATTGAATCTTGTAATTGATTGGTAGTTATATAGTATGATTGAGGTATAATTGTTATTTTCCTTTGTGGGTATTGTTTCTTGATCATGGTGGTTATGATTTTTTAACGTTTAACTAGGGCAAAAGATAAGTTTTTTTTCCCTAAATAGCTGCTGTTTACTTTTGTGGGGTTTGCTTCTTGATGATGATGCTGATGATTTTTACTTGTTTTTTGAATAATTCATGTGTTTATTGTGTACATAGAGTTTTGGTGGTGGGTTTTATACTTTTTGTTTGATAATCGCGGTGTCTGGGTTAGCTTGTGTGTGCCTGACTAGACTAATTTCACTGTATACCCCACCAAGGCTAAACAATATGGTAAGAAAGCTCCTTGTATGTTTTTGCTGGGACTTGAAGGATTCATTGACTAGGCTACACCCTTGGGTGTTGGGTTTTATACTTTTAATATTTTGTGCTTTATTTTTTTAATAGGATGTATAGATATATCTTCTGTATGTGAAATTATAGGGATTTAGGTATGAAGGTAAAGTAGCTTGCTTTCTTTGATGAATTATTTCATGGTTTTGGAATGCTTTTGTTGGAAATTTGGTATGAGTTTTAGTTTGGGTAATAAGGAAGCTCTTAAAACTCTTTGTTTGACTTTTGCTGACCAAAAGGGCTTTGGAATCTTTATAGCTTCTGATATTCCATCCTGTCCATTTGTAGACCAAAAATTCATCTAAATACATGAAATAGATGTTACAAAAAAGTTATACCTATCCAAGTCTTTTAAGAAGTTCTGAGTTTTGTACGGCGAAGTCATTAGAAAGGTACTCTATTAAGGAACCCCTAGGATGCACTTTTCTGCTATCATGATCTCATATAAAGAGTTCCATCCTTGTCTTCTATGCAATTGTCTAAATAATCTATTTTTCTAACGGACTTGTGAAATGATGGCTGAAGGATTCTGACTGTTGGAAACTGGGGAGGGGTAACTGGTGAGCATATGAAAATGACTTCTTTTTGTTGAAGGTAGAAGCTTTCAACCTTATTTATGTACTTCTGTTTGATTAGTTCGATGTCTATAAAGATGGTAGTAGTTGGGATTATCCTACTATAAGAACGCTTATCCTATCTCCATCACCACAGAAATAAAAGAAATGTTACAAGTAGATGAAGCTTGTGCTATTTGTACGCTAATTTAAAGCATTTGATTTAGTTTCAGGTTTTGGTTGAAAGAATTTCTATTGTACTGTTAAAATTCAAGTAGATGGTAAATGTAATACCCAAGCAAGTTAGGGCTGGCTATATGGATCCTCGTTGTCCATTTAAGCTCAATATTCTATATTTTGAGGATTGAACATAAGTTGATTAGTTCTGCGATGGCTATTGACCTACCTTAGAGTTCCTCCTATATCTGGGCTTAGGACCGCCAATGTGAGCAAGGTCACACCGGGAATTAATTTTGCTAATAGTTTGCTCTATCATCTATGAGTGCAAGGTGTAAACTTTGTTCTGGGTAATGATATTGATTTGTATCTCGTTTATGTTGGGGCATTAATTATACATTAGAGGGGTGATTTACAGAGGGGTGACGTGCATTATTTTTATTGATTGAAGCTGGTGAATAATCCTGCTCAACAGAATTTTGTAATTTATGCAGCTCATACAAGTTCTAATAGGGAAGCATCTTGTTAAATTCTGCAGTTGAAAGCTATATCATATTGCAGCACTATATTCGTTGGATCATGGAAAGTTGTCAAAGTGTTATGCGATGGATTTGAAAGGTATAGCATGGGTTGGAGATATATACCAGAAATTTGAAGCGATGTGTTTGGAGATGGAAGATGCTATGTACCAGGTAAAATTTACCACATGTCTCTTACTATTTGACTTGGTTCGTCCCTTTTTTCGGGTGTTATTAGCAAGGTCATAGTGCTTCCCTCAGCAGTCAGCAGGGCTATATTCTTACCAACTGGTTGTTTGACCCTAGAGCATTAGGAACGTTTGAATAATTGAACTTTGATTATATTCAATCAACCCAAAAGAAAGGAGATCGAACACCGACCATAAATTGCAGATGTTGCTACATTGACCGCCATGGGGCTTATTTTTCTCTGATATACCAAATAAATCACCAGTAACTTTTGGTACCCAATGATAGGTGATTGCATCACTTTGTTACAAGAGAAAAGACAATGATTTTACTTGGAGGAAAGGCTTGAGAAAAATTATCCAAACTTGTCCCTCATTCATTGCCCTACTTGCATATTTGATACTTCAACTAAATGGCAAAAAACCTATATTCTAACTTCGCAGAAAGGTGATAGCTTTGTACATCGAGTTTTGCGTAGCAACATTGAATTCCTATATTTATCAATAATAAGACTTGATTAATGAGGATCCATATAGCTGAACCCAACTAGCTTGGAATTGAGTCATAGTAGTAATAGTTCTTGTAGTACTCTTGTTGCTGTCCTGACTTTTATTTGGAGACTACACTCTTCTTAACAAAATAGTACATTTATTTCATTTTTCCAGTGCACATCAGATTTATTTTTGCCACTATCCGAACTCCTGAGTAGGTAATTATGTTGCATTGGAAGGATGGTGTGCATATCATGTTAATATATCAAAGGAGTACATATGACATTCATGGTTGTTTATTCATCAATTTCTTAATCGTTTCTAATCAATTGCTTCTTTGAAAATGTTCATAACTTCAATAGGTAGTACCTTTTTATTCACCTTGCACCACTTTGGCCAATTAAGTATGCAATCACTGTAACTGGTCTCATGGTACAGGATACCGCTAGATATGTTGAGAATCAAGTGCAGACTGTTGGTGCAAGTGTCAAGAGGTTCTATTCAGATGTGGTGCTAGATCTGCATCCTCAATTTAACATCGATCCCGTGAAAGTTGCAGCTGCTGACTTGTCTCTTAATCCTTATGCGCACACTGAAATCAGCAAGAAGCTGAAAGCACAACTTAAAGGAGGCCACCACCCTAGGGTAATTAATAAGGAATTAATTGATGATACTCAAGTGATTAAGGGTAAGGATAGTGATCATCTATCATCTTTTAGTCCAGTCATAGCTTCTAATAGAGTATTTTATAATGTGACAGGGAAAAGCAAAAGTGGAGGAGTTTATAGACGTCAAAGTGTTGGGATCAAAGAAATTGTTAGAGATAATCATCCACCGGCTAAGAAGTCGGACGCGCTCTGTCTCGTATCAGGGAATACAATCAAATTGTCCTCGGATTCTAAGGTTAGGGGAGGTTTTGAAGTGGCATCCGACCACATGACCATGACTTCGCCCTTGGCCTCAGTTAAAGGACTCAACTCTACCGAGACAGGGAAGGAGGTTTCCAACCATATTATAAAAACAGAGGTGCCTGCAGCAGGTATATCAATTAATATTGCAGCGTCTGACACGAGCTTATCAGTTAACTGTGTTGGGCAGAACCAAGCAGATCTCAGGAACACTTTCTCTGTTGGTGACTTGCAATCAGACTCTCATGGTATAAATGTCTAGCAGTATCCCACTTATTTTTATCTTCTTTTATTTTTCTCACTTCTTTTCTTTTATGTTAACTCCTCTTGCAGTAGATAGGGGTACACGCAAGGAGTTGACTGGTGATACTGGACTAAAGATTAGCAGTAATACTGGTGACAATAATATTGCCAGCAAGGAGGTCAATAATATTGCAAAGATTAGCAGTAATACCGGTGACAATAATATTGCCGGCGAGGAGATCAAAGAGTCCTGCAAAGGTACTTACAATAGCCACCTGTAAAAAAGATCTTTTCCCTTCTCTTTTTTTTGCTTCTGTTTTGATGGACTCGCTACTCTGATATTATCTTGGAATCTTTCATATCACTATCAGTTGCTGATTTTTAAAATGGGGTTATAATTCTGCCTGTGTTGGACAATATTATGCAAAAGCATATTGTGAACTATTGATTAAGTTAGTTCTATTGGATGAACTGTTAAATTGAACCGAACTAGTATAATTGACGGACTTAAATCTGTGATTAGGAATATTTTTCAACAACATACCATGTAATCCCACAAGTATGGTGTGGAGGAGTTGGGGGTAGACTGTAAGCGTAGTCATAAACCTTGACCTTACCTCGTAGAGATAAATATCTCTAAACAGTTTGAAAATGAAATACAGAAACGAGAGTAGTAACAACAAAGATATAATATGAAAGGTAGAACAGTGCACAACATCTAGAAGAAATTACAGTACTAAAGCAAAATAGTGTGATAATCGAAGCTAGTGTGATAATCGAAGCACAAAGGGCCCTTGTGTTTTCTCAACATCCAAACAAATAGAACGAAGGAATACTTGTGCAACTGAGCAACATTCTCCTGCTGTTCAGATATTTCCGGGCGATCTTTTCAAGTCTCTTAATCTTTTCGTTGTGTTTGTCGTCTTCTTTTACAGCAAGATCAGATAAATCTTGTTCTCCTCTACCTGAGAAGTATGACTTGATCGAGTCCGATGTGGAAATTGTTGAGCGCTATGATGAATCAAAGTTAGAGGAAACATGTGTCCTGGTTGAAGCAGAGAAACTTCATGTTCCACAAGGATCAGTCAAACGGAAATCATACAAGGTACCATCTCCCTCTCCTTCCTCTCGCGTTGTATTTCGTATTTTTTGCTTTTCATCAATATATTTATCATTACTTTGGTCGTGGGGGGAGGAGGGAGGGGTTGTTTCATTGAAGTGCCTTTAGATGTTGACAGTTCAGTTGTTTTATCAGAAGAAGCTCAGGCAAGTGTTCTCTACGAAAAAGAAGTCGACAAGAAAAGAGTATGAGCAGCTTGGAGCATTCCATGGAGATCAACAGCCTAACCTAGAGCCTGAAGAAAAGCAGATGCAGGTTCTCTCCAAAAACTCGAACCCGAAAAAATTGTCATCAGCTGATGATCATTCTGAATCTGAGTGGGAACTTCTCTAGATATGACGCATTACAACAACATAACCAATGTAATTCCACCCGTAAAGTCTGAGCTAAGATGATATGATGCTATTAAAATTGTAATGTTGCTTTTGCCAATCAATAGATGGCTTTGTACATAAAACTAAAATTGAAAGAAGAAGCACCTGCTGTTTTATAATAAGCCAGTTACCTTTTATTTATATGGAACTATGGTGAAATAGAAGGCCTGTTTCATCTTTCTTTAAAATTTCTTTATACCATAATAACTATGTTCGTCTCAAACAAGCCAAGTCACTATGTGTATCTTGATTATTATGTTTATAAAAATACTCAAAAGTGTCAAAATTATCTGATATTTGCTTCTTTTGATGAGAGATTGACAGATATATGCATAGTTGCAAGGCATGAAGACACGTTAGCATTCAGTACTGCTGACTCACGCAGTGTGGCTTATGTTTTTCTTGCCACGTTTCATAAGATATAAATAAAATATTGCTGCTTCATCCAGTTTGGTTTATAATTTCTTTCAAATCGAATCCTTGAAAGTGAAAAAGAAATAAAATTAGAGCATAGTTTAGTTAGTAACAACACACACACAAAAAAAAAATGGATTCAGATAAAGCAAAAAGAGAAGGTGTTCATCCTGCAATTCATATAAAAAGTGTTACTACTGCTCCTGCTGAAAATCAGCCTGCTGTTAAAGTTGGAGGACTAGAGTTCTCTAGTGGAATGCAGCAACAGCAAAAGGATACTGACACAGAAAGTGACAAACATTCTTCACATCAAGGTACTTACACTATACTAAAAAAACTTATATTATTTTTCAATAAATATCTTCATTGAGTGTTGAATTTGTCTAGGACTAGGAGGTTTCAAAATTGAATCACATAGGAAAGAAGGTGAAGAAGGAAGAGTTCATGGAGGGATTCATCCTCAAGAAACTGGCAATAAGAAGAAATCAGAGAGGAAAGCACCTGCACTAGCACCAGCTGCTGTACTAGGTGAAAATTCCGACGAAAAGGCGAAGGATTTTGGGGCGTCAGCGTTACATAATGCAAATGAGAAAGAATCGGCTAGTCACGGGCATGATGCTGCAACTTACAGTCAAACAGCACAAGATGTTAGAAGTGGATCTCAGTATGTTGCTGATAAGGCTGCAGCTGCTAAAGACACTGCCATTGAAAAAGGTCAGTTGTATTTTCAACGCGGGAACATACTAATTTGATTATAATGTATAACCAAACACTATTTATGAGGTGAAAAAAGCGAAAAATTTGTAGAAATCTACCTTTCAAATGCAGGTGCACAAGCCAAAGATGCTGTAATTCATGGCCCTCAGATTGGATCCGAGTATGTTGTGGACAAGTCTAGAGTTGCAAAGAACACAATTCTCGAGAAAGGCCAGCAAGTTTATGGTGAAACTATAGATACCCTATCGAGAGCAGGACAAACTACAATGCAATCAGCACAGCAGGCTAAAGACGACACCCTGCAAAAAGCAGGGGAGATGAAAGATTATGCTGCTGAAAAGAGCAAGAATGCAGCAGGATACATTAAGCAGAAAGGCGTTGACGCAAAAGATGCTACTGTGGAAACAGGAAAAAGTGCGGTAGGGTATGCAGGGGAAGCAGCTAAAACCGCTGCTGAAAAGAGCAGGGATGCAGCAGTGTATGCAAAAGACGCCACTGTGGAAACAGGGAAAAGCGCGGTAGGGTATGCAGGGGAAGCAGCTAAAACCGCTGCTGAAAAGAGCAGGGATGCAGCAGTGTATGCAAAAGACGCCACTGTGGAAACAGGGAAAAGCGCGGTAGGGTATACAGGGGAAGCAGCTAAAACCGCAAAGGATATGGCCGAAGTAGGAGCTTTTGGTGCTGCACATTATACAGCAAAAGGAGCAGCCGCGGCTACAAAAGCCACGGCTGATGTTGTTTCTAGTGTTGCAGGGTATGCAGGAGAGAAGGCAGTGGCTGCAAGGGACGCGGTTGCTGGTGCTGGAAAGAACGTGGCGGAGTATGCAGGGGACAAATTGGCTGCTGCTAAAGATTACGTAGTTTCAGTGGAAGAAGGTGCAGCTGATTATGCAGGTAAGAAGAAGTCAGAAACTGTGAGACAAATAGAAGGTAATTCCAAGGTAAACATTAGGTTACTATCTCATTGTTTTGTTCATTGAGGTGGATTCATGTTTATGACCATTAAACTGAGTTCTATGTTAAACGTATGTACAGCGAGAAAGCGGAGGCGGAGTTTCTAGCAGAGAAAAGGCGGGGGGAGAGAGCGAGGTGTTGCAGCAGGAGGAGGGAGGCAGTGTGGTTGGAATAGGGAAGACAACAACACAGTTTGTTGGTGGTGGGAATAAGCAATCTCAAGCTGGTTATCAAACAGGGAAGTGAAAGAAGGGAGTAAATAAACAAGTGCCTCCCATTTTGAAGTTTTTTTACATATAACTTAGTAATGTGATTGTGAAAAGCAAGTACATGTATGTTTGTATTTTTGTGCCTCTGCTAAACAAGAATTATCTTGAAAACTAAGAGAAATTTGTGTATGTATTTTGTTGTTTATTAAATGCAAATACTCTCCCAGAGAAAAGGAATTTTTAATCAAATTAAGCCATAATATAAAATAATTTATCAAAGTAATACATTTTTTAAAATTTTACAAAATTAGTATAAATGTATTTCACGGTAACGTTTTAGGATATATTTTATTTTTTAAAAACTAACAGCATTAGGTTGATATACGTTACTGTAAGTAACGTTTTACTCCTAAAATATTATTTTCAGTAACGTTTTACTCCTAAAACGTTACTAAAAATGTACTGTGAGTAATATATCAATCTGACGTCATCAACTTTTAAAAAATAAAATATATCTTAAAACGTTACTGTAGAATACGTTTATACTAATTTTGTAAAATTTTAGAAAAACATATAATTTTGGTGAATGCTTTATGTAATGGTTTAGTTTGGTCAAATTTTTAAGAATACAAGATTAAAAAGTATTTTTTTAAATTTCGTTTTAAGTCAAACTAGGTTAATGTTAATTTTTTTTTTGAAACAAAGGAGTATGTTATACTGAGAGTTCTCTTTTTAACATTGGAAAATCTTGCAAATCGGTATGTGAATTTTGATAGGAAAGAAACATTTTAACACCTCTTACCTCTATAAAGCTTGACATTAATCCTATAGATTTTAAGTTCTTTTAGAAATAGGAAATTTAATAGTCATCATAAAGTTCTATAAATATAGTTTTGATATAGCGTTTTATAGTTATAACTACAGTCTTGTTGCGTTTTGATATAGCGTTCTATAGTTAATGACTATAGTTTTGTTGAGTTTTATACTTATCATAAAGTTCTATGACTATATTTTGATATTTTTTCAAAATTCCGTCTTTGTATTTTGCTAGTATAAATTTATGATGATTTTTCTTTTTTTCGTAAATTCAATATAAATAGGGTTAATATATATGAAATTTTGAATTTATACATTAATCATCATTTCATCTGATTCGTTTAATGTAGACTTTCTATTTTTTTTTTTGCCTTATTAGTGCAAGTGTCTATTGTAACATTCATTAATTCGTTGCTACTGATTCATTTAAGATTGATTTTTTTACTTTTTTTTAGTTTAGTTGGATTTGAATTAATGAAAAAATAGATTAAGTAATTGTTTAAACACATGCTGTTTTTGAAAATAAAATATTACTTTATTTATTTAAATTAAGTTTGTTAACAAAAAGGACAAATACACCTCATTTGTTAGTACATGCATCAAAATAAATAATGCCTTAAATTGTATAAATTAATAAAAAACCATAAACGTTTCACTTTATTATATACCACAATCAACTATATATATATATAAATTACACAATATAACATATTTCACATAAGGAAGAGAAAAAAATACTACCAAAAATATATATATAATTAATGGCTTCTTTATCTAGCACCAATTTCATTGTTCTTTCTCTGACAATTATTTTATTTTTCAATAATTCTCAATATTCTATGGCTTTTACAACAGAAGATTATATAACTGGAGCAATGGTACTTTCTTCAACAAAAATAATCCATAAAAGTGCGGGAGATAATAATTGTGTGAACGAATTATCAAATGTATACGACAAGCTTGAAATTACACTAAATTGTGAAAAAGAAAAAAAATATCATGAAGTTTCAGACTTAGCAAATGAAATTCAATATATTCTTTATGCTGATAAAAATAAAAAATGTGAATATGAAGATTTAAGAAATATTATGGAGGCAGTTAAAAGTTATACTATGGCAACATTAGATATGGAGGGATGATTGAAATTGTATCATTTTTCGATAAAAAATATTGTTAGATCGATATATAATGTAAAAATCTTACTTATATTTGGCATTTTTAATATTTTGACTTAATTTTGTCTTTCAATCTTTATACCTATGCTAACTTCATTTCAATCTTTATACCTATGCTAACTTCATGCACATAGGCGGGCCCACATATTTAAACAAGTGCAATGATTCATTGTAGTCCTATAACTATAATGGATCAAGTAAGTAATCCGAAGGACTAAGGAAATGATTTAAGTACAATTTGATATGAAATCTTACTAAGTCAATCTTTATTGGTTATGCCTATTATGTGATTCTTTGCATAATATAATAAATTTTTTTAAGCCAATCTTATTTGGCTATGATCGTGTGCATACTATAAGTCATTATAAGCAGATTTTATTTGGCTTTGATCATTTTAATAATAAAAGAAGTCATTATAAGCCAATTTTATTTGGTTATGCACATTATTTGCTGAAAACTTCATTCTTATCAAACACTGATGATTGATATTCTTAAGCTCTTGTTTTCTTAGCTCACTTTGAATTTACATTCCTTCTTGTTTCTTTCTTATTTTCTTAAAGAAATCTTTAGCATTAAGATCATGCGAGCTAACGTGAAATTCAGTGTTTGCCCCGCACCGAAAAGGGGTGGTTCACCGGTCAAAGTGAACCTATATCATGTGAGCTAACATGAAATTCAGTATTTGTCCCACACCGAAAAGGGGTGGTTCACCGGCTAAAGTGAAATCAAGTTCAGTGTCTTTTCCATACCGAAAAGAGGTGGTCCAAGGCTAAAGTGAACCGAATATCTTCTTTGAGCATTTAACCAACATAGATCATGTGAGCTAAGCATGAAATTCCGTGTCTGCCCCACACCGGAAAGGGTTGGTTTCACCGGCCAAAATAAAACCGTATCATACCTAGCTCTCTTAGGTGGAATCCATTGGCTAGTTCCTATGCTGGCAATATAGTTCGAAGACTAGGAGACATATGGAGACTACTTATCCATCTTAGTGGTAGCTGTTGGGTTTTATTTGCCCTAAATTTCTTACCATAAATAGGTTTTCCTTTTAGGGAAAGGTTTTGGATTGACTAATCTTTTTTCTGGTAGGAAAATGTTTAGAACTCTATAAATAGAGGAATGTCCCTTCTAACTTAATTAGCATTCACAATGTAGTCTTAAAGGCTTTGAGAGTTTTTGGTTAGGAGGAGAAATTGTGGGTCACAAGCTTGATACGTTATCACTTGTGTGAACCTCCCATGTATTCTGAGTGAATTGGTAGAGGTTGTTTCCCTCTGTATTTTGTACTCTCATATTTATAGTGGATTGCTCATCTCCTTTGTGGACGTAGGTCGATTGACTGAACCACGTTAAATCTTTGTGTCTTTTGGTATATTTCTCGTTGTATTCTTACTCGTGATCTTTCGAGGTTTGCTTTGCTAGTTTCCGCGTTTGCACCTGCTTATTTTCGATCCTAACAGTAGCCTCATGTCATGGGCTTACATGTGCTGGCACAAGTTCATTGCTAGTCTATCGGTTTGCTCAACTTCTTTTTCTTTACACCTTTTAGAGTGGACTCAAACATTATGGAAGCTTGCTTCTAGTTATGAAGTTTACTTAACTCTTTGGATAACCGGTCATCCCTTTTGTTGCTTGATGAAATGTGAATTTAACCTTACATTATCATATTGGTGTTAATGAAACTTGTCTCACGATTATTAACACCCTTTTATGTGAGTATCTTTAGCATAATTGTCTAGGTGTGAGTGAGACTTGTCTAACTTCTTTTTAACACCTCATTCTGGTCACTTTCATAATTCTTAAACCTTTAATGATGTTATTACTCACCTTATCTTGTTTGATGACATTTGGTAGCTTTATACCATTCTTTATGAACGTTATGAACTTTGTTCAATGTACTTATTATGTTCATAGTTCATTTGGAAAGGATATGTTGGAACTTGTCTCAAAGATTGACACACCCTTGATTATGAATTCATTATTACATTGGTCATGCTTAATTTGATTTAAATTAGTCATTAGTCAACATTCTATCATATTTTAAAATAACATTGTAAGCCAATTCTATTACTAGCCAATTTATTGGTCAAATTATTGACATAAGCCAAACTTTCACATCTTGTGATAATCTAAACCTTCCTTTTAAGCAATGCTACCTTTTTATATTTACTTAACTTATAAGTACAATGAAATGAACAACTTTCAATAATAATCTCAACTTCATAGCAACTCATAAAAATTCATCTTTCTCGAACATCATTAGACATTGCACATTCTTTATCTCAATGTAAATTTTTTTTTTTTAGTTTAGTTGGATTTGAATTAATAAAAAAAATTGCTTAAGTAATTGTTTAAACACATGCTGTTTTTGAAAATAAAATATTAATTTATTTATTTTAATTAAGTCTGTTAACAAAAAGGACAAATACACCTCATTTGTTAGTACATGCACCAAAATAAATAATGCCTTAAATTGTATAAATTAATATAACCATAAACGTTTCACTTTATTATATACCACAATCAACTATATATATATATAAATTACACAATATAACATATTTCACATAAGGAAGAGAAAAAAATACTACCAAAAATATATATATAATTAATGGCTTCTTTATCTAGCACCAATTTCATTGTTCTTTCTCTGACAATTATTTTATTTTTCAATAATTCTCAATATTCTATGGCTTTTACAACAGAAGATTATATAACTGGAGCAATGGTACTTTCTTCAACAAAAATAATCCATAAAAGTGCGGGAGATAATAATTGTGTGAACGAATTATCAAATGTATACGACAAGCTTGAAATTACACTAAATTGTGAAAAAGAAAAAAAATATCATGAAGTTTCAGACTTAGCAAATGAAATTCAATATATTCTTTATGCTGATAAAAATAAAAAATGTGAATATGAAGATTTAAGAAATATTATGGAGGCAGTTAAAAGTTATACTATGGCAACATTAGATATGGAGGGATGATTGAAATTGTATCATTTTCTCGATAAAAAATATTGTATTATCGATATATAATGTAAAAACCTTACTTATATTTTGACTTAATTTTATCTGTCAATCTTTATATCTATGTTAACTTCATGCACGTAGGCGGACCCACGTGATTTTTGCCGGTGCAGGTCAAAAAAAATTATAATTAAGTAAGATATAATTAATCATGGAGTGCAATTCGTAAGCCAGAAAAACCACCTGCTATACCGAGGTTCGAATTCTACTAATACTCATACTGTTTCAATTTATATAATGGTATTTGATTAATCAGTACAAACTTTAAGATTTTCATTTTGAAACTTATAATCTTAAATAATATTTTTTATTATAAAAGCACGGTGAAATAAAAAGGCTTGAAGTTACATCATCTCTAAATATCAAAAAAATATAAATATCATCCATTTTGAAAGAGAGTAAGAAAAAATAATATAACATAAGTAAGATAAAGATGAGAAAGTAGATATTTTTCATACTACTCATGAGGTGTATTTCAAATGACATTTTTTCAATACAACTACTAATCAAAGATATAACAATAAGATTAAGAGTACTAATTAATTAATTAACTAGAAATTCTTGGAATTAATGATGTTTAGGGTCAGGTCCTCCGGGACTAATCCTCATGAGCTTGTACTTTCTTTCTTGGCTCTTATCAACTTTTATACGCTCGAAAAGAACTCGAAATGGTTCACTTAGCCCTTTTCTCTTACGTTGTTCAGACTCTTTAAAAGTGTTGTCGTATTTGTAATGAATCTTCCGAAAATGCATTATTTCTAGAGGATAAAACACACCCCTTGTGACATTTTTGGAGAGTTCGAACAACATAACTTTTTTGGGCCTTAAAATCCGAGCTTCCGTATGTTGCACCATAATTATGAGCACCATAATTACACAAATGTACAATTTTCCTTGAGACATTTTCATAGACTATAAGTTGTATATATGCTTTGATTTACACTAAAGAGAGTGTAGCTATTTATGGACACAAGGCTATAGATAGTTTTTCATACAAAATTGGAAGTGCACAAGTAGCATATGTCATTATTTCGTAGTAAATAAATTAATTTGCTTACGTAGTACATTAATTTAGATGTATATCTTAAGATAATGACTTACAGCAAATATTGTTACCCCATATGAGCTTTATGAGCGGATATGTAACTTTTAATATCATGTGATTTGAATTCATAACTTTCGATCATAGAGTATATTTATAGTACTGATATATATATAGGGTTTATTTATGCAGAAGCTCTTGCGTACTTAAAATTTTAACAAATCTTAAATTAATAAATTCAATATTAAAAATTTAAAAAGTTTTAAAATTTAAATTATAAATCCGTCTCTGATGAGCTATTCATATTTTTGTGATCTTGGGAGGAAACTATAATCTATACATTCAACCTAGTACACTTTTGAACATGTAAAGATTCTTCGATTTTTTAAGATTCAAATGTGTACTATAATATTAATTAGTGAGTGTCTAGTCAAGCTTTTGGCCTTCTTAATTAACAACTTGTTACACAATCCCTTGCGAGGCATCGAAGGGTCACCATCTTCATTTGACCTTCTAAGCACAATAATTATTACTTTGTTTTCGTTGTGTCGTTGCTATTGTTCTCTTCTCCTTATTTTTGGCATGCTTAGCTTGATTCGCTATTATTCTTTTTTAATACTTAATGTTAATATATTTTATTTGAGTCAATGATATATCGAAACAATATCTATCTCTTGTACTTTTTTCAATACTTGATGTCGATGTGTTTTAGTTGAGTCAATAATCTATCGAAAACTAGCATCTATCTTCTCATAAGGTAGGATAAAGTTATGTACATACCACTTTCTCATGTTCCATTTGTGAGATTGTATTGGTACATCACATCACGTGCTTAAAAATTTAATTCGTGAAATTACATTGAAGTTATAGCCACATCACGTCATTAGTGATAGAGCCAGAATTTTCGTCAAGAGTGTAAATGCTTCAGACAACTAAAAAATTAAACATGTGGGCTATCTTTCATTACTATAAATTGTTCAACAAGTAATATATTAGTATTAAAATTTAACATATATATATTCACAAATTTTCCGATAAAGTAGTTCATCTAACCACCCTTAAGTTATGTGTAACTCCGCCCCCTTACGTTTCTTTTAAATAAGGGAAAAGGGTCAAATATGTCCATAAACTATTCGAAAAGGTTTAGATATACCCTCCGTTTAAAGTTTGATGCACTGATGCCCTCGCCATCCAACTTTTGGTCCAAATATGTCCTTTGGAATTGTCATGTCATTTTGACCTTATTACATAACATTTATATGAAAATGGAAAGATATTCGGACTCATAAATACCTAATCCGACCCATAAATCAAGCCCCTTTTAAATAAATTATCCGACCAATTTTCAATAATTTTATTTAATTTTTATTTTATTTTTGATAAATTCCGAAAATGAGTAATTGATTAATAAAAAAAATAGAAAAATATGAAAAAAGTATAAAATTAACGCCAAAAATTCACAAATAATTATAGTAACCTTAAATTCAATTTAAACACTTTTTAAAAAAATTTTAATTGATAAATTCCGAAAATGAGTAATTGATTAATAAAAAGTATGAAAAAAATATAAAATTAACGCCAAAAATTAAAAATAAATACAGTAACCTTAATTCAACAATTTCAACATTTTTTTAATTTTTAATTTTTTTGATAAATCCCAAAAAATGAGTTTATTAACAAAAAATATAAAAATTACGCAAAAATTCACAAATAAAAAATAGGAAAATATGAAAAAAATTTATAAAATATAAAAGAATTGTTGAAATTATTAAATTTAAGGTTACTATATTTATTTGTGAATTTTGACGTAAACTTTTATTTTGTTTTCATATTTTCCCCTTTTTATTAATAAATTACTCATTTTCGGGATTTGCCGAAAAATATAAAGTTTTTTAAAAAAATTGTAGATTGAAATGTTACTATAGTTATTTGTGAACTTCTGGCGTTAAGTTATATTTTTTTTCATAATTTCATATTTTTATTAATCAATTACTCATTTTTGAGATTTATCAAATAAGTAAATAATTTTAAAGAAATTGAAATGTTGCATTTAAGGTTACTATATTTATTTGTGAATTTTTGGCATTAATTTTATATATTTTTTATATTTTTCCTATTTTTTATTAATCAATTACTCATTTTCGGGATTCACCGCAACAATAAAAATTAAACAAAATTGTTAAAAATGGGTCGAATAGTGATTTTAAAAGGAGCTGATCTATTGATCGGATTAGGTGTTTTATGAATACGAATATCTTTCCATTTCATCTAAATGTTATGTGGTAAGATAATGACATGACAATTTCATCTGACATTTAAAGAAATGAAAAAAGTGAGTTGGATATATCCAACATGACAATTAACGCCCATGAGGACATATTTAGACTAAAAATTGAACGGACAGTAAACTAAACTTTAAACGAGGAGCGACCCTTTTCTCTTTAATTAAGATTTCCTTAAATTGTGAAGCAACCCAAACAAGGATTTCCTAAGATGAAAGCCCAACAAAGCCCACTAGAAATTATTCAATTTTATGATTTAAGAATTGATTTGTGAGCCCACAAGAAATTTTGTGGACTTCCAAAAATTGGCGGGCAAGTCCACCAAAGTAGGGCAAACTCGCTCGCCTTAGTAAAGTGTGTTCGTTTCGTGGGTGTTGGCACGATTCACCGGTCTCTATACGATCATAAGTGAATCGCCTAAGCACCCCCGACAAGACGAGTTAATTATTTGAATCATTAAGTTTCAATTTATATAAAAGAAAATCCATACTGCCAAATTGGTTTATCTCGATGTGGGACAAATTTTGGTTGAAATGAAACATCCAAATCCCACAAAAAGTCAAACTCTATTATCTTCCTTTCTATTTCCTCCTTCTATTTAGATGTAATTTAATTTGACGCAAAATTTAAGAAATACGGAAAAACTTAGTAATGTTTCCTTGATCAAGAAAATTGAGCCTTGACACAATTGTGTATGAGACACAAGGAAAGCAACTTTTAAGTTTGTGTTATTTTATGTCTTTATATCAAAACGAACTTAATTCAAAAAACTTTGTTATAAATCTTAATCATCCAACCAATGTAGCCTTAAACATAAAGCAAGCAATTATTTACTTGCTTTAGGCTCCAACATTTTTTTTAAGATTCCAAAATTGCTAAAAGTTATTTTTACTCGCAAAATTTATTTATTTATTCTAATGACTTTCATATCCAAGTAGTTTCAACATTTATATATTCTTGTATAATTTTAAACTGCTGTGTTTTTACATCAACCAAATATTGTTCAAACGATGACCTATGTGTGTTGTCAGAAGGAAAATGACTCGAAAATATTTTTTTGAAAAGTAAGTGACTTTTAACTTTTATTTTTTTAGTGTTTGGTAAGTAAATAAGAAAATGTTATCTCAGTTAAGCATTTATTTATATGTTATCTAGCAAAACGTAAATAGAGGCGGGTAGGGATGGGAGTAGGGGTTCGGGGTGGTGTTGAGGGGCGCGGGATAGTCAAGAGGTGAGGGTTGGAAGAGTTGAGTAGAGAAAAGGTAATAAGCTTAGAATATCATTAAACGCTCCTGAATTTCGAAATTAAACATAAATAATAAATTATTCCTTTTAAAATAGAAATCAAGTAATTTGAAACGAAATTATAAACCTTACCGAATTTAAAAAAACCTGAATCCTAATCCGTATCTAATTAGGAATATTCTTCAATTCCAAAAAATCTTAAATATATTCATAAAAACATATACTAACCTTATTATATAACCAAATTCCTTTTTCACTAATACCACATTGAAATTTCAATCAATAAAACATATATTGCCAACCCTAACCTCAACAATCCTCAATTTTACTAGAATTACCAAATAATCATACGAATACACCACGACGATACGTATCGAACGTAATTAATCGTATGGATTTGGAAGCAAAATTATTAATACTGCTTAATGATGATTTTTGTTTCGAATTAGAGAAAATTTCAATGTACCTAATGAAGAGAATGCATTATGTTTCTGATAATCATGAGACAGAAACATGTGCAATCTGCATAGTATGTAACAAAAGCAAATTATTTCATAATTTTATTTTTTTAAAAAAATAAAAATTAATAAGACGTTGATTAGTTCCTACGTAAAAAATAGATCAATTTAAGGGTGTGTTCAACGGAAGCTAATTAATATGAAACGGAGGAAGTATAAAGAGAGTTCGATACTATTATTTTTTTGTGCTAATTGAGTTTTACTTGTTTTGGCAGCTTGAATATCAAAATGGAGATATTATTGGGAAGCTTCAATGTGAACATGAGTTTCATGTGGGCTGCATTAACAAGTGGTTATTGATGAAAAAAGTTTGCCCGTTATGCAGAGAGTCAGTTGTGCCTAGCGATTAAACAAAGATTTATATTCAAAGTTTATGTGTTTTATATCAATTTTGATTTAACCTACAATAATGATTTATTTTATTTTATTTTATTGTATATTTTTACTAAATTTAATTTCATAACTTTTAAATATCTAATAATTTATTCCCTTTATTATGGTTATAGCTTATATACATAACATATCAAATAAAAATAATGTTTTTATGAAAGTATTTTTATAAGATTTTTCATCAATTATATATCATTTCAATTTACATTAATGAGCGAATTAACTAAATAGTATTGAGTTAAATTTCTCACACAATAGACAGTTCACATGAAAAAAGAAACTTTGTTATTAAAAATGGCCAATAACTAAAAACGTCGTAATTTCAACTCAACATATCTTTGGTAATAAATTCCTTTTCTTTTTTTTTTTAAGATTTCACTAGTCATTTAAAGGAAAATAAATTAATTTAATTTAGAGTAGATCTAAGAATTTAAATTTACAAACCAAAAAACAGGAGTATGAGTAGTTTACTCAATTTACAAAATTAAAATTTATATGAGTATATATGAGAACTATATATTCTTTATCTTCTATATTTATAAAATATTTTTAAAAGATTATTAATAATTTTTATAATTGCGCAAAGTATGAATAATTTTATATATTTAAGGGAAAATTTTCAAAATGTCAATTTAATAGGACTCATTGTCAATATATTTAATATTTAGTAAAAAATTTAAAAAAAGAATAATTGTTAAAAACAGAAAGGAGAAATTAAGGGGAGAGAGAAATATTAGAAACAAACAATTGCTTAAAAGTCTTATCAATTTCAAAAATTTAAAAACAAAGAACTAATTGACAATTTATCAAAATACAACAACTTTCATCTCTTTCTTCTTCTTTCACCATGTTTTAAAAAACACGCCTATCACCATAGTTCTAAAAGTTTAATATTCAATTTTCTAATTTTTTTGTTTCTGAACACGTTTATTTACCATACATTATCATATTTGAAGCAGTTTATTCTACTAAGGCATCATTTTGACGTTATGAAATTATAATTTATCTTTAAAAATGTCTGAAATTTTATAAAGTTATTTGGCTATCATGCTAAGGTCATGAAGTTTATGTATCTCATTTTAAGAAATTTTGCAGTATTCAAAATACAATACTCATGTATACATGGTATAGGTATTAATCCATCTTGCACATGTATTTTATTTTGCTTATTTCCAATATCACTTTGTATACCAAATAGTTTGTATTTAGATTTGATTATGTATTCGTCCTAATGTATATCATAAAGTTTGTATTTAGATTTGATTTCGTATTTGTCCTAATGTATACCATAAAGTTTTGTATTTATATTCGTATTCATTCTCAACAATAAATAGCTCAAATACAGTTTATATATGTATTAATTATATGTGTATTCATCCTAATTGCATCAGTCAAATAGTTTTATATATTATTCTGCTCATTATATGTTTATACTAACTAGTTTATCTTTGATTTCGTATTCATTCACAATTTTAAATAATCAAAATACAGGTTTGTATTTAAATTATCACTTTGTAAAAACAAATTTGACTACAAACTACAGAACATTCGAAATACTTTCAATTACTTTTGCGAAACAACTCAATACTAAATGCTAATGTAGATTCTACTAAATTTGAAATATAAAAATAAATAATAAAAAAAGATTGACAAAAATTATTTTAAATACTAAAAATCTGAAATATAAATATTTGATAAGTATGTTAACAAATTCACATAAAATTTTAAAAAGAAAAAGACGAAAAATCCTCAATACATACAATCCAAAAATTCAACATAATGTGTGATTTTGAAAACAAAATCTCGCAACATAAATGATGAATTCAAAAATACATTTATCAATTGAGAGATTTTTTGATTAATTGATAGATTTGAACAAATTGTTACGAACTTGAATAATTAGTTCTTCTTCAATAGTGAAATTTTGATGAAAGAAAAAAAAGAAGAGAAAAATGAATGATAGAGATGGTGAAAACTGAAAAGGTGATAAAAGAGAAAAGAAAATGAAAATTGAAAGATGAAAAATAAATTTAAGGCGTAAGTCATCTACATCCGCTTAAAGTTGTCTACATAATTCACTTAGATACCCCAACTAGGACTAGTACCTATTAAACACCTCTACTCACTTGAATTTGATTCATTTAGACACTTTTGCTGAGGTGGCGCAAAAACTGTAATTCACATCTAGGTGAATGCGTGAAGTTAATATTTTAATATTTTCCCTTTTCCTTTTCAATCTTTCCTTTTTAATTTTCTCATTATTTTTTTTATCTTCTTCTCTTTCACCATCTGAAACCACTTTGCTTTACAAATCCGTGGTCATTTTTTATTTTATATTTACTTTTACAAATTTCCTGTTTTCTTCTTCTTCTTCTTTTTTTAATATTCTAATAATTGTCAACTTCCGTATGGAGATCACCATTCACATTTTTTTAACATAAAAATGAAGATGCCTTATTTATCGAAAAAATGGAAATCATCTACAGCTTCTTTGCCGAAAAAAATGAAGATCATTAATAAAATATCTTCTCTCTCCCTCTTCACCTCTCCCGCCACAAACCACCTTGATCTACACGCCTTCTTCCTCCCAAAATCTAAGTAGAAACAGAAAAACAAAAAAAAAAAAACAAATTTGAAATCAAAATAAACAAAGGAAGAATGAATCTTTTAAGAAAACACTATCAATTCAAATGAAAATAAAAAAGAAGACATAAAAGAAATTAAAATAATAAATTTATACCTAATAAATGTTAAATATCTATTTTTCTAAATGGAGAATTAACAATGGTGGAAGGTGGAACTGTTATAGAAAGAAAAGAAAGGGAAAGACTTGTATGGGGTGGAGTGCGGGGTGTGGGTGAAGGGGGGTGTATAATTTCTTTCCTTTTTTTAGTTTTATTTTTAGAAAAATTTAAAGTCTTTTCTTAAAGATTTTGACTTATTAATATTTAAAATTTATTTTTATAATTATTTTAAACTAAATTGCCACGCGTTTTTATTTGATTTGCTATTTTGCCACATCATATGCATGTGTATTACACGCACTTTCTCTTTTGATTAAGTGTAAGAAAAATGTTCAATAGGTATTTATTTGTTAAGGTTGGAGTGTCTAATAGGAAAGAATGTTTGTTAAAGTGTCTAAATAAATTATACGAACAACTTTAAGGAGCCACACGACTTAAGCCTAAATTTAATGGTACTAAAGCATATGAAGAAGTGTAGATGAATAGTGGATGAAAAATTCAAAGTTAGACTGTTTTGAGAAATAAAATTTGAATACGAATCACTTAAAATATTGACATTTTGATATTTTCAATAATTATTTTAAAATATGAATGTTTTTACTAATTAAGTTAGAGATTGTGACTAGTTTGCTAAATTTTTTTATTTCTAAAAGACTTTCTTATGAAGGATTTAAATGTATTCAACTCAGTGAAAGAAAATTTTCAACTAAACATTAATTTTTTGTCATCTTTGGCAATAAATTCCATTACTTCCTATACCACATTGTTTTATCTAGATTTCACGTCATTTAAAGAAAAATAAATTACTTGTAATAATAATATTGACATAATCTCTTCCATAAAATGAAAGTGAAATTGTTTGTTATAAAAAGAACTCATGACTAAGAAAAGATCGAAAAGATAATGAATTTCTTTAAAATATTAGTAGTAATCATCTTTACCTCTCTATGCTTTGTGGCTGTATTTTTTTATGGAGATCTGATAGACGATCTTTGTCAAAAGATTAATGACATAAATTTATGTCAAATTTCTCAAAGCAGATCCTAAAAGTGCTTCTGCTGATAAAAAAGGCTTGTCACGAATTATGACTCTATTAGCTCAAGCTAAAGCAAGCAACATTTTAAGACAAATCGAAGTGTTGCAAAAGCAAACAAAAGAACCTATTCTAAAGCAATGTCTTGACCTTTGTTAGGAGAACTATGATTTGGCAGTTTCTCACTATTCAGATTCACTTGACTATTTAGATTCAAATAATTTTTTTAAAGCGGCAGACAGTGCAGGTAGTACCTTGGATGATGCTTACACGTGAAACATTTACTGAACTATCTGTTCGCAAATCTCCACTAAAACAAAGAATGACTAATTTTATTCATTTTTCTTTTTTTGACTTTAAGTTTCTTAAATCAATTCAGAAGTTTGTTAACCAGTTCTTTTAGGGAAATAACTAGTATGGTATTCCATCTTTGGGATGGGTTACTTATAAAATAAATAAAAAGAAAATTACCAATACATGTTTTGCCTCGGGATTGTACGATTCAAGTAACTCCAAATATAGTTGAAGATTCTAAAGCTCCATAAAAGAATATCTTCCTTTAACATATATACAAAATAATTCTTTTATATATGGTGAATATAGTTGAAGATTTAAAATGTTTTTTTTGTCTCAACTATCTCTTTTACTACGTACACTAACTCAATATATACAATATAATACTACTTTATCTTTCTTGTATCCTTCAGACAGAAAGAAACACCACTATTTATAGGTGAAGAAGTTTTCTGTATAATCAATAGGTAGTAATGTGGGTAGATAAGTTGTGATAAATATTACATAAGTTACAAGAAATTAAACTAATGACCATGAAAATTAATTACAAGAACTAATGGTCATATAAGTTATAAGAACCAAAAGTCATTTTCTACCACAATTTATACCACTAACACATACATTTAATATTTTATTTTAATAATAAGATGCATATACATCAACAACAAATATTTAGGCATATCCTCCATTATTAAAGCATATAAAACAGGGGAAGTATATTAGAGAGTTGAATAAATATCCGGTCAAGTATAATTAGGTCAAGTAATGTTCAATGACCTTATAGATTCACGCAATGTGTATTATATAATAATTTATGGTTGAGATATATTCATCTTAAAAATAAAAATAACAAAAGCGTAATTTTTTTTAATACTATCAAATAAAACAATTAAGAATGTGGATTTTCCGACTTTTTTACCTGTCAAACCTCGTACTTGTATTGAATTTTTTATATCATAGTAATTTCAAAGAATCCGATATTTTTGAAAAATTTGAATAAATATATTTTTATAATTATTTGAAAACCTCCAATTAAGTATTTTTTTAAAATAATGTATTATCATGTTCTTTAGTTAAATTATTATTTAGAACTCAATTATGTTTTTAAATTTGTTCTATTCTTGGAGATTACTTCAAAATTTGGAGAAAGCATGTGTGAAGCTACTCCTGAACAAGTTTGTTAGGTAAAAAGTCAGAAAATTTGCATCCCGTCAATCTTAATTTTTTTTCCTCGAAATACACATAATTGCTTTATTTGATAGTTTTAAATAATAAAAAAATTTGATAACTTTGTTGTTTTTATAATTATAAATTTATAAATTATAATTAATGAATATATAATTTAAATGGATCTCAACCATAAATTATTATATAATACATATGACATAAATCTATAAGGTCATTAAACAATATTTGACCTAATTATACTTGACCGGATATTTTTGAGAGTTTGATCTTATTTTTTTGGTCTTTGGAGTGCATGCTAATTGAATTTACTTGTTTTGGCAGCTTGAATATCAAAATGGAGATATTGTTGGGAAACTTTAATTATATATAAAACAAAAAAATAGGTGTATGAGTAGTTTCTTCAATTCATAAATTAAAATTTATATGCGTTTATATGAGAATTATATATTCTTTATCTTCTAAATTTATAAAATATTTTTAAAAAATTATTAATAACTTTTATAATTGCGTGAAGTACGAATAATTATATTAGTTATTGTATATTTTTGAAAATTTTCCTTCTTACGGATTTAAATTTATTCAACTTTTGTCAAAGAAAATTTTCAACTAAACATTAAATTTTATGTCATCTTTGGCAATATATTCCATTACTTCCTATACCACATTGTTTTACCTATAATTTCACAAGTCATTTAAAGGAAAAATAATTTAATTTTACTTTAAGTAAATCCAAGAATTTAAATTTCTTTAGTAAATTATGAATACCATAGTCTTGTAATAATAAATACTAACATAATCTCCTCCATCAATGTTTGAAATGAAAGTTGAATTGTATGTTATAAAAATAACTCATGACTAGGGAAAAAGATCTAAAAGAAAATGAATTTCATAAAAATAATAGTAGTGATTATCTTTACTTGTCTATGCTTTGTGACTCATATTTCATACGGAGATCTGATAGATGATCTTTGTCAAAAGACTAATGACAATAACTTATGTGTCAAATCTCTCAGAGCAGATCCGAAAAGTGCTTCTGCTGATAAAAAGGGCTTGGCACGAATTATGATTCTATTGGCTCAAGCTAAAGCAAGCAACATTTTAAGTCAAATTGAAGTGTTGCAGAAACAAACAAAAGAACCCGTTCTAAAGCAATGTCTTGATATTTGTTGGGAGAACTATGATATGACGGTTTTTCATTATTCAAATTCACTTGTCTATTTGGATTCAAATAACTTTTTTGAAGCCATAGGCAGCGCAGGTGATACCTTGAGTGATGCTGACACCTGCGATGAGACATTTATTGAACCACCTGTTCGCAAGTCTCCACTGAAACAAAAAACAACTGATTTTACTCATTTTTCTTCATTGACTTTAAGTTTCTTAAATCAATTTAAAACTTTGTAAACCCCTTCGTTTAGGGAAATAACTATAATCGTTATGTAAGGTACCAATGGTATTCCATCTTTGGGATGGGTTACTTATAAATTAAATGGTAAGCTATAAGCTTCTACTTCACTGTTAGATGTTTTTTCAATTTATATTTTTTAACTTTTACGTGTCTGCTTCAGCATGTTTTTTTAAATAATTAAAAAAAATTATTTCTTTATGTTCTACATTTAATTTAATTAGTGTATAATTCTTTCTAAATTATAAAATTCATTTTAGTTATGACTTTTAGTTATAAATTAAAGAAGATGTGCATTGTTCAACGTGTTTCGAGAAAGAATAAAAAAAAATTACTTCTTTAGTTCTACTGTAATTTAATTAGTGTATAATTATTTTGAAATTATGAAATCGATTTTAGGTATGATTTTTAGTTTTAAATTCATATTCTTTACTTTGAGTGAAAAATAAACGATCTATGACCAAAAATACATTAATTATAAACATCTTAATAAACCTCTACATAATAAATTTGCGGAAATAAAAAGTAAATAACAACTTAAATATCAAAAAATCATATCAAAATTTAATGAACTTTCTGTATCACATAAATTAAAATAAAAAAATATTAAAATATTAAGTTTGTGCTAGCAGTGACGCCTATTACTAGTTTGAATCTAAGCATCAACTTATGATAACATTTTTATTGTATTTCATAGTTAAAATTTATATATTGAATATTCGAAAAGAATTATAGTCAAATGTTAAAACTAATTAACAAAGTGAAAAAAAAAGAAAAATTGTATATAATAGCAAACTAATAACTTAAAATAAATGGAGTAACTAGGGTTTTGATTTAATTGTGCTCCATAGAAAACGTTTGCAAAAAATTGTTAGGCGCCTCTCTCCCAAATATCTCGCTCGCCACTTCCTCCAATCTCTCGCTCGCTTCCTCACTTTTTATACAAAACACAAGTGTATAAAAATTGTTTCTAATTGTAAAAAGCAGATAAAATTGTATAAATATATATATTTTTGTTCCCCTCTCTCCACTCTTCCAGATCTCGCTCGCCACTCTCCCAAATCTCGCTCGCCACCCTCGCCTTTCTTACTTATACAAACAGAAGCGAAATGTATAAATTGCGTTTCTGTTTGTATAAAGCGTGAGAAAATTGTATATACACATGCAATTACATATATTTTCGTTCTATATACTTATAATTATACAATAAAAATACTCCCCGGCCCAGTTTCTTTTGTCTTTCTCTCTTTCTCGTTTTATACAATTTTCAAATTGTATCTAATTTCTCTCTTTCTCGTTTTATACAATTCGATTCAATTGTATATTCCTTGTCAAGTCTCTTTTGTCTTTCTCTCTTTCTCATTCCATACAAATTCAAATTGTATATAATCGTTCTATACACTTATAATAATACAATTCGTTTTATACACTTCGTTTTTATACAGTTCTCTGCCCAAGTGTCTTTCTCTTTCTTGTTTTATACACTTCGTTTTATACAATTTGTTTCAACAGTATAAGTATAGCGAATTATACATTTTTTATGTTTGCTATGGAGTGCAATTATGCAAATTTTGCTATAACATACAAATATAAATTTTTTATTAGCTATATGTGAATGTTGCCTCCAGAAAATAAAAAATTTATGGGGACAAATTTATAACAGGATAAGTCAATATAAAGCGGGACAAAGTGAGTTGAAAATAATAAATTAGTCAACGCGGAGCGATGCAGGGCGAATGAAAATCTTTACGAGTATATAGGCACTTCATCCGTTGTTAAAGCATGTCACATCAAGGGTATCATGAATTAAAAGGGCTACTTACCCTTTTAACTTAGTTCAATTTTGTAATATACTAATTATGATCAGTATGTCTTGGTAGTAAAAAAAAAGCTTAAGTCATCAACAATCTTTTGAAATTGTTTTAATAATTTATTTAGACATTTTAGTTAAAATTTGTATTTATTGAATATCTAAATTGTTCTAAATATGTATCTATTTAACATAAAATGCTGATATAACAAAAATTATATTTTGCACTCTTTTGGAGCGCCTAAAGATAAAAGATTCATTTTTCTTTTTTTATTGACACTTGACAGTAATTAATTTAATTTATTTCATCTTCCATTGACACTTTTTTTTTTTTAAAAGGAAGAAAAAAAAGAGACCCAAACCCCACCAATCATCTTCTTCATCTTAATTGGTTTCCAAAGTTTTCTCCATTTTAGCTTCAACAAGCATTGTTTTATTTTTATTTCTTTGTTATATATTTTTTCTTTCAAATATGAATCAACTAATTGAATATATAACGAAAGAAAGAAAGAAGATAAATGATTTTTATGCATCAGAGGAAAAAACGTTAGTCGATGTTTGTCTATCACTATTTTGAACGTATATTACTATTCAAATTAAAATGTGAATATACTAACTTCATCAAAACGATATCCAAGCATTTGATAGAATTAACTTTTGAGCTATAAATTTCTTTTTGTCATCAATCTAAAAATGAGTAACCGCCGGTTAACTCCCTTTCTTCTTTACTCTTATACCAATCTTTCTCTATGACGTATCTCACATGAAATATGTTTTTTAATAAAAAAATTAATCTTCAAGTTATTTAAAAAGAAATTAGATTATATGATTTTTAAATAAAATGTGTTTAAAAAAGAAGATGAAGATGAAAGAGGGCTTGGAGGGGGTTGGGTAGAATATATTGATATTTTCATATTTATTTAAAATAAATATAAAATTTGTTTGAAATAATTTCGAACAAAAAAAAAAATAGTTTTCCTATTACTTTGAGGGTCCAGTGCCATGTGTTATTTTCTAATTAGTCAGGTTGCCATGCCAGCGTAGGTGTATAACACACTTTTCAAACTTTTTTTGGCTATCTTAAAAAGATATCTAATAGAAATAATATTTGAATAACTAAAAGTGTGCAATAATTACTAATTTTAGTTGAGATATCTAAATGAATCACGCATACAATTTTAAAGAGTTCATCGGTGACTTAAGCCATATAAAGACTACTAATCTTATTTTTTAGTTATAGACTGTGATTTTTTCTTCTAGTAAGATGATGAATTGGATATATAGTATATCCCAACTTAACCAGTACTTGATAGAGCAACCCAAGTTAAATAAAATAAATTATTATTTGTTAGTGAAAAACTTACAAGATAATAAAATTGCAAGATTACAATTGAAAATAAAATGAAGAAATAAATCTCTTCAGGCTGAGGCGCAGATATCTCGCTCTCTTTAAGGAGATTCAAACCCACTGCAGCAAATGTTTTCACCGGTCCAGCAGTAGTCTTCTTTGACTTGTCCCCTCCAGGATACAACAACCTTCACAAAGTATAACTCAACAACTCTGGACAAAAGTTGAGTCCAAAGCTACACAAAAAAGAACACCTCCCTTCAACTAATAAGAACTCTCTTTTAGACTAACTGTTTCACTCTTTGTTTTCTCTTGTGTTTTGTGTGTACAAACCAAATGAAGACAACCACTATTTATACAACAAGAAGTCTTCCTAACAATGAATAAGAAGATAATGGTGTAGTAAATAGTGAAGATAAATGGCCTTAGAAGTTACAACTGCTACGGATGTTACCGATGTTGCCAATAAAGTAACTCCAATGGAGTAAAGTAGCACTTAGTGCCATAAACGGTCAACACCCATTACTCCCCACAAATGAAAGCCAATAAAATATATATTTTAATGCAACCATGGTCGATGTGGCAATGCAACAATTTTTTATAATATTAAAATGGCCTACACTAACATTATTTAATGAAAATCCAATATATAATGTCAATGGCAGAAAAAACAATAAAAAAATTTTCTAGAAATTTATTACTGTTTTCGAAATTCAAATGCGCTAGAGAAAAGAAAAGTTAAAAAGAAGAAAAATGATTGATAAAAAAGAGTACGAGACGAAATAAAAAAATAATATATTTTGAGATCAGTAACAAAGTGTCATATTAGAAATTTCTAGAACTTGTAAAGATACTAGTGAAGTTAATTAATTAATTAAATAGGTTACAAAAAGTTAGTTGTGTAGCTAACTTCTTGAAGTGATATTTGTGTAACAATGTGTAATAAATTATCAAGATTAGTTAGGTATAGTTTGACTCTATATAGTTGTATCTGTAAATCATTTCGAGATAGATGAAATATCAATAACACAAACTAGCTTCAAATTACTTCTTCTCTTTCACTCTTCTTTCTTATCTCTATCGTTAAACTTTCTATTTCATAATTTTTCATATCAGATCATGGTATTAGAGCAGTAACTAGATATTCTGGTTCATAGTATCAATAATCATTCTAGATTGAAGAATCAATCTCTTCGAATTTTTGTTGCAGTATTTTCTTTACAGCTTTCAATGACAGGGGAAACATTAAATTCTACTCAATCTGGTCAATCAAGTCAAAAGATTGGTATTGATTATAATCATCCATTGTTTCTGTCTCAGTCTGATGGAAGTGGAACCCAAATTATATCGTTTCAATTAGCAGGAGTAGAGAATTACTCAATTTGGTATAGGTCAATGAGGGTAGCTTTGCTTGAAAGGAACAAATTGGGATTAATGGATGGATCGTGCAAGAAAGAATTGTTTCCAAATGGGATGGAAAATCACTGGGAGAGAGTGAATGCTGTAGTTCTGTCATGGTTGATGAATTTAGTGGAAAAAGGATTATTAGGAGGCACAATGTATGCCTCTAATGCTCAAGAAGTATGGGAGGAATTTTTCGAAAGGTTCAACAAAATTGATGGTTCAAAAACTTATAATTTACATAAAGAGATTGAAACACTGAGTCAAAGTACATTTACAGTTTTTGCATATTTTTCTAGATTGGAAAACTTATGGGAAGAGTTTGAAGATCTTATTCCAAATCCTGGTTGTAACTGTGAGAAATCCAAAGATTTTGTGGTACATCTTCAGAAGTTAAAGTTGTTTCAGTTTCTTATGGATTTAAATGACTCTTATAATCAAAGAAGAAGTCAAATCTTGCTAATGAGTCCTATGCCATCTGTTAATCATGCATATGGAATGATCATGAGTGATGAAGGACAAAGGTCTATAGCTGCAAACACAGAAATCTTGAATCCAAATCCTGCAGCAAGTGGAAGTAATATTGACATGGCTATGTTTACAAGAAATGGTACTAATAGATACAAGAGGAATTATAATGTACAATGTGAGTTTTTTAAAATGAGGGGTCATACCAAAGAAGTGTGTTACAAGTTGGTAGGATATCCATCAGATTATAACAAGTTTAGGGAAAAAAGAGTGCGGACGAATAGTAACAGATATAATTCAAATGCAAGGGCTCATAATGCAATCACTGATAATCAGTTTCAAGGGTCAGAACAGTATGTCACAAATAAGAGTATAGCAGAAGAAAATATGTCAGATTACAAAGGAAAAAAAATGGATTCTTCTCCGCAAAACGGAACATCTGAGATGGGGTTGTATTCATTTACCAAATATCAATATTGTCACGACCCAAAACGAGCCGCGAGTGCCACCCACACTTATCCTACTATGTGAGCGAACCAACCAATCTAAACCCCAAAATTTCAACCATAATAAATAGAATATAATGCGGAAGACTTAAAACTCATTAACGAAATCAATTAATAACTTCTAAAATTTATCGATTACTATCCCCAAAATCTGGAAGTCATCACCACAAGAACATCTATCCTCAAATTACTAAATCTAAGAGTATCTAGGAAGCTAAAATAAGTAAACAAATTGTCCATGTCCGAACTTCAAGGACATCGAGACGTAAATGAGAGAGAATCCAGTCCGAGCTAGGAACAATAGCTCACCCTGAAATCTGACGTGATGAAGACTGACTAGAGTTGCGGTTAAGTTGAAGTCGATGGCCCGTTTGCTGCACTCCACAAATATCAAAGAAGAAAATTACAAGTAGGGGTCAGTACAAGGCACAAGTACTGAGTAGGTATCATCGGCCAACTCAAAATAGAAAGCAATATATATCAGATAATAACATAAATCAACCATAACACTTAACAGGTGACAACAACAAGTACCATAACCATTGGCCACAACCCAAGCACATCTATGAGGACTCAAGCCTCCACGCCATACTCATTTGGGAAACAGGTTCTTTAAATCTGAGTATATTAGCATAATTCAAGATTCATTCTCCTTACTATCCTGGTGTCGGAACGTGACACTCCGATCCCCTCAATATTCGTTCATCTTACTATCCTGGTGTCGGAACGTGACACTCCGATCCCCTACTATCCTGGTGTCGGAACGTGACACTCCGATCCCCTACTATCCTGGTGTCGGAACGTGGCACTCCGATCCCCTGCTATCCTGGTGTCGGAACGTGACACTCCAATCCTCTACTATCCTGGTGTCGGAACGTGACACTCCGATCTTCTAATTCTCATTCTTTTAGTTCATCAAGCCTTCTTTTATACCAAGGCATCATCATTAACAAAGTGGATTTAAGGTTTAAGATTCAACAGCCTCATCATGCTAATTTCATCACAATTATATAATCACATCATGCAACCACACAATTAAGCATATAGAAGACTTTACAAAACTACCCAATACATATCAATCGCTATTTAGAGTTTACTATGAGATAGCATAAACCATAACCTACCTCCACCGAAGAATCGTGATCAAGCAATCTACTTTCCAAAGCTGCGTTCTTCTCTTTCTCTCGCTCGTTTCTCCCTTCTTCTCTCTGTTCTTTCTATTTTTCCTTATTCAACCTCTTTTTCTTTTACCCTAATTATCATCTAATTAAGTATAAAGGATGGTAAAAGTAACCCACTATTTCTTCCAAGGTTATCTCATTTAACCCCCAAATAATTGGATTATTAACATTAAACCACTAACTTTATAATCATAAGCGGGAATAGTCCAAAACACCCCTTAAAACTTTTAACAAAAATCCGACCCAGTCAGGGTTACGCAGCCTGTGAAGGTCCGTCGTGCCTGCGATGGTCCGTCCTGCTGTTTCCGTCACAAAGTTCAGAGAGTCAAATTCATTAAAGAGTCTGTGACGGTCCATCGTGCCTACGACGGTCCGTGCTGCTCTTCCGTCGCGAAATTTAGAGAGTCGATCTCAGTACCCAATTTTTCAGAGTCTAAGTGTTTTGGAACGAGACCCCCTCGACGGCCCGTCGTGCCCATGACGGTCCATCGTGGGATTCGTCGACCCAGACAGTTACTACCAGAAATAAATTCTACTTCTCAAAACGACTAAACAGGTCGTTACAAATATAATCAGATTGTGCATCTTTTGAAGAATGTTGAGGACAACAGGGTTGCTGCAAATTTAGTTTCCTCGGCAAGCTTAGCAGGTATGAGTCAAGACAATGTAAATCAGGCAAGTGATTGTGTAGTTAACAATATTAATGAGTGGATAGTGGATACTGGAGCCACTAATCATATGGTAGCTGATGTAAGATTGTTAAATAAACCTACTATGTTGTCTAGAGAAGTATATTTTACCAAATGGAAACATTGCAAAAGTTACTCATACAGGAACTAGTAATGTGTCTACAAGGACTTCTTTAACCAATGTGTTGCATTTTCCTCAATTCAAGTTCAATTTGTTGTTTGTGTCAAGACTCACAAAAGAGTTAGGATGTTCAGTAAGTTTTTTCCCTGATTTTTGCCTATTTCAGGATCTCTCCAATGAAATGGTGAGGGAGATTGGTAGAGAGGAGAATGGACTGTATGTGTTATCTGGAAAGTCCAAGTTACAACAATCTTCTAGCAGTGATTTTTTGTGTTCTCTGAAAGGAAGTCATACTCTCAAGAAGTCTGAAGATGTGGATCTATGGCACAATAGGCTTGGGCATGCATCTACAAAGTCTTTAAATAAGGTTCTGTCAATCAAAGCTGAATATATAGCAAAGACATTGCATAATTGTAGTGTTTGTCCATGTGCAAAACAAGTTAGAAATTCCTTTCCTAGAAGTAGTATTCAAACTTCAGCTTGCTTTGAACTTGTACATATGGATGTATTGGGGGGCCTTACAAAGTGCCTACTTTTGATGGTAATAGATTTTTCCTCACTGTTGTTGATGATTTTCCAAGGATGACTTGGGTTTATTTGTTAAAATTGAAGTTTGATGCTTGTGTAGTTATTAAACAATTTATTGTGTATGCTAAAACTCAGTTTGGTAGGTTTGTTAAGGTTATCAGATCAGATAATGGTACTGAGTTTGTCAATTCAGTATGTAAAGAATTATTCAACAACTTTGGTATAATTCATCAGACAAGTTGTGCATATACTCCTCAGCAAAATGGAGTAGCTGAGAGAAAGCATAGGCACTTGCTAGAAGTCACAAGAGCCTTAAGGTTCCAAGCTCAGTTAGCTATTAAGCTATGGAGGTTATGTGTATTAGCTGTTGTACACATAATTAATAGGTTGCCTAGTTCAGTGTTACAAAACAAGTCTTCATATGAGGTACTATATAGGAAGAAACCTGATATTTCACATTTAAGAGTTATTGGATGTCTATGTTATGCAAAAGTAGTATATGAGTTGGATAACTTAAATCCTAGATAAAAAATGACAGTTCACATGGTTTATTCAATGACTCAAAAAGGGTATGTTCTCTATGACTTAGACACAAAGAAAGTGTTGGTTAGTAGAGATGTAGCTTTTAAGGAAGATGTTTTTCCCTTCAAAACAAACACTGATGTGTCTTCTAACAAGCTGTATGTTCCATGTGAAGTTGGATATAGTGATAGAGATGACATTGAAAGAAGTGTTCTTAATGGAGGCACAACATCACAAACTCTAGTTCAAAGTTCACAAGCAGAAGAAAGTGCAGTTCATGTGACACTAGTTAGAAGCAAAAAAAGGTCAGAAAGAGACAGAAATCCTCCTGTATGGTTAAAAGACTTTGTGTCTCTAAGTGTGAATTAAACAGTGCTTTATACAATGTCCAAGTATATTGCTTATGATCATTTGGCACCTAAGTATCAAGCATTTGTTGTTGCTTATACTGAGCCTAATAGTTACTATGAAGCCATCAAAGATCCTAGGTGGGTGGAAGCAATGAAAGAAGAAATTAGAGCTTTACAACAAAATAAAACTAGGGAAGTAGTATCTTTGCTTGAAGGAAAACAACCTATTGGATGTAAATGGATTTACAAGATCAAATACAAGTCTACTGGTGAAGTAGAAAGGTTTAAGGCTAGGCTAGTAGCCAAGGGTTATAGTCAAAGGGAAGGAATAAATTATCAAGAAACTTTTTCTCCAGTAGTCAAAATGAAGACTGTGAGGTCTGTTCTAGCTATTGCAGCAGCAAAGCAGTGGCATATACATCAAATGGATGTATTCAATGCCTTCTTACAGGGTGACTTGTTTGATGAGATTTACATGGAGTTGCCTCAAGGATTTCTAAGTCAGGGGGAGACAACAAAGGGAGAGTGCAGGTTAAAAAAAATCCTTGTATGGTCTTAAACAAGCTCCTAGGCAATGGAATGCTAAGTTAACTGAGGCACTTCTTAAGTTCAAGTTTATCTAGAGTCAGTATGATCATTCAGTATTCATTAAAAGAAGCACCAAAGGCATCACAATCATTCTAATATATGTAGATGACATGCTCATCACAGGTGAAAGTATAAGTTTGATCAATGAGGCTAAAAGGTATTTACAGGAAGCATTCAAGAAAAAGGACTTCGGAGGCTAAAATATTTTCTTGGCATTGAGTTTGCAAGGTCAAAAAAGGGGATTCTTATGCATCAAAGAAAATATGCTCTAGAACTGATATCTGAAACAGGTTTAAGAGCTGCAAAACCTGCTATGACTCCTATGGATGCAAATGTAAAATTAACATGAAAGGAATATGATGAGCATGTACTCAAAAATCAAGCGAAACCTATGGCTGATCAAGGAATTTATCAGAAACTAATAGGAAAACTTTTATATATTACAATGACCAGACCTGATATCTCATTTTGTGTTCAAACATTGAGTCAATTTTTACAAGCTCCTAAGCAATTTCATATGGAGGCAGCAGTCAGGATAGTTATAAATCTAAAGAAAGAGCTAGGGCGAGGAGTTCTACTATCTAGCAATAACAATATGGATATATCAGCCTATTGTGATGTTGACTGGGTTGCATGTCTTAACTCTAGGAAGTCTGTAACTAGATATATAGTGAAGATTGGTGACTCTCCTATCATGTGGAAATCTAAGAAGCAAACAATAGTTTCTAAGAGTTCAGCAGAGGCTGAATATAGGAGCATGGCATCCACAGTGGCAGAACTAATATGGATAATTGGATTGATAAAAGAGTTTGGTGTGGATGTTAAACTTCCAGGTAAGATTTATAGTGATAGTAAGGCTGCTATACAAATAGCTGCAAACCCAGTCTATCATGAAAGAACAAAACACGTTGAGATAGATTGCCATTTCATTAGAGAAAAGGTTATGCAAGGATTGGTTTCTACTAACTACATTCGTACTAATGAGCAACCAGCAGATGTGTTGACCAAGTGTTTGCCTAGAGTTCAGCATGAAGTTTTGAGTTGCAAGTTAGGTATTGAAAACATATTTAGGGTGAGTGTTAAAGATACAAGTGAAGTTACTTACTTAATTAAATAGGTTACAAGAAGTTAGTTGTGTAACTAACTTCTTGAAGTGGTATTTGTGTAACAATGTGTAACAAATTATCAAGATTAGTTAGGTATAGTTTTACTATACATAGTTATTTCTGTAAATCATTTTGAGATAGATAAAAAATAACAATAACACAAACTATCTTCAAATTACTTCTTCTCTTTCTCTCTTCTTAATCATTAAACTTTCTATTTCATAATTCTTCATATCAGATTAGAACTAAATATACAACTTTTGCACTAAGAAATGTGAAGGACTATTTTTATTGAACTAGCTAAGTAGATCCAAATAATATGGAACAATGGAAGGAATCCAGGTACCACCTCTTATGAAGTTTCTAACCGTGAACTCTGATGCAGCCTTTGGATCCCTAGTGACATTTGCCCACTTCACCCGTCTAGTAGTATCTGCACCTGCTCCTCTATTGTTGTACTCCAAATAAAATGGGCGAATTAGGGGTTTATTAGTAAACTTAATCCATCCTTCTGGATGTATTAGAAGGACAATGTCACTTTGCATGACCACTGTTCTTGCAAATCTGCCCCATGGCCGTCCTAAATATGTCGTAACATTTTTACCCAATTCTGAACTTGATTTTATAGTACAATTTTGTAGCACAACTCCAGTTGGATTGCCCTCATCTTCTCTTTTTTGTGCTGTGATTGTATTGTATTGCTTATGCATTGGTGCACGCACTTCAATGATGCAATTTTGAAATATAGCAGTTGCATCACCACATATGAAATCTATCGTGCCCAAGATGTGACAATCCCTATAAAATTGTTTCCCAGATTTTGTATAAAGGGTATCTTGATAGCCTTCAAAGCGGCACCGATAAAAGCTAATGTAATCAGCTTCTGCTCTAAATGCTACAGCTTGTTGCTTTTTTGGTCCAGCGTCATTTCTAAAGGTGATGTCTAGGGCTGTGAAGTTGTTCCCATTGACACCTTAAAAGTGAAAAAATTATTATATATGTATGTATTTTGAATTCAAAATAATTAAATAATATAAATTTACCAATTGTCGCGGTGTTATATGTCTTGATGCCACCACCGAAGCTTCTATTACCCGATAATATTGTATTGTCCATCCCCTCACCAAGAAGAACAATATTGGGTTTCCATTTCTTAATTCGAATATATTCAAGGTAAATTCCTTTTTTAATTTTTATATAATAAGGTTTTAAACTATGATTTGAAGCTGCTGAGATTGCACCCATTATAGTGGTGAAATCTCCTGATCCATCTTGTGCAACTATTGCATCTGCTTCTTGCCTTACTCCAATACTCACAGTGACGGATTCAGAAATAATATTTAACCAAACAAGTAGAGTAATCAACGTTACGATGAATTTCATTTTTAATAAAATATGCTGCATTGAAGACATTAAGAATCTCGTTAGTGACTATGAAAAATTCAATCATTCAAAATCTGATTTGTTTTAATTTTCCTAATCTAAACGTTTTTCATTAAAAATTTATAAAAATTGCAATAATGCGCGCAGTGAAACTACAAAGAAGAATGAAATATAACAAATATTAGATATACTGATAAAATTATCCATCGTAGAAGTCATTTATGAATTTACAAAGAGATTAATAAGCTAAATAATGAACTACAAACAAGAATAAATTTGGATTGATTCTTTTTTTTTCCCCATAAATATTGATTTATATAAAAATAATTACTCTACAAATATTTATATTTGATTATCTATATGAAAAATTCATGATTAGTATTGAGGTTAAATTAGTCATTACTCATAGCTATTAATGTAATTAATTAGTTGTTAGTTGTTAGTTCAATTACAATTAGTTAGTTTTAGATTTTCAGGAAGTTAGTTACGAATTTTCTGTTATTGGTTAGCTTCTGTTTTTGGTGGTTATATAACCACAGTTGTTCACATTTTCTGTTATACAACTGAATGAAAATTGTTCACACATTTTCCATGCTTCTTCTTCTTCCTCTCTAATCAAGCTTCCATCCATGGAGGTTTTACAATTCTCTTCAACTTGACATGGTATCAGAGCAGGAACGTTTCTGATTTGCTTACCTCTTTTCTGTTTCGATCTGCGTATCAGTTCCTCTGTAGACTCGATTTTTGTTTTCGATTTTTGTTTCGAAATACAATGACAAATTCTGCATCCACAAGCACTGCATTAGACAGTGTTCCTTCATCTGGAATCGATGCAGGGAGTCACTTTTACATTCATCCATCAGACAATCCTGGAGCAGTTCTTGTACCAGTTCCTTTCAATGGCACTGGTTTTCATTCGTGGCGTCGTAGTGTTCTTCGTTCCTTGTCAGTGAAGAACAAGCTAGTATTCATCAATGGTGAGTGTAAGAGACCAGAGATGAACCATTCCAGTTATCGTCAATGGGTGAGATGTGATGATATGGTCACTTCGTGGATTCTCAACTCTCTAGATCGAGACATTGCTGATAGTGTTGAGTATGTTAATGATGCTTTGGAATTATGGACAGAACTGGAGGATCGATATGATCAGACGAATGGAGCAAAATTGTATCAAACTCAGAAGGAGATAAATGATCTTAATCAAGGTATTCTCGATATCACAACATATTACACTCGTATGAAGAAACTTTGGGAGGAGTTGAACAGCTTGTGTTTAGTCAGTGTTGTAGTTGTGTGTGTGTGTGTGGAGCTAAGGCTAATGTTCAGAAGGCAGAGCAAGACAGACGTTTGATTCAATTTCTGATGGGTTTGAATGTGGTATATACTACAATTAGGGGAAGTATCTTGATGATGAATCCCTTGCCATCCTTAGCACAAGCCTTTGCCTTACTAGTGCAGGAGGAAAAACAACGAGAATTCAAACCAAATAATCAACTATTTACTGAGAGTAGTTCTCTAGCTGCAGTCTCATCAAGTTCAGGAGGTAGAAACTTTCAAACAAACTATTCTGCCTCCAACACAACACCAAGAGGAAGACCTTTCTGTGACTATTGTAGGAGACCAGGACATGTGAGAGCAAAGTGTTACAAGTTGCATGGCTATCCATCTAATGACACAAATGGTTCTGCTCGTGATCAGCATAATCCAAGGAGCACAGTTCAAAACACATATCCAAATCCAAGGCACAACAATAAAGGAAGAGGTGTATCAGCAAACTCTGTAAGACTATCCTGTGATGGAGATGCTAGTGGACAAACAAAGGAATCAAGTTCAACATCCTGTAATGACCCTCAAGGAAATGAGAACATCAGTATCACCAAAGAGCAATATGATCAAGTTTCTCACTTGCTGAATCAGTTTCAAAATGATGGAGTGTGTGGATCTGTGAATTTTGCAGGTGGTTTTGCTTGTTCCTTTTCTCTTGATTATATCAAACTTTCATGTGAATGTTTCAAAACAAGGACTGACCTATGGATTCTGGACTCAGGAGCCTCTCATCACATGACTTTTAACAAAAATAATCTTGTAAATCCAATAACTCTACCTTATCCTATGTTAGTCAAATTACCAAATGGATATAGAGTCAAGATCACAGTGGTTGGTAGTGTACATCTTACACCTAAAATCATCTTGTCAGGAGTATTGTATGCCCCCTCATTCAAATACAATTTAATCTCCATCAATTCTCTTGTAAATCATCTTCAATGTACTGTCTCTTTTTCTAATAATTCTTGTCTGTTGCAGGCCCCTTCACTGAAGAGGCTTCAGGAAATTGGTAAGGTACACGATGGCCTTTATTTCCTCTGCTCAGATTGCTTACAAAAGAATTCACATGCTCAGCATTGTTCATCTTCTCTTTACTCTTCATCCAGTAATAAAGTACAATGTACATCTCTTTCTTGTAACTCTCATTCAGATGAAATAAACTCTTCTCTTGTTGGTAATAAAGACAATGTTGCTAACAACTCTCTTATTTCTAGTTCCTTCCCTAATGATAGTGTGGATTTGTTGTGGCATTATAGACTTGATCATGTACCCTTTGTGAAGATGAAAAATATATCTTCCATACCAGCAAAATTCTCATCAAAACAACCTTTCTTCTGTCCTATATGTCCCATGGCAAGACAATCCAGATTACCTTTTCCACCAAAAACACACACCACTACTGGCATTTTTGAACTATTACATGTTGACATCTGGGGTCCATACCAAACAACAACCCATGATAACTTCAAGTATTTCATCACCTTAGTAGATGACTTTAGTAAATCTACCTGGACACAACTTCTAAGCTGCAAAAGCAATGCCTTTCATGTCCTTAAGGCCTTTGTACTCATGGTTGAGAACCAGTTCAGCACCACTGTTAAAACAATCAGGTCAGATAATGGGTTGGAATTCACTAGCAATGAAACCACTCTTATTTTCAATCCAAAGGGATCATCCATCAGAAATCCTGTCCCTACACTCCTCAACAAAATGGTGTGGTCGAAAGAAAGCACAAATATATTCTTGAAACAGCAAGGGCTCTACTTTTTCAGTCTAAACTCCCAGTGAAATATTGGGGTGAATGTATACTTGCTTCCACATATCTTATAAATAGACTACCTTCTTTTCCTCTCCACAATAAAACTCCATATGAAATTCTATATAAACACAAACCTATCTACTCACACCTAAAGAGTTTTGGATGTTTATGTTACCCTACTACTCCAAAGGTTCACAGAACTAAGTTTGATCCCAAAGCCATACCACATGTGTTTGTTGGATATCCTTATGCTACAAAGGGTTACAAAGTCTTGAACCTATCTACTCAGAAAATCCATGTCTCAAGGGATCTTATTTTCCACGAAACTATATTTCCTTTTGCCATGTCTAAAGATCCTACTCACTTCCCAAAATTTCCTTTCAATTGTGTGTCCCTTCATGACTATTCAACACCATATGATAATCAAGACTACACCAGTAAAGAAACAACCAATTCACCTACTCACATCACACCTGAAAAACTCCACTACACCTACTCACATAACAACTGAAAATCCCACATACATACCACAACTTAGAAGATCCCAAAGGCTACATAAGACTCCTACATACTTGACTGACTATGTTCACAATGTACCATCCTCAACTGCTTCAAATTCACAACCACAACCACATTCTTTACCTTTGAATGCTCTTTTCACTCTTAAACATCATGTGTCTCCTGATGTCTTTAGTTCTGATAGTCAGTCCTTTGTAATGAATATTTCTCATGACTGTGAACCTAATTCATATGAGGAAGCATCTATGGATCCTGCATGGCAACAGGCAATGACACAAGAATTTCTTGCCCTGCATGACAACAATACTTGGACTCTCACAAACCTGCCAAAGGATAAGAAGACTGTTGGTTGTAGGTGGGTTTACAAGGTTAAACACAAAGCTGATGGGAGTGTAGAAAGGTATAAAGCAAGACTTGTAGTAAAGGGATATACTCAACATCATGGCATAGATTATACAGAAACCTTTTCACCTGTGGTCAAGATGACCACTGTGAGAACTCTTATTGCTGTTGCTGCAAAGAAACAGTGGAACATACATCAGCTTGATGTAAATAATGCCTTCCTACATGGAGATTTACATGAAGAAGTGTATATGGACATTCCACCAGGTTTAGCCACTCCTCACAAGGATTTAGTTTGCAAATTAAACAAGTCATTGTATGGTTTAAAGCAGGCTAGTAGGCAGTGGTATGAAAAACTGACTGAGGCATTACACACAAGAGGATATGAACATTCTCCTCATGATTATTCACTGTTTTATAAGAAAAGAGGTACATCTAATGTCTTTCTAGGTGTTTATGTGGATGATATCCTACTGACAGGAACAGACACTGATGAGATTGATGAGCTAAAGAGGTTCCTTGACAATCAATTTAAGATCAAAGATCTTGGCAGGCTACATTACTTTCTAGGCTTAGAGGTCTTGTACAAAGATGATGGGATTCTGGTTTCTCAGAGAAAATTTGTGTTGGATCTTCTCAAGGAATTCAATTGTGATCACATGACTCCTTTGTCTTCTCCACTAGATCCAAATATCAAGCTAAGATCCCATGAAGGGAAAGTTCTGGATGATCCTACCTATTACAGAAAACTATTGGTAAGTTGAATTTCTCACACACACTAGGCTTGATCTCGCTTATGGTGTACAACTTCTCAGTCAGTACATGCAAGATCCTAGAGAGCCTCATCTACATGCTGCTTTTCACATGTTAAGATACCTCAAGAAAATCCTACTCTAGGTGTATTCATGTCGTCTGTTGCAAACTTGATGTACAAGCATATTGCGATTCTGATTGGGCTGCTTGTCCTGATTCAAGAAAATCTGTGAGTGGTTACATTGTACTGTTAGGCGACAGTCCTATTAGCTGGAAGTCCAAGAAGCAAGAAACCATTTCACTCTCTTCAGCTGAAGCAGAGTACAGATCATTGAGAAAAGTAGTGGGTGAATTGACGTGGTTGCAAAGGTTGTTTGAAGAGCTGAATATATATCAGACTGCACCATTTCCTGTGTTTTGTGATAGCCAAGCAGCCATACATATTGCTAAAAATCCTGTTTTTCATGAACGTACGAAACATATAGAAGTAGATTGTCATTTCGTGAGATCAAAACTCCAAGAAGGGCTCATTTCATTGCATCATGTTGATACTACTAATCAGTTGGCAGATGTTCTTACAAAAGCTCTTACTGGAATTAAGCATTCTACCATTTTAGACAAATTGGTTTCGATCACCTCTGCTCCAATTTGAGGGGGGGTATTGAGGTTAAATTAGTCATTACTCATAGCTATTAATGTAATTAATTAGTTGTTAGTTGTTAGTTCAATTACAATTAGTTAGTTTTAGATTTTCAGGAAGTTAGTTACGAATTTTCTGTTATTGGTTAGCTTCTGTTTTTGGTGGTTATATAACCACAGTTGTTCACATTTTCTGTTATACAACTGAATGAAAATTGTTCACACATTTTCCATGCTTCTTCTTCTTCCTCTCTAATCAAGCTTCCATCCATGGAGGTTTTACAATTCTCTTCAACTTGACAATTAGACACATTATTTAAAAAAAATACATGAAAGAGGATCTCACCATAAAAGGATACGCAGTAGACTTTGAGCAAGAATGTCCAAGTATGTTTTTTTTTTTTTGCAGTTATATAATAATATTAACGTTGGTAAATAAAATGTTTACTTACCAAAAAAATATATGTTAATTGTGTCTTCTGAATTTTTCCAGTATAAAGCATAAATGAGAAAAAAAATCACAAAAATTGAGGGAAAAAAAAGACATTTTTATTCCTAATTATAGTCCACAATGCGCGGATATAAGGGAGAAGTCATTTTTTCTTTAAGTTATTAAATGCAAGATTGTTTTTACGGAAAAGAATCAAAAATATTTTTAAACTATACGAAATAGATTATTTAACTTTTTATTATATTTTGGGATTAAAAATATCACCGCAATTATTTTGAGAGATCATAAATACCTTTCACAGTTAATAATAAGTCAAATTTTTAATGATATAACAAGTCATTAGAGATTAATCCCTCCGCCTAAATTGTCAAGGATTCTCACCCATTCTTATAACCCATCAATTCATCTCCTAAACTAATAACTAACATTCCCACTAAAATTATTAAGTCAATAAGAAAAAGTTTTTGAAATTATTATTATATGCTAAACTTGTCATTTTTAACGTTGTACCACAAAAATACTTCATTTTGCATGGAACTTGTTATTTTTAACGTTGTAATAAATTTGTTAGGTGGGAAAATTACTTATTCAGAAAAGGGCTTAAAATAATCTTAAAGTATTGAAAATGGTATAAAATTATCCTCCATCCACCTATTAGTTCCAAAATACCCTTCTCACCCACCCATTGACTCCAAAATACCATTGTCATCCACCTTTTGGTTCAAAATTGACCACTTATTTAACAGTTTTAAATTTAAACTATTTAAATATTTTTTTAAATACGTGGCGCTAAACTATTTGTTATAATTTAACTTATTAGTATAATTTATAAATCAATCCACTGCCCATCCATTACTAATTAAACTCCTCCAAATTAATAAACCCGTCACATTATTAATGCAACAACAGAAAAGCTATTACCAATTGAGTGTTTTTAAAAATTTGGGGTAAAAATATCGATAGAAGTAAACTATCATACATTTAAGTTTCTAAATAAAAATTATCGATAAACTTAAAAGTCTGACTATGTTCATCTTAACTATCCTTACGTCTCAATTTTGTGATGTTACTTCATAGGTAAATTTTTTTCAAAATAATATATTAAAGGTTTTAAAACAAATCATAAATATTTATAAAATTATATTTAAAAAAGGTGCATGAATTAATTCGGGATGTATTACCTCTTTACCTTTAATCATAAAAATCTAATTCAATCTTGAAAGAGAATCCTATTGAAAGTGTCGTCCTAAATAAGCGGTTCAACCTAAATTTAATTGGGGTTTCGATTTGGACTGAAATAATTTTGGATGTCATTTTTAAGAATCTATAATTTCATCGTGTTTTAGTAGTGTTTATGGTGATTTTGATATTATAATTGGATTATTAATTGGGTGGCGTTTAGTTAGTAATGAGTGGATAGTGGGTTGATTTATAAATTAAATTATAATCAATAGTTGAACGTCAAGTATTTTAAAATATTTAAAGAGTTTAATTTTAAAACAATTAGATAAGTGGTCAATTTTGAACTCAAAAGTAGATGACAAGGGTATTTTGGAGCCAATAAATAGATGAGAAGGGCATTTTGGAGTCCATAGGTGGATGAGAAGGGCATTTTGGAGTCCATAGGTGGATGAGAAGGGCATTTTGGAGCCAATAGGTGGATGAATGATAATTTTATACCATTTTCAATACTTCAAGGATATTTTAGGTCCTTTTCCGTTACTTATTGCTTGATTTATTATTTAGGCATAGTAAAATCAGACTCCTCCTGATGAGGAATTTAATTTGTAAGTCAATGCATAATTAGAAAAAGAATTAATTTAAAAGTTAATTAAAAAATTAAGATGTTTGGCCAAATTTATAAGAAAGAAAAGTGTTTTTGTATAGTCAAAAATTGTGTTTCATAAACTTAAAAAAAGTAAAAAATAATAATTCAAAAGAACATTTGAATTCTTGGGGAAACATAAATTACTTCAGAGTTGGCAAATTTTATATAGTTATTCTGTTAAACTATCGATATATCATATAATAATTCTATTAAACTACCACTATTTTGAATATGTATATATATAGGCTTTAATTCGTTTACATAAACGATATGATAAGTTAATAAATCATAAAGATGAGTTTATACACATGTTTATTGTCCTTCAACCTTATATACAACTATACTAACTACGGCTTGTTTGGATGGTCGTCTGACTATTGTATTGTATTATTAGTTTAAATATTTTTTTTGAATATTATTTAAATTTTATCGTAATATATTATTAAATTTATAATTAGATAATAATGAAAAGTCTCATTTGTGTATCGACCAAATTGATGTGATCATATACATAAACATTATCCTTCCTATTTATCCTTGAGAGTAGTTAGCCTTAAACGTATGAATTTGACCAACATAGAAAAATTTATGTTTGTGCATTTGATTTTTCAGTTTGATTTTTTCGGTTTTTGGTCTTGGAGAAGTGTAACCCAATCCAAACAAGAATAAATTTGGTTTGGTTTGGTTTGGTTTTTCTCTTTTCGATTTGATTTTTTTCTATTTTCGATTATGTCAATAATTAGAAACATAATCAAAGTAAATTCTTAATCCAAAATCAAATCAAAAAAATAATCCAAATTAGAATTCGGTTCGATTTTGTTTGATTTTTCGATTTAATTCAAATAGTGCACACCGTAAAAAAATTGAATGATTAATTCACGTTAATTAGGCAATTAATTAATCAAAATAAAAAAATTAATATTTATTTATTAAAAATTTGACTTCAAGAGAATACTAGATCACTACCAACAAAATAACTTCTAGCGGCAATAAATAAATACATTAATAAAGAGTGTTAAAGTCTGTTAAGTGTCTAGACCATGTCGTTAAAGCCTTTAGGGATATATATATATATAAAGAGTGTCAATTGCCGCTAAAAATACATATTTAGCGGCAATTGCTAATTAATTACCGCTAAAGCTCAATTTTTTATGCAGTGAATAAGGATATAATGATAAACTTACATAATTTCTTAAGAGAAGTGAAATCTAATTAATGACACATAAATAAAAATGAAATGAAATGAAATGAATAATACAATATATAATAAAATATAATACTATATATCATAAATTAATATATAACTACCCTCGAAACAGAGCGTAAATGTTTCACAAAATAACATTTAACTTCTCATTGAAGAGACCGTAGAACATATGATATTGTGCAATAATATTTTGTATATATGCACAAATCAAATGGCTATAGAAAACAACAAAACATTATAAAACCAAAAACAAAAACAAAATAAATTGAAAAACTTTGAGGATTTTCAAGAGTTGTCTTCCCACAACATGCTTTCCCTTGGCTTTGAATTAATTGGATTATATTGACCTGTATAAATACCAAAAAAATAAAAAATAAATATTCAGACTCACCCTTAATTATAATCGTATATAAATATCATGACATGTTTACACTATAACTATACAAATCTTTTCTTAAAAAGCACTATACATAGACGTGACCAATCAAACATAACATAAAATAAAAATTTTAACATATTTGTCTGCTCGATTAAAATAATTACAATACTTGCTAAGTATATATTAATTATGTATATTCTATGTATATCATCATATGCAAAAAGTATTACTAATATTTTAATTATTATTTTAGAGAATGGCTATACATACCTATATATGCATGTAAAAATGAGTTACAATAACTATATAACGATATATATAAATTGATAAAGTTTATCTAATTTTTTTTAGAAAAAAATATATATGTTGCTAGGGATATATTCTACCTGTTAGAAAATATTGCTGGTTGAATTCATTATAGACTTGTTGTTGAGGCACAATAACTATAGAGCCATTACTATTTTCTGTTCTTAATTTTTCAATATTTTGGACATGATGTAAAGGATTTATAATCTTATTATTATAAGATGACCATGATTCCACAGTTGAATTATCATGATTTATATAATTAATATCATTCCTCTTAGTATTTATATTCCATCCATTAATCAACCCTTGTGTTGTTGCATCATATATCATTCCGTTAACGTTACTATCAGTATTGTTATTATTACTCCCCGCTTGTAATATTTGTTGATATTGACTTTTATACAACTTTAATTCCTCATAAACCCTTTTGTACTCTCCATATGGGCCTAAAACTGGATCTCTTTGCCTACAAAACGCTTCCCATATAAGCGATTCAATCGCCTTTCTCCGATCATCTTCTTTTAGATTTTTCACAATTTTTGTGATATTACTAACCCCAAACACTTTATGTACTGCTTTGAATTCGCGAATTTTCTCCGCGGGGAAATAAGGAGCTAGTACACACTTGTCCGTGCATTTCTTTCTTTGATGCTTGCACGATGCGCATGCAGCTAATCCGTTAGGTTTTTGCATATTTTTTTTTTATATATAGCGCGAATCAAAAAGAGAGTAATTATAACAAAAATTAAAATAAAATAGGTACTATGGTTTAATTTTTGTTGGCTGGAAAAGTAATACAAAAGGGAATTAAAGAGTACTTATATACGTAAATTATTGTAAGGTGCAAGAAGAAAATGTAGCTATAGTCAAGAGCACGAAAAGATGGCCATAATTAAAGAATTAGAATAAAAAGGACAATAGGTTGATATATAGGGTTGTATATAGGTAAATCACATGAATAGTAAGTGCATGATACAAGTTAATTATTTTAAAATTTGCAGACTAATCTTGGTTAATTATATTAATTAGTAAATTATTTTATAAAAAAAGATTTCTAGTTAGAAGTTGTCATTTGCATGAGACCTGTCAACCGAATGAAAATTTATAGGGAACTTTGTTAAATCTAGCTCTAGTCTAGGAGTTGATTGCGTAGATATATATTCTAGTTTGTAATATTACGTATCTTATTATATTTTGATGTTTTTAAATATGTCAGATACATTTATCTCGAATATATGATGTTAAATTCAATTAGGTGTAATTTGTTTCAGATACATTGTATCCAAGTGGATTTGCATGTATTACTACAATACAAATAACTTTTAGCGATAATAAATAGACACGTTAATAAAGAGCACTAAAACATTTACTGACATTAGTTAAGTGTCATTAGGTCCAATGTCGCTAAATCTTTGAGGACATTTACTTTAAAGAGTGCTAGCTATTTGTCGCTAAAAATATATATTTAGCGGCAATTGCTTATTAATTGCCGCAAAAGATCAATTTTGATGTAGTGTATCTAAAATACATGACAAATCTTGCTCATCACTCTCCCATATATCTAGTATCTCTGTCTATCTAGTGTGATTCACATATTATACCTGAGGTACTACGAATCTCGTTCGCCTCTCTACCCAATCTCACTAGCCTATCTTCCTAGTTTTGTATGTTTGGTAGCAAAAATACATGTATCTAAGATACATAATAAACTCTTATATAGTGATAAAATACGCAATAGCTTTGAAAGTGTAGATAGTAATAATATATATGATAGTAAATATGTCTACTTAAATAGTTATTTTAATTTTGTACAAAATATTGAACGAAAATTGAAATTGTCATAAAATAAGATAGTCTTTTAACTTTTGTCCTCATATTCAGGGTTCTGCATTTTATTTTTTTTACTTTAGCGATTGAAATATTGCCTCATAGAGCATAAATTCTATAATTATATATTATAGTCCAATTTGGGCAATTTTTACCTAATTTTAATATTTTATTTAGTTACCCAAACAAAATTAATGAAACTTTCTTCTTTTTTTTACTAATCAAATATTATAATAAATATTTTAACAATGTTTCTTATGAATCAAATTGAGCTACATATTTATTTACACTTTGTTTGGATCGTTGTTACCAATTGTTTCATAATGTTTTGTATTGTATTGTACTCTATTGTACTGTATTGTATGGCAGATATAATGTTTGGCTAGACTATATTATTTGTTGTTATTTATAACATTTTAATTGTTTGATTTGATCGTATCGTACTGTATAGTAATTTATAGATTTACTAAAATATACTTAATTATTCTAGGGTAAGAGGTTTGACTAGATTTAAATAATTAAGATAAAGGGTAAAATAATATTTTAAAATATTATGTAAATATATAATTGGAAAAAGAAATTAAGTAACAATGGAAACACACCAAATTGGTTGTTCCATAAAATATGGATTTTCATTGTTACTAACAATGAAATTTAACAATACAATACAATATATTTTAAGTAACAATCAAAACAAATATTATATGTGTAATAACAATTTAATACAATATAATAGATAACAATGATCCAAACATAGTGTTAATCAAAGAAGTTCAACTTTTAGATGGCTTGAACAAAAAGATTAAATGACCAAACTAAGATGGACATACACCTAAAATAATAAATGAGCAAATTGCTACGTACATCAAATTAAGATGATAAAGTTTTTACAAACTAATTTTACCACGTCTTAAACAAAAATAACATCAGAGATTAGAAAATGAATTTCTTTGGGTTCACAATGAGATCAAGGCACAAATACTTCAGTTAAGGATATAGCCATGTTATATTTAGCATTCTCATTCCTTTAATTTGTAACCCCCTTTTTTACAACTAGTAAAATTGTAACAATATGTTGATCTTGTATGTGTAATGAAATATATTTTTCCAATATTCATAAAGTGATCTAGCGCTGGTAAAAACAAATTTACACGGAGTATTTATGTCAAATTAATGTAATTTATTACAATTAAGTGACTTATTAAAATTAAAAAAAATATTAATCAATTATGGTAAAATAAAATTTTTATGTTCAAACATATGATAATTACATACATATATAATATATTGGCTTAATGTAAGTATTTGATGTGAATAAGTATTATCCTTTGTGCCTTAGCGTACATTGCTTAAAGGTTTGACAATTACAAATCTAAATGATGGAAAGCAAGTTTTGATGAATGAAGAACACAAGAACTTTCAAGAGAAAGAGATGAGAGATTTAGAGAGAGAAAGAAACTAATATTTTGTGGTAACCCCGTAAGTAAACTTCCACGGTGGTGGAGTATATATATTAATAAATCAGAGTATTTTTTGTTATAGAGAATAAATGGAGAATAAATAGTACAATCTAAAATTTAGGTCGGGGCGCTGCCACGAACCCCCCCCCCCCTTTGGATGGGGGGCTCCCGGCCCCCATAACCCCTGACAACCTCACCGCGGAGGTTAAATCGCGTGAACATTAATATATGACAGTACATCAAATATTAATCAGGCTCCACAATCTAACAAATTCTTCATAGATCAATAATTTTGACTCAATAAAAAATTTACTCCATTCATAAAAAAAAAAAAAAACTTAAACTCATAAATTTTAAATCTGAATAGTAATTATTAACCACAGCAAAGTAAGTTAATCTCTAAAAAAAAGTAATAAATCTCTTGTTGACAATCATGACTAGTGCCTCTTATTATTAAAAAAAAATATATAAAAAAAGACAACTAGTTTTTAATTGGGAATATGGGAGGAAGGCACAAATAAAGAAATATATTAGAAACATATTGGCCTACATGTGAAGTTAGTTTTGAGACAAAGTGAGAAAAAATGCATAAAACATTCACATGGCAAGACATAATATCTTCTTTCACATTCCACAGCTCATCTTCCACATTAATATTCCATTACTTTGCTTATATTTTTTTTATATCATTTTTCTTTATAATAAAATAAATGTTCCCAAACATATCGAACATATATAGTAGATATTCACGTTAAGTGATAAATTAATTATTCCTTCTTGCATGTATAAACTATTCTACTTGAAATTCGATTTATCTTACTCATAATTAAAATTTTAATATTATTGAATCGGATTCAAATTATATTTTTTAATATTTAAATAAAATCTCTTTTATTGATGAGAGTTAAGTGGACTCACTCCTATTTGTATCTTCATAAGCGAAGAATATTAGTATCCCCGGCCTTCTATCTATGATATGAATGAACAAACGTATATCAGAGGAACCACGTTTTAAGTTACGAGTTTGATTAAATCTAGCAATTCCAAAATTTTACGAATATAATTTTGAAATTTATTGTTATATTACTTAATGAATTTTTAATACATATATAAAATCATATCTAATTATTAAGACTTTATCTGTTAACACGTTATATTTACCGATCTGTAACCACTTGAAATCATTATTCTAAAATTCAAAATCATGACATCTAATTATTCATTGATCAAGCGGTGCTCAATAGCACGTGCATGACAGTTATGCTTGAAAAAAAGAGTATGTAGAGAGGAATGTTCTTTCTCAATTCCTCTTAATCATAATTATGCATGTTAACTAGGGTGACATAATTGGTTCTTCCTCTCTTCTAATTTTTTTTATCCTGACACTCTTTCCTTTTTAATCCGTCAGAATAATTATATTCAAAATATGTATATACATTTTTGTTTAGGTTATCAAGAGTTGATCGATGATTCTTTTATCGTTAATTAAAACGTATTGATTAATATATAATCAATCTCTTGAATTTATCAAAATTAAATTATATGTTTCAATTGAATATATTATATATCAATTCGTATTAAAGTATTCAAATTAAATAATTCTAGTTCAAAATTTAAAAATTATTTTATGTGTACCGTCATTTATTTATTAACTACATAAAATATACTTTTATATGCATTTTCGCCCCATCTTTGTATGATAAAAATCTGCTATAAAACAGGGTAAAAGTACATTTTCACAATTATATTTCATTTAATCATACACATTCGCTTTCAATAATCATAAAAACTCAAACATTTTCTACTTGAAGTTGACACATATAACTAAAGGAGATAACACACACGCACACGCGTATACGCTGAATAAAGTACGCTCAAATTTCTTTCTCAAAATTTGAAAATCGAAAGTGTCCAATTAAAATATTTTATTATAAACTAAGGTCATATAACTGAATTTAAATATCTAACTTAAATATCCGGACAAATTTATCAAAATGACTATATATTAAGCTATTACAAATTTCAAAATGTATATAATATATGGAAAATACACTTTTCATTTCTTAAATTTTATATCAAATCAAATACTCGATAATAATTTATGTCAAACTAAAAAAATAATGAAAAAGAAGTTAAGAGAGGCTTTAGATGATGAGTGATGAGCACAAGGGTACATGTGGTGCAAGTTCTCTATATTATTAAACTATTTCCTACTTTGTAGTAATACAGTTAAGACTCCAAACTTCCCACCAGCTGTTTGATAGCTGTCTTAACTATCTCCCCATGTGATACCTTCTTAATACCCCCACCCCACCCCAACCCCTCTTTAATTTGTCAATTTATCATGTTGTAGACAAATTTTAATTTTCTTTGCTTCTTAATGAGACAAATATTCAAACCTATAGACATTGATAGCTCATGAAACAATGTCATGTGTATGTTCTCTTCTAAAATGTTCATATTTTCTTTACTTCATCACTTTGTAAAAACACCCTTACATTTAGCTTTGAGTTTGTTTTGATCGGATCAGATAGTTCCTTCCTTCGTTCCTTCAGGCAAGTGATTGAATTCGATATATTTAATTTCATTTCGATCAACAACGGTTAGAGGTATGTCTGAATGACTTTTTCTTTTATTGATGTAAAGTAAATCATAATTTTCTTTAAATTTCATCGATTTTTGACAAAAAAAAAAAGGTGAGAAAATGGCACACTTACCACCAAGAGCGCCTAACATGACACAAAATTGGCCTGATTTTTCGCTTCATCAAAAAATGGAAAACTTAGCTCCGTCCGCCCATAATTTATGGGCGGACGACTTCCTCGACATGTCGTCGAGGCGTGGGTCCCACCGAAGATCAATGAGCGACTCCATTGCTTTTTTGGAGTCGCCCATGGTTGAAGAATGCCGGAGGCTATCCAGTACTACTCCGGGATCTGGTGGGACCACTAACGGTCACGACGAATTCGAGAGATTCGATGACGAACAACAGATCATGTCCATGTTTAACGATGACGTCCACGATATGTCGTGTTCCAACCCCTCATCACCGTCGGATTACATCAACGTTAATGAAGATAAAAAGATGAACGGACCTGATCAAATGATGATGCAGCTTAAGAGTGATCAAAATGAGGAAGTTGAAAGCTCATGCAAGACTAATGAGGAATTAGCCACAGCTAATCAAAATGCAAGTACTAATAATAATGAATATTCTTCTGAAAGAGTTGTTGATCCCAAGAGAATCAAAAGGTACTAATTATAATACTTAATGAAATCGTAATTATGACTCAACACGAAGTTTAAAAAACTCGATAATTATGTCAGGATTTTAGCAAATAGACAATCTGCGCAAAGGTCAAGGGTGAGGAAACTACAGTACGTATCAGAGCTCGAACGTAGTGTTACCACTCTTCAAGTATGTGAAATTATTTATCACATAATTTCATCTTAAATTTCTCATAATATTATCTTTTAAGTTCGAATAAAATATTACGTGTACCTCACTTATTTTGTTTGTTTGATTTATTGAAGGCTGAAGTTTCTGTACTGTCACCAAGAGTTGCATTTTTGGACCATCAACGTTTATTGCTAAATGTTGACAATAGTGCCCTCAGGCAAAAAATTGCTGCTCTTGCCCAAGATAAATTGTTTAAAGATGGTAAGTTTGTGTGGTTATTTTTGGTTGATTCGATGGACGTTAAAAATTTATAACTTTTAATCTCTCTCTATATAAATATATATGATTTTTTTCGAAATTAATGAATGCACGTGTTCGTATTTAGCTCATCAAGAAGCATTGAAAGTGGAAATAGAGAGGTTGAGGCAAATTTATTACCAACAAAACATGAAGCAGCAAATGGACAACAACAACACTACACCACTTGCTGATTCCACTAATACTCCTCCAGAGATCAAAGTACAACTTAGTGTCAATTAGGTATTTATTTCGTTTCGATTTTTTTTATTGATACATTATTTAAGAAAATAAAAAAAAAAGACTTTTGAATCGAGTAATCTGTTTAATGTGCAGGAAAATTAGACTATGTGATGGCATTCAGCAAATTCATGTGGGAAAATCTCCTTAATCTGACAAGATAAGATCACTGAATTGATCTCTCACATTTTATGGGACCATAAAAATCTTATTTTATTATTTAGTCAATGTTTTTTTTTTTAATGTTTCACTTCATTTTAATTCCTTCAACCACATATATACAAGAAATGTTGTATTATTGGAAGGGTAATAGTGGAATTTTTATTGGGATGTATGAAAGAAGGAAATTGTAATTGATTTTCACTAATTGTCAAAGAGAGAATTTGAAAAAATTAAGTGTTGATTTCATGAAGAATATTTTTTTTTGTTTATTTTTGGGTATTATATATGTCAAAATAATTATAATGTCAACAAATTGAAGAATATCTTAATAAAATTTTTGAACACAAGCATTGATAGGAGAAGCAACCTAAATAACAAAAGTTCAGTAGTTGTAAACATCATTAGCTTATACGTGTGTAGAAAATTTTATTAAAAAAATAGTGATACATCAATAAAATACTTTAGAATGAGTTAATTTTTCTACCAAACAAACGAAAAATAGCAATAGAATTAAAGTAGATTTAATTTCTTGTCGATACAAAAAGAGTAAATGTCCTTAAATATATGTTGCATGCAAAATAGTACTACGTAACTAGAAAAATAAACGAAAAATAGCAATATGGAATTAAAATAGGTTTAATATTCTTTAATTTCTTGCTTAACAGTATTTTCTATAGATCTATATTATTAGTCACTCATCCCATCTAATATTATCCTTGTATATACTAATAAATAGTGACATTAATATAATAATAAGGGTATCAGTCTTATATTTTATATCAAACGATTTTTAAAAGAAAATATTATATATATATATATATATATATATATATATATATATATATATATATATATATAAAATCTAATATAATTGATACGAATAATGAATATGATAATGCAGTGAATGAGGCCATTTCTCTCTTAATAGAAATTTCTATTTACTATAAGTATTTTCAGTGTGAATTCATATTAACAAACTCTAAAATAAATATCGAATACCAGATAAAAAGACTCAAAAAAAAAATCTGAATAATTTGTAGGTATGTAATATACTAAGAGTCTGAGCCTCTGAGGTGTGTTATACACTGCAAAGAATTGGACACCACTTTAGTCGATGAAATATGATCTCTAAAAAAAATATTGTTGTAGATTTTACACAAATTAAATTATCGATTTTTTTTATTTTTATAGAAATCAAGTTTGAAAGAGTCCTGTTCAAACTTGTTACGATTAAAATATATAACATCAATAATAACATATTTACTATAATTCACGAATGAATAGAGCTTTTACCTAATCCAAATTAATTGGCTGGCTAATGGGTTTTTAACTATTAACTTATTTGGTCCATTATTTTTTATAAGAAGTGAAGTAACTACGAGATTGATTGGACTTTGGCGTATAAAGTGGAGATCAAATTAAACAAATGGTATATCAAAATTTTCAATTTTATCATTCGGGTAATTCAAATGGTTTGATTTGCAACTTTCATGATAAAAATTTAAGTTTGTAACCCTTTGTCTACTTTTACAAGGGTTGACGTTCAGGACAACTTAGACGATTTGATTTAAAATCTCTATAATTAAAAGTCTCAAATTTGAAAAACTTCATTGTTATTATAAGGATTGACCTTCTACGTCAATTTCGTTGCATAGGTATTTAAACAATTATAACATTATCCATAATTGACATCCATCACTTGAACAATGCAAAAGAGTTGCTAGAATATGTGCTTTTCACAAATTTAGATTGTGATACATATATAACACATTGATTATTTTGTATATATCTTTTTCTCCTTTATATTATAACTCTCCATTATTGCGTTAATAATGACCAACATTTCTCAAGTACAAACGGCTCTTTCCAAAAGGCGTGAATGCAAATAAAAAACATCTCCTGGATAAGCTTCACGACCGGGCGGTCTTCGTAATAGAAGAGACATTTGGCGATAAGCTTGCGCTTGTTTGGAGAGATAATAGCATAAGTTCTATAAATGTCAGAAGTTCACGTAAAAATGATTAACATTGACTGAATATGACCTAAATATCATACCAAAATGGTTAAAGTTCAATTATATAGCCTAAACCTAATGTAAAAATGTATGCAAATAAACTAAAATAATGTATATGTCTAAATTCCAAATTTGTTTATTTGAAATTGACTTAAAAATGGCTATAATTTAAATAGAAGTCTTATAATTGGCTATTTATAAAAGTCCTTCTTTCTCCATGCACCCCCACCCCCCTCTCCCACTTTCTGCATCTTCTTCTCCAATCCTTCATCTCTCTTCTTCTTCATTTTCTCTCTCTATACATACATATATCATATATATATATATATAAACGTATTGAGAGACCACCAGTAATGGGGGCGTACAGATCGGACGACGATTACGATTATTTGTTCAAGGTGGTGTTGATCGGCGATTCCGGTGTCGGAAAATCTAATCTTCTATCCAGATTTACACGTAACGAGTTCAGTTTGGAGTCAAAGTCAACGATCGGCGTTGAATTCGCTACTCGTAGCATTCGTGTTGATGATAAGGTTGTCAAGGCTCAGATTTGGGATACTGCCGGTCAGGAACGGTATCTCCATTATTTCATTACTCAATTTTGAATTTTTGATTCTATATTGGATAGATTAGCATTTGCGGTAGATATTAGAACAATATGTTAATATTTGAGATCTGAAATGCTGATACTAAATTGATTTGCATAATTGACGTTATGTAGTATAGTTTTTGTGGTAAAGTCAGATCTGATATATCCGTTAGGTTTAATAATGAGTGCAAGTTGTACCAGTAGGGCAACAACAATGGCATACCGGTGTAATTGTGTAAAGTAGGGTCGGGTGAGGATAGTGTACACAGACATTACCCCTACCTTGGGAGGCAGAGAGGCTGTTTCGTGTACAATTGTTTCAGAAAATGTTGAAATGTTCTCTGATTGCCATTGGTTGAAAGAAAATTTCTTTCAGGTTTTGGCAAATGATTTTTGTTGAAACGAATGCCACCTAAATATATTGCAGAAAAATGTCAATTTCCAATTTTTGTGTGTTGATTACTCTGAACTGTAAAAACTCTAAGAGTGTTAGAGTAGGAAGTGCGGAACTGCTAGGAGTTTCGCTGTCTGAATAATTTTTTGGAGATCATAGTCAATTTGCATAGGGAAAAGCTACTGCCTTTTGTTGTTCTTGCACCAATTCGTAATCGGAGGGCAAGAGAATTGGACAGACCGTCCTCAGAAATCAAAGACCGGTTTTCTCCATATTTATTGTCCTGAACAAGTTCACCCCCCCTATTGTCACTGAGAACACTTCACAAGTGAACTGTAGACCCAGGCTAGAAAGGATTTCAAGTTCTGTTTGGCTCTCCTTCTCTAATCTCCCTTTTAATGTATTCTACTGCCTCCTCCAATGATACCCGTCAAAGAGGGCTTTCAGTTAACTGATCTAGAAAAGGGTGATGTTGGAAAGCTAAAGGAAAAACAATAGGCTTAAGAAGATTACTTATAAAAAACAACAACTAGTCTTAAGCTGGTTGTCGTGTCTAAAGTGTCATACATTGGCATCTGCTTTGGTGGCTAAGCGTTGCAAGTGTCTTCCCCATATGTGTGCTAAGCTTTAGACAAAATTTGACTTTGCTAAACTCTGAGCATCATATCAACTTGAACATTGCTGTATGAAAAAGTCATGTAGTTTGATGGCTTTTATGTTGTTTTCCTCAAACAAAAGATCCAGGGGATTAACTAGGATGATCAAGGCTACAATACTAAACTTTTGAGTTTAAAATTACTGCCACCCTACTCATTTTCAAAAATAAAATACAAGTACTGCCACCCTACTACTCCCTGCATAATTAAGTTAGTGTTCGCATTTTTTATCATGGATTTAAGATGCAATGTTTTTTTTTCCTACTTTGCATTCATTTGGGTAACATTGATATTTGAAATGATTTAGTCTTTGTTCAATTTGAAGTCCGAAATTAGATGTGATCATGTTCTTGTTATGAATAAGTTTGTGTACTAATTACTATGAGACTCTTTTCACTCCTCATCTTCTCCTATATATTGTTGTAGTAGATTTCCAGCCTTGACTTTCTTTTCATATCTATTGTTGTATTAGTTTTCCAGCCTTGACTTTACCATGTTTCTATAACTTTAACAGTCTTAAGGTCCTATAAATATTGTGTGTTCATCTTCTTTTTCCTGGTACGATTTTCATGTCACTGTGTATCTTATTTTCCAGTATGGAAATGTTTTGATTTGATGCGTTGTATTATATTAATTTTCTCAATTGTGTCTCTTTGCTTAAGATATCGCGCAATCACGAGTGCCTACTATCGAGGAGCTGTTGGAGCATTGCTTGTCTATGATGTCACCCGTCATGTAACTTTTGAGAATGTAGAGAGATGGTTAAAAGAGCTCCGAGATCACACTGACTCTAGCATCGTCATAATGCTGGTGGGTAACAAGGCAGATTTGCGTCATCTGCGTGCTGTTTCTACTGAGGATGCCCAGGCATTTGCAGAGAAGGAAAGTACATTTTTCATGGAAACATCCGCTTTGGAGTCCATGAACGTTGAAAGTGCCTTCACAGAAGTGCTCACTCAAATACACCGCGTTGTTAGCAGGAAAGCTCTTGAAGTAGGAGATGACCCGGCAGCAGTTCCCAAGGGGCAGACGATAAATGTTGGGGGCAAGGATGATGTTTCTGAAGTAAAGAAAGCTGGGTGCTGTTCTGCTTAGAACAAAGAGTAATCTACACCGCGGAAGAGATTCTTTTTGTTTTGAGCTGAATTTCACATGACATTTGTACGTCAACCTCTAACCACATGAATTGCTTAGCACTAATAGCTTTATTCACTGGATAACTAGACATTGTTGAATTGAGTGCACCCCCAAGATTGAATATTATCCAAATTAGCTTCATTCTTTATCCTTGTTTCTCTATTTTGCTTCCATTGGTCAATGATTTATTGTATTAGCTGCTGCTTATGGACCTCCAAAATAGGGTATATTTGTTTCAAAAAGATTCTGAATCGTGCTACGTGTATGAAACTATTAACACATTTTATTGTGAATTGAGAAATGTTTTCAATTCCTTATGCTCCGTTTGTGTTATACAAGAGTATTGACTGTTTGGCTTATTACTTCGCCTTTCTTTTCGAACAATATATGACATAAACAGGTGACAAGGCCAAAAAGTATTCACAGAACTCAATTGAATGTGTTATAGATGTCAATTGTTACATGGCCAAAAACTAGAATAAAGAATGAGGTAAAAGCCTAAAAAAGTGAATCATTACAGAATAATGTCAGACAGTGATGTGTTTGTGGGCAATACTGAAGCTCTACAAAAAGGACATGATTTTTTCCTCTGCAACCATTTGTTGATGCATTCAGCATGAAATTCATGGCCACATTGAAGTGTGCCAATGTTATCTTCCTCTTTATATTCAAGTAAGCAGATAGCACATGCATCTTGTTCCTCATCATCTTCGTTGGCGTCTATGTCCATAACACAAGTAACATAACATGTACTTTTTTCAAAATACTCAGACATATCTTCTTCCTCAACCACCTCTTCTTCTTCTTCTTCGATTTCATCAGTATAGGTTTCATCAAGAATGGATTGAGGCACTAGAATATTGTAACGAATGTAGTTAGTATTCACTTGCATTCGAGCTGTTCTAGTCCTTCTTCCACTTGTTTGTTGATTGCCTTGATCAAGCACATGTATATCATACTCCATTCCTATTTCTAACTCATTCATGATTTCTTCTTCTTCCTCGTCTTCTTCCTCTTCCTCGTCTTCTTCCATAATATCTTCATCCGACAACTCCTCTTCTTCTTCAATTTCATCAACAATTTCACCAATATCTGAATGTTCTAACTTAATATGAGACATGAAACTATAATCAACAGGAGGCATGAGGTGTTGTAGTCGATTCAAGAGAGCGGCGTCAGGTGGTAATGTACGACTACAACAACAAGGAACTTGATCATGTTGAGACATTGTTTCTTCCCTGTGTTTTGTATTAGATTACCAGAAAGTGTAGAATGGGATTTACTTGTTAATGTAAACCTATATATAGGAAAAATATATTTGTAGGAATTTGATTGGGGAAGGGAAATATTTATGGTAACAATTTGATTGGAAAAAATAGTTTCCTAAAATGTTTATTTCCTTTCTTTTCTTACTTTCCCCACAAGTTTCTATAAAAAATTATCACACGTTATTATTTTTAGTCCATCACAAAGTTTGATATAAAAGAGAATTACAAAATCATATCAAAGTTTAGAATTTTTCTGTTGAACCAGTAAAAATAAATAAATTACTACACAAATTTTTAAATAATTCCAACAAAGATTAGGAGAACAACCATCAATAAAGACCCAAATATTATGTTTCCATCTAAAATTCTCTTTTCCAGCATGTTTCTCAAAAGATTATCTAATCACAAAAAATCAACTTTTATTAGTATCATAATTTGTATCAAATAAGATAATAAGAAAGGATATTTTTTTGTTTTATAAAATAAAAAAAATATAATAATAAAATGTAAAATTATTAAGTGATGAGAAAAAAAAATAGTAGGATATTAAATTACTAAAACAGATAAGAGCATACTAATAATCAAGTGATTACACTGACCACAATACAAGTTTCAAACAGCTATATAACAAGAGGTGAATGTGGCTTTGTTTATTGGTTGTTCGTTCTAGCGATAGGCTTCAAGCGCGATTCTGATTCTCAATTTGATTTTCTGTTCTGGAATGAATCCGTTCTAAAGAAAGACCTGCCTACTAGCATTTTTCAAATAGACATGCTGTAAGTGTTTCTGAAAGAGTGATGGATACATCAATTTTCCATTACCATTATTGTATGATAAATCTATGACTATTTATATATTTAAAAAAAATTGAGCATCTCAATAAAATTTCTAGAAGAAATTCCCTAGTATTTTTATTATTATTGGGATAAAAATCACATATTTTACGATTCTCAAGTCATTTCATTTATTACTAGATCACATCCTTGAATGCTAAATTTATGAAGAGTACTTAATTAACAAATCCCAACCTCTTTCAAAGCTAATTAACTCATTATCAAAGCTCACTTTCTTTTACCACTGCAATTATCTATAGAGAAGAGTCTACAAAAACTTATAAGTTTACTTAAATTGTTCATCATCTAAATAGATTATAATGTACTCAAGCAAACATATAGGTGAAAAAATTAATATGACTTATTGTTGAAGAAAAAGGAAACTGATGATTGAAACATGTCAAAGGAACAGGTACAACGCAGTTGACTGACTTGTCTATCGTGTTGATGAGAAGAGAAGCTGAGGATTGGAACATGTCCAACGAAGCTGACTGGCGAGTTGCAATATTGCTGAGGAATTAGAGTCGCACTAGGATTAGACTACCTATGTTAATTAGAATTATATTTCATCTAGAATTATTTTTATGATTAGGATTATAGTACAACTAGGATTAGATTATTTATAGTTGTATTATTATTATTATAGTAGTAATAAGTATTGTAGTAGAATACTACGTATAGTTAACTTTGGACTCTACAAGACTACAATTTTCTCTTATATAAGGAGTATACTATTAACATTATTATTCATCAATAACATCATTATTGATCAATAATATCAATTTATCAATATTGATCAGTCTATCAATATTATTGATCATACGATCAATTATCAATATTGATCAACTTATCAATACTAAAAATATTGATCAACATATCAATACTACCAATATTGATCAACCTATCGATAGATCAATACAATCAATACATTAATTGTCAATACAATCCTTGATTTCTCTAAGTCTTAGACGTGAGATTTCTATATTGATTTCTATAGATATACCTTTTTCGGCGAATAGAAGTAAAAAAAAAAATGATTTTGATCTATTCTTGACTTGTTTTATGATACTAAAATCCATAAGAAGTATATATGATCCTTTTAGCAAAGTACAGGGGCATATTTGATCCTTCTCACATATGAACTTTTTTTCCCTTCATTAATTTAGTGACTAATTTGCATTTATTTTTCCTTATGATCACATTTATTTATTTACTTGTCTATGGACACGTGTGTTGTACGTGTGTTTTATGTGAATTTTTATTGATGCGTTAAAGCAATTAAAATTTTATGCAAATCATATGAAGTGAGTAAATATTTTTTTAATCTGCATCAAGAAATACCAAATGAGGGGCACATTGTAATCTTTAAAATCAATTCCTTTGAAGCTACCATCGGTAAAACAATTCCGTTGAAGCTATTATCGGTAATTTTTTTTAAAACTTTGTTTAGTATTTAACACACTTGCAAAAAAGTCACATGACTAATTTGAGCCAAATAACAATACAAACTTACGATAATGATAAAAAAATTCATAAAAATTATATATACACACACACACTAAAATTGGGAACAAAAAAAGTTAAAAGTTAAATTATCAAATTTATTTTTTATATGTTAAACAGTCATTTAAGTATTTAATTAAACACTAATCCTTTAATTGTTGGTATTAAAAAGTAAAATTTACCAATCTATTAATAATATTACATTAAAATGAAACAATAGAAAATAAATACATTCTCACTAGTTAGTTCATTCAATTTAATTTGATGGAATTGCTTTCATATTCCACAACTATTCTACCTTTAGAATTTCTTTTTAGTATTTTAGATTTGTAAATTTTCGGTAATAAATATAAACTTTAAACTAATGCTATTTAGGAAGTCCAAGTGATGGGCACATCTATGTAGTCAAGAAAATCATTTAAATTTTTCTTGCACATTTTGAATTTTCAATTATTTTAAAATGTATATGCTATGTACCATTTATAAGTAGGTGACGCATTTGATCATTATTAAGACTTTTGAATTTTGATTGGTAATGGGAGAAGTTATCATAAAAAACTCTACTCCTATGTATTTCTTTTTACTATATATTGTTAGAATTAAAGTCCGATTTATACTTCTTTAATTTAATCTTTTATGAAATTATGAAAGTTATAAGTCTATTTTTATTAGTGCTGAAATGACTAATATATAACTTTTATATTCGTTTTTAAATGTACTTTTATAATACTTTCTTTCTTTTATCCTTTCCTTACTGATATGGTTCCTTTAAGTAGCTACATATTTGTGTATTTACTAATACAGAAGCGTAATGAGAGATACTTAAGGATTAATCATATAGATCTATTCACATTTTTAGAGGGTGTAGTATCTTAATTAGTTTTTCATATTTGTTGCTTAATGGTTGGTGTATCCCTCGATTATTATGAATTTTATTTCATCAATAAAATATAAATAGGTAAAATTGATATTTTTAATCTGAACATTTTCTATATAATAGTTTCACTTTATAATAATTGCATGGGACAAACGTGCAACCCATGTTCCAAGGAACTAATATAGATAAAATTCATGGAGAGTACTTAATTAACAATTTCCAACCTCTTCAAAGCTAATTAACTCATTATCCAAACTCACTTTTTTTACCAATAAAATTATCTGTAGAAGAGTCTACACAAGCTTATAAGTTCACTAAATTGTTCATCAGCCAAATAAATTATAATATATTCTAGCAAACATACAATATTAATAAGGATACCATTAGTTAAATTTAAAAAGCACATAATAACATTTCATGATAAGTCGATGATAAAATCAACAACATGCGTTTAACACAAACACACACACACACACACACACACACTATATATATATATATATATATATATATATATATATATATATATATATATATAATATATATATATATATATATATATATATATATAATATATATATATATATATATATATATATATATATATATATATATATATATATATGGTAAAAAAAACCTTCACCAGCAATTTTTGACTTCATAAAAATAAAAAATTCTAAGTCTATGACAACATAGCCATGTGAACGACTGGTTCATTCACACACAACCTCCACGTAGTCATCTCCTCTCTGCAACACGCTCATATCGCGTAACTTTCTTCGCTAAACATATCGCCTCACCGCTTCTGTTACTATTCACTCAGTCAAAAACAAAAAATGTTTTATATAAAGGTCATATTTTTAATAAAATCATATACGAAAACAAAAAAAAAAGCGATCGTAAAAGTGAGTATTAATTTTGTGATGCCGATATTTAATATTAATTATACGGGGAATTCATTGCGAGAGAGAGAAGAGATGAGAAAAAAGAGAGGAAGATGGACAAATGAGGTATTTTTATAGAAAAAAATTACCCTAGGCAGAAGCAGATTTAAGAGATCTGGTGTTGGGGGTGAGGGGTGGGTTGGGGGTGTATTACATAATGCATGTAGGTAAGACGGGATTTTATGTTTCAATTTAGTACATGTATGGATCCATTGTTACATATATTTACATATCTAGAAATGGGGAAAAAAGTTTGATAAGTCCTTTAATTTGTGCGATTCAGAAATGATATATCTCTAGTTAATAAAGTAACTAACATATATATTTTTATTACACGGATGAGCCAAATATACCCTTTTCGGCAAATAGAAGTGAATTTTTTTTTTGATCTATTCTTGACTTTTTTTATTAAACTAAAACCCATGAAAAGTATATGTGATCCTTTTAGCAAAGTCCCGAGGTATATTTAACCCTTCTCACATATGAACTTTTTTTGCCTTCATTAACTTAATGACTAATTTGCAAATATTATTCATCATGATCACATTCATATGTTTACTAGTTTCTGAACGCGTGCGTTGCACGTGTGTTTCATGTGAATTTTTATTGATCATTAAAACAATTAAACATTAATAAGGATACCATTAGTCAAATTTAAAAAACACATAACAAAATTTTATGATAAGTTGATGATAAAATCAACAACATGTGTTTAACACAAACATATTATATTGTACAAACGCACAAAAAAGGAATATTAACAAGTAACTTTGAGTTCACCAGAATTGAAAATTCAAATTCTAGCACTACCATCGCCATGTCTACAACTGGTGCATTCCCACACAACTTCCACGTAGTCATCTCCTATCTGCAACACACTCATATCGCGTAATTGTTCTTCGCTGAGCATATCTCCTCACCGCTTCTGTTACTATTCACTCAATTAAAAACTAAAAATGTTTTATATAAAGATTAATTTTTTAATAAAATCCTATTAGAGAACAAAAAAAGGAGAAGCGATTGGTAAAAGTGAGTATTAATTTTGTGATGCCGATATATAGATTTTATTGATTATACGGGAAATTCATTGCGAGAGAGAGAGAGAAGATGAGAAAATCGAGAGGAAGATGGATAAATGAGATATTTTAATGAGAAAGATCACTTGAGGCAAAAAGCAAATTTAAGAGATCTGATGTTAGGGGTGGAGGTGGGTTGGGGGCGTATTACACAATGCATGTAGGTAAGGGGGGATTTTTTGTTTCAATTTTGAACATGAATGAATCCATTGTTACATATATTTATATATCTAGAAATGGAAAAATTGTCTGGTACGTCCTTCAATTTGTGTGATTCAGAAATGATATATCTCTAGTTAATAAAGTGACTAACATATACCTTTTAATTACACGGATGACCAAGATATATCCTTTTTGGCAAATAGAAGTGAAAAGAAAAAAACGATTTTGACATATTCTTAACTCGTACTATCAAGCTAAAACCCATAAAAAGTATATGTTATCCTTTTAGCAAAGTCCAGGGGTATATTTAATCCTTATCACATATGAACTTTCTGCCTTCATAAATTGAGTGACTGATTTGCATATATTATTCCTTATGATCACATTTATATTTTTACTAGTTTTTGGACACGTGCATTGCACGTGTTTCATGTGAATTTTTATTGATTGTTAAAACAATTAAATATTAATAAGGATACTATTCATAAAATTTAAAAATCACATAACAAAATTTCATGATAAGTTGATGATAAAATCAATAACATGCGTTTAACACAAACATAGTATATTGTACAAATGCACAAAGAAAGAAAATATATATATATATATATATATATATATATATATATATATATATATATATATATATATATATATATAGTTAAAAAAAAAACTTCAGGGCAACAGGGGTAACATTAACAAGTAATTTTGAGTTCACCAGAATTGAAAATTCGAAGTCTAGCACTAGCATCGCCATGTCTACTATTGGTGCATCCATACACAACCTCCATGTAGTCATCTCTTCTCTGCAACACGCTCATATCGCGTAACTCCTCTTCCCTGAACATATCGCCTCACCGCTTCTGTTACTATTCACTCAGTCAAAAATAAAAAAATATTTTATATAAAGATCAATTTTTTAATAAAATCCTATAAAAGAATAAAAAAAAAAAAGGAGAAGCGATTGGTAAAAGTGAGTATTAATTTTGTGATATCGATATATAGATCATTGATTATACGGGAATTCATTGCGAGAGAGAGAAAAGATGAGAAAATCGAGAGGAAGATGGACAAATGAGATATTTTAATAGAGAAAGATACCTGAGACAAAAAACAGGTGTAAGAGATGTGGTGTTGGGATGAGGGTGGTTTGGGGGCACATTACACAATGCATGTAGGTAAGGGGGGATTTTTTTATTCAATTTAGTACATGAATGTATCCATTGTTACATATATTTACATATCTATGAATGGAAAAATTGTCTAATATGTCCTTCAATTTGTGTGATTCAAAATGATATATTTCTAGTTAACAAAGTGAATAACATATACCTTTTTATTACACAGATGACCCAAATATACCTTTTCGTCAAATAGATTGAAAAAGAATTTTTTTTTGATATAATCTTAACTTGTATTATTAAACTAAAACTCATAATAAGTATAATGTGACCCTTTTAGCAAAGTCCAGGGGTAGATTTAATCCTTCTCACATATGAACTTTTTCTGCCTTCATTAATTTAGTAACTAATTTGCATATATTATTAATTATGATCACATTTATATGTTTACTAGTTTCTGGGCACGTGCGTTGCACATGTGCTTCATGTGAATTTTTATTGATCGTTAAGATAATTAAATATTAATGAGGATACCATTAGTCAAATTTAAAAAGCACATAACAAAATTTCATGATAAGTTGTTGATAAAATCAACAACATGCATTTAACATAAACATATTATATTGTACAAACGCACAAAGAGGAATAAATGTATTAAATAGACGATTTATATATATATATATATATATATATATATATATATATATATAATATATATATATATATATATATTATATATATATATAAACCTTCAGGGCATCAAGGGTATCATGAACAAGTAATTTTTAGTTAACCAGAATTGAAAATTCTAAGTCTAGCACTAGCATCGCCATGTCTACAATTGGTGCATCCACACAAAACCTCCATGTAGTCATCTCCTCTCTGCAACAGGCTCACCGCTTCTGTTACTATTCACTCGGTCAAAAACTAAAAAATATTTTATATAAGGGATAATGCACAAGTACCACTTGAACCTATGTCCGAAATCTCAGAAATACACTTATACTATACTAAGGTCCTATTACCCCCCCTGTACTTATTTTATTAATAATTTTCTACCCCATTTGGGCCTATGTGTCACTATCTTGTGGGCCCAATCTAGTGTCACATAGGTCAAAAAGGGGTAGAAAATTACTTAAAAATAAGTTGAAGGGTAATAGGACCTTAGTATAGTATAAGTGTGTCTCTGAGATTCCGGGCATAGCTTGAAGGGGTACTTGTGCATTTTCCCTTTATATAAAGATCAAAATTTTAATAAAATCCTATAAGAGAACAAAAAAAAAAAGGAGAAGCGATTGTAAAAGGTAAGTATTAATTTTGTGGTGCAAATATATAGAATTGATTATAAGGGGAATTCATTGCAAGAGAGGGAAGAGATGAGAAAATCGAGAGTAAGATGGACAAATGATGTATTTTTATAGAGAAAAATCACCTAAGGTAGAATGCAGCTTTAAGAGATCTAGTGTTGGGGGTGGGTGGGGAGCGTATTACACGAAGCTTGTATACACGAAGCTTGTAGGCAAGGAGGAATTTTTTGTTTCAATTTAGTACATGAATGAATTAATTGTTACATATATTTACATATCTAGAAATGGGAAAAAATTCTGATACGTCCTTTAATTCTTTCAATTCAGAAATGATATATCTCTAGATAAAAGTGACTAACATATACCTTTTTATCACACGGATGACCCAAATATACCTTTTTCGACAATAGAAGTGAAAAAAATGATTTTAATCTATTCCTGACTTGTTTTATTAAACTAAAACTCATAAAAAGTATATGTGATCCTTTAACAAAGTCCAGGGTATATTTAATCCTTCTCACATGTGAACTTTTTCTGCCTCCATTAACTTAGTGACTAATTTGCATATATTATTCCTTATGATCACATTTATATGTTTACTAATTTCTGGACACGTGCGATGCACGTATATTTTCAGGTGAATTTTTATTTGATTGTTAAAAAATTAAATATTAATAAGGATACCATTAGTCAAATAAAAAAGCACATAATAAAATTTCATGATAAGTTTATGATAAATCAACAACATGCGTTAAAAACAAGTATATATATATATATATATATATATATATAAACCTTCAGGGCAGCAAGGTAACATGAACAAGTAATTTTGAGTTAACCAGACTTGAAAATTCTAAGTCTAGCACTAGCATCACCATGTCTACAATTGGTGCATCCACACACGACCTCCACGTAGTCATCTCCTCTCTGCAACACGCTCACCACTTTTGTTACTATTCACTCAGTCAAATTTTTAAAAAATATTTTATTTTAAGATCAAATTTTCAATAAATCCTATAAGAGAACAAAAAAAAAGGAGAAGCGATCATAAAAGGTAAGTATTAATTTTGTGGTGCAAATATATAGAATTGATTATAAGGAAAATTCATTGCGAGAGAGAGAAGAGATGTGAAAATTGAGAGGAAGATGGACAAATGAGGTACTTTTATAAAGAAAAATCACCTAAAGCAGAATGCAGATTTAAGAGATCTAGTGTTGGGGGTGGGTGGGGGACGTATTACACAAAGCATGTAGCTAAGGGGAAATTTTTCGTTTCAATTTAGTACATGAATGAATTCATTGTTACATATATTTACATATCTAGAAATGGGAAAAAATTCTGATACCTCCTTCAATTTTTTCGATTCAGAAATGATATATATCTAATTAAAAGAGACTAACATATATCTTTTTATTACACGGATGATCCAAATATACCCTTTTCGGCAAATAGAAGTGAAAAAATGATTTTAATCTATTCTTTACTCGTTTTCTTAAACTAAAATCCATAAAAAGTATATGTGATCCTTTTAGCAAAGTCCATGGGTATATTTGATCCTTTTTGCATGTGAACTTTTTCTGCCTTCATTAATTTAGTGACTAATTTGCTTTTATTATTCTCTATAATTTTATTTATTTGTTTACTATTCTCTGGACACGTGCGTCTCTTGTGAATTTTTATTGATGCGTTAAAATAATTAAAATTTGTATGCAAATCGTATGAAGTGAATAATATTTTTTAATGTGTGTCAAGAAACGCCAAATGAGGGACATGTTTTAATGTTTAAAATCAATTCCTTTGATGGTACCATCGGTAAAACAATCCCGTTGAAGCTATTATCAGTAATTTTTTAACTTTGCTTAGTAGTTAACACACTTGCAATGAAGTCATATGACTAATTTGAGCCAAATAACAATATAGACTTACGATAATGATAAAAAGAATTCATCAAAATTAGATTGGTGAAGTCTAATAGAGAAAAACATGCAAAAATAAAACATACACATCATTCACAAGACTTTATTCATATAGATCATAGATAGAAATTAAATATAAAATCAATAAGTTATCCATATTCAAAATTCGGAAGGTACAAGTTTAAAGAGGTAAAACAAAAGACACAGAAATTGCAGTGACAAATCCTATAATTTGCAAATTATGTATAACGAAGTATGCATCATCTTTTTCTCTAAATAAGATAATACTTAATTCTGACAAAAGTAGAGACAACATTTACCAGCGGTGCTTGTCATTATATTCATTGCTTCACACATCATAATGTGTACGCGCGCGTGCGTGCGTGTGACAAAATAATAAATCAAAAATATATTTTAAAAGCTATGCCACTTGAGAAAATATTTGTTGTTATTATACCGAGACATCATTAAAAATTTGAACTTGTATTACGTTTACCGTAATTCATTACTTAGTTATTTATTTATTGAGTAGAAATATAGTCGAAAAAGCAAACAAACACATTTATCATCTAGCAGTAAATACCTGAAGAAAATCAATATCATATAGCCCCATAATGATATATAGAAATGTGTTGTTTGAATTTCATGTTCTAGATTACTGTAAATGCATGTAAATACCTTTCACTCTATATACCGAATTAACTAAGAGAATTGAAATTTAACGACAAAAGAAATCTTAAAAATTATCAATAACTTATCAAACAGGATGAATGAACATATTTCTCAGCAAAACTTGCTAACAAAGCAAAATAGATGTACATTTATCAGTTCAGCCAAACGTTTAAATTTGTTGTCTGGGGAATGTAGGATGTGCACAGATCTTACCTCAATTAAGAAGTCCCTCAACTTGAGTCGAGTATAGAATTAGAGGAAAATATGAAAAAGAAAAAATGACAGTGAAGAGAATTTAACATAATATAACAACCATTACGAAAACAATAACAACAACAAAAAAAAGTGCAATAATCGGAACACCATAAAAACAATTGGTGTTAGAAAACAAAAAGAAAGACGGTAGAAAGCAAAAGAAAGACAATACATGAATAAAAGTACTACAATGACAAACACCACTAAGCCTAAACCCTTCAAAAAGCAAGAGAACACTCCATTACAACCTTCTACCTTAATTTGTGATCTCCATACTAAAGCATATTCTGTAATTGACAAAATCAACATCTTTTTTCTTCTGAGCTTTTACAGGGGAATTAGCTTATGTATTTGTCAATAATAATTTTACATCATATGCATGATATTTATAAGTCAAAGTTTGTCTAGAATTCTGTAGAAAGCTCAAAAGTTATATGCCGGAGAATGGAAAGATATTCTTAAAGTGCGATTTAAACACGTTTTCATTTTTAGCATTTAATATAATATAATTATTATTTAATATTTAATTGCTTAGATATTTTATAACATTTTGAATTAAGATAGAGTTAAATAGTATTTTACACTTTTATGGCTTCTCACTTACTTATAATGTAAAAAATATGATTTATCTTCTTGTAAAAGCTACATGATCCCCACAATTTTTTTCCTAAATACAACAAATAAACACATTTTATACTACCTTATAATAGACTCTATTCTTCTACTATTCTGGAGCACACACTGATGCTTTTACAGTGAATCGTGGATGTTTGCTTACAAATTACAACTTGTATGGATTTGGTATGTTTTCAGTATCCTTTCGGTGGAGTATGGACTCATGCACCTCGAGTTGGTACCCATGCTAGTGGGGTTCTTCACTTACAAGATTGCAACTTTTGCACAAGATTACTCTTACCTGGTACTTGTTGCTGGTGGGAGGTGACAGGTATCTCGTGAAATTAGTCGAGGTACGCAAAACCTGGCTTGGACTCCACAGTTGTAAAAAAAAGGTTTTGTTACGTATTTTCTTGTATTTTGTAAGTAAGAAGATAATATTGTCTCAAAAGCATTTAACAATAACTTGGGAAAATACGATGACATCGGACTTTAAATATGATAATTGAGAGTCCAGTCTTGGACCTTACAAGTAGTTTTTTCCCGATCAATGGTGTATACATACTATTATTTACCTGAAAAAACATCTCAATTCAAAAAGAAAAAAAAGCCGTCATTAGTCACGTGGTGAAATTCTTAGTACTCCTTCAGAGATCTCAAGTTTGAGATTTCTTCTAGACACTAATGCCCATACCATACACGGTGATAGAAAATGTTTTATGTAAAGTTTATTTTCACATTATTCTTCCACCAAAATAAATGTAGGACAATGAGAATCTTTACATATTATATAACTCTATCTTGCATAATTCAAGCAATAAGCTCTCGTAGCTCAGTTGGTTAGAGCACCCGTTTAGTAAGCGGGAGGTCTTGAGTTCGACTCTCAACGAGAGCAATCAACCCTTTCTATGTTCATTTGTTTTTTTTTTATTGCAATTTTGCTTCCGTTAGTCAAAACGATGATGATATAGATTTCATGCGATCTTTAAACAGTTATAACAATTTGTCGCGTTTAACGGAGCATGCGAACAAGAACATTTAAAGGTATCATAGTTATGCATCTATGACTAGAAATCAAATTTAAGCAGGCCAAAAACTAGAATAAAGAATGAGGTAAAAGACTAAAAAAAGTGAATTGTGATTGAAATATGAATCATTACATAATAATATAGACAGTCGTGTGTTTGTGGGCAATACTGAAGCTCTACAAAAAGGACATGATTTTTTCCTCTGCAACCATTTGTTGATGCATTCAGCATGAAATTCATGGCCACATTCAAGTGTCCTAATTTTATCTTCATCTTTATATTCAAGCAAGCATATAGCACATGCATCTTGTTCCTCATCATCATCACCATCTTCGTTGGCGTCTATGTCCATAATACAAGTAACATAACATGTACTTTTTTCAAAATACTCAGACATATCTTGATCCGGACATTTCGAAGTAACATAAAATGCGCCTTTTTGGCAGTGGTGATAAACCGGCTCCATACAGAAGGTCCTAATGGACGTCCGTTTAAAGTTTTTGCAAAACTGATCTTGAAATTCCGGATCACCAATAAAGATGGTGGACTATAGCACACAAAAATCGGTAAAATCGGGGGTTATCCACTCTGGGCTCGTTTGACCTTGAAAATGGGTCATTTTAGCCGTGGTGACTAACCGACTCCATAGCTAATTCTTAATGGACGATCGTGTAAATTATTGGCAAAAACGATCTCGAAATTCCTGATCACCAAAAAAGATGGTGGACTATAGCACATGAAAATCGATAAAATGGGTGTTTATCTGTGTGGGCTCGTTTGACCTTGAAAATGGGTTCGTTTTGGTCGTGGTGACCTATCGGCTCAATAGTTAAGATATTAATGCACGTCCTTGTAAATTTTTGGCAAAATTTATCTTGGAATTCCGGATCACCAAAAAAGATGGTGGACTATAATACACGAAAATTGGTAAAATGAGAGTTTTACCTGCTCTAGGTCTCGTTTGATCTTGAAAATGAGTTGTTTTGGACATGGTGATAAACTGACTCCATAGTTAAGGTCTTAACGGTCGTCCATGTAATTTTTTTTAAAAAATTATCTCGGAATTCTAGATTACCAACAAAAAAGATGGACTACAGCACACACGAAAATCAAAAATGTGTGGCATTTACCTGCTCTGGGCTCGTTTGGCCTTGAAAATAGGCCGTTTTGACCATGGTGATCAATAATTTCAAATAGATAAGGTCTTAACAACCGTCAGTGCAAATTTATGGAAAAAATAATTTCGGTATTCCGGATCACCAAAAACGATAGTGGACTATAGCACAAGAAAATTGGCAAAATAAAGGGTTTACCAGATATGAGACTCGTTTAACCTTGAAAATGGGTCTTTTTGGCCGTGGTGACCAACCTCCTCCATAGATAAGGTCTTACATGGCGTCCGTGTATATTTTTGGCAAAAATGATTTCAGAATTTTGGATCACTAAAAAATGATGGTAGACTATAGCACATGAAAATCGACAAAATAGGTGGTTTACTTACTCTGAGCTTGTTTGACCTTGAAAATGGGTCGTTTTAGCCATTGTGACCAACTGGCGCTATAGGTAGGGTCCTAATGAATGTCTCTGTAAATTTTTGGCAATAATAATCTTAGAATTCTGAATCATCAAAAAAGATTTTGGACTGTAGCACACGAAAAATAAGCAAAGTGGGGGGTTTACCTGCTCTGAGGCTCGTTTGACCTTGAAAATTGGTCATTTTTGTCGTGGTGACCAATCGGTTCCATTGATAAGGTCTTAACAGACGTCAATGTAAATTTTTGAAAAAAATGATCTCGGAACTACGGATCACCTAAAAAAGAGGGTTTACCTTCTCTAGGCTCGTTTAACCTTGAAAATGGGTCATTTTGGGCGTGTTGACCAACCGTCTCCATAGATATGGTCTTAACAGATGTCTGTGTAGTTTTTTTTAACAAAAATGATCTCAAAATTCTGGATCACCAAAAAAGATGGTGGACTATAGCACACGAAAGTTGGCAAAATAGAGGGTTTACCTACTCTAGGTTCGTTTGACTATGAAAATGGGTCATTTTGACCATGGTGACCGACTGAATCCATAGATAAGGTCTTAATGGACGTTCATGTAAATTTTTGGCAAAAATAATCTCGGAATAACGTATCATCAAAAAATATTATGAGTTATAGAAAATGAAGGATTTATCTGCTCTAGTCTCATTTGACCTTGAAAATGGGTCGTTTTCACTGTGGTGACCAACCGGCTCCATAGATAAGGTCTTATCCGACTTTTGTGTAAATTTTTATCAAAAATGATCTCGAAATTTCGTATCACCAAAAAAGATTATGGACTATATCCACGAAAAATGACAAAATAGGGGTTTATCTGCTCTAAGATCGTTTGACTTTTAAAATGGGTTGTTTTGACTGTGGTGACCAACCGGCTACATAGATAAGGTCTTAACTGATGTCCGTAAAAATATTTGACAAAAATGATCTTGTAAGTTTGAATCACCAATAAATATGGTGGACTATAACACACCATTTTTTGAATGAACCGGATTCTGACGTCGAAAATGCTGAATTTTTTTGTGGACGTCCATCAAGACCTTGTCTATGCAGCTGGTTGTCCCTTACAGCCCATACGACCAATTTTCAAGGTTAAACGAGCCCCAATATGCGCATACCCCCCATTTCAATGATTTTCGTGTGCTATAGCACACCATTTTTTGGGTAATCCGGATTCCGACGTCAAAAAGGCTAAATATTTTTGTGGACATATGTAAATACCTTGTTTGTGCAGCTGATTGGCCCTCATGGTCAGTCCGACACATTTTCAAGGTCAAACGAGCCCTGAACCGTGCATACCCCCCATTTTCAAGGTCAAACACATCATTTTTTATATATCCGTATTCCGAAGTCAAAAATAACAATTTTTTTGTGGACGTCCATCAAGACCATTTATATGCAGCAAGTTGGCCCTCATGGTCAATCTGACCTATTTTTAAGGTCAAATGAGCCATGAAGCGCCCATACACCCAATTTCGACAATTTTCGTGTGCTATAGCACACCATTCTTTAGGTGATCCGAATTCCAACGTCAAAAATGCCAAAAAATTTCTGGACGTCCGTCAATCACTTGTCTATGCAATCGTTTGTCCCTCACGGCCAGTCCGACCCATTTTTGAGGTCAAACGAGCCACAATGCAGGCATAGCTCCTATTTCGACGATTTTTGCATGTTATAGCATACTATTTTGTAGGTGATCCGGATTCCAACGTCTAAAATGCCAATTTTTTTGTGAACGTCCGTCAAGACCTTGGCTATGCAGCCGGTTGGACCTCACGACCAGTCCGACCCATTTTCAAGGTCAAACGTGTGCCGAAGCGCGCTTACCCCCCATTTCGACGATTTTTGTGTGCTATAGCACACCATTTTTTGGGTGATCCAGATTTCGACGTCAAAAAATGTCAAAAGTTTTTGCAGACGTCCGTCAAGACCTTGGCTATGCATCCGATTAGACCTCACGGCCAGTACGACCAATTTTCAAGGTTAAACGAGCGCAAGAGCGTGCATACCCCCCATTTCGTCGATTTTCGTGTGCTATAGCACACCATTATTTTTTGGTGATACGGATTCTGACGTCAAAAATACCGAAAGTTTGAGTGGAAGTCCGTCAAGACCTTGGATATGCATTCGGTTGTCCCTCACGGCCAGTCCGACCCATCTTCAAAGTCAAAACGAGCCCCGAAGCGCGCATACCCCCATCGAATATTTTCGGGTGCTATATCACACTTTTTTTTTGTGGTCCAATTTCCGACATCAAAAAAGCCGAAATGTTTTGTGGATGTCTCTAAGGAACTTTTCTATGCAGCTGATTTTCACTCACGGACAGCCCAACCCATTTTCAAGGTCAAACAAGCCCCAAAGCGCGCATACTCTCTATTTCGACGATTTTTGTATGCAATAGCACCACCATTTTTTGGGTGATCCAGATTCCGACGTCAAAAATACCGAATTTTTTTTTGAACATCTATCAAGACCATGGCTATGCATCCATTTGACCATCATGGCTCGTACGACCCTTTTTGAAGGTCAAACGTGCCTCGAAATGAGCATATCCCCTATTTCGATGATTTTCGTGTGCTATAGCACACAATTTTTTTGAGATCCAGATTATGACGTCAAACATGTAGAATTGTTTTTGTGGATGTCCGTCAATGCCTTGGTTATTCATTCGGTTGGCTCTCAAGGCCAGTCCGACCCATTTTCAAGGTCAAGCGAGCCCGAAATGCGCATAACTCCCATTTCGATGATTTTCGTGTGCTATAGCACACCATTTTTTGGTGATCAGGATTCCGACGTCAAAAATTCCGAATTTTTTTCTGGACGTTCGTCAAGACCTTGTCTATGCATCCGTTTGGCCCTCATAGTCAGTCCAACCCATTTTCAAGGTCAAACGAGCCCCGAAGCGCGCATACCCCCATTGTGACGAGTTTTGTGTGCTATATCACACCATTTTTTTGGTGATCTTGATTCCGATGTTGAAAATACTGAAATGTATTGTGGACGTCTTTCAAGAGCTTAGCCATGAATCCGTCGTCCCTCACGGCTAGTGCAATCCATTTTCGAAGTCAAATGCACCCTGAAGCGCAGATACCCCCCATTTCGACGAGTGGTGTGTTATAGCATTTTTTTTTTGAAGATCTGGATTCCGAAGTCAAAAAATTCCAAATTCTTTTGTGAACGTCCTTCAAGACCTTGGCTATGCATCTGGTTGGCCTCACAGTCAGTACAACCCTTTTTCAAGGTCAAACAATTCCCGAAGCGCGCATACCCTCTATTTCATCAATTTTCATGTGCTAATGCACACTATTTTTTGGTTATCCGAATTTTGACGTCTAAAATGCCAAAAGTTTTTGTGGACGTCAGTGAAAACCTTGCTATGCAACCGTATGTCCCTCACAGCCAGTTCAACCCATTTTTAAAGTCAAATGAGCCCCGAAGTGCGTATACCCCCCATTACGATGATTTTTTCGGTGCTACAACACACCCTTTTTAGGTAATCCGGATTCCGACGTCAAAAATATAAATTTTTTTTGTGAACGTCCATCAAGACCTTGTTTATGCATCCGATATGCCCTCACAGCAAGGCTGACCTATTTTGAAGGTAAAACGAGCCCCGAAGCGCGCATACCCCTAATTTCGACAATTTTCTTGTGCTCTAGCACACTATTTTTTTGTGATCCAGATTTCGACATCAAAAATTCTAATTTTTTTTGTGCATGTCCATCAAGACCTTGTCTATGCATCAGGTTGGCTCTCACGTCCAGTACAAACCATTTTCAAGGTCAAACGAGCACCGAAGCTCATATCCCCCATTTCGATGATTTTCGTGTGCGATAACACATCGTTTTTTAGTGATTCGGATTTCGATGTCAAAAATTCTAAAAGTTTTTGTGGACGTCCATCAAGAACCTGTTTATGCAGCCGGTTGGCCCTCACGGCCTGTCCGACCCATTTTAAAGGTTAAAGGAGCCCCGAAGCATGCCTACCCCCCATTAAAATGATTTTCGTGTGCTATTATAACACACCATTTTTAGATGATCCGTATTCCGACGTCAACAATGCCTAATATTTTTGTGGACATCTTTTAAGACCTTGGCTACCCCGAAGCATGCCTACCTCCCATTTGGACGATTTTCGTGTGCTATAACACATCATTTTTTGGTGATCCGCATTCTAACGTCAAAAATGCCAAATATTTTGTGGACGTTCGTAAAGACATTGGCTATGTATATGGTTGCCCTCACAGCTATTCCGACCCATATTCAAGGTCAAACGAGTCCTGAAGTGCGCATACCTCCCCCACTTTTGACGATTTTCGTGTTCTATAAAACACCATTTTTTTGGGTGATCCGGATTTCGACATAAAAAATGTCAAATATTTTTGTGTACATTCGTCAAGACCTTGACTATGCACCAATGGTCCTCACGGACAGTTCGACCCATTTTTTAGGTTAAACGAGCCCCGATGCGCGCATACACCCCATTTCGATGATTTTTGTGTGCTATAGCACACCATTTTTTTGGTGATCCGGATTTCGACGTCCTATTTCCAAAATTTATTAAGGACAACCATAGAGACCTTGACTATGCAGTTTGTTGGCCCTCACAGCCATTTCGACCCATTTTGAAGGTCAAACGAGTCCTGAAGCGCGCATACCCCCCATTTCGAAGATTTTCGTGTGCTATACACACAATTTTTCGGGTGATCCAGATTCTGGCATCAAAAATGCCTAAATGTTTGGTGTACATCCGTCAAGACCTTGGTTATGAATCCGGTTGACTCTCTCGGCCATTCTGACCCATTTTCAAGGTCAAATGAGCCACGAAACGTGCATACCTCTTATTTCGTCGATTTTCATGTGCTATTGCAAACTATTTTCTTGGTGATCTTGATTATGACGTCAAAAATGCCAAAATATTTTGTGGACGTCCTTCAAGAGCTTATCTATGCAGCCAGTTGGCCATCACGGCTATTCCGATCCATTTTCGAGGTTAAACGAGCCACAAAGCGCACACCCCCTATTTCGATGATTTTCATGTGGCTATAACACACCATTTTTGGGTGATCCAAATTACGACGTCAAAAATGCCAAAATATTTTGTGGACGTTCGTAAAGGCCTTGGCTATGCAGTCGATTTTCCCTTACGGACAGTCCGACCTATTTCCATAATCAAACGAGCCCCGAAGCTTGCATACCCCCCCCCATTTCTTCAATTTTCGTGTGCTATAGCACACCATTTTTTTGGTGATCTTGAATCCGACGTCAAAAATGCCAAAATGTTCTGTCGACTTCAGTGAAGACCTTGTTATGCAGCCGGTTGGCCCTCACGGCCAGTCTAACCCATTTTCTAGGTCAAACGATCCCCAAAGCGCGCATACCTCCCATTTTGACGATTTTCGTGTGCTATTATGGCACACCATTTTTTGGGTGATCCGGATTATGACATTAAAAAATGCCAAAAAATTTTGTAGACGTTCGTCAAGACCTTGTTTATGCAGCTGGTTGGCCCTCATGACCTTTGCGACCAATTTTCAAGGTGGAATGAGCCCCGAATCGCGCATACCCCCCATTTAGACCATTTTCGTGTGCTATATAGCACACCATTTTTTAGGTGATCGGGATTCTGACGTCAAAAATACCAAAATTTTTTGTGGACGTCTGTCAAGACATTTGTTGTGCAGCCGGTTGATCCTCACGGCCAGTCCGACCCATTTTCAAAGTCAATTGAGCCTCGAATCGCGCATACCCCCCATTTTGTTGATTTTTGTGTGCTATAGCAAACCATTTTTTGGGTGATTCAGATTCCGACGTCAAAAATTCAAAAAAAATTGTGCACATCCGTCATGACCTTAGCTTTGCAGCGATTTGGCCCTCACGGCTAGTCTGACCCATTTTCAAGGTTAAACGAGCCCCGAAGCGCATACCCACCATTTTGTTAATTTTTCGTATGCTATAGCACACCATTTTTTTGGTGATAGCACACGAAAATTGGTGAAATATGGGTTTACCTACTCTGGGGCTTGTTTGACCTTTAAAACTGGTCATTTTGGTTGTGTTGACCAATAGGCTCCATAATAGGGTCTAAACGGACGTTGGTGTAAAATTTTTGCAAAACAATCTCGAATTTTGGATCATCAAAAAAAGATTGTGTACTATAGCACACAAAAATCGATAAAATTGGGGGTTTACCTGCTTTATGGCTCGTTTGACCTTGAAAATTGGTCGTTAGTCGTGGTGACCAATTGTATCCATTGATAAGGTCTTAATGGACGTCTGTGTAAATTTTTGTCAAAAATGATCTCGGAATTCTGGATCACAAAAAAATGGTAGACTATAATACACAAAAATCGCATAAATAAGGCGGGTTTACTTGCTTTGGGGCTCGTTTGACCTTTAAAACAGGACAATTTGGTTGTGTTGACCAATCGGCTCCATAGATAAGGACTTAACGGACATCCATGTAAATTTTTTTAATATGATAAAATGATCTCGAAATTACATATCACCAAAAAAGATAATGGATTATAGCACACGACAAATGACAAAATAGGGGTTTATATACTCTAGGCTCGTTTGACTTTTAAAATGGGTCGTTTTGGTCGTGGGGACCAACCGGATACATAGATAAGATCTAAATGGATGTCCATGTAAATTTTTGACAAAAATTATCTCGGAAGTTTGGATCACCAATTAAGATAGACTATAGCACACAAATATCAACAAAATAAGGGTTTACATGCTCTGGGCTCGTTTGAACTTTAAAACTGGTCATTTTGGCTATGGTGACCAAGAGGCTCCATATATAGGGTCTAAATGGACATTGGTGTAAATTTTTGCAACAATGATCTCAAATTTTGGATCACCAAAAAATATGGTGTACTGTAGCACACAAAAATTGGTAAAATTGGGGGTTTACTTGCTCTAGAACTCATTTGACCTTGAAAATTGGTCGTTCGTCGTGGTGACCAAATGTGTCCATTGATAAGGTCTTAAAGGACATCTGTGTAAATTTTTTGTCAAAAATGATCTCGGAATTCTGGATCACCAAAAAAGATGGTGGACTATAGCACACAAAATCGCAAAAATAAGGCGGTTTACCTGTTTTGGGGTTCGTTTGACCATTAAAATAGGACATTTTGGTCGTGGTGATCAATCGGCTCCATAGATAAGGACTTAATGGATGTCCATGTTAATTTTAGATAAAAATGATCTTGAAATTCCGGATCACCAAAAAAGATGGTGGACTATAGCACACAAAAATTGACAAAATAGGGGTTTACCTACTCTGAGGCTTGTTTGAACTTAAAAATGGGCCTTTTTAACTGTGGTGACCGACATGCTCCATAGATAGGGTCTAAACGGACGTTTGTGTAAATTTTTGGTAAAATTCATCTCGAATTTCTAGATCACAAATAAGATAGTGGACTATAGCACATGAAAATCGATAAAATTGGAGGTTTACCTGACTGAGGCTCGTTTGACCTTTAAAATATGATGTTTTGGTCATGGTGACCAATCGGCTCCATAGATAAGAACTTATCGGATGTCCAGTAAAGTTTTTGTAAAAGTGATCTTCGAATTCCGGATCACCAAAAAAGATGGTGGACTATAGCATACGAAAATCGGTAAAATATAGGGTTTACCTGCTCTAGGCTCATTTGACCTCAAAAATGGGTTGTTTTGACCATGGTGATCAATCGAATCAATAGATAAGGTCTTAATTGTTTTGTCCGTGTAAATTTATAGCAAAAATGATGTTGATATTTTGAATCACCAAAAATAATAGTAGACTATACCACAAAAAAATTAACGAAATAGGGGGTTAACCTGTTTAAGGGCTCGTTTGACCTTGAAAATGGGTCATTTTGACCGTGGTGACCAACGGATCCATAGATAAGGTCTTAACGGATTTTCGTTTGGCAAAAATAAACTCTGAATTCTGGATCACCAAAACAGGTGATGGACTATAGCACTTGAAAATCTTTAAAATGAGGGTTTACCTGAGGCTTGTTTGACCATGCAAATAGACCATTTTGGTAGCGGTAACCAATTGGATCCACAGATAAGGTCTTAATGTACGTCCGTATAGATTTTTGGTAAAATGATATTGCAATTCTAGATCATCAAAAAATATGGTGGACTAGCACATGAAAAATTAGCAAAATAGGAGGGGTTACGTGCTCTAGGCTCTTTTGATCTTGAAAATAGGTTGTTTTTGTTGTGGTGACCAACTGGCTCCACAGATGTGGTCTTAACGGACGTCCGTGAAAATTTTTGGCAAAAATTATCTCAGAATTCTGGATCACCAAAAGATAGTGGACTATAGCAATTGAAAATAGGAAAAATTGGGGGTTTACCTACTTCGGTTTTAGTTTGACCTTGAAAATTGGTTGTTTTAGTCTTGGTTACCAACCGACTCCATAGATAAGATTATAATGGACGTCCGTTAATTTTTTTGCAAAAATGATCTTGAAATTCCGGATCACCAAAAAAGATGGTGGATTATAGCACACTAAAATCGACAAAATCAAGGGTTTACCTACTCTAGGCTCGTTTGACCTTGAAAATAGATCGTTTTGAGCGTGGTGACCAACCGACTCCATGTATAATTTCTTAATGGATGGTCGTGTAAATAATTGGCAAAAATAATCTCAAAATTCTCACCAAAAAAGATGGTGGACTATAGCACATGAAAAATCAACAAGATGGGGGTTTACCTGTCTCGACTCGTTTGACTTTGAAAAGTGGTTGTCTTGGCCATGGTGACCTACCGGCTCAATAGATAAGATATTAATGGACGTCCTTGTAAATTCTTGGCAAAATTTATCTTGGAATTCTGGATCACCAAAAGAGATGGTGAAACATATACTATACGAAAATCAATAAAATGGGAGGTTTACCTGCTTTGGGTCTCGTTTGACCTTGAAATGAGTTATTTTGGACATGGTTATAAATCGGCTCCACATATAAGGTCTTAGTGGACGTCCATGTAAAAAAATTTCAAAAATGATCTCAAAATTCTGGATCACCATTTGTGGACTACAGCACATGAAAATCAGAAATGTGTGGGGTTTACTTACTCTGGGGTCGTTTGGCCTTGAAATGGGTCATTTTGACTGTGGTGACCATTTTTTTTTAAACATCATTTATATAATAAGTAAGCAGAACTTAAACAATTCATGATACATGACCTTCTCAAAAAAAAGACAGAAACAGAGAAACATTGAAGGCAAGTATCTCCAGTTGCGGTGCAGCAAACAGGATGTTTCGATCACAAGTCTACACTGAACAAAGATGAGTCTAAACAGACTCAAATCTAAAATCCCGATAGAGGTCTAAATGGAGTGAAATATGAAATCTCTTAGAGAAAATATTAATGCTTTAGAGAGTATGAGAGGCCATAAAAATTCTTCTCCCCTTATATATGACTGAATGCGAGTATATATAGGCGATTTAGAGCTAGGGTTGTGTTTTGGACGGGATTTTGAAATTTCAGATTTTTGAACTTGGTCAAGATAACCATTCAAACATAAACAACATGTGGTGACCATTCAGTTCAAAATATAAGGTATTAACATATGTCCGTGTAAATTTATGGCAAAAAGGATCTCATTATTCTCGATAACCAAAAAAGATGGTTGGCTATAGGGATTAACCTGCTATGGGGCTCGTTTGACCTTGAAAATGGATCGTTTTGGCTGTGGTGACCAACCGTTTCCATATATAAGGTCTTAGATGTTCGTATTTAATTTTGACAAAAATGATCTCGGAATTTTGGATCACTAAAAAAGATGGTGGACTATAGCACACGATGGCAAAATAGGGGGTTTACTAGCTTTGGGCTTGTTTGACCTTGAAAATGAGGGGTTTACCTTCTCTAGGCTCATTTGACCTTGAAAATGGTTCATTTGGCCGCAGTGACCAATCGGCTCTATAGAAATGGTTTTAATGTATATCCGTGTAAGTTTTTGAAAAAAATGATCTCGAAATTCCGGATTACCAAAAATGATGGTGGACTTATAGCACACGAAAATCAAAAAATGATGGGTTTACCTGCCATTGGCTCATTTGACAATGAAAATGGATCGTTTTAACCGTGGTGACCAATCGGCTCTATAGATAAGTTTTTGACGTACATTCATGTAAATTTTTTGCAAAAATGATCATGGAATTCTAGATCAGCAAAAAATGATAGATTATAGCCACGAAATTGAAAAATTGAGGGTTTACCTACTCTAGGCTTGTTTGACCTTGAAAATGGATCGTTTTTCCATAGTGACCAACCGGCTCCATAGATAAGGTATTAACAAACATCTCTGTAAATTTTTGTCAAAAATGATCTCAAAATTCTCGGAATTTCAGATTACAACCGGCTCCATAGATAGTCTGTGTAAATGATTGGCAAAAAAGATCTCGGAATTTCAGATTACAAAAAATATGGTGGACTATAGCACACGAAAATAGGCAAAATTGAGGGGGGGGGGGTTTTACCCTGCTCTGGGCTCATTTGACCTTGAAAATGGGACAGTTTGGCGGTGGTTACAGACCGGCTCCATATAAGGTCTTAACAAACATCCATTTAAATATTTGGCAAATATAATCTCAGATATTCAAAAAATATGGTGGACTATAGTACACGAAAATCGATAAAAAAACTTGAACATTGGTCGTTTTGACCGTGTGACCAATTGGCTCCATAGATAAGGTCTTAACGGACATCTATGAAATATTTTAGAAAAATGATCTCGACATACCGGAACACCAAAAAATGGTGGACTATACCACACGAAAATTGGAAAAATTGAGTTTTATCTCCTCTAAGACTCGTTTGAACTTGAAAATAGGTCATTTTGGTCGTGGTGACCAACCAACTCCATAGATAAGGTCTTAACGGACGTCCGTGTAATTCTTTTGCAAAAATTATTGTAATTTTGTATCACCAAAAAAAATGGTGGACTGTAGCACACAAAAATGGATAAAATTGGGGGTTTACCTACTCTGTGGCTCGTTTAACCTTGAAAATGGGTCATTTTGGTTGTGGTGACCAACCAAATCCATATATAAGGTTTTAACAAACGTCCCTGTAAATTTTTGGCCAAAACAATCTTGGAATTTCGGGCACCAAAAAAGATAATTGACTATCGCACACGAAAATCGGCAAAATGAGGGGGTTTACCTGCTCTGGGCTTGTTTGACCTTTAAAATGGGATGTTTTGGTCGTGGTGACCAACTGGGTCCATAGATAAGGTCATAACGGACGTCCGTGTCATATTTGGCAAAAATGATTTTGTAATTCCGAATCATTAAAAAATGATGGTTGACATGAATATCGGCGAAAGCTCGTCTGACCTTGAAAATAGATCGTTTTGGCTGTGGTGACTAATTGATTCCATAGATAAGGTCTTAACAGACTTCTGTGTAAATTTTTGGCAATAATGATCTCCTAATTTTTGTTCACAAAAAATATGGTGTATAACACACAAAAATCGACAAAATGAGGGGTTTACTTGCCCATGGGCTCGTTTGACCTTGACATGGTCTGTTTTGTCTGTGGTGACTAACCGTCTCCATAGATAAGATCAAACAGATGTCCGTGTAAATTGTTGGCAAAATAACCTCAGATTTCGGATCACCAAAAAAATCGTGGACTATATCACACGAAAATTGGTAAAATTGGGATTTTACATGCTCCAGGCTTGTTTAACTTTGTAAATGGGTCATTTTGACCGTGCTGACGAATTATCTCCATTGATAAGGTCTTAACAGAAGTCCATGTAAATTTTTGGCAAAAATGATCTCAAAATTCTGGATCACCAAAAATGAAGTTGGACTATAGCACACGAAAATCGGCAAAATGAACGGTTGACCTACTATGGAGCTCATTTGACCTTGAAAATGGGTCATTTTGGTTGTGGTGACCAACCGGCTCCATATATAACGTCTTAACGAACTTCCGTGTAAATTTTTGGCAAAAATGATCTCAGAAGTCTAGAATTGCGGAAAAGACGGTGGACTATAGAATATGAAAATTGGCAAAATAGGGGTTTACCTGCTCTAGGACTTGTTTTACCTTGAAAATAGACCGTTTTAGCCATGGTGACCAATTGGTTCCATATATAAGGTCTTAACTGGCGTCTGTGCAAATTTTTGGCAAAAATTATCTTGGACATTAGGATAACCAAAAAAGATGGTGGACTATAACATACGAAAATCAGTAAAATGGGGGGTTTAGGTGCTCTGGGGCTCGTTTGACCTTGAAATAGACTGTTTTGGTCGTGGCGATCAACCGGCTCCATAGGTAAGGTCCTAACGAACGTCTATGTAAATTTTTGAAAAAATGATCTTGGAATTTCGGATCACCAGAAAAGATGGTGGACTATAGCACAGGAAAATTGGTAAAATGGGGGGTTTACTGCTCTGCGCCTTGTTTGACCTTGATAATGGGTCGTGGTCGTGGTGAATAACCGGCTCCATATATAAGGTCTTAACAAAAGTCCGCATAAATTTTTCGCAAAAATGATCTCGAAATTTCGAGTCACAAAAAAAGATGGTGGAATATAGCATGAAATTTACAAAATAGGGGTTTACCTGTTCTGGAGCTAGTTTGACCTTGAAAACTGATTATTTTGGCCGTGGTGACCAACTGGCTCCATCGATAAGATTTTAATGGATGTCCGTGTATATTTTTGACAAAAATGATCTCGAAATTTTGAATCACCAAAAAACTATTATGAAGGTTACATGACCAAGTGTTGATCGTGGTCAACCTAAAACTTTAGAAACACAAGGGATCAAATTATAGGTCCAAAACACCTCTTAATGCCCCAGAAACTTTGCTTAACCTTAAACTACACTACAAATCACCTTATAGAGCTAGAGAAATGACCAAAATCATAATAGACCTCACCAACCCCAAGTCATAAATAGCTAATCACTACTACGAGGATGGTCATACAAGGGAAAAGAAGTAAAATCACAAAATGACCTTCAGAATCATTACATCAAGAAACTCATTTTCAAAAATATATATATATTATTTTTCAAAACATTTTGATGAGTGCGAAAATATAGAAACATCTTCATATCAAACAAACCTTTAGGATATTCATCTCCGCTGAAAATATTGTTTATACTGTTAAAGCCAAAAGAAGGCCTTAAACTATGAAATGTGAATTGCAAATTTTGAGTAAAATGTCTAAAAAGGAATGTGAACAAAAACATATTGTAAACAAATACAAGGGTTCAAATGAAACTAAATGTTGGAAGAACATGTCCATTCAAATGACACAAAATACTCTTTAAGCATTTGTATTCTCTCTGAAGTCAATGCAAGTCTGGCAATCGCAATCTGAGAAGCAACACACTTCACATCCAAAGCACACACATGAAGTGCAACCTCCACATGTTGGTGAACGCAAACATCCCTTGCACGCCCTTCGACTAGCTCGCTCTTCAGCATCATCACATGAAAATCTAAAAAAACAAGTAAAACAACAACAGAAAAACATGTTACCAAAGATTAACATTGTGATTATTTAAGAAATTAAGTATGAAAAGAAAACTTACTTGTCGAAAGGAATATCTGAGCACTGAAAATTAGCATTGGCCAATGCATCATGGTAGCTCCTGCATTCATTCTTAGAGCGGCGATAAAACCTACGTCTTTTACTACACTTAGTACATTTGATAAATTCATCACGATGAAGAACAAGTTTATGTGGCCTCTTGGCATTCTTTGGAGACATGTTGTAGAATTTCAGTAGTGTAGTCTTTATCAATGGAACTTTATAACCATCAATAAAGACCCAAATATTATGTTTCCATCTGTTATTCTCTTTTCCAGCATGTTTCTCAAATGCAAATGGACTAAGATTATCTAATCACCCAAAAAAAAAAAAAACTTTCATTAGTGTCATAATTTGTATCAAATAAGATAATAAGAAAGGATAAATTATTTTGTTTCATAAAATAAAACAAATATAATAATAACATGCTAAATTATTAAGTGATGAGAAAAAAATAGTAGGATATCAAATTACTAAAATAGATAAGAGCATACTAACAATCAAGTGATTACACTGACCACAATTAAGAAAGAAATTGTCTAGTATTTTTACTTGCGGTTCTCAAATCAATTTATTAATGACAAAATAACATCCTTAAATACTACAATGAGAATGTGTATATATATATAAGTTATGAAGAGTACTTAATTATCAAATTACAACCTCTTCAAAGCTAATCAACTCATTATCAAAAGCTTAGTTTTTTACCAATAAAATTATCAATAGAAAAGAGTCTAAACATGCTTATAAGTTTAGTTAAATTGTTATTATCTAAATAAATTATAATGTACTCTAGCAAACATATAGATGAAATTTTAATAAGAATATACCATTAGTCAAATTAAAAAAAACACATAATAACATTTCATGATAAGTCGATGATAAAATTAATCAACAACATGCATTTAACATAAACACATTATATTGTATAAAAGCACAAAAAAGGAATATATTAAATTGATGATTTTATATATAAAAATGGTAAAAACCTTCAGAGCAGCCATGGTAACATTCACAAGCAATTTTGAGTTCACCGGACTTGAAAATCCTAAGTCTAGCACCAGCATCACCATGTCTACGACTGGTGCATCCACACACAACCTCCACAAAGTCATCTCCTCTCTGCAACACGCTCATATCGCGTAGCTCCTCTTCGCTAAACATTTCTCCTCACCGCTTCTGTTACTGTTCACACAGTCAAAAATCAAAAGTGTTTATATAAAGATCAATTTTTTAATAAAATCTTATAAAAGAAAAAGAAAAGGATAAGTTGATCGAAAAAGGTGAGTATTAATTTTGTGATGCCGATATATAAAGTTGATTATACGGAGAATTCATTGGGAGAGAGAAGAGAGGAGAAAAACGAGAGAAAGATGGACAAATAAAGTAATTTTATAGAGAAATCACCTGAGTAAGAAAACAAATTTAACTGACCTGGTGTTGGGGTGGGGATGGGTGGCGGGGGCGGGGGGCAGGAGGCAGGGCGATGGTAAGGGCCGGCGGAGTTTATTTATCTTCGCTATGCTACAATATCCAAATGCGGAATGAAAGAAACCCTAAAACCTAAGAGAAAGAAAGTAACGGATAAAAAGTTAAATAGAAGAATGGAACAATTGGACAATAATGACTATATCAAAGTCAAGACCACCTATTAAAATTACCAAACAAGCACCTAAATTACAGAATTAGACAAGAAACCCCAACAACATTTTCTAGCAACTATGCATTTAGCCTCAAACTATCTTAAAGAGTAAACTCAATTCATGAGAATTCATCATATCAAAATAATCTACCTAATTAAAATGACTAAAAATCTAGTATTTATACTCAGTTAATTAGACTAATACTAAAGTTTAATAATAGTTATTGCAAAATACTCTTAATAAATAAAGGGTCATCTTAGTGTAGTTGATCTTCTTAGTCAAGAAACTTTTATTTTAAGGATAACTATATTGCATTATAGCCTCTTTCTTTAATTAAAATTTTCAAATCCCTCTAAAACCTCCAAATATGGACTTTGATGTATCATGGCTTGGTGTGCATGCATCATGTTATGTGAAATTTACTTCAATATTTATAGCATGAAGTTTTTTTCAATCCATTAAAACAGTAAATATTTATAAAAATGGAAAAATATGATATTATGATCGATAATGTAACTTTTCATTTAGGGTCTTTGCATTTGTAATATGACTAATCTTAATTACGTGTGTGGCATATATATTCCTATTAATTATATTTAATGCAACTTTTTAAAGATAATAAATCTATATTTTATTATACTTATATTAATAGAGAAGAGATATAAATTAAGACAGTTTTGATACTATTTATATAGTTATTTTATATTAAACATGTATGCATGTTAGTCTAAGATGTAAAAGAATACAATAAGTTACATGTAAATGCTTCCTTGTCCACTTGCATTTGTTCATTTTGAAAGGCCCTAAACTGATGGCTATTTGTTCTCCAATTACAATTAATCAGTCTGTCACCACAAGCTCGAAAAGTCAAACCGCAACTATTCATTGAAGTAGCTCATTCAAGTAATCTTTCCTATGACAGTTTATGCTTTATTTTGCTTGTCATACACATAAGGGTTGTGGGAGTAGTACATAAGAAACTTTTCTGAAAGAGTTAAATTTATAGGACAAAAATTGTAGTATGCGAAAAGTCACATAAAAATTTAAAAGGTCGAATAATATTAAAATAAATATATGTAAAAAGATAATCCATGAAGAATAATTTTGTAAGATATATGTATCTACTTTAATTTTTTGTCTTCACGAAGTAATTGAATATTTGTTTTCTTTTTCTATTCAGTTTAGTTGGGTTATAATATTTTAAGCTAATAAATAAATATGTTTATCATGAATAGTCACTTTGAAATAAATTTATTGTATCATATTAGTAATATGTTTATTATATTTTAATATGAATCCAAAAATTATAAGAGAGTATGTATAGTCAAGAGTTAGATAATTAAGTGCAAATCATGATAGAAATGGATGAGAATATCAACAATTTTTCTTGGATGACGTGACAAAACTAATACATAAACCATATGAAATTGCTTGTAAATTTCAAAATAAACTTTAAAATTCCTTTTAAGAACATATATTTTTTATTTGTGCATTGAAACATTAGCGACAGCGTAATAATTTAGTTTCAAAGCATAATTTATTAGAGGAACAATGTTAATTTAATGGATAAAAATGGTCATTTAATTTTTTAAAAAACATTTAATATTTAATTGACGAATTTTTTATTAAAAAATAATTTAGCATATATATGATTAAATTAAATATACATATAAATTATAGATAATAAATACTATTAAATTAGATATTTTAGTTATTAATTAATCTAAGAAAATGTAAAAAATCATTTATATTGATACAATTTAATAAAATTACAATTTAATTTATAATAAGGATACAATCATAATTCTAACTTTCAATCTTTTTTTTCTCATATATGATGATGATGAATGCAGGACCTTTAATGGATTAAAGGTGATAAAAATTTTGACCACATTTAATGTTGAAACATTATGGTTGAACGTTGTTTTGTTATGAGTATATATGTACATATTTTAAATAAGTTTTCCTCCTAAGTAAAGAAATATTTTAGCTCTGGATTTTCTTTAATTAAATCTTTGTTAATTTCTTATTCTTAATTTTATATTAGAAGAGCATATTAATTCCTGGGATACACTCATACCAGGTGAAATATCTTTAAAGGATAGTGTCGTTCAACATGCTTCAACCCTCAAGCTATTAGAATTTTCTACTTGAGTTTGTAATAAGGTACAAATTTTGGTGAACTTGGTACAAATATATGTGGTGAAGATATTTTCCATACCGTCCCATAGAATAAACCACTTTTTTCTTCATTTAGATTTATATTAGAACTTTTTTATAAAAAAAATCATGTTTTTGGTTAGTTAGAAAAAATTAAAAATATTTTCGATAGGAAAAAACAACTTTCTCAACACATGAGGAAAAAAATTCATGCTTGATTAGGCATTCCATATTGTCTAGATTATATACAATTATTTTTAGAATAATATATTTTGTTTACATAATGAAAGCACGAAAAACATGCACATATTTTCCTAGAAAACATTTTCACTCGAACACACCTATAATAAAGCAAGTTTATTCAAAATAGATAAATAACACATACATTCCACATGCATAAAAGAAAGAGAAGGTAAAATAGAACACTTGATGAATTTACATCAGAAGTTACAAAGAGATGCTTTCTTCCAACTGAGTTCATGTGAGAAAGCAGCATTGAAAAGATTTATGAATTACTTCCACTTCTATAATAGAGAAAATGAACAAGAAATATACATATATACACATAGAATAAGGTCTGTTACGATTCGAAATACTTACCAAAATCACCAGATATATATAGGAAATGTATATACACTTCACGATCGATATGTGCCAGGAGACTAAATTCATATTGAACACATTAATCAGATCCTCAAATCCAGAACTTGATTGCATTTCGAAGGATTCAAAAACGAAGAGATGATTGATTTACCGTCAGTTTTGGATGATCAAATGTACATGTTGCATAGAAGATATCATGATGTTTGTGCTTTCTCCATCGATGCTTATAGTATACCACTCAAGAAGCCCCTAAAAGAATGTCAAAATATGTCTAGCAATTAACACGAAGCCAGCTTAGACTACTCAAAACATAGTAAAACGGAGGATAGTTAATCACATACCAAAATCCCTCTGCTTTTTTATCTTGATTTCTGCAGAGTTATAATCGTTAAGTATTGTTTTAGTGCAGTGATGTAGAGGTATAATGAACAGATTTAGCAAGTGTAGGAGCTTATAAAGAGTTCAGGTTTATGATTTGTAGTGTACCTTGATTTTCCTTCGAAGGCATCGTTCATTTCATCAATACTTGGCCTCTTTGCAAATGTTGCCAAGGATATGTATTTTTCCTTCCCTGGTGATTCATCGACTCTCTTGTATAACTCATAAGGATACGGGTACGACATCCTGTAACATGAGATAATTAGCAAGAGAGTGAATGTTGACAATGGATATATTCAGCCATTTTTTTTTTTGCAGAGGCCATCACAACAAGAATCTATCATAAGGATACGGGTACGACATCCTGTGCTGGCATGAGATTGCTCATTGTGAAACAATGATTGTTGGTCATCCGATTGGTTTTGAATGGACCCATTAAGTTTGGGCAGAAGACAGTCAATCGAACAAGTTCCGGAAAATCTATGACTACCACACGTCAAAAACTCCAAAAAATCTTGAATTCCTACTTTCATTAATGACGAAATGCTAAAAAAGGAGGCATTGGTCATGGCAAAACAGTGAGAGTATTGGTCACCAAGTGGTTTTCGATGGAACCACCAAGTTTGAGGAAAGAAATGGAGTCGATTGAACAAATTCCGGAGAATCTATGGACTAACACACATCAAAAACTCCAGAAAATCCCTAACTCTCATCTTTATGAGTCATGATGCCGAAATGCCAAAAAAGGTGGAATTTAGTCATGGCGAAACAATGAGAGTATTGGTCACCAGGCGGTTTTGGATGGACCCACCAAGTTTGGGGAAGAACGGAGTCAGTCGAACAAACTCCGAAAAATCCATGGGCTAACACACACAACAACAACAAAACAATCCTGAATTCCTTCTTTATGATGCTGAAATGCCAAAAAAAGTGATGTCAATCATGACGAAGCCATGGGTATTGGTCACTATAGGAGGTTTCAGGTGAAGCCGCTAAGTTTGGGGATGATCGAACAAATTCTAAAATTCTATGGATTAACACACTGAGAATACCAAAATAACATGAATTCTTATTTCATGACCTCGAAAAGTCAGGGAAAAAAAGTGACATCAGTCATGACAAAGGAGTGATCCGTGAATCCACATTTTATCTCACCAAACCGAAAAAAGACGAAAGCATTTTTATGCCATTTTAAGTTGCCCTTCTTCTTCATGATCATGTTATGACAAACCAATCAAATAGCATAAAAACAAAAACTTACCTGAGTGCCCCCATAATAGGATATTGTGTTCCTGCATAGTAGAGTAGCCGGAATTGATAGCATATCTCAAACAATGCAGCATATTCCAATCTCTTATCTCTACCCATTGTCTTGAAGACAGAGAGAAAATCAATCAGAACGTAGGAAGAAGTTCCCTTTACTGTTGGCCATTATGGTTCAATAGTTACGATACTTACTTGCATGATACCACTTGAAGCAGGTAAATCCTGCACAATTAGTATGTGATGGATCAAAGTCAAGCCATTTATGATCATTTCATCATCGAGGTGAAGTTGAGTCAAGCTATGAACACCGGAAGTGTAAGCAAAATTTATTTAACGGGTATTCTAGAGCCACTAAAAAATATTGTTTTCTATGAGAGAAAAATCAGTATAAATGCAAGACGAATAAATGGATAATACTTGGATAATTTGAGTTGGTAATCAATATTTTAGTTTATAATGGTAAAGTAAGTTGTGTGACTCTCTACTTTCGATGCCGCACCCACACGGATACTCCAAAAATACACTACTTTTGGAGAATCCGACATGCACCCGCTGACATTTATGAAAAGTCAGAGTAACATAGATGGTAAAACACCCTTATCCAGATTAGAAGGCTTAAGCACAGTTTTCAAATTTTAAAAAATTTCTAGAATAAACACTTTCAGTAGATTAATGAATTCGTCTCATTTGCATATCTACATGTCAAACAGTACTCTCTAGGTTACATGGACAGATGGACTTGGGTATGAGACATTGCATTTAAGTTCTTGGACACCGCCAGAATCAAAATGTATTTTACGATAAACTACAAAAAGAAATTAAAAATGAGCATTGTTGAATATGCATCAACCACAAGCTTCACTTTGGTAGGTGATATTAAGTATTGGAAGGGACGTGAGACTAATTTATCATTCAAACAACTTTTGCTGCTGCGATTGAGATTCATGGTAAGCCATGAGCTGTATTTTAGTTAAAAAGGAAGTCACATTCATTAACGAGGTATTAAGATCCTAACCTTTAGTTTGGGGTTGACAAGAATAATCGGTCGGTTACCGGCTGCATCAGTCATAGCTCTCATATCCTGCATTATTCAACAGGAGAGAAAAAATTTAATGAACTGAATAAGAGCAGTATGAGGAAAATACAGAAAATGGTTCAGAGTGAATCACATCTATGATGCAATTTCCGACAGCATTCTGGGGAGCCACTAGAATGAACACGTCATCTTGTTTTTCAACCTCCTTGCCACCTGAAAAACACATTAAAATTTGTAGTAAACATGGAGTTGACCAGCAATCGTGGAAGAAGCGAATTCAAGAGTGTGATTATATTGTGTTTTATCGCAATGCTAACCTCAGAAAAAATTGCAGGTTAAGCATTCATGTTAGCATGTGTTATACTTACACAACATACACAAATAGTCATCACACTACAGAAACATTTATAAAGCTATGAAGTTCCTACTATCAGCTATATTAGAACTACATTCTCAAATAAAACCCTCACAACAGAGGCAGATCTACGATTTTAGGTTTAGAACACCTCTTATTGCTTACTGGGTTCGGGATGCATTGAATTTCTTAATACAACTACAAGGTTTGAGCCAAAGTTGTTCTATTGAACACAAAACTTCTGCTGTGGCTCTGCCCCTGTCTCATAAAAAAGAGAAATGTTGTGCACGAACGCACACGGATAGATTTGTATATTATGTCTTAGAAGACCATTTATAGTTGCAGTATGCTTCTAAAAACATGATATTGTATAGGAAGTGAAAGTCATCAGTGCGATTTTAATCTCTACAATACCTATAGAACCAATATTGACAAAGTTTCCCAACGCGCCATAATCACCCCAATCCATGTACTCTAATATCTTTCGACTTCCTGCAAGCTGCAAAGGCATCCCTGCAAGTGCACCTTCCCCCATAGACCCTTGGACACAAACCTACAAACGAGATCTGGAGAAATGAATATGTATAATTTGCCTTATTTCAAAGATACTAGATTAACTAAGAGAGGAAAAGAATAACCATCAGTGACACATACCTTGACACGCTTTCCATCGTCAGCAAATGAAAGAGCAAGTACACGGATAAGTTCCATTAGAGTACCTATTCGATAAACATCCTGTGGATTTAACATACTGTCAAACCTAAATAAACTATGGGCATATGATCAGAAAGTGTTTTCTCACCATTGAAGGATTCAGCTCCGGGATATTGATTTCTATCTGTTAAATCAAGATAAAGGTATTAATATAACTTCGATCAATCGATAAATGTAGATGGGGGAAAGGCCTGGATTCCTTCTATAGGTCCGATAAAGAATAAAACTAATTCTCTGGCATAAATAAATGAACAGCTTAGTTTTTCTCATTTCATTGCAATTTGATCTTTCAATATTAAACCACATTTTTAAGATACAATCAAATAGAAAGCCCTAAGGTGTCATATGCTAGGAGCCAAACTATGTTATTGAATAAATCCTCCTGTGGGTCAAGGCTGGCGGAGCCACATATAGTTAAGGGGTGTCGGCCGACACCCTTCGTCGGAAAATTACATTATGTAGCTAGAATAAAAATTATTTTTTATGTATATATATTACATATTGTCACTCCTTGGCTTCTGCACGATTTTATTTCTTAATATTTTGACACACCTTAGATAAAATTCTAGCTCCGACACTGGGTCGAGGGCTCCTTTTCCTTATTTTATTCCCAAAAAGCCTAACAAAAGATGCACCATATTCTGACACCAGCACAGTTGTCGAAACACACTTCACATATGAGATTAGATAGAATATTGAAGAGCATATACTATAAGTTTACAGGATATTATTAAATAGAATGGGACAAGATTCATCTTTTGAGCTAGCTATTTTCATGCTTTTATTATCTATAAAACTAGTTTCTGGGAACATGAGCTGGTAGTTCTCTCTTACTCTTTTCTCAAAATTAAGAGAAGGTGACCTTTCCATATTTCGAGTTATGTGGACACCAGAATATGGCATATTTCCTTCAAATAAGTAGAGTTATTCATTGGAACTATTTCCACTGAGTAATCGCATGTTATCCGTAAGTGTTTTGAAATACTTAGTCGTTCGTTCTCACAATAGCATAAATTTTTAGAAACAAGATAAGAGATGTCTCCAGATTCCGTTGAATATGAAATTCAAGGGTAAAATAATCTAGTAAAGTATCATAACAAGTTACATTTCTTCATTGATTGACAAAGAAACATACTGGCTTTCTTCTCAGAAACTCGTCAACTCACTCAAGGGGGCATATCATGGTATATTCAAAAAACTGTAAACCACATATATATGAATATAATATCTTGTATCTACTTCCACTATGAAAGGCAACTTCTCAGTCAAAGTGGTTGGAAAACGTGGCACTTAAATAAAATGGTTGAAAGAAGGGATAAAAAAGACAGCACACTGCACAAAGCATCCAGATTTAGCAGGGTCCGGGGAAGGCCCGCACCCCAAGCACTGTGATTTAGGCATCCTATCCTAATGCAAGCATTAGTGGCTGCTTCCATGGCTTGAGCCCGTGACCTATAGGTCACACAAAGACAACTTCACCATTGCTACAAGGCTCCCCTTCGATTGATAGAAGGGGATGTCTTAATTAAAATGATAATCAATCAAAATTATCTTGTAAAACAGTTCTACCAACGCAAACTACTTTGATGTTAAACTTATCTGAATTACTTTTAAATATTTGAGTTACCTTTGAATCAGGGCAGAGTCATACCTTTAAACGAGTTTTCCCATCATTGACAGCTCTTTGAGTAGCCTGAAGCACATCAGTGTAGAAATATTCCCTAATTTCTCTTGAGTGAGGAATATTATTCAGTCTAGTAGGTATTCCTCTCCAATCCTATAACGATATAAGGAAAACGGTCAACTTTCCTTCAAAAAAAGAATGGAAGTTGTGTTCGTGATTTAGGGTAGCAGATGATTACCTTGCTCAAAGACGCCATATCAGCTCGAGTACTGGAAATTGCTGATTCTTCTGCAAACAAAATATGGTAGAGTTTCAGGTTCCAAAGTGTCATTGAGCTAAGTGATGACTGCTAATTTAGTTCGTCAGCATGTTGATACAAGAAATTCAAAAAGGTGTCCAGCAAAAGATCTTTTTTATTGTTAGATGGAACATCTATTTCGTATTTGGTTTTTAGGGGAAACAAAAGGAAATGAGCTTGAAGGAAATTTTGTTTCACTGCTTCAGGATGTAATTACCTAAAGCTATAAATAATTGTTCGAATATCAATAGTGCAACATTTCCTCTAAAAAGTATATTTAGCATATTGTAAAAGAAGAAAAAAGAAAAGAGAAAAGGAAACATTGGAGTCTATACAAGTTTTATATATGGATGTTTTAGTTTCTTCTATGATCACACTCGGAAAATGCTTTAAACAATTTCTGCATACTATAAAGTGTAAGTGAAAAAGCTGCAAAAGCTCTATCATCTTGATTTCATCCATATTAGCTTCACAAAATATACCATGTTAATTAAGTTCCATTTGCTTTGAACTGCAAACATCAGACAGGCCTATAATTTAATTAAGTTTACTCCAATGTTTTTCAAGTCAAACAGGCTTCACAGCATGAAGAGAAACAAGATGGCAAATATGAGAAAAAAGAATGGAGATATAGTTTAATTATCAAGGTGGGTGCAGAACAAATTGATAATTGAGACATATGGTTAATCATGTGTTACGCAATCTTTACATCTCTTATAGGATTATATGCTGCCGAGATCAGCAGGAATATCAATTTGGTTAAAACATAGCTCTCCATAGAATACAAAGAACCTCAAGAGAGATATTTCTATAGAAAAAAAGGTTCACACCTGATTTTCTTGCATCTTGTTCCTCTTTCTGCACACGTGACAATAAGGAATCAATTTCTGCAAATACTGAATCTTTGCCACGGTTCCCATCAATCTGTATGCCACACCTCATAAGTACAAATCACTAGAAAACATACAGATTTTCAAAATTATACTATAACAAGAGTAAATGCCAAATCTACCTTATTCATTATATCTGAGTACACTGGTAATATTGCTTCAGCATTTTGCTTGTATATTTGCAGACGTGATTTCACCTGAAACACATTTAGCACACCTGGTTAAACTGTAGACTTGTGGATATATAGATGCTTCAGCTTTTCTAGATATATCGAAGATGGACACTACGTAGGATTAGTCTATATTATGGTGTCTTGAATATCAGAAGCAAAAAAATGATTTGTATAACCCAGTCTTAATAGCAAGTATACGTCTAGTAAACTAAAGCAAGGCAAACAATATGGGGGTTAAAAGTACCTTTTCCTCTGTGTCATCAGGACGAGTTATGAGCCTTGCTTTGATGTCCTCGGTCTCTGGAGGGAAATTAGTAACATGGTATATTTTACCAGTGAGAGGATCTAGCCTTCTACCAACACATCTGTCAATAAGAATCGCATCAGGAACCTGTGGAAGAGAAGGACTTATTGTGTAAAAGATCGAACACAAATCAAATGGAAGAAGAAGAAGACTAGCCTCTTTGATTTGCTTTTCACTTTTGACTCATAAGCCAAAAGCCATAAGTTAGATTCTAGCTTATGGTTTTGGCTTATATTAACAATTTATCTTAAAACTAAGTGCTTTATAAGCACTTTTTAACTTATACAAACACTCCAAAAATGCTTAGAAAGATAATTTTAGCTTAAAAGCACTTAAAATAAGTCAATCCAAACGAGCTCTTAGGATTTCTTCTTAATTCAGATTCTATTTGTGAATTGCCCCGCTAAATTTGGAAATTCTTAATCTCACTCTTGCTCTATTATACCTCTTTTTGGTATATACAGAGAAAGCACATAGGACAACCACAACAATTCATGAATGTGTGCTATGACAAGAAGAACATAGGGAGACCATATCAATTCACGAATGTGTGCTATGACAAGAAAACTTCACTTATTTTTTCTCAATCCATGCGCTTTCATCTAGTAGTGTTCAAGGAAGTCATTGACTGTATCACTCAACATAATATGACTGAGGGTTATATTGCTCAAACTTTTCAAACTGTCGATTGGTGCGTGTTGGATCCTCCAAAAGTAGTGTATTTTTGGACGATCCGCCACGGGTGTGGCGACATTTGTGGAGAGTCCAAACAACATTTAGAGGCAAGCTTTTATGTTTTCTACAATGTCTTTATCCACTGGATATGTATGAATGACTAAACCTACTTAAGGTGATCCTCAACTCTGAAGATATTTCAATTTCTGTTATGATCAAACCTAAAACATTTCAAAGTGCACTACGCTACCAGCATTGCAACATCATATCGCATACAGCATCAAAATTTGGAACAATGACAAAAACATCTAACCTATCTTTAGTAAACTTTCAAAAGATCATCTTATTTGTGACGGGAAAGAAAATGCAAATTATGTAATGGTAGAGTGGACGTACATCAAGCACAATGTAGATATCTGGTCTGATCTTCAACCTTTCCAGACTTTCTGCTTGAGCCAAAGTTCGTGGATACCCATCCAGAAGCCACCCTTTTTCTTTTGCATCTTCCTTTGATAATCGTGTTGTCACCATCTGTAACAGAAGTTGACTTCGAAAATCATAAAAAGCGAAAGTTAATTTTTTTCATTAACAAGACACTTGAAAAATTCATACAGCTGTTACAATCTCATCAGGAACCAGGCGACCAGCATTCATATACTCCTTAGCTTTATTTCCAATATCTGTACCAGCCGATAATTCAGCTCGTAGGAGATCACCAGTTGATATGTGCACCAATCCAAACTGAAACAAACCATGATGAAATATCATTCAAGAGGAGATTTTAAACCAACCAACATTCCCATACACAAATTTCGTTAAGTACAACATGAATCTTCACACCACAAAAGACAAACTTTTGTTATGCAACGCATTGGTCTGACTAAACAAAATTTGTGTTGCGTAACTCCAATATTGAAGGAGGAAGCGCTCACTACCAGAGATTTCTCCACTCCCATTGCTCAAACCCGATACCTCTTGTAAAGGGTAGAGGGATTTCATCCATCCCACTACATCCTTTTCTGTTCACGAAAAACAAATAACAAACACTTGGCACGTTATGCAACGCGTGCATAAAATGATCTACGTAACAAGAAGAATTGAACTACTTCAATGCTTTAGCATATTAAAAAATAAGTCATGGTCAATCCTATATAACACAACGTCGTAAACATTCAATCAACTATGTACCAATCGTTAACTAGTTTTGGTCGGGCAAAATAAATTGCTTCCACCTTCCAGTCAAAAGATAATCCTAATCATCAAATAGCAGAAGAAAACAAGAGGAATCGAGAATTCGACCTTTTGTACAATCAATTCACATTGAGTCCCTTTACCAGATGCAGGGGCACCTGATATCATCACCTTTAAAGGCTCACTTCTTGCAGATATCACCTGAAGAAACAAATACTTCCATAATTTAATTCGATAAACAAAATTATACATTGTGAGTGTAAATGTGAGATTCGTAAACTTGAAAACAAGACAGATTATCTGCTACAACAAAAAAATATGACCCGACCCGACCTGACCTGTTCAATTAAAACTCTTTTTACACGATAGTGTATATAACTTAAATTCGTAACTAGTCATACATGCTAACCTTGATTTTGTGATTCTTAGTACGTCGATTGACATTGTGAGACGCGATTATTTGTTCCGAGTAAGCAATTGAAGATGATAAACGGATAGAATTCGAAGAAATTGGTATTGATGAAGACGATGATGATGAGAAATTAGAAGGATTATTAGTACAGATTGGAGAAAAAGTTTGATTTGAAGAAATATTACGAGTAGAAATGTGAGGAAAATTCATAGTGACTGAAGCTATCATCGCCATGAAAGAAGAAGAAGAGGGAAAGAAAGAGTATTGACAATGGCAGATATTAACGGATTAACTGACACCACAAAAATCAATGAAATGAGATATTTGGGCTTTGCCCCGCTTTTAAATGGGCTTTGAAGACTGTAGTGACTGAGCCACTGCAATATGTTGCGGGTGATTCACATGAGATTTTTGGGTGCCATCGTTTAAATTTTGACCCCCTTATGAGAAATTACGTAGAGATAACTTTTTTGCTAGAATTAGAGTAAAATTTTGATGAATCGTTCAGATTTCTTGTTTGCTGTTGAGCGTGATTTGTACTAATAATCATCAAGTTTTGTGATCAAACTATTGCGAGCATCGATTTTTTCAAATATGTGGTTGATTTTCTAACGATTAATCTCTATAATTTTAGATATTTTTAGACTATCATAATAAAATGGAACATGCAAATTGGTGTTGTCGCTTCTGAATAGAGGTTGTTTTTGATAGACACTCCTTTTAAAGAAAATAATTGAAGTATGATTAAAGGGAGATAGCAACATCAATATACAAAGCAAACGAAGCAACAACAATTATAAGAAATGAAGAACAACGACATCCATTTACAAAGCATAGAGAGGTTGTCTCTGATAAACACTGGTCTTGAAGAAAATAATCAAAGCATGATTAAAGGGAGATAGCAACATCAAAATATGCAAAGCAAATGAAGCAACAACAATTATAAGAAAATGAAGGACTACACGAACGATATCGATATACAAAGCAAATGAAGCAGCAACAATAATAAGAAATGAAGAACAAGATAGTCCTTGAATTCCAAATAATGAAGAAGATGAATAGAGGAGAATAGCCCCCCATATCTATCCCACATAATAAAACAAACATCAAAATTGAACACAAATACAACTTGGAATCGTGTCCAGGCTATCCGAAAAACTCAAGATTGAAGCAGAATATCACAAAATGCAACAACAATAAGGGGGTGAACTAAACAAAAAACAAAATTAGACATAGGTACAAGAATCACTAATATTATGATAAAGCCCTTTCAAAGATAACAGATTCAACACTATTAATAGGAAACTAGAGAAATGATAACAATATGAAGTTCATCCTACCAACTGATGAAACTTTACTTCAGTAGATGCAATGACTTCTTCTATTAAAGAATTTAACAAAACTTTAGGAGTTTTATTGTTTTTTTCTCTTCGAAATACCCTACAAAATGACATTAAAAGTAAAATAGAATGTTCTTTCGACATCCGCCCACTGCTTCTTCAATGGTTGATTTGTGTACTTGCAGCTCTTCAAGACCAAGAGGCTTCCTCAATCTAGCTTCACTGAAGAGAACAAATAATGTACAAACCAGAAAGACGAAAGGAACCCGACAGTGCCTGTTGCAAACATAATAGCCAAGACCATGAAGAGGGAGTATCCGAGGTAAAGGGTGGCGGAAACAGGGCCGCTTAAGCTCTTGAGGTCGAATATTAGATAGTTGATGGAGTACAGGAAAATGTATATCGCGACTGAACCAGAAGCAAAGAATGACTTCCACCACCATTTCCAGTCCTCCACACAAAGATGCATGTAGGTTAGAACAAGAGACACCTCAGCACAAACGACGACGAGGAGAATCATAACGATGAGGAGGAAACCGAAGACATAGTACACACGACCCATCCAGAGACTTGACATGATAAAAAAGAGCTCAATGAACAGTGTGCCAAAAGGAAGGGTGCCTGCCCCGAGAACCAAAAGCCAAGATGGATATTTCTGTGCTGGAATTTCACGTGGGATTTGGTTGGTTCGGACTGGGTATTCGATGTGAGGTGCCTTTGCCCCAAGGTAGCCACCGATCAGGGTTAGGGGGACGGAGATACAGAACCAAAGTAAAATGAGAACGACAAACAAAGAAAAGGGAATGGCCCCTGTGCTGTGACTACCCCATAACAAGAAGTTCAATACAGTAAGAATTAGGAAAGAAAGTCCAGGGAAGAAACATGCAGCCTTCCATGCGACTCCAACCCATCCCTTGTGATCACCACAGAAGATTGTCCTCCAAAGACGAACGGAAACATAGCCAGCTGCAACACCAAGAATCATGTAAAAGAATAGCATACCTGTAATCAATGTTCCACGAGATGCTGGGGACATGAATCCAAGGGCAGCAAACATAATAGTCACTACAGCCATCCCCAAGATTTGAACTCCATCCCCAACCATGGCGCAGAGAAGGCCAGGGTTACCAGGGGCACGGAAAACATCACCAACAACAAGCTTCCACCCAGATAACTCCTCGTTCATCTGAGCTTGAGCTTCTTTGTCTAGTTCATCATACCTTGCCAGATCACGGCGGATTGTTCTCAAAAAGATCACAAGCACAATACCAGCCAAGAAAGTGATAACCATAAGGGAATTGAGTATTGAGAACCAATGCACCTTTGCACCTTCCATCTTCAAATAAGCATCCCATCTCGACGGCCACTTGATGTCACTCTCCACAAAGTTCACCTCATAAGTAAAACTCACAGGTTCATTTTCTTTAATAGCCATGGACACAGTCGTCGGGTCACACTTGATTGGAGATGGGAGCTTATTGTACATTTTAAGATTCTTCAACGAATCAGGCGTATGCTGGAAACTACAAGGTACAACCTCAAATCCAACAACCATATATCCAGGTGCATCAGATCCTTCATTTCCTACAGTCGAAATCACCTCTGATCCATCCCCGGTTCCCATCACACGGGCCACATTGGTCTCCTCAAATTTATGAACGAGAACCGTAAACTTTAAATGATTAAACACATAATATGCATCTTGCACCTTAATCCCAACAGGATACCCCGTCCAACGCAAGAAGTAATTCTCCTTCTTGGTATAACGAATAGCAGGCAAGTTATCAAGAATCAAATTCACCTGATACATCTCATCAATCCTCTCTTTCAAAAGCTTAAATTCATCAGCAGACAAAGGTTTAGTTTGACATAAGAAAACCTCAGTCTCATTAGTATACATCTTAAACCTATAAGGAGAATTCTCAATCCTATCACCCATAAGAAGCTCACCTAAATTTTCTGCACTATCCTTCACACCCTCCTCAGGCTTACAGAAAGGCAAACTATAATAACTATAAGGCAATTCAGTGTCAATTGAAGTCAACGAATTAACCTTAACATTCAAGAAATCACCAACCCCATATTTGTGAGGATAACTTCCAGGCAGATAAAACCCATAACCCAATTCAGAAACCAAACAGATACACAAAACCCAAATCTTTAATTTATCAAAAGACACCATTTTTACCCCTTTTTTGATCAGATCTAAATGAATTATCAAAAGGATGTATTTATAAAGCAAAGATCAAAACTTTTTCAAATGGGTATTCAATATATATCAAGATCTATCTATAACATCAAACTTAAACCAGATCTGATTAATATTGAAACAAGAACAATGAAGCATATAAAGAGGGGAAATTGAAGGGTTGTTAAAAAGAACAGATCTTGCTCACCTCTGATGGAACAACATGCACTAAAATGGAGAAGAATTGAGCTGTGAGGAAGATTTAATGGAAGTGATGGAATTGTACAGACTCCATGACTAAGGAATTTATATACATATATTAATTCCTTTACTTCGTCGGTGGGAGATCTTGGCTTACCATGTAGGCCCTAATTAAATGACTTATATGTCCCTACAATATCTCGTAACGTATCTGATGTAATCTCACAAAGCGTGGAGCGTATGTTAATATTGAGAAATAGAAAAATCATTTTCGATAAAGCTTTTTTTTTTTCTAAGACTTATATTGTCCGTTTGATAAGAAGGATAAGTGAAAACTAATTTTAGGATAAGTTTCTCAGAGATAATTTATTTATCTCGAAATTAATAATCCATGAATTGTAATAGCATGATAAAAATGATACATCAATTTAAATTTATATTGAAGTCTGATTAAATTTTGATTTACACCAAAAAGTTTAATATTATATTAAAAGTAAAACATTTTCTAATAAACACGACTTATTAACTAATTATTAATTTATAATTATTTATATATCACTCTATACAAATGTGTTTCTTATAATTTATATATACATTTCTTGATATGCCAAAGAAGGAAGTATTTTTTTTCTTGACAATTTCTAGTTACATATTTCCTACCTAATTGAAAATCTAAATAATTGTCAATTTATGTTTTAATAGATAGGTAGATTTGCCTAAAAATTAAAATATTAAATAAAAGGGTACATTTTACAGCTTGCAAAATGTTCTTTTGACTACTCAACAATAGTATCCTTTGCTTTTTCACGCTTGTCACGTAAATATGCAGCAACTAATTGGATCTAACATATTTATGTATTTTTTTAGAAAAGGCCAAAAATAATTCATTAATAAATAATCATCTAAGCTACCAATGATATTAAGAATTATTATTATTATTATTGAAAGAAAAGCAACAGAAAGCTTTTGTATCGACACGTATGAAGATGAACGTTCTACCATCATTTATATTTTATTTACTATATAGTTTAATACACTACAATAAAAATAATCATTAGCGGTATTTAATTGAATTACCACTAAATATATATTTAATGGTAATTGTTACTCTTTACATATGTTCTTAAAGCCTTTAGCGATATTATTTCTAATGACATTTAACTAATACCGATAAAAAATTTAATATTTTTTATTAATGTAAATATTTAATGCCGCTATTTATTATAGTGATAATTGCTTTAAATTTTTATATATATTTTAGAATAAAAGAGGCTCACAATAGGAGATATACTACAATCAAATCCCGTCATGATATATTACATGTTCTCTATTTATTATTTTTGTTATATAAAAAGTTTTTGTATTAAATTTCGTCATGTTATATTACATGTTCTCTATTTATTATTTTTATTATATAAAATGTTTTTGTAACGACACGTATAAAGTGAATGTCCTAACATCAATTATTTATAGAAAATTTGATAATTGTTGTATATTAATATAATATACATAACTTTAGATGGTGAGATATCCTACAATCAAATCTTTTCCTGACAATTATAATCTATAACATTAATTTTAGGTCCAACTCATAAATAGATGTTTATATTTGTTGGGTTTTTCCCTTCAGGTATTTTAATTATGTCATTTTCTTATTAAATAATTGAATCACTCGTAATTTGTTCCTATTAAACACCATTTTTTGATTTTGATCGATTTTTTTTATTATGAATATCTTTAATTGTGTTCATATTGTAATGATTTTGATTGAAGTAATGAAGAAAAATTGTGTGTTAGTTTCATTTGTTTTCTTTTGTGTTCAAATGACTTGAAGTAAAACACAATTATTCTCAAACAGTTTTACTATCAATTAGACTAATGAGTTCTGGAACAACATGTGTATTCTCTATCAATATCCCTGACAAAATCTGGTTCCACATCAGTCAACATTGTTTAAAAGAACAAATTATGGAGGGTTCAATGATTCAATAGGAAAATAGCATAGTTGAGGTACTTGAGGGAAAAAACCCAACAAGTTTACGAATCTGTTTATGTATTTGTAACGATTAAATTTTCTTTAGAATCAATTTTCCTAGTTATGTTATATGACTTATTTTTTATAATCACATTTCACTATATATCTTATCTAAAAATTATCTTGATAACGACTTTGTAAAAATGTATGATTATATATAAGCCATAACTTCTTAGTTTTAAATTTTTGACTTATGTAGTTATCGTGTCAAACGAAACTAGAAGTGAAATTATATATTCTTTAGGAATTATAATGAATAATATTTTTTACTAAAAAAAAGATTTCTAAAACTTAAAGCAATAAAGAAATGATATTTGCGTTAAAAGGAAGAATTAGCTTTACTACGACTGCAATTTATCTGTTTTTTTATTTCAAACAGAACCCAAAATATATAATAATCAATTTTTTAAAATTCCTAGTTATTTTTCATTTAATGTTGATAAAAATTAACTTAAGTGGTTAAGTAAATATCTATTATAAAACATATGTATTATTTCCTACATTATAGTATATAATTTGGTTATTACTTGATTATCATATATTCACACAGTTTTATTTAAGAGTAACAAAACAAAAATTAATATTGAAACGAATACATAGTAAAATTACTTTTTTAAAAAAATTAATTTAATTTTAAATGTATCATGCATTCTTAGAAAGAGTATAACAATAAAACGAAAATACTGTTTTTCAAAAGAAATTAAAAAGAAAAGTAAGGTATAAAATAAAATAGCACTTTAATAATCGACCTTAGAAGATAAATTCAACCCTTGATTTTATAATAGACATATACCTATCACCGTTTTCCTCAAATTCGAGGGAGTATAGATAGGCAAGGGGCTGAGCTACAAGCCTGTAACAAAAATTATCGGAATCTATGTAAATTTCGAAGTTATATTATAACAATAAAATAAAAAAAATTATTGAATCATGTTGAAACTTCACCAGTAAAATTTTACGAGTGAGAATGGAACTAGAATGCGTTGACCTTTTTGAGAAATTTTCGTGAGGCATCTTTTTCTATTTGCACGTGATAAAAATAGATCATACACTCAATCTTTTTAAAAAATTATTGAATATGTTAATATATAAAACGTGATAGATATTAGATGATCAAGTTATAAAATCCAAAATTATAAATTTAAAATTTTGAATTAACGTATGAAATTAGAGGATGATTGATTACATTTTACATTAAGGTCTCTTCATTCACAATTTCAAGAAAGTCAACTCCCAACGCCGTGCGTTAAACATGAACTTTTTCATAACATGGCAACTTGATAATAACACATTTCCCAATTATCATTAATATATCCCCATAAAGTTTTATTTTATTTTCACTTAAACAAGTTACAATTTTTTTTTTAGAAAAAAAAAATATTTCACCAATATAATTCAAATGCTAAGTTCAATATTTGCAAGATCTATGTTAATGTGTCATTGCTCACAATTCTAGATTAACAAAGCCCAAAAACGAGAAAGTCTTTATTTGGGCAAAAGATTATACTTAGGACTCATTTGGTTAGGGAATAAATTATGGAAAAGTTACATAAATATACAATATAAGATTCATTATCTCTAAACTTATTACTATTAAAAAAATCATAAGAATCTCCTATAAAATATATTCTTTCTATAACGCACTGTATCATTTGCAATGTGTTAGACAACCAAAGAATGTATCCAAGAGCAATGAAAAAGTTTTAAGATTTGTGTAATTGGAGAAAATTTCGAGATAAGATGTAATTAGCCCCAAAATATATGAGACCTCAATACTTTATATATAAGTTATCTCACAATTAATTATTCTGAGATTTATTATTCTAAAATTGTTATCTCATCCTCAATGTGGAATAAAAATAATAAAATTACAATTATGGAATAACTATTTCATAATTTTATCTCAACCAAACATGATATAAACTCATCCTAACGTTGGATCTCGAGATTAGATATTCCTTATAACCATACTAAACTAGCCCTTAAAGTTCCGTACTAGATCAGATGCATCGGAGCAACAGATTCAATGCAAGACTCAATCTGGCTTTGATTACAATAATATTTTGAACCTACGATTATTCATCGAAAATAAGTTTTTTATTTTATAAAAATAAATAAATTTTTTATATTATATTTTATTTTTACAAAGAGTTTATTGTCATTATTGTGCTACTAAGTTAAATAGCGATATTTTAAGTTCATTGCAGTAAAGTTTTTATTAGTCCCTTAATATGAGGATATATACCAATTTTCAAATTGGAAGTATCAACTATCAAGTATATGCGTAGGGGTGTCTACGGTTTGGATAAAAATCGATCCAAATTGAAAAATTGAATCAAATCGACTAACTAAATCGATTTTTATTTGGGTTAGGCGTGTTGGGAAAGACAAGGCACTAACAAAGAATGTCTGACACGATAACAGCGGAAGAATACCCAAGTCTATACTTTCCCTTCTCGATTTGAACCAAGAGAAGACAAACAACCACAAGCAATATGATAGTAAGGCAGCAAGTAATTCAACCAAACAAATATAACAAGGCAATAATAAACCAATCACATAAGACACCAAGATTTACGTGGAAAACCCTTCGATGTGAAGAGTAAAAACCACGGGACCAAAAGCTCCACTATAATCACCAAGAGTTACAATATTGTTCTCCAAAATTGGCCACAAAACAAGTGCCAAACAACGAGCAACAACAAAATAAGATTGCACCAAATCTAGAGAATTAAAGGAGCAAAATCATCAATTTCGCAGCTACTGTTCACGACAACAAAACTGAAGCTGCAGGCCACCAAATTCAACTCTGTCAGTTCCTAATCAAAGATTGAGATGAAGATAATATGCTGTCCAAAAATCAGCTCAATCGGACAAGAAACGAAGCGAGAATCGCAATTTGAAGTTGGTTGTTAGGGCTGAATTTTTTACTGCGAAAATCTCTCTTTCTCTCTTTTTGGCTGCTGAAAAAAACTCTCTGTGTCTATGAAAATAAGACCTAAATAGGCTTATATTTGCCTCATAAGAATGGGCCTATGGGCAAAAATGGGTTGGTCCAAATTGGGCTTTTATTTATCCACATATGAAGGGAAAAAAGACCCATAACCCAACAAGGCGTGGTTTGATTTTAGATTTTTTAAAATCGATAGCATATGGTTTGGTTACGATTTTGTTTGAAAAGAAATTGAATAAAAAATCAAATCGAACCGTTAAATTATATAATTTTTTTTAATATACATACATAATATTTTTTTTATAAACAATTTTAAAGATCTTATATGTGTTTTCATCAAAATATATTTATAATTTATGAAAGAAAAAATGTCTAAGGTGAGAATATTTATCTTATTGGTTTTATATATACATCACTTTCTATTTATTCTAGGTCAAAATAATGAATTTTGAAGCTTTTGTAAGTGTAAATTCAATGATTTAAAGTTCTATAATGTCGGTCATTCTAACTATTTTCGTTTTAAAATGGATGGTTATCATTTTTTTCATGTTTTAAAAGATAATTTTTTTTATTTTTGTGTATGATTAATAATTGAATGTCCAAGCCAAAACGAATCAACCGACAACAACCAAACCGATAAATATATACTATATTTGATTTGATTTTGATAATTTTAAAACTGATAAAATTGATTTGATTTTGATTTCGACCAATAACCTATCCAAATCAATACGTGACCATCCCTATATACATATAGATAAAAATATGTTTATCTTAAAATTCATTAATTATATGTCTTTAAATAACTACATAAATATAGTAGTGGACTCCTCATAAAATTTAAATATTAGACTTTTACTACAATAAAGAAACTGAATATTTGTTATAAATCTAATATTAGAGTCTTTATAGATAAACAACTAATTATTCTATATATATATATATATATATATAAAAAAAAGTATTGTAATCGTAGCAATTGCCACATCCAACACAAATAAATTAGAGGTTCAAACCTATATTTCACTATAAGGATCAAAAACAAATTTCATTGTTATGTTTTTATATTTTTCTAGAATAATATTTTAATATAACATTTAAAAATATTCAGACTAATGATATTGTTATATAAAAATATAATCCTTGTAAAAAATAGTCCTTGTATTATAATTATTATTTTTTTGAGTGAAGCAAGATTATAGAAAAATAAAAGTTAGTGTGAGTGAATTTTCAATCAAATTTCCTCTATAACTTCTTGAATAATAGTGTCTATCTTTATTGCAAGATTAATGAGACACAAAGATGATGAAAGTCAATGATATTTAGGTCCATTAGGTACGATAATATGGGAATTGTCCCAACTTGTGAGAAAGCTACAATTAGTGGTAGTACTACCTGTTCCATTTTATATATCATTTTTTGAATTTCAAGAATCAAACAATTCTATTTTTAACAGTAAATTTTTCATAGATCTTATAAACACTTTGAATTATCAATTATTATGACTCATAGTACTTTTTACATAGTTTACAAATATATAAATTTCATTTCAAAAAAAAAATGAAGATTCCATGCGCAAATCTCTTGTCAAACTTAAGTTGTTTGACTCTCAAAACATAAAAGGTATCATATAAATTGTTCGAGACAGATGGAGTAAATAGTATAACAATTTTCTAAAAAATCAATCATTCTATTGAGCTAAGATAGTTGTTTGTATAATGTTTTAGTCCTTTCGAATCTTAATTTGGAACAAGGATTTTTTATTTCTAGCTTTATGGAAAAGTTCATATCTAGAGTAGATATTGAATTTCATTTCTTACCAATTTCACGGTTCATTCTAGTCTTTAATAAGTTAAGACATTGGGTGAATTGTTCTGATTCTTTCATTGAGAGCCACTTCGAAAATATCACCTAAACTCTTTCGACTAAATATGATAAAGGCACCATTCTTAGGCCAAAGGTGATTCCAATGTTATTCTTTTTTATTATTTTAATTGATATTTAATATTTATATTGAAACTTGACTATTTTAAATATGTGAATGATTTGACGTTTTGATTACGAAGAATCAATGATTCTTCATGAATGGACAATTCGAGTGAGTGTTTCTATTATGAGATGCATTGTGTGGGTCATCAATTTTAAATGCACTTTACTATTACCTATCATTAATTCTTTTTCCTCGTACTTTGGTGGGTGATTGGGGCATGATCTTTATGTTATAAAAATATACTAAATTATCACGATTCAAGAAGTTCATAGTATGTCTTATTTATTTTTTATAATATAAAATAATTTAGGTCGAGATGAACAACGTATGCCTCTGGAACTAATTAACTCTTTTATATTGGATCACTCTTGCAATATGAGTGAACAAAAACGGTCAAATACATTAGCTTTACGTTTTTTATTTGATTAATTGAACTTAAATATATTTCGATATTATAACATGAGTGAAAATATATCCTAAATCTTTACAAAATTTAAAGGATGCTTTTTAACACTTTTCTTGACTTCTTATTAGAGTCTCATCCTTCTAGAAGAATTTGAAACCATTTGCAAGTGTATCACTCTAAGTTTATCACTATTTTCAATATATCTCTCATAATTTAATCTAATTATGTTCTCAAATATTCTTCTGAGCAACGTTTACATATAACAGATATAATATAAAATATTTGTATATTATAATTTGCATAATTGCGCTCCATAGCTAACATAATTATGTATATTTCGTTATGAATATACAAAAGAAAGCAATTTTATAATCTGCTTTGGTGTACATATACATAAGATTAATTGTATAATATGTGTTTGTATAAAACGACAAAGAGAGAAATAATAAAAAAAATTGGGCAAGAGGAAATCGTATTTGTATAATCATAAGTATTTAGAATGAAAATATATACATTTTTATTCGTATATACAAATTCCTCTCGCTTTATATAAACACAAACACAATTTATACATTTATATTTTGTATAACGAGTGAGCAAGCGAGATCCGGGAGAAGGGAATGAAATATATGTATATGTAGAATTTTCGCTCGCTTATACAAATACAACGCATTTATACATTTTGCGTCTTTGTACAAAGTGAGAGAGGCACGAGTGAGCAAACGAAATCTGGAGAGGGAAACGAAAATATACGTATATATATAAAAAAATATTCTCTCGCTTTATATAAACACAATCACATTATATATATTGCGTTTGTATAAAAAACGAGAAAAACAAGGGAGAAAACGAGACTGACAAGCAAGATTCACCTGTACAAAGAAGAAATAGGAATAATTTGCTATCAGGTACAATTAAATTAAATTATATTTATAATATTTATTTTGTAGTAATAATTTATTATTATATACAATCTTTTTGAACTACGTAGTAATGCTAGCCTAATCTTTTTATACGTGTATTAAATTAAAAATTAAACTTTATACGATATTTTTTTTCCTTTTTGTTAACAAAAAAATGAACATTATAAGGCCGACAAAATATCCAGATCTAAGGAAAAATAAATTAACACGTTGAATAGTTGCATGGCCCATTCACCTCGATTGTGCCGCTTTTGCCGTTACCCCACCCCCCACGCAACTCACCCTACCCCTACACGTTTTCTGCCCCTTTTTTTAATTTATTTCCCTTTCACTTCTCTCAATCTCTTTCGCCATTACCACCCTGCTCTCACGAGCAAAATACGGTAATATGGCTACCGGAGCTGCCGGCGATGCAATTTTCCGGGGAGTATTCGAAGGATCTATCTCCGGTCACGATCTAGAAATTTCAAAAAGGCCATACCACCGGAATTGTGGCTGTGCGTTACATAAATCGAGAGGGAACTGTTCTCATTCGTCGAGAAATATGAATATTTCGTATCCGATTCGCCGGTCGTGGAGTGAAGGATGTTTATCGTTGGTTGCGGCGGCGTCAGCAGCGGCGTCCGGTCATTCATCCCCGTGTTCTTCACCTACTGTGACGGTTGCCGATATGAGTAAGAGGAATTTGCTTCCGGTTAATGAAGACGGTGAAGATCTCGTTTTCAGTAAGGTTTAATAATTTTAATCTTTTTTTCTAATTAAGGTAATAATAATTGCTGTTTTTTTATACTCTATTAAACAAAAAAAATTATTAGCTGTTGTTTGATTTTTATGAGATTTGTTTGTTTAATGTGTATTTGACAGCGAAGAAAAATTCTTAAATTTTGGAGAAAATAGCTTTCAATCTTCATGATTTATTATTATTTTTTTTGTTTATTCACTATCAATTTTTAATACCTCAGAAATTTTCTTACTGAATTTGCTTTTTATTCTGAATTATTATTCTCGTAAACTGCTTATAATATGGAAAAATTAAATGCTTAATATTTTGTATTTTTATGATTGTTGCTGCTGTTCATATCGCCTGATTTTTTGTGTTCGGGCCCAGCGACAGGGTACTTATTGTATTTTTTCACTTTATTAATCACTAATTCGTAAAATTTAAAATAATTTAAACTCACCGGGAAATGAAAAATATAAAAAGGACTTTACTTAGATTTATTAATCACTAATTCGTAAAATTTTAAATAATTTAATTTTACCAGGAAATGAAAAATATAAAAAGGACTTTACCTAGATGAATAGAGCGATGCAATGTGTTATCTGAATTTAAGTCAGGACTTTGAATGTATTTGAGTTTGGGACTTTCATATTGGAAGTTTTAGGTTCGAAACCTTTTAACAGGGTTTATCTTTTGGATCGAGCTCGTCGCACCAGACTTTCTAGTGCAGATTATCTCTTTTATGTGATTTACGAGTTATTGCATAGAAATCTCTTAACAAGATTTGTCTTTTGGATCGAGCTTGTCGCACCAGACTTTCTAGTGTAGATTACCTCTTTTATGTGATTTACGAGTTATTGCATAAAAATCTCTTAACAAGATTTGTCTTTTGAATCGTGCTTATCGCACCAGACTTTCTAGTATAGAGTATATTTCGTATGTGATTTACGAGTTATTATAGAAGCTGAATTTTATCTTTGTGCGCACCTGGGAATTATAAAAATAATTTAATTGTTTGGGAGTTGAGTGACAACAGTATATGTCACGCACTGACCTTTTTTGGGTATATATTCATGAATGTGTCTTTTTCCTTTTATTTTATTGTGTTAGTTCACGTTTCTTATGGACTATACTATGAACTAAAATTTAAAAAATATATGGGGAGTAGTGACCAATTCAAAAAAAGGAAATATTGTCTTCTTGGTTGCTTTATTTTTGGAGTATCAAGTGGGCGTATTTCTCTATCTTTTGCCTGACATTTTGGATTATTTGTTCCAAACTTATTGAATATAAAAATTCTTAATGTAAAACGTTTAATATCACCTAGCACTTAAGGTAGTATTACACAAACCTTTATTTAATAGTACGAGTCTATTTGGATTGCCTTAAAATAATTAACTTTTAAATATTTCTGAAAATGTTGAAATTTATTTTTAAAATAAGTAGTTATGTATTTGGATAAAAGTGCCGCAGTTGAAAAAAAGTTGTCAATGAATTTGATAAATAAGTGCTGGTAAATACTTTTTTATCAATAGGTCTGAAATACCTTTAAAATTGTAAACATGATAAAAAGTTGATTAATTTAAGATTTTTATTCTTAAAAAAATTAAAACTAAATTAATTTATATTTTACATCCATAAGTAACAATATTTTCTATTCACATATTTCTTTATCATCACAAATTATTATTATTATTATATAATAATAATAATAATAATATAATAATAATAATAATAATAAATTAAGAGGAAAAGGGTGGTATACTTGGTCAACATAAAATGAGTTTTAGTTGAAAAAAAAAAAACACCCCTCGTTTAGCTTTTAGCTTTTGGCTTAAAAAAATCACTTCAATAATTGTCAAATACCCTAATAAGTTAAAAATTGACTTTTAAATTAGTTTCATCAGCTTTTAAATCCATCCAAATAGACTCTAAATCTCCTTGTACAAATTTCTTATTTAATCATATATTTACGTAATATGAATTTTAATAAGTTGGCCAAATGAATTCCTATTATTGATAAAAAGAATTCCTATTATTGATAAAAAGGCAATGGCAAAGTTGGACACTTATTGATAAAAAGATTTTTTAATAGAGTGGCAAATTAGGACTTCAAAAAAAAAAACCCCTAGAAGCTATCTATTTGCTAATTATTAAGATAGACTTAAAGATATATTATAATTTAATATTCACTTTTAAGATTGAAATGTACCTGCCTAAATAATTAGTATGCCTTTATGGTAAAAATGTACCTGCCCAAGTATTAATTATGATAGGTAAGAGTGATTTCGATTTAAAATTATTAGTTTTAAATAATTTTCTTAATGTGGCATTAATTAGTTAATATCAGCTATAAGAATTCTCAATGCGTATTTTTTTTCATATCAAATAAAATACTAATTCGATTCACTAAGTTTTCATTATTTACGGACTTCATAAAAAATCAGAACCAAGTAAGGTCTATATATACATTTGTTATAATTTTGGGCTCTATGCAAATGGACCAGACCTGCTAATATAAATGAGTCCTATAATAAGAATTTTTAAGTCAGAGTCGTTTATTAGTTGGTTAGAGTTTTGTTTGTAAATATTATTAATATAAAGATCAATTATCATGATTGTTATTTCATGTAGGTATTGATTTATACTTTCTCTATCCACTTTTTTTTGTCATGTCACGCATTTCGAAAGTTAAATTGACTTATTTTTAAAGTTAAATTAAATTACATTAATTTGATTTTTTTTGAAAAAAATTAGGTACCATACGGAAAGTACTATAAATTGCAATTTTTTGCATATCAATATGATGAAAATATACATAGTAAAATGTTGGTTTAAGTTCTTATAGTTTGACTCTACAAAAGAAAACTATAACATAATTATGACAACGGAAGAGTATATATATAGACCACCTTCATATTCTTGGTGCATAAAATAATACATAACTTGTATACGTGTTAGTTTTTAAACTGAAAATCAAACGTTGTATTATTTTTATATATGAATAATTTAAGTACCTCTTGATCAATAATCAAACATAGTATTACTTATGTACAATTTAATATATCTGCATAACTCTTTTTCAAACTAGCTACCAAACGTCCCTAAATTTATAAATACATGAACCTCAGACATAAATGCATGAACTTCAAAAGCACAAATATTTCAATTTAATTACTATTCATAGATTAGAATAATTAAGCATTATAATGCTTCAACAAATCACAATTAGAAACGTTTAACTCTCTAAAGAACAATAAGACAAGCTGTCACTCCCATTTCTGATTAACTAATGACTTTTTTGGTCCTAATCCTCATTAACTTAATTAATCTTTCAAATTATATGTTTGTCATTATTATCAACATGATCTGTCAAAGTTGCCCACGACATTAATTTCACTAATTAAATGAAATAGCATCAAATTAAAATAAGAAAAAGAAAAGGTATTGGTTGTAAGTTGTAACAAACAGAAATATTTTTTAAAAATAAAGCAAAAGTTTTTATATAAATTTGAGATAAAATATATATATTGTAAACTATATAAATATTTTAAAAGACAAAACAAAAAATCAGTCTAATAAAAAAACTTGATTAACTCTCAAAATTTCAATTGTGCCACATAAATTAGGACGAATGGAGTATTAAAAGCTACTCCCTCTGTCCAGTTTTAGTTGTTATGATTTTCTTTTTTAGAATCAAATTATAAGAACTTTGACTAACATTTTATGAATTTTTTTCATCATTTTATACAAAAAAAAAAAAAGCTACTACAATTATAATACTTTTATTATAGTTTTTGAATATCTAAATTTTAGGTTTAAACTATTGAATTAATGTAATCTAATTTAAATATTTAACTTTAAAATTAATCAAATTAACTTTTGAAAAACACGAAACTTTTAAAATGGAGAGAGGAATATTCTATATCTACAACATTTACAAAAATAGTATATACAAAACCTAGATATCATTAATTTATTTATTTTTCATTGATATTTTTGGATTTTGAAACTTTAATTAATCACCGGAAAATCCACATCTTCTTGATTATTTATTAATTAGGTAGCTATTGTTAGCGGTTGATAAGAGTTGCCAAATGAGACTTTAGCTCAATTACTTAATTATTATTTAATTCATCTATATATATTTTAAACATCAGCTGGTAGCTAAGAGGTCATGATTTGATTAATTATCAATATTGGGTAAAATTTGATCATATTTTGTATTTATAATCGATCTTTATATATGATAATATTTATAATTGATCTTTATCTATAAAAAGTTTCAAAATTGTTCAAGCTATATTGTTTTCAAATTAAGAAAAATATCTTTTTTTTTAAATGGACTAATTAATTGAGTAGTAAATAAATAATATCATTATTTTGAAACGAACTTATAAGAAAATAATTCTTTTTCAACTAAGTACTTGGCATATCCATGTAAATGAATAAACGATTTGAGTTTAAGTTGTATGTACTATCATTATAAAGTTTGATTTACATCATAATATACCTTTGTTGGACATCTACGTTAGAGTCTGATTCATTTGAAATTACTGGACTCAAATTTGAAATCTCTAACGGAAGAATGATTTTATTTGTCGCGCTATTTTTGTCGGTCCCACTTAGGAAACTTACATGTAATTATGTAGGAGGAAATCCCTTTTACACCAATTTATGTAAGCTACTAATCTCTTCCTATCATCGATGTAAGAAAATTTTACGATGTTACGATTATTTAAGTTAAATTCTTATTTTATTTTTTAATATATACACACACAACTACTTTATTTTTAATATATATATATATACATGACTATACTATTAAAAGTTGTTTCTTTATTATCTCATTTTCGTTCTCTATTCTATGAAATGATTGCACCATATAAGTTGTGAACAAAAGCTTCAATAATAACAACAATCATGGAGTTTCATGATCATTTTTCTCAAGAATTAGGTCAACAACAACACCAACAACACAACGTCGATGACGATGTTTCGGATCATTCGATGAATTTCTCCGTAAAGCTAAGTCAACAATATAGGGACGAGGTCAATAACAACGAGCACAACAACAACAACAACAATAATAGTAACGTTTGGGATCAGAGTGAAAAATACAAAGCGGATATATTAAACCATCATTTATCAGAACAACTTCTTTCTGCACACGTGGCTTGCCTGAGAATCGCGACTCCGGTGGACCAGTTACCGAGGATCGACGAGCAGTTGACGGAGTCACAAAATTTGGTGGCAAAGTACTATGTTGTTGGTCAAAGTCAACGGTCTCTTGATGATAAAGAACTTGATCAATTTATGGTAATTTTACTATTTTTAAGAACTTTGATCTATGACAAATTCATGTATTTTTCTACGATGTTTAAGATTTAATATATAGTATATTTTTTAAGGGTTATACATCGTTCGTTGTATTAGAAATTTTATTTTACACGATCTAAATTTTCTTGATTTGTTATAATAATATATAATCTGTCTTGTTTTTAAGATTAAATTTCGCGATTTAAGATGATTTTAGTGTAGAAAATGTGGGATATTGTCTAACGGATGGTGAATCCAATCTAGATTTGAAATTAAATTTGAAATATTTTCTCGATTTCCAAGAAAGGGATTAGTGGAAATAGCTTAAGCTCTTAATATTTGTATTTACAAAAATAAAAATTTCGCTCTACTATTTTTTTACGGCTCGTTACTGCAGCGCTCGTTCACTCCTTCTACTTTATTCATTAAATAAAAAAAAGGTTGCCTTTCCTTGATAAATAGTGTCTTAAAGTAAAGCGAAGACATTATTAAAGAAAAGAAATGACGGATCGATAAATTGCATTAAGTAGGAGATACATGATTTGTCTTAACCACAAATGCATTCGCTATTCAGTCCTATCCTTAATCCCACCAATTCTTTGTCAATGATGTTCAACTGTCTTACTTTCAAACATATGACCAGGGGCGGAGCTATCTTGTATGAAGGGGTTGATCTGAACCCTCTTCAGCAGAAAATTATATTATTTATACATGATTAAAATAAGTTTGTATTTATATATAGTAGATGTTGATCGAACCCCCTCCAGTTATCTATTTTTACAGATTTTGAACCCTCTTATTGAAAATCCTGGTGGATACATCACTATATTGAGTTCCAATTTTTTTTTGAAATTTCAAACCTCAACAAAGGAATATTAGAGGGTTAATACAAAAGGTTTATTTTTTTTTCATTTCGATCGATATATATAACTTAAACTCTATTTTGTTTTTGTTAATAATTCTTTTGTAGGCAAATTATGTTCTATTGCTCTCTTCTTTTAAAGAGCAACTACAACAACATGTTCGTGTCCATGCAATGGAAGCTGTCATGGCTTGTTGGGATCTTGATCAATCTCTACAAACATTAACAGGTAATTAAATATATAACACATTTGTGTTGAATTAACAATATATCATCTTTTATTGGTTCAACTGAATTCAGTATTTTCACTACAATATTACGATAGACATACTAATACATTTAAATCCTATGTTTTCGAAGAGTCTTTTAACCATAATTTTTAGACGCAGAACATGATTGATAAAATGCACATTCATTCTCAGGATTTGAAGTTTATGGACTCATAGTCAAGTATTTCTTAATTAACATTTTGTATATTTCTCAATACATATACAAAAGATTTTGGGTTTCCGTGGAACCGCCCCATATTCAATATCAATAATGATCTATATAGCAGACCTCAACTTATTTAGGACTGAAACATAGATAATTGGTGATGTATCATATTATGAACTCGGAATTTCATAATTACGTACATCGAGTTCAAGCATACTAATATATACTTACAGATTGAACTCATCAAGTTTAAATTCTCAACTCGTGATAGGGGTAGCATCAGGAGAAGGTACAGGTGCAACCATGTCAGATGATGATGAAGATAATCAAGTAGAAAGTGAGACATATTGTCATTATAATGGAATTTTAGATGGACAAGATAGTAATGGTTTTGGTCCTCTTGTACCTACTGAAAATGAAAGATTTTTAATGGAACGTGTGAGGCAAGAATTGAAACAAGAGTTCAAACAGGTAACAATTTACTAGTATATTTAGTACGATTTAGTTGAATTCAGTAATTTTGATTATACATATATATGTGTAGTTAAAGATATTGTGGTTTCGTTAGTTTAAAATGTAGCATTCAACTGAAAAATCACATTGATAAATAGTACTGTCTTCGTTCGGTATTGTTTAATTTGTCATTCTTTCTATTTATTAGAGTCAAATTATAAAAACTTTGATCAACATTTTTAAGATGTATTCTTTCATCATATTAATATGTAAAAACTTGTAATTTATAGTATTTTTCATATAGTTTTAGAATATCTAACTTTTTTGTTTAAAATATCGAATTAATGTGATCTAATTTAACTTTAAAAATTAATTAAATTGACTTTCGAAAAGCATAACATGACAAATAATACTGGACAGAGTGAATAATAAGATAAAGCTTGTTATATATTTACTGATCCTAAATATTGGATTATCTTTTTTTTTTTGGTAATTTTTTTTTCTTTCTAGGATTACAAGGGGAAGATTGTTGACATTAGAGAAGAAATTTTAAGAAAAAGAAGAGCAGGAAAGCTGCCTGGTGACACTACTTCTGCCTTAAAAGCTTGGTGGAAATCACATTCTAAGTGGCCTTATCCCACAGTAAGTACTACTATACTCATTAAGTTACGAGTTCGAATCGTGAAATTAGCTATTAATTGATGTTGGTCTCAGTCGTCAGTAGGCAGCTTACATCATGCGCCTTTTTGGGGCACGGGTAAAACTAGCACTTGAAATTATTATTGACATTGAATTTAGAAAATCATATTAAAGTTTAAATTTTGAATTCGTTTCTGTTTTTAGGTTCAACTTTTCAGTATCCGTAATTTGTTTTATTGTTAACTAAAGAATTTAACACATAATTTGTGCAAGATCTGTTAGGCAATCCCTCAGTGTTGGATTTTGAGCATGCTTAAGACGTATATTCGGGCACTTAGAATGCAACTCTCATAGAACTAAGACACACACGTAAGTCTCAGGGCGTCATGTTAGAGCTTTCCCCTGGGGCGAATCCCAACATCACGTGAATATGAAATGTTTTGTGCATCAGATTGTCTAAAGTTTTTGTTGTTGATGATGCTTATATATAGGAGGAAGATAAAGCAAAATTAGTGAAAGATACAGGATTGCAATTAAAACAAGTCAATAATTGGTTCATTAACCAAAGGAAAAGAAATTGGCACTCTACTCCATCATCATCTTCTACACAAAAAAGCAAACGCAAAAGGTAGATTAATTTACTAATTAATTATTAATTAATTAATTACTGTTACGCCATATTATATATTTTACTAACTTTATCCTAATATTTTGGTAAAAATTATATATATAGTGCAGGTGAAAAATCTAGAAATGATCACTTCACATGACAGGAGATTGAGAATATCATACCTGAAGGGAAAAGAATATGTTTGATATATGTTTGATAGGACGAAAGTCATTTTATATTTTGTAAAATATTTTTAATGACTTTTAGCTTATAAGTTGTGGATATACGTTCATTCTATGTCTCAAATTTAGACTTTATATATATATCGCAAAAGTCAGATGAACTTTAAGTGTTAGATTTTCAATTAAAAGGGTTGTTGTTTTGATGTGTTATACTTTTTGTTTATCGAAAATTTAATATAACTGAGTTCATAGTAATTGAATATTAAGGGAATTTCTGACATGTCTGTAGCAAGTGTTGATGAATAAGTAATCTGACAATTGAAACATGTCAAAGAAACAGGTCCAACAAGTGTTGATGAAGAAGGAACTTTAGAGTTAAAGTCGCACTAAAATTAGACTACTTATATTAATTAGGATTATATCACGATTAAAATTATATAAAGATTAGGTTTATGGTTCGGGCTAAGATCAAATTATTTATAATAATTATTATTATCAGATAGTAATAAATATTTTAGTAGAATTCTAACTATAGTTAACTTAGGAATTTGAGTATTTATTGTATAATTTTAATTATCTATTCAATTCTTGAGTGAGATTTCTACAAAAGTTATTAGGTTCACAATTTCACAAAAATTAATAAAAATCCCTCTAGCTTCGTCCAATCAAAGACACGAGCTCTAATTGAGATTTCGCCACAACTCTTCTAATTTATTGAAACGAAAATTCATTATTTATACGTATTTGATGAAATTTTATATAGAATTCAAATAAAAGCTATAGAATCGGCTGATATCCCTCACTATTTAAGCAAACATTACAAAAAGTCATACAATGATAAGTATTTAATTATTTTTAATATAGCTAAAAGTTATGATAGAATGGTAAATATTCATTTATCTTTAATACAAAGTATTTTACCAATTTGTGATTCATGACACGAATTTAAATTTAATCAAAATTCAATACGAATATCAAATATGAATGAAAAGAAAATAGTAGTCTAATTATATTAATAACATTTTCAATAATTTTCTCAATAAAAAGTGTCACGAACCAATTTTGCTCTGTTTTTGAGCAATAACAGGGACAGCAAACCTAGATGAGAAATTACAGAAAAGTCCATCTTCTTCCTCACGAGCTCCATCATCAAAATTTAGAGCATAACTCTGAGCATCATACTGAAATTGAGGTCTCGATTTCTTCGAATTACGATTCATTTTTCTTAATAAATTCTTCAATATCACCAGCCATGATTCTCTGTGCTCTGTTTCATGATCTTGTAGCAGAGATCTGCTGTGAACTTCATGGCCTTTGCCCCAATTGAAACATGAAAAATTTAAACAACTACACAATCCACATCCAGTTGAAGAAGAAGATGATGAATCGTAGTAATAATCAGAAATTTCGTTTTCTTGTTTCGAATCAGTAATGGGAATATAACTATTCATGATACTAAGCTCTTAATACCAAGTATGAAAATATTTTTAAATAGAAAAATCAATTGAAATTCAGTATGAATATCAAATATCAATTAAAAAAGATCATGAAAATATTTTTAACTAGAGAAATCAATTAAAATAATGTATGTGTGTGTTGGGAGGAGAATGATGGGAATTTGAGAAATGGTGAGTGTTTGCTTTATATGTATTTGTTTGTGCGTGTGGGATGTGTGTGTGTCGAGGGATAAAAAAGGAGTGAGAAGAGGAAAAGTGGTTGCAAATTAAAAGGTAGGTTTAAGAAATACTATTAAAAAAGGTACCTTTATTAAAATAATAACTAAAAAAATCTAATGTTATATTTATTTTAGCAAAAAAAAAAAAATTATAAAGGAAAAGGATACTTTAGTTGTTTTTATTTTCCATATACACATAAATTAAGTACATGGGTGTAGGTTAAACATTTTTATTTGGTTAGGAGAAATAGGTTGATAAAATGATAAGAGTAATATTTAGAATATTTTTAAATTTAATGTAAATTAATTTTATTTATAATTATTCGATATAAATTATTAGTTTTATTCTCAAATTATTGAATGTCTTAAAAATACGTCTTTACTTGACTAACTGAACTTAAATATATCTTTAAATTCTTGTGAAGTTTAGGATGTTTTTTAAACTTCTCTCGGCTTTTTCTCAAAGAGTTTTGTGTTCCTTCCTACTAGAGTTTGAGACTACTTGTTTTATCATGTAGCGTATCGATGATGTATTTAAATTTATTTAGGCTAGAAGGATGTTTTTAAGGCTGACGATCGTTTATAGACAAAATTAATAATTTACATATTCTCAATACTTCTAAAATTAATATACACAGTCAAAAGTATGGCAAAAAAAGCTTTAGTAACTCATAAGATATTTTCTTAATTTAAATAAAGATTTCGAATTAGAGAGATAGATACTATTTTGTACTATAGTCTCATTATCAGTACAAGTTTTTTGCAATTGGCATACCGTGTGGCCACCCAAAAAAAATATCTCATAAGTTAGGTATAGTAATTTATAACAAATCTTTAAAGCAAAGAAGAAACAAAAGAGTGTTGGACTCATGTGAATATTCGTGTCTACAACGTGTGGAATGATAAATATGTGAATTTTATTATTTTTTTCATACTGAGGTGGCATACTACATATTAATTTACTTTAGTATAATGGGAAAATATTTTTTTACAAAAAAATAAAGTAAAATTGATAATTTTATCGTAATTTAAATGTATTTTAGCTCTTTTAATTTTCTTTTATTATTGTGCGTGAGGCAAGTTTGGGTGGAAGGGGTCTAAAGTCTTCTAATTATAAATTAGCTTTTCTTGTTAATATGGACATTGAAATGATAGTAATTATCAAATATGATGTAAAATATTTGCTTAGTAATAATATTTAAAGATTATTTGTCACGTTCAACTATCCTATTGGCAATTCATGAAGCTGACTTAATTCTCACTTTCATCAAAATATATGCTACCTTTTCTTTTATGTCATCCTTTTCTTTTCTTTTTTTTTCTTTTTACCAACATTAACTAATATCTTGAGATCATATCCAAGAGTATGAGTCATATTCTTATCCAAATAGAGATCCTATCGAGATCTTATATACTAAAATAATAAATAAAAAAAAAACTGTTATTTGGTGGAGTATTGACTAATAAAAAAAATTTATATTTGCAAAATATATATCTCGAAAATGAGGATATTAAGATGGATGAGCGGTAAATCAAAAATAAGGTGAAAATGACATTCGTAAATCGTGGTGGATAAGAAAAGCAAGACTGACATGATTAAGATTGAACATATAAAGAGAAAATGTGAGGATACACCAGTGAAGAGATGCGGGAGGTTGATAGAGGGTACGTGAAGAGATAGGATAGAAGGTTATTAGGTAGTATAGTATTGTCCTAGTTAAGGTGATTGATGCTCACCAACATATTACTTGTATTACTGTAGTTTTTGTTTATTATGTCCATCTGTATTTATTATCATTTTCGATAATTTTTTGAGTATGTTATTTTATTATATTTGAATCGAAAGTGTTTAAGATAGAAATAAGGTGTATTTCACTTAATATGTCATTGTTATAGATGGAAAAGACACACCTAATATTTAATTTATTTAGAATTCGAATTCAATATCTTACGATTCTCAATCTATTTCATTGAATACTAGATGACATCTTTGAGTGTGAATGTGTGATAACAAAGAAATACTTCAAACTCAACTACGAAGTTATTTCATTTTTCATTCGATATTTCATATTCTATAGATACTTGATTACATCGAAGTCTCTTAATAGTGTTTTTTTCAAATAAGAGTGACTTCATTTTCAAAGCTCGAATGCGAAACTTGTTGTTAAGAATGAAGGAGTAATTAACATTAAAGACAGCCTCTATCGTCTCTCTAGAGTGCAAAGAGAATTTTTCAAAACCAAAACTCAGCTCTAAATTTCGTATATAATCCCCTAAAGAAATAGAGGTAAAACAAATGATTTGCAATGAAACGGTAAATATTCCTCAATTCTTAATTTTAATTAAAATTTCAAATTTGAAATCTGAATATAAATTCACAGGAACATTTTATATCATAACTCGAGTTTGAGCTTTGAATATAAGCATTTCATCTCATAATTTTGAGTTTAAGTTTTCAACATGAGATCGGTGAAAGTTTTTCTTCCGTAATCTCGAGTTTGAGCTCCGAATAAGAACTCGCAATATGAACTCGCGACAGGAGCTATCCAGACCCATATAATAAGCAAAGCAGAGAAATAGCGAAAAAAGGCAAGAATTTTTAGATTATAAATCTATGTACAGAATCAAACTCAACTGTAATTTCATCTCTATACAGAAAAAAAAGAAGAAAAAAGAAGAGTAAAAATTATCACACAAAAGCACTTAACTTGCAGCAGCTACTTCCCTCACTGGCGAGGATTTCACCGGCGACGAAGGAGGAAGTCGAGAGGAGAAATTCCTCAAAGGAGCAATTTCTTCACTATCATCATCAAATCCATCTTCAAAATTAAGCGAATAACTCATCGGATCGTAACGAAACTCAGTAGAAGCGTGTCTTTTGTGCCGATTCGATCCAGTCCCGACGAGATTCAGAACGTTTAACACCTTATCTTTCAATTTCGGAAGGTTGCTAGGTTCTTCGTTGTTTACCCAAATCAGCGCCGGATTCTCATCAGACGATGACGGCGGCGGCGGAGGACGGCGGTGAGGGAAGCAACAAGACAAACAGAGGGAGTCTTTGAGCTTCTGCTTGAGAGATGGGGGTGAAGTTAGAGAAAAATCATCGTTTTCGTCCATTGGAGCTGAGAATTGAGATTGAAAATGGCGAAGAAAAATTGGGGATTTTACAAGGGACAAATTTGGCCTGTTTTGGTTCCCACTGTTTTGTTAACAAATTGTGTGCGCGGCTATTCACAAGTGGTATGGTATATACTCGCTCCGTTCTAAAATAGTTATGGCGTTTTAATTTTAAAAGATTAATTGAATTAATTTGGACACTCAAAAGAACTAAACAAGATGTGATATATTATAAATTTTTTCATCGCTTAAAAATATATATTTTAAAATATTAATCAATATTTATATTATATCCTGCTAGAAAAGAAAAATGTGATAAAATTGAAAAACATTTTAACTAATCTACAAGTTGTGTATACTATAAAATAAAAGATTTTGAATTTTTATTTTAAACTAGATAAAGGATGTCCGTGCAAGCTATTTTCATTATAAAAAAAAGGCTGATAAGTGGAAAGCATTAGCAGGATTTAAAAAGAAAAATTACAGAAATAACCCCACTTATTTGGAATAAAGTACTCTTCATTGGTTGACCCACGTGGCAGTTTTCATTGTTTTCGTCGGACGGAAGAACCAACATTTACATAGAATGATTGAACAAAATGGTGAACAAAATGGTCAGTGTCATTTAGAGCCGTCAAAATGGACTTGACCCACAAGATCGGTCCAATTTAATTTTTGAATTAAGTAGATCGTGCTTAATTTTTTTGATCCATTTAAGAACGAGATGTTTTAGCCCAACCTCACTTCAATCGCTAGCCTCGTAGGCCAAATTCACTAGTATCAGAGGTCAACCTGTGGGCTATAAACATTTAAAAATAGGAAAACTTTTACATATAGTCACTTTAAAATAATTAATTACTCTCCATAACTATAGTTTGATAATTATAATTTGTAGCTACATGTTATACGGAGAAGAGAGGAGAGAGAGAGAGGGGAAAAATAGTGGGAGAAAGGTGAATCGTATATGTATTTGGTTAAATAATTGTATATTATACATACGTATTTGTATATATGGCAAGAGAGATTGGGAGAGGAAGGAGCAAGGCGAGCGAGATTGGGAGAGAGAAGAGATGCGAGCGAGATCGGGAGAGGGAGGAGAGATGCAAGCGAGATCGGGAGAGGAGGAGAGATGCGAGCGATAGAGGGTAGAGACATATACATTTGTATAAATGGCAAGCGACATCGGGAAGGGAGGAGAGAGGCGAGCGAGAGAGGACAAAGAGTGGGAGGGAGGTGAATATATATATATATATATATATATATATATATATATATATAGTAGTGGTTTATTTGTAAATATTTTATCAATAATATGTTAAAAACATAAGAAAATCAAGTCTTTAAACTAACTTGTTTTTTGTAGGAGGAATGATTGAATGATCAACATTTTTCCGCTAAATCTTACGTTGACTACTATGTATTTTGGTAAGTATTCACCGAAGTGTGAGATTAATAAATGAATTTTTGCAAGTATTCGCTGAAGTGTGTGATTCATAAATGAAAATTTGTATGTATTGATGTCCTGTTCATGGACGTCAATATTTAATTCTCTTAGATTCTCTTTCTAAAAGAGTAATATTATTCATTATTTGGTTGAAATATCAACCCGTCCCAACCCGTGACCCGCTTAGGGCTGGGTTGAGCCGCTGTTTTATTGGCCCTTTAACTAAAAGGGTCAGCTCACCCTTTAACGAGGAAGGTGAATATTTGTTTTGTATAATTATAAATGTATAGGACGGAGATATATGTATTTGCATGTGTATATACAATTTTCTCTCACTTTATACAGACGAAAACACAACTTATACATTTCATTTCTATTTGTATAAGCGAGGAAGGCGAGCGAGATCTGGAAGAGGGAATGAAAATATATGTATATATACAATCTTCTCTCGCTTTATACAAAAACAAATCCATTATATACATTTTTATTTATATAAAAGCAGAGAAGAGAGCGAGACTGCAACTAAACGAGAGTAGCGAGCAAGATTCCATTAGGGAGAGAGGCGAAAATAACAATAGTATATCTGTAACATTTTAATTTGAATTAATAATTTGTTATTACCTATAATTCTTCCTAAAATAAATTGGGTATTTTCGTAATTAATTTTTTTTTATGAAAAAAAAAAGCTAGGTGGATTTAGGGCGGGTGGGAGTGGTGGGGGTGGGGTGTGATTTGCATTTCGCCATTTCCTGGGAGGTTCCCGGGCAGACAGTCAAAACTCCCAAATTCTTTGTTTCCTTAATTTGTAAGACATAGACTAATTTAGAATGTTTAGATCTGAACAAACATTTTAAAAAGAAGAGGAAAATTCAAAATCCCATTGGATTATTTCTTGTTCTTGTTCTTTTTTCTCAGTAAATTTTGGTCTATACATAAACCCCATCCATATACAGATTGACTCAAATTACATACAAAGATTTGATTTTGAATGTATGAGATTGTAAAAACATGATGGAACTCAAACCCCTTAATTCAGTTCCACCTATAAAGCCACCACCAGGTCACAATCTCTTCCCAACACTCAATCCACCAGAAAAGACTCTAACTTTCCACAAATTTTTGGTCCTATTCCTTACTTTTATAGCATATGCAGCTTTTCATGCCTCTAGGAAACCACCAAGTATAGTAAAATCAGTTCTTGGTCCTGAGATCAAAGCTCTAAATGGTACAGATAGCACCATTGTTGCAACTGGATGGGCCCCGTTTGAAGGTGCTAGTGGGCCACATCGTTTAGGGGAGCTTGATCTTGCATTCTTGTTAGCATATTCAATTGGGATGTATTTTGCTGGTCATATTGGTGATAATATTGATTTGAGGATTTTTTTGACTGTTGGAATGTTGGGTAGTGGGGTTTTGGTGATTGCTTTTGGTTTAGGTTATTTTCTTGATGTGCATTGGCTTGGTTTTTTCTTAATTGTTCAAATTTTGTGTGGACTTTTTCAGTCTATTGGGTGGCCTTGTGTTGTGGCTGTGATGGGAAATTGGTTTGGGAAGGCTAAGAGGGGTTTGATAATGGGAGTTTGGAATTCAAATACCTCTATTGGTAATATTATAGGTTCTCTAGCTGCCTCATCTGTGTTGAGTTTTGGTTGGGGTTGGTCTTTTGTATTGCCTGGCTTATTCATTTTGGTTGTGGCAGCTTTGGTTTACTTGTTTCTTGTAGTGAGCCCTGATCACATTGGTCTTGAATTGACCTCGAAGGAGATTGAGATGAATGTGGAGGGAGTTGCATTGGTGGGCTCAGAGACAGGTGAAGTGGAAGAGGAGGGATTTGTGGAACCCGAAATGGAGGGTGCTGGTGCTATCGGGTTCTTACAAGCCTGGAGGTTACCAGGCGTGGCACCATTTGCGTTCTGCTTGTTTTTCTCCAAGCTAGTGGCTTACACATTTTTGTATTGGTTGCCCTTCTACTTGAGGCAAACAGGTACTTACTTCGCGGAACTTTTTCTGGGAAAACTACTTCTTTTGTGTTATGTGATTGAGTTTACGATTGTTTCCTTTTATTTTGCTAGTTGTAAAACACTGCCGTCCTAAGTTCTATATGAATAACTTGACTTGAATGATTGGAACTTGTTACTTTGCTCTTACATTGGAGTGGTTGAGAGTTGGGAGACACATATGGTTGTTGCATTCCACAGTGTGTTCATTTACTTCTGCTAGAATGAGAATTGAGGTCGCAAAGCTTTCGGTTTGGCACTTGAAACAGTTATGATGTTCAAAATTAGATCTTAATCTGCTGATTTAGTATAACTATTAACCTGTAATTTCTTTGTTTATGAGTGAAGTACTCCCTGTTCTATGTTGATGACCCAAACAAACCTTTGTCCTGATGTCCGGTTGTGTAAAAAATTTAATCTTTGTTTGAGCCACTCCTACCATGGGTTGCATGCTTGAAATTTTGTTGTTGTTGCAGTTGTTGCTGGTGTGCAGCTGTCTCACAAAAATGCTGGGATCCTTTCGACAGTTTTTGATATTGGAGGAGTCATTGGAGGAGTTTTGGCAGGAGTTACATCCGATATAATTGAAGCTCGTGGGGTTACTTCCATTGTGTTCTTGCTGTTATCAATACCTTCTCTTCTTTTCTATCGCATATATGGAAGTGTATCTATGTTTACCAACATTGCTTTGATGCTCATTTCTGGTGCACTTGTCAATGGTCCTTACTCCCTTATCACCACAGCAGTTCAGCAGATCTTGGTACTCAGAGCCTGATAAAGGGGAACTCTCGTGCATTAGCTACAGTGAGTGCAATTATAGATGGTACTGGTTCAGTAGGGGCAGCTCTCGGGCCCCTTTTAGCTGGATATATTTCAACAAGAGGATGGAACAGTGTATTTGTTATGCTAGTTCTTTCAATATTCATTGCAAGCCTATTTTTAATCCCTATCGTGAAAAATGAGATTAAAGGTAAGCTAAACGAAGGGAAATGGCTTTGGATCAGCGCGTTTAAAAGGTGATTCAGAACCTCTCGAAGGCAATGCTACGAATACCCCTTTTTGAAAATGAAAATGGTTCAGGATTTGAACCTTTGAAGTAGTGCAGAAGCTCCTATTCTTTTGTATAGATACTTAAAGATCTCTATAGAAGAGTTCAACAGTAGACTCGCGAAGGTTATTCTTGTATGTCCTTTTTTGGATATCTCATTTTTATCGATACACATTTCACAGAACAGTGAATACTTGTTATATTACTCTGTACTATTCAACTGACTTAGAGTATGAGATGGATGTGTTGCTGTTCTGTTGAAACATATTAATGAAAGAAATTTATGTTGATGTATAATCTGAAACCTCATAGTTGCTGGTATATACCATTTTCTTACTTTGCATGTTGCTACATTCAATTGTGATCTGTTGTGCTTGTGAAAGACATGTATGGAGATTCTGTCTATCGAAGATTCCAGACTCTATAAGAGGAGGAGAGAGAGAATGCATGCATGGAGATTTTGACTGTCGGAGATTCAAGAATCTATGAGGAGAGGAGCTAAAGAAGGCACATGGTCAAAGATGATTGCAGATGATGAGCATGTAAACAAATCACTGTAATGTTGCTCGAATTCTCCAAAAAAATGTTGCTACACCATATGCAAAAAGTACTTTCGGAGAATCACACACGCACATACCCCAATACAGCAGAAAGTATGGAAGTCATATATTAAGGTCATTATCAACAAGATATTTGGTGTTTCAAACAAGTTAAGATTAACTATATTAACCGATTGTGATAGACTGACATCCAATACAAAGCTAGAATCATACAATTACTTTAATAATGAAGTAGTATATAACTATATATTATTCAATGATAATCTAGTGTTTATGCTACTAGAAGATGAATTTTAATTGTGTGCCCTTTTAGTAAAGGGTGCATACAATTGAAGAATGAATTATTTACAAATTTTTGGTTCAATGGCTTGCTCATTTCTCCCTCAAGCTTTTATTCCATCTGCTTCAGTTCTAAATTGGAACATTACAAGGAAGAACAAATCCTACCTCAGAAATATATTTACAAAGTCGAATTCGTTCTCAACTGTTGCCTAGGTTGATTTGTTGTACGCGATAGCTCTACCCTTCGAGTAAAGATTTCAGATTCTGAAGCCCCTCGGCGGAGATACACTTCCTGATTCTTGATCTTTGGAATACGACAGGTGGTGGTGGCTCGGAGTGAAAACATACCATGACTACTGTTAAGTTGTCTATGGCACCGCGTTTTTTGGCCTCATCTACTATTTCCTTGCAGCATAATTTTGCATTGTTGTGTTCTTGTAGTCTCCTCCGGGCAAAATCCACTGCGTTTTGGTTTCTGAATACGTCCCATATTCCATCACTGCCAATGATCAGGAACTCGTCCTCCTTAGTCAGCGTAAGCAGCTTTAGTTCAGGTTCAGCACTCAATGGACCACCTTTGTCAGCTTCCTTCAGTCCCTTAATGTGCCAGTTACCCAGTGCTCTGGTCACACCCAACTGTCCATTCAAATAGCCATCATCGACAAATCCACCCAAGGACTCCACACGTGTTCTTTCATTGACACAACAAGGTCTGTGATCCTTTGACATTTCTATAGCCAGTCCACCTCGAGAGAGAACAGCTCGACAGTCGCCAGCATTTGCCACGAGTAATGATCTGCCAATCAGATAATAGTACAGAAAGATAAGAACTAATACTAGACACTGATCTCCCAATGTAGTTCAACGAAGATATATTTGTAAGGATAAAGAATGACGAGACCAACAGAATTCCCTACTTGAAGAACGATACAACTAAACAAGTCAGCCTATGGAGTTTAGCGGTATTTACTCAGATATGTAATATGGTGCCCGGTATTACTAACAAACTAAAGAAAGCTTCAAAAATACTAAGACAACATGCTGGTTGATTGAACCTATGTTGCTCAGACTCTTCAAAAAAACAGTCGATTGTGTATTGGATCCTCCAAAACTATGCATATTTGGAGGATCCAACATGGGTGCGGCAGCATTTTAGAGGGTCCGAGCAACGAGGTATTGGATTATAAATGAGAAGACAGTATGAAGAGAAAATAGTGAAGTATGACGAGGTCAATATGCAGGGACTGTTACCTTCCAAATATCATAGCAGTGAGTGCAGTTGTGCCTGAGGACAAGGCAGAATCGAGAGAGCATGACTTGGCAAAAGCAGCATCGGTCTCCAAAAAAGATTTACTCACCACTTTTTCTAGCTTCAGAGGGAAATCTGCATCCTCAACGATGATTCTTGGTAGACTGTCGCGTACAAATAGTGCTGCTCCCTTTCCACCATGTCCATCAAAGACCTGTCACTAAAACCATTTGCATCAGAGGTCGAAGAATATCGAATACTAGATATGCTACGAATTGTAGAAAGCTTGGCTTGTTACATCTTTTGAGTTCTCCTCCATCTCCTATGGAAATCCTATTCTATATAAAGGCGAAAAGTGATTCTCAATAAAAAACTAGAAAAGTATTTGACAACGTGTTTGGTCCTAAATGGCTAACTAATAAGATAAGTTTTGTACACCTACAGGTCCAAGTGTGAGCTCCTATGCGACACGGCCACATAGGTGAGATGCTTAGTGTACTGAGCTCAGCAGCTTCATTTTCGAACATTAGTGACAAGTATAAACTACAATGTCTCATGGTTTTTTATTCTCTGGTGTGGTTTTTGGACTACAATTCTAAATAATCATGGTATCTGTTTGGCTTCTTTTTTATGTGAGCAGGGGTCATGATCGGGTATGCAAGATTCGAGAACTCTAGATCACCAGTCATCACTAATGCTTTTTATATAGTTATATTTGATTTTTATTACAAATCTTGCTCTATTTTGCAATGGCAGAATACCTAACCCTCTCAAGTCTCACCCCACCCCCCACTCAGACTTGGCAGAGATTATTAGTTGCACATCAAAACTAGTCATTGTCCTAGATTCTCCCCTGGATTCGGCTATTCCATAGCATTTACACTGAAATTCTTTTATCAATACAACAAACAAATCTTAAAGTGAGGAAAGAACAAATGCACATCCTAGTAAATTTAGTAAATATTCAAGTACGAATGGTCGTGATGTTCTGAGTTTAAAGAACTTACTCCATAGAAGGAGATAGCTTCCTCACCACTAATACTATGACCAAAGTTCTTAGCCATGTCCGCAATACAGATGTGAGTATCTTCCATATCATGACGGCCTCCAATATCAGACCACTCTCCGGACCTAAGAGTTGGGAGGAATTTATTGAAGAGTATATGCTGACGGTCTGCAATAGTCGTATCCTCAGATATACTTTCCATCTGAAGAACAAAGGAAAGTAAGGTAATGAATAAGTTCATAGGCATGTCACAATCAGCTTAAATGCTATACTGCTGTTCAAGTGAACTTTCTATTTAGAAACGAAGCTAAAAAGAGTTATTTCAGCAAACAGTACAGGAGCATAGGGATATGAAGGTGTGATACGACTCAACTATGTTCTCGGACTTTCCAAAAGTGCTGCTGCACTGTGTCGGATCATCCAAAAATGCACTTTTTTTGGAAGATACGACACACATCTGAAGGTATTTTGAAGAGTTCATGCAACACAGGTACAATCATCATGAAGAATTTACATCTATGAATAATAACTTTTGACAAGAAATACTTATAACACTGTATAAACAGATGAAAAAACCCTACCAAACCCCTCACTTCACGGGAAGAAAGAATCCTGAGAAGTGAAAATTACAAAAGCAAAACACCCATAATTAATAAATAGACCATCTAACAAAAGTTGACAAAATCAAAAAGGAAAAGAGAAGGAGAAATCAAGAAAAAGACATGTTGAGGTAGCAAATAGTAATGGAACATGAAAGCCACAAGCCAGCATAATAACAAAAGATAATTGAGAACACCATAATTATTGCTCCATCAAAGTACATCTCCAATAATGACAACACCTTAAAAAGAAGAAGAAAAATCAAATCTTGCAAGATGATTGAACAAAATCCCAAATTGACTAACTTCATTATCACAAACAGCTCTTAACATCCACTTGCAAATCCAAAAACAGCTCTAAAGCATAACTACAGCAAGAAGTACACCTCAATCTATACAACTATATGAACCCTTTATATCCATATACCAGGAAAAAAAAGCATGTCGTGAGATTACTTTAAAAAATCCCAAATTGACTTCAACATCTATTTACAAACCAAAAAACAGATCTAAAGCATAACTATAACAAGTACACCTCAATCTAAAATAAGCTTGAATCAACTATATGAATCCTATATATACATATACCAAAAAAAATGACTTGCGAGCTTATTGAAATGATCCCAAATATAATATACTAGCAAGTAACAACTTTCCCTTTCTTTGAGCCAAGCATCCATCAGAAACACTCTCTACCCCAAAAAGATAGCGGAAAGTCCTAGATCAGAAGCATCCTCTCTACCGCACAAAGGTAGAGATGTAAGGTCTGTTACATCCTACCTACCCAGGTCACACTTATGAGATTATACGGGATGTGTTGTTGTGGTAAACAAGTAACACCTCTCAATATCCATTTGCAAACTAGCTAGCGGAGTCGAGAGTTTCACTAGAAGTATTAATAATATAAAAAAGTAAAATCAAGTGAATTCAACATCTACCAATGTAAACAACATCAACAACAACAACACCTATGCTTCAATCCCAAACAAGTTACAGATCGACAATATGAATCATCACTTCTTCATTTAAGCTCATTTCACACATACATGAAGAAAGAGTAAACACACGAAGAGATCAACGAATTCAACAACTACCACATATATACAACAACATCAATAACACCTAAGCTTCAATCCCAAACAAGTTATGGATCAACTATATTAATCATCATTTCTTCATTTAAGCTCATCTCACACAGAAAGGTAAACACACTAAGAAATCAAGGGAATTCAACAACTACCACATATACACAACAACACCTATGCTTCAATCCCAAACAAGTTAGATATCCCCTATATGAATCCTCACTTCTTCATTTATGCTCATTTCATATATACATAAAAATAAAAAAATTGATCTTTAGTGTAAACATGGATTCAGAGAAACCCCTTGTAGCCCTAACTCCACCCAACCCAACAAAACTTAGCCCAACAGGTAAAAGAGATTCAAAAAAAAAAATCATTAATACCTACAAAATTGAAAATTACTATATAACATATATATGATTAATAAAACAGATCCTTACTGGGAATGAATTTCTCATCACAGCATAACTAGAAGATGAGTTTTTTTCAAATTTCTCTTTATGGGTATTTGAGAATTCACTTTCTATTTGTAAAGATCTGATCTTTTCACTGCAATCAGTCTTGGAAATGTCCAAATTCTCCATATCCTCACTCACTTCCTCTGAATCTTGCACACACATTACTGTTTAATATCAGTTTTAACACACAAAAAAATGGTATATATATATTTTTTCCACTTTATTTTCTGCAAGTTGTTAGGTGATAAAAAAGTTTGCAGAAAGCTTTGTGAAGGAATAGAGAATATCAAGAATTGAAATTTTGATGAGATGATTCTTGGAATATGTAAAGGGGTCAGATGAAAATTGATAAATAAAGATTATATATAAACTCTGTATAATATAATGTATATAAATACATATATATACATACAATACAATATAGAAGAGAGACAATGAAAACTTGAGAAGTTTCCAGAATTATTATTATTTTCAATAAAAAAAAAAGTGGGGTGTATTACTGTGAAAAGCAATGTAACAGAGGCTTCTCTATTTATTTTTTTTGAGGTTTTTAGGTATAATTATTTTTTTCCTCTTTTAATTTTTGTTGGTTTAGTATACTTTTTTTTACTTTATGGGAAGCTTTGGGGGTGCTAGTGGGTATATAATAAGTTAAATTTGACCTTAACTAATAATCCTTCTGTTTAATAAATAATAATTTGATTTAATTTGATACGGAGTTTAAAAATATAAAAAAAAAAATTAAATCTTGTGGTCTTAAATTAAAATTAGGTCAAATATACAAATAACATTTTGATTTTGTGGCCTTAAACATGTCAGGTAGAAAGCTAAAATTAAAATATTAGAAGTCATTATTTTTTAAACAGACCAAAAAGATAAGGAGGTCACTTTTTTTAAACGGATGGAGTACGTAAATATTGCAATTTTGAAAATGTATATTTAGATATGGACAGATGATTAAATAATTTATTTTGATTTATTAGTATTTTGTGAATATATGATGTTGAACGTGATATATAAATTTTGAAAGTGTCGAAATAATTATATAATAAAGTATAATATTTAATTGACGGTCTGAAGACTAGTTGAAATATTTACTAGTCACTTAAGATCATATTTGAGTGTTTATTTATATATTATACGAATATAATGATTCATTATCAAAATTTAGAAAAGAAATAGAAAGACGAAAGAAATATTACTGAGGATTTTATCTTTATATATCAAGCTAATGTGTGATTTAATATTTATTAAAATTCATTAATCACTTAAGAAGAGTAAATTTAGTTGATTAAGTCTAAACTTCTAATTATATTAGTGTATAATTATACTTATTATTTTATTTAAATATATGTCCTTAGTTATCTTTTTTGAACGATATTATTTTACTAAACTCTCCACTTTCATAAACCAAAAAGAAATTACATATATTTTTTTTTTTAAACTCTACTTATAAAATTACGCGAACCTATTTAGATTTACCATCAACATACTTAGAGTTACACAAGAGGTAATTCTTTGATTGATAAAAGAGCAAGGAAATGACTCATTGATTCCACTTTTAATATCATAAACCAAACATCTATTGGAAAAAGTATATCAACTAAAAATAACAGAAAACATGTTTAAGTATATTGTTTTTTTATATATACAAATTAAATTAATGTAAATGAAAGAGTAGAAAATAAAAAATAAATAAAAAAGAAGTGGGGAAAAAGAGTAAAGGGATGGTATACCTAACTTAATGATATACATCTATGATACATGAAACACGTGGTACTAATAAATTCCATATAATTTTTTTTTTTAGTTTTTCAATTGAGTGATTGTCAACATATTATTATTATTCATAAATAATTAGTGCCATATTTATCTCCACGTAATAAACGTGTCAAAAAAAATTAGAGCTTTGACAAATCAAATTTACATATATATAAAAAAAAAATAGTACTATATAATTATTCTAGCGTCCCCTAATATTATTTTTTCGTTTGGAATAAATTATTTAATGTTTGAGTCAATTTTTGAGATTAAATGAGGTATAAATTTTATTTTTTTATATAATATTATTAGATTTTGACGTATAATTTATGTTGCGCTTTTGTTAAACCTCTTGTGTGCGTATATATAGCTCTAAGCATGTTCAATTGTTATAGAAAATTCACATAAACAAAGTGTAATATGTATTTTATATATAATTATCGCCATATATGATTTTCACATGATCGAATTTAGTATTTAAACTAGTCCATTGCCTGAATTTAAGTTCAATAATTATTTTCTCCCTCTTTTCTTGTTACAAAATAATTATAAACTTATAACTTATCAACCTAATTAAGAGTAACATGAAAGTAGAAATGTTGGTACATATACACAACTTATGTTACTTAAATTTATATTTATTAAAATGAAAAATAGTAAAGCTGTTGAAGACAAGTAATGTTGCCCTTATTAAAAGTGAAAATGATTAATTAAGAGTCAAAGTTTGCTAATTAGTCAGTGTGAAAACGATTAGATATGATGTAACATAAAGATTTTCTCCATATGTATACATGGAAAAATAATTTTATATTTATTGGGCCAAGAATTTGGAAAGTGATGTAATTATGCATTTTATATAAAGTGATGTAATTAGTCATTTATGTGTTGCTTTTTTTTTTATAACTTTGGTATAAATAAAAAGGAAGAGATTATGATATTGATTCTTTTTTTTTCTTTTGATGATGCAAGAAAATGACATTAGATATTTTTGTAACCATAAAGGAAAAGATAGTGATGCACTTTATTATTCTAATCTTTGAAATAACATTCGAGATCGCGATAGAGTATTAAATATTTCTTTAATTTCTAGATATAAATCTCATATATTGAGTTTTGGATATGAAATTTTCATAATTATGGAGTACTTTATATTCAAAATATGAGATTTTTTAACGCGAAATTGAATTTAAGTTGTGACTATATTTTGGGGAATGAACATCGAGTGAGAAACAAAAACAAACTAAAAATTAGGAAAAATGCACAAGAATTCCTCAACCTATGCCAGAAATTCCAGAGACACACTTATACTATACTAAGGTCCAATTACCCCCTGAACTTATTTTATAAGTAATTTTCTACCCCTTTTCGACCTACGTGGCACTAGCTTGAAAAAAAAAAGTAAATCAACATTGGACCCACAAGATAGTGCCACGTATGTCAAAAAGGGGTAGAAAATTATTAATAAAATAAGTTCAGGGGTAATAGCACCTTAGTATGGTATAAGTGTGTCTCTGAGATTTTGGACATAGATTGAGAGGTACTTGTGCATTATCTCCTAAAAATTATGATAAATTAAGAATTTTTTTATTCTTAATTAAAGATTACGAATTAGAATTTTAGAGTGAATTATCTTTGATGTGGAATATTTTCCCTTTATTGAGTGAACTTTTTACGCTAATCCAAATTAGTTCAATTAAAATAAATATCGAACACAAATATTTCTTTTTCTAAAAAATCTAATCTTTGAAAAATAGGAAAAACAAAAAGACTTTTTGTCATGTTAGATGGTCCATAGCCTAGTATGTTTTGATTGATATCTACACAACAAAGACTAAAAGAAAGATGTTGATTCCTTTCTCTCATTCCATTTTTTTAAAAAAATGATTTAATTATTATTTTGAGGAATCAAAACATTTTTTTCTAAATTGCAATTAAAATTATGTATAAAAAACTAATTTATACTAGTATTTTATGTAATTTTAATGTATAATTGTATCTCAACTATCGTAGACTACACAAAAAATGAGTTGCGTGACCTTTATACATCGAACTCTATCATCTATATTTTCATTAGTTTCTGTCAAGTAATGTTACATAATATTTTTTTAAGAGAAATACTGAAATATCCATAACTTAAACGTGAATTATTAATTTTATTCTCAAATTATTAACAATCTTAAAAATACCATTCTATATTTCAATTTTTTTTTCAATTAGAAGCAAAGTCCAAATCAAGGATTTTCCATTGCTATGGGAATTTAGTTAGTCCATTTATTAATGTTAGAAGAATCACTTTTTGTTGCATTAAATTGGGTGTGAATGGTGGAAAATGTAGTTGATGGAACTTGACGTGGCCCAATTTTTGTCCAATTATTTTGGTGTATTTATTATAACCAAATATATATATAAAAAAGCTAGAATATCAAACCAAAAAAATAGAGTTTTTATATAATTTCATTTATTTATTTTGTGACTCCTTTTGGCTTTTTAGGTTTTCTATCACAGATTATATGGTGTGTTTCATCATCTTGCCTATTTTCTATATACAAAACTTGCCTATGGTCTCTTCTTTCTTTTTATACCAAAAATAGTTGTGTTGGTGAACATTGATATAATTAAATTGAAAATAAAGGAATATATGTAAAGACAGTTCTCTCCGTTTTATTTTATATGATTTAATTTGATTTTCTATAAGGAGTTTTAATTTATTTTTATTTTAAAATTTGTGGTTTAAAAAAACCGATAAATATTTAAATGAGTATAAATTATTTTATTAAGAGTAAAATTTAATTTATTATTAAATATAGAAACATATCATTAAAAAAATTGATTAAAAAGATAAATAATTCATATAAATTGGGACAAAGAAATGAGTCACAAAAAATGATCATTTTACGCCTTTCTTAAGCAAACAATAAAAGATATCAAATGAGTGAATTTAATAAAATTTTAAAATGTCAAATAAATTGAATTAAAAAATAGACTATACTTAAGTTGAACCAAGCTAGACTAAGATAAAATAAAAATTGAGTTAAACCTCAACTCGTGAAAGTGGCTATAACAGTGTCACAAACAATAGTATAAGAGCATGACCCCCACCCCCACCAACAAAAAAAAAAAGATTATGACTCAATCATTAATGCTTTATTAATAATAATAATTAATAATATAAGAGTATAGTTCATGGTATTTATATGTTACAAAAATATTCCTAATCCTAAAAGAAGGGCAGCATTTCTGTACATTGTCGCAGCTCCTCCTATTACTTTTACTTTTTTAATCTTTTGATAATATCTTTTATTTTTCTCATTTTATAACATTTACGTGTCTATCTATTTTGTTATCTCATTTATATACGATTACATCGAATATGTTATTGTTATTCAATTTATACATGTAAATTAGAAAAAATAAAATAAAATTAAGGTCTCTTTATTAAAGTATGATTTAGGCTCAAATCTTGTTGAGATTGTCCTAACGATTTGAACTATGGGGAATAATGAATCGACCTCTTTAATTTTCTTCACTTAAAAGCTCGTTTTCCTATTGTAAGGTACAGATTTCGTAACGTACAACTAATTCACACATAACATACCTTAAATTATTGAGTTGTGGTAGAAGTAGAGGTGATTTTTATCATAATTTTCATATTTAATTATGTCAGAAAACAGTGATCAAGAGCTACTTAAATAAATAAACAAAACATAATGAAAATCCATTAAATTTGAAGCAATTTGAGCAAAGTTTAAGTATTAATGTTAGAGGGAAGCTACAAAATTGCTTTTGTAGAATGTTACATAGACATAATTAATTTTTGTTTTTATAAATGATGCTCCTAATTAAAATTCCTAAGAGTTTTCAAGTTCTACAAGAAAACAAAAAAATATGAGGAATATTAATTAATATGCTAGCTAGCTACAAGAAAAAAAAAGGCTATTTTTGCAAATTATTTAATGGTGTCTAGGTCTATGTCCTCTTGGGCCATAATAATCTTCATGAATATTTGGTAACCAATGGTGTGATTTTTTGGCTACTTTTGTAAGTCTTCCTTTTGTGGTCAATGATGAACAATGGCCATCTTTGCAAAGAGTACTAACTTCTCCAATAATTCCTTTACTACTTCCTATCAAATTAGTTTTTTCCTGCATAGTAAAAATAAATAAATTATTAAGACATATTATATAATAATTAAGTAAAAAATTATATATTTTTTTAAGCTTCTAGATAAAACAATCATAGATAAAGACAAATATAGTCAGGATTTTTAGTTTATAGGTTCTGAAACACAAGTTTCTTTTACCTACTTGTTCGTTATAGTTACTTATACATTTTAAATGATTTTATTTAACAAAAATGAGGATTTTTAGACTAATCTACCTATTGAGTTCTGTTAAATTCGTAAGTTCCACCACTAGCCTCACGACTAACATTTTATATACACCTCGATGTAAAAGCCATAGCGAAAGAAGCTTCTTTATGTTACATGTTTAATTAAAAAATAAAGAAAATTAAGCACGTGACGAGACATGTATGTTTAAGCTTTTAAACGAAATAATCAGAGAACTCAAAAATATAAGCACTAGAATTCTAAAAGAAAATGTTGTGTATATTCTCACCTGTAAATTATGCCCTTTCTTCAACTGTCTACCTTGTGCTTCATGGATTAGAGTGGATAAATAAAGTAGAAATATAAGTAGTATTACTTGCTTCATATCTAGAATGGTATAAAAGAGATTATTTCTTTTTGGATGATGAGGATATAATGATTAGCAAAAGTTGATAGAATTGGAACTTTCTTGAGGAATATATAGAAGAAATAATGAGTTTCTAACTTATATTGGAGTTGAATGGTGAGTGACAACAAATGGGGGGTTTTGGTTTAATATATATACATACATAAAAATAAGGAAATCAAAAGTCTAAGTTCTAGGGGACCATGAAAAAGTTTATTTAATATGTCACTATTTTATTGAGATTTACATACACGGATCACCAAGTGTGTTTAGTAGAGTAGTAAGTATTTTTTCTGTTTAATTTTTAATAAAAAGTTTCGAAGTTAAATTGTAGGTATAAAGTCGTTTGATAAGAAGCGTTTTGCTTTTCTTTTGAAGTACAAATTTAAGTTTTATATGTCATCACTATAAGACATATATTATATATACAATATCAGAAAAGATATTTACACATTAGACTTCTTAAAATGTGAAATTTGTAATCTTAAAATAAAGATAAGTCATCTAACTATTACGACAAATAAAAGTTACATAATAATATAAATCATCACTACACTGATAATATATATATATATATATATATATATATATATATATATATATATATATGGGCTTTGTATTGGACTAGGGTTTATATGTTTGTCTTTGTCTTGCTGTTCTTTTAGTAGTTTTTCTACAGTTTTGGTTATAATGGATTCTAAGTCTTTATTTTTTTGTAATTTTTTGGTTCTTTGTCTGATTTTCTGGCTAAAGGAAATTGGTAATTGTCTTCTTGAGGATGAACCTTCTTCTATTTCACTTTTTGGCAAAGTGACAGCCATTAACGGATTTGATGAGTCTTTACCGGTTACCGTTTGAGCCGGACTAGCTGTATCTCTATCCGATACAGTGGATTTCTTTACATTCAGAGGGGAATGTACACCCATCTCATCCATTTTTATGTGGGATGGAAAACCCTGTATATTTGTCTGAGTTTGTTCATCTTGTTTTCCTTTGCTTTCCATTTAACTTAAAGCTCTTTTACATTATATGTAATTTTTACTAGATATTAATTGATAATCACCAAAAACTTACATAAAAATTGTTTAATGAGTATAGGTCAAAATAGGAGCGCTAGAGTAACCAAGACCTACATAGGTCACAAATTTAAATCGTGAAATTAATAATTAATAGTAATATCTCAATATGACAACTCATTGGAAATGGGAAAAAAAATGTAAATAGTGTATCGCTTTCTTTTATACTATTTCCATCACTAACAACTAACCCAACATTTACTAGTTGCTAAGATTATGGTGTGTTTCCCTTGTTAGTTTGTCTACTCCTAAACTAAGTAAACTAAAACTTATATTAGCTTTCAAGTGGAATTATATATAGCTACAAATTGGCAAAAAAAAAAAAGGTATATAATTAAGTATTTGTGTAACAAGTTCTAATTTTTTATATTCTATATTACATGGAGGAAAGAAAGAGATAGTAAGAATCTAATTCACATACATAATTTATAAATTTTATAACAACTTCTATCATAATCTTGTTTAATGATGTATTAGAAAAAATAAGTTAGCTATCAATAATAATTTCTATTTATTTTAAAGAACTCTATCTTTTGTCATTTTTTTTTCAAACATGTAATCATAGCACAATTTTGTGTCAATCTTTCAATTGTCTCTTTGATTTGCCAAGATATAGCTAGGATTTGATGGATCAACTTCAACACATGCAAATATTTGAAATCAAAAAAATTGGAGATATCTTTATTCTTCTTTGGCAGATATATAGATAAATAAATTGTACAAATATTTCCCAATTTTCATGATTAATCAAATCATGACATCATGGATGTACAAACTACTCTTTCCATTTTAATTAATCGATAATAAAATAAACATGAGTTGTGAGAGACTGACAAGTATTCTTTCATTCTTAATTAGAGATTTCAGATTTGAATAATTGAGTCCCTCTTTATATGGAATCGCTTTTGTTAGGAAGCGATTAATGTGGAACAGTTCAATACAAATTCAAATTTAATACAAATATCAAATATCGGATAATAATAATTAGAAAAAAGACATATCAATTTGGATATTAATATGTTATTAATCAATTATCAGCAGACAAAGAAGCAATGTTTTTTCCCCTAGGAATTGATAAAAAAAAATTGGACCACTTAATAGTAATTATTTTGGGACATGTTTTAGGAATGTTTCGACAATAAAAAACAGCAACTAAGCAATCTAATGTGGAAAAATAGTTGGTTTCCACTTGAATGAACTAATTGAACACTAACATACAAAATAATTTTAGAAATAGAAATTTGGGTGAATTAATTAATCTCACCAATTGGTGAACTAATTTTCAACTTCGTTTGACTTCAATTTTTGTAAATACAACCTAGTAAACTTATACTCATTGTTTTCAAGGATTGATGTCACCTTTTATTTTTGGACTTTTCGGGTCGTGAAACAGTAATTCAAGATTATTTCATTTTTTTTTGTATTAGTTCATTAGATTTCCATATAACAGATCGTTTTTCGTTTGACACTAAATTTTGTGGGTCCATTTGTAACGATCTAGTGAACGATATTTATTGTTACTCAAGTACTCGCATCACTTTTTAGGGAGTTACGGAATCATGAAATAAGAATTCAAGATTATCTACGATTTTCATGTGTATTAGTCCATAAATTTTTCAAAATATATCTTTTTGACTGCGTTTGATCTCAAATTTGTGGATTCATATGAAGTGACCTGAGTGAAAGAAACTCATTGTTTCTTTAAGGATCGACATCGCCTTTTCCCTCGAGTTTTTGGTTCATACAAAAAAAAATTCAGAATCATCTTAATTTTTTTAGTATGTATTAGTTCATAAATTTTTTGAAATAAATAGTTAGAAAATAACTTTGCTTCATAAATTTTCTAAAGTGAAGGCTACTTTTTTAAAAATGACCAAAAGATCAAGACATACCTATTTGAGGAATTTAACCCAAAATTTCTTTTGTTAATGGGCCACTCCTATCAGACACATTACATGGTCCATTTTCTAAAAGGAAGTGGCCCAGCCCAAATTTCATATTGAAAGTGGCTTTCAAAGTAATTAAAGTAGGCTTGATAGTTTCGATTAAGAATATAAAATGTCTAAAGTTGGAGATAATCAAGTTTACCTTTATATATAAATATTCAAAATTTGAATTGCTTAAACAAATTCATTCGCAAATCTAACTTTAAACTTGTATAGACAAATTCAATATTTAATTATGACTTTTGACATTGATGGAACACATTTCATAGATTTACACGTATAATATCGAAAATATTGAATTCAGATACCCTTAAACATGTACGTGTAAAGTTATTTGAACTTTAAACTTGCTAAAAACTTTTGTTTGTCCTTTTTATTATGTTTTATCTACAAGTTGCACCGCCATAAGAATAGTATAATAGGAAGAAAGTTAAAAATGATGTAGAAATAAGAGCCTCATCATGTGGAGAAGTCAATTTAAATACTCAGTATGTTTTTTTTGAACTCAACAAAACACAGAGATCTGCCCTCGTGTGCCTCAATAGCTGATTCATCCTTTTTGTTCCTCTCTCAATCTTTGACCTTTTATTTGACCACCTAACGGGGTCTTTAGTAGCTGGTTCGAAGATAAGTTGAACAAATTTTGTATATAACGTCTTAATATAATCATGATAAAAGTAATATAGTGTTTTTAGTTTATTATTTAGAAATTCGCTCAACTAATATATGAATAAGTTATGAGGGAATATACTAATTGTTTTATGCAGAAAAAGATACATAAATAACTAAATTCCTCATAACTAAACTATACATTACTATTATATACACGCATAATTCTAACTAACTATCAAATGATCCCTGAATATTGAACTTTTTACGAATGACATGAAATGATTGACTAATTTTGCAAAGTTTAAAGGTATAATTTGGATTAAAAAAGTTTTTTTGTTGCAATGCAAATTCAATTATAAGGAGGGTGGAGGGATGAAATGTTATAACATATGGTAAATTTTTGCACAAATAGGATTAACTTTGATCTCGTTTAATATATTGTGGAAGAATAGGATCATTTATGTGTTAGAAGTAGGAGTTCAATTCTTGACGGATTATAAAAAAGAAATGTCTCGTTACAATTTACGACAAAGATTTTGTATAAATTGTGTCCTTCGTTCATCTGAAGTTTTTGATGAATGAACTTGTCATAAAATCGAAATTTATTACTTAGAAGTTTCTGATTATCATAAATCTTGGTGAAATCACTGGGATTTTTAGTACAAAATTGTGTGGTAATTTAGGAACAAATTAGTCACAATTCTAATGTATCACTAGAAGTTACTAAGAAATTTCACCAACTCCAAATTTGATATCCAATTTTCAATTTATTTATTTTTCATTTTATGAGGAAAAACAAAATGAAAAGTAAATAGGGTGGACTAAGTTTTTCTTTTTTTTTTCTTTTACTTTGCTGTAAAGTTTTCAATCTCCAAGATAATATCTTGATTAAAGCATAATGGTGCAATAAACAACATTGTTTCTCAAAATTAGCAAATAAGAGTACACATTAATTAATCATGTCATTAATTTGTCTTACTAGTGCTACATGACTTGTTTTCCTCTCTCAATTTAAGCCCATACCATTAATTCTAAACAAATTAAATTACTTATTCATTAGTGGAGTTGTTGTTGATTGTTGTGTTGGCATGTTAACTTCCCATAATCTGAATTCCCTCCTACATGTCTTGCCTTTGCTTGATCACTTCTTAAAATTACTCAAGTTCAAGTTACGTAGATCGGTGATTTACAGCTAAAAATATATTAAAAATATTTTAATTTTTTAAAAAATAATTTCATAATTAAATTATCAAATGTATGTGAATTTCGTATCTAAACTATTATTTATTCGATACACCAAAGATAATAAAGATATAAAGATACAAGAATCAAAAGACAAATAAATAAATTGCAAGATTCAAGAAGAACTCCTTTAGTTTAGGGTTTTATGTAGCTCTCAACACAAGGAAAAGGAGATAGAGAAAATTTTGTATATTCATATATGGGGGAACAGAGTCCATGTTCTCTTATGACTTATCTTACTCTTTTTTTTGTCTCTCTAAATGTTAATTTAAAATACTTTTTAACATATGATAGCTAATTAAGTTTTTACACAATTAATACAATTTAATTTGTTGTAATATGTTGTCTACCTTATCTTATTAAGCTTAGTACTTATTATTTTAAATAGTTTTAGTTATCTTTTCAATGATCTTTATTGTTATAAGTAAAGATTCTACATTGCAAGTATATAAAAAAGTTAAACATTATAGTATAAATTATAATTAAGCTCTGAGACAAAATGTTGTGTGTATGTACCCAATGAATAATTAATTAATATATTTTCCATTTTCTCTGATATCTTGTGATTCTCCTTAAATACACTATATCATTAATTCCATACTATAGTTCCCCTCTTTCTCCAATCAAACCTTAGATATTCATGTCCATTGGTCAAGTGCTTTTGAGTATTGAATAACGACAGATTCAGAATTTAAAGTTTTTGGATTTCTACGACTATCTTGAGAGAATAATTGTTTATGTGATTATGGTAATCTTTAGTTCCATTTCTCCATCTTCTATATGATTGAATTGTTCCTTCAACAAAACAATACTTAAGTTTGCTTCTTAAGTTTCTTCTTAATTAGTATATCAACATCTACTAATTGATTATGTTTTTGTGTATATAGGGAATTCAAAAGCCATCATGGTTGAAGGCTCTTTATGTGGAGAAATTCTTTGTGCCATGTTCAATTCATGAAAGTGCAAAGAAGAATGAGAAGAATGTTTGTTGTTTGGATTGTAATATTAGTATTTGTCCTCATTGTGTCACTTCTCATCGTGTCCATAGATTGCTTCAAATTAGACGTTATGTATATCATGAGGTTGTTCGATTAGAAGATATAGAAAACCTTATTGATTGCTCCAATATCCAGGTACGTTATTCATTTATAAGATAAATACTATCAGAAAAAATCGCTAATCTGTAATGGAAATTTGGCTTGTCGGTAACGTTTTATGACTTTTCCTTTCTCTAATGAGTCAAATTCTGAAAGGACGTCCATTGAAAATTAGCGATTTTCTAATAGTAAATTGCTTTATTTATTGTACTTACTTTTGCCAACAATATAATGTTCTTGATTGTTGGCTTTTGTATTAATAACAAATAAAAATAATGATGTTTAATTGTTTACAATTTTGCTAGGCATATACAATAAACAATGCTAAAGTGGTTTTTATCAAGAAGAGGCCTCAAAATAGGCAATTCAAAGGAGGAAACTATTGCACTTCTTGTGATAGGAGTCTTCAAGAACCATTTATTCATTGCTCTCTTGGATGCAAGGTAATTCTCTTTTAACTTTAAGAATTTTTTTTGTTTTGAATCCAAATTAGGGGTAGTATGGTAGATGGTTAGAATTACGAAGGTATTAGTACGGTAGAAATAGTTATTGAGTGAATCTATGTGTCGTTTTATATATACATGTATTAGTTATTCCACCTTTTATCCTTCATAAAATGATATATATATTCTCTCAAAACTCATACAATAGTTATGTAGGTTTCTAAATTATCAACCAAACATTATATCAATTTTATAAATGAATAACTTATTTACCATTTACCTACCAAACGTCATATAAGTTACACGAAAACTAATACATAGATAATTTGTTTCTCATCCAGCTACCAAACGACCACTTTAAGTACTCATATCTACTTAATTAATCATATTCTTATCATAGTTGATTCCTAATAAATATGATCAAAATTTATATATGCAATCTCAAACTATATGATAATTACACTTTACTTGATTTCCTCCAAACATCAAGTATGATTAAATGTGTGTTTACTACAATTAAAGACATTTTTCTCATGGAAAATTTTAAAAAAAGAATTGGTGTTGGTGTTGATGAATGAGTTTGAACGCAAGTTTAACATATGAAAATTTTGGGTAGTAAAGATTAATAAAATGAAATAATTTTCGCAATTTTGATCACAAGCTAACCAAAAACTAGAAAATGACTTTCGTTATATCGATCACGTGAAATAACTTATTGGTTGACAATAATTTTTGCTTTGACATTATCAGGTAGATTTTGTGCTAAAGCACCACAAGGACCTTTCCCCATTTCTAAGAAGATGCACAATTTTACAACTTAGTTCTGACTTCTTTATCCCTCAAGATATGGGTGACGATGACATGGCCATCGACACAACTAATTCAACGATCGTGGACAATGATGAGCCATGGAGCTCATCATCGTCCACGGGCTCGGGATCAGAAAACATGAGTTTTCCATGCACTGAGTTTGTAAGGAAGAAGAGAAGTGGAATGCATGTTTGTGGAAGATCAGCTAATAATTGTAACAACATAACAGAAGAAGATATGGCTACTAGTATAAGTAGAAGAAAAGGCATTCCTCAAAGATCTCCATTATGTTAGAATACTAATTAGTTGTGTTTTTAAACATTAATTTGTTTTAACAATTCAATGTTTTAGAATAATAATAAAAAAAAAGACATTAGTTTTATTCTAAAATGGTTTGAATTTTGGTGTTTGTTGATTAATTGGTTGGTTGATTAGGGTGTTTTTGTCTTAATTACATCACGTGATATTCCCTCTTCGTATTTCATTCTTTTACTTGTTTGGTAATTTCATAATTCCAACATCTCATATAATATAATAGTTGGAATTGTCAATTTGGAATCTTGAATTGTTTTATTCAATGATTTCTATAGTCACGTAAATCAATTTTTACAATCCGTTACAAATGTTCTTTCAAGTTTTTATATATATGACTCCTTTCATCGAAGATCAATAAAGGAACATGGTTTATTTGTCTGATAAATAGAGGTGTGTTCAGGATTTATACTTTGAGATGTTATTGAACTCATTAACCGTTTGAGTCAAAGTTATTGGGTTAGGCTGAACTATTAATGTTAATACTATGCATACACGTACTAGAAAGTGTAATACACAATATTCATTTACTATATAGTTGTTAGGATTTGGTGTATGGTACATACCTTGATGTATTTGTATTTATCTTTACCATCTTTGTGAGTGAATATTTGTGAACTTATTTTTGCAACAACTATTACCATGATAATATATTATATTGAATCTTGATTATCTTGCCATCTCCGGCACTTACGTTTGTTTGGATAGTCGACACAACAATTTCGTCTCAGTCTCAAGGTAACTGGAATCAACAATATAAATCTCTGAATATCTAGCTATATTTTCATTCGTTTATACCCCGTTTCACTAATTTGAGGATTCTCTAGCACTCAAAACGAAGTTTACATGGACTCGTAGGCGTCCATGGCATGGCACAACAAACAATATACGTATATCACGTATACATGGACTCGTAGAATCCATGGCACAACAGACATTATATGTTTCAGTAAGATACGAAGACAGCAGTATGAGAACTATCAATTTAATTGATGCATAGTAAACTATTACTAACATAACTAATGAGGATAACTTCCCTAGTCCTGTTAGGAGCTAAGAGTAATGAAGTTTTGTAGATGTACTATAGTCTATCCAAGAATACCTGCATTGCATGGTGGCAATCCTCGACGCCAGTCCATAATAACCAGAGTTGCTATGCTATGTGAGAGGGCAGCTGCAACGACGAGTACATGGAAGATTTGATGGCTCTGTCCAACAAGGTCAAATGTACCAGGTTTCCATCTCTCTGGAAACCTTGTCACGTAGAACACTGCTCCAGCAGCATATAAAAGGCCCATGGTGATCTCGTAGACTAGAGCCACGAGTACTTGTGGGTGATGAAAGTAGAGGGAAACAGCATGTGCTGCTGGAATCACACCTGAGAAACCCATAGCAAGGAACAGAACAGCCCTGAATGATCTAAACTTACCAGAGGTGAGAGCCGGGGCGAAAAGAGTGAAAATGACAAGGATACCGATTATAGTAATGGAGGATAGGTAAAGGAGACACCAGTATGGCTGACAACAGAAAGTGTAATATACAGGAGCGAAGAAAGAACAGATGATCATGATAGAAATCCCAGAGTAATCGAGACGCCAGAAGAAGAGGGTAAATTTATGGGAGTGGCAAGCAAATAGGTGAGAGACAGAGCTGAAGACCAAACAGATCATAGCCCCTCCTAAGAAAACAAACCAAGGCCATATGGCAACTTCATAACCATCTCCATATGCACCTAGAAATGAGGGGTTTGAGATGTGACTAGTGTAAGAATCCTGCAAAACAGAAATTAAATTTTTCGATGAGATGATGCTTAACGTCTCGTTTACTGCTTAACATTTGCATAATACAAACAATTTCCCCCCAAAATATGATAGAGGTTAAGATGCATCACTTCTTTCCACACAATAATGTTAGTTATACTGGAACCCCTCCTTCAAGGGCCGCACCTAGATATATAGTGAAAGATTATCAATTTGCAACTGTAGAAGCTAACTAACGTCACAAAACTTGCCTGGAGCCTGGAGGTAATGGCAAGTAGGATGACGTCAATGCTTTTACAACAAAATCTTAGAAGATAGGCAGTATTAATACATTTGGCACTAAACTCAATTATATTCAGTAGGAACCATATTTAGTGGTCTCTGAAAGAAAGCCGTCTTTTTGTGACTTCACCAATACTGGTCTAACATTTCGGATTTATAGAGCAACCAAGAAAGTTATAGTCCATTCAAGTTCATGAAACGTTTTGACAACGAAATATATCATGAATGGTATCTGACTGCCCAGGATCTCTTAACTGAAATTGAGACCACCTTCTTTTAACTACTCATCAACATCAAGAATTGAGAAAGCTTAATATGACACCACATTTGATCTGATATTCTACTCAGGTGTTCCAACTTAAAGTGTAACAATACAGACAACCAGCTTGGTTGTGACCACTTAAAGTGTAACAATACAAACAACCAGCTTGGTTATGACCACTTAAAGTGTAACAATACAAACAGCCAGCTTGGTTGTGACCACAGAAATCTTATTGCAACCAACTCTTTTATCTTTCTTTGAACTTTAGTTATTCTACTTCTAAGACAGTCTGCATTGTTCATATCTATACTTCAGCAAAATGTTGACCAACTCTATCTTTAAATTTGCTACTAATAACCATCAATACAGACATATATATCACCCCAAATTCCTGATTATGATTAAGGTTCCAAATAGTTTGTATATCAGTAAGGTTGGATGAATTGCAGATTCAGCAATGCCAAGGACAATGCCATGACGAAATGACCTTTTTATTACTGAAACATATAGTCAAAAGAATTTTATGGCACTTGGAATGCTTTGGAACTGTATTGAGCTGGCATGTTTGGTCACCCCTCAAAATTTTTACCCACCAATCAGGTAAAAAACATTTGTCTTTGGAAATGGAGTGAAGGTGTCTATTTAATAATACTATATGTCTCTACATGGTCAGTGTCACCATTTCCAAAAATCTGACTTTGCTAACTCTTTTGGTCAAATTTAATAACTATATGCATATGGACCCCTTAGAAGTCCTTGATTGTGATAATGACATTATTGGAGTGATCAAACAAATTTTATTGGGGTCAATTGGTTCGCAAGGTGGGATAATCATGCAAGATTTTATATTTCTCACTTTCTATATACTATTTTATCATTTTCGTATATATAATAAGATAAAATGATTCTGCGATTAGCTAATACCTTAAACTAAACATGAAATAAAATTAATCTCTAATTTTATCGCAAAAATATCATACACTAATTATCTTTTAAGTATCAAATGACCCCTAGATCCAAAAGCTTACATATCTTTTTCTCCTGTCCATTGTATTTTTTAATGTCAAATATTCGTTCAATCACTATTTTTTATGCAAAAAGAGCTAAAGCTGAAATGCAAGAATTTTTTGACATGACTAATTTTCTGTCCAAATAGTAAAAGGCTATGTTGAGTCACTTTGTATTGTTATTGTCAAAGCAACGACAATAACATATTAATAAAATCTCATGAATGAATGATTTGTATGCATCCACATATCCTATCAAGATATAAAAATTACTTTCGATAGATTCACAACTTAAGATATTATCCATATCACTAAGCAGACTCAATCTTAAAATTTTTTATAAAAAGAGAAGTACATAAAAATAGACAACAAATTCAAAATTTGCACAATTGAGATACAACTTAAATACTTAAATTCATCACATCAAAGATCTTAACATCATAAAAAAAATATTCGAATTCTTTTATAAGATAAAAAAGAGCTAGTTAAGAGGACCCGTGAAATTGTAACAGCTCAGCTATATTTCTAAAGTATTCCAAAAGTAGGATCCACTAAAAGCCCATACTTCTCGAACAGTGGTGTCATCTCATGTCTTTTACCGTCATTTATCTAAGCTAAAAAAAATCGTACTGAGATTTTAACCAAACACGCAACGAACGGTAAGGTTATTCGTATCGAGAATTTTATTATATTATTAATAAAAATTCGCTAAACGATTATAAATTTAATTTAATAAAACGGTAACTCACCGGAAAAGAATCAGCTGAGCCATTGCTCTTCATGGTCGGCCACCGTCCCATTCCCGCCGGTCTGTTTTTAAAATTGTGGATCTCTTTTACCAATGTATGAAATGACAAAAAAGACCTAAAATATCATTGAAATTACGAAAACGAACCTGGAGAAACCAGCTAGCAGAGTCTCCATTGCCGTCTTCTCCATCAAGCTCGTTACCGTCAACGTCACAAACACCACAAAACCTACCAAATGCCTACGATATTTTGTAACATAAGATTAATATAGCTCGAAAATCAGATAAATTCAAATGAGTGAAATTGAATTCTCGCATTGTGCGAAAAGTTTCTCCAAATTGTAAAATCAGAGCTAAAAACTCAAAAATCGTTTTGATTCAAATGCAAAGGAGTGAAACTAAGAGTTAAGTTGTGAAAATAGAGATCTCTGAGTTCGACATTAGTATAATAAGAAGTAAAAAGTTCGAAAATCATCTAAATTCAAATGCAAATGAGTGAAATTAAGAGTCAAATGGAGGATCCTACAAATTTGAAATTCGTATAACGAGAGCTAAAAAATCTGGAAAATCAACGAAATTCAAATGCAAATGAGTGAAATTGAGATTAAAACTTGAAAATCAACGCAAAATCATATGCAAAATGAAGTGAAAATTTGAATTTCGAACTTACGTCCAAATATTGAGAGTCTCATTATGCCAAGAGAAGACGCTAAGAGCTACCTCCTTAAGAGGCCATTCACAACGATAATAATCTCTGATGAACTCATTATCCTGAAGATACACAGGTAATTCTTCGAATTTCATCAATCTACGCTTAAACTTCTTCTCCTCCTCCTTATAACTATTAATCTTCTTCTCCTTCAATATTCCCGATTCAGTAATCTCTGTTTTTCCGATTTTCGAGCTCTTCTTAGTTCCATTGTTCATCATGCTTTTCATCGCCGTTGCCAAGGGATCTCAGATTCCGGCGACTTTTCACCGGAAATTTCCGATTGTTTGTTTGTGTCTCGTGAGCAACGAACTAATATGAAAGGCGTGACTTCCACTCAACTTTTTTTTCTACTTATATATATATATATATATATATATACATATACATTAGTAAGCCACAGTTGGAAAAATAGTTTAACAAACAAATATTTCATTTTTTTAGGCCTTGAGATCACATATAAAAAAGCATAACTAATACTAAAAATTACTCCTATCTTTCATTTTATGTTGCATTTTTTATTTTTCGAGAGTCCAATTTGTTAATTTTGATCGGACCTTTGCATATGAAATTTTTAATTTTTTTAAAATGAAATTTTTATATTTGTAAACTACGTAAAGATTATTATAAGTCACAATAATTGATAATTTAAAATGTTAAAAGGATCTATAAAAAATATACAGACAAAGATAGATTTGTTTGAATCTCGAAGCAAAAAGTGTCACACAAAATGGGATGGAAGGAGTAGCAAATTTTATTAAATAAGAAAAAAAATTTTGTTAGTATTACTTTGCTTAGAAAAGAAATGTTGAGCTTAAGATCGCAACGACTTGGATGGTTTCTCCTTTAATTTAAAGTATCAATTTCGAGCTTTGATTATGAGAAAATAAAATGAGGATTTCATGGATTGAATTATGCTACCAAATATGAGCACACTGGACGACTGACAGGACGATGAGATTGAGTCGACGTACGAGTATCCATGGGACTTGAGAGTTTGATACATGTCGTAAAGACTTTAGAGACAAGAGACAACAATTTTAGTCTTAAGATTTGGGGTAATGGAAATGGGAAAATTATGCAGTTAAGCAAACATATACTATTTAGTTACTCATTATAGCTATAATTCTCTATAATTATCACTCACGACTAACATTATACATTAATTACGTGGGGTTGACTTCGAGTTTGTATAATTAGCTACATTTGTATATGTATAATTCGCCAGAATATACAAATACATATTTATAATATAAATTATCTAATCAATATACATATACAATTCACTTCTCTCCACTCCCTGCCCTCTCTCGCTCACCTCTCTCATCTCTCTCCCAATCTCGCTTGCCATATCTACAACTGCGTATGTATAATATACAATAATCTAACCGATATACATATACAATTTATCTCTCTCCCTCTCTCGCTTGCCTCTCTCCCAATCTCGCTCACCTCTCTCCTCCCTCTCCCAATCTCGCTTGTCATATATACAAGAACATATGTAACATATACAATTATCTAACTGATATACATATATAATTCAGCTCTCTCCCACTTTTTGCCCTCTCTCTCTCAGTCTCACTCGCCTCTCTCCTCCCTATTACTTGTAGCTACAAATTGTAATTATTAAACTATAACTATGGAGAATAATTAGGTTATTTTTGAGTGGCTATATGTGAAAGTTTTCCAAGGAAATTGGGTTATGGGTCACTCAAAGTCCCCTTAATTGGGCCAGATTGATATTGGGCTTGGCCTCACTAACAATAGTGTTAGTATTATTAGAGTAAGAGAATAGTCGTTAGAAATTTTTCAAAATGTCAATATTTTAGCATTTAAGAGGGCTCATTAGCAACACTTTCAATATTTAGTAAAAATATCAAATTTTAGTTTGTTATGTATTTTATTTATGTTTTTATTATTTATTTTTATTTAAATAATATAATTATTTAATAACAAAAGGGAGAAAATCAAGAGAGAGAATATTTCAAAAAAGGTAAGGATTCTTAATTTTCTCATCAGTTGCATTTTCAAATAAAATTTAAATTTTATTCTTTTTTTCTCTAGAATTTTTACCTTTTTAAAATTATATTCACTCCACAATATATTCTATTTATATTTATTATAGTTATTTATTAGTTTGTATTCATTTCAATAGGTATGCCAAATTTATCTATATAGTGATTTAAGAAATATATTTGTATTTTCATATATTTTTTTTCCTATATAGTTATTTTTTCATCAAAAATCTTGTATATATTCATTTCAATATGTAATTTATTTGTATTTTTCTATTTATTCTAGTTTTTAATTAGAATTTTGTATAATAATATATAAAATACAAAAAATTAGTATGATGAAAAAGTGAACGAAAATATAAAATTGAAAAGAAATAATTGAATATTTGGTGTACTCATTCTTAAATAAAATACATAACTAGTTGATATACCTTTAAAATAAATACAAATTAGAAAAAATGTCAAATTCAGAAACAATGCAACATAACTTTTGAATGAATACAATTGTTAATTGTAAAAATACATACTGACTAAAAGAGTATCAAAATTCAATATATACTTCCAAATTTATGAATACAAAAAACAATAAAACTATGAAATACAAAAATAAATACTAACTGTGATACATTGACATAACTATAAAAAAAACAGAATACAAAATGAATTAAATATATGAAATACGATTCCAAATCTATGGATACAAAATACAATAAAACAATGAAATACGAAAATACATACTGACTAAAACAATAACAAAATTCAATATATACTTTCAAATCTATGAATACAAAAAACATCAAAACTATGAAATATACACAATCAAACTCATATGATGTGTTACATTGACATAACTAACACACACAAAAAAACATAATACAAAATACAATAGATATATGAAATACAAAAATAAATACTAACTATAACATAATAAAAATTTCATATACACTTCCAAACGCATTTTAGCATGAATTTTTTTAATCTTAAAATTACTAAACAAATTAAACTAAACATGCAAGACACAGAACAAGCAAAAAAAAAAACCCTTCTCCAACAAATTGGTCTTCTTAAACTTCATGGTTATGAATTGTGTGGGATTTCCCCCCGTGTATATCCTCTTTAGATTTAGAAGCGGAACCTACGTTGTTGTTTAATTCTTGAGTGAAAAAAAATTAAATGATGGAAAATCGGAAGAACTTTGATTATTTTGTCCAATACCTCTAGTAACTCTCTTGAAAACGTCAATTGAAGAGAGAATTATGTAGTCTCAAACCCTAAAAAATGTTTTAAGAACAACAACAAAATAAAAAGAATTAAAAAAAAACACAAGTAAATAAATAAGGAATCTGAAAAACATAATACCCAAATCAATGTTAATCTTCAAATCAAATTTTGCAACGAAATTAAATGAGAATAATAGAAAATATTAATATATTGAATCGAAAATCTGTGAAATTGATTTGGAAGAGTGTTAGAGAGAGAAATTGAAAAGAAAAATAAGAAAAGAGAGAAAAATCTGAAAATTTGATTAGGAAGAAAGTAAGAGAGAGAAATTGATAAACTTAAAAAAGAGAGAGAAAAATTCAAATGAAATTAATATTTATCCAATTACAAAAATATAGAAAAATGTGTAATCTATGAGAGAGAAAGAAAGGGTGTAAATAATGAGAGAGAAAATATTAATAATATCATAATAATCATTTATTTTTAAAATAATGACATTTTTGACATGTTTACTAATATTATTAAAGTATAGATATTATCACTAAATAAGTTAATTTTTTTGACTAGTTAACTAAATGTGTTATTAAATTCATTTTTTTCGATCAAACCGAATTTAATTTGTTAAAAACCAAAAATAGAACTGAATAATCAAAATAGTAAATTTTCAAATCAAAACTGATTGAATAAATTGACCCGAAATCGAAATTAAAAAAAGTTCAATTCAGTTGGTTTTTTCAATTTAAATTGAATTATGCCCAACCCTAATTCCCTTCCAAAAACCCCCAACATTCCAAAAAAACAAACATGAGATGTGGAACCCCTAAAAGTAACAAAAATGTTTAGAAGAAAGTACAAATAACACAGAAAAAATGGTAAAACAAACTACATTTTATACGTTTTGGTTATGTACTACTTAGACCTATAGATACAACATATATGTAGATGTAAAATTATGATGATAGAATCACTACTAGAAATTTGACTTACTGCAACGCTTATTTAGCAACGGTTATAACATCGTAGCAATAGCTCACCTATTACAACGGTTATAACCGTGGCCAAATATCCTTGAATCTAATAGAACAATTCTTAAAATAAACTGTTGTATAATCCCTATAACCGTCCCTATAGAGTGTGTATAGCTACAATTTCCAAAACCGTCGCTATAGATAACTCTATGGCAACAGTTTTTTAGAAAAATAATTCTGATTTTTTAGCCCTAAATAATTTTCCCTCCTAAAAAAATATACTTCCCTCCAATATAATTTGGCAAAGATACATTAGTCCCTCCTAAAAAAATAATTCTGATAAATTAACTTTTTAAAAAATGTAAAAGAAAAAGAAGAAATTGTTTTCAGAAACCCTTATTTTTTCAGACAACGTGAGAGCCATTTTCGGGTGAAGCTGCGTGTGAAAGGAATTCTGAAGATTTTGGTGAGAAAAACGAAATTTGTTGGTGAAGCTGTTGGTGAAGCTGTTGGTGGAGCTCGTTGGTGAAGTTCGTTGGTGAAGATCGTTGGTGAAGCTGTTGGTGAAGCTCGTTGGTGAAGAGCTGTTGGTGAAGTTGTTGGTGAAGCTCGTAGGTGAATCTATTGCTGAAGCTCGTTGCTAAAGCTCGTTGGTGAAGCTCGGTGGTGAAGCTATTGCTGAAGCTCGTCGAGGAAAACAACCAGCTCGTTCTTTTTGGTGATGCTTTTGAGGTTCGACTACGAATTCATCTTAAAGGTTAATAATGTTTAAGTTTTCTATGCTAGTTCATGATTTCTAAGTCCCCATTGAAGTAATTTCGAAAAATCTTAAAGAATAATGTATGGGTTAGTCTTAAATCTATGTTATTTGCTCCAATATAGTTAGTGTATAAACTTCCCCTGTTTGATTCTGTGATATATAAGAGAGTCGAAATCTAGTGCTCCAAGTTTGTGGATCTGTAAGTATTTCTCCCTGGATTTTTTTTTGTTTCAAATGAATTCTTCCTTAATATTCCCCATTTCATGTGAATCTGGACAGAAATTACTCCCAAATTACTTCCTACTGGTATTTATTTCACTTTTTGTTGACTGATATAGCTTAAGCTAATTCGTTTTTGAAAAACTTTCTTGTCCTTTGAGTGACTACAAACCTTGATGTAAATATGGTAGTTGTGTGACCCTGTGTTCTCTCCTTTGTTTTTGGTGTTCATATTGCTGATCTCAACTTGTTTCGGATTAAGGCTTAGTTATCTTCAATTTTGTTTTTGATTACTAAGAGATGTTTAAACTTGAGTATCACTGTCGTCTTACTTTGAAATACATTCGGATTCTGAAATTGTCTATGTCTTTTGCTTGTTCGATTGAATGTTATCTTCCCTTATGAGTCACTGCCAGCATAAACTGTGACACATATGCACTTCTGACAATATCATTAAGCCTTTCATCTGCAAATATTTCTGTTAGTCAAACTATGGCATGCTACAAGCACAAAATAAGAATGATAAATGTTGTATGCATTAACATTTACCTGGTGTTACATAATCAGAGAGACCAAGTGAATGGCTTTTAAAGGAGAGTTCTCATCCTTAGAAACGAAAAGAAAATTCTGAATAGAACAGAAGAACAACTGTCAATCTAATGAGCTTGGAAACCAAGCATACGAAACATAGAGTGACGTAAGAAAGAAATGACACTACATTTGTTCACATATATGGTGGGATTAGAAGAAACCCTGGAAATTTCTATTAGATACCGTATGAAAACATGCAGATCATAACTAATTTCTTCAGTGGTCTGTCCGAGACACAAACCTCCGTAAGCATTTTCATTTGGTTGAGCTGATTTAACTCTCTCAATACTTTACAGGGGCTTATGAAAAATTGTAATTGGGTTGTCAGAATTCATCATGTGATATTATGTTACCAAATAATTCATGAATGATCTTTTAATCACCAAATTAGTTGGGCAGGATCCTAGGTATCCATAATGAAAAGCAACATTAAGGTTGACAATTTCAACTTACTCCATGACTATATAAACATTTTCCTTGTCCTCATAGGCATCATAGAATTGAACCAGATTCCTATGTCCTATTAAAGCACGCAATATTTTGACTTCTCTCCTTACATCCTCAATTGCAATTGTTGTAGTCATCTGCAAAAGATTCCTCAGTCTCATTAAACAAAGAAATAATTCAATCAGGTGATACTGCTCTTGGCATGAAAATATAGTCCTTGTCTTTGTGCCACTGTTTTTTTTGTATGTGTGATTTAAAAAAGGAATTTTTTGATGGAGTTTTCTAAGCTAAGCTACTTATCTTGGACTTATATCTCTTATATTTTTTCCTCTCTTTGGCTTGGTTTCCTAATAATATTGTGTGATTATGTTATTTATAGGCTTGGCTGATACAGACCCAAAGGTAACACTTCAGGATTTTTGAAGTAGTTCGTTTGGAACCCGAGAAGGCTGATTGGTAAGAAATTGAAAGTAATAAAAATTTTCTGCTATATGGTAGCTAGTTTTTAGATTGACCAGCTAACTCCCTTGTATTTTTTTTATAAAGAGAATATGAGTTGTTATGGTTTGTCCGAACTACTTTTTCCATATAACAATCAACTTTGTTATTGTTTTACGAATACATGAACTATTTTGCTAGAATCAAAACTAATGTATTGATAGTTATTTTGTTTACTTGTTGCAGTCTATTGCTATAATGTATGTTATTTACTCTAATCTAGGTCTGCCCTTATTGCCTTGAAATGTGTTTGCGTGTGCCTTTAGTCATTCATTTGTATAAAGTTTATTAAATGGTGTAAGCTGCTAATAACTTAACTTCTCAATATTTTTTGGTTCTACTATTAGTGTTGTAATTGTTTGTTGTTGAATTGATGTGAAGGTTTGAGATTCGATTAATCTAAAAGTTCAAGTTGTTAAGTTCTGCCGATTTTATTTGTACGCATGAATTTATTGGTATCTTCATTTGTGAGGCCGGCATACTTTTGCTGACCCCTATTACACCATATATAGAATGATTGCATAGTCTTAATGCATAAGAGTATAGAATTTTGTTTTTTCTCCTTTAGTAAAATTACTGTATGTGGTATTGAGTGGATTTCTATAGTATGGTATGAGAAGATACTTCCTTCTGGTAAAACTGTTAACTTGTTCTGCTACATTGACACCACACAGAATTACTAACCTACGAATAATGATTGAAAACACAAGGAGTTGCTACTCATGATATTGTAACGAAGACACATTGGTGGACCTCAGAATCTAACACTCTGCTATGTTTTCAGAACTTTGAACATACCACCATAGACATTAAAATATAAGCTGCGTACTCTATGCAGAAACTTGAAGTGGTCATATTCACATACACATATATCTTCAACAAGATAACTGAAATCCATATGCATATGTCTTCCATTTAAAAGTCAGTGATTGATCCCTATAACTCGCTTTATGAATTCATAAACCAGCAGAGCTGCAAACAGACAAAATCTAGCAGTTCACTAAAATCCCAACTCCCTCAAGTTACATAAAACACACATACACACACATGTATCATGGATTGAAGTAGTAAAGTAAAAACTCAAACATATAAGGTGCATCACCTTGCACATAATTATTGGAGCAACTCCAAATAGCGTAAAATCATCACTTTCTTCGGGTAATTAAATATTGAATAACTACTTTGTGCCACTGTTTTTTTTGTATGTGTGATTTAAAAAAGGAATTTTTTGATGGAGTTTTCTAAGCTAAGCTACTTATCTTGGACTTATATCTCTTATATTTTTTCCTCTCTTTGGCTTGGTTTCCTAATAATATTGTGTGATTATGTTATTTGTAGGCTTGGCTGATACAGACCCAAAGGTAACACTTCAGGATTTTTGAAGTAGTTCGTTTGGAACCCGAGAAGGCTGATTGGTAAGAAATTGAAAGTAATAAAAATTTTCTGCTATATGGTAGCTAGTTGTTAGATTGACCAGCTAAATCCCTTGTGTTTTTTTTTTATAAAGAGAATATGAGTTGTTATGGTTTGTCCGAACTACTTTTTCCATGTGAACAATAAACTTTGTTATTGTTTTACGAATACATGAACTGTTTTGCTAGAATCAAAACTAATGTATTGATAGTTATTTTGTTTACTTGTTGCAGTCTATTGCTATAATATATGTTATTTACTCTAATATAGGTCTGCCCTTATTGCTTTGAAATGTGTTTGCGTGTGCCTTTAGTCATTCATTTGTATAAAGTTTAATAAATGGTGGAAGCTGCTAATAACTTAACTTCTCAATATTTTTTGGTTCTACTATTAGTGTTGTAATTATTTGTTGTTGAATTGATGTGAAGGTTTGAGATTCGATTAATGTAAAAGTTTGAGTTGTTAAGTTCTGCCGATATTATTTGTACGCATGAATTTATTGGCTTTAATGTTTTGCACATGTCATGTAGGATAAATATTCAATGGATTTTGGAGATAAAAGTTGGATGAATCTCCGAAGATCCACCAATGAATATATTGATGGAGTTAATGATTTTCTTGATAAAGCATTTGAACGAGCTTCCCAAGGAAATGAAATATTGTGTCCTTGTAAGAAGTGCTTTAATCGTAATTGGCATTGCCGAAATATGGTAGAGGATCATTTGATTTGCCATGGATTTGTTTATGGATACCAAATGGGTTTTTCATGGTGAAGGATTTTCCTCAAGAAATACGCCACATCCAACCGATGAAGAAGAAACTTCTAACATGCATGACGACATTGATATATTACTTCATGATACTTTTAGAAATATAGTAGATGATCAGAGACATGAAGGAGTGAGGGAGGGGCCACATGAAGATGCAAAGAGATTTTTTAAATTAGTGGAGGAAGGGAAAGAAGAGTTGTATCCAGGGTGTAAGAATTTTTCTAAGTTGAGTTTTACCATTCGGCTATACTTGTTTAAATGCATTCACAAGTTGACTGATGTGGCCTTTTCAGATTTGTTGGACTTGATAAGAGAGGCATTTCCATTTGCTAAGATACCCGACTCGTTTTACAAGGCAAAAAAGGTCATAAAAGATTTGGATCTTCATTATGAGAAAATACATGCTTGCACTAATGATTGCATATTATTTTGGAATGACAATGCAAAGTTAGATAATTGCTCTGTGTGTGGAGCTTCAAGATGGAAGAATGTTCGTAATGACTTAAATAATAAGGTTACGAATATCCCAGTGAAGGTGTTAAGGTACTTTCCTTTAAAACCTAGGCTTCAGAGGATATTCATGTGTTCTGAAACATCTGTAGCTATGAGATGGCATGATACTGAACGACTTAAAGATGGAAATTTAAGACATCCTGCAGATGGTGAAGCTTGGAAGGATTTTGATTCATTGCATCCTGACTTTGCTAATGATGCTCGTAATGTTAGATTGGGTCTTTCAAGTGATGGTTTCAATCCATTCAGAACTATGAGCATTTCCCATAGCACATGGCCAGTTATTGATCATTTTCATTCTTCTTCTTTTTGCAGTTTCTCTGAGCAATTTCAATATATTAGTGGACCAGCAAATCACTAGGTTCTTATCTCTTTATTAAGGTCCAACACTCCAGGTTCGTTCTCTCTTCGAGTACTTAATATTATTGTAGACAGTAACAAACCTACTGTGTGTGATTGTGGACAGTAAAAAACTTGTTGTTCTCTTATAATTTCACCAATTGGCACCTAAAAACACTCTAAATCTTGTGTGTGATTGTGAACAGTAATAGACCTACTGAATGTGATTGTCTGCAGAAAATATTATTAGAATGTCCCTTAAGGGTACATTTTATTTTCAGCTCTTTGTTATATCTTGGTGATTGATTTGTGTAAGTGTGCAGGTGTACACTGCCATACATTTTAACTTTTTAATTTCTATTTTCACACAGGTTTGAATAGTCATAGATATGAGTCAACAAGAAACTTCAAAAAGAACCAAAAAAGCCAAAAAGAAGACATTTGCTAAACCGGGATCGTTATCATTCTTGGCAAATAAGAAACGACGGTTATTGACAACAAAAATGAAATTATTAAAGAAATAGAGTGCGAGAAAGGACATCTGCTCAAATTAATTGGAGCAGAACAATCAGTAGCACCACAATCTGAAGCAAAAAGACAATCTGTCGAGGAGTTGCCTTTTGAAAATCAGCCTGTCGAGGAGCTGCCTGTTGTGCAGCCTGTCGAGGAGCTGCCTCTTGTGCAGCCTGTCGAGGAGCTGCCTCTTGACCAGCATGGAAAAGATTTTCCTTTCGAGGATCAAGTGCAAATGAATTCTGTCACTCCTCGAACAAATGATCAACCTGAAGAACAGGTAACATATAAGATTACAAACTTATTTTATGTATTCATATTTTTAATTATTATTCTTGTATTTTCTTATAGCTGGAGATGTTTCCACTCCAAATAAAAGAGGTAGAACGCAAATGCATGATGTTCATGCCCGAAAAGAACGTAAGTTGATCATACTGAATAGTCAAAATCAACCCGTTGGTCCTACGAATGATGTTGTCATAGAGCTAAGTAGCTTCCTAGGAACATTGGCTAGAAATGCGACTCTTTGCCCATTTGATATATTGGATTGGAGGAGCATGGACACTAAAAAAGATTTATGGGATTATACCAAGGTTTGTAGTTTACAATAATAAATTATTTGTAAAAGTATTTTACTTCTATTGGCTTATTGAATGACACAAAATTATAGGGAAAATATATTATTCCTCAAGCTGCATACCATTGGGCTATGGTAACAATTCGAGATGCTTGGAGAAGACATAGAAGTGATTTGAATCTTAATTATTACGATCCATATGACAATGATGCAGTTCAAATGGCAAAAAAGCCTGGTCATATCCAAAATGTCAATTTAGAGAGCTCCTCAATTATTGGAATTCTGAAAAATTCAAGGTAAAAATGTAGTTCAGAATCTCAATTTTTTTAGAATAAGTAGCATTTGTATTTGGTACTTTAGTGTCTAAAGTAGTGTGATAATAGTATATATTCTGCTTTATTTTTTCTTCTACTCTCTTCTCTATTGTAATATTTTGCAGCTTCTTTCTTCATTTATTGTGATAGTCACATGCATTTTACAAGACACCTTAACACTATATAATGACTGATATTGACAGATTGTTATAAAGGAAAAATAGACTGTTATAAAGGAAAGACAGACTAATATTGACCTCATCTAGTACACTATATAACACTAATATACCTTCGATTAACATTACTGATTCATTTCTTTGCAGAAAATGTATGAAACAAATGCAAAGAATCGAAAGAAAATGATGAATCCACACACTACTGGCAAAAAGAGTTTCGCTTTAGTTCGTAATAATCTGGTGAGTTCTCTTATATATTATTTTTTTGATGAAATTTTCTTTTGGATCCCTTCTAGTGTGAGTTTATTTTTTATATATATTTCAATTTGACTAGGAGAAAGATAAGCAGACAGTATCATCTAAGGATCTCTTTGTGGTTACAAGAACAAGAAAACCTGGTCGTTTGTACAAGGCCTCAAATGAAGATACTACTAGTAAAATTGTATGTGTCTGTCTATTTTTTTTTTATTGAGATCAATTATTTATTTCATAATATTGTGTTTGTTGGATATGCTTTGGTAGGCTGAAATGGAGGAAATTGAAAAACAAATAAGCATAAATGGTGAGTATGTTGATGCATTTTCAAGCGTCATGGGTCCTGAACATCCGGGACGTCTAAGAGTATATGGCGCAGGAGTTACAAAGACTACTATGAAAAAAAAAGTTGGCAATTCGGAATCAACTTTATGTGCAACAACTGATGGAATGCAGGAAATGCAAGAGAGGATGCAGAAAATGGAGAAACAGATGGAGGAACAAAAGAAAATTGTGCGACAAGAAGTTATTGCAGATGTTATTGCACAACTTAAGCATGCAGGATTAATTGATCCTAACATATTGGCAGCATTGTCGACTCCTTCACCAAGAGAATCTACTTCTGTTCAAGGGGCTAAACAAGGTTGGTGTCGCTAATTCTATGTTTTGATTGGTATTTGTTGTTGCTACTTGCTATAGGATTAGAATGGAATAGTATGCTATTGATATAAGGAAGTTGGGGAAAAGTTAGGCAGAGGATCAGTGAATGCCTGATTCATGAGTATAATGTCTGAGTTGCTGCTTGTTCTCTGATAGTTTAATGTCTGAGTTGCTGCTTGTAGTCTGGTTCATGAGTTTTCTGGTGCTGCTTGTAGCCTAGTAGAGGACCAGTTGTTAGATTCATGATTTTTTTGATACTTGCTGCTTGTAGTCTGGTTTCTTGTGGTTTCTTCTTTATGTTAATTAAACATGTCTCTTGTAGCATGATAGTGTTGTTTCTACTGCTTGTAGTTTGGACTCTTGTTTCTGCTGCTGGTCTCTTGTTTCTGCTGCTGGTTTCTTGTAGCATTATAGTGTTGAATCCTAGCTTCACGATTATGTTTAGTCGAGCCAACGTAGTAGCTAATGCTGCATGTATAGTAGTCTGGTCTCTTGATTCTGCTGCTTGTAGAAGTTTAAATGCAGCTAGCAGTTGAATGTTATTGGCATGTGTAGTAGTCTGGTCTCTTGATTCTGCTGCTGCTTGTAGAAGTTTAAATGCAGCTAGCAGTTGAAGGTTATTGGCATGTGTAGTAGTTTGGTCTCTTGATTCTGCTGTTGATTGTAGAAGCTTGAATGCAGCTAGCAGTTGAATGTTATTGGCATGCATAGTAGTATGGTCTCTTGTTTCTGCTGCTTCTTGTGGAAGTTTGAATGCAGCTAGCAGTATAGTAGTCTATGTGTCTTTTATTTTGCTGCTGCTTGTAGCAGTTGAATGTTATTGAATGCAGCTAGCAGTTCAATGTCTCTTGATTCTGTTTAATGTCTCTTGATTCTGCTGCTGCTAATGCATGGTTGTAACATGTTAATTTCCAAGATTTGAGGTTTGCTAAATTATTTTTTTTTTTTTCTGATTATATGTAGGTGATGAAATCGAAGAAAGGGATGAAAGCAGTAGTGAAGACTTGACATAGGAGCTGAAGTATATATTGATGTAAACTTTATTGATGTTCTAGAAATCATATATTTTTGAAGATTGAAAATTCTATGGCATGTGTTTCACCTTTTTTGGATGCTATAAAAAGATTTGTATATTTTGGATCTTGAATTCTAATTAAGGTAATGAACATTTATTCTCGTTAACGATTTATGTGTGTTTTTATGATATAAATTTGATTCTCATGAATGATTTAGTATATATATAGCAGGTATATATTAGCTTACTAATATTGCATTAGAATTGTTGCAAATAGCAGGTAATAACCGTTGCAATAGGCATTAAGCCACAGTTCTACAATTGTTTGAAAGTGTTGCAATACCCTATAACAACCGTCGCAATAGAGTGAAAACGGTGTGTTGAATCGAAAAAAAACTGTAGCCATAGCCTTAACAGAACTGATGCATAAACCTCTATTACGACGGTTAAAAATTGTACCAATACGTCCATAACCGTCGGCAATTAATTCAAATGAGAACCGTGGCAATAGCTCAACGTATGGCTACGGTTATTAGAACTGTCGCATAGAACCGTAGCAATATCCCTATTGCTACGCGATTTGTTGTAGCGGTTGTGGTAACCGTAGCCTTAGACCTATGGCTACGGTAGTAACGTCAATTGCTACGATAGGTGAACCGTGACAGTAGACCAAATTTCTAGTAGTGAATATATGTTAGTAATACATAATCCAAAATTACACTGGAAAAATTGGTTGTGTGTGAGAGATAAAATATCTTGGTATTTGAGCGGATTTAGCTTTAGAATTATAGGTAATCATAACATTTCATTCAGTTTTATTTGTATTTAGATTTGATATATTTATTAAAAAATATTAAATTTTAACAACACATTCAAATGAATGGCTTGTACTATGACGTAGATTCATATATAGTTGTAACAAGACATAGGAGACTTTAATTTGTTATCAAATGTGATGTTGCTATTCTTAAGGTCCGTTTCTTCATGCGATATGGTAGCTTGATATGGAATTATGAGATGAAATTAAAGTTTTGTTTGGACAACGGATATGAAATTTTAGTAGTATATATTTTCTCAAAAACATAAAAAATTTCATAAGTTGTAAAACTATTAAAATAATCTAAGTTGTTTATTCAATATTATCAAATAAACAAAGAATCATAAAATCGTATAAGAAATTATTACATAGTTATTTGTTTTCAAATTAAGTAATTGTTTCATCAATATATTTGAGTAAAAATGAAATACCTTTCACGGGTTCTTCAAGATTTTATCACTCAATAATCGTGAAGTGTGAGTTAAACAGACTATATGTTACTAAGAATAATAAATTTTACGTCGGTGATAACAATAAATTTTTAAAAGTAATGATGTGATTATAAATTTTATTTACATGTGAAATAAGTGGTTAGTAGATATAAATGTGGGGTTGTTTTGACAAAATATAAAGTCGTGGATCAATTTTTTTATTAAAAAAAACTCAAATCATGATATGGTAATTCCCATATGATTCTATATCATGATTTTTGAAAAATATAGTATCACATCTCATGATATGAAATCATCATATTTAATCAGCGTAAAATCGCATGTCTAAACGCTGATTCCCTCTCATGATACTATATCACCAAACGCCTACTGAATGAATTACCTTGTAGTAGCAATTATATGTGAAAAGTTTATTTGGTTTTAGAACATAGGGTGAAAAGTTGGACGGAAGAAGGCTTGATATACGTGTACTGAAAAGTCACATGAAGAAATTTCGTGAGATTTATGATGATAATGATGAGATAATTATTATCAACTTGCTAAGCGTTAGATAAAATTGATGATTTGGATACATTGTTTTCTAACACATCGTCAAACATAGTTAAGTTGATATATTTGACGCATTTCGATTATATTAGCCAAGATGGCACATATGTTTATAGAAGAAAGTATTACATAGAACAACTAGAACCTATATGTAATTAATAGCAGTCAGAGGGCTAATTAGTTAACAGTCAGTTAGATTAGTTATAACAATATTTCTGCTTGCTAGTTTTGTATAAATATAGCACGTTACTGTTTCATTCTCTCTACATCGAACATTCCTAATCAATGAAAACTGAAGATATCTAACATGGTATCAGAACAAATCGATTATTACTATTAATTGTGTTCTGATCTAAACACACACTGGTTTTGTTGCATTTCTTACAGGTGAAGCCATGACAAGTTTAGACAATGAGTTTCTGTAGAAGTTAAGCAACAATCATCCCTTTTTTACATACAATTGACAATTTTGGAGAAGTTTAGACACTGCTTTTTCTTGTTTGTCGTATTTTTGGCCATGTTTAGTTGTTTTTTCCCTTGTTTGTGGTATACTTTGACCAATTTTATGCCTTTGGCTCAGTTTTTGTGCTTTTTAAGTTGCTGCTTTGCCCCAAACTTACTCCCTCCGTCCAGAAATGTTGGTCTTGCGCTTATCGAAAGTCAATTTGTCTAATTTTCAAAAGTAAATTAGAACACATTAATTTGATATTTTAAACAAAAAAAAATTAGATATTCTAATATTATAAGAAAAGTACTATAAATTACAACTTTTCATATTAATATGATGAAAAAATGCATCTTAAAATGTTAGTAAAAGTTTTTATAGTTTGACTCTAAAAATAGAAACCATGACAAACAATACCGGACGGAGGGAGTAATATTATTTTATGGTTGCTGCTTTGCCCAGTTTCTGGGAGTTATTTTCTAGTTTCTGTAGTTATTTTCCCATTTCAAAGTTATTTTTTATTCGTTATTGGTTATTTTATGATAATTTAGATGCTTTTTAATTGTATATATTTATTTTTAATCAAGTGTTGATCTTATTTGTATTATTTGCAGGCGCGTCAACTCCATATATTGTATCAGTATTGAATTAAACTGAGACAACAACCAATAACAGAGGTCGCTGGATGAAATATTATAGAAACGTGCATTGATGGTTTAATAGAAGCAGATAAGGCTCAAAGGCTCATTGTTGTACCATTTTATGTTCCAAAGTAGCATGATAATTTCTAGTATCCACGTACACGTGAAAATGTTAGGGGTATTGAAACCAAGAGATAAGATAACAAAAACTAATTGTCCAAAAACTCATACTGTCTCCGAAGACGTGAATCGAAATGTGGAGCCACAAGTACCGGAGTTATGTATGAAAATTGATATTAGATTTATCATAAATAGAGTTGTCATATAGGATTGACTCGCTAGGCTGGCCCAATTCGACCCTTGAATTTAAGTGGTATTGAACTTAAGTTTTTTTAGCCCATTTAGGAATGAGACTTTTTAGCCTCATCTCATTTGGTACGGTAGCCGGCCCAACCCAACAGCCTCAAAGGCCCGTGGATTGTGTATTTTAAAAATATTTATTATATATTTTAAATAGAGTTTTATTTGTTAAAATTTTGTTGGTAAATATTTTTATAATATGAATAGAAAATCAAGTCTAACTTCGTTACATATCTTTTATACTTTTGGTAATTAGCCCACTAAATTTTATTATTAGCCCAAACCAGTACTCTATTATAACTATTAACTTTTGACCTATATATAAGATTTAACCAAAACATTCGAAAATTGGAGGGATGTATAGAAGAAGCACGACTTTTGCGTAAAAATGACATGTATAAGTAAAATGATTACAATCATTCATAATCTACATAGTTCAAATATGTTTGAGAGAAACAACTTCATGTTCTTAAGTGTAAGTTTCCAAATTAATAATTATGTGCGATGAATACAACTGAGACTGAAGATTAATAGTTGAAAATATGTCAAAATATATTTGAAATCTTGGGGAAATGCCTTTATATTTATATAGAAAAGAGAAGTAAATCTGCGAGATTTTTGTTGTGAAGTTGTCGATCTCTTTAATTTCTTAGTTGCTAAGATTAATTCTGAAACCTTTTTATTTCTTCCTTAGTTGCGAATATTATATGATTAAATAAAAGAATATTAATCACTCTAACTAATATTCTAACTAATATCATATATTCAAATATTTCCATATATTAAGACAAATGATTGCAGAAGAACTAGAAGGATAACTTAATTTAAAAGAGCATTTCAAGTAACAGTATCCATTGGCATATTATATACTTTATAACACTTTCATATGATCCATTCAATTAAATTAGAAATTGAATAAATGATACTAATTATGAGTTAATTTATTTTTTCTTTGCTAAACAACTGACAAATGGATGATTTCTAGTGGTTTTAGGTAATTAACTAATTATATAGGATTGAAAGCCAAATGGCCAATATGATAGAGTCCGAAACTCAAAGGGTACAATTTTTTTACAAAAATTCCAAAACGGTATATAAAATTTTATATTAACCAAAACGGTAAAATCGCTGCAGGAGCAGCGATTTAACAAATTTTTTTAAAAAAAAAACATTTTTTTTTAAATAAATCGCTGCCTGGGCAGCGATTTATAAAAAAAAAAAAAATTTTATTAAATCGCTGCCCAAGCAGCGATTTATTAAAAAAAAATAAAAAAATTACATAAATCGCTGCCCGGGCAGCGATTTATTTATAAAAAAAATTTCCAGCAATTTATTTTAAAAAAAAAAATTTTTTTTTATTAAAACGCTGCTAGGGGCACGATTTATTTAAAGAAAAAAAATCCTTATTAAATCGCTGCACGAAGCTTTTTTTTAAAAAAAAATATTAAAATTTTTTAATACAGCGATTTTATATTAAAAAATTATAATATTTTTAAAATTTAAATATATAACTTATAAGTTATATATTTAAATTTTAAAAAATATTATAATTTTTTTAAATATATAAAATCGCTGTATTAACATTTTTGCGATTTAATAATTTTTTTTAATTTTATATTAATCAAAACGGTATTAACATTTTTGTGATTTAAAAAATATTATAATTTTTTTAATATAAAATCGATGTATTAAAAAATTTTAATATTTTTTTTTAAAAAAAAGCTTCGTGCAGCGATTTAATAAGGAAATTTTTTTCTTTAAATAAATCGTGCCCCTAGCAGCGTTTTAATAAATCTTATAAGTTATATATTTAAATTTTAAAAATATTATAATTTTTTTAATATAAAATCGCTGTATTAAAATTTTTTTATATTTTTTTTTAAAAAAAAGCTTCGTGCAGCGATTTAATAAGGAAATTTTTTTTCTTTAAATAAATCGTGCCCCTAGCAGCGTTTTAATAATAAATTTTTTTTTTTTTAAAAATAAATTGCTGGAAATTTTTTTTATAAATAAATCGCTGCCCGGGCAGCGATTTATGTAATTTTTTTTTTTGAAATCGCTGTTTGGGCAGCGATTTCATTTTTTTATTAAAAAAAAAAAAAATTTGCTAAATCGCTGCCGGAGCAGCGATTTTACTTTGTAAATCGCTGCTCTTCCAGCGATTTTACCGTTTTGGTTAATATAAAATTTTATATACCGTTTTGGAATTTTTGTAAATAATTTGTACCCTTTGAGTTTCGGACTCCAATATGATAGGTAATTAGTTGAGTTTAACTTGAAAAATTGTATATATGTGATATTTGGATTTTCTTTAACATTTTAATAAACAAAAAAGATCTATCAACACAAAAATCCATTTATTAGCTTTTATATAGAAGTACACTTAAAAGTATATCTTGCAATTAGATCTATACATCTAGTGGATAGAATTGACATCACCTTTAGATAAAGATTGATGTATACATTTTATATACATGGAAAATTATTGAAGCCTTTCCTAAATAACCATATCATATACTATATAAATAATTAACAAATCTGCAGAATAATATCTTGATATTTGCAAGGAAAATTTAAATTGAATGTAGAAATACAACAAACTACTACTAAATTTAGGTAAAGGAAACGGGGACATGAATTAGAAGTGACAACATTTATTTTTATAAAAAGATTTAACAGTAATTGAGTTAATATCATAATATTCAGAGTTATAAAAGTCATTAATATTATTTATTATAGTTAAATATAACGATAATTATTTTACTATGGCTAAATAATTATAATTAAACTATATCTTTGTTGTATTGGTATATCAGAAGAGGACATGTAATTCACAGAGGCGGAGCCAAGATTGTAAATTTTTGGGGGTTCTACATTTTAGGAAGAAGATTGATAAAGAGGTTTGAACCCGCAATACGGGTGTAAAAGTTATTTTCACTGTCCCTTTCTTAACACTGAGTTATCAATCAATCTTTTTAAGAATTTAGGAGTTGATGTACATATATATATTTAATTTTCTCATGCAAATACAAAATCTACAAAAAAAAAAAATTAATAAATTCATTCGAACCCATAAGCCCCCTCCTAGCTTCACTTCTAATCCACTATCTTAGGTCAGTTATTGACAATTATAGTCTATAGATACTTATTGAAAGCCAACAAAATAAATATTAAACACATGTAAAAGAGACAAATAAATATGCAACATTTTGGCAAATGAACGTCATAAACACCAAAAGAATTTAGTAATTTGGAAAGAGGTGATAAAGGAAATTTATTCTTGCAAGCAGAAGCTTCGACGAAACCTTTTACATTCCAAATATAACCTAAATAATATAAGGTGTAATTCGATTAATATAATTTTATTATATTAAAAATATTAAAAGTTTGTATAATTTTTCAATTGAATTTCACTATTATTAAGGGTAAATTTGAAAATAATAATAATTATTTTTAATATAATTGAAAAACAATTATGGATGGAGGGGTATAAGAGTAATAGACAAATAAATGGAGTCTTTTTGGGTGTCCAAATTAATGAAAAATGAATAATGTTAGGGCCATTAAGGCAATTCCAAGAGAAAAAATAAACTACAATATTTTTTGTCATAATCACTTTTGTGTGTTGTAATTAAACATATTTTTAACTTGATGTAACTTATAATTTTGGAGGATTTAACTATATATACATATACTGATAATGCATAGTACAAAAAATTTATTTACGTGTTGTTATAGACTTTTAATATGTGTAGTTTGTTAATTATTTGACCTTTTTTTTATGATTATTAATTTCATTTATTATGAGGAGTTAATTGAAAGCATATAATTATCATTTATGTGATATTTAATATTTTTGGAAGTTGACCACACTTATTATTTTCATCGAGGATGTAGCCAGAATTAGGAGTTTGAGATTTTTAAATTTTAAAATAAGAAAAAAATTTGTAGCTCGGTGTTCGACCCCACAACAAATGTGTGAAAAACGTTTTCATTGTCCTTCGTTGTCACTAAAATGTCAATCAATTTTGTTATGAATTCACAACTTTTAATATACATAAACGTTTATTTGATTTTCTAAATATAAATACAGACTCTACGAAAAGATTAGTGGGTTCATTCGAACCCATGAATCCCATCGCGTTTCGCCTATATGACTTTCATCGTGTCACATTGATTGTTATGATTCCTTTTAAAAGTCTCTCTAGTATTTTAATAAAAGATACGATAATTTTTTTTAGTTTAAGCCATTATTCATGATATAAAATATATCTACATACATCAATAATCAGATGAATAATTATTAATCTTTACTAATGTAGATTGTCGTGCAGTGATGTGACTGCTTCACCTTTAATTAGAAAATTCTGTTGGAAGTACCTTCCTCCAAATTAACCCTATATTGTATAATTCAAATTTGATCAAGGTTTTAATGTGGACTTCGAATGCCGAATAAGGGGCAAAACAATTATTTATAAACACTAATTGGTATCTATCAAAACTAATAACTACTTTTTGGTTATGATTATAGGTTAAAATTTAATATTATTAAACATATGAAGGAAATGTTGTCCAATAAACCAAAAGCATTGTTACGTACTAAAATACAGTGAATCAAACGAATTTACATAATTAAATTCAATAAATCTTAAAAGTATTGAAATATTACTACACTTCTGAAACATAAATGAAATTAATTAAAAGGTAAAAACCACAAATTCAAGTTAGGACACTAAGAAAAAATAATGCAGGCCATATAAAGATGACAAAAATAAATAAATAAAAATCTCATATATTGCCGGCAAATTTCTTAATTAATTGACAGCACAACATGTTCTTCCAAAAATCGAAACTTCCTTAATTTCCCTCTTAAAAATTATCATCATTTTTAATCATAAAAAATTGTAAAAATAATAAATTAATAAAATTCTTTTTTTAATTCATAATATCTTAGATTAATTCCCTTTAAAAAGCCCCATTATATCCATTGGAAGACTTAGTCATTTCATTTGAAAGAGTCTTTGTTTTTTCTAAAAAAAAATATTACAAAGTTTTAATGGGGAAATTATCACAGCAAAATCAGATTAGGAATAATTTAAGTACTAATAATGGAAATAATATTATTGGTTCAATTGTTAAGGTGAAAAGAACTAGAAAAACTGTGCCAAGAGATTCTCCACCTCAACGTAGCTCCATTTATCGAGGAGTCACAAGGTTTAATTTATTTTCTAAAATTATATTCTTGCATATTGTCAATTGTTATATATTATGGTCATTGAGACTCGAATTTACGATCTTTTATTGATATTAATATCATTATGTTGAAATGTATCATGATTCTATTATTAATTTAAATATTTACGATCTTTTGTTGATATTAATATCATTATATTGAAATATGTCATGACTCTGATATTTAAATATGGGACTAAAGTAGACAACATATGTCCTGAGTTTAAATCGCGTAGTCATACATTTTTTTAATCTTCGTATTGTATATGTTATTGATTTTGTTCTTTAAATTGTTGATGTTTTTTTTTGTTAAAGTATGTGGTTATTTGAGACTCAATTGGGTTCAAGACCTTCTTTGTGCACTAATATCATGTTGAGATATGTCATGAATCATGTACATCCGATATCAAAGCATTTTTACGTCCTAAATCTATATTATTTTGTATCTTTATGACGTATATGTTCTTGATCTTGAAATATGTCATGAATCATGTACATTCAATATCAAAACAGACAAACGTCCTGAATTTACATTATTTCTTCATGATGTATATGTTCTTGATCTTGTTCTTTTAAGTTATTGATGTTTTTGTTCAAGTATATATGTGGTAATTGAGACTCGACTTCATGGTCGTATGCACTTTATAAGTAATATCATGTTAAAATGTATCAGGAATCTTCGTGATTTTGTTCAAATTGTTGATGCTTTTGTTCAAGTATGTGGTTATTGATACTTGAATTCACACATTGAAATAAGGTATCAAAGCAGGCACACATGGACAAAGAGGTGTCCTGAGTTCAAATCTCACGATCCCATATTATTTATTAAGATGGATTTTCACGTGCTAAATCATGAAAAAATTACTATTGGTTGCACATACATGAAGAGTCGTATTAAAAATATTATTATATAATAATCTAATTTTTTTAGATGAGATTATCGCACACTTTTAACTGTTATTTATTCAGGCATCGATGGACGGGTAGGTATGAAGCTCATTTATGGGATAAGAATTGCTGGAATGAATCTCAGAACAAGAAAGGAAGACAAGGTTCATATTTTATTTTCTTCCCCACCATGTTATTTTTTCAATTTAATTAATTCTCTAAGCTTCTAAACTAATTGACTCTTTTTTCTTTCTTTTTTATGAAATGGTGAACTCTCATGGATATAATGCAGTTTATCTTGGTATGTATCAATCTCTACATTTTCTTGATTTTATATTATTTGATAAGTGAATAATAAATTTGATTAAAATGATTTTTTTAAGGTGCTTATGATGATGAAGGAACAGCTGCTCATGCTTATGATTTGGCTGCACTTAAATATTGGGGAAGTGAAACAATTCTTAATTTTCCGGTAATTATACTTTCTCTGTGCTTAATTACTTATTCCTGTCATTAAAAAAGAATAATTCTATTTTTTTTTAGTTTGTTTAAAAAAGAATGACTCATTTCCTTTTACCACAATAATTTAACTTTAACTTTCCACATGACATGTTTAAGACCACAAGATTAAAGGACATTTTAGTACTTTAGACATAACTTTAATTGAAAACCACAAGATTAAAAAGTCTTTATTCTTTTCTTAAGCTCCGTTTCAAGACAAACTAGGTCATCCTTTTTGAAATGGAAATAATTGACTTAGATCATTTTATCCCTATTAAGGAAATTTAAGAGAATGGATAAAATAGAGTTAACCGGGTTATTCTTAATGGGGTAGGATCATTGTGTCAAACAGGTCATCCTTTTTGAAATGGAAATAATTGACTTAGATCATTTTACCCCTATTAAGGAAATTTGGGAGAATGAGTAAAATAGGGTTAACCGGGTTATTCTTAGTGGGGTCGGGTCATTGGGTCAAAATAGGAAATAGCTTTTTTTAAAAAAATTCGGCTTAATTTTGGGGATTCCGTCTAATGACGGATAAATTTGGTGAAATTAGTAACGAGAAAGGTAAAATTAACTTCTTTTTAACGGCGAGGATAAAGTCACACAATAAATCAAAGTTGAGAGATATTTTTTACCCCTTCCCCTAAAAATATTTATCAAGTAAATCTTTAAAATTACATAATTCTCTAACAACACAAGATTTTAGATGAAATAACAGATAATATATTTTTCGATATGATCTTATTCTTTTAGGTATCAACTTATGAAAAGGAAATCATAGAAATGGAGAATCAGTCTAGAGAAGAATATATTGGATCATTGAGAAGGTAAGTTAACTTGAATAATGAATGTTATTTTTCATTTTCACTTAAAGGGGAAAAAAGATTTTTAATTATTAGTTTGATTAATCAATTGGTATAATATATAGGAAAAGTAGTGGATTCTCAAGAGGAGTTTCAAAATATCGTGGAGTTGCAAGGTACCAAATATAAATAATAATATTTTATAATATTATTCTTTTGACTTGTTTCAACTGAACATTTTATTTATTTATCGATCTCAAGACATCACCATAATGGAAGATGGGAAGCTCGAATAGGCAGAGTTTTTGGCAATAAGTATCTTTATCTTGGAACATATGGTAAGTACCTTTTTATAAACATGTAAATTAGTTACCTAATCATACTCATTATAAAGCTAGTGCAAAAAATATTATATTTTAATTTACTATAATAAATAACATGTCTTTAGTTTAAAGTAGCTAATCTCATAAGTCATATGTTATGAATAACCATATATAATTGGGCAATTTTCACATATAGCAAATAAAAAATTCATATTTGTATACTATAACAAAGTTTGCATAATTGCGCTTCATAGCAAACATAGAAACTGTATAATTCGCTATACATATACAGTTGAAGCAAATTGTATAAAACAAAGTGTATAAAACAAGAAAGAGAAAGACACTTGGACAGAAAACTGTATAAAAACGAAGTGTATAAAACGAATTGTAATATTATAAATGTATAGAACGATTATATACAATTTGAATTTGTATAAAATGAGAAAGAGAGAAAGACAAAAGAGACTTGACAAGGAATATACAATTGAATCAAATTGTATAAAACGAGAAAGAGAGAAATTAGATACAATTTGAAAATTGTATAAAACGGGAAGAGAGAAAGACAAAAGAAACTGGATAGAGGAGTATTTTTATTGTATAATTATAAGTGTATAGGAGAAGATATATGTACTTGCATGTGTATATACAATATTCTCACGCTTTATACAAACAGAAACACAATTTATACATTTCGCTTCTGTTTGTATAAGTGAGAAAAGCGAGGGTGGCGAACGAGATCTGGGAGAGTGGCGAGAGAGATCTGGAAGAGGTGAGAGAGGGGAACAAAAATATATGTATTTATATAATTTCTATGCTTATACAATTAGAAACAATTTTTATACATTTGTGTTTGTATAAAAGTGAGGAAGCGAGCGAGAGATTGAGGAGAGTGGTGAGCAAGATATTTGGGAGAGAGGCGCCTGACAATTTTTGAAACGTTTGCTATGGAGCACAATTAAATCAAACCCTAGCTACTCCATTTATTTTAGATTATTAGTTTGCTATTATATACAATTTTCCCTATATAAATATCTTTTTAGATAACTCGATAAATCATATATAATTCATAGTCATAATTAATATACTCAAATACTAAAATTTGCAATACTAGATAAAAAAATTGCCACATTCAAATAATTGTGAAAATCGTTGAAAATATATTTCGTGCGATTATTATATATTTACTAACTTGATTTTATGGATTAATTAAACACGTGAATATATATATATATATATATGTTTTTTTTATAATAATTATTTTTTTTTAATTTTTTTTTAGCTACACAAGAGGAGGCTGCAACTGCATATGACATGGCAGCTATTGAATATCGTGGTCTAAATGCTGTGACCAATTTTGACCTAAGTCGTTACATTAAATGGCTAAAACCTAATAAGAACAATCAATCAAACCCTAATGTTGAAACTAACATGATTCCAACTCCAAATCATAGTATTGGATCGACCACGATCGCGACCACGACAACGACAACGACTTCATCCTCCACAACTCTTGTTTATCCAGATCTACGACTTACTAAAAACACGTCTATTTCAGATGTCTCAATATCTCAATTTAGTCGACCATCTTCTGCTACGTCAGCTCTCGGACTATTGCTCCAATCTACGAAGTTCAAGGAAATGATGGAAATGACGTTAGCGGCCGAGTGCCCGCCCGCACCGATCGAATTACCCGACCCGGATCCACCACAAAGTAGTAACTTCCCTGAGGATATAATAACTTATTTTGATACTCAAGAATTTGGTAATTTTGGTCATGAACAAGGAGAGGATTTGGTCTTTAATGAGATCAATTCCTTAATGCAACCCCATTTGCAATTTGATTATGATGCTTAATTAGTCAAAGATAAATTGATTTAGTTTCAATTTTCTTTTATAAATTTTTTAAAATATATATATATATGGTTGAGGAAATAATGGGAAATTATTATCTAGGAAGTGTTTACTAGCTCTAGAGACACTTCCTATATAAGTATTTTCCAAATGTGATTTAGGTAAAACAAAAATATGAGGAAAATATGTATTGATTATTGGAGAATATTATTTGTAGATAGATGAAATAATTTTCTTAATTCTCATCAACATTAATATTTAAGTTGTTTATTATGATCATTTGTAATAATAATTTTCTTTTCTCATATTTCGTTTTATATAAGTTTGATTATCATTAGTCATTTTTTCTTTAATTAAATTAAAGTTTTGTGGTTTTGGAGGATTTTGGAATTGACCTTGTGTTGAAATGGAAATTCAAATGTTGTGAAAATGTAATTAATGGTTAGAATAACATGTTATTAATCCTTTTTACTAATTTTCTTAAAATTTCATATTAAATCAAAATTTGGTAAATGAGTGAAACGAATGGAGTACTATCGATAGAAAAAAGTAATCCTTCATTCATTGGAAAGAAAGAAATAACTTTGCATCTCAAAAATAATTTTCAAATATATTAACAACTCTACAAATATAAAAACTAAAAGAATAAACTTTAAATGAAAAATAAAAATTTTATGATTTTCAATTTATTTTCGATTTTAGGCCGCTGATATGCCTGATTTATACACTAATAGCCAAAACATGAATACCTTGATTATTCCCTTTTAAATAGAAACAATTTCATATTCTATAAGAACTTATCCGTATAAAATTCTTTATTATTATTTTTTTTCTAAAAAAATCCGTATCAATCAAAAATAATTACATATATATATTAATAATTCCGCAATTTTATAAACTAAAATGTTGCTTAATGGCAAACAGGTTGGATCGGTACTAACTTGTACCCTATTAGCTAACTTGTTACGATAAAACTATCATAAAATAGCACAAAAAGTTCAATAAAAAATAACTACACCAAAACTGTAAAAAAAAAAAGAGTTGAAAATTGCCTAAATTAATCTTTTCCTTTCTAATCCAAATTACAAAATCAAAGTGGGATTATCAAAATTAATCTTTTTCATATTAAATTTTAATTCCCTAATCCAAATCATACATTACATAGGATAACCAAAACATTCTTATAAATTCACTCACTTCTTCTCTAATTCTTTATTTTAATTTACAAACCCTAAAATTTTAGCATTGAAAATTTATACTATAGTCTTTCTCTACTTATTTATTTTTTTGGAATTGTTATGGATCTATCGAATTATGAATATGATCGTCAATGGAAGAATATGTTACCGATGGGCTTCCATTTTATGCCAACGGAAAAAGAATTGGATATGTATTTGAAACTTAAAGCTTCTAATGGTTATATTCCACCTGGAATTTTTACTGATCTTGATATTTACGAATATGAACCTCATCATCTATCTGGTACACATTCTTATCCTTAGCTAGTAATTTTTTTTAGTTTAAAAAAATTTCCTCTTGTTTTATGGATTTCTTTTAAAAAAGTACTAGATGAATTTTTTGGGTATTTCTGTTAAAGAATGACAAAAATCCCAAATCATTGATTAATGAGATAGGTGGACACTTTATAAGGCTAGAGCAATCCCCCTCCCTTTGAGCTAGCTTTTGGGGTGTGAGTTAGGCCTAAGACCTAATTCCACATGGTATCAGAGCAGGCCCGTCTCACCCGATGTTGTGACCCCCAAAATCAATATTGTCGACGCACCAAATGCTAAACACTGGACGTGAGGTGGGGTGTTAAAGAATGACAAAAATCCCAAATTAGTGGTTAATGAGATGGGTGGACACCTTATAAGGCCTGATCAATCCTCCTCCCTTTGAGCTAGCTTTTGGGGTGTGAGTTAGGCCTAAGACCTAATTTCACAATTTCTCATTAGTTTCTTACCATAATTGTTTCTTACTTTCTGCTAGTTAATTTCTTAAGATAGATATACATATATACACATGAATTTTTTTGAAGTTAATAGGTGCACATGCACCCTCATCAACCACGTGGATCTACTTCTGACTTGTGTGAATCTCTTTGTATTTCAAATTTAATCGCGATTTCATTGATTAAGAATATTGTATTAATTTGAGTTTATTTTGTTTGCCAGGGTTTGCTGAAAAACATTGTGATGGACGTATGTATTTTTTTACTTATGTAAAAATGAAATTTGGTAACGGAAATAAAATGGCAAGAAATTTACATTCAGGAAAAGGTTATTGGAAATCTACACAAGCACGTAAAAATATAGAAGAAAATGATAATACAATTGGAACAAAAACTCCACTTACGTACTATAAACAAAGTCCAAATAATTCAAAAGCCAAAAAAACTTCTTGGCTTATGTCAGAGATCAGATTACCTATCAATTCTCCATTACTAAACAATAAGGTATGCAAACTTTTATTTAATTTTTTTTTTCAAGTATATTCTTTGATTACATTTGACTAACTTTTTTTTTTTTTTGATTTTTGTAGTCGGATTATGAGTTAACACTTTGTGTGATATACTATAAAAGGGGAAAGAAGAAGAATGACGATGACAACAATGACGATGATAATGACAATGACAACGATGATGAGAATGAGAATGAGGATGATAATGAGAATGACGATGATCAATTTTTTAATAATTTATCGTCGTCAAACGAATATTTGTTGCAACAATATCAACCACTTGTGGATGTTACTGACATTGCTTCCACTTCAACCATGCAACCAATTAGTTTTACTCATCAACTACCTTTTGATCATAATTATTCAAATATACAAAATCATAATTTGTATGGATATGATCCAAATATATATCCATATCTGAATTATGATAACTCTACTTATATAGATTCAAATAGTATTATTGTTGATTCTATTGATCAAAATACATTGGAAATATGTGTGGCTCCAGTTTCTCAAGATGATCAAAAACCATCGATTGATAATCAAGATTATGATGATCATCAACAGCTCAAGATGAAGAGGATTAAAAGATAGAAATTTTAGACATAGGTTATGATACAATTTTAAATATATTTATATAATGTATTGATTTATTTGAAAGAATATTGTATATTATTTTTGTTTATGCACATGTACATTTAAATTTTAATATGAAATAAGCCTATATGGTATAATTAAGTACTATCTTTATCCACGTACTCTCAAGTAACTAACTTTTGTTTTCATGTATATTTGCATGTAGACGATAAAGGGGGTGAGGTCAAAAAAATGTTTTTTTTTTTTACGTATCTTTAAATTTGGAAAACGATTGATTATCTTTTATCCTGAGCGGTTTAAGTATATTAGTGATTGAAAGTCAAAAATTAATACCTGAGCCCCTTAAAACATTCTAATTGAAGTCTATTTTCCTAGTTTTTTTTTTAAAGAGAGTTGTTAGTATATTTGAAATTATTTTTGCGATACAAAATTTTTTGTTTCTTTTTAATGAAAATATTTACTTTTGTTTTTCCCTAAACCGATTCTATCATTTGTGAGAATTTGACTTTGACACGAAATTTTAAAATATAAAGAATATTTTTGAATCTTATAATTTAAAGTTAAAGACTTCTATCCTACGTCAAAATATTTTTTAATCTGTATACACTATAATAAAAATAACTTTTAGGGGCATTAAATATTGACATTGATAAAGAGTGCTAAAGTCTTTACCGGTATTAGTTAAGTTTCATTAAAACCAATATCTCTAAAGGCTTTAGGGACATATACAAAGAGTAAAAATTACCGCTAAAATACACATTTAGTGGCAATTAAGAATTAATTGCTGCTAATGATATTTTGTTGAAGTGATATAGTACAATTGTTAATGCAACTAAGATATATTCTAAATTAATTGATACTCCCTCCGTCTGATATTGTTTGTCATGATTTCTATCTTTAGATTCAAACTATAAAAATTTTAACTAACATTTTAAGATGTATTTTTTATCATATTAATACGTAAAAAAATTGCAATTTATAGTACTTTTCATATAGTTTTACAATATCTAATTTTTTTGTTTAAAGTATCGAATTAATGTGATCTAACTTAATTTTGAAAATTAGTCAAACTGACTTTCGAAAAGTGTAACATGACAAATAATTCGGAACGGAGGAAGTATGAAGTAGCACACAAAGACAAAACTTGGAAACAAGAATATTGGAATCTTAGAAAAATTGAGTGCAAGTGCTTTCAGATTTCTTTCTTTGCTTTGCATTAAAGTTTCTTAAGACTTAAGTTAACCCACAAATTCCTCCATATTTTTCATTATAACATCTCATTTAATCCATATTATTTTTGCCATTCAATTGCATAAATTAAGTTAACAAATAAGTAAAAGACATACTTAATTAATTAATTATTATGGCTGATGATGAACAGAGGAAGCCAACTACCAGAAGAACACTTCTTAGCCAAATAGATGAGGTATGTATTTTACTTTTTTATACTCTAATCTTGTGTTTAAAATTTAATTCTTGTTGTATGTTCGTGACAGAGCCAAGATTTTTACTTAGGAGAATTAAAATATAATTTAGGGAAAAGACTGAAATATGTAATCGAGCTTTGATAAAATACTCATCGATGTCATCTATTAAAAGTTTGGATCATCATTCATCTATGTCGTCGTTATTTGTTAACTGAAATGATATAGATGAGCCGAATTTTTAATCGATGACTTAGACGATAAACTTTTTCTCAAAGTTCGATGACATATTTGAGTCTTTCTCTTTAAAAAAAATAATGATTTCATTAATGACGTCGCCACCAAGTGTAAAAGATGGTTTTGGAAAAATAGAAATTGTTTTCCGTTAACAAATAATTGCATGGGTAAGCATTTTTTCAAACGAAAATGACGTAAATGAGCCAAATTTTTAATGGATAACATAAATAGACATTTTCTCAAAGTTTGATGACATATTTAAACTTATTCCTGTAATGTATACTTTGCAAGAAAATTTGACATATTTATATACATAAATACGTAAAAAGATTATTATTTTTTGCGACTGACTAAAAATGAATTAACAATTTGCATGGAAATAAATGTGTGTGATATTTCAGGAAAGGGTATGTATTATGTTGTCTATGGATGAAAGTGAAAGTGAAGATGAGGAAATTACTGCCTCTGATGAAGAATTTTTAGACAGTGAAATTCAAGGTAATTAATTAATTTAATTATTATTCTATAATGGTCTCGAGTTCAAGTTTTTGAGATATGAAATAGACTTTTATTCATAGATTTCGAGTTAGAATTCTACGACGATGACTATGATGACCATAACATGGAGGAAGATGATGTTGATCCAGATGAATTATCTTATGAGGTATATAATATGATAATTTGTAACGTTTTAATATGATAATTTGTAATGTTTAGTTCAAAAAATAATACTTTTAAGTTATATAAATGTTTTTTACAGGAATTAATTGCTTTAGGTGAATTTGTTGGAGTAGAGAACAGAGGATTAACTGAAGAAGAAATCAACAAATCCTTACATTCTTCAACATTTCAATCCAATAATTCCAAGACACTTGTCGACAAGTAAGTAGTCGAAAATTAGATATTAATTAACCAAAAAAAAAATTTCAATCGTTCAATCATTCTTATAATAATTTTAGTTATTTTTTTTCACGTGGTCAACATGACATATAAGACGTGATAATCATCTCTTGGCCATTAGATTTTCTTTTTTGATTTTCTATAGAGTTTGATACCAGTATTATTATCGATTGACTAATATATTTGCATCGTATAAGATCTATTTAAGGGAAACGACTGAAATTAGTAAAAGTGATTATTTTTTTATGAATATATAGGTGTGTTGTGTGTCAATTGGAATATGAAGAAGGAGAGAAGTTAGTAGCACTTCCATGTGATCATCCCTACCATTTAGATTGTATTAAAAAATGGCTTCAAATAAAGAAGGTAATTTAATTTTAAAATAATCTTAATTTATATTATTAGCCTTTTTTTTTAATGTTTAATATTTATATATATATTTTTCTTTTGTAGGTTTGCCCAATATGTAGTGATGAGGTCTCATCTACTAATGTTCCCAAGGAACTATAGCTCTATGTCACTTGTATTATAAACCAAATTATTGTATTGAAATTAATCAAAAGATTTATTGAATGTGTCAAGGGAAATTTGGAACATGGATTAAATGCACAATTTTTTCAAAAAAAAATGTTGTACTAACATAATTTCTATTTGAATTAAGGGGTATGACCTTCATATTCTCTGTTTATAAATGTATGTTGTATATGGACTTCTAACAATTTAGAAAATAATTTACTTTCGCTTCTAAGCTGATTAAAGATGGATTCAGAATTTGAAATTGATGTGTTTCTATAACGATTTGCCGTATATTGATAAATATTTAGTAAATTGTTTGGTTTCACGTGAACCTGTAATCAACCTTTCCAGATCCACCCCTAAAGCTGATTTGTGTAACTTGTCAAGTATCGCGCTCGGTAAAATTTGCAAAATAGAAAATAATAGTTGCAAGTTTCATACATCTTATGATCTCAACTAAGAGCTTGTTGTGATTGACTTGTTTAAGTGTTTTTTTTAAAAGCCAAAATAGCTTTTAAGCACTTTTAAAGTGTTTGAGTAACACAAAAAAGTGCTTATACACACTTAGTTTTAAGGCAAAATGATTAAAAAAAATCGAAGCAAAAAACCAAAAGTCCATCCAAACAGGACCCAAGTCTTCTCAAAGCTATAGAACAAAACAATGCTTCCTTGAATTTCAAAGAAGGTTAATCTGGACCATGTACAATAGGAAAACCTATAAAGAAGAACAGAAGAAACTTTCTACAAAAAGAAAATAGTATAGTACAAGTTAAAGGCAACGTTTGTTTTTTAATGATCGTGGTGTCCGAGTCAACTTGCATACACCGTGACTATTCCATGGGGTACTTGATATCTCCCAACAACATAGATATCAGATAACTCTATCCGCCAAATTTTAAACAGATAGACAAATATCACCTAGTCATGTTTTGACATAGAACAAAACAATGCTTCCTTGAATTTCAAGGAAGATTTGGGGCATATACAAATGGATATATGGACTATCAAAACCTAAAAGAAAAAACTCTCCACAAAAATAAAATAAAATATTACTATAGTACAAGTAAAAGGCAAAAAAAGCCTTTTTCTTCTCCTTTCACATCAACCACCTCCAACGAGCGTGTGTCTGATCCTTCAAAAGCACTGCATTTTCGGAGAATCTGGCACGGCAACATAGCCTCCAATCCTATATGACTATATCCACTAACACTTTTCATTAGGCTATGTCTATTTACATGCTGTGGTTTATGCTTAAAACCCATTTTGCCTGTCCATTACTTGCATGAAAATTGCAAAAGGACTAAAAGGTGTCTTTAAGTTTCTTCAGAAAAAATATGTGGACATGATTCCCATTTACCAGTATCTCTAGCTTCCCAATATCCTCCTCTATACTGATATGTATCACTACCTTTTGGTTTTCTAAACCACCTTGGTTTCCACCCTTTTTCCTGCATCTGTGATGCCTGCAATGACAACAACTCGTTACACGAAAAACTTCACTCATCCGCGAAGAGAGCAAAAAATGAACTATACTTTTCAAGAATGTGTATACATCTAATGAGATTATTCATGAAGTTACCTGACGTTGCCTCTGCTCTAGCCGTAACTTCTCTGAGTTAGCAACTTCATATTCTCCGTTTTCAAGAAATCTTTGATCAGGTCTAAGCCTTGAATCTGTTGGAGGCAACTTTTCCTGTTTGCATAAACCGCGAAAGAAGAGTGTAAACAGATTTTGCATAAACCAGAAGAATCGGTTACATAGAGGACTATCAATTATAGGTACCTCAAGATCAGGAGAGAGCTCATTCAGTGTGATGGCGAAACGTGTAAAGTTATACTTTGTCTGAATATTTGCTTGTTTGCTTTGCTTCCAAAGCAAATACGCCATATCTTGTCCTAAATCCATCGATACATTAGAGTAATTCAAACTTTCATCCCATTTCCCAAACACAGTTGCTGCTGTTTTTCCACTATTATCTTGTACAACTCCATGTACCTATAGTAAGTAGGTATAAATTAAACACCGATAATGTGGAATACAAACACCGATATAATGTGGAGGTACACGTACCTGGTGTGGATTTCTATTCATAATCGATTGCTTCTTAAATTTAAGCTTGCAAGAGTAGCCACCACTTCCTTGGATATGCATCGTACCAAAGTGATCACAATAGACTTTCCCTATAACGAGGTTGTAGATGGACGTTGTTACCTGATATAGTATAAGTTAAAACATTTCAGCAAGCATGATATATAGATACAAGTAGTCGTTTGCATTACTTGTCGATCCATTACATTACACTTACTTTGCTCCATTGGAATACTTCTCCATCATCAAACTCTAAGTTAAGGACACCAACTGGATCAAGTTGAATCGATGGACCCCAAAATTTGCTTTTTAAATTGGTATCCCCCCACATCTTCCAACCGCGGCCTTCACAGTAGCATGCAAGAATCAAGGGATGATGACTTACCTATGTCAATAGGTTTAAAAGATAAGCATTTAACTGTTGTTTCGTTGAGAAAAAGGAAGTATGAGATCGATTGAACTAGTACCTTCTCCGAGATGAAACGTAGTCCCTTGTCTGGGTAATTGGCTTCATATGTCTCACCTAATAACGGATTAAATGGCTTGAACTTTCTACCTTCTGTGCAAGCGTATCCCGATACAGCAAATGCTGCAACATTAAGCATCCTCATAAGGCTATTTCCCTACAAAAAAAAATAGTGTTTGAAGCAATCACATCTCAAATAGCTAAAGTGGAAAACATTGAGTCCAAAGGACTAAGTTCTACTGGAAAAGGAAAATGCAGAACGTTCACACAACTCGTTGGAAATGCTAACCGTTCTCCCCCATTCATATGCTTGATCAAGAAGGTAAGAGTACTCAAAATCTTCGAAACACTTCTGCAAAGAAGAGAGGGGTTCATTGAAGTAGACAGGAAGACAAACTCTAGTTAGATCTTTCCCGATGTTATCTTTGATCATCGACCAAAGGCTTATTCCCTTTTCCTCATTAACGGGGTCAGGCAATTTCTCTCTTCGCTCTATGTAAGGGTAGTCACATTCGACAAATCTCATAAAAGAACTAAGGCCATCTTCAGATGGCTGAACCTCCCCATTATCTGAATCAAAAGATGAGCTTTCGTCATAACAATTGGCGGTTTTTAAGGAACACGTAGAAAGACAATCTAGAGCATCAAAAAACAAGTTATCAGTGTGAACATCATCATCAGTCTCCTCCTGCCTATAATGCTCTTCGTTCGATCTGCTTGTGTTTCCTCCTGCAAAATTTAGCAAGTTATGGGTGCAATGAAACAATATTTCACCTATCATGACTTAATCGTCTAAACCATATTCTTATACTACCAATTTAAATCACTTCTTATGGACTCGTTGAGAATGATTCTGATCTAGTTCATGACCTACTAGAAGTAAAGAACACTCTAGTGGGATCTTCACGGACAGAAAAAGATTGCAATCAGTTTGATAACGATCAAGTAACATTGCTTCTTCTCATGACTAGCTCACATATTCAAGTTTTCAAACATTTGCACTTACAAAAACAGAGAAAAAAAAGAAGAACAGTATAACGATAGCTCTAGTTTTATGAAAACTTCATGACATTAACCTTTCATACCGCTCTCTCGAGTTCCAACCTTGCAATTATTGTTCATTCTAGGGTTATGAACAAAATCACTTGTTATAAATGCCTTCTTTGCTGCAAACAATCCTTCCAACCATATTAACCTATCGTCCTTCGACTCTGCCTTCAATTGCAGCTTCTTCTTCCCAGTAATTATCAAAAACCTTCGATCGTCTGAACAACTTCCCATTACTGTTGAATCCTATATAGATAGTAGTGTTAACGATAATATCCAATCCAAAATCAAAATCAAAATCAATCTTACAAAGCATTTTCTCATACAACTTATCTACACATACAACACTAAAAATTACATATCAAGGACAGTTGATGCACAAAATATCTCGCATTCATGCAGGGGGTCTAGGGAAGGGACGCATCCCAAGATGTGTAATGTAGACAACATATTCTAATATTCTTCATATACGTCAAACGTCTTTATTTCTTTCTTAAACTCTGTGCTTAGTCAAACACCCTAAAAAATAAATTAAGGATTCATATCCAAATTAGATTTTTTGACCCTTGTATATCCATAATATCATTATAAATTAGATACCTTGAGGTGGATTTCACGTAATGGTTTACGAGAGAGGAATTGGGAAGACGGAGTTGTTTTACATGTGTTGATGAAACGAAATGATTTCTTCCCTATGACAGTGAAGCCATTCTGTGTTTCGAAATTAAAAAATTTTCCGTTGATTTTATAGTAGAAAAGTACACCGTCATAAAGAACAAACCAACGAGGCCTCCATCCTCTACCAAAATTTGCCCATTTGTATAAAATTCCACAAATTCCATTGTCCAAATTATTACTATTGTTGTTATGTAGTTTGGATGAACGTTTTCCGAGAGGATGATGACGTACCACCACCGTGTTCTTGTCAGCCACGGCGGTGATACAACACAAAAAATGCATTAGCTTTCGCATTAATCAAAAGTTCAAAGGAAAAATTCAAGAGATGAAGAAAAATGATCAATTTATTCAAACTTGTTCTTTTGCCGGGAAAATAGGAGGTTTTTAAATAATGAACGATGAGGAGTAATTAATTATTAATGGTACCAATAAGTTTAGTGTTTATAATTGTGATGTTTGGATCAATTTAATCGATTAAAAGATACATATCATTACTTTATATCTATATATAACGGAGAACTCTATTCATTCAATTCAATTTGTTGTAGTGTGTTACTCTTTTATTTTACAGAGTTATAATACATATGTAACCTGGCGGCATCAACTGATATTTATATTTTTCAATTTTAGGTTGAATAAATAAAAAAATAAACTTATATGATGTTGAATAAGTAGGTTCACATGTACTGCATAATGTCCAGCAAATCAACGCGAATGTATCTCTTGCAAATTGTTGCACATAGGACGCTATGTATACATTCAATTTTGTACGAAATTAAATATCTATTTATAGACACTCAAATTGAAAGACATAGAGGTTAGCTGAGATCAAATTAAGTATCTATTTATGCACATTCATGTTTACTACGAAGATTAGGGGGCAATTATCCCTATATAAGAAGAATAAAGGACCATAAAAGCTGAAAATACAAAATAAAGTACCAAATAGTACTTTTCAAAAACTTCATAGGTGGAAAAAGTTAAAAAAAAAAAAAGAAGAGAATCTCGTTGCCCTAGTTTGTCATTATAAACCCCAGCCACCCCCACAATTTTCTGAAATTTCGAAAAGTTAACCTTTTTGATCTTCTCTCTCACTTGATCTTCTCTAAGGTATCTTCAAAAACTCGTAATTTTTGAAATTTTATTGCTATTGAATCTGAATTTTTGTGATTCAAGCTTGAGCGAGCTTGAATTTTTTGAACTTTTCTTATTTGATTTTGTTGATTGAAGTTACTGATCAGTTTATATTGTTGAAAATTTGGATCTGTGCAATTTCATTGTATGTCCAGTTGATTTGATGTATTTCTATTGGATCTAGATATGAAATTGGATTGTTTTTCACTGTTTGTTAAAGGAATTGCTAAAATTGAATGAGGAAGATATAGATTCGTTCGGGAGATTCATCAATAGTTGCGTGGAATTTATATTTAGATGTTTGATTAATAAAATTGAGTTTTTTTTGTATGATGAATATTGTGAAAAGGTGATTTTTGGTGCTTATAGTCCTTGCATGGTGTCGATTTTAAGATTTCTAAGTATTGGAGTTTTAACAGTATAATTTATTCTATGTTCAGTTAATTAAGTGTATTTTTATTGGATCTAGATAAGAAATTGGATAATTTTCACTATTTGTTATGAGAATTGGTGAAATTGAGAGAGAAAGATATAGATTCGTTTGGCAAATCAATCTATAATTGCGTGGAATCTATATTCAGAAGTTTGATTAACAAAAAGTAGTTCTTTTATGTGTGATCAGTATTATAAGTATGTGATTTTGGTGCTTCTGGTCCTCATATATTGTCCTTGTAAAACTTCTCAGTATTTTAGTATAACTGTATAAGATGATTTATAGCCTACACACAAATATATATATCGACTTGTTTTAGACAACAAGCTTCATAAGTGTGTCTTTCTTTGTTAAACTCCGTGCCAAGTCAAACAATAGGGACAGTGTGAGTAAAAAGAAAAGCTATTCTTATATATTGGTTTTACTAGAACTTAATTTGAGCTTCCTCTGAATATGTTATTCTCTGTCCCAGGGATCGTTGTTTACAGTTATGTATTTATCCTAATTTTTGAAGTGAAAATGTGTTATTTTTAATAAATAAAATCTGCATGCAAGCACGGCGGTTCCTTAAGTTGATTTGATACAAAGGAGAAATATGTTGAGCTTTAGACGTTACAAGTGTTTGTTTTGTTTTTAATACTTGATATCTTTTAGTTTCTTGAAGAAAGAAATTGTTCTACCTTAGTTTATTATGTATTCTTCTTGTTCAGGAGTTTGCTTGTGTTTACCATCAATCTGATGATTTTCCGTTTGAACTGTAGTTCCGTAACAATGTCGGATGGTCAGGAGAGCGATAAGAACATTGAGATATGGAAGATTAAGAAACTTATCAAGGCGCTTGAAGCTGCTAGAGGCAATGGCACCAGTATGATTTCACTTATCATGCCTCCACGTGATCAGGTATCTCGTGTTACCAAGATGCTTGGAGATGAGTTTGGAACTGCATCAAATATTAAGAGCAGAGTAAATCGACAATCTGTTCTTGGTGCAATCACATCTGCTCAGCAGAGGCTTAAACTCTACAACAAGGTTCCACCAAATGGTCTTGTTCTTTACACTGGAACAATTGTGACCGATGATGGGAAAGAGAAGAAAGTTACTATTGATTTTGAGCCATTCAAGCCCATTAATGCATCACTCTATCTTTGTGATAACAAATTCCACACCGAAGCCCTGAATGAACTTTTGGAATCTGATGACAAATTTGGATTTATAGTGATGGATGGGAATGGAACACTTTTTGGGACATTGAGTGGTAACACGCGTGAGGTCCTTCATAAGTTTAGTGTTGATTTGCCCAAGAAACACGGAAGAGGAGGACAATCAGCCTTGCGTTTTGCTCGTCTCCGAATGGAGAAACGACACAACTACGTGAGGAAGACAGCTGAGCTTGCAACTCAATTTTATATAAATCCTGCCACCAGTCAGCCCAATGTCTCCGGCCTGATACTCGCTGGTTCTGCTGACTTCAAAACAGAGCTCAGTCAATCTGATATGTTTGATCCTCGTCTTCAGGCTAAGATTCTAAATGTGGTTGATGTTTCTTATGGAGGAGAAAATGGTTTCAACCAAGCAATTGAGCTGTCTGCTGAGATCTTAGCGAATGTGAAGTTTATACAAGAGAAGAAATTGATAGGCAAGTACTTTGAGGAGATTAGTCAGGACACTGGGAAATACGTCTTTGGAGTGGATGATACATTAAAAGTTCTGGAAATGGGTGCTATTGAGACACTTATTGTGTGGGAAAATCTGGATATTACTAGGTATGTGCTGAAAAATAGCGGTTCTGGAGAAACTGTTGTCAAACACTTGAACAAGGAGCAGGAGGCTGATCAGAGTAACTTCCGTGATCCTGCTACAAATGCAGAATTAGAGGTTCAGGAAAAATTGTCACTGCTCGAGTGGTTTGCTAACGAGTACAGGAAATTTGGTTGTAGTCTGGAATTTGTCACCAACAAGTCACAAGAAGGATCTCAGTTTTGTCGAGGTTTTGGTGGTATTGGGGGACTCCTCCGTTATCAGCTTGATGTTCGAGCTTTTGATGAGCTTTCTGATGATGGTGAAGTTTACGAAGACTCAGACTAGCAATTACCAACTTCTCAAATACCAGTGCAGAAGTTGAGCGGGAAAGCCTGTACTGGTGTGCAAGGGCTGTCGCCTTGTTTGTCCGCTCATGTTCTAAGTGAAATATTTCTAAGAGCTCTTAAGGTAAGTCTGGAAGAATCGATTTTCATTATATTAATCGCGTTTATTACTCCTATGTTAATGGTCTGTAAAGGTTGTTTCTAATATGTATTAACCAGATGGATGATCTGCACGAACCTAAATTGGCATCAATTTCACCATTCGCGTGTTGAATCGCGATGAGTTCCAGAGTGATTCGGGCTGTTGAAAGAATGGAGAACCAGATCAAAAGCAGTGTGGCAGAGCTATATTTTCCATTGAAGATGGAGATCATCAAAAACTTTGGAGGAATTACCATTTTCTCTATGCTAAATTAAAATTTAATTTTATATCGTATTTTATTTATGTAAGGTAGAATTAAAAGTCCAACCCTTTAATTTCTTAGTTAATTATGTCATTGCAAATTCCTCAAGTTTTTATTAATTAATGCAATTATTAATCATCTAAAATATATCTTTTCTTTCTTACTCAAAAAGTTGGAATGTACTCTATATATATTATAGATCAAATTTATTTAGATAGTGAAAAGACTATTTGGTCATACATAAAAATGTAAGAGATATTTCATAAATTCTATGAATTATATATTGTTTTTTCCATTATTTTTAGCTAGCTCTTCGAAGACTATTTATTGATTTACTTATATTTTTGTCATTTTGTCTTTATTTAATTCGAAATATATTAGTTTAATATGTCCTTAGATATTTAACCTGTCAAACTATTTTATATTTAGTTGACAGGTTAAACTATTTTATATTTAGGTAAAAGTTTATTATGTAAAAATGTTATAAATAATAAGTAAACTAAATTGAAAAAGAAAAGAAATACTCAATTGCTTCTTGAAGACAAGAAATTATAATAGATACATGTATCTTACAAAATTATTGTTCAAGAATTTATTTTTTTATACTATTCCGTGTCCATGTTTAATTGTCATGATTTATATTTTTAGAGTCAAGCTATAAGAATTTTGACCAACATTGTAAGATATATTTTTCATCATATTGATACGAAAAAAATTATAATTATAGTACTTTTCTTATAGTTTTTTAATATCTAGATTTCTTGTTGAAAATATCAAATTAATATAATCTAATTTAACTTTAAAAATTAGTCAAATTGACTTCTGAAAAGCGCAACATGGCAAATAAAAATGAATGAGGAGAATATATATTTATTTTAATATTATTTGACCTTTCAAAATTTTATGTGACCTACTAAATTTGAGGCTGAATAGAGTTTATTAATTGTATTTGAAGGTTCAATAATCCTAAATTTATATTTCGTGATCTTGAAACTTCAAAAGAAGTGATGTTAGTTGTGTGGAAATAATGTGTATAGTTCACAAGGTCGTTAAGAATGGAAATAATGTGTAATTGAGATAATCCTCAATTCCCAGGAAACTCGAGAAAAAAAAAAGATGACATTAATCATGTAGAAATAATGAATATTGTTCACTAGATCGTTATGAACGAGGTTAAAAAATTTGAGATCATAAGGAGTTGATTAGACATATTTTTAAAAAAATAATTAATCAATACACTCGAAAAGTTTAGATAATTCTGAATTCTTATTTTGTAAATCTACAATTCCAAGAAAAATGACACTAATCCTACCGAGACAATAATATCGCTTATTTGATCATCATGAATCTACTTTAAAAAATTAGGAGTTGATAAGCCATATTTATACATATGTGCATTAATACACACAACAAAAACATAGATGATCATGAATTCTTGTTTGATTTTTGGTCAATCATTTTGGTATTTGTTTTTTGAAAAAAAAATCATATTTGGTTAGTGTAATTGTTTTGAAAAATATTATTAAATAGATTTCATCTAGAACTTTCATACGTACATAAAGTAAGGGAAAAAATCCCACAACAAAAAAATCTCATGACTTTTGATCGAAAAAAAAATCTCAAAACTTTCCTTAAATCTGACCATCCGAAATGGATCCAAATCTGAGATCCAATTTCCGATTCAGAGATACAAATTTTAACCTTCCAACCTCGATTCAAGACCACTTGATTTTTATGAAAATATTTTCTAAAAAAACATGAAAAATGTTTATCCGTCGTTCCAAATATAATAAAACTTGTCATCATTATTCCATTGGAATTACCTTTTTTCTCCATATCAAATACAAATAAGATCAAATATTTTACTCTGCCTTTACTTAATTCGTTTTCGATCAGCTCATATTCGACTCGGCCATCTCATTCCATTATAACACATTTATACCATTATAGAATTGTCAAAATCACTATACCGAATCTTTAGCAAACCCAAAAATATTTATGTCTATTTTTTTGGCCTGTTGACTTATGATCCTATAATAATAATTATAATAACAATAATAATATCATGATATTCTTTTTCCCTCATCTTTGTTAACTTAATTACCCACTCAATCACCGGAGTATATTCCGGTCACCGGACGGCAATCGGTAATCATCTCCTCTATACTTGTATTATTTGTGTTCATACATATATTGTATAATCACATTTATATCTATTTTTTGGTAAATGCGTTATATTCATGATCATTCATAATGATTTCCCAATTAATGAATCATATATAAATATTTTATTTTTTTTGTCATTTTCTCCTTTTTAGTAATTTTTATAGATCAGAGACGGATGCAAGATTTAATTTAATAAGTTCTAAACACTGATCATTCTACTTTTGAAATTAAATGATGCATGGATTCAAAATTTTATACTTAGTAGTAAAATTTTAATTAGTGATTTTGTAATGTATATATGTATTTTTCTTGTTAACAAAATACTGAGTTCAGCTGAACGTATTCAATATAGGCCCCCATTGGCCTTGAATAGTTTGTTTTATCAATCTTTTGATCAATTTGAGATCACTTAATTGTTGTAAATAATCACATTTTTTTACATGAAAGTGAAAAATCTTGTTTTGAGGTTATGAAAATGGTTAATCAAATCCCATTAATATAATCATACTTAACAATATATAGTTTCCTATCAGCAGTGACGGATTCAGTATTTTCATTAAGAGAGTTTAAACTCGAACCTTAGTGATTCTTTTAACCTCTAAACCACTAAATATTGCATTCATGCGATTCAAAATCTATATATATACAGTATAATTTTTTGTCGAGGGAGCTCAGGTGAAGACTCTCTGTATCTGCCCCTGCCTATTAGCATGCTAGATTTTGTTAACTACTCGTAGAATATTGTTAGTGATTTGACGTTCTATAATAAAACGAATCCAGGATGTGTTATGTGAAATTTGTTGCAGGAAATATAGTATGTCGTAGGAGGTTCTGATTACTTCATATATATATATATATATGGCGAGAAAAGCGTTTGGTGCTTTAAAGGATTCCACAATGGTTGGGATGGCGAAGGTTAACAGTGAGTACAAGGTGAAGTATTTGTTCGAATTGCACTCTTAATATTGAGTTACTGGAAGTCCGAAATCATTAGTTAAGAATACATATTATGTTCTTTTTTTCAGAAACTTGATGTTGCTATACTCAAAGCCACTAATCATATCGAGGTAATGCCAAAGGAGAAGCACGTACAAAGTAAGTTCAGTTTTCTCAATCGTTTTAGTGGTCTCACCAGCATGTGGCTGAGTCAAGCCCTGATGATGTTAGTGTTGTTTATGGAAAATTTGGACTATGTTATTTTGTTTTCCGACTTATATGATGTGCACAAACATGTTTTTTTCCAGTGTTATATAAGTTCACTTTCCTTTTGCAGCTTTTTTCAATGCGATATCATGCAACAGACCTAGAGCAGATGTTGGCTATTGCTTACATACTCTTGCCAAGAGGCTCGCCAAAACACATACTTGGCAAGTATGATCCAATGACTTCTTATACTTCAATTAACGCGTTTTAGTTCTTTTTTAGTTTTTTCTCTGTATGACCGTCTTTAAGTTATAAAATCAGATAGGACTACTTATATATCGTCCTCTTTGTGGTTGAAAGGTTCATTTTCTTTTCTTCAGGTTGCGCTAAAAGCTTTAGTTGTTATTCATCGTGCTATGAGGGAAGTTGATATATCATTTCTTCAAGAGCTTATTAACTATAGTGCTCATCGAGGCCACTTGTTAAACCTAACACATTTCAAGGATGATTCGAGTGCAAATGGTACATATATCACCTCTATTGGCTTATCATATGCAAAAAGTTACAACTAGCTAAAATGTGTTAAACTAACCATGTGTATGTATACGTCTAATTTTTGATCGATTGTGAAGCATGGGACTATTCTACATGGATTCGTTCATATGCTTTATATCTCGAAGAATACCTTGAATGCTACTGCTTGATGAAATTTGATTTTCAGAGAGAACGAAAGGTATTCTATTTCACCTTGTTGACGCCATATATTAAGTAAACATGGTCTTTCTGTGCTAGAAATGTCATGTTATGAGCACAAATTATAGCGAAATGTACTTTTGATATGTCAATGATCAGTTTTTTTTTTCTTCGAACGAACAAATCTTTTGTTGTTGATACTGAACAGAGAATGAAGGAACTAAACACTCCAACCTTGATAGAGACAGTACCTTGTTTACAGAAACTGCTCTCTCGTCTGTTCGATTGCCAGGTGATGAATCGATCAATTACTGATTATCCGATTCATTTGTTTTGAACTTTTAGAGGAATAATGACTACTGTCATATTTTCAGCCAAAGGGAGCAGCTCAATATAACTTCTTGATTCAGCATGCCCTTTCGATTGTAAGTAATTATCGAATGTCCTTTCACTATATGTATATATATGACTAAGTTTATTCGATATAGTAGCTTTTTCACATTCAAATATCAACTTTTAATTAACACAGGTTGCAGCAGAAAGTGCAAGTTTATATGTAGCAATTGCTGATGGAATGCTTAACTTAGTTGACAAGGTACAATATAACAATCCCCGTGTTTGATTCTATTATCGAATTTATTTGTAATATAAAAAAGCAACACTGATCGACTCATAACCTTGTATAGTTTTTTGAGATGCAACGTCATGATGCAGTTAGAGCACTTGAAATTTATCGAAGGGCAGGAGATCAGGTATGTGCCTTTTCCTTTTTATATATCGACTGGTTGTGCATAGTTTGTTTTGATACTTGGAAAATGTGTGTGATATGCAGGCAGTAAAGCTATCCGATTTCTTTGAGATATGTAGGAACCTTGATTTTGGACGAGGGCAGAAGTACATTAAGATAGAAAAGGTAATCCATTTTGACATTGTTCTTTTATACATTCTGGTGCCGGTTTCTCATTTCAAGTTTCAAGTCACTTACAGATTTGTGTGTTTGTTTGATAACGTTATAGCCCCCGGAATCATTCATATTAGCGATGGAAGAGTACTTGACGGATGCACCAAAACCTCTTATGCTTACATGGAAGCCGGTATGTTGTTAGAAATGAGTGTGATCTTATATAGTTGAACCTACAGAACTCGTTCTTCTCTGTTTACTATTAATGCTATTTTTCCTTTTCGTTATGTCAACAGGACGACGATGACCAAAATACCAAGGTTATTGCTGTTCGGGGGTCAAAACTAGAGGCTGATGAAGAGCAAGAAACTGAAGTACAGACGAAAGAAGAGAGTAACGTGGAGACTCCAGCCCCGCCTCTCATTCCTGATCTTTTAGTAAGAACCTTCTTAAATCCTAAATAAGAAAAATGAAATGAGATTTCATAATGATTACGCGTAGCTACTAACGAATATCTATAGTCTTTTGATGAACCAAGTGAAGATCAATCAATTGCACCAGAAGATAACAACAACGCGTTAGCTTTAGTTATTAGTACACCAGGTATACTGTTCTTTATTTTCATCTTGTTTCAAACTAGACGAGTCTACGTTCTAACCTTTGTTCACAAAATGATGCATCGCGTTATGTGTAGATGAGTTATCGAATTCTCTGAGCAATTCAGATCAGAGTACTCAACCTACAGGCTGGGAGTTAGAACTCGTTACAGCATCAACGGGGGCATCCATAGATCATAATAATCTGGTTAGCCTTATTACCAAACTGTTTCTGTGCTCGTGGCAACGACTATAACGTTAAGAGTTTGAAAACTATGTGTGTCCTGTTTTCAGATACAGGGTGGAGTACTAGATAGATCAAAGTTGGATAATCTATATGAAACAGCATTGGCAAGACAGAACATTGTAAATGAGCCTTACAATAGGGAAGTTTCGTCTAATCCGTTCGAGGTAGCTGATAATACTACACAAGATGCATTTTATAGCTCTGGAACAAATGATGCACAAATGGCTGCTATGGCTCATTACCATGACTATGGTGTTTTCATGCAACAACAAGCTGCTAATATGTCTCAATCACACGAATCGTTCATCGGACAACACGAGACCTTGATGATGCAGCAACAAATGGCTATTATGTCTCTTCAACAACAGAATATGATTCAACAACATGAAGCAATACAAATTCAAGAAAATATAGTAGGTGATGTGCCTCAACTACTATTAGAAGGACCAGCAGCAGCATTGGTTAACAATAATGACAAAAATCCATTTGGGAATCCTTTTAGTGATCAAGATGTTACAAATTATAATAATCCTTCTCAGGATCAATCTCATGTCTCTCAAAATCAAAACTCACACTCTAGCTTAATTTAAACTCATTTTCCCAAAAAATAAATAAATTATGGAACTTATTAATGCATGCAATTTGTACCCGAGATGAATTCAGGATTTAAAGTTTACAGATTCATATAACGATCTCAAAAATTTCATAGTCAAGTATTTATAAATAGTTTATGGATTTCTTAAATTTTTTTATTTTTGCGATCCTGATTTTTGAGTCAGCTTTCGTGTACTTCGATTAATCCCGTAGAATATCTGTCATCTTCCACCAACACTAAGTATCAGGTAAACTACATAGTATGATTGTAGAAGTATTCAACTAAATGTTATAACTAAAAACTCTCCATTTTCAAAAAAAGAGTAAATTAGCTTGAGATATTTCTTAGCCGGCCAAAATTTTTCAAGAAAAAACGAAAGATAAAGTGATATTTTATCACGAGAAATTACATAAATGTAATAAAAAACTTTAAACGAAACAGAAAGTAAATAAATAAAGAAGGCATAATACATATATTAGATTTTAAATTTAGTTTTAAATTTTAACTTTGACCTCCAACTTTCATAGTGCACAAACAAGCACTTTAACTATCCAACCTTTTAATAAATAAATACGCGAGTCCTATCTGGCAAAACGCGTGAGGTGCACGAATTTTGCGCAAGTTAGGAGTATTTTTTGAGATCCAAGACGGTAAAAAAATGTTGAAATAACAAAATCCTTAATGAATCTCTTTTATGTATATTTTTATATTTCAAATTAAAATCTCATTCTATTTTTTCTAAATTCCAAAATAGACTTGTAAAATATTTTATTAGTTGGCAGTCATTGAGTGATTCACTGATACACATTGAATTGTTCGCATTTCACTCTCTTTGGTTTCAAAAATCGCGTGTTTATTTATTTAACGGAAAAGGATCAAAATTGCTTCTGAATTATGTGAAATAGACCACTTATATCCTTTTGTTATCCTAAGAGACCACATATACCCTCAAGAGTTAACACCTCATATTTTTATTGACTTGGCAAGCCACGTTGGACTAATCCTTCCATCTAAGCATGACAACTAGGATTCACTACAAAAGAACTAGACCTCTAGCGGCGACAACAGTCGCCACAAAAGCCCAAAAAATCATCACTAAAAGTTTTTAACAGTAAATTCTAATTTTGTTCTTTTTTCTTCATTGTTTTTGAAAAAAACAAAAATGATATCGATTAAGTAGGAGTTTGCATACACTATATGTTTTATGTTTATGTTATATAAATGTATGAAGTGTCAATGATGCATTATATAGTAGGATATGTGAATCGAGAAGTAATTTTCATAATTTTTCGTAATAATCTAGGGTGTTTAATATTGTTATTACAAGTTATTTATTTTAGAAAATTATGTTGCAATTGAAAATTAATTATCATATTTTTTTGTTGAAAAAATAGGTTTTACTAGCGAATGGTTGTATGGAGCCTTAGTCGTCACTAAAAATCACTCATAACCTTTAGTGACAATATTTTGAGAATATGTGATTACTTTGTCGTCACTAAAGGTCAAGTTTTTTTGTAGTTAGGTGGAGGAATTAGTCTCATGTGGCATGTCACATCACTAAAAAATTGGGGTGTTAACTCTTGAGGGTATTTGTGATCTCGTAAGATAACAACAAGGTATTTTTGATCCCAAAATGTAATGGAGGGTATAAGTGATCTATTTCGTGTAGTTAAGGGGCAATTTTGATCCTTTTCCATTTATTTAAAGATAGAATATTTTAAGTGCATATTTGTGAACTATGAAAGTTGGAGATCAAAGTTAGAATTTAAAGTCAAGTTTAGAGTTCAATATATATATTATGTCAATAAAAAATTTATATAGAACCTTCAAATCAGCTGTCAAACCAAAGCACCCAACAAGCTTAAAATCCTGAATTTAAGTTTACATTATTCACCATAACTAGAACAGAAAAAACATCACCTGATATTTCTTTTTTTCTTTTTTTTTTATCTTTTTGAATTTCAAATTTGAGACCTCAAAATTACTTACCATTTTATCAATCTGAGGTTATATATATATATATATATATATAAACGGTATTTATATAAACGGTATAATATATAAATGTATTTTTTAATTTGGTTTTAAATTATATTTATATCCTTCAATTTTGTATGTGCACAAATAGACACTTAAACTTGTATAAAATTGAACAAATACACGTATGTCCTAAATGTCATTTTTTGTCCTATATGGTGTCCTACGTGTTTGTGTCATGTAGGACTCATGTATTTATTTACTTAAAAGTTAGATAATTAAATTGTCTTTTTGTGTGTTATAAAAATTGGAGATTAAAATTAAAATTTAAAATTAAATTTAGAATATAATATATGTACCGTAACTATATAAAAACTTAATACTCATTTTAAACCGACAAACGCTAGATCCCATGCTCCATAAATAACAATCAAACAAAGCATTTAACAAAAAAAAAAAAAAAAAAGTTTCCTCCTCTCTCTCTCTCTCTCCATGTGCATCTCTAGAGACTCATATTTTGGGTGCAATGTATGAAAAAATAAAGAAGTGAATGATCAAGTTTATTTTTTAAAAATAACAATGTTAATATTATATTATTTTTGCTGTCTCAATTTATATGATACTTTTATTTTTAAGAATTAGATTTAGTTATAATTTACTCATAAAAAAATTGAATTTTAAATAAAAATATAAATAATAATTCAAGATATCCTCGTAAAATCTTCAAATTTTTAAAAAATAAATATATAAATCAGAATAAATGTATATTTACCTTCATTTTTCTACTATATTAATTTCATTTATCTGTCTTATTAATTAAAAATAAATAAATTATGGTGGGCCCAATCCAGCGGAACTGCAATTAGAAGAGTCACATGGTATTGGGCCCTACTATTAACCCGTAGCCGTATTTCACGCCTTTACTCAGCCGTCCTTCTCAATGGACCTTAGCTGTCTGCTATCTATTTTTTTTATACTCGATGTCATATTAAAATTCGATTAAATTAAATTCGTATAACATATAATTTTATTTAAAAATAATTTTACCTTTTATAAAAAAAATTTGTCATCAAAATATATAAATTCATTCAACTCAAATATCAAATATCTAGTATCCAACGTTTGGAAATAAATACTCACTTTATATTATCAAGACTTTTTTTTTTCTATAAGTTCATTTAAAAGAGATTCAAAATTATAATATAGAGTCGTTTAAATTTAAATTTAATTAAATTTTGATATAAATATTAAAATCAAATATAAAGCATACTCACTAATATATGCTCCCACACATGTGCTTTTATTTAACATATAATTTTTTTAAAAAAAAAGGTGCAAATACCATTGAAAGAATGAGCAATTTTTTTTATTTTCTTTAAATCTCCTTTTACAAGAAAAGCAAGTAATAACAACAATAATGCTCTAACATGGAATAAGGAGTTTCACTCCTCCTTCCCACAAGAAAAGAATAATATTCTTTTTCTTTTTTTTCTTCCTCTTCTTTTCGCTTTTTTTTTCGCGATAACATAAAATCTAAAAACTCTAAAAATAATTAAATTAAAAAAATTATTCTTTTATAGACTTTTCTTGACTATAACCATAATAGGAGAGATACCACCTAACGAATTTTCCTAACCCGGTTTGCAAATTGGTTGTCGGTTTATACCCGAGTTCCTTTTGGGCCAAACTAATATTCGCATGGGTAAACGGAACGTCGCCGTTTCCAGGCATATCCAATACATGTTTTTTAGCTTTTACTTTCAAATGCTTCTCTAACATCGCAACCATCATCGGTACCGTAACGGGCGAAGTATTACCCAAATTAAATATCCGAAACATAGCCGGGCCCCGTTTTTTCCCACCCGACCCGGTACTCTTCCCTGCTGTATCAAGTGACCCAACACACCCTTTCACAATATCATCGATATACGTAAAATCGCGTGCTAAATCAACTCGATTCTTGCCTCGATAAATTGTTATTGGTTTACCTTGTAAGATATTTCGGGTAAACGAAAAATAAGCCATGTCGGGTCTTCCCCATGGTCCGTAAACAGTAAAAAACCTCAACCCGGTTATTGATAACCCGTAAATGTGATTATAAGTATGTGTAATTTCTTCACCAGCTTTCTTCGTTGCTGCATATAACGAAGCGGGTTGATCCGTTCGATCCGATTCGGAAAACGGTACCTTTTCGTTTAACCCGTAAACTGAGCTCGAGCTTGCCCAAACAATGGCGGGTTGAGGATTTGCATTTTTACAAGCTTCGAGAAGAGTAACAAGCCCAGCGATATTACTATGAACATAAGATTTGGGATTTTCCATGGCGTAACGAACACCGGCCTGTGCAGCTAAATGCATTACATGCGTAAACGCTACGATATCGAATAGCTTTGATATCAGATGCACATCGTTAATATCTCCTTCAATGAGGTACACATTTTGCAAATTCAACAGATTTTTTCGAGCTTTTTTCAACGAAGGGTCATAGTAATTGTTGAAATTATCAATTCCGACAACACCGTCTCCACGTTTTTTCAATGCGATTGAAACGTGAGATCCGACGAAACCGGCGGCACCGGTGACGAGTACGGACATGCCGTTAACACGGTGGATTTGGGCGGAATCACGAACTTGTTTCTCCCAATGAAGACTACCCCATGTGGAGGAGAGATACCGGGTACCGGAATTTATGAAGGATTGAAAACTCAAATACGACGCCGTTAAAGCTAATAAAAACAATGCCCATAAAAACATTGTACTCGTTGAAGCGAAACACCGGTGGAATTGCCGGTTGCCGGAGTAATACGTTTTGTCTTTGAATTTTCCTGGTGTTGATGGAATAAATTCTTCTTCTAATCCTCTCATTTTAATTTTTTTTTCAAATCGAAGAAAATAATTTTTTCCTCTTTCGAAATAAGATAGAACAAATTGTTAAAATATTTAGATGTTATTGATATAAGATAAAAATGGTTATTTAATATCTGCAGAGAAATGGAGGATTATATATAGGACAGAGCATATAGAAATAGAGCTTCGAATAAACGCGTGAACGCGTAAAAAGAAATGATGATTTTTGAAGAGAGAGAAAATTGATGAGAGAGAAAGGACAGCTAAATGGCACACAGTGTAAATTTAGGAAAGTGGAAAGGATAGAGAAAGAAAGGGATGTCTTAAAATAGAAAATGTAAAAGATAATTAGTTATAAATTTGTATATATTTTCTTTTTTAGTAGATAGTAATTATATTGAGATTATTTATTTATGTATTAGTTATTTTATTTTCTATGCTCATTTCTTCATTAATGAGAGAAATATTGAAAATATTTCTGAATTTACCGTATTGTTTTTCAATCATTGATAACTTTGGAAAACAATTACTACTTGACTGACTAAACATAGATACATTGTCGATTTGTCACATGACATAGTTAGTGATCTCAAACTTTTTAGATGATGAAACTCCTAGCTTGTGTTTGACAATAGATTTTTAAATATTCTGAAATTTCACCATGTTTGTTGGCCATAGTATTTCAAAAATATATTTTACTTTTTTAGAAAAATGTGATTTATACACATAAGTTTTAAAAACTATCAAAATTAGTCATAAATTTGTATTACAAGTCAATTGGATCTTCGTTGTAACAAATAACAAAGAATGTCCATGACACTAGAGCAATGTGATTAGTTTGGAGTGAATGGAACAAGTATTGTTCCATACATCATCTTTGTCATCATTTTCGTCAACAATCATATCATTACTTTCATAATCACTGAATATTTCAAAGCCATTTTGGTGTTCAAGTAAAAAATTATGTAATTAAATGCAAACACTATTATAGAGAGTGTTTTTGTAAAAGATAAAAGTTTGATGTATTATTTCAATTTTCAAAAGATCTCTGCAAGTAACGACAAATTATATGGACAAACACTATTTGTCAAACTTCTCCCCAAATATTATTTGAAAAATCTATGATCAAATGGGTCCTTAATAAAAAGCTAATAGAGGTGTTGAAAATATCTATAAATTTGGTGAGGATTAAAGGGTGTATTTCATTCATGTTGCAAAAAGCAGGTCGTACTTAAATACAGTCAATCAAGTAATAGGGGGTATTTCTAAAATTGTTTAAAAATAAAACTACTAATTCACTCTAAAATTAAGAGTGTTTTCAATAATTTTCTATTAACTTTATACATGAATAACTTGCCTTCTAATTACCTACCAAATATAATAACTCATATAAAATTAAGTGCCTACATGTATATAATTCATATCTAAGTCAGTTACCAAATTACCCTTAATTCAATAATGTTTTACATTTCGGTGTATTTATTTTTTTGGAAATTTTAATTAATATGGAAAAAGATTAGAATATCTAGCACGTGTGTACATAATATATGAAACCAATTTACTCGTGACACACTAAGACTTAAATAGTACAAATTTCAATTATTTTGATAATAAATTTGTAGCAATGGAATTAAAAGTGTAGAATGTTTACTTAATAAGTAAATAATGTGTGATTATTTCATATTATTCTCCCTAGGAAACATAATAATACAACTAAAGAGACATTACTATAGTTGGACCACGTTAGAAAGTTAGTGTATACTAATTCTTATAATTTATAAAAATAAAATAATATTATTAGGACCCTAAGTTTGATACGTACATGCTTTAATTAAGCTAATTTTGCAGCTTGCACGTCGTAATAAAATATTTTATTGTAATTTTTCTTGATAACTATGCTTAGAGAAGGTTCTATGAAGGTCCCAACTAGAATAATTTAAAAATATGTAATGTCAAGTGAGCTTTTATGTACCTCAATTAATTCAATATGATATGTGTTATTTTTTATCATAATAAGTACCCGGTATCTCAACTAACACTCCAAGCAAGTATTTAAAATCAATATTATCAATTTATGAAGCAAAATCAAAATTATTTCTTCATCTCAATTTATGTGGCATTTTTCGTATTTCGACATTTAAGCAAATTTATTTTTACTGTAGATTTTCTGTATATCTTTAAATATTTTGAATTGTCAATCATTGCGACTTATAACAATTTTTACGTAGTTTACAAATATATAAATTTCATTTTAAAAAAATATGAAAATTTCACACAAAATTCTGATCAAACTTAAATTGTTTAACTTTAAAAAAAAATATAAAATTATCGCATATATTAGGACAGATAAAATATTAAATTCAACTCTTTGATGAGATGACTAACTTATGGTGGCCATCCATTTGGATATTCTAGAGTGTTCCATGGAACATTCAGTCTTAATTAATCAATTAATTAATAAATTATAATTTCGTTGTCATGTGAATAATCAATTTCTTTTATAATGAAGGATTGAGATCCCAATCTTCAATGGTTGGCATAGTATTTATTTAACTAATTAAATAAAAGAAAGATTAAGCATAAGCTAAGTTGATCAATGTCATGAATTGAAATTAGTTAGGTATAGTGTCTTTTTGACCAATCCAACACATTCTCTGTTACGATTGTCTAGACAGAAGCTATTAAATTTACGTAAATTTACAAATAATACATATTGATCGATCATTTAGCTTCTACATTAGTGGAGTATCACATAAAATAACAACATTTAGCTAAAGAAAGAATATATAAGCACAAACCAAACTTATATTGATCTATTGATTTAAACAAAATATAATACACAAGTGATCACAATACAAATTAACTAGAACAAGGCACACATTACGTACAATATTTATATAGGACTTCATGCAGTCTATTCTTTTTTTTTTTTTCATTTCAAATTAAAGTAGTATAAGCTATTATTTATTTTTTCTAATGTAATATTTAGTTACCATTTCCTTCACCATAGCTACATGATATCCTTGCGTATCTAGGACTATTAATTACCGGAACCGGAACCAGCTCTTGATCCTGCATATGAGCCTGCTTCTGAGCCTGCCTCACTTGATCCACCTCGATTACCAGAACCAGAACCAGCTCTTGATCCAGCGTATGAGCCTGCTTCTGAACCTGCACCACCATTACCTGAGGAAGTTGAGCCTGAGCTTGAGCTTGAACTAGAACTTGAACTTGATCTTGAACCTGAACCTGAGCCTGCTCCTGCACCGGACCCTGAACCACTTCCACCTCCTAAGCCTAACCCTACCCCAGCACCGACACCCACTCCTACACCACCACCCAAATCTAGGCCCAAATCTTTACGTGCCACCCGACCCTCTGAGACCATAACAAGAGTTGACAAAACAAGCAAAGCAAGAAAACCTAAAGCCTTAAACCTAGCCATACTTAAAACACTAATAAAAGTAGTAAAACTTAACAAAAGTCCAATATTATTCCTCTATTTAGCAAGTTTTGCTTGATTTCTTTTTGTGGTGAAACATGATAACTTGTAACGCTATTTATAGTTTTTGAAGCTAGGGTTTCAATTTGGTTGGTAAACATGAAAATTTAGTGGTAGTGGGGGACAATTGTGCATTATTAAAAATGGGCTAGACTAAAGTTTGTGGATGAGAAAATTAAAATCATGCAATTTAAGAAAGTGTTTTTTTTTTTTGGACTTGTCATATGATAACCCATGTTATGAAGAAATTGCATCGACCCACGTACTGGCCATTCCACTACCATAGTGGAGTAGCTATAAAATACACTAATTATACATTTTTAAGGTGGACAATAATACAACACACAAAAAGAAGAGACATGTGAATAAGGAATTGATAGAAAAGAGACACGTGTAACCACAAAGAAATTATCAAAAACGAAAGCGTATTTAGGATTTCGATTAAATAAACTTGATCGATTTGACTTTTTGATTCTTAGTATGAACTATTAAATTTTAAAACTCATCGGTCCAATATGTGTAATACTACTAGTTTTAAATTTAAATACACATATTTGATTTGATTGCATATTATAATCACAGTGCCTCAATGTCGCACACTTGAAAATTTTGTATTAGTGGTGTTATCGAAAAAAGACAAGATATATTTTAGACAGTCATCACTGTATTATTATATGATCCTTTGAACATAATTTAAATATTTTTTTAAAAATATAACACTATCATATATGATCTAAAAAGGAGAACATGAATTCACGTGAACCACGAATAAGTATAATATTAGAACGTACGATAAAATGCACATTTTTAACTAGTAATTAATTAAACATCAAGATATATTTATAATTCTGTTTTTGCAACAAGAAACATAAAAAAACAAACTAATAAAGAACTAGCTAAACTAATAAAAAAAATATCAAAAACAAATTAGACACTAAATCTAACTTTTAAGAGTACTAATTTTCTCCAAATTTAGGGAGGATTTCGTCGATTAAGTATTGAGCAGCCTTCTCATAAGTAGATTCACTTGGATGAATACTATCAAAAAATACGAATCGTGATGGATTTGAACATACGTAAGATAGCTCAGTGCAAAAAGGTCCCGCTTCAAGTAATCCAGTTCCGCAACACCCTACCTTTGTTTCCTTAAATCCTGTTACAACAAAAAAAAATATTTCAAATATATTATTATATGTGACTCCAGTATTTTATTACGTTTAAAATAAAATGACATATTTTTTTGAAATATAGCCCAAAATATGCATAGCATCAACATTTTTTAAGTTGAACTTCGAAGAACATATTTGACCAAAATTTTCAAGAATTTGAAAAACAACAATAAAGTGTTTTCAATTTTTTCACTCCAAATTATATTGTCAAACACAAATTCAATTTTCGGTATCACTTTGAAAACAAAAATTATTTTATGTTTAGATAACTAAATATAGATTAGCACCACTATATATTTATGATAAATAAAATAGGTTAAAGATAAAATAAATTAGGGTTATATATATATATATATTACTAAACACTAATAATTAATTATTAATTGAAAAAAGTACTTACCATGTAATCGAGGGTTGTGGATAAGTTCAGATATCAAATTATATGTGTCAGCATATAATATTTTGCTTCCAGGAAGATGTGATTGTAATTGAATTAATAAATTCTGAAGTTTTCGGTTATAAATTTTAGCATCAGAATTCTCTTCATTTATGCAACTTCTAAAAAATGGAGATTTTGCTGTAATTTGCATTGGAAGACAACCAATTGGTGGCAATCCATTTACTATAATATTACGACATCCAAGATAATATAACTCCTGAAAAATAAATAAATAAAAAAAATATCACACGTTAGAATAATTAAAAAATATTGGTATATCACTTTTTTATCCATTTTTTACATATATTACAAATTCAGAAATTTCATTAGGACTGTTCAAGATTTAGTATAGATATATATAATGAATTTAAAAATTACGTTACTATCCAAAATTTACTCTCTCTCTCTCTATATATATATATATATATATATATATAAAGATAAATTTTTCTACGAAAAAGATTATCTCTATCCTGAGTTTTATGTAGCTACGCCACGATAGGCAAAGGGACAAAAAAAATGGACTTGAGTGACAATAGAAATTAACTAGATAGGCTAAGGGATCACGAATGTGCATAGTAAAGAGTGATATATGGATGAATAATGTATAATTCAGTAAATAAAAGTTTCTTTTTTTCAAATAATTTTTAAATTAAGTAGGACAAATTTTCTTAAAAATTTATTTATATATAAGTCAATCCATAGCTTTTTCTTAATATATATATCTTCGACCTATGAATGATGGTAAAATACAAATGTAGTATCACTCCACCAACTTCATAATGAACTATTGACTCTTATATCAGTTGATACGTTAAAAAAAAAGTCGACACATAAGAAATTAGTTAACAAACAGATGAACAATAAAAGAATTTATTTAGCTACGAATGAATGATAGATTAGAGTAAGTAGTATTAACCTTGATAAATCTTTGGACTTTGTGAAGTAGAAAATCTTGGTAGCCATTCAATGAGAATTGAAGTCTTCTATTAGGTAAATCATAGAAATTAAATATCAAATCATTAGTACCAGCACTAAGAATAACCAAAGCACCATTCACAATTCTTTCAACTTCACTACTATTTCCTCCAACAATATCTTTAATATCACTCAAATACTCCTTAAAATATTCTAACTCTTCCTTCATAGATATAACTCCAGAAATTTTACTTGTTAGTTCATCAAATCCTGTTCCTCCTGATGCAAAACAAACTCCACTAAGCAAATCGTCTTTCGACAAATCGCGTTGTAAATAAGGAGGAACACCATTTTTTTTTAGACCTAATGAAATGGACAACATGTCTGGGACTAATTTTCCATTAGAAAATCTTCCTGTTGGGATATGGTTAGTGAAATCTTGACCATATGGTAAATGATTGCCTTTGGCTATAGTATCAATATGGTTATTGTTTCCAGTGTCAACTGATGAATCACCAAATACTAAAATGGATGTGAATTTGGGAATATTAGTATTGGATTGGCTAGTTACTATTATGTTACAATAACATAATATCATGAAAAAGAAGAAGAAAGTTTTAAATGCCATTGTGTGATATGCCAATCAAAAAAAATAAAGTTGAAAGTTTAACGCTAGGAATATGCATTTTTATAGTTGTAAGTTTGTGTAGAGTTTTAGTAGGAGTCTGTAAGACGAGTTCTGTTTCAGTTAGGGTTTGTTAGTTCAGATAGGAGTAAACTATTGGGATATTTACGAAGAGATTAAGATATGATTGGAGTGTTTCAGTTGGGGTTATTAGTTCAGATTGGAGTAAACTATAAGGGATATTCACGAAGAGATTAAGATATGATAGGACTGTACTGTTTTATCCAGGATAAATATATGTGTACCTAAATTGTTGCAAATAAAGTTTTTAATGTATATCTACGTATTTTTTTTTTGTAAAAGAAGATATTTATAATTTTGTATATTGCTACCTCATATTTTTTTTGAGAATTCTAGGCCATACACGATGTGTTTTAGCTAGCTTCTAAAATTCTGAATAAAATCTTGAAACTAGATAAAAATGAAAAAATATCGACTATTTTTCTTAGTGTGAAAACTGCATTTGCTTCTCTAACTTTATGTGGCAAATTTTGGCATTTCTCTACACATTTTTTTTTATCGATATTTTCACATTACTTTATAATTATAATTTTATATATTTGAGTGATTTGATAATGTAAATAAAAAACTTATTTATTTATACATAAATTAAACTCGATATCTTTTCATAAATTATTTGTTTTTTATTAAATAAAAAAGATAAATTAGACAAAATGATCATTCTATTAAATTCCTTTAATCCTAAAATAGTCCAATTATTATTTAATATTTGGCCATTCGACTCTAGTATTTTTAACAAATTAACATCCTAAGCTCAAGTGTAACTATTTGACAATGGTGCCATTTCTTAACAAGGATTTTTTTGTTTCTTATTGAAATCTCAACACATAAAATAGGGATAAAAAAATTAAAAAATTTGGGACTTTTTTTTATAGAAGATTATAGTCCATATCTTACATAAATACAATTTTACACCGTCACTTAGAAATATATACTCCTTTGCGGAAAAATACGTGTGTATTAGGGTTTCTTGTCTGGTAATCGAGACAAAATAAATTATAGCTCCGTTTGAAATTTTGAAACTATTTATAGAAGATTTGAACTAGTCGATATTGAAAAAATAGAAGAAAGAAGTATACGTTTGTTGGAAAGATGAATTGCTTGTATAAATATTATATAACAGTGTATATAAAATTATGAATATATATACCTCTATGATACATAGTATGTATATATATCATTATTTACCATTATACAATATTCATATATACTACTATACATATTCATATATTATTATATATAACACGCGGCCATTTAGTTAAAGTTTTGTTTGACATGTGATACATTTAGTTAAATTTAATTTTTTATTCATAGATCTCATTTTGATAACAAAATGATGATTAACACTATCATCATAATTTAAGAGAATAAAGCTCACATATATATAGAATATCACCTCAATTTAAAACTAAAATTATAAGACTTGAACAAATGTATATTTATGGATCGAGATTAAATTCTTATGAGAAAATTTTAGAAATAGCAAACATAATAGACATAATAAAATTTTATAGCTATAGTTTTGATAGTTGTCACTATAAAAAAAAATGTTAATTACATGGGGATTTCTCCCTATTTTCCTGGGAATTAGTTTGAAAATCGGCAGGAATCTTATTTTCTTGCAAAATTTATATTAATTCCCAGGAAAATCCCCATGGAATTAACATTTTTCTTATAGTGTGCATTTCATATCTATAGTTTAGTTTGCTATGGAAGCTGCGATTTGTATATTTTTCCCGTTTGTATAATGTTTCATTTTGAAATTTATCTTAACTCCGCTTGTATATTTCACTTGTCAATATACAAATAGAGTAACTTATCATGATTTTTTCATAAATCATATACAGATAGATAGAGTAAGCATATACAAAATTCTAGATTTATATAATCAGGAACCAAATTATACAGTTTCTAAATTTATATAAATCAGACAAATAATAAAAGTTATAAAATTATAACCGCGAATTACAATTTTCTTAAATTGTAGCTATATTACCTAATACAGGCTAAAGCCTAAATGTTTGTTATTATGTACAATTTTCCCATCTTTATACTTAATTCCAAGTCTCTTCATTATGCAGTGTCATCATTTGGGCCTCCACTTTATACGATCCAAAAGAGCCAAGGCCCATAATTAACATTATTGCTAAAAGAAGCCCAAAACTTGAAAATGACACCTCAAATACATTACAAGATTACTAACAATAATCAAACTAATGGCTTTATATCCCCATTTTTAACTTTGGCAAATTCATTAACTATAATATGATTTAATTTGTTAGATTAATCAAGCTAATCTCTATATATACTCTCTCATTTAGTTTGTTCATTTATTTAACAGAACTCATGTATTCTCTTTTTTTATTGGTAGAAAGTATAACGATTCTTAGCTCCTATCTGACATAGATTTTGATGTTGTAACTTGAAAATTTGAATTGTGTTTGAACATGTATTTTTTTTAAAAAAAGAATTATGACGGATTTCCTAAAAATTGATCAGTCATTTTCTGGAACTTGAAAATACATGAAAATCATTTTTTCAAACTCTAATTAAATTTCATGATCAAATATATATTGGAAGATTAAATTTTAAATGTAATTCAAAAAGTATGATCAAAACACTAGCTTAGTAGTATACATTTTGTTTGGGCTAATACATTTCTAGTCTCACCAATATAATTTATTTGTGAGTGTCATTTACTATAAAGTTGATTCTTATTCTTTAAATCAAATGGTCAAAGAGATTCTTGTTTACTTTTCTCTGGGGAATTGGTGTTAGCTCTTCCATTCATAATAGACAAATTATAAACTCTTGTTTTTTCTCAAGAAATTTCTAGAGGTGGCACCTCTGATCAAGTGTTTTTGTCACTATATAATGAAATTCATACAATTCCAATGCAATAACAAAGGGTGATGTAAGAATAGCGGTTTCTCTTTAAATAACGAAATAGGGGTGACTTCACATTATTTTTTACGTACTCGAAAAAGTTACATTATTTTTAGAGTGTGTAATGTCCAAAATTGTATACAAAGCTTCTAAACGGCAAAATAGGGATGACTTCACATTATCTCTATAAATTTTTAAAAAATGTCCGATAGATTTTCAATGTATCCTAATATAAAATCTCAATTAAGTGTTCCTCGAAGTTCATTAAGATATACCTAAATCGATAAAAAAAAAAATACTTTAGTTGGATATAAATGTAAATAAAACTCGCAATTTCCTTTACACCCCCTCCCTCACCCATAGCCCAACTTTTTTTCCATTTATCATTTTGAATGTATATTAGTATTGCGGAGCAAAGTCATGTAAAATTGAAAGGTTAATTACTCTAAAAAAAAATTAACGAAAAATTATATTATTTATACATAATTAAAATTACTTTTCTTATATAGAGTCTCCATCAATTTTTTGATATATTTACTTAATCATATTTTAAATTGACTTTCTTAATGAAAATTTTGACTCCATAATTATTTAGTGGTGTGTAAGGAATCTTGTTAGGAAATCGAGTACTCTATTGTTTAGTATTAGTAAAATTAGCTTAATTTTTAGTCATCCTATTTTAATATCTACAATGCGTGATATTTTTGGGATCAATACATTGAAGAGTTGTGAAACCGATAGAAGAATAGAAAATAATATTTGTATATTTAATTTAATTTATGGTTGACGTTGATGTAATCCTCTTATTTTGATCAAATGGCAACTTGACTACTTCCATTAGATGACATAAATATTGAAAATTGAAAAGTCAAATCGAATTAAAATTTGATTTTCATTCTTTAGTATTTCGGTTTGATGTAGATTTTTTTTGGGACTTCGATTTTTCGGTTCGGAATTTGGTGCAAGGGTCTCGAAGTTACGGTGCACTGAAGAATCGATTTATTTACTTAATTTTAAAATATTTAAATTATATTGCTTAATTAATAATAGTTATACACTTTTGAATTATTACTCAAAATATTTACATGAGTCATTTAAATTTTCAATTTTTAAATGACAACAAATATAACATCAATAAAGTGTTGAACTATTGTTGTTTATGTACAATCGTACGTTGTGAGTCCTATATTTTGGTTGTCCAAAAGTTCATCGTGACTTCGTGCTTGCTAAGCTGCTTGCTCTCTTCTTTATTTATTCAGCATTTCAGTATGGGAGAAAGTCTTTAGGCTTTAGCAAAATGACAGTCATCTATGTTAAGAAACAAAAACAAATCCTTTGACATCTTTGTTTAAAAATCATCTATGCCCTCTTTATTTTTATTAAATACATGATGAAACTCTTAACATTTTATCTTATTCCCTCTATATTATCGAAAAATCAATTTAAAAACACCGAACTAAATCGAATCGAAATAGAAAAAACCGAAACGAACCGATCTAGTTTGATATAAACTATGACACACACTTTTTTAAGACAGAATATCGAAAATCGAACAGAAATTTAATTAAATTGAACAGTAGAACCGAACACCCACCCCTAACTTTCATCATCCTTTTTTAATTTATTTTTTTGAAATTACTTTGTTTTAAAGATATTTCTTCTATTTCATTTTGAATTATTAACTTATATAAATAGAGCAATGAGTAGATACAATGGATAACGTTCACACATTCATATTAATTTGAAGGATCAAAATTATACATTTATATTAATTGAAGATTAAATATGTTTAATAAAATTAAAGATTTAATACGAAATGTTATCTCCCTCTTCTAATCAAATACAACTACCCTTTGGACAAATTCAATGTGCAAATTGCAATAATGTTCTTTTAGAAAATGAAATGTTTGGTCATCCTTTTTTTTTTTTGTCTTTCCTTTTCTATCGTGTACTTGTTCAATTTTATTTAAATTTAAGTGTTTGTTTATCTATTCAAATATAAGAATTCAAAAATCTAATAAGTTCCTCTTCATTTTAAAAAAGTTTTTATTTTAATTGATCAAAATCAATGAAATATAAGAAAATATCATGATTCAGAAAATTAATATTTCATATATTTACTTCCATCTTTTTAAGTAATCCCACGATTATCAATACATATTATCTAGGTCATAATAAATATATAGATTGAGTAAATATCATATGTGTATATATATATATAATATATATATATATATATAATAATAATAATAATAATAATAATAATAATAATAATAATAATAATGTAGATCCATTTGCAGCAAGTTGATATCTATTTTTGACCTTGATGCTATCATAGCTTTAAAATAAGTTTTGGAAAAATCTCTTTTGCCAGAAAATTTGATCAGAGTTTGGCTAAAATGACATTTTTTTAATGTAATTTTACTTTTTAAAAATTTTCACCCTTTAATCTAATGGAAAAAGATTATTTATTTTAAAATAAAATAAAAATTATAGTTTTTAAAATTTTCTGGCCATTTAGCGCTTCTTAATAAGTTTATGGTTAAAATTACGCCTTTTCAAAAGTTAAATTGACTAATTTTCAAAATTACTTAGATTGCATTAGTTCGATAATTTAAATAAAAAATTTAGATATTAAAAACATATACAAAAGGTACTATAAAGTATTTTTTTACATGGTGAAGAAAATATATACTTAAATGTTAGTCAAATTTTTTATTTATTTCACTCTAAAAAAGAAAATCATGACAACTAAAAGTAGACGAAGTGAGTATCATTTTTTTTTTCTTTATTGACCTTAAATAATGTGATTTGAATTATCCAAGACTAATTCAATGGGCGGAATCATTATTTTTACTAAATATGGGGAAATGAAAAAACAAGAAGAGAAAAATTAAATTATTTTCCTTTTTTATATTGGCAAGTATATTTCTTAAAAAAAAATACTACAAGATAAAAAGTTGGACTTGTTCTTTTTCTATATTTATTATGACATATTACCCTTTTTGTCTTTCTCATAAATAATTAGTCAAAAAACTCCATAAATATATGTATGCACCTCTTCAACTTTTTCTAATAAAATTCTTCAATTTCTTATCCCAAAAAAAAAAAAAAAATCAAAATGTTGCGTTTGAGTAACAATTTAGTTGGAATTGTTAACATAATAACATTTATTATTTCAATTCCAATTATCGGTGGAGGAATTTGGTTATCAAAACAAGCAAATACAGAATGTGAAAGATTTCTTGAAAAACCAATTATAGCACTTGGAATATTTGTTATGTTAATTTCATTAGCTGGTTTAATTGGTTCATGTTGTAGAGTTTCATTTTTTTTATGGATTTATCTTGTTATTATGTTTTTATTAATTATTTTGATTTTTTGTTTTACAATTTTTGCATTTGTTGTTACTAATAAAGGTGCTGGTCATGTTTTATCTGATAGAGGGTATAAAGAATATAGGCTTGGTGATTATTCTAATTGGTTACAAAAAAGAGTTAATAATCATTGGGGTAAAATTGAGAGCTGTTTGAAGGATACTAAAATATGCAAAACATTGATGGATCATAATGGTGATGATGTGGATAATAAAGTTGAAGAGTTTTACAAAAAACATCTATCTGCTCTTCAGGTATTTTCATTTTTATTATTAGCCATATTTTTTATTCGATGTTCGATTGGTTATGTAAAAGGTGATTTTTTTTCGTGATTGATCATGTTTTATTGTGAATTTTTGAGAATAGTTTATGTTTTCATAGTGAATTTCTTTTTTTTTTGTTTGTGCGAGAATTGGTGGAGTTGTGTTTGACTATGAATATAAACTGGAGTTGTTTTATATTTTTTATGAGTGAATTTACTTTTTTTTTCGTTTTTCAAATTCTTGAAAATTTTGGAATTTCGAACTTTTAGGGCGTGTGTTGATTTTTTTTTGAGGTTGGTTATGTAAAGGGGCTTTTAGTGAGTAATTTGGAGTGAATTCTATTCTTATTTTTTTTGTTTTGTTTTTTAAATTCTTGAAAATTCTGGAATTTTGAATTTTTATGGTCAAATGTCGATTTTTTGGAGTTTGGTCATGTAAAGGATTTATTTTTTTGCTTTCGGTTATTTTTTACTGTGAAGTTTTAAGAAAAAAAAGTAGGTTTTGTTTTTAGAGTTAGAAAGATTTTTTTTGAAAATTTATGTTTGGTTATGAATACAAATTGAATTTGTTTTTGAGTGTAATATGGAGTGAAACACTTTTTTTTTCTTCATATTCTTGTAGTTTCTTGAATTTCGAATTTTTATAGCCAAATGTATTTGTCGGAGTTCTGATGACTTATTTTGTTTAAACATTAGCTACTCAGAAATTTAAACGATGGATGTTGTTTTCCCCTATGTCTCCATATGTGGCGTGATAAGATAAAAGAGGAAAAGTTGAAAGCTTTAAGATTTTGACTCTGTTCTATAGAAACAAGTTGATGTTTTTTCATCTCCATTAAGTAAGGGTAGGAGATTTGACTTCTACCTACTACTAGTATGGACACACTCATATCTACTATCGTTCCATCATAATCCATGTCGTTTCACACTTTTTTAGCTAAGGCCGTATCTTCGGTGTTAAATCCTCTTTAATCACCTCTCTCTAATACTTTTTGATCCATCTCTACCTCTCCTAAATCCATCTAAATCCAACTTCTCATACCTCCGCACTGGGATATTCGTGCATCTCCTCATTTTGTGCGCTGCTGTTGATGAACCATGTCTACTAACTACTCTTGTTTTGGTTGTATGTATAAACTTCATCGCATTTTCTTGTATCAGTTGAAAGTTTACATAACTTGGTTGATTCACTAACTTATTATGCTAAATCATTCTCAAAACGCGGTGATTAGAACGATTTTTTTGACATACAATCACTTAACCATGATCAAGTAATAAACGTGTATGAAAGACACGTCTTATGTATTCATTGGCTTGGTGTAAACGCATCCTATATACAAAACCTTAGTCGATATATCTTCTTGATTGTGTATTATGTCCCATTTTGTTTACGACATGTTTGTTCTTTCAGTCTGGTTGCTGCAAACCATCAAACGACTGCAACTTCACCTACGTGAGCCCGACTAACTGGACCAAGAGTTCAACCTCATCATCCTTCACCAATCCTGACTGTAACCTATGGAGCAACGATCCGAATGTGTTGTGTTACAGCTGTGAATCTTGCAAAGCCGGGCTGTTAGACAATATCAAGAGTGACTGGAAAAGAGTGGCTGTACTCAATATCATATTCCTTGTTTTCCTCATTCTTGTTTACTCTGTTGGATGTTGTGCTTTTAGAAACAATAGGCGTCTTGATTCATATAAGCGTTATCCTTAAGAGTACTGCTCGATTGATCAGTCGTTGTTAAGATTCTTGTCGCGTATGATATGGAGTATAAGACCATTTAGTATGTTGCCATGGTCTTGAATGTACAGATGAGTATTATTTGTTCGAGTTCTGTTGGACTAGTTGATTCATGTTAATACTCGAGTTTGTTGTTTAGAACATGTTTTTCAGTTGTTGGCTTGTTGTCTGTTGGTAAGGTAAGAGGTTCAAGTCCGATTTAGACTGTTAAGACACTATTCATTCCTGTTATAGCACGCTTATCATGTATGTTGTAAGTGGAATGACAAATATCGCGCTAAATGAAAAGGAACTAGCAAGAGATATCGAATACTTATTGATGACATATGGAATCGAGTGAATTGAGACTTCAACTATTCATTCAATGTTTTACCAATTTTGGAGTCAAAGTCCATCTATTGATGCGATTAACTTAACTATTTAATAGACGAATAAAAACTTCTGGCAATAGCTTGGACTTGTCTTCAAAATTGGTAAAATATTGGATGAATTGAAAAGTATTGTGGAGAATGTAAGTTCATTTAGCAAGCAGAGATGTAGTGCTTGCAGTGATTTACCATCACTTACTCACGTGGATATAGTAAGATTGACATACTTCATTAGATCAGTTTAATTAAAGTATCTAATAGACCAATAAAAATAAATGTAGAAAAAAATATTTTAAAATGTGAATTAAAAGTGTATAATTAAATATTTTATTGAGAATTGAGGTATACAATTGAAACATGACTTAGTTTGAGTGTTTAAATAAAATTTTCTTACAAATTTAAGGAGCTGACTATGCCTTTTATTTTGTTAAAATAAAATTAAAGTACAACTTTTTGGTATATATATAAAAATAAATAAAAAAATGTCAAGAATAGAAAAATTCAAGGGAAAACAGTAGAAGAGTTGAAGTTAGAGGATTTATCATTTTAAAAAATATATTTTATGATATTTGATTAAATTTATACTATTCTCTCGGTCTATCTTTCCTTATCTATTAAACTAAAAATAAGTAGAGCTGTCAAAATAGGTTGATCCAATCTAGCCCTAACGGGATACAAAGTTAAATAAGCAAGGACGGGTTTTCCCTTTTAATTAAAGGGTCTATAAAATAATAGTATATTCAGCTCTAAGCGGGCCACGAGTTGAAACAAATCAGTCATTCAATCAAAAAACGGACAACATTGATGTCTTAGAAAGAATGTCGAATGTTAATGTATGAACACAACATCAATAATACAAACAATCATTTATGAATTACATACTTTAGTGAAAACTTATAAAAACACATAATAACAAACATAATAGCCAAGATACAACATTGTATGATTCATCCAAGCAAAAAATATTATATGATCAATTTATTCATGAGCAAAACAACAAAGGGAAAATGAAAATTAGGTATAAAAACAAAAGTAGGCTTGATTTTAGTGGGTTAACGACCCTAAAAGGTAAAGGATCTACAAATGAGTTCGACTTGATATTATATTTTTAAATATTTAATATTTATTGAAAAAATTTAATAAATAAAACACTAATAAAATATTATCATAAATATTTTTAACATTCATACCTCGTGGGCTGACCTCTAAGCCTCGTGGGTTGGGCTTACGAGACTAGCGGGCCAAATGAGGTTGCCAAAAAGCCTCGTTCAGAAATGGGCCAAAAAATGTAGGCTCAACCCTACTTAATTCAAGGGTTGTGTTGAGGTGACTTAACGAGCCAAATCTATTTTGACAACTCTAAAATTAACTATTCAACAATTCTTGTTCAGTTTGAAAATCAAGGAATAATTTATCTTTTTGTGTCTATTTTATCCTTGTTATTAAATACTATTCAATATCTTTAAAATTTTAAATTTAAAATATTATTCAACGGATAATATAATATTATTACCTGTATTATTTATTATTTTTTAAAATATATATCAAATTAATAGTGGACAACTATTGTTAAACCGAAGTATTAACTAATTGTCCCTTATATTGAATGAAATTAATATTCATCAAATTAATAAGCTATACAAAGTCAATGTACTACGATAAGTTACTTAATTTTTTTTTGGATGATATTCAATTGCATTTAGGCAATTAATATATATATATATATATATATATATAATATATATATATATATATATATATATATATATATATTATAATAAAATGATCTCTAACTTTATCTTTTTTGCAATTGAACTCATAACATGTTGAGAGTGGACTTTAAGATTTGTGTACTGTCAGCGTAAACATTTTTTTACACTATCATGTTAAGTTCACTTATAACGATAGATTAATTAAATCTTTATAGCAAGTCTTACATTAATAATTAACCCGAAAAATTGAAGAGTAACTTGCTACAAAGGATTTAATATAACTTAATGTAAAATTTAACTCTATGCTATAGTCGTGAGTCATGTTGATATTAAATTTGTTACATCAAATTAATTAACTCTAACATTTGAGATTGAATCTCATTATCCCATGAATGAAGTAGGGTTTCAATGATATCATCATTTGAAGAAGATCCATTAAGCAATTCCTTCACTCTTCTATACACCATTGTTGAGTTCCCAATAACCTACACACAAATTTTAAAAGAAAAAGTGTCAAAATGAGTTTTTTTGCCATACTAAATAGGTTTGAGATTCAATCCATAAAAAGGACTAGAATTTTGAGTTTTGCCGCTAACTATTTTAATCGCACGTACTACTTCATCCTTAATAAGAAATTCCAAATTTAAACTTTGGATATAAAATTACCTTCGACTTGACATGCTTCTTAAGAAGCACTTAATAGAATAATAACTTCACTATATCACACTTTCAATTTCTAAGGCATAAATAAGAAAATCATTCAAAAGGATGCAAACATTCTCTCTTTTACATTTAGCATATATAGTGTATGTAGAGAACACAATTAAATAAATAAAGATATGCTCCTTTTAACCATTTAAGTTTTAAATAAGCACACTTTAACCATATACAAAAGAATTGAAATTTAAAACTTCTCTTTAATACTTAATAATTTGATTTATAACCAACACAAATATCTCATTATTGTTTTAGATCACTTATTTGAAAAATCTTCTTTTCTTTTTAAAACTGTATCGAATCAAACCGTATCACATAATTTGAGACAGATAAAATATTATACGTACCTTAGTTTCATGGAAAATTTGCATCTTAGAGTTCCCATGAAGTGAAAAGCTTGAATCTATTACTTCAAAACCTTCCTCATTGAGTAATCTAATTATGTTATAAAACATAGATAAATTATCAAGGCCAGTAATCAAAATTAAGTCCATTGTTGGGCTCATTTCTTGTATTTCAATCTGAGGTGATAATAAATTGGGCATAGTCCTTAATTTTTCCAATTGCATTTTGCTTTTCTCCAATTTGATTTCCAAGTTTTTTATGTAAGTTATTGATGCATCTATTTGATCTGGCAATCCCATTGCTTCCTGCAACTAACTTTCATGCAAACACATAAGTATGTCACAAGAGTACGATAAATAATTTTGATTTTAATCCTCGCGATATATGACACGACACATTTAACTTTAATTTTGAGTGGTTATATAACATGTAATATTGATCTCTTTGTGTTTTAAATAAGTTATATGTATCAACTAGTAGAGAAAAAAAAAAATATATATATATATATATATATATTACATCAAATAGACGATTTCAAATCTCTTAATCACATAGTGTTACATTTTGATTCAGAATTTAAGCTCGATGAGCCCAACCAACATTATATTTGTAGTTATGGGTTCAAACTTTAAAGCATAATAGAGTATCTAATTACATTCTTATAATAATTCACACATGCATCATACATACAAAAAAAAAAATATTAGATTAAGTTTGAATTCGCTATAAAATGATGTATTTAGTGAATTCAAATTAGTCAGTATATAAGGGATTTTTAACCAAACTAAGTCATTATATAAAATAATTTATCAAAGTAATACATTTTTCTAAAATTTTACAGAACTAGTATAAACGTATTCCATAGTAACGTTTTAGGGTATATTTTGTTTTAAAAAAAACAAACAACATTAGGTTGATAACGTTACTGTAAGTAACGTTTTACTCCTAAAACGTTGTATTCAGTAACGTTTTACTCCTAAAACGTTACTGTGAGTAACGTTTCAGGAGTAAAACGTTACTATGAGTAACGTATATCAATCTGACGCCATCAGCTTTTAAAAAATAAAATATATTCTAAAACGTTACTATGGAATACGTTTATACTAGTTTTGTAAAAATTTTAGAAAAACATATTATTTTGGTGAATTGTTTTACATAATGACTTAGTTTGGTCAAAACCTCGTATATAAGTGAGTTCCGAATAAAAGAGTAATATGATTACTTCTTATGTTGAAAGTTGAAGATGTTTACTATCTGAGCAACTTTATTCTGAACGTTACAAAAAAGATGATGATTTATAATACGAATATAATATAGAAATTAAAGAAAAAAACCTGAGAGGGATGAGGTGGGAGTAGGGAATAAAGGTGGTTAAAGAGGATCTTCATATTGTTCCTTCTATGCTTCTCCACATACTTTTTTTCTAATCTTGATGCTGAATTACTACTATACATTTTGTTATAAGTTTTTCTTGTATATCAAGAAATATTAAAATATTTTGTGCAAGAAATTGGATATCAATGGAGAGATTTATTTATAGTTTTATTTATTTATTTACAAGAAAGGTCAAAGTGCTCCACACAAAAAGTTCTAACAAAATTGTGGTCAACAAGAAGAACAACAATTTTGACTATTAAATGAATGTTGATTAAAAATATCTCATCTCTCCTTCTACCTCAATTTCTCAATCCTTTATTTATGTACCATTGAAGTTAATCTCTTTCAATATTTATTGCTTTCAATTTTAATTAAATTATTATAAAATTTAATAAGTAAATACATATTTAAACCTGTTCTATATAAAAAAAATTACGTGAAATATGTTATTGTAAGATATATGTGATCTCTATACTCATGTTTAACTGAAATTCAGAATCTTATTTCTAAGGAAAAAAAAGAAGAAGAAGTAGGATATAGATTTTGGATCTATATATTCTTCGACAAAAAAAATAAATATATCCACTTATTGGAATATCTAACCATGAAAAAGTAGAGTTAATATCTCAAAAAGTCACTCAAGTATGTAAAATTATTTGAGAAAATCACTCAACTTGATTTTATATCAATAAAGTCACCCAACTTATGGATTTCTTTTTATAAAATCACTGAAGTTGATCTATTTTTGTAGAAAATCATTATAACCAAAAAAATAAAAGAGATAATTGCACAAACCACCCTTCAAGTTTAGGTATGTAATACTTACTTCCATTATAGTTTATAATATTATGTTTATTTCTCTTATTTTATTTTATTTTATTTTATTTTTGATAATTATGTTTTTAAACTAATTATTATTAACATGAAAGATAATGTCTTAACTAAATTTTCCTTTATCATATATTGTTTAATTTAAATAACTTTACAACTCTTTTATTTAATTTATCAAAAAAATCTACACTTCCCAAAACAAACTATTTTTCATTCCATATAAATATGCACGCCGCACTAAATAACATCATATTAAATACGAACATCAGATATTTAATTCAAAAGTTAAAATGATTTGTCCGAACTAATTTAAAAATATTGATGTATATGTATTTTTTTTTTATCATAATAAAATATTACTGCAAGTACATATGTTGGGTATTAATTATGGTAAAATATGATGAAACTTGAGCCAAGTTGAATTAACACTTAATGCTTAGACAATTGAATTGATATTAATTATTAATTAAGTTAAGACAATAATTAAAAATAAAATAAAATAAGAGATAAAACATAATATTATATAAACTAAAATAGAAGTAAGTATTACAAAACTAAACTTGAAGGGTGGTTTGTGCAATTCCTTTTTTCAATCTTTTGATTATAATGATTCTTTAGAAAAATACCATAAAGTGGGTGTTTTATTGATATAAATTCAAGTTGAGTGACTTTCTCAAATAATTTTACATACTTGAGTGACCTTTTGAGACATTTACTCGAAAATGTATAGATTTTCGAACAATATTTGTCTGTTCAAGTGTTTAAAGAGTATGACTATGATTTTTGAATCACTAAAAAAGATTTCAAAACAAGACTCGGAAGATATTTGCTCACACTTCGAAAGTTATTCTTCCAAATATGTTTTCAACACATCTTGCATGTTTTACGTATTTGTTATCTATTATTTATATAAAAAGTAAAAATTTGAAAATACTTTTGCAGTGTAACGTTTTTCGAAGCATACCTATCGATCTTATTAATAATTAATGTGAGACTTTTTCACTTTTTAACAATTAGATTTAAATTACAAATTTATTAGTACAATAAAAAAAATATACAAAAAAAAAAAAATTCATCAAATAAAAAATTCTGAATTCGCCAACACGACAACCCCCCTCCTCCATAATTTGGTTGCTATTTTAGCTTTATTGATCACATAACAATGTAGGCTCTACTTTTGGACATGAAAAGACAAAACTACATTCAAAAATGGCAATTCACCTAAAATCACAAGGAATTTACTAAAACGGCTGTGAATACAATAGTTGATTTGCACCTTTTGTTGTGAACACATTGTTAATGGCCCGCTAGCAATCGACAACGAATTGAGCGCTTCCTAACAAATGCGAGTTTGTATTCAATGAAATTAAACCGCTTGATTAAGAATGAAAGAGTATTGATCACAATCCTGATTGGTACACACGATACTATTCTAGTACTAGACCACTAGTGCTTCTTGTATATAATTTTACAATTAGTTTTATTTTTATTCGCAATATTGAGCTTTATAAGTAGTGAAACCAAAAAAATGATTTTTGTTTTCCCTTTGAAATCATGGTCATGCTGCATAGAAAATGAAGAACTATACATCACAATGGTCATACAAATTTAGCAGATTAAAATTGTTATAAAAAAAATCAGAATGCTTTTATTGAAAACGAGTTTATTAGAATAATTACGTGAAGAAAATGCTACTAATATTGATGACTAAAATTGTATCATACTTAAGGGTATGTACAATGATTTTCCTAAATAGTAATAGGACTATATAGTAAGTTTCCAAATAAAACATAAAAAATATTAAACAGCAATGAAACCGAATATTCCCACGCAAATAAAAAAAAGGGCAATTTTTTTTTTTTAAAAGGTTGTAAATGTCACCAAAATATTCCCTATAGAATTAAGACAAATAAATGTTATACAAATACTAGTGGTAAGTATGCTTTGTCACGTACTTATGCATATTAAGATATAAATATAATATATTAAATCGTTTTGTACCAATAAAAAAAAACATGAAAATGACAAGTCATTCTAATACTTTTGGCCACCAGAGAAAGGTTTAAAAGATGATTTAGAGATTTATTATGTGCCACTAATTAATTCTCTTTGTAGGTCGGGCGGAGCTATAGCCACTCGAGGGTGTTCGATTAGATATTTTTCGTCAAAAAATTATATTGTATAAATATGTTAAATTTTTACATTTAAATAATATATACCTAATGATCAGAATATTAAAAAAATTACAATATTTTTAAATTAAAATAAACTAATTTTTTGTTCATTTTTTAGTTAAAAGGCACTAATATTAAAATGATAAAAATATTTAAAAAGGTAAAATAATATAGGTAAAATGTCATTCTGGCCAAATTTTGACCACATTTGATCAAAAGTTTTTTTTTTTTTATATTAAAAGTTGAACACTCTTAATTTACGATACGTCTTTGACACAGTGATAATAGATGTCCATTTGACTGAAGAAATTTTGGGTTCGTATCCATGTCAACTTTATTCTTAAATATCCTTAATAAAATTTATGGTTCCACTACTATTATCTATCAGTTAAGTAGATATAGTAAGAGTCGTTTGGATGGGCTTAAAAATGTAGCTTTTAAAAGGTACTATTGAAAGTGTTGAAATTTATTTTTAAAATGAGTAGTTACGTGTTTGGATAAAAAAAAGTATTGAATTTTTAAAAAAAAATTGTTGATGCGTTGGCAAATAGGTGTTGGTAAACACCTTTTTATCAAAATGTAATGACCCGGAAGGTCATTTTTTTATTTGAATTTATTAAGTACTAATTGTGATAAGTTTTACCCACATATTTATAAATAAAGGCTAACTAGTATAGGGTCTTAAATAATTATCACTTTAGCCCATAAACTATCGATTAATTAACTCAAGTTAAGCAAATATTCAAAATTTCCAAAAATGACCTTCCGGGTCATTACATTATCCACACTAAAATCAGTTCGTCCTCGAACATAGAGTAAAAGTAATTACCTGAAGCCTCAAAAAGTTGAGGATATCGGGCACGCATGTCAGACTCTGTAAAAGATTCTTACCTAAATTATTATGAGAATTCATAGAAGAGTGAGTCGTAAGATTCTTACCTAAATTGATACCTTTTCGTGTTTTAGTTTCATGTTGGAAATCTCTTATGAACATCGTGTTACAACTTTAACTATTATATAAATATTGGGTGCATATGAATAAGTATTAAGTATATTATACTATATGAATATAATTCAAATTATGATATTGAGAAGAGTGGACTCCACCTTAGATTCGGAACTTGAAAAATTATGATAGTTGAAATGTTAATTGGCATCAAGATTTACGAATTCAATTATAAATTCTAGTGAATTTTTAGGTCAAGGTTAAACACATAAAAGTGTGGGTATTGTTAGTTCTGAAACCTTATTGTGAATATACACTTGAATAGATTCCATTGGTTCGGAAGCTCAACGGAAAGGGAAGGCTCAAGTCCAAGAGTAATTATTCGATTGGCTAAGGCAAGTGGATTTCTAAACTCTTGTTAAGCGTACGAAATTCGTGTATTTCCTTGTGTGATGTTGAGAATGATTTGGAGACTTGTTGTTTATTTGTTGGTGTTGTATTTCTTGTTGTAAATTGTGTTTTGTTATCAAATGGTTATCTCCTCATTTTCATTTGAGCATGTCATTTGCATTATATCTGAGACATGGTTGTAGTAAGAGGATGTACCATTTCGAGGGTCGTATCGCGCGCCGCGATGGATATCATATTTCGAGGGACGTATCGCGCGCCGCGAAGGTTACTATTATCGAGGGTCGTGTCGTGCGCCGCGACAGATGCATGGACAGATATGTCCCCCATGGGTCCCGGACTGAGAGACAGCGGGTGTGTATCGTTAGGGAAGACATGCATCACTATACTTGACATTGCATCTCATAGCATTGCACAACTTATTATTGATGAACTTGAAAACGTGTTTTGCTGACCTTGTGAGTGTTTCTCTGTGAAGCTTGTGACTGTTGAATGTTGAGTTGTTATTGAGAATGTGTAAACTGATAGATTGTGGTTATTGAGTTGTGCTTGGTAAACTGTAAACTGTTAGACTGTAGCGTGGAGGTTTAGATAGGGTGTAAGGAGTGCCCGTATTTTGTTCACTTAACTTGTGTTTAGAGGTTTGCTTGTTGGGTACCGCGTGGTTTGGTACTCACCCCTTGCTTCTACAAATTTTTGTAGGTTACGAGCCCGGATTTTGATACCTTCCATTCTCTTCGATTCCGAGGCATCTTGTGGAGGATTGTGAGGTAGCTGCTTGTCATCTCAGCGAACTTTCCTACTCCAGTTTATGACTTTGTTTTTACTTGAAAGACAACTTCATGTTAGACTTCTATTTTATTTCAATTCTAATATTTACATTAGAGGCTTGTGCACGTGACAACCTGATTTTGGGGATTGGATTAATATGACTTAGTTTCATAATAAGGATTGTTGTTGGATTGTCATTTACTTCCGCACTTTGTTAGATATTTGGTTTTAGGCTGACTTGTCTTGGTGGGATAAGACGAGTGCCATCACGTCCATTTTTGGGTCGTGACACAAAATGTCTGAATACCCTAAAAGTTGTTAACATAATAAAAATTGATTAATTTAAGGTTTTTTATATTAAAAAAATGAAACAAAAAGTAATTTATATTTTACATCCATAAGTAATTATATTTTGCTATCATTAACATATTTTTTATTATCACAAATTATTATAATAATAATAATAATAATATATAATAATAATAATAATATATTTAATAATAATAATATAATAGTAAGAATAATATAACAATATGATAATAATAATAATAATATAACAGTAACAATAATTATAATAATTTAGTAATATAATAATATATAATAATAATAATAATAAATAGTAATAATAATAACTATATGATAATATAATAATAATAATATAATAATAACAAGTAAACAATAATATTAAAATAATATATAATAATAATAATATAATAATAATAAAATGAGTAACAAAAAATAATGATAAATAAAGTATTATTAATAATAATAATATATATAATAATATAATAATATATATAATAATAAATAATAATAATAAAATAATATGAAATATAATAATAATAATAATAATAAAATACATAATAATAATAATTATAATAAAAAGAAAAATAAAATAAAATAATAATAATAATAAAAATATTGATAACACTAATAATTATAATTATATATACTACTACTACTACTACTAATAGTAATAATAATAATTAAAAAAAAATAAGAAAAAGAAGAAAAAAATTAAAAAATAAGAACTAAGGATAAAAAGGTAATATGCATGGTCAACATAAAATGACTTTCAAGTTGAAAAAAGAAAGCACCCTCACGAAGTTTTTAGCTTTTGACTTAAAATAAGTCACTTTGATGATTGTCAAACACTTTAATAAATCAAAAACTTACTTAAATCAATTTGACCAGATTTTAAGCCCATTCAAACATGCTTGAAATCGATCCGTAGATGTCAAATTATATTTTTGTTAAATGATTGTTTTTGATATCATTAATTGTATTGTTGATAAGTTATTATACATGCTAAGTTAATTTTAAAAAACTTTTAATGTGATATCAAGATTGTCTGCTTTGTGAATTATGAAGAGCTCATAAATTAAAGTTTTATTTTAAAAATATTATTTTAATTTATATGTAGAGCTTTTTAATTTTTGATTATGAGTGTAAACTTTTGTTAGCACACACCCAATCTGCAAAAATTATAATTCTTTTTCTTTTTGCTAAACGAAGGTTGAAGGACTATTTGATTAATTAAAAAGCATATCAACACCCTTATCGTTATCATTTTGAGACCTAGTAACAAACGAGTAAATCATATTAAAATTCAAATCAAATCAAACTCTTCTTTATTTAAACGGCTCGAACTCACAGTAATAATCATAATTTATATTATCTCTCTGATAATCATAACAAGAGGGCAAGAGCTGGAAAGTAGTAAGAACACACATGATGTAATTTAATTGGGAAGATGATCTGATAGACCATCAACTACCATTTTTGTTGGCACATTTATTATTAGCATGTTATAAATGTTATACAGCCAGCTGTTAAATATTTTTTACTTTATCCGTCTCAAAATATTCGTAATTTAAGATATTCATTTAGCTTTTCATCTACTCTCTCCGTACTAAATATTTTTTATTTTCTGTAAATTAAATCAACATAGTAAACTGATTTCTTTTAATGAACTTATTTTAGCTTCGAAAATTAATTAATTAACTCTCATAAAGTAAAATCGAAAAAGTAAAAATAAATAGATGAGAGTTTAAAGAATAAAATCTAAACCTAATAAATTAAATAAGTTAGAGAAGAATTAATGCCACTTCTGCAAAATATTAAGGCAAAGTTATTGATGTTAGCTACTTTTTTGTGAGTAGTTTCTAGCTCTAATAAATATTTCTCTGTTTATTTTACTTTTTTTTTTATATTAAAAATATATTTTTATCTGTTATTTTTAGCATATTAACAACAAAATGTATATATTTTTATATTTTATCTTAAATATTAATTACATATTCTTTTTAAGAAATATGCAAAGTCTAATATACATATACATCGTAGATATATTTTATACTAACATATCAAGTCAAGTAAAATGAAAAGAAAGAAAATAATAATTCATTCACTTAAAGATCCCTCATCTGCTAAAGTTTGTTGACAAGTGGCCAATACAATGAAAGGTGACCATAACTTCTCTTTTTATAAAATTCCCACCTGATTTCGAGATTTCATAATAAAGCTTCAATTAAATTTAGATTATGCATTGCAGAGTTTATTTTAACTTGATATTTCCAACATAATTTTCTTCGTACTCAGGCTTTGAACTCGAGACATTCCCATGACTCCATGTAGGGTGTCCTGGGGAGGAGCTAGCACGAACCCCCTTCAGCGAAAAGTATTTCTATTTATACATGGTTAACATTATCTTTTACGTATATATAGTAAATGTCGAACTCCGTTCAATTAGTTCATGATTTACTTTTGAACCTCTTTATCAAAAATTCTAGCTCCGCCACTGACCGTTTCCGTATATTTCCCCAACAAGAAAATCAATCACAAACATATGAAATCCGATTTTCCATCTCTTCATACAATAAATACAAAGATATTAATTACTAATACTAGCAAATATATTATTATTCACACACCTAGGCTCTAGCTAACATTACCAAATATTTATTTATATAAGGCAATGATTTAAGAGCTACAAAACATAGTACATTGAGAACAAAATTAGAACAACAAAAATGAAGAATATTAATGTGAAAAAAATAGTTGAAGAAGAAGAAGACTATGATGAAACGTCGTCGTTTCCCGTTAGCCCTACCGGGCAATATTTTACGAGCTCAGTTATGTCGATTTCTGTTATTTGTGTGTTGGAATCTGAAACTCCGATCGATGATTCATGTACCATCACATTGCTTAAGGATGTTTTTATTCCTATAAATCCTCGTTTCTCTTCTATTATGGTTAGTATTTTTTTTCGAGATGTGTTAGAATGTCCTACGTTAGTTAAAAGATATTTCGATTGTGATCTCCTTTAATTGAATATCTTTCGTTAGAAAATTATATTATGCAAGTTGGATTAATACAAATTTCTTTTGTTTATATAGTAGATTTGATATCTTGGTATATTGAAAAACTATAGTGAAGTAGCTAGGTAAAGGGTTCAAACAGAAGCGAAATTAGAATTTTAATTTTATGAATTCTGAATTTTAGAATGATAAGTTTACTTGTTAATGATTTGGTTCTAAACTAAATGTTCATATATATGTAATGAATTTACTCTTTTGAACAAAAATTACTGAATTCGTATTCATACTTCTAGCTCTCCTAAGTTCAAAAGTTAAGTTTAGGTCATAGAGTCATATTTTAATATTTTTCTTTAATTCCAATTATATAAAATCTTGATTCCGTTATTGATAACTATATATTGGCTTATGAATTACAGATTGAATTAGGGTAGAGATCTATCTTTATTCTTCAAATTCTTGATTGTTTTTATCCTAATTTTCTTGTTATTAATCTTGATTAGGTGAAAGACAAGAATGGAGTGAAACAATGGAAGAAAGTAGAAGTGAAGCACAAAGACCACATAAATGTACCAATTTTTCCACAAGGAAAATCAAAAGAATTTTATGATAATTGTTTCAATGAATACATGACAAAAATTTCTATGGAACAATTCCCACAAAGTAGACCACTATGGGAAATTCACATATTCAAATATCCAACAACAAAATCAGCTGGAAATTTAGTGTTTAAACTTCATCATTCACTTGGTGATGGATTTTCACTAATGGGTGCACTTCTTTCTTGCTTACAAAGAGCTGATAATCCTTCACTTCCCTTAACATTTCCATCATTTACTAGTAATAATAGTAATTATAATCACAATTTGGAAAGTGATTATAAGAAGAGGTTATGTACTAATGTTGTTCAAAGGGTTAATGGGGTTGTTAACACTTTTTTAGATTTTGGATGGAGTTTAATGAAAAGCACTAATCTTGAAGATGAAAGAACATCAATTAGGTCTGGTGATGAAGGTGTGGAGTTTAGACCAATTGATATTACAACTATGGAGTTCTCTCTTGATCATCTCAAAGTAATTAAGTCCAATCTTAAAGTGGTATGTTGTTTAATTTCTTGTCTTCATTGTTTTCGGTATGACTTCTGCGTTACTGTATTTGTTTTACTATTTGATTATCTTATGAATATATTTTACTTAAGTTGAGGAACTATCATGTTACTTAAAAAGACTATCAAATCTAACCTTAAAAGAAGTCAGAGAAAAGCGGTGATCTTTACAAGTAAAAAATAATTTTTTAAAAAAAATCTTTTTTCGACCTCTAAGTATTTCGGGACCTAAGTTTTATGTCGGTTTTGTCAAGTCGATTTTTGTTATATTTACTAGTGTCGGAAACAATCTCTTTAAGCTTTGTAAGGTAATTAAGGGTAATATTCCATATATGCCACCTTTTTAAGACTATATATAGCTACCTACCACTTGGGTGCATTGATTCTTGATTATTTGATTTAAAGATTTTATTTTTAAAAGATTAATAAAAGACATCCAAGAATTATGTTGTGTGAAAAAAGACATGTTTAGGTGGGACTATAATCTAAAAAACAAAAATATGTTTTTTAATTTGCTTCTATTAAATAACACAAAAAATATTTCAAAGTACTATATTATTAGATTATGTTCTCATGGGAATTAATTACCCATATTTTCCTCCAAGCAAATTGCACTTGGTGCAAGTAGGGTAGGAATTCATAGCAATAACATTAAAATAATATATCTAAAATAAAGATAGAGTTAGAATTTTGAGTTACAATACGGTGTAATTATTCTATTCAGATATGTAGATATAAAATTTGAATTAAAACTATTAAATTATATCGAACTTGTATACACCGACCAACCGAGGAGCAATTACTAGTACTAGTAAAATACATGTGGATATATTAATTGTCTTCTTAATTAGTTGAAAAAGGTAGTAGTAGTTGCAATTGGAAATATAACTTTTAATGCCCCAAAGTACTAAATTCATAGATGGGCTAGGTGATGGACACAATAGAAAAAATCATAATTCTAAAAAAAAAACTGAATTATTTTTTTTAAATTTTTTAATTAAATAAATTGATGACGTGGCCAATTATAATTAGATTATGTCATCAATTTTTTAATTAAATAAATTGATGACGTGGCCAATTATAATTAGATTATGTCATCAATTTTTTAATTAAAAAATCAAAATTCTGAATAAAAATTGAATTTTTTTTATTTTTAAAAATTAGTGATGTGGCCGAATTATAATTGACCACGTGTCAAAAATAATTTTCAAAGCTATCGTTAAAAAATAATGACATGAATGAACCTTTCCTTTAACTATATTGACATAAATGAGTCACATTTTTAACTAATGGCATGAATGAGCTTTTTTTGAAAGTTCGATGACATATTTGAGCTTTTTCCCTAAGTAAAATAATAAGATAATTTCTCAATTTGTTAATAATAACAAGTAAAAAATCAAAATTGAACAAGTAAGAGAAATTATGAATATTTCACCAAAATATTTTTTATCTCTACGAGTATTAATATAATTTTTTTGGAATAATTTTGCCATTGCTTTGTCTCATAAAATAGTGGAGAAAGACAGCAAAGTTGATAACTAATATGAGACAGAAAAAATATCTGTTTTGTTCGGATAATAAAAGAGAATCAACTCCCTAATTGGTAGCATGGTTGATTGAACCTTTCCTCGAAAATATAATTTTCAATTTATGGCATTGAATTAGCTATGGTGACCTAAATTTCAATTTATGACATGTAACAACTTCCATGACCAACATTAATATCTCAACCTCCTTTATAGTTGTTGCCTCATCTTTAATGTCACCACACTAGTGACGATAAATATCTATGACATGATAAATTATATTGAGATTGATTAATAATTTGTATAAAAGATAGTCTTTTTACGATAGGTTAAATTCTATTTTTAGTGTAACATTTTATTTATAATGTCAACGTATATCATGAGTCATGATCTTGATATCTATTGAGAACCTTATACTATTTAAGATTTACAATTTTTTTTGTCTAACAGACTATAAACGATGTTATATGTGGAGTTTTGTTTTTGGGGGTACGATTATACATGGAGGAAATGAAATATGATCAGAAAAATGCAAATTCAACGGCATTAGTGTTACTCAACACTAGAAATATTGCAGGATACAAATCGGTGAAAGAAATGTTGCAACCGAAAAATGAGTCAAAATGGGGAAATCAATTTGCATTTTTACATGTTTCATTACCAAAAATTGATAAAGAAGAATCATCAACTAATCCTCTAAGTTTTGTGTTTAAAGCACAAGATGTTATTCAGAGGAAAAGAAACTCTGCAGCTGTTATTCTTACTGGAAAGTTGCTCGATACTCTGCAAAAGTATAAAGGTCCCGAGGTGAAACTTCTTACTCTAATTCTCTATAAAAGGACGAAAAAATGACTCTATCCTCATAAGAATTTAAAATGTATTGGTTTAAATTTCTAACCTCGTTTTTACGTTATATACTGAATTCTAAATTAATAATTTGTGTTATAGGTAACAGCTAAATATATCCATAACACGTTGAAGAATTCTAGTATGACAATCTCAAACATGATTGGGCCAGTGGAAAAAATGGCTTTGGCAAATCATCCAGTTAAAAGCTTGTACTTCATGGTAATTGGTGTTCCCGAGGTAATTCTTCTACGCACGCACTGATAGTGTAAAAAATATTTATAATGTATTTTTGTGTTGTGTTTTTATGATGTGTTTACACCTAGCACAGACTCTTCAGTATCGACGCGGCATTTGTATCGGATTCTCTAAAAATCTATTCCCTCCGTCTTTTTTTACTTGTTTACTTTTAAATTGACACACTTATTAAGAGAATAATTAATGACATATTAAATTTACCATTTTATTCGTATTAATTATGAAGTGAATGAAAAGTTCTATATTTTAAAAGTAATTAGTCATTTAATTGAGGATATAATAGGTAAAAAAATAATTATCCTTTTTTGATTTGTCAAAATTGACAAGTAATTACGGACAACTATTAAAAAAAATGTAGACAAGTAATTAGGACGAAGAAAGTATTATTTTTAAAGAATCTGACATGCACTTATTGATATTTTTAAAAAGTTCGAACAATAAAATATTTTACTACATATTGACTTAATGAAATTTGGTGATTTTTGATGCAGAGTTTAACAATAACAATGATGAGCTATATGGGAAAATTAAGAGTGGCTGTAGGAACAGAAAAAGGTCTAATTGATCCACAAAAGTTCAAATGTAGCATTGAAAATGCCTTTGATAGAATTTTCAAAGCTGCTGTGCCTTCTGCTTCTTCCAAACCTTCAAATTAATTCATCAAATTTGGACTTTTATTGTTGTGTTTTTCTTTTTTCAAATCTTATTTGATTCATGTATTCATTAAATGACTCTATATTTATTTTTAGTAATGAAATGCATATTTTGTTTAATTTGATATCTTCAACTAGAATCTTTATTTCATTTGATATCTGTTAAATTAGGTCTTAGATCTAGCGAACTCAAAACGAGAAAGACTGCTCCAGTCTTATAAAGAGTTCACACATCTCATTAATCATTAACATAAGATTTTTGTCATTCTTTAACAATATCTCACGTGATATTTGATATTCATTTTGATACTTGATTAATCCAGATACACTAGTAAGGTCTATTAAGAGAGGAAATGCTCTCTATCAGAGATTTTTCTATTCTAGGACTCGAACTCAAAATTTTATATGGTTCCTTTTTCTTCCAGTTCATTTTAAAAAAGATATATCCATTTTCCTTGAAATTGAATTACCCCGGAATATCATTTAAATTGTAAGAATTTTTTTTAAAAGTGTTAGATCTTTAATTAATCATATATATATATATATATATATATATATATATAATATATATATAGATTTATATTTATATATATTTTTTATTTTATAACAAAATGATATGTAACTTTATCTTTTTTTGCAATTGAACTCATAACATGTTGAGAGTGGACTTTAAGATTTGTGTACTGTCAGCGTAAATATTTTTTTACACCATCATGTTAAGTTCACTTACAACAATAGATCAATTAAATCTTTATAGCAAGTCTTATATTAATAATTAACCTGAAAAATAGAAAAGTAACTTGCTACAAAGGATTTAATATAACTTATTGTAAAATTTAACTCTATGCTATAAGTCGTGAGTTATGTTGATATTAAATTTGTTACATCAAATTAATTAACTCTAACATTTGAGATTGAATCTCATTGTCCCATGAATGAAGTAAGGTTTCAATAATAACATCATTTGAAGAAGATCCATTAAGCAATTCCTTCACTCTTCTATACACCATTGTTGAGTTCCCAATAACCTACACACAAATTTAAAAAAAGGTGTCAAAATGAGCTTTTGCTTAATTACTAAAAAGGTTTTGGAATTCTAGTTCATTTTTAAAAAAAAAAAGACAAGAATTTTAACTTTTGTGAATAACTGCTCTATTCTTAATCAAAAGTTTCAGATTCGAGCTTTGAATATGAAATTATCTTTGATAGCGAAAAATTTTCCTCTAAAATGAGATTTTTCAACGCAAATTTGAATTAGTTCCTAAAGTGATAAAAAGTGGGAAACCAGAAAAATAAAACTAGTTCCTTCATTCTCATTTAGTTGTCATGATAAGATATTGCACAATTGTTAAAAGAAAAAATTAATTAGGAGTATAATCTGACTAATATATCGGTTATTAACTCATTAGTATTTATATGTCTCTTAATTCTTATATAATTAATTCTAAGGTCAAAGTTGGAAGAAAATAATTACTTCTCTCTCAGTTTTTTAAATTAACTAGTAGTTCCTCCATCCATTTTTACTTGCTCATTTTGACTTAATACTTAATAAAACGATAAGTTTAGTATATCACACAATTTAACCATATAAAAAGAATAGAACATTAAGTTTTCTCTTTCTATCCTTCATAAAATGATCTACAGTGACACAAATGACAAATCTCTAACGTTTTTATTTTAACTACGAATTAAATTTCAAATGTCCTTTTCTTGTTTCTTTAACTATGTTTCAAGTCAAATAGTATCACATAAAATAAAACGAACAGAAAATCAAAGCATGCATATACTTACCTTAGTTTCATGGAAAATTTGCATCATAGAGTTCCCATCTAGAGAAAAGTTGGAATTAATTACTTCAAAATTTTCCTCATGGAATAACCTAATTATGTTATAAAACATAACTAAGTTATCAAGGCCACTAATCAAGATTAAGTCCATTGTTGGGCTCATTTCTTGGATTTCAATTTGAGGTGAAGATAATTTGCTAATACTTGGATTTGTATCATGATTAGCCATGCATAATAAATTGGACCTCTTTTTAGTCCTTAATTTTTCCAATTGCATTTTGCTCTTCTCCAATTTGATTTCCAAGTTTCTTATGTAAGTTATTGATGCATCTATTTGATCTGGCAATGTCATTGCTTCCTGCAACTAATTTTCATGCAAACACATAAGTATGTCACAAGAGTACTATAAATAATTCTGATTTTAATCCTCGCGATATATAATTAACTAGTGCATTCATGTAAGAAATAAGTAATACGTATCAACTAGTTGTGAAATATATAATCATCAAATATAGAGTAACAATACACGTTTAACATACACAATATATAATTAGTGGTGGAACAATTCATAATTCATAAATATTCATGAGTAAAGGGGTCAATTGTGCACATTTCAATTGTATTGTTCAAGTTTATTATGTTTATTTATTTCATCTTTTGAGTTTTTGTATTATTTGACCTCTAACTATATATGTATTGTAAATAAGTTTAAGAACAAAAAGTGATTTTTCCTAAAGAAGTAAAAAAAAGGCTAGAATTAAATTAATCCTATTACAAAAAGATGACTTCATACCCCTTAATCATCCCCTAAATGCATGAATGTCTCCTTAAATAATCTATTTTAATGAATTTTGACTTATTGGGTTATGTGAGAAAGAAGGATCCTTATCTTTGGCCATCTCGTGTATGTTACGTTCTAATTCAAAATTTAAATTCGATGAATTCAACCAGACAATAAATTTTCAATATATATTTTTTGTACTTTTATAGTATCGAGTTACATGTAATAAAATTCACAAATTACATATGTATCAACATAAGTTGTATTCACTAAAACTGATTTATTTAATGTGATTGAAGATTAGTCGGTTCTGAATAAAAGAAAAATGTAATTTTATTTCGCCTTTTTCCTCTTTTGGTAATCTAAATACACAATCTTAGCAGTGAAAATTTAGAATGTTTATCACCTGAGTAACCTCTATCTATCGTCATGAATGTTTATCACCTGAGTAATCTCTATCTATCGTCATGAAAAATATGATAATTCGTAAACAATATAATATAGAAATTAAAGAAAAAAAACCTGAGATGGATGAGGTGGGAGGAGAGAACAAAGATGATTAAAGAGGTTCTTCATATTGTTCCTTCTTTTCTTCTCCACATATTTTTTTTCCAATCTTGGTGCTGAATTACAACCACTATACATTTTCTTGATCATCATCAAATATATAATATTTCTTGTTATATAATTTTTTTTCTTCTATTTCAAGAAATTCTAAAAATAATCTTTATTTTGTGATAGAGATTGGAGAGATATAATAATTATTTATAAGTTTTAAAAAAAAGGCAAAAAGGGCTCCACACCAAAAGTGTATAAAGTTAGTATAAAAAGATACCATAACGTAATAATGTAAACGTCATGAGTTGAATGTTATATTAATTATATCTCATCTCTCCTTTCTCCCCACTTTCTCTTCCCCTTTTTTTAATTCCTCATAATCGTCGGTACGTTTATTTGGTACGTGAGATAAATATAATAATTATATAAAAAAAATTAAATAAACTTTATTTAATGTTTAATTTGAAGTAATTGTTAATTTCAAAATTATTTTATAAGATAGAATAAAAAGATCTCGTGAAATATCCCAAATCATTAGAATATTTTTTATTATCTTATCCTGGGTACGAAAATAATTCGTAAGTAGAGTTATATTACCTTTAAAAAATTATCTAAAATGATTGAATCTTATTTATTTTGTTGTACACTTTTATTTTATTTTAAGTTTTATTTTTTTTAAATCAGAGGATAAAATGCTTACAATTTATTCTTCTAGCTAGAGATCACACTTATAGTATAATACTATATCTTTTCCTTATACCAACATTTATATAACTAGATTTAACTTAACTTAAAAAGCTTTTTTAACATAATTTATAATGACATAGACACTTTATTTCCTTAATTTTTTAAAAATCTTTTAAAAATAAATTATTTTATATAATTAAATAATATCACGTAAATCAAAACGGACTAAAACTTTTTTTTTATTACTAGTGATGGTGAACCCCAAATTGTAGTTACCGTCCATTTTAGTAAAGCAAAGCATCAAATAAAAGTATGTGTTGGCTAAAATGTTCACATTATTCTGCTCAATGTAGACGAATAACTTCTCTGCCTTTTTATTAAGACGTAGAGTTGAGATTACAACGATAAAATTATATTAAATATATATTTATTGATCATCAATGTAGAATGATGCATCATATTTTAATATTTCGTAAAGAAATGAATCTTAAGTGTAACAGAATTCAAAGTTTCTACGGAGAAAATTGAATAATTGGTTATTATTATAAGTTAGTAAAAGTTTTAAATCATAACTAATGGAAATAAAAATGATTTAACTATGAAAAAATGGTTTGAAAAATATTTTAACTTTGATTGAAATCGTGGTTACGATATCAAACTTTATGAAGGACTTTTTACCCTTGCACTCTTTAATAGTGTATTTTAAAGGTATATATGTGCTCATGTGGACACATTACTATTTATAATTGTGCACTATTTATGATGTTCACGTGAACACATATATAACTTTAAAATAGACTATTAAATAGTGCAGAGGGGTAATATATCTTTTACAAAGTTTAATATTATAACAATAATTTCAATCAAAGTTTAAATATATTAAAAAATCTTAATTACAAGAATGATATGTTTCTAAACTTCTTATTTTAATCAGTATCTATGTATATTGAACATGATGGGATAAAATAGTCATTTTAAACTGACTAACAAAAATATAGTTTCTAAACAATTAAATCCATGTATAAATCTGAATCTTGATACAATTATTATCAAGTATAGATATTAATTGTCAATTTGTTTTATTGAAGCGTGAGTTTCTGAGATAAATAATGTCATATTTTTTAGCTTATTCTAAACTTTTTTACTTTAAATAGATTTAAATTCATTACTTGAATATTATAATATTAAAATCTTTAAAAATAAATTTATCGAATAAAAGATTTTAAATCCGCCTCCGCATAAAATTAAAAAGACAACTGTAGAAATTTCGGCTGAGAATTTAAAAATCAACGGTCTTTCATGTTTGATTCCATTTATCTATTTTGTGATTATGACTCTTTAATATTTTTTTCTAAAATGATAAAAGAATATATTAAAAATTGTTGTGAATTTTAATGTTATTTTCCACTTTCGTATTATTTTTTTGTCTCAATTTATACAATATTGTATAATTAAATTTAAGACTTTTAACGAAACTTTGTTATGTTTATCAGAATATCTTATTTAAGCCAGTATATACAATACTTTTTTAACTTTATTTAATAAATTAAAAGAAAAAGATTATTATATTTATCAAAATGTCTTATTAAAGTCATCGTATTGCTTATTATTTAGTTTCTTTTTTTTTCATAATAAATGTCATTAAATATTTATGAAATAAGAAAATATGAAATATTTTTTAAACGAAAAAAAAAAAGAAAAAAAAAGCGTATAAATTAACATAGAGCGAATAATACTTTCATTTTAGTGGATGGTAGGGCAATTTGGAGTAACAAAGTCAACTCATAACACTACCCATCCGTTCAATTTATTTAAATTTGAGTGAATTAATATTCAACTTATTTTATTGGCTAATATATAAATATAAATTTTTGAGATCGTTATTTAATTAATTAATGTTCGCTTTATAAATTTATTTTTAAAAAGTTCATTGATTTTGGATAGAAAGATAGACATTGTGTTTGAAAATATGGTCTTGTTAAGACCAAACATCATATGATCTCTTGATATTTAATACTCAAAAATAAAATTTGAATTTTTTTTTACGAAAGTATAAATAAAAATTATTTTAATTTTATTTTTTTGTCAATAATAATTTTCTTTATATATGTTTGTACCTCACTCATACATGACTAAAATATGTAAAAAAGGGCAAAATTTTTAGATTTATGCGTCTAAATATAAAAATAATATTTCATTTTTCAAATTTCAACAATTCTACGTGAAGAAATGAATTGAAATTTAGGTATTGCATTTGAAAGTTTTTGCCACATGTAGTATTAACTTTATTTTTTATTTTCAATTTCCAAATCTACTTTAAATAAGCTCAAATTAGAAACATAAGTTTCATATATTATTAAAAGAAGAAAAAAAACCTCCATGATCAATTTGATAATATAATAATAAATCATACAAATTCATTTAATAACCTTTTAATTTATTTCATATATGGATATATCCCGTCTTACTCAATCCATTTTGGCATATTCAAATTTTACCCGATCCACCCATTTAACATTATTAAAACCACCTTTGCATGTGAACCTATATATATATATATATATATATATATATATTATATATATATATATATATAATATATATATATATTATTTTGTGATGTTAATTTTTAATTTAAACATGTTATGTGAAAAAACATAAAATCAACAAGTTGCTAGAAAGAGGATTTTTGTTTTAAAAAATGAATCGAAAAGTTAAAACAGAATAAATAAATTAAAATGAAAAGAGATATTCTTTCCGTTTCAAAAATAATGATCCCTTTTTTTTGTCTGTTTCAAAAAGAATGTCTTCTTTTTTTTAGTTTGTTTCAAAAAGAATATCCTCTTTCTTTTTTGGTAACAACTTTTCACGTGGTATGTTTAAGGTCACAAGATTAAAGGATAATTTTATACATTTGATATAATTTTAATTTAGGATCATATGATCAAAAATCTTTTTTATTTTTTAAAGCTCTGTGTCAAGTCAAACTAAACCGTTCTTTACGAAACGAAAAGTATTTATTTGAGGTCCATTGTTTTCCTTGTGCATGTCTCCACCCTTTGCAAAAGTTTTGCGGCTCGACTTTGTTGGTCCCCTTTAATAATGGACTTCCACGGCTCTTAATTTTTTTCAAATTTTAATGAAATGGAATAATTACAACTAGGAGTTAAGTTTTTATTTATTCTATACTGATTAGAAGATTCTTTTTAATTAATTTTGTTTATATCGAAGCGAGGTTGTTGAAGGTTTATTAAGATTAATGTTTTAATTTTATAATAGTAAGATATGATTTATCATTTATGGACGTTTATAAGATCCATCCATTTAGCAGCACCTTAGAATGACAAAAGGGCGAGGTTTAAACGAGAAAAAGCTTACGGTAAATACTTATGCACCCAGAGACGAGAAAGGGTGTAGTAATCGACGAAACGCTTCGGGGAGTTGAAAATAAGCATAAATTCGATGATTTTTGAATAGGGCAATCTTTCAAACTGCTGCTGAATCCATGGATAGGCAAGAGACATCCTGACGAACTATAACATCTTAGTTACCAGAGGAAAAGAAAGCAAAAGCGATTCCCGTAGTAGGGACGAGCGAAATGGGAGCAGTCTAGACCTTCTTATATCTCAATATCCCTGATTTAAATCTGTAAAATTATATTGAGTATGTTATTCTTATTGAAATGAAACAATGATATCACAACAAATATATTAATTGTTGATGGGACAATGCATTATTCAATAAATCAATTTAACGATATATAAAATTTCATCAGGAGACTTCAAAATATGAAGAACAAATATGTTAATTAATTGTTGATGGGAGAATGCAATATTCAACTAATTATTCAATAATATACAAAATTTCACTAAGACAGTTCAAAATATAAAAAAGTAAAAATAAACCTTACGCTCACTCAGATTAATATGCTTTTGGGAGGATTCAAAGCATAATCAACCTCTAGATAAAGCACATACAATTATATATTAATTGTTGATGAGACAATGCAATATTATACAAAATAATTTTACAATATATAAAATTGCACTAAGAAAATTTAAAATATGAAGAAAATATAAACCGATTTAATTAAACAAACATAGATGTACTTGTACCATGGCAGGGTGCTATTTTACCACTAGACCACTAGTGCATCTTGTCCATAAATCTACAATTAATTGTATTTTTTTTGCAATATTTAATTTGAGTTTTACAGGAAGTAAATCAGAAAAATGAATTTTGAAACCATGAGCATGCTACACAATGAAGGAAGAACTACAAAATTTAATGATACTAACATTTTATTTACATTAGACTATTGTTTTGGCAAAATGTCCATAAGAACACTCTTTCTAAGGGTAGTTTATAATAGTTCAAAGTGTTTGTATATTTTAAAATTTTTTATGGACTCAAAGTACATCAAATAAATTGAGACGGAGGAAATAATTTTTTAAAAATCCAATTATGGTCAAAGTGATGATTTTAAAAATAAATCACAAGTACATAAGATAGGTAAAAGAATATCAATATTAAGATGTTTAGACCAAATTACATTAGAGATGTATTAAAAAAGATTTTAAATTTAAAACACAAATTATTAGTTTCATCTCCGAACCATTGACCGTTTAAAAACACTCTTCTAAGTAACTAATCATACTTAAATACATCCTCAATTTGTCACATGATATATTAAGCGCTCTCAAACTCTTGTAGAAATATGAAACTCTAACTAAAAAATCGAGAGAAGTATTAAAAACACCCCAAAATTTAGTGAGAATTTAGATCTGTATTGCAAGATTGGATATGTATTTAAGTTCAACCAATCAAGTTAAGAGTTGTTTTCAAACGATCAATAATTGAAGAACAAAACTAACAATTCACGCCGAAATTTGGCCTAAAATTTTACCCAACAATAAAATTTAAAAAGACACGTGTCACTCACTTATTTGATGTGAATAAACACTATGCATAAGCATAACTATATATATAGATATAAGTTTGTTTCATTATACATTTTGCTGCGTAACAGACTTACACTACTTTTTTTCTCCTATGAATCCTCCATAGCAATAGCACTATTTCTCTGAACTTATAACTAACTCTATCTTCTTCTTCTTCTCCGCAAAAATTGAAAAACCTAAATTCTGAAAACTCTCAGTTTCACTTCTGCATTTTCTCGGCGAATCGATCAACAATGGAGTATTTTACCTAAAACTCAAATTCTACGTAAATCGGACAAGTTTTCGTCAAGTATTAGGGTTTAATTTCCCCCAAAACGTTAACCGGAGAATAATTGATGAATTATAAGAATTAATTGAGTCATTAGAAACAAAATTTAGATTCTCTGTTTGTTGAAATTATACTGGAATTATGATGTATGGAGATAATGAATATGTTGATGATAGAGATATGATGCAAGTAGAAGACGGAGGAGGAGAAGGAAGAGGTGATGTTGATGAAGATGAAGATGAAGATGAGTCACGGGAGATAACTCAGGACGATGCATGGGCTGTTATTAGTTCATATTTTGAAGAAAAAGGACTTGTGAGGCAACAATTGGATTCGTTTGATGAGTTTATACAGAATACAATGCAGGAAATTGTTGATGAAACTGCTGATATTGAAATTCGACCTGAATCTCAGCATAATCCTAGTCGTCAACCTGATTTCGTTGAGGTTTTTTTGTTCTCATTTCTTAATGGTGCTTATTTTGCAGTGTTGTGTGGTTTTCTTATCAGTAGCACTAGCAGTATTCTTGTAGTTTCTTGTTCTTTGATTTCAGTTATCACTTGTGCTTTAGTTATGCATTACACTGAGTAGACTGTTGTTATTGGATTTGTAGTATGACTCTGCTTAATGTTGGTTAAGTTGCATCTCTATACACAAATTAGAGAATGACAGCTTCATCGAATTGATTAATTTGTTCTAAACAACTGAAATCGAATCGTGAATATTGGTATATGACATTTAGGTTGCATTTATTTTTGTGATACAACAGCAGCCCCTGAACCTCAAGCTAGTTGTGGTAGATTAAGTGATTTTTAGCTACATTTCATTCCTCGCTACACATAGATTATACCTATCGTTGCACTATCATACAATGTCTACTAACATAGAAAGCTCGTGTCAGTTACTGGATCAAATGCAAGTGTGTTAGCATTAACAATAAGTCCTTGGTTAATTGGTATTGTGTATGCGTACTGTTTGCTTCCATTATTAATTTATGCTAGGACGTAATATATTAAATTGGAAAGGATGAAATGAGGAGAGTAAAGAAACAAATTACTCTTTCACTTTACCTGTATATACTTTTCTTTTCCAAATTTTGATCTGGATAGGCACTCATGAATGGTAATAAATTTTAAAAATTACTCTGTTTTCTCACCATGTTATAATTCTGTAAATTTTAGCAGAATCTCTCGTATTACTCTTTGATGTTAAAATGATGATTTAAGTGTTTTTGGTTCTAATTTTGCAGACAATCTACAAGATCAAGTTTACTCAGATATACTTGAGTAGACCTATGATGACAGAGTCTGATGGAGAGACTAATACTTTGTTTCCAAAGGCTGCAAGGTTAAGAAACTTAACATACTCTTCCCCGCTATATGTTGATGTGAAGAAGGAAGTAATAAAGAAAGGTCATGACTATGAAGAAGTGACAGAAAATCAGGAATTTACCAAAGTTTTCATTGGAAAGGTAGCGAAATGTGGATACATCAACTGATAGTACTAATATTTTTTATTTGGGGATCCCTTAATGCTTTGAATTTCAGGTTCCTATAATGCTTCGGTCAAGCTACTGCAGCTTGTATAACCTATCGGAGAAAGATTTAACAGAGTTGGGAGAGTGCCCGTATGATCAAGGTGGATACTTCATAGTCAATGGGAGTGAGAAAGTTCTGATTGCACAGGAAAAAATGAGCAGTAATCATGTTTATGTATTCAAGAAAAGACAACCAAACAAGTATGCTTATGTGGCAGAAGTTCGGTCTATATCCGAGGGCCAAAACAAGGCACCTAGTGGCATGTTTGTTAGGATGCTTTCTAGGTCTAATTCTAAGGTTGTAAAACTTAACTCATTTCAAGAATAGTTATGTGCTTGTTGCCATAATTCAATTTTCTTTAGTTCTTAAGGAACTTTCTCTGCTTTGTGACAGGGGGCATATGGCCAGTATATTCGTGCCACTCTTCCATACATACGGACTGAAATTCCAATTATAGTAGTCTTCAGGGCATTAGGATTTGTCGCTGACAAGGATATATTGGCGCATATTTGTTATGATTTTGCTGACACTCAGATGATGGAATTACTTCGCCCTTCCTTGGAAGAAGCTTTCGTGATTCAAAATCAGCAGGTGGGTGTTCTAGTTTTGTTGAGTTCTTGTCATATTATCTTGTAATTTTAACTAAACTATTTATCGTATAAATTTTGGTAGGTGGCACTTGACTATATTGGCAAAAGAGGATCTACTGTTGGTTTCACAAGAGAAAAGAGAATCAAGTTGGGAAATACTTGATATTCAGTGCTGAAGCTTTTGTGTTTCTCGGTTTCTTAGAAGAACTGTTCATCTGTATTGCAGGTATGCCAAAGAGATTCTCCAAAGAGAAATGCTTCCGCATGTTGGTACTAGAGAATATTGTGAAACTAAGAAAGCCTACTATTTTGGGTGAGACAATGATCCTGGATTTGGAATTTGCGAAAATTGTCAAATAATTAATGAAAGATAGTTGCATTCTTTTTACCAGCTACATCATCCATCGTCTTTTACTCTGTGTATTGGGACGGAGGCCTGAAGATGATAGGGATCATTATGCTAACAAAAGACTGGATCTTGCTGGCCCTTTACTTGGTGGCTTATTCCGAATGGTCTGCAGTTTGTTGTAAATGTTTTTGTTCGACAAGATAAGGAGAAGTTCCTACTTATAATAAATGTTGATATTTATGCAGCTATTCAGGAAGCTAACAAGGGATGTGAGATCCTATGTTCAAAAGGTTACTATCTTAGCTCCTTTTTTGTGCTCTATCTATTTGCATATATGGAGTTTCTGTCAAATAAAGCAATCTACTTTTGTGCGCGATCCAGTGTGTTGACGGTGGAAAGGATGTGAATTTGCAATTTGCTATTAAAGCAAAAACAATTACAAGTGGACTTAAGTATTCTCTTGCTACTGGGAACTGGGGACAAGCAAATGCTGCTGGTACCAGGGCAGGAGTTTCACAGGTGAGCTAATACTACTTGTATATACTTTAATTTCTTTTTCATCGTTTTCTCTTGTTTCATTATTGTATCCATATGCTTACACAGGTTTTGAATCGTTTGACATTTGCATCTACTCTTTCTCACTTGCGTAGATTGAACTCACCGATAGGGCGGGAGGGTAATTTTCTCTTGCTCTTAGAATTGACTTCATTTGTTCCTTTTGGTAGTTTCTTTGTCATCAGTGTCTTATACCTTGGTAACCAGGTAAATTGGCAAAACCTAGACAGCTTCATAATTCTCACTGGGGAATGATGTGTCCAGCAGAAACGCCCGAAGGACAAGTAACATAATACACGACACTCATTTATTAATTAAGTTTGCATGATCTTATGAATATTATAACATTTCGTCTGCTGCTGATATGTTAGGCATGTGGACTGGTAAAGAACCTTGCTTTAATGGTGTATATAACAGTAGGATCAGCAGCAAATCCAATTTTGGAGTTTCTAGAAGAGTGGAGTACAGAAAATTTTGAGGTGTGCAATTCATGGAAGATGCTCATGGCTCTCAATGTTTTAAATTTTGTGACAAGTTCTGATACTCTTTAACTTTAGGAAATATCTCCTGCGGTTATTCCCCAATCTACCAAGATTTTTGTAAATGGTTGTTGGGTTGGCATTCATCGTAATCCAGATCTGTTGGTTAGGACACTGAGACAGCTGAGGAGACAGGTTATATTACCACATTAATTTCTTATCTTTCTGATTTCAACATACTCTCGATTGTTTGTTCCTGCAAGTTTTAGATATTTGAGTTATGAGAAATTTGACATTTGTTCTCTTTTAGGTTGATGTTAATACTGAAGTTGGAGTTGTCCGAAATATAAATCTGAAGGAACTGCGCCTGTATACAGATTATGGACGTTGTAGTAGGCCGTTATTCATAGTGGATAAAAAGAGATTGAGGATAAAGAAGAATGATATTATCGCACTGCAAATGAGGGTATATACTGTTTAGCAAGATTGTTACATTCTATAATTATTCAGTCCCATTGATCTTGCTTGTGCTGATTTCAGGAGTCATCTGAAGATTCTGGCTGGCATGATCTTGTGGCGAAAGGATTTATTGAGTATGTTGATACTGAGGAGGAAGAGACTACAATGATCGCAATGACCATAAATGTAAGAACTCATGAACTACACCTAGCTATACAATGTATTATTCCTAGTACTGACCAAAATTTTGTTGCTGCCCTTCTTCGTTGAAGCTTAATCATCCATATCTTGAGTTTAGGTTCTTCTAAATCAGGAAGTGATAGAGTTAGTGTTCTCACACTCGGGATTTCTATAAAACAATTTTCATGTTTAATGTTTTAGGATCTTACGAACTCAAGGGTGAACCCAGACGAGGCTTATGCTGAGACCTACACACACTGTGAAATCCATCCATCTTTGATATTGGGAGTGTGCGCTTCAATCATACCATTTCCAGATCATAACCAGGTGAATCAATATGTTTTGTGAGGCCCTTCGGGTACATTTGATAAAAAATAAGTTGCTGTATTTTATGGTATGTCTTCGATACATAATTACAATTTAGTCGAGTCTGTACACCATCTTGATCTACATTCCTTCTCAAATAGTATCTGTTTTCCTCTATTAAACCCTTCCATTGGCTTTTGCTTTATTGTATTTAATTTTTGACATGTTGCAGTCCCCTCGTAACACATATCAATCCGCTATGGGAAAGCAAGCAATGGGGATTTATGTCACCAATTACCAATTTCGGATGGTAGGCTAGGTTTTCTCTGTTCTGCGAGCTTTCATTTGTTCAGTATTAAGTATTCGCATTCATGATTATTTCTGATTTAAATAACAGGATACATTGGCCTATGTACTGTATTATCCACAAAAGCCTCTTGTTACTACGCGAGCTATGGAGCATTTGCATTTCAGGCAGCTTCCAGCTGGCATTGTAATTAATCACCAGCTTATTGCTTGTTTTCATTCTTAACTTTCTTGCTTTATAGTCAATAATCTTTTCCTGTTGGATTTGCAAAAGAATGCCATTGTTGCCATTACCTGTTATTCTGGCTATAACCAAGAAGATTCTGTCATCATGAATCAATCTTCAATTGACCGTGGCTTCTTCCGCTCTCTATTTTTCCGTTCATATAGGTATGTAAGTTTCATTTCTACTTCATATTGTCTGCTGTTTCTTCCTCTGATCAAGCTCCTGTCTCTCTTTACCGTCAATAGGGATGAAGAGAAAAAGATGGGAACTCTTGTTAAAGAGGATTTTGGGCGTCCTGATAGAGAACATACCATGGTTGGTTCTTTATTTTGGTCACTCTTTTCCTCCCCATCCCATCCCTTGTTCTAAGGACATTATTTAAGGACAAACGAATAAAAGAATAAACAATAAATGTAATAGGTATGTTTTTTATAAGAGTAAATCTATTTTCTACTTGTATAATGTTGGATTATGGTTGTTATTTCTTGCAGGGAATGCGACATGGAAATTACGATAAATTAGAAGATGATGGATTTGCACCTCCCGTTAGTATCACGAGCATACACGAATTCATCATTCTGCTTCACTAATATGTGCTTGGAATTTTAATCTCTGGTAAATTCTTACTGATGCCAGGGAACAAGAGTTTCTGGTGATGATGTCATAATTGGAAAGACCACACCTATTTCTCAAGATGAGGCTCAAGGCCAATCTGCAAGATACACGCGCAAAGACCATAGTACCAGTCTACGACATAGTGAAACTGGAATTGTGGATCAGGTGCTCCTGCTAGTTATTTGTGCTTCAATTTCCTATGTCCTCCATAATTAGGGGAACTCATCTCTAAAAGAGAATTCTTTTTTTTTTTCGCGTTTCTTGTTGGCCATTTCATTTGTTAACTGTCTTGTTGATAAGTTGTTTCCTTGCTTTCTATAGGTTCTTTTGACAACAAATGCAGATGGATTGAGATTTGTCAAAATAAGGATGAGATCTGTCAGAATTCCACAGATTGGAGACAAATTCAGCAGCCGGCATGGACAAAAAGGAACCATTGGAATGACTTATACACAAGAAGACATGCCATGGTCTGCTGAAGGCATCACCCCAGATATCATTGTGAATCCTCATGCTATCCCTTCTCGTATGACAATAGGTCAGCTAGTTGAGTGCATCATGGGGAAGGTTGCTGCTCACATTGGAAAGGAAGGAGATGCTACCCCTTTTACTGATGTTACTGTAAGTTCACAAAGTCTCTTCTGGAAAACAAAGATTCATATAATTGTAAAAGCAATTAAGACAACACAAGTCGTCAGATTTCTATAATAAAGACAAAAACTGTCTCTGAGTTGATTCATTTCAAGATGAAAAAATGTACAAGGAGGTTCCTGAAATACTGGTTTATCAAATGCTATTAAGGGTTAATACTAATTCATGAATATGAGATGCCAATCACTTGGACGTTTTCTGATTATTTTGTGCAAACTGAATATGAATTAACCATTCAGTACTTTCAGGTGGATAGTATCAGCAGAACTCTACACAATTGTGGCTATCAGATGCGTGGTTTTGAGAGAATGTATAATGGTCATACAGGTCGTGTACTGACTGCAATGATATTCTTGGGGCCAACTTACTACCAGAGACTGAAGCACATGGTGGATGATAAGATTCATTCTCGTGGCCGTGGTCCTGTGCAGATTCTCACTAGACAGCCTGCTGAAGGGAGATCTCGTGATGGAGGACTACGATTTGGGGAGATGGAACGTGACTGTATGATAGCTCATGGAGCTGCACACTTCCTTAAAGAGAGACTGTTTGATCAAAGTGATGCTTACAGAGTTCACGTATGTCAGCAATGTGGTTTAATGGCTATTGCAAATCTGAAAAAGATGTCATTCGAGTGCAGATCTTGTAGGAATAAAACTGACAATGTTCAGGTACAATCCTCCTCTTCCTGCACCACCACTTGTTAAACTGCAATATCCATATTGTTAAAGATCGTAAAACTTGATACATTTTCTGAATGTGTAGGTGTATATTCCCTATGCCTGCAAGCTTCTGATTCAAGAGCTCATGTCAATGGCAATTGCCCCAAGAATGCTTACAAAGGAATTGAAACCATCAAATCGAAAGTAAGCATCCTCACAGTACAACTTGTTTCAGACTCCGGTTCTGCACTTGGTCATCACACATCTACTTAACTAAATAAAGATTTGCCAGACTCTAAACTCATTCCAGTAGTTCGCAAATAGCTTGTTCTTCTACATCTTACACATGCTGGGAAAATATTTCTGATCAGAAGTTGAACAAGTCTGTTTTGAATGGTAAACAAACATTAGTTAATCTGAATATTCTAATTTTAGACATTATCCAGAGTTAAATGCTGTTTGGACATGTTTTCTTATTTTTCAAAATATTTTTTACTATACATTGGCCTGATTTTGAACAGATTCAAGTGTAAACTCATATTAACTCTAGATTATATTTTTTAGAGACTAATCGTTTGGTTATCTACAGATTAGCACCTTTTTTCAGATTGTCTGATGAAGAGTTTGTGTTATCTTAAGGTCATAATTAAAATTAAGACAGAAAAAAAGAGAAGTATCCATTCATACGAAACTAATTGCATTACTAAAAAAGCAAACAGAAGGATAACCATAAGATTAACAGCAAAATAAGACTAGAACATGAAAATTAACATCTTGATCATCAGCTTGCTTAATATGAAATAGATTCCAGCTTATCCAGTGTCTTCTCAATATCTTCTTTAAGACTTAGAATTGCTACCTTAAGCTCCTCCACATTTTCCAACAATTCATCTCTTAACAACTGAGAAAAACTGCACTCAGCATTGCAGTGCTGCAAAATTAACCGAATATTAGTATAACAAGACTATATTCTCAAGTACAACTAACAATTCTATCAAAAAGCTGCTACCAAATAAAACACACAAAAAACGGAAATGTACCTTAGGACAAGCAAAATAAACTTGATCCTCAGTTTCTCTTGGAACTGTTACTTGGGGCACATCCAGTAATTCGTTGGGGTTGGATGGAGAAACTGTTCCTGTTTCATTGGAGTCTGATAATCCAACTTTTTCAGCAGATGCAGCATTTTGCTTTAGAAGTTCATCTGATGATTGAGGGAACAGACCATTGTTTTCTTCTTCAACTGCATCAGCAGATTGACCATGGATCATGCCATCATTTTCTTCTTCCTTAATACTCTCGATGGACATCACGTTCACAGAGACTAATGGAGCAGTGTCTATCATCATCTCAGGTAAAACAACAGATTCACCCAACTCTACACTTTCAACAACGCACCTAGAATTCTGAGACACAAACATTACATCTTTCGAAATTTCTTTATCTTGATCATTTGTATCAACATTCAACAAAGACTCTTCATTTCCTTTAACAACATTCTCCATCACAGAATCATCCTTAAACACATCAGCAACAGTATCAACTTCATTCGCTTCCGATACTTCGACATCAGCCGCCACACCAGGTACATCCCTAAAAAAGAATCCTCCGTCTTTTACGATATTCCAAAATAATAACAATCATTATGAAAAAATAGATAATTATACCTTTCAAGAATTTCATCAGCCGTTACATCATCAGAAAACTTTTGTTCAACTGCACTGTCAATTGTTCTGTTTCATGTTCTTGTGAAATTCCACTAGCTTCAACGTTTTCCATTATGCAACAAGTATTCGTAGACAAAACAGGTACATCATTTGACACTAAAATATCCTCATTAGATGTAACATCCAACAAGGTCACATTATCAGAAACTTCATCACTTGTGTTCTTGACTTCATTCAACTCAACCAATTTCATAGAAACTGTTATTAACAACACATGAAAAAAATAAACAGTAATTAAAAAAAATATGTTGGAAACTTAGGGCCCGTTTGGATGGGCTTAATAAAAGCAGCTTTAAAAAAGTACTTTTGAAAGTGCTGAAACTTATTTTTAAAATAAGCAGTTATGCGTTTGGATAAAAGTGCTGAAGTTGTTATGCCAAACGTGAAAAGGGAAAATAGAAGAAAGAGATGTTAGGGTTGTATGGATAATTTGGAGATTGTATAAAAATATTAAGGGAAAAAACATAAAAATGTGGTCAACTTAAAACAGCTTATAAGCTAAAAAAAAAAAAGCACCCCTACCCCAGCTTTTAACTTTTGGCTTAAAATAAGTTTTTTTAACTTAAAAAAAGCTGTTTTGAGTATTGCCAAACAGTCAAATAAGTCAAAACAGCTTTTTTTAAGTTAAAAAAAACTTATTTTAAGCCAAAAGTTAAAAGCTGGGGTAGGGGTGCTTTTTTTTAGCTTATAAGCTGTTTTAAGTTGACCACATTTTTATGTTTTTTCCCTTAATATTTTTATCTCCAAATTATCCATATAACCCTAACATCTCTTTCTTCTATTTTTCCTTTTCACGTTTGGCATAACACTTCAGCACTTTTATCCAAACGCATAACTGCTTATTTTAAAAATAAGTTTCAGCACTTTCAAAATACTTTTTTAAAGCTGCTTTTATTAAGCCCATCCAAACGGCCCTTAATTATTTAAGTTAGAAAAATTAGAACAGATGAGAAAATGTACCATCAGTTTCTTTTGCCTGTGCCTTAAATTCATTAGGAACTTCTACTATTATATTCTTGCCTTTGTCAATTTCCTTGTCAACAGAAGTTTCTTCATGCCAAACAGCTCCTTTAGCCAATTCTTCAACTGGTATAGTCATTTTGACAACAGAAACTGTAGTAAACTCTGCATGGAAAAAATAATAATAATAACATTAAAGTAGGACCTTCTTTTTACATCACATACAATTTACCTTATATTTATGTATAAACATATGTCATATACTATTATAAAATTTTATACAAAGTTAATACATTATATATAGTATAACATTATATTTTAGTCTACATGACCTAATATTTTATGTTTGGATCATTTATATTAAAGATGAGATAAGTGAATTTTTGAAAAGAACAAAATTACCTTCATTTTGTTTTGCTTCATTCTTCCTCTTGGCAGCTCTCCTCCTTTTTGGACCAGATGGCATTTTTGTTTCTAAATTCTCACAATTTAATTTAGATATATATGATGAAGAAGAATTAGAAAGAGTTTTGTGTATATATAGGTAATTATAATAAGTCTCTTAAAATTCTGTGACTGTTTTAGTTGAACTAATTAAATAAGGACGAGTTAATGGACGGTTGATTGCACTTCTCATTAATCTTAATTTATGTGTAACTTTCCGTATTCCCTAAAATTGTTGGGAACATAGAAAAAGAAATTGGTGATGCAAATGAATTGAATGAACAAAAAATTCATTATACAAATACAATTTACAAAAAAATATTTTTTTAAAAAAAATGTGGAATCATAATTTATTCCTTTTTGTTCAACCTAAGAGGACTTTGTTGTCGCTATTTTTTTGGGTGTGTATTGAACAAAATCGTTTTTGTGTAATAACTTATAAATCATACATAAGATATAATGGCACTAAGCAAGTCTGATGTGACTAACTTAACTAAGAAGACGTTGACACGAAAAAATTGATGTTTGAACTTCTTAATTTGATATCAAATGCACCAAATCAGTCAACCTTATCGTTATTTTGTTTTTTTACTTTACATTTCTAGGCTTAAGAAACATTTTTCTTTAAAATTCTTTTACAAAATAAAGGTATATTCCAATGTTTATATTCCTCTCTTTAAAAAGGAATGACATCCTTTCTTTTTAGTCTGTTAAAAAAAATGATTTTTTTTGTAATAATTTTCTACATGACATGTTTAAGGCTATAAGATTAAAAGACAATTTGATACATTTTAATATAACTTTAATTTAGAACTACATAATTAAAAAGAAAAAAATTCTCTCAAACCCAGTGTTAAATTAAACTGGATATTTTTTGTGAAACGTAGGGATTAGTACTTTGTCATCATAATATCTTTTTGAGTGCTTTCCTCTATATGTGTGTTACAATGAGGACTTTTACATTTTTGGCATTTGAATTGGTATCTTTTATTGTTTGCATTTATTTTTTAAGTAAAATTTAATTGCGATTATAATAATTAAGTGTTAAGAATATAATATGGTCCTTCTGTATATTGTGAACTCAAAGCACAAACAATTTTCTTTCTTTGATATAGTGATACCATTTGTCTTGCAATGAATATTTTGTAAATTTTATTTTATGAAATATAATCTAGTTAGTATGGCTGTCTCCTAACATAATTTTAATCTTACAAAAATATCATAGCTGAAAGCTGTCAAAATTAATGACCAACTTGCAATTTTTGTACACAAAAATTTTAAAACTAACTACTACTATATAAAAAGATTTTATTTTATACGTAAAAATATTTATTTTGATATAATTTTTAAATATCTCTTATATATTTTTATAATTTTATCTTTTAATGTCCTTTTTTCATGTTTGGTAGTAAGAATTCTTAATAATCTAATAGTTATCGTCCATGTTGGTAATTATAATAAATTTTAAATAAAAATTAAATTAATACTAATATAAAAAGAAAATCAATTCTAACACTAAGAATGACAATAATATTAAATATTTACTTTACATAGATTTAGACAATTAAAATACATGATCTAATTTTATTTTATTTTTTTAATATTTAGTCATATAACTAATACTTACTAAACTTATTTTAGCATGATATAATACTTTAAGTTATGATCAATTTCATTATGACTTATTAATTTACAATATTTTATTATCAATTTTTTTTTTTTTGCAATATTTGTTTTGTTTTTTTTGTTGGATATTTTAGTGTTATTAATCATATAAATATTTTTTTTGTTATTTTCTTGACAAATAATCTAGATAGTTGCATTTTTGTAGGACTAAAGTAATATTTAAAGTACATGTAAACAATATGTTTGTATGAATACTTCATTGAAAAACCCGAGAAAACCCAAGTAAATAATATATTTGTATGAATACTTTATTTTTGTACAATTGTAATTTATTCTAATATTATAGTAGAAAAATAAAAATAAATTGTTAACATTCCATTTGGCCAGATGGCTTCTCTGTTAATTGCCAAGTGTCTGCCTTCACCTCCATAACCGCCTAAACTTCCACCGGCGATATTACTCCTCCTTGTATACCCCTTTTTCCGGCAAAATCTCTTTCAAAATTTTCGCAAAAATGGGCAAGGAATCAACATTTCTCTCAGCAGTACACTTGAAGAAGAAACCTATGAAGAAACACAGTACTACCAAACGGAAGCAATTTTTCAACAAAGTTATCGATTATCTCAAATCTGATACTTTCATGTTTGCGCCTTTATGTTCTTCCAGTTTCTCCTCCGGTAAGTTATTCTCTTCTTCGTTTGATTAATTGATTTGATTTAATGGATTTTGTTTCGGTTTTTTCAGGAATTGAGGAAGATAGTAAACCCTTGGAAGGGAAGGATGAGAAATTGGTTAGTAAAATTGGGGATTATTTGATGGCTGATAACTATATGTATGCTCCTTTGCTTATTTCTCAGCCCTGGGAGGTTCATGTATCTAAAGGTATAATTTAAGCTTTGGTTTACAAATATATGATCTATTGTATTGCATTTGGGGAATGTTAACAAAGGGGAAGGGGAATAGTGTGATTTGGCTGCGGCAGGGGTTCGATTTCGTGCTCGTTCCCGGTCAATTCCAGTAACCGTACTAGAACATATAAGCTACTATATACACGAATTGTATGTAAGATAATATATAAACTTAGCGTACCTACAATTGCTTGCTTTAGCTACTTATATAGGTAAGACTTTTATGAATGGCATGTTCGTGCGTTGAGCTAGTATGAAAGATTGATAATATAAGAAAGTACCTACTCGCGAGTCCAATACTATGGACGGTTAGGCAAACCTTAGCTCACAATAAGTGCATAATGAACTTGTGTTACTTGAAATGGAATTTTGGTGTAGAAGGAATGTGAGCTATATATGCTTTACATATGCAAGTGGAATGTTGTTTTGGGGGAGCTAGGTAGAAGGAAAAGAGGCTCATACCTAAAGGTAGTTTGTCTTGAATAGGAGGTGAGAAGAGTTGAGAACAAAGAGGTGAAAGACCAATGGTTTTCTTTTGTTAAGATTGGAGATAAATAGGATTCAAGATGATGGCTTTTTCCCGACTCTGCTAGGCAGGGGTCAGTGTTCAGGGAAGCATGAAGCGGAAAAAGCGATAAGGCCCCGCTTCAGGTTTTAAGCGATGAAACATTCACATACTCATTCTAGTCTGTGAAGTGTAGAATGCTCGTATCGCTTTGCAAGCGATGAAGCGTTCGCTTTCCTAAACACTGGGCAGGGTGCCTAGGCTAGTTGTTTTTTAATTACTCCTTAGTAATAACTAAAGCGAATCTTAAAGAGAATAGTACAAGCAAGGGAGGCCTAGGATTCACTTTAGTAATGCTAATGAGGTAACGGAAACAAAATAAGATTCAAGATTTTTGAAAGATAAAAAGTACCTGTCATTTTTAAATATGGATATATATATTATTAGGTTTATAAGTATATGTTTTGACAAGTTGCAAGTTGAGATGATTGGTATGAAATACAATGCTTGCTGCAAGCAGCACACACACTATATGTATTTTTTTGTTTTGTGTTTGTCTATGTGGGGTTATTTTGTCCCACCTAAATCGAATTGCAGCTCTTCGTTCTCAATCCATGGCTATTCTTTTTTCCTTTTTCCTGTACTCTAGGATCAGTTCCTATTCAAGAAGAGGTGGAGAAAAAGAGATCTGCTGATGTGCTAAAAGGAGCTACTGGAAAAGCGGATGAAGCTGGTAGGAAAACAGTTACTGTGGTTAGCAAAGATCACCGCATAGATGATTTTCCTCATAACAAGAGCCCTATGGTCACCCGTACTCGGGTGCGTAGAGAGACTGTGAAGCACATGATCTATCAAAACTGCTGACTTTTATTTGCGCCTTACGTCCTCAGGTCTGTAATTTCTCTCATCCAACTTCCATGCATTATTTGTATTGTAATTAATGCACCCATAAGAACCCGACAACCCCCCAGTTTGGAGCCACCGTTATTTCATCTGGCATGTACTCTATGCTTTGGTTAGATCAATATCTTACCCTTGTGCTGATCATCCGGATGAGAATGATGGAAGCCCGTTACAGAAACTCTCGGCAGTTAGCAAGTTTTGTTGTCTAATCTGCAATTCTACTTTTGAGAGTTGAGCATGTCATGTCTTAAAGGACTATGCATCCATTTAGTTACGTACAATTTACGCGCATAATGCTAACGCCAACACATATCACTTCTCCTATATATTTGTGTGTGATTCCATTTCTTTTTCAGGCTGACGACTATAGAAACATAACCAAGCAAGCTTGTGAGATGAAGATTTTCTGGTCTGATAGTGAGCGGCGCTGCTTAGCTACTCGAGATTGTTTCGTCTTGCTAGGTAGTTAGTTGAGTGTTACGTTTGTAATATGATAAGTAGGTACTATGCTTGTTTTATTTGTCATTTAAATTTGAAACAGTTGATGTCTATTGTATACAGTATAACACTGTAATAGGTTAACAAGGTACATATTTTATGTGTCATTTAGGTTATGTTAGTTTTATGTGTCACTCAGGTTAATGTATACCATTTCTTGCATCGAATCAATATTGTACCAAAATCCATTTTGTAGCTTTAGTCGCGCAATTGTACAGCAACGACTAGCGTTGAAAAGGTTGATGTCGATAATATTTGAGTTCAAATAGAGTCGATAACACAGCATTAGTACCTACGTAAAAATTGATAACGATATCATCCTTGATTCTCATTAGTGACTCTCAATATCTAAATTATTACCAAACACGTTTCAACTATCAATGTTCATTTTCCTATAAAAAATTCACCAAACATTTAGTAATAGTTTGAATAAAAAACTCACGTAGTTGATTTTTGACCTATGTTTAATTTATCTCAAATAATAGAATCATTTTTTTTTTTAATAAAATAATTAGACTATAGTTGACCCCCTTATACAGTGAACCAAACATTTCTCTTCTCTTCTTCGCAAAGTTGATAGAAAGAGGTGAACGAAATGCTCGTCAGATTCAGAGGCAAATGTGAAGCTTTATCAAGATTTCACTGTTTCAGTTCTGAATATCTCTACTCAACCTCAACCCGGAACAATTTCTTCGTGAAATACCTGATCAATTCACTCGGATTCTCCAAAGAAGAAGCATTATTAGCATCTACGAAGGTAAATTCATGGAAATTTTCAAAGAAAAATCCAGATTTAGTGCTCAATTTCTTGAAACAAACTGGTTTAGACAACACCCAAATGAAAATACTGGTTTCAACATCACCCAAGTTTCTATTTTACGATGTTTCCAAAACCCTAAAACCTAAATTTCAATGCTTGATGGATATCGGGTTATCCGGGTCGGATCTTGTGAATGTGATTGCTAAAGATTCAACGATTGTTGAAAGGGGTTTAGTTACTCATTTGAAACCTACTATTAATTGTCTTAGAAGAACATTGGGTAGCGATGAAAATGTTGTTAAAGCTATAAAAAGAACATCTTGGTTGCTTTCGTTTGGTGGGCGTAATGTGATGGAAACTAATTTGTTGTTGCTGAAAAACTATGGTGTTTCTGATGATTCAATACAAAAACTTGTGCTTAGAAATCCGAGGTATATTACACAGAAGCCTGAGTGGGTTAAGGATTTGTTGCATAGGGTAGAGAAGGATTTTCGACTTTCGCCTGATTCGTCTATGTTTCCTTATGGATTTCATACGTTAGCCTCGCAAAAGAAGGCGAGGTGTGAAAAAAAGCTTGAGATTTTTAAGAGTTTTGGATGGTCGGATGATGATATACTCACCATGTTTAGGAAGTTACCTTATTGTATTGCTCTGTCTGAGGTTAAAATTCAGAAAGGATTGAGTCTTTTTATGAAGGAGCTTGGTTTTGAATCTGCTTACTTAGCTTCTCATCCGTCAATTTTGATATATAGTATGGAAAAAAGGGTCGTACCTCGGATGCAAGTCTTGAAAATTTTGGACGAAAAGAAGCTTGAGAGGAGAAAGGTGGCTCTTTATACTGTTGTGAGCTTAAAAGAGAAAAAGTTCATAGAAACTTTCGTGCTGCCCTACAAGGATCAGGTACCTGATCTGTATGAACCACTCCAGAAAACTCTGGCTCCTTAACAGTTTTAGTTTACGTTTTGATACTATAGGTGCTGAGATCTTTCTTAGTTTTAAATTGTTGTCCGAAATTCATTTTTGTCCTGCTAAAGCAATAACATCATTGAAGAATTGTTTTCATTTCAAACTTGTTTTGCTTTCTAGTGGACCTTACTTGTGTTTTCTGGTGTTGCCAAGAATCATTTATATCTTTATGTCTTCTTGCTTTCAGTTCGCATTTGGATAGCTCAATAGCATACCTAGTTCATTAGTTCTGAAAAATGAGAAACCATGAAACGGGAGGTCACACATTCTCTACTAAGTAGAAAGCAAGTGAATTGATGGCTACAAGGATTACTAGATTACCATGATGATATATGTGCACTTTCCTTGAAACGAGCATCTATTGTAAACAACCTCCCTACCATCACAAGGTAGGGGTAAGGTCTGCATACACACAAGAGGAGGAATACTTGAACTTGAACAGAACTATAATTTCTGTGATTCTAACCAAACCCCATTTTGCAAAAAGTTCATATTAAACAGCTATCGTTGATGGTTTTAGTTATTTTACGTGTATGCTTGTTAAGATTGTTGATGAATTGTATGCAAAGTTGCTTGACTCACTGAAATTCAGCTGATTTGCGTCACTAAAGAGAAGGTGAGTGTATTGACTATAGGATTTGATGAATTCTCGTCATGCTTTTTAGGGAAAGTTTAAGTGGGGGTTTTTGTGGGGGTTTTTGTGAGGGAAACTTATGCTTGTGTTTGGAGAGCATTTTGGGATTGCTTATTAGAGGAAGAACCAGTGATTTTGACTAAAGCTTTATATTGTGTTTCTTCATTTATAGAGGAAGAGCCATTGCTTACGTGTATGCTCGTCGTACTATAAATGTGTTTCTTCATTTATTAGCTGATCATAATAGAGAAAAGAATGGAGGTTGAATTTTGAGGGAGTGATTCTCGTTGTTTTTGAAGATAGGGAGGAGCTTAATCAGACTTTTGCAAGATTTGGTTCATGTGTACCCGAGTTTAAAGCAATCTAGAGAGACTTGTTATTGAATCCGAAACAGTTTAGGGTGGATGGATTTGAAGATATTTTTCAAAGTTTTCGAAACTAAAGACTACAAGTTGGTATTCTTTGCTCTGAATAGCTACTGAGATGGAAACCCAACTGATGTTTTTTCTTACACGTGTGAAGTTCGGCAACCAAATGAGGTACCAAGTTTGGTTCTTAAAGAAGTTTCATGGAGTACCTGAAAGAGAAACAGTTTTGACTGACATTGTTAGGTTTATATGTTGTTTCTGTTTGTCCATCTGGTGAAATCAGATATCTTATCAAGATGGGTTGTGATTGTTTGGCTATTAACATCCTGCAAGAAGAGTTATATCGAAGCAAACCTAAACCTTGTGTTGCTTTACGATTGGCTTTTCTTTGATGAACATTGAATCTCCAATTCTATTGCTGGTAGATTCCATATCATCAGTGACATATCTGGGGTATAGAGGTCTGTTAGTGCATCTGCTTCGTATTTTTGGGTGAAGATGTTTCTGGATTCACCGCGATTATGCAAGATTAGTAAATAGAAGAAACCTTATTAGGTTTAGATAGGTGCCTTAGTTCCTGTACTCTTGAATTTAGGGACATGAGTGAAAAGTGAAAACAGTAACTCTTAAATAGTGAAGTATAAATAGAGTAACTTCCCTGCAGATTTAATGATACAATACAATGAAATTTAAGTAACTGTAATCTGTGACGATGGCTTGATTAAATGTCGATAGTGCCAGTGTATGCATCTGATGAAAGTGGTACTAATACAAGTACGACAGAAGGGGCATGTTTTTTTCTTTGCTAGTAATAACCATGACACAATACAAGTAGAATGAAACCTATGATAGCAAGTAGGAAGAGTCGTCGTATCATCATCATCAGCATTGGCTTGTTTTTCGAATTCTCCTAAACAGATACAACACTCACTGTTTGTTCCTTGTGGAGTCACTGCTTTTGTTGCCCAGTAACGAGCTTCTGCATAAAACTGAGCTCGTTCTGCTGATATTTCACAAGCTCTTTCTTCGCGAGCTCTGTCCCCAGGAGCTCTCGATGCTGCTACATAACGAGCTGATGTTTCTTGAAAAAAACGCGCGTATGATCTTTATGAACAAATATAGTAGTGGTAGTGCTAGAAGAATGGCTAAAACAATTGCGATTATTACTATGTTTGACATGAGTTTGGAACTAGCAAAGAGTTTTGAAGACAAGAGAGGCAAGGGATTATAGTTTGGTTTTAACTTGTTGATTTCAAAGTTTATGTACAAGTCATGAATATTATATATACTTTAGGTTAAAATATATATCTAGTAGTAATTTTCAGAATATGGGAATTCTGGCCGAGTCTAATTACGTAATTAATTATGGTAAGTAAACATTTTTTTTTTAATTCAAAAAAAGAAAAAAAAAAAGAGTAAACTTTCAAGTATTCTTCCAACAAATTCTTCAATCTCATGTTGCAAATTGAAGGAACACAATATTTTAATGGGCTTTTACAGTGCGATATGTTATAGGGATTTTGACTACTCTTTAGCCCAAGTAACTTCGAACAGAAAATTTGTATGAAATAACAAACTATTAATTTAAATTTAATGTTATAATTATAATTTATTCTAATTGTAATTTGCAGTATATATCTTTTCTTTTTTTGTCATCTGATTTGATATACAATTTATCATTTTCGGTAGTCATTTTTATATATTTTGATATGAATTGTATAAATGTGTTTGTGTTTGTATTAAAATAGAGAAGTGTATTTATAAATATAAATACATATATTTTCGTCTTATACACTTATAATTATATTTATACTAATCGTTTATACAATTTTACAATGTATAAATGAATTTATATAAAACTGAACAACTTGTATAAAATCAAATGTTTATAGCGAATTATACAAATCAAAAGCTCCATAGCAAACATAAAATTTGTTGTGGAACACAATTATGTAAAGTATAACTATAACATACAAATAGACTATTTTATATTTGCTATATATGAAAGTTACTCCTTCAACCCGTTTTAATCCGTCTAAATTCAGCCGATTCAAGTTTCCTTTCATGATACCACATTAGTAGTTTTGTGAGATATTAGGTAATAGCTAAGTTGTTTGTATTAAGGGTGTGCATCGGTCGATTAGATTTTATGTATTATCGTTTTGATTTATCGGTTTTCGGTTTTTAAATAAGCTAACCCGATAATATTATACCGAAATGTATATGCATGTTTTGAGTTCTAGAAATGAATGTGATCTCTAGATATGAGAAAAACTTTCTTCTTAATGATCCTTATGTAACACGAATTTGAACTAGTCAGATCATGACTTGTGATTACACTAACTCCAAAAAATGTGTAGTCAAAATATAAAATAATTTTTATATAGGAAAAATACCCAAGTAACCCCTCAACCTATGCCCGAAATCCCAGAGACACACTTATACTATACTAAGGTCCTATTACCCCTGAACTTATTTTATATGTAATTTTCTACCCCTTTTTAGCCTACGTGGCACTAGTTCGAAAAAAAAAACTCAATCATCGTTGGGCCCACAAGATAGTGCCACGTAAGCTAAGAAGGGGTAAAAAATTATTAATAAAATAAGTTCAGGGGGTAATAGGACCTTAGTATAGTATAAGTGTGTCTATGAGATTTCGGGTATAGATTGAGGGGGTACTTGGGCATTATCCCTTTTATATAACATGAATCTAGATTAGTTGGATCACGAATCTCGATCTAATTAATTGGCGTGATCAATGTCAAGGTCAATCTAGAAGCCAGATGAATGTTGTAGATTCTTAACTTCGTACATGGCAAGGAAAATAATGCACGTATAGTCATAGCCCCAAACTCATTACATTTCCTCTGTCCGGTATTGTTTGTCATGGTTTTTATTTTTAGAGTCAAACTATTAAATTTTGACTAACATTTTAAGATTTATTTTTTCATCATATTAATATGCAAAAAATTGCAATTTATAGTACTTTTCATATAGTTTTAGAATATCTAATTTTTTGTTTAAATTATCAAATTAATTTAATTTAATTTAACTTCAAAAATTAGTTAAATTAATTTTCAAAAAATATAACACGACAAACAATTCCGAACGAAGAAATATTCACTTTGTAATTTTCTACTATCAAACATAGTGTAGAAAATTTTCAACTCCTTGTCATAAACTTTGAATAAAATTGAGTGGTTTTCAACTCCTTATCATAAACTTTGAATAAAATTTTGAGAATAAGCTCGGGAGATGCTCAACATTCAACAATGTCCTACATTTTTATAAGGAAAATTTTGAAATTTATAAATTTATGATTTTAATTTTTTAAAGTTATATATGGATTTTAATTAAATTAATAATTTAACTAAATATATTAAATAGATTTCAAGAGACAAATATAAAATATGGACCAACGATAATCACAAGAACAAACTACAACTACTATAATAACTTTATTATTATATTCTAATATTTTTTAATTTAATACTCTCTCTGTTCCTAATTGTTTGTCAAGTTTTGAATTGACACACCTATTAAGAAAACAATAATTAACATAGTAAATTTATCATTTTATCCATATTAATTATGAATTGAATGAATTAAATCAAAAGCTCCATAGCAAAACATCCTATATGTTTTATTAAAATATAAAATAAATTTAATCAATTTTTCAGTATTTTTCTATCGAGTTGAGATATATTTAAATACAATAATCACTACTTCCTAATTTCAAATAAATTAACGTTATCTATAAGCGTAAATTTTTACTCTATATATAAACAAATTAAAATTATATCAAAATGCTAACAATTAAAATTGAATAATATTATACATTACGCAAATAGTTAATTTTAGCTACATACTATTTAACAATAGATTGAGATGGATTTTATAGATAATAATATTTTTTATAGCGTATTAATTAAAATAACTTATGTTACCGTCTATAATAATAAGTGGAAGATAGACAAATTTACAAAATTAAAAAGTTCTACGATAACAAATGAAAACGTAAAGTTTGAGATTTATAAGATAAAATGAAATTGAAAAATTAGGATGCTAAAATCATAATGAGGATAACAAAGATCTATCATTTCTATATCTCTCTCTGTATATTAAAAAAAAAAAAGTCACACAACATAGAGTTATTATATCAAAGAAACAAAAATAATAAAAAAAAATGTAGAAATGTCACCTTTGTATTTATAAGCTTCTAAAAATTTAAACAATCTACAAACCTTACACTATTATATATACGGTTAGATTACACCAAAAAAATTATAAAATTAAAACACACCTTTTTAATCAAATCATATACAATTGACATAGTAATTATTTACATATATACAATAGTATCAATTAAACAATATACAAATCGTATGACTTATATATACAATAAAACTACAAAAAAAAAAAAAATCAAATTAAGGCACACCCTTGTTGTCGAATCATATAACACTTCACAAATACAAATCGTGTCATTCAATTTTTCAAACTAAAAATTAGAATAGAGTTGTTAATATAAAATTTCTCTAATCTTGTTACTTTGTATAAATAAAAACAAATTATTTTGAACCATTAGAATGAACAAAATAAAAATAATTTGTTTTCCAAATTTTCAATTATATACTATACAAATCAATTGTATATCTTCTTGTCCTTCAAAACATGAATTTAATTGTATGCTTTAGTCGTTTGAGAAAATCAGTTGTTGTGGTGTTTCTATTGCTATAGAACTTTTTTTGGGAAAATATTTAATTATGGACGATTAGCTTGAATCTTGAGATTATGTATATTTCTGTTAGCATAAATATTGTATAAATTATAAAAAAGAGAAGTTATATACAAAACTAATGCTTCATAGCAAACTAAACTATACCCATAAAATAATTATATAAACTATACCTCTATAGTGTGTTATTTGATATAATCTGTTTGTCATATGTGAAATTTTTCTTTTAAGATCAGACTCGAGAAATAGTCTAATTGAAGAGATCCTACACCTTATATGTAGCTTCTCAAATTTGGAAAATCAATCTTACACCCAACGATCTTTCCCTCATACTAAGTTTCATAGCCCAATATCACCATGATCCACGAGTCAATTCACGAGATTCACTAAATGTGTCACCCGCATCGTCTGAGTATTTTATGACAATCAAGCCCAACAACTTGCTCTTTTTATGTGTGCATCTCTATTAATCTCGTAAATGGATTAACATGTCAATTTTTTTAAAAAAAATAGGTGATATTGTCATTTTTTCGTGTGTGTTAGCTCATAAATATTTTGATAATATGAATTTTGGGCGATTTCTTTAAGAAACTTTTGGAACCCTTCATAGGGAGTTAGGAGAGCAACACATACAATCTGAGAATTTTTAGAGTCCATTTTGGACATTCGAGGCCATTTTGTAGGAAATAAGTGAGCTTCTAAGTTTGTTTGTATTAGCCCATAAATATTTTGGTGATATAACTTTCAGATGGTTTTTTTGTGGAATCTTTACGGAACCCTCTATAGGGAGTTAAGGGACAATACATATAATTTAATAATTTTAGAGTTCATTTTGGGCCAATTTAAAGAAACCAGACAATTTATCTTTTTTCATGTATGTTAGCCAATGAATATTTTAGTGATATGACTTATAAACGATTTCTAATCGAAATCATTACGAAACCCTCAATAGGAGTTAGGGAAGTCGTACGTACATTCTGACAATTTATCAAGTTAATTTTGGACATTTAAGGGCCAATTTACATGAATGAAGGGATTTTTTCAGTTTTTCATGTGTTAGACCATAAATATTTTGTTGACTTCTAATCTTCTTTCTTATCTCAATCCTTAGTTATTTCAATATATTTAGGGATTTAGTTTCCTACTTTGATCTTAATATTTCTCTCTTTTGATTTGGAAAATTCTACTAAGTTGCTTTCATTGAAATTAAAATCATCACTCTTTTGCATGTAATTAAGCAATGAATAAATATGTAATATTCACGTTACAACTCTGGTTCCCTTGCAAGATTTATTTAAATAAAAAACAAGTTATATTTCTTGCACTGTAGATGTTTAATTAAATTACTAGCTTACAAAAGTTATACCACTTGAACTCCTTTATTTTAACCTTTTCTTTTTTTTCATATTTCTAAAGAGATCATAGGGTCTAATTGTTAGGTTTTATTTGCCCTAAATTTCTTACCATAAATAGGTTTTTCTTTTAGGAAAAAGTTTTGGATTGACTAATCTTTTTTCTGGTAGGAAAAGGTTTAGGACTCTATAATAGAGGCACGTTCCTTCTAACTTAATCAGCATTCACAATGTAGTCTAAAGAGCTTTGAGAGTTTTGGTTAGGGGGAGAATTTATGGGTCACAAGTTGGATACGTTATCACTTGTGTGAACCTCCCATGTATTCCGAGTGAATTGGTTGAGTTTGTTCTCTCTGTATTTTGTAGTCTCATATTTATAGTGGATTGCTCATCTCCTTTGTGGACGTAGGTCGATTGACCGAACCACGTTAAATCTTTGTGTCTTTTGGTATATTTCTCGTTGTCTTCTTACTCGTGGTCTTTTGAGGTTTGCTTGCTAGCTTTCGCGTTTACACCTGCTTATTTCCGATCCTAACACTAATAATGTATGATCACAAAATTTTCTACTTTTTTTTAACTTTGGTATCTGCTTTTGTCTATATGATGATAAGGTTAGTGGAAATGTGATGGAAATAGTTAGTTAAAAGAAAGAACTTTGCTTTTTCTGTTTTCTTAAGAACTGAAAATTTTCATAATTTGTCCATTTTCATACTGAGAGTGAGATATTCCTATGGCTTATGCTGCTGTTACATCCCTTATGAGAACCATACACCAATCAATGGAACTTATTCATTGTGATTTGCAACTGTTTTATGTAAAGCTCGAATCTTTGAGAGTTTTTATGGAGAAATTGTGTAATATAACGGGGGATCACGAGGGGTTAACGGTGTTGGAAGTTGAAATGATAGAGGTAGCATACACAACAGAAGATATGGTTGACTTGGATGTTAGATCTAATTCACACACACTTGAAGTTTCAAGAACACAAGAATTTCAAGAATAAAGAGATGAGAGTCTGGAGAGAGAGGAAAAATCTAGAGAGAGAAAACAATTCGTGGTAACACCCCGTGAGTGAACTTCTACGGCGGTGGGTATATTTATATTAATAAATCAGAGTATTTTTAGTTACAGAGAATACATGGAGAATAAATAGTAAAGCCTAAAATTTGGGTCGGGTTCGGATGGGGGCTCCCGCCCTCCATACCCCGGCAACCTCACCGCGAAGGTTAAACCGCGTAAACAGCTACATATATATTAATGAGGCTCCACTACCTAACATTGGAATCAAGAAATGTTCTTTTAGCACAGAGTTTGGAGGAAAGAAGCAGGGCTATGTGGGAGATTTTTTTTCGTCTTGGAACAAGCACTAGAATACTTTGATTCCACCGTGAAACAGTGGATGGCAACATCGGACAGCACGAAAGATCTAAAACCACAAACTTGTTCACTTGTCAGTTTACCTGAACGTGCTCTTGAGCAGCCGGAGAATATAATGGTTGGCCGTGAAAATGAATTTGAGATGATGCTGGATCAACTTTGGCTACAAAGCTCTATAGTGATCCATGCATCATGTATCGATTTGATTTTCGTGCAAAAGCAACTGTTTCACAAGAGTATTGTGTGAGAAATGTACTCCTGAGCCTTCTTTCTTCGATAAGTGATGAACCTGATGATCAACTAGCGGACCGACTGCAAAAGCATCTGAAAGGCAGGAGATACTTGGTAGTTATTGATGACAGAAGCTTGGGACGATATAAAACTATGTTTCCCGGACTGTAACAATGGAAGCAGAATACTCTTAACTACTCGGAATGTGGAAGTGGCTGAATATGCTAGTTCAGGTAAGCCTCCTTATCACATGCGCCTCATGAATTTTGACGAAAGTTGGAATTTACTACACAAAAAGATCTTTGAAAAAGAAGGTTCGTATTCTCCTGAATTTGAAAATATTGGGAAACAAATTGCATTAAAATGTGGAGGATTACCTCTAGCAATTTCTGTGATTGCTGGACTTCTCTACAAAATCGGTAAAACGTTGGATGAGTGGCAAAATGTTGCGGAGAATGTAAGTTCGGTGGTAAGCACAGATGTTGAAGCACAATGCATGAGAGTGTTGGCTTTGAGTTACCATCACTTGCCTTCTCACCTCAAACCATGTTTTCTATATTTTGCAATTTTCGCAGAGGATGAACGAATTTATGTAAATAAACTTGTTGAGTTATGGGCTGTAGAGGGGTTTTTGAATGAAGAAGAGGGAAAAAGCATAGAAGAGGTGGCAAAAACATGTATAAATGAACTTATAGATAGAAGCTTAATTTTCATCCACAATTTGAGTTTTCGTGGGAAAATAAAGAGATGTGGAATGCATGATGTGACCCGTGAACTCTGTTTGAGGGAAGCTCGAAACATGAATTTTGTGAATGATATCAGAGGAAAGAGTGATCAAAATTATCCATGCAGTGTTCCTTTAAGAGTCGAAGTCGGTTCAGTGTCCATAATGAGGAAGAATTGGTTCAGTGTCATAACAGTGAGGCTCATTCTATTATCATGTTGCGTAGATTCAGATGCTTCACACTGCAATTCTCTTTCAAGCTAGTAAGAGTACTAGATCTTTCTTTGACTAGACGTCCAATTTTTCCCAGTGGAGTACTTCTTTTGATTCATTTGAGATACCTAGCTTTGCGTTTTTATCCTCGCTTACAGCAGTATACAGGATTGAAAAAAGATGTTTCATCATCAATAATAGACATTCCTCTATCCATAACAAGCCTATGCTATCTGCAAACTTTTAAACTTTACTTCCCATTATCCAAAGATTGTGCTTATCCTTTCATATTACCATCGGATAATTTTGACGATGGCACAATTGAGGAAGCTGCGTATGGGCTGGAATTACTTGCAGAGTCATAAGCCTAGAAAGAACAGATTGGTTTTGAAAAATTTGCAATGCCTCAATCAGTTAAATCCTCGGTATTGTACAAGGTCTTTTTTTAGACTATTTCCCAATTTAAAGAAGTTGCAAGTATTTGGCGTCCCAGAAGACTTTCGCCATCACAAGGACTTGTATGATTTTCGCTACTTACATCAGCTCGAGAAATTGGCATTTGGTATTTATTATCCATTTGCTGCTTGCTAGTAGTGATCACTTTCCGTACCTTGAACGACTTTTTCTTAGAGATTGCTGTTATTTGGATTCAATCCCTCGAGATTTTGCAGATATAACCACTCTTGCTCTTATTGATATATGTAACTGTCAACAATCTGTTGGGAATTCCGCAAAGCAAATTCAACAGGACATTCAAGACAATTATGGAAGCTCTATCGAGGTCCATACTAGCGGATCTTTTTGTAAGACGTCTTCTTCCTGGATTTACAATAACATTTAACTTATCATCATAGTAACTCGATACAGTAATCTGGTTAATAGCTTTAGTAAGTCAGCTGCACCAATTGAACAAAAGTTCTTTAGGCTGTCATTGTGTTTGCTTTGAAACCTTCCAATATTGCGTAACTTCTAATATTTGCATGCTCATTCTTGATTTCGGTAAGTGTAACATTTCATTTTTGCTGGCATTTTCGATAGTTTGACAACAGATGAAGATTTTGATGATGATGACTCTGAGAATGAAGTTCCTTCTTACCACAATAATGTGTAAGTTCTTATACCTGTATGCTCATTCTTGCTATAATGTTCCTTAACTATGGGACATCTATCATATCATTTTCCATTTTTTGCGCCTTTTTTTTTTCTCTGCAGCAAGTAGTTAAGGTGTTTTGAGGACTAGCCAGTTCTCTGAAATAAATGTACATACATACTGTATAGGCCAGAACAGGCTTCAGTAACTTGTGTTTCCTTTCTTGGGAGTCCTAAATCTACCTCGCGAAGTAAGACAGAAGGCTAAATCCGGTGGCACCAGCAACGTTATAAGAAAAACTAGGCCACCAGTAGAAAGGTGTAATATTGAAGAGACTACTAGTGTCACGATAGGTGTACGAATCAGCAGTGTGATACTCTCTTGCTGTTTCTACTCGAATATTAAGGAATTCACTGTGCTTATTCCACAGGATCATTGTTTTAAACTACTCGAAAAACCTTTCTATTTACTTCCTTTCTCTTACCTAAACGATGGTGATACTTCAGGTAGGAAAAACCTTTTGATAATCATTAAGTTGAGTTGAATTAACCATTTGACGTTTTTTCTGGTTTTAAGAGATTAAAGTGAGTAACGACCATGTTGCTTAATCTATTTTTTATCCATACCAATCCAATCCATTTTCAGTCCGTCCAAATCTGTCATATGTCACCACTAGAAACAAGGAACAACTCATAGTTGATATGTGTTTTGATAAATAGTTGGTAATAGTTCAGGTACGGACCTCGCTCACCTAATAGTTCACTAGTTATAAAGTAATTTTCTGATGGACAACATCCATGTACAAAGTACAATGAGGAAAATGGTACATACAACTTTGCTCTTTGAATGAACTGGTTTGCACCTTATTACAATAGTGACTAAATATGTAATATACATATGCAAAGCACGTGTTCAGAACTAGTAATAAAATAATTATAAGTTGCGTTAATAAGTTAAATGACACCTATAGTGTAAAAGATCTTACGTTGTCATTGTATATGAATTAAATCCTTCCAATATTGTGTAACTTGCTATACTTGCATAACATTTCATTTTTCATCTTTTGTTTCAATAGTGAGGAATCAAATGACGATGACCGTGATGATGATGATGATGATGAAGAAGAACGATGACAATTTGACAGATGACTGATGAATATGATGATGATGACCTCTAAAAGATAATTTGTAAATTAGCCTACTCAAAAAATTTATCTTGTTTAAGAATCAAGCAATAAAATATTATTTTATTTTATCAAAATGAACGAGTTAAAGTAGATACTTATTTTTAGCAGTAAAAGGAAGTATAACCGAATGAAGGGGGTTCTTCTTAAAAAAGATATGTTAAATCAAATGAATAAATAAAAATGAACGCGGTCACAAGAAGTATTTGATAATTATGTAGCAACATATTCTGTGTTTCCTTGTCAAAAAAAGTGTATGAATATCATTGATCATAAGATTTTCTTCGTCCAATAAATATTTTTTTTAGTAATCACATTTATATTTATTGAATTTTTTAGAAAAATATCTTAAAATTGAATTTTATTTCCTAAAATGTCACGTGATTAGGGGTGTGCATTCAGTTTTTCGATTCAGTTTTATATTATTCGGTTTGGGTTTTTGGTTTTTGGTTTTGAAGAAGTGTAACTCAATTCGAACCAAAATAAATTTGGACTGGTTTGATTTTTTCAATATGGTTAATCGGTCATGTCAATAATTAGAAACATAACAAAGTTATATTGGCGATTTCAAAAAAAAAAAAATATATATATATATATATATATATATATATATATAATTTGGTTAATTCGATTTTCATTTTTCTAAATTTGAAACCAAACCAAAAAACCAAACAAAGTAAATTCTGATTCCAAAACCAAACCAAGAATCCTAAAAACCAATCCAAACATTTATGATGATCTCTCCAAAGAAGGGCAAGCTTATCGCCATATATCTCTTCTATTACGAAGACCGCGCGATCGTGAGCTTATGTAGGAGATATTTTTATTTGCATTCACGCCTTTTGGAAAGAGCCACTAAATAAGTTCTAGTTTAGGTGAAGGAAGTACTTCACCTTACAAATAGTTGAAACTCAATTCGGGAATGTTTCTGCTTATATTTCTACTAATGTAATTTTCATTATTGATGGACAAATCTTCTTATTCATCGACCTATTCAATTTTGAAATCAGACCTACTATTAATATAGATATATATGGTAAATGTCAAATTCACCTTTCGATTACTCTATGAGTTTACTTATTCAAAAAATCCAAATTCAAATTATATTCTAATTTTTCCAGCGATTAATTTACTATGTATAATTCAATGAATTTTTTATGCCATCTTATTTATAATTATTCAAATTTATTTTATTTTATATCGTTAGCATAATCAAATTAATGATTATATTACTTTGATATAATATATTATCTTTAGCATAATAATATCTGATTGAATAGGATAGGATAGAATTGCTTCCAAGTAAACAAAAAAAATATTAAGTTGACAAAAGGGTGCTATTATCGAGACACATGTAGTATTTTAATTATATAATACATGTGCAGACTCGTTCTTTATAATAATCAAATTGTAATTTTTTTTGTTTTATTTTATGTGATATTTTATTTATTATATTTTTAAAAATATATTATTTTATCATAATTAAAAATTATAAATTTTTATTTTTTATTTTTAATTAATAAAATACTTTACAATCACAAATATTTTCAATTATAAATTTTATATATATATTTTTTAAATATCGTGTCAATTCAAATAATACTAAAATCAAATGAAACGAATCAATTATTTCTTTTATTTTTTATCACACCGTCCATGTGTCCAAGTATTCTATTATCCTCCACTTTGTCTATTCACTCTTTAGTTGGATGTAAATTTAGAGTTTAGAAGCTTCTATAATAATTTTAAATTAATAATAATAATAATAATAATAATAATGATAATAATAATAATAATTAGTAAATTTACGTGTACGTATACATATATATTGTATTATGAGTTTTATAATTTAATCAAATTGATAAAGATATTTAGCTTTCTTTTTTAAAAAAAGTATTTTAATAACAAAATCGCGTTATTTTAAATTTTTACACATAATATCCTAAAACCTTGTAAGTTGCCATTTTCAATATTTCAATAAAAAGTTATTTTTTTATTATATATTTTCTCAGCGATGGTTCAAGAAAATTAAAATGAAAAAAGTCATATCTTATAATATTAATTTTTCATTGATTCACGATGAAAAAACCGTCTATTTTTTTTTTTAGTAAGAAACTATAGAACTTGGATGTGGCTTTTGTGTGGAAGGTCATCAAGTGGTAGCTCCTTGTACGCAACTAGTGCTACTTTTTATTGACTAAAAGTTATTTTCTAGATTAAGATTCCTATCATGGGGCCTAGTTTGTTATTAAAACTAATATAATATCTTAATTATATATCTAATATGATAAACTTAATACTTGTTTAAATCAAATAGATGGATAAAAGATGTATTTGTACAAAACTCCTCTCACTTAACCATGATTCATTAATATTTATTTTTCTACTTCATTAAATCACTTAATTAAGATATATGTGACAGTTTATCTGTTCTAATTTATGTAACATATTAGTTTCAGTCTGATATAAAAAGAATATCAAATTACAATGATTGAAAAAACTTTCTTATAACCACACAAATGATTAAAAATTGTTTTTCCCAACATATTTTAAAAAATCTTCCCTTATTAAAATTATATACAATCAAATAATATCACGTAAATTAAGATAAAAGTGAGTAATACGATATAGTGTTGTTTAATAATGTGTAGGGCCTTTTCTTTTTGGCCATGATGTTGACAAGTGACAACCTTAAGAATCATTTTTTTTTGGCAAACTACTATTCTTGTCCTTATAAATTCTCACTTCTAATTGTTTATATTCTAACTATTTCTTCAATCTTGCCAATCACCAAAATAAATCGATACCAAGAGAGGCAAATATGGCCTTAGAACAAATTTTTCAAGACCAAATAGTAGAAACTACCTTTGATCAACGCGATAATTCCTTTGAAAAATGGAAGACAAGTGATCTCGATAAACTTGAAGAAAATTCACCTCAAGGTTTCGAGTGCAACATTTGTCTAGATCTTGTACATGATCCTGTTGTTACATTATGTGGTCACCTCTATTGTTGGCCTTGTATCTACAAATGGATACATTTTAACACCTTATCATCTGAAAACATCGATAACAAACAGCCAAAATGCCCTGTTTGCAAAGCTGAAGTCTCACAAAAAACATTGATTCCACTCTATGGCCGCGATCAAGCTACAAAAACATCAACCAAGGCCCTGAATCTTGGTATAGTCATACCACAAAGACCTCCTAGTCCGAGATGTAGGAGTCACGGACTAATAGATAATAATAATACGTCTCCTTTATCTCATCAATCTCATGATGATCATCGAAATCATATAACTTCAGAACATATGCTAAGTCGTGGTGGCACGACAACAGGGGAAATTGTTTATGCACGAATGTTTGGGAACTCATTGAATACTGATTTGAATACATATTCGAGTTCATATAGTCCAAGGTTAAGAAGACAACTATTACAAGCGGATCAATCACTTAGCAGAATCTGTTTTTTCCTATGTTGTTGTTTAGCAACATGTCTTCTCTTGTTTTGATCATCTTCTTCGCGTGTTCATACATGTAATTATATTTAGTAACGCGATATATTATATGAATATACGTCTTTGATCAATGTAACATGTGATCACCTGGATTTATGTAGATAACATTATGAATTTTGAGATAGGCTCAATCGAAATTGTAAGGATGAATCGAATCTAATCATAAAGGGCCTAAGAAGGATTTTTTTACTTTTTAGGAAAATTTAAGGGAAACAGGACTCAATGTACAAGTACAATAATAATAATTAAAAAAATTAAAAGTAGTTCTGATCACTTAGCTAAGGTTTTGATTTGCGATATATGCTTTAATAAAGTGAAAATTTAGATAATCAATCTTACAATATCAAAAATAATGTCTAAACTTTCCTCTCTAGAGATATGGAAGGTTGACCAATACCATTCTACAACACATCTCAACCATCATTCTTTTCGTTTTAATTTATTTATTTGATTCTGACTTAACAAAAAGTAAGTAAAAAAATAAAATGAACTTTTAAAATATATGATTAATAATACGTAAAATATAAAAAAATAATTATAATCTAAATATTCAAATTAAAACGAAAAGAGTAAGTTTCACGTCTAGAGAAAGTAATGAATATTCAAAGATAAAAGCACAAGGATTGAAAAACAAGACATTCAAAATCAAAGGCATCAACATCTCAAAGAGAAATAGGCATATGCCACCTCACTTTTTTTCTCACACTCACTGTTCGAAATATGCATTGAAATCTCAATTAAATCTAAATTGTATGACACAGAGCTTATTTTAGAGAATAACGTTCTCAAATTAATTTTTTTTATATAAAAGACTCAAATTTAAAATTTTTAATTAAAAATTGAACAGTTTCACCATTGCGTGTGGTGATTGACATGATGGCTGCCGTCTGTGGAGAGTGATGGTATAGAACATTCCAAATATGGGTGTGTTTGATGTGAGAAATTTGAGAATTGCTTATGGTGAGAAACATCTTATTTTAATAATAAAGAATCTATTTTTAATACTTTAAAATTATTTGAAAGCATGTCACCTATGATAATTGTTGTATAGGTATGAACACCTCAACTTGGTTTCAAACTCGTCTCCGTTATATCTCATTACATTGATGTTTAATGTAATGAATAAATTTTAAAGGTATTCAGATGATTATTTTGAATATATGTTGGAGAGTAACAGAAATAGTATGAGTCGAGTTAAGGTGTCTAAATATACATACATAATGATAGAATTGAAATATTTACTTGTAAGTAAAGGCCAAATTTAAATATCAATATAAGAAATTATGCCTTTCAAACTAGTGGTATACAAGTTGATAACAATATGCAATTTCAATTCATCTTTTTTATTTGAAAAAACAAATAAAAGAATAATTCAAATTTCACTATAAAACATAATTAAACGTCCAAGTAAACTTGAAAGGTATGAGTGATAACTTATGTTTTATTTGGTAAAAATAGATATCTTCAACAATTGTCTAAAGATTTCCACTTATTAAAGTTAGTGTATCACTAGGGAAAGCATTTTAAAAATTTTGTTCTCCACTTTTGATAAGTTGATATCCACCTAATCCAACATCACTTACACTACATAAAAATGATTGTAATTAGCACTAAATCTTATATAGGTAATAGGTTTACACTCTGTTTTAATCATTGTTACCTATTGTTTCATATTATATTGTATTGTAATGTATTGTATTGTATGATAGATACAATATTTGATTTAATTATATTATTTGATATTGTTTAATAACATTTTAATTGTTTGATTTGACTGTATCGTACTGTATTGTAATTTATTAAATAATAGAGAGTAAAGGATAAAATAGTATTATAAAATATAGATAAGAATATAATCGGCAAAAGAAATTCAGTAACAACGGAAACACACCAAATTAAATTATTCCATAAAAGGAGAATTTTCATTATTACGTAACAACGAAATTTATCAATACAATACATTTCAAGTTATAATCAAAACAAACATTATATGTATGATAACAATACAATGAATAACAATAATTCAAACAGAGTATTTTAATGATTTAATGATGACTATCAATTTTCACAAACATTATAAGATTACCTTTGCATAAGTTGTAAACCATATTTTAATTTTTCAACATGATTAACTAAAGCATCAATATAGTATATGCCTCGTTACTATCATTTTGAACCACACATTATAGGTATAACAATTATTGTAATGTGCAACTTTCTTTTCTTCAAATATAAAAAAAAAATTGACTTTTTTTCCCTTGATAATGTCATAAAGCATCATATTCTTTTTATCAAAAGCTAGTGTTTCACCATTCCCATACTCTTTTTACCAATCACAAAAATATTGTCATGTCCCACTATCATTGCATAATGGCCCCAAAGAATCTTCTACCACATTTAATTCATATTAAAGTTTGACAAATTCAAATATTATTTTTACGTATTTTAATTTAGACGAATATAAAATTGACAGACATCTCATATAATTAATTAATCTAAGGCGTAGAAGTTATTCTGAACATCATTATTATAAAATAAAAAAAATAAAGATGCAGCAAGATAAGCCTATTCTTCAAAAGGCAGACTTATTTGAACAAACCCTAGAAAATTCCACCTAGCTACAACCCATCTTAGGAAAAAAAATCAAACATATTTTATATATTTCGATTATATTGATAAAATAATTTGATCGAATAGTATGTATGGATAAGTTTTACTTTATATTAACGGAATATAAACAGTCGTCATATACAAGCTTACTTCAATTGTCAAATATATTTTAATTTAAGTGTATTCGATCAGAAACACATAAGCTTATCAATCAAGATATGTTGTCTTATTTTTGGAGACTTAAATAACATATCTAAATTGAATTGCATTTTCCTATTAGAATTTTTTTTTTTGATTGAAATAAGAGAAAAATAATATCGAAACAACCTTACTAACACTTAAAAAATAAAACATAACAATGTCCAAAAGTAAACCAATCCCTTGGATTACTAACAAAAAAAACACCATTCAGATTGATAAGTTAATTAATACATAAATACAAATTTATATATACTAATAAACCATGTAAAATAAAAACAATGTACATAAATAGTTTCTAGAAATAATTAAAATGTTAAAAAAAATATATGAAAACTCTATAGTAAAAAATAATAAAGTAAAAACTTTTAAAATAACAAGAGGAACTAATTTTCTTTCCAATAATGACCCTAATAGATTCTTGTTAACCTAAAATACAGCAGCAAAAACAGAGAAATATGAAATCACAGAAATGGCAGAGATAGTTGAATTGCAGAGAAATTCAGCAAATTGGGTTAAGGTAGTTGACGATATAGTGAGAATAGAGAAGAAAATTTTTCCCAAACATGAATCTTTAGCTCGATCTTTTGATGAAGAACTGAAAAAGAAGAATTCTGGGTTACTCTACACTCAATTTGGTGAAGAAATTGCTGGTTATGTTATGTATTCTTGGCCTTCTTCACTCTCTGCTTGTATCACTAAATTAGCAGGTCTGAACAATTAAAACCCTTTTCATTTTGTTTAATTTTAGGGTTTGGTTCGATTTTTCGGTTAATTTCAGGTGTTTGAGGTACTATGGTGCTGCAATTGCCAATTAGGATTTGATTCATTGCTATTTAAGTGTTTTTATTGAAATTTGCAGTGAAATTGTTGTTAGATTACTTGTAAAAAACTTATCTTGAAAGCCGAGTGTCTATTGGTCGCTCTTTAACTTATTTTTGAGTCGAGTGTGTATTGAAAACAGTCGCTCTAACTTATTTTGAGTCGAGGGTCTATTGAAAATAACGAGGTAGAGGTCAGATCATATATAAAAGAGCTTATAAGTTTAATAACTGGCTAATGGAAACAACATTATAGCTAGTGGAGTTTCTAATATGTGTAACTATTGCTAAGCATGTAGTTGATACTGGTCTATGAAGTTCGGATCAATGTGACTAACAGTTAGGTCGGGATGATGAACTTTTGCGTGATGAGGTAGAATTTATCGGATTGGATAGGACCAATGTGATTTATGATAGGAAGTTATGATCATGCGGAACTCGAATGTGACTCTTTGTTAATGTTTTTTCGTATGAGAAAAGAACAACCAGGAGTGTGAATGTGACTACAAAAAAGTTGGCTTTTATGTATGAATTCGTTTGCTGAATAAGTTTTGTTCTCTATGAATAGAGAGGTAGGAAAAATTGCTTCTGTTGTTTCAACGTTTTTCTCGGTAGCTTGGATTGGATGAAAGTGCAGCATTTCTAAATTAGAGAGCTGTTACGTAGTTTTCCCCTCCGAGCAAGCTGATATGTTACTATTGAGGAAACATTGAACCTTGAAATAGCTAGCAATTGTTTTTAAGGAATTTTGCAGGAGAGTTTAGTTATATCTTTCTCTGATCGTCATCATATTGTATCGCTATAGGGGAAGGCAGAACGTGAATTGATTTTTTATTAGTATATATCCCCGATGAGTCAGTGAAGCATTGTCCATCATTGCATAGAAGAGAGAACTATCTTTCATGTGATGTTTATTTTTCAAAAGAATTGCTTTCGTTCCGCTGTTATGAACTTTTTATCGTGATCTTTCTGCCTGTCTCTCTTGTTGTTCACTGGCCTGAATGAATCAACACAAGTCAAAAAACGAGATTCACTTACAATATTCCTTCTGTTTTGGCATTTTTCGTTTTGTTGACTGATGCGTCGTTCTTGTGGAATACATCAGTTAAAGAGAACTACAGGGGACAAGGCCTCGGAGAAAAATTACTGAAGGCGGCAATCCAGAAATGCAGAACAAGAAACGTTCATCGCATATCGCTTCATGTAGATCCTACAAGAACTGCAGCCATGCAGCTATACAAGAAACTCAGTTTCCAAGTGGATACTCTTGTGGAGGGCTATTACTCTTCAGATAGAAATGCCTATAGAATGTATTTGGATTTTGACATGGAATAATAGCAATAATGATGTGAAGAGAAAATTTTATCTTTCCATGATCCTGCAGCTGTCTCATATATATTTTTTTTAATGTAAACATCAACAACGTTAGGGGCGGTTCAAAATCGAATCGAAATTGATAACCAGAATCAAAAATAAAGTTATTGGTTTACCAGTATTGGATTGTTGGTTTAGCTATTTTAATAATGGTTTTGAGTTTTTTTTTTTTTGTTATCGGGTTATTGATTTAATGGTTTGAGGGTTTTTCTTAATTGGTTACTGATAACCCGACAGTAAATTAAACAATTATATTTATACCATTTTGTATGTATAGTCCTTGACTTAGAATTTGATTTCCTACTTTTATGTTTTGTTGTCTCAAGCATTTGGTTATTTTACAATATAAAAATGTTTGCTTTTGAGCAAGATGTAACTTGTGAATTTATGTGCATGATTTATTGTAACGACCTGTTTAGTCGTTTTGAGCAGCAGATTTATTTCTGGAAAAACTGGCTGAGACGACGGACACCACGACGGACCGTCGAGGGTGTCTCGTTCCAAAACACTTAGGAATTCAGAAATTTGAGTGCAGCAAACGCGCCGTTGTCTTCAACACAACCGTAACTCTAGCAGTCTTCAATACACCGGATTTCAGGGTGAGCTAATGCCTCTAGCTTGGACTGGATCTTCTTCTTCATGTCTTGATGCCTTGAAGTTCTGGCATGGACTAGCTTTTGTTTTATTTTAGCATTCTTAGAATACTCTTAGTTTAGTAATTTGATCATAGATGTTCTTGTGATGATGACTTCCAGATTTTGGGGAATAATAATAATAGTTGTTGAGTTTTAAGTCTTCCGCATTGTATTTTGTTCATTATGTTTAATTGTTGGGTTTTGTATTGATTGGTTCGCTCACATAGGAGGGTAAGTGTGGGTGTCAGTCGTGGCTCGGTTTTGGGTCGTGACATTTATTTGGTTTGTCACATTATTTTTAAGGCCTCGTTTGTTTTCATTAAGATTAGTTCAATATGGGCTAGCCCACCATATCCGGGCTAACCCATACAGGTTTCAACATTTTACGAGTCAAGCCGAACTAACCCATTTTTGGTGTGGGCCAGAAAACGGCTAACCCAATCTACAAGTACGTGAGCTACAGGCTCGTCGGGCAAACCCACTTTTTTAAAATTATATTATTTTTTTAGAATTATTAAATTAAATTATAAATTATTATTTTAAAATATTATCATAAACATCAGCGAAAACAATACATGATGTTAATGTTACTACTTTTTAATCAAATTTACAGTTAAAATTATTTTTATAATACTTATTAAGTTTTCTTTCAAGTAAAAATATAAATATTTAAATAGAAATATTAATCTAATTGTTTGAGTTTGGACTCTCTTTAATTTTAATTTTAATATTATATTTACATTTTTTAAATTAATTTTTATTGGCCCACGGGCCGGCCCTACTGATATTTCTCAAGCTTTTCAAATCAGCAGACTTATTCAGGCTGGGCTAAAAATCTCTTTTTCAAATGTGCTCCAAAAATCGTAGTCAGCCCTATTAAATCCCGGGTTAGGCCAGACCGGCCCAACATGCCTAGCCCATATTGACGGCTCTAATTAAGATTAAGATGTCTGAATGTGAATACACATCTGAATATTAAGATTTGCATTAAGACCTGAGTGTTATAATCTGAATACACATCTAAATATTAAGATGTGATCTCTAAATCTGAATACTAAATAATTAATGTTGTTTGTTTTCGATATCTAAATGTAGAAGTGAAATTAAGCATTATATTAACAAAATATTATAAAAATTTTATTTCAACAAAATACGTAACTTTTGATTTTAAAGAAAAAGTTTTAAAAGTTTAATAATCATGATTTGGAGTACTATTTTTTTCATTCAAAAATCTTGATAAACAACAATACACCAAAAAATATTATTACAACCAGTGTTCTTGACACACATCAATACAAGAAAATTATTAATATAAAAAAAAGTTACTTGAAAGGATTTATGAAAACTTATCAATTGAGAAAAAATGGTATTTGATTGAGAAAAATAAGATGAGAGTTTTTAGTTATGAGATAAAAAAGAGAGTTTTTAGAATAAGAGAAGTTTTTAGAATGAGAGAAGTTTTTAGAATGAGAGAAGTTATAATTTATTATTTGATAACTTATCAACTGATTCTTAATGTTGTTAAGAGTCTTCTACAGATCTGATTGATTCAGACCTCTTTAGACCCATTAAGAGGTTTTTAAAAAAATAAAACAAATGAACTTAAAGGGCTGAATGTGAATCATTCAGATTCAGACTTAAAAATCAAACATACTTAATGGACTGAATCTGAATGATTAAGATTCAGATCACCATTAATAAGTGCAAACAAATGTTGGGGAAGCACAAACAAAGCAACACGGAAGCGGAATAAATCTTTTCCCCAAATTGTCAAGATAGCCGACAAAGCTCAACACACAATAGAAAATCAGCAGCAACAAGCACAAATAAATAGCAGCGTAATAAGTAAAGGACACACGATATACGTGTAAACCCCAAATCGGGGAGAAAACCACGGGACCGCTCAACAACGGTACCAAAACTTTCACTAATCACCAAGAACCAAGTGGGTACAACAAGTTCTCCTCTCTAGTAAACACTAGAGGCAAATACAATCATCAAGGAGCAACCTTGGCACAACAACAAGCTACAAACTTCACCAAAGGTGGAAAACACACCAAAAAAACGCAGGTATGAAGATGCTGCCAGAAAACTACCTTCCGGGCGTAAAAACTAGAAACTGACCGTTGGATATGAAGAGGAGAATGTCACGAACAACAAACTAAAATTTCAGGATGATCGGACTCCATTTGACCTTCTATCCGAGCACAAAACCAGCCTGCTGGGCAAAGGCTCGAAAATGAGCTCTCACTTTTTCTTCTTCTTTTTTTCTGCAGTTGTTCACTGCCAATCTCACTCTATATATTCTCTTCTCATCTTCTTTTCTTTTTAATTAGCCACATAGGCATAAATGGACTAACAAAAAAAAAAAGACACAACAATTGGGCCAAAAGCATTGAACATAAAGAGCCCAAGAAAGAGAGATAAAAAATATAAAGTGTTGTCCAACAAGAATTGGACTCATCTGTATACCCACTTGTTCTTGAGTGATCTCTTGCCCTTGGGCAACTCCATAAGCTCAAATGTGTGGTTCTCATGCAAGGATTTCATCTCATCTTGCATGGCATCGTACCACTTCTCCCGGTGCACATGTGACATAGCCTCATCATAAGTCTCTGGCTCTCCCCATCAGTCACTAACACATATTCATCATCTGGAAATCTAGTGGAAGGTTTTCTCGCTCTGGTGGACTTTCTCAAATGAGGTGGCGGTGAAGGAACTGACTGTGGTTGTGCCTCCTCTGTCTGTACTGGCACATCATCATTATCATCACCTTTATGACCATCATCATCAAGGGTATCATCGGCATGATCGTGCATATCTCTCCCATGATCCTGAGGGACAACAACAAGCGGAAGAGATGGTGTCGGGTCAACTGTGATGCACGGAGAAGGATTTGCTTTCTTCTTCTCACAATCTTCAATGGTCTGATCTTCAAAGAACACAACATCTCTGCTTCTGACCACTTTCCTATCACGTGGATCCCATAATCTGTACCCAAACTCATCCTCTGAATATCCAAGGAAAATGCACTCCTTGGTCTTCTTATCAAGCTTGGATCTCTCATCTCTAGGAACATGAACAAATGCTCTACAACCAAAGACTCTCAAATGCTTATAGGAGACATCTTTCCCGGTCCAAACTCTCTGAGGAACATCACCTTCAAGAGGAACTGAAGGAGAACGATTGATCAAGTACACTGCTGTGAACATTGCCTCTGCCCAAAAGGACTTTGGCAGCTTAGCATGAGATAGCATACATCGGATTCTCTCTTCGATGGTTCTGTTCATTCTCTCTGCAACTCCATTAAGCTGAGGTGTCTTCGGAACTGTTTTCTCAAGCTTGATATCCTGACTCTTGCAATAATTCTCAAAAGGACCCCTGTACTCTCCACCATTATCTGATCTGACACACTTGAGTTTCCTGCCGCTTTCTCTTTCAACTTTGACATGAAACTCCTTGAATGCATCAAGTACCTGGTCTTTACTTTTCAAAACAAAAGCCCACAATTTTCTAGAATAATCATCAATAAATGTTACAAAATATTGTGCACCACGGTGAGATTTAGCATCCATAGAACATACATCAGTGTGAACAAGATCTAAGGCATGCTTTATTCTAAATGGGGGGCGTGAGCGAAATGCAACTCTATGTTGCTTTCCAGCTAAACAATCAACACAAGAGTGTAAAGGCATACCTGAAAAATTGGGAAGATAATCTTTCTTGGCAAGAATCTGCAAACCTTTTTCACCCATGTGCCCAAGTCTATTATGCCACAAGTCACTGGAGGCATCACCTGCAACATTGACATCTCCGTTGCATACTCTTGCTTGCATTACATAAAGTGATCTCTGTTTCTTGCCTCGAGCTACAATCAAACTGCCCTTGGAGAGCTTCCATTTTCCATCACAAAATTTGTTGGCATAACCCTGATCATAAAGCAAACCAGCTGAAATCAAACTCAATCTGATATCTGGGACGTGCCTCACATCCCTAAGCACCAACCTGCAACCCGTGGAAGTCTCTAAACAAACAGATTCCGTACCGATGATCTTAGATGAACCATCATTTCCCATCCTCACATAACCAAAATCACCACTAGTGTAGGATGAAAAGTACTCCCCGTGAGAGTGATATGATAAGAGGCACCAGAATCAATCACCCAGGTGCAATCATCACAAGCTATGTTCAATAATCCATGATCACTGATAATAAACAAATCATCATCACTAAATGCTAAAGTTGTAGTGTTCTTTTCATCTGACTTTTGCTCGGAGTTCTCATTTTTCTCTTTTCTCCCTGGACATTCCCTCTTTTTCTTTCTGCAAAATCTCTCGATGTGGCCTGGCTTTTGACAGTAATGGCAAGTGAACTCTCTTCTTCTTGAATTGGATCTCCCCTTCGACTTGTCTCTATTTTGAGGATTTCTGCTCTTGCTTCTCCCCCTGCTGGATTCTGGAATAACATTTGCTTCAACTTGGCTAGAGAAACCTGATTCTTTTCTTCTAGATTCCTCATTAAGAAGACTAGCTGTGACCATATCCATGGTCATCTTGCCATCCGGAGCAGAATTGCTAAGTGAAACTACCAAGGTATCCCAACTGTCGGGCAATGAGGAAAGTAACAATAAAGCTTGAAGTTCATACTCCAGTTTCATCTTAATTCCGTCTAGTTGGTTCACCACACCTTGAAACTCATTCATGTGCACTACAATACTATTACCATCCTTGTATTGTAGTTTAACAAGTCTTCTGATCAAAGAGGCTTTTCCCATGACATTATTCCTCTCGTACATGGTTTCAAGTTTCTTCCACATTTCAAAAGCATTAGTTTCATTAGCAACATGTTGCAACACACTCAACGAAACATATTGTCTGATGGAGGCAACAACTTTCCGGTTCAAGCTAGTCCAATCTTTATCAACAACACCTGTTGGACGATCTTTATACAAAATTGGATCAAGCAAGTCTTTAGAACACAAATAATCCTCTATGCGAATTTTCCATATAGAATAATTCGTAGAGTCCAAACTGACCATTCCCTGCACAACTACCTTGTCATCCATGGTTAGCAATACAATAACAACCAACCAAAAAATAACTTGCTCTGATACCACTTTGTTGGGGAAGCACAAACAAAGCAACACGGAAGCGGAATAAATCTTTTCCCCAAATTGTCAAGATAGCCGACAAGGCTCAACAAACAATAGAAAATCAGCAGCAACAAGCACAAATAAATAGCAGCGTAATAAGTAAAGGACACACGATATACGTGTAAACCCCAAATCGGGGAGAAAACCACGGGACCGCTCAACAACGGTACCAAAACTTTCACTAATCACCAAGAACCAAGTGGGTACAACAAGTTCTCCTCCCTAGTAAACACTAGAGGCAAATACAATCATCAAGGAGCAACCTTGGCACAACAACAAGCTACAAACTTCACCAAAGGTGGAAAACACACCAAAAAATCGCAGGTATGAAGATGCTGCCAGAAAACTACTTTCCTGGCGTAAAAACTAGAAACTGACCGTTGGATATGAAGAGGAGAATGTCACGAACAACAAACTAAAATTTCAGGATGATCGGACTCCGTTTGACCTTTGATCCGGGCACAAAACCAGCCTGCTGGGCAAAGGCTCGAAAATGAGCTCTCACTTTTTCTTCTTCTTTTTTTCTGCAGTTGTTCACTGCCAATCTCACTCTATATATTCTCTTCTCATCTTCTTTTCTTTTTAATTAGCCACATAGGCATAAATGGACTAACAAAAAAAAAAGACACAACAATTGGGCCAAAAGCATTGAACATAAAGAGCCCAAGAAAGAGAGATAAAAAATATAAAGTGTTGTCCAACAAAAATTGGACTCATCCTCGATGTGGGAGGGATATTTCCCAATAACAAATGAGGCCTAAGTGATTTTCATTTATTTATTTATTTTGTGTCAAATTTTAATAGTTAAATTAATAATGATAAAAAATCGATAAATCAATAACCGATAAGTCAATATTTTAATGATTCTATAATGATTTAACATCTCTACAAATCGATAACAATAAGCCAAACTGATAAATTTTAAAATCGAACCAAATCGATCGATACGCAATCCTAAACAACTTACTCGAGAGAAAGGCGTGTATGCAATCTACCCTATCTTATGAAGATAGAGTTGTTTCTGATAGACACTCGGCTTAAATAAAGTATATAAAGAACAAGCATGTAATGTAAATATAGTAGTGAAAATAGTAATTTAACTTAAGCAAAAGTATATAAAAGCACAAGTATGTAATATAAATATAGTATGAAGAAGTCATGGTGAAATTTGAAAATAATAAAGAGGACATCGTGTTTTCGATAGACAATCGACTTGAGTAATATATGTAAAAGAACAAGCATGTAAGTATAATAGTGAAGAAGTCACGTTGAAAACATTTCAATCAAGAGGAGAAACACATTGTCATCGACAAATCAAAAATAGCAATAAATATTATATGTTGCTGCCCAGGATCGAACTGGGGACCTTTAGTGTGTAAGACTAACGTGATAACCACTACACCACAGCAACTCGTTGTCCATTTAATGCATAATTTTATTAAGTAATATTTATTGTTCTCACTAAACCTTTTTAAAATTTTGTTTTGGTTTGGTTGGTTCAATTTTATATTGATCGATGATTGGAAAATGAAATGTAAGAGATATTTAATGTACACTTTAAATTTGGAGTTTTTTTCTTCTTCTTGAATCATCTTTCAGCTATATATATATATATATTAATATATAATATAATATATATATATATATATATATATCTATATATATATATATATATATATATATATATATATAGGGTCACATAGGATCATTGCATCCACAAAGATCATAATTTCACTAGTTCAACAAATCGGATATCATTTTATTATCATTATTTTTTATAAAGGGTGATTATATATATTTTTTCTTTTCAAATATCAATTATGAAATTATATCAAAAATATATTATTCTTATTGTGTTTTAAATAATAAATTTAATCAAATAGACGTCATATGTATCATGATAAATCCAGACAATAAAACTTGAATTTAATAATTATTTTATTTTATTATTTTATTTTCGGATAGTTGAATGTAGGGAAACATGCATAAATATACTATAATAGAAAAATATTTACCATTTATAGCAGTAGTATTTTTTTTCACTTTATCACTTTTAATTCATTTATAATACAAGTTTAATACATATTACAAAGATAAATTTATTATTCAAATATAATACAAGTTTTAATGAAGGATAATACATTTATCACATATTTTAATGCACTTATAATACAATGTGACAATTTTTACCAAACAACATAATATATTTAAAAAACAATTATAATTCAAATATATTGCATAAATAATTCACTTTTAATACATATTACAGATTTATCACAATATTACTATAAATGGTAATAAACAAAAAGTATCGCTAAAATCAGTATTATTTTTAAAAATGTATTAATTTATGTAATTTTTCGTTGAATGTATATACAAGATTGTCATAAGCTTACCTCAATTTGTTTGTCCTACTAAGTAAAAAGTAACGAAAAAAATGGTTTACAATGAAAATCTCTTTGATAAAAAAAAACTAAAAACAATTATTTACCGTGCATACGATATCATTAATCAACCATATTACACCTTTATAATTTGGAATCGTTTGATAAAGTATATTAGAAAAAATAATGCATGCATTAGATATATGTATTAGTAATATCGGGGAGGGGGATCGAGAGGGGATACATAGATCAACAACGTCTTTTAGAAATCTTTATAAATTTTCACAACCCATATAAGAGTTAAATCTTTATGTCCTCATTTCCTTTCTCAAAATGGCAAGACTTATAATATTTCTGTATATTTAAGTTTAAATATTTGAAAATATTATAGGTTCTTGCTATTTTGAGAAGGGGGACGAAGATAAAAGAGGCAAATTAAACAATTTTTTTAGACATAAACTTTATGTATGATATCTTGTCTTTTTTTATTTTTATCATGACGATTTCATATAGCGAGAGCTATGAAAATTTATAGTGATAGGAGAAATGTGAAGATCTAGAGGACATTTATTACAATTAATCTATTTTAAATATTTTTTTTATTAAATATGAGATATTTTGCTAATAATTTGACCGTGAGATAGATGGATAAAAAAAATTAATTTCGGTGGAAATAAATAAATAGAGACATGACTAGAATAAACGTATTATATGTACACATACATAAAGCAATTAAATATGTAGTTATAATAAAATATTTAGTGTAATTTAACAATTAAAGTTATGAGATAGGCTGTATATAAATACTTTATTTCTATCTCATAAAGATGGAAATGTTGTTCTTGATCATTGAGGAGGAGGATGTAATGATGTGAATCATTACTTAAATAGAATTTTGGACTATGAAGTAATTGTTTTCGATCTGTGTTATCAAAATAAAAAATTACTAATTTTAATAAATTGTTCAGAAACACGAATTAACTGAAATTTGTAAAACCAGTAAGAGAGATGAACAAAAATTTAATTCGTTAACACTAAAATCTGTAAGAACGTATCAGAATTTGAAAAAAAAATCTTTTAAATCGATAAAAGATTAAGTCCACTGAACTCACAGTGTCCCCTTAAGGAAATTATTCCCCTCTAGTATCCGATGTTTGATTTGGAATATAAACTCCCAGGGTAAAATGATCTTACTCAGCAAAGTGTAGATACCAAAAACGCTACTGCCAGCGAATCAATCCACAACAGAAAAATACACGAAGAAAAATGTGTGCAGAAGAAGAAGAAAAAGATCAGAAAAATTCATTGGAAGTATTCTGAAGAATGAGTGGTATTTATAGGCAAGAAGAATATGTTATGAAAGGTTGCAACCCTTTCAGAATTCACACGACCATTAATGAAAGTTTGCAACCTTTCAAATAGTACTGACTGTTCTTGAAAGTTGCAACCTTTCAGAACAGTCATGGCAGGAAATTTAAATAAAATGGGAAAGTTCAAACAAAATGGGTCGCGCGCGGATCCGAGTTGGGTTTAGGATTAGTCAACTAAAAAGTTGAAACATTTTCTGTTAATTTTCAATTTCTGTTATCAACTAATCAATTGAATTTTTTTTTGGCCATTTAATTAATCAATCAAATAATAAAACAAACTTTGTACAAAAAATAATCTCACGATCGGTTGCCAAAACCGAGACGACGATGACGCAAGGGGTGTCCCTCTTTTCAACATTTTTAACAATTAATAGGAGTGTTTCTGTATTTAAACTCTCCTATTTTTCTTTCCATTACCGATGAGGGACAAATGTCTTTTCATTAAAGCATGAGAGGACTTTAAGTTCCCAACTCTTCAAGTTCTCAACTTTTCAAATTCCTCTCCTTCCCTCTATTTTCCATCAATTCTTGCTACATACCCAACAGTAATTTGATAGGAAATTGAAGCAACATCTTTTTGCATGAAATGGTTATTAAACGTGTAACGTTGTGAGTTTCAAGCCTTGACAAGTTATTTACGCGAGATAGTAAAATTACACAATATTTTTTTCACCATTATATGTTTGATAAAATTAATGATCGTGTTGAACAGAAATATAGGCATATATATAGCTGAAACTGATAGAGCATTACTATAGTATGTTAAAGTTCCCTTTGGACTAATGATTTTTGAAACTTACAGTCTACACCATTAAGACCACCAAAATCAATTCTTTTTTTTGAAACTATTTCGAATTGAAGTTAAGGTGCACGCCATGTTTGCAGTTAAGATATAAATTTATGGAATTTCAATATATTTGAAGTTAATTCTTGACCAGACAAATTTTAAATTTGTATATTTACTTTATCACCATCAACTTATTTGCAAGAGTAATTGCAAAGAGATCATTTGAACTCTTTCGACAAAAAATCGCACTATATATACTGAGCCAAAATTATTTTATATTTATATATATTTTAGTGAAATCCATATATAGTTATTGAATTTTTTTTCTCTAATTCTACTGAAAGTGAAAAAAGTAAGGATAGAGATGCTCAAACACAATAAAAATATGTATTTTTGTGCGATCCCCATTTCTTGATTTCATAGCTTAAATATTATTAGGTAGTTTTACAAGAATATTTTATTAGAGTCGATGTTCATTTTTGAAAGAAGAAAAAACTAAACTTCTAGGCTCAAAAATGAATATATGAAAGAGAAAAGGGTTTGATATACCCTTCAACTTTGTTATTTGAAGCTGATATGCCCCTCATTATAAAAGTAACTCATATATATCTTTACTATTATAGAAACGGCTCACATAAGAGTATAATCCAATTCTAATTACTTATTTGAATCGGTTTAGAGTTCAATTTATTGAAATCCAAAAAATCTAAATAGAATTTATCATCGCTAGTGCCTAGTAATATAAACAGCCTAAATGTTCATCCTTAGCTGAACACATGATAAAATATTTTCAATTAATATTTCTAATTCATTTATATTTCATAAAAGCTTTTATATTATATTGTACAAATATCAATTACAAAAGTTTATATCTTATTGATCTTTTAATTATACACATTAACTTCAATTGAAATACAAATAACATATAAGTTAAAAACATCCACATCATGCCAAAAGAGGAGTGTTAAAATTGGAAAGAAAAAGAAAAGAAAGAGCAAATTTTTAGATCACAATGCATATAAAAAGGCAAAGTACATTATAGTATTACGCAAAAGTATAGCTTTGATAATAATGGAAAAAAAGTGAATGAGAATATTATTACAAATCAATATACTCCTCCATTCATTTTATTGGTTTACTATATAAAAATAAATATTTATTTTCACTTATTTAATTAAAATATAAGAGAATATTATTATTTTATATGTTTACTTTTTTATGTTTAAGTATTATTATTCATTTCCTGAATGAGATAACGTATGATAATTAATAGTTATATAATAATAGTAAAAAGATATTATTTCATTTATTACTTTTTTTCATTTTTATTTATATGACATTATTTAAATTGATAAAATTTAAGGGAGAAACTATAAATTTTTTGAAGTTTATGATCTAAAACATTTCTCGACCCAAACTTAAGTCATAGTTATCTGTCAATGTAAGTTAAGAATTATGTTTATGTATTATATCTTTATACATCACGATCAAACATAAAGAAAGTAAACATGTATAGACTCAGAGGTGATAATAGCTTCAAAGAAACTTCCATTGAGTAGACTTACTTGAATTGATTTACCAACCTGAAATGTGCACAAAATTTGCCAAGTCTTACGCTGTATTGTATAGTCATTGAAAGTTCCAAATTCTTTAATTTTTAAAAGTTAGATGGTCTTTGGTCAAGGCAATGTAAGATGTACAATACCATTTCACTCTAAAGACAAATAAAAATTGTCCCACTTGTCTTGTTTTCTTTTTTTATTTCTAGATCTTGATTTTGTAACTGAAACCCAACTCCCAAAATCCAATCTTTAACAGCAAGATTGGATTTTTAGGCTCAAAGTATCTGTTAAACCTTCAAACTTGCTGTTTTTTCAGTTAAAGATTGGATTTTTGGGTCAATATATCTGTTAATACCTTCAAAGTTTCTGTTTTCATCAGTTAAAGATTGGATTTTTGGGTCAAAACATCTGTTAATACCTTCTAAGTTGCTGTTTTTTTTCAGTTAAAGATTGGATTTTTTGGGTAGATGGGTATGACAGGTGTCCAAGAAAATGGACATGGGGAAATGGGTATGTCAGATTTTCCATTGGGGAGCAAGAACAAGTATAAAAGAATGGATTCTGTGATTACAGATGATGATGATCAGTATCAGTTGGAAAAGAGGAAGAAGAGTACTAGAAAATATGTTTTTGGTTGTGCTGTTTTTGCTTCACTTAACAATGTCCTCCTTGGTTATGGTAAATCTTATTTTAGTTTTTACATGTCTGTTCTTCTTTGCTTCATGAATTATGAAATCAAAGTATTAGGAGTGATGTATATTGATACTTGCTGTGAGATGTTCTTATTCCTAAAGATTGACTTTTTTTCAAGATTTGCGTTTTGAGCTTTGACTTGTGATATACTAGTTTGTACTAGATTTTGAAACTAAAAAGGAATGTGTGTTACGTAAATTGCGACAGAACGAGTATTAATCTAGAGTAGTGGTGATTATATATGCAGTAAATTTAGCAAATGTGAATGCTTGTCTCTGGAGAAAATGTATGTGATTCAACATTGAAGCCAAACAATCCTTTGGGCAGAGAGAGAACTGATATTTTTTATGTGTAACAATATGGTTTCAATCTTGGAGTTTTAAGTGATGATATTTTTGATTGATTCATTACATCTAATCACATATTGGGGTTGATCTTTTCTACTTTTAGTTGAGTGACCATATGAGAAATCAATCCTTACATATAGGGGATGTATAAAACCTTACACCAAAAACTTATTATAGGAAGGAAGGACTCCCTTCATTACGAGTCGATAAAATGAACTCTAGAGCAAAAGCAAGTGACTTCCCTCAATGAATACATGGATCATAACAAATTCTTAGACTAGGCATTGCAGACCTGTTATGTCTAAAAAAGTCCGCAACTTGCTAGACAGATCAACTAAAGTAGATACTTGAAGATCCTATACACTTTGAGAAGAACGGGGAGCAATTCGTTAGCAAGTAACAACAATGTTGTTATCTTCTCTAGCACAATGCAGCAAGGAGAAGTACAAATGGATGGAGCTTAATTGCATTAATAATGTATTCTTTACTTTTATGGATTCAATCAGGGAAATGTTTAACTAATAGTCCAGTTTCTGCAAGTTCTAGTTTGTTATTAGTGGAGAAATAACCTGCTTTATCTACTGGAATTCAAGAGAAAGTGTGAGAATTCTCATCTAACTTTTACTAAATACGTGTAGTACAAGTGATATAGTACATTATAATTCATTTTGAATACGTCTTACCCAGTTTCAGAGTAGCCGAAAAGAAATCCAGGTTGGGGATTCTGGGGTATAAAGAAATGCTTTCAAATGTATTCATCAATTCATGTAGCTGCACGCTGGTCGCTGTTTCTTTATAAAGTTTATTGACAAGTTGAGGTTTGATTTCGATGCTTATGTTTTCAATTTGCAGATGTAGGTGTCATGAGTGGAGCAATCTTATTCATTCAACAAGATTTGAAAATTACAGAAGTTCAACAAGAAGTTCTTGTCGGTGTTTTGAGCATAATTTCACTTATAGGTAGCTTAGCTGGTGGAAGAACATCAGATGCGATTGGTAGAAAGTGGACGATGGGGTTCGCTGCTGTTATTTTTCAAATAGGTGCAGCTGTAATGACTATTGCTCCTTCGTTCGAAATACTAATGGTAGGAAGGATTTTAGCTGGTGTTGGCATAGGCTTTGGCGTTATGATTGCACCCGTCTATATAGCTGAGATATCACCAACTGTTGCTAGAGGCTCACTCACATCATTTCCTGAGATTTTTATTAATCTAGGCATTTTACTCGGCTATGTATCAAATTATGCATTCTCCGGTCTTTCAGCACATATAAGCTGGCGGGTAATGCTTGCTGTTGGAATTCTTCCTTCAGTCTTTATTGGAGTAGCTCTCTTCATCATCCCGGAGTCACCAAGGTGGTTGGTTTTGCAGAACCGAGTAGAAGAAGCAAGGTTGGTTCTTATGAAAACAAATGAAAATGATTCGGAAGTTGAGGAGAGACTAGCCGAGATACAACAAGCTGCTGGAACCGCAAACACAGACAAACCTGTCTGGTGTGAATTGTTAAGCCCCTCTCCTGCTCTACGTAGGATGCTGATCACAGGTATTGGAATTCAATGTTTCCAACAGATTACCGGAATTGATGCAACTGTTTACTACAGTCCCACAATTTTTAAAGCAGCTGGTATTGAGGATGAATCAAAGCTTCTGGCTGCTACAGTTGCTGTGGGAGTCAGCAAGACAGCATTTATATTAATAGCCATCATTCTCATTGACAAAGTCGGACGAAAGCCACTGCTCTATGTGAGCACAGTTGGTATGACTACATGTCTGTTAGGCGTGGGGATTACTCTACTTTTAATGAAAGAAGGATCAATCAGCATCGCGCTAGCCATACTATTCGTTTGTGGGAACGTAGCATTCTTCTCAGTGGGGATTGGCCCAGTCTGTTGGGTTTTAACATCAGAAATCTTTCCCTTACGACTTCGTGCTCAAGCATCAGGGCTCGGAGCAGTAGGTAATAGAATGTGCAGTGGGCTGATCGCGATGTCTTTTCTCTCTGTTTCCCGTGCAATAACAGTTGGTGGAACCTTCCTAATCTTTTCAGTAATCTCCGCACTGTCTGTTGCATTTGTCTATAAACACGTTCCAGAAACGAAAGGCAAATCGTTGGAGCAGATAGAGTTGTTGTTCCAGGATGAATACACATTTCAAGGAGGTGAAGTGCAACTTGAAGATGTTGAACATCTAGTGCAGAAGTGATACAAAAGTCCTTGTTGATTACATGTTAAACACACTGATTGAATTGAATCATTATTCATTTGAGTGGTGAAGTTTTGGAGTGGCTATCCGCAAGTGCCACTACAAGAGAAGCCACGGAGATCACACCATACATCGATTACTTATAGTGAAACAGATACAAATATCGAAGGTTGAGACAGGATATGTAACCTCTTATTTATCGAAAGAATCTCCATGTTGAACATTTTTCGAAATATATATTGTTTTGTTGGCTAAATGAAATGAAGAGGGTTACTTCTTTGGCTGTAAATGATTTATCTTTGTAGTGACAATTGCTGCATCCAAGCATAGTAACAAACAGATGATATCATTTTTCTGTTCAATCCCTACAAAATAAAACAGGGGATCCTCTGTTCATGTCCCATAAGGCCTTCAGTGTGGAATTAAACGAGAAAGTTCGCTCTAATGTGATAGCCCACAAACTACACAGGAAAGATATTTCAAATAAAATTTCATAGTCAAACGCTAGCTTATTTCACTCAGAAAATTCGAGAATGTTTACAGTTGGGAAATGTAATTTCATGCATAAATCTAATGAATTTTGTATAACAAGTAAAAGGAAAGATACACTCAACAAACAAACACACACACACACATTCCTTTCTGCTAGCATTTTTTCTTTTGCAGTTTTTCTTTCTTGAGAGCCTTGAACATAGCTGCAATTTCATCGTAATCCGGAAGTTTAGGATGGACATAGCTTTTCAACGACGATCCTTCACTAGGCTCGTGAATTACTGGAAATGAATTTGATCGAAGAAAGTTATCCGCAAGGTTATCATTAGGCCTTTCAACTGGCATAGTCCTTGTCCTCATATAAAGTTGTCCGCGAGTCATTGCTGGTGCTGATGATGAGAATGTAAACGAACAACTCTCCAAATCATCCGTCATGAATGATGCATCCTTCATAGCGATAAGTCTCGTCTTTTGCAGAGGAGAAATACTCACATTGATATGATCAGTATCCATCTTCAACATTAAGGGAAAGAGAGGTCCTCTAAACATGAAAAGCCTCTGATCTTGAAAGTTTAAATCTTTGCTTAGAACAGACTCAAACTCCTCAACGTCGTCCTTATAAGCTAATTGATCTGTCGTTTGTCCAGATATAAAGCCATTGGTTCTCCTAAACTCTCTTTTCATTGTACATTGAGACGAATAATCACTACATCGAACAGGTTTTGATACTCTTTCATGCTCATTGTTCCTCAAACAATGAACTGAACCTATAGAAGTTTGCTCGATTGCTGATAAATAATCCGTAGAAGTTTCATCAGTTGCAGATGAACAATCAATCGATACATTATGTGCTTCTGTCGCGATGTTGGAATTCTTCAATCTCATTTCTCCATCTCTCTTGTTACCAATCACCTACACATCTCAAGTATCACTTTTTGTGCGTGTATTATGATAAACAGTTAGTGATAGTTCAGGTAGAAAACGTAAACACTAAACCACAATGACTAGGTTCTATCGAATTCGTAAACAGCATAAGAAAAATTACCTGGTGTTGTTGTTGTGACTCATTTCTGTATTCAAGAAGTAAAGGTCCTTGTTGAAAGCAAATCCTTGCTATTTCATCCACTAATTTATATTTCACTTCATTTGAAACAGACTTTATACACAAGTTCTGTTTTATCTGTATATATTAAAGAACAACAAAATTTACAACCTCAACTAACTCATTATAGTAAAATGTGGACAAACCTGATGGTTCACAAGATTTCCAGGAAGTAATTCAAGTGCAGATGTTTCGAATTTCTTCCCATAACGTTGTACGAAGAGCTTCCTTATCGCAGGAAGCTCTGGTAAATTGCCAAGTCTCGTAGATGCAAATACGAGACTTGACACTGCTTCATTGATGTCATTTGGACAATCTCTGTATCAAAACAAGATCGACAAGTATCAGATCACCTAAAAGATAACTACACGTAACTACTTGTACATATATTAATTCCTTACTTGTGTCTACGTATATATGGAAGATTAATGAGGATAAATTCACAAAAATTCTCCAATAAATCATATACTACCAACATATTGTCATCCATAAATAGTTGATCAACCTGAAAATAAAAAATAAAAATTCAACTTGTTACATGGACTAATAATCCATATATCTACTAAAAACACGTGAATTTTAGATGTACATTTCTATCAGAACGTTGTTAGAAATATGAAATTTTCGATATACGTACCCTATCAAAGACAATTTGGTAATGTCCATGTCTAAGTAGTTGCCCTAAATCATCTTTCAATTGCTTAACAATGCAACTTCTCTTGTTCTTCAACAGTTTAAGCCGGCATTTAACTCTTTTAATCAAATTCTTACTGCCAAAAAAAAATAATTTAGTAATTACGTTAGACAAACGCTCTGTCTAGTAGTATAAATTCATAAAAAAAAATTATAATGAAGTGAAATTGAAATTGTACGTACCATTTAGTAGCTTTTCTCCATCCAAAAATTACATCAAACATGTCAACAGAAAGAAATATGTACGATACAACAGGTAATCTTAATACGTAGCGATAAATTGATCGACACGAGTGAATTATTGCTAGAGAATTATTGTGTCAAGTGAATGATGAAAATGGAAAAGATGAAAGAGCATGTGTGTTTTCACTTTTTTAGCTAAAAGAGAAAGTAAATATTTTTGGTTGAAGAATATATTAACTGAACCACTAGAAATAAAGTTTGTATTTTTATATAAAGTTTAGTTAAAGGGAAAAAAAAAAAGGTAAAAAGATGAAATTAACGAAAAATATTAAAAACAGCTTTATTAACTGCTACTCCACTATACTCATAAGTCATAACCATTATCCCATTAATTTTTTGTCACGTTCGTTAATGCCCACAACTCATTTCACTTATCCAAAATAATAATAATAATAATAATAATAATAATAATAATAATAATAATAATGTATGTTTGTTAAGCTTAAATTACGAGATAACAATATTAGGTTAATTTTAAATTGTCCTAAGTCCTCATCTAAACTACGGTGAATCAAATTATTTGATACTTATTGATATCACGATTTGAAAAAAAATACGTCTAAGTTATCCTCTATTTTGCTTAAAATGTCATATTTTCAGTAATTTATTAAAAAGAAATAAGAGTCAATTTGGATAAAAAGTGGCAACAATAATTTTAAATATATTTCTAAAAAATGAAATATTTTATAACAATCTCAAGTTTAGAAAATGACTAATATTTTGAACCAATCAAATAATAATTTGATAATTTTTTTAAAGATAGTGATTGACATTTGGCTAAGACAAAAGAATAAATAATTTGATAATTGAAGTTTTAGAAAAAATATAATACATAAATATAAGGGAAAATGCACAACTATCCCCTCAACCTATGTCCGAAATCTCAGAGACACACTTATACTATACTAAGGTCCTATTACCCCCTGAACTTATTTTATAAGTAATTTTCTACCCTTTTTTAGCTTACGTGGCACTAGTTTAAAAAAAAAAAGTCAACCATCGTTGGGCCCACAAGATAGTGCCACGTAGGCTAAAAAGGGGTAAAAAATTATTAATAAAATAAGTTCAGGGGGGTAATAGGACCTTAGTATAGTATAAGTGTGTCTCTGAGATTTCGGGCATAGGTTGAGGAGGTACTTGGGCATTATCCCTAAATATAAATTAAATATGATCTTTAATTTGGTGGCGATCGACAATTATGATCTTTAACTTTGCATACGCATAAATAGATACTAAAACTTATATAAAATTAACAAATTAAATACACATTCATCCTACATAACACTGTATATTATGCTAGGTAGAACATAACGTGTTTTTACTTGTTTATTTTGAATCATAGCATTATCATTTGCTCATGTCCTAATTAAACGCATGCTCTGATTTCTTGTCTATTTTGGTGGTCCTGTTGGGGGTCAAAGAAACAGTTCATCACCATTTAATAAACCCCTTTTGGAAAGAAAAAAAAAGAAGGCCAATATTTATTCTAAAAAATAAGAATTTTTTTTAATTTCCCATCCGATCTTCGATATCAATAGTAGAATCTGATTAAATTTGAATTTGTGCATTGAGGATTAAAGCGCTCTCTAACAAAAATGACTTCGTATTAGAAAATTCAAACCTAAAACTGCGTGATTAAGGATGAAGGAATACTTACTACTCCATCACAATCCTTCTTGATAAATAAAAAATAAAATGAATGGCGTGCCTTTACATTTTTACTTTTAATATTGTTGAAATTTCTAAATTATTTTATCATATTTCGATTAGTAAGGTGAGTATATTTTTTTTAAAAAAAATATATATATATATATATAACACAAAGTGGACTATATCACGTTAGTTTGTAGGCAAGCAACTGATAACAAAGTAGGCATAATGATTGCAAGCAGTGGTACTAAAAAGTCATATTCGTATAACCTTTTATACTTTTATACATTTCTTTTGCAGATAACTATAAGATAGTAATCATAATTATTCCTTAATTATATTCTCCAACACAATTTGATTCCCATTTTGATACTTTCTTATCGAGAACTTATCAAAAATAATTTTTTCGTCTAAAAATAAGGATAAAATTTATATATATGCATATATATATTTTTTTATCAAACAATTCTATTTATAGAATTACACGTAACAACTTATTGTTGTTATGCTCTATAATATGACACCATTAGCTTTCATCACAAATTTTGTGACGGTTATTTGGTGGTAATTAATATAATTATTGCTATATTTTTATATCTATGAGTGACAATAATAAATACGAATATTTATCTTCAATACTTTATTAATCTATTTTCCGTCATAAATGTTACAATTAATTTAAAAATTTATATTATTTAAATTCTGAATTTATCGCTTTAAAATGTCAAGATATGAATTTTCCGAAATTAAAGAATGAAACGAGGAAAGGGGAATGGAAAATAGAGCCAAAGATGAGATCAAACTTCTCTCACTTTTTTCTTTCCTATATATCTAGTTAAAAAATAATTTTGCACTGACAAAATAAAAATTTAAATAATCAACTAGCTGAGCTATTAAAATTTTTGAACAACATTGGATGTTTGTTTGCCTTAAAATTTTCATTCATCATTCACAAATAATATATCTTTTAACACAAATAAATGTTCAATTACATATGAAGATATGCTATTAATTCCAATAAACAATTATAAAATAAAATATAAAAAAAAAATCAACAACATTTTATGACTCTAGAAGGAGAAACACCACCAATACCAGAATTAGAATTAGTACAAGATTTTATAGTATGAGCCCTCATAAAAGAAAAAATAGAAATCATAGCACATTTAACTTTTAAAACAATTTTCTTCAATTTCTTTTTCCTTAAATTCTTTGAAGATTCCAATTTATAGCTTTGCAAAAATATATTTCTTTTTCTTGCCCTTTCCCTTCTATAACTAATTGAACTCAACATAATTGGACTACTTCTTTGTTTTACACTCCTTTTTAATTTCATAATTGTTCTTCGAACACTATGACTATGATCTTCATCATTTTGTATCGAACCTTCCATGCTTTGTGGTTGATCCAACGGCTCGTATCGATCCACCCGTCTGCTAAAACTTAAAGGGGTGTTTCGTATCAGACTTGCCATAACTAGTGCTCTGATTCCACGTTTGTTCTGCTTTTTAACTTCGGAAAAAAATATTTGGTATATGGAGAGATTTTGGTGGTTGAGTATAGTTTTAGCTATGAATATATTTATATATAAATCAATTGGTCTTTGATGGATTTTGTATTTATTTAGTTAAATTATTAATGATATTTTAAATGTGTTTATTTGACTCTACTTGCCAATTTTTAGTCTAGGTAGGCGGCTTGGTTGTTTGAAAAAATTAAATGATTTTAGTATAAGAAAATGACAAAAATGATACATTATTTTTAAAAGTAGGTTCAAAATAGTCCATATAAGTATCACTTGAATAAATTTTGACCCTTTATATTTACAAAATAACGTAGTTTTGATCTTCAATAAATATTTATCAAATATTAATTATTGCTCTGTCTTAATTGATATGATATAATCTGAATTTTGAAAGTCAAGCTTTTTTTTTGACTGTTTATTCGGACTTATGATTTTTAACATTTTTGATAAATTTAAAAGATTAAAACTATTCATTTTTTTTAATATACACTCAAATATAAGGGATCATTTTTGTTATTATGTGATATAGTATTGCAAATATTAAAATTGGTAGTCAAAGTCAAGAAGGTCATATTCAAAAAAACATTTATTGGATTAGTTAGAATTTAAGAAAAATGTTATTAAATGTCAATTGTTTTCACTTCATATAAGTCAATATAAAGAATGGGCTCTAAGTAATACTTAATAAATAAGAAAAGAAATAAAGAAGAAACTTCTTTCAAGCACAAAATATTTGACTACATATGGTCATCTTGAAATCAAATGTTACTTTGGGGAATTTGTTTGTTAAAAAGAAATATTAGTAGAAATATTTGATGGTTGTTGGTCGGATTTAATTAAAAAATTATTGTTAATGAATAATTTTGATAGAAACTGAATAATTTTTGTTAATTTGGACGAAATCGTAAACGAAGGGATATATTTGTTAAGTATTATAACAACAAGATAATAGTCTGACAACATATGGTTTTTTTCCTTGTTTATAATGTTCATCGTCTGTTTTTATATATATATTGATTAAATCAATTTAAAAATTATAAAATTTCGTAGAATGTTAATAAGAATATAATTATCAGCTACCGTGTTAAAAAGTGTTTTGGTCCTAGTCATGTATGTCATCAATATTTATTTATCACAAGAATCATCGATAGGGTCGCTATTTAACTAAATCTCGTTGACATTCCATAAGTGAAGAAACAAGACTATACTATATTCTAAAATATATTAATATATTGTAATATGAAGCAATTTATTTAACTAAAACATTTAATATATCTAGAAGTTGAGACTAATGGATGTAATTAATTAAATCCTAAAACATTGAATTTATGTTTCAAAAATGACCATCGGACATCATTGGATCCTAAGTATTATTTTTATTCCACTAGATTAATAAAATTTTGCTTAATATACAATATAGTAAGAAAAATAATAGGAAAAATGCACGAGTACCCCTTTAATCTATGTCGGAAATTTTATAGTCGCTACTACACTAAGGTCCTATTACCCTCTGAACTTATTTTGCAAATAATTTTCTTATCTCTTTTTGGCCTACATGACACTATCTTGTGGGCCCAGCGCGTGTTGATATTTTTTTTCAAGCTAATGCCACATAGGCCGAAAAGGGGTAGAAAATTATTTATAAAATATGTTCAGGGGGTAATAGGACCTTAGTATAAGTGTGTTTGAAATTTCGGACGGGGTACTTATTAATTATCCCAAAATAATATATAAACTAAATCATAGCATAGTTTTGGAAGAATTTAAGCACGTGTTTTAATATTTTTGAAAGTGAATAATAAGTGTATACACTGAACATCAACAAAATATTACGGCCCATTATATATAGATTGGGCTTCTCCATCACCATGAAGCCCAATATGAAATTAAAAAGAAAAGAAAAAAACAATATTTAATTGGATTGAATTTTGTGGTGTTGTTAAAAGAGAATTTTTTGTTAATAACGTTATTTGCATCTATATATATATATATGAAAAATAATGAGATTTTATTCCATTATAAAACCGTAAAAGTATTTTGATTTTAAAATCTTAACAGAATATAATGTATTCATGTATACATAATAATAGTGAAATACATTCGCGCAAGTAATAAGTGTACTCACACGCATACGATATACAAAATGCATCATATATATATATATATATATAGTAATAAGTGTACTCACACGCATACGATATACAAAATGCATCATATATATATATATATATATGCTAGTAACAATAGTGAAATACATTTTATATGTGCACTTAGTAAGTGTACGTAGCTTCTCATATAAAACATATTTGTTTAATTATATCCATTCAGATAATATATATATTCGTATAATTTATATCTTTTAAATGTTTTTTAAAAAAAATCATAAATAAGATTTATTACTCTGAAAGAAATTTTTTAAAATTTATTAACTTATTTGGACTCTCAAAACAATTAAAAATGAATAAAAGATAGTAATATTTTTTTCCTAAAACATCAAATAAATATTTATATATAATCAAATGAACAACATATATAAACGAAAATATATAGAAATATATATAAAATAACTCCAAACTATCGTTAAATAGATAAATATAGAACCTCAGTTTGATGTGTCAAAGCAATTCAATTAACTTGTTAAAACATGTGAAAATATTCACATGGGGTATGAATATTTTATCAATTTAAGTAATCATAAAAGAATACTCTAATATTTAATAAAAGTAATAAATACATCACATGCAATAGAAATCACATTTTGGAGTTTTTCTTTAATTTTGTGTGAGTAAAAATAAACATTTATAGCAGTCACATTTGAGTACACTAAGCTCATAAATTTACTATATTTACTTTTCATCTTTGAGATCATGTTACCATAATTTTTACCAATATAATATTTATTATAATATATGCTTTCTTCATTTAAAGCTGGTCCATGAAAATTGACAAACCTACTTCAATTCACCATTCAAATTTTCACGTTAAAACAACATTTTTCTTTGTCATAGTAAATCTTTGTACCATAAATTAATCACCATACTTCACAAAAAAAAAATAAGAAATATTCTCTTTGTCTAATTAATTATAAAATTAAGATAATATTAATTACTATTTCTCATTTTTCCCTTAGAATTAATTGAAAAGATATGAATTAATTGCATAATATTTGTACGATCAAATCATTTAAAATATAATTACAACTATATTTATTTAATAAAAGCATTGTCCGGGTAATCAAGTGGAATTAATAAGCTTATAACATATTAAATTACGTTCATAATGTAAGAAATTCATTACTCTATCAATTACTATAATTTAATTTAGTCGAATAATAAAAAGTTTCCTTCTAAATTATGTTATTAGTGATCCGATTGAGTAAATATATATCTCTCAGACTATATCCTTTTGGCGTCAACAAATATACATATTAATAAAGAATGTAAAAATCTTTATCGACATTAGTTAATTTCCATTGGATTCAGTGTCACTATTGACTTTATAGACATTTACAAAGAGTTCTAATTGGCGCTATATTTAGCGACAAATAAGTTGTTACCGTTAAAGATAGTTTTTGATATTGTATTATCAGTACAAGTTAAGTGATATAATTGACGTAAAATAAAATATTTTTTACATTGTCAATGCACGGAACGAAAAATGGAAGTGTGTCAAAGTGTGATTCACAGGGTTCTCAAGCCCTATGAGTGTAAATGTGCCTATTTCATGTGACCTAGCTTATTGTTATATCATCTCTCACTCTTGCCTGTGACTTGATTCAATTCTCACCTCTTTTAAATATCCATGCATTTCTTTCTTTTTTCCTTCAACAAAACATTATAATATCAAACAATAAATTAGGTGATCAAAGAGCTTAAGAAGAAGAAGAAAAAACAAAAACAAATTAAGGATGTATACAATGAGGAGTTTCAAGTATATTGCAATTATGATCATTGTTTTTCTTGTTTTCCTTCCAATTGTCATGAATGCAAGGCAAATTCCCAAGATTAACTCATGTATGATCAACTTCTTTCTCCCAAGCATTTTATTTCTCGATTACTGAACTGATAGTTATTATTTCAGAAAATCGTAGTATATTTTTTTTATATAATAACTACTTATTAGTTGAGTGAATATTTGAAGAATCAACTCTTTAGTTTTCTTTATCAACAAACAATTTTATAAACTTCATTGATGAATAATTACTTTTTCATTCAAATATGTATTTTATTTTATATGACACACTTTTCTTTGGTAGTTTATTGAAAACAAAATGTTATCTTTTAATGCTTGCAAAGAATTAAAATGTTAAACTTTCATTTTACCTTAGAGTGAAATTTTTTTATAGTCACACAAATATTATGACATGTTTAAGTAAATTATAAGCCTTTGTTTTCATAAATTGATGCCCCACTAAATAAAATTCAATTCTTCTCATTCGAACTGATATAAGTTAACAATTTTTCTCATATTAATATAATACTAAAAAAAATAGAAATACATTTTTAAATATTAATGAGAGTTCATATAGTTTAACTATTAAAAACAGGAAATGTGACAAATATCTTTTAAGGTGAATAGAGAGTTTGTTTTTAAGATTTTTACTCAACCTTTAAAAGAAAGACATTTACCAGTCTTCAAATATTTTAGTATAAAGCTACTATGTCCATAATTAAAAATGACTAATAAAGTCCACCTATACTCTATCCTTTTCAAATTTTACGATTTCTATTTATGTGATCACACTGAATATATTATTGTTATTGTAATATTGTTGCTTTCTCTTAATTACCACATAAACTTTGTGCTAATGATGCTCTTTTTTTTTTTTTTAATTTTTTAGATGAAAGACATATGGTGATGGCAAAAAGAGCATATACATTGCAAGTAGCAGGATCAAGATTACCAGATTGTTCTCATGCATGTGGATCATGTAAACCTTGTAGATTAGTGATGGTTAGTTTTGTTTGTTCATCATTAGAAGAAGCTGAGACTTGTCCTGTTGCTTACAAATGTATGTGTCATAACAAATCATACCCTGTACCTTAAATAATTAATCATTAGTTTGTTTTTTTTTAAAAAAAAAATAACTATATGTTAGTTATGTTATCAATTTTCCAACTAATATCATATATGTAACATATAGTACTTCTTAATATCCCTAGTGTAGGGTCTAATTTGTAGGATCATTTCTCATATGTATTCAATGAGAGTTCTTTGTTTCATTTTTTTAATAGCAAGATACATCCATAATTTGTTTGTAAATTTCATTAGTTCTGATTAAACATCTAAACATGTGATAAAATATTTCTAATATGGAATTTTGGAAAAGCGATCTCCACAATATATATGTATTCTCAAGTACATGTTGCATAAATAAGTTAAATACTTAATAAGTCGTAAAATCTCAAGTTTGTTCCAATTGATGTGTACATCATGAACAATTAAAGGAGGAGACATATTTTATGTGATTAACTTAATGTATCAAATTGCCGTCTCTCTCTCGCTTTATACAAATATAAATTATACATTGTATTTTGTATAATTTTGTGTTTGTATAAAGCTAGAAAGAGAGAAAGGCAAAAGAGAACTGCACAGGGAAATATTTATATTGTATAATTTATAAGTGTATAGAACGAATAGATATATGTATTTGCATGTGTATATACAATTTTCTCTCGCTTTATACAAACAGAAACACAATTTATACATTTCTGATTGTATAAAGCGAGAGAGGCGAGCGAGCAAGAGAGGGAGAGTGACGAGCGAGAGTTTGAGGGAGAGAGGCGACTGACAAATACTTTGCTACAGGACACAATTAAATCAAAGTGAAGTTATAGCATTTAATATGAATTATTAATTTGCCATTATATACAATTTTCCCAATTTTTTTCATTTATGTATCACAAAAAAATTGATTCGAATTGTATATCTGTGCATTTATTAAGGGGTGATACATGGTATATATTTGTATCTATATATGTTTCAGTTTCAAAGCTAATATATGTATTTGTGTGTGAAATTGAAAGAGAGAGAGTGAGGAGATTATGTGTTCGTATATACGTGATTTGTATATCTCAGTTATTGAGATATAACTCGCTCGCCTCTCTCTTCTATCTCTTGAAATCTATTTTCTTACCTAAAGCATAAAAAGTTATATGTCAAAAGATTAAAACTTTGTACCAATTTAAGAAATTGTAAACCAAATAGCACAATGATTATTTACTATATCAAAAATGATCACAGCAACAATTAATTTTTACTTGTTGCTAAATTTGTATTTTAAGTCGCAATTAATACTTTTTGTATATGTCCCTAAAATCTTTTGCGACATTAATTCTAATGACACTTAACTAATGCTGATAAAGACTTTTGCACTCTTTATTAATGTCAGTATTTATTGCCGCTAAAAATTATTTTTATTGTAGTGATTCTCGAAATTGTCTCAGCCAAACTTCATACTTCACAGTTTCTGTCCATGTTTATGTAAAATTTACCAAGGACTTCTATCAATTTTTAAAAAAATAATTTTATTTTCGATAGGCTCTATCGATTATATAGTTATTTTTTCGATAAGCTAGGCTCTATTGATTATCTCAACAAAATACATGATCAACTGTCTTCCTCTAAGCATGACACGTTTAGTTGTGCATCTAATTTGATTCCCATAGTGGATCACATAATCTATTTATCGTGCATACATGTTAGTTGTTACATGGTCTAAAAATTGAATTGGAGCAAGGTTCAAAGAATCTACGATCGCAACGTTGTTGGTGGAGGACGTATACTATTTGAACAACCCTCTCTTCTCAGTTATTTGTCGATGTGATTGCTCTCGAATATTTATTATGGTTAGTGGTAATACTTTAGAGGTTAATGTTATGTTCTTTGTCTCAATAATTTAGTGAAATCATATGCACTCAAATAATTTTTTTGGCATTTTCAATTAGGAAAAAAAAAACATCAAATAACTAAGTCAATTTCATCCACTACCATATAAAAGTGTTCATCATCAATAGTGGCTCTTTAGGTAAGAAATGAACTAGAACAAGTGGAATACAACAAATGTAAGCATGCCTATAGACTTAATTATTTGCTTGCAAGAAACCAAAATGTTCCATGTGTATCTAGGAGTTGTTTGTTGTAGGTTGTTGGGATGCGGATCTAAGAGGAAGCGAGAGTGTTTATTCGAGTTCAATCAATAAAAAGTTGTATTGTATGTATAAGGTATTTTGTTTATTTACTGTGATTTAGGGAATTCAAAATTCACGTTGAGTTTTCAAGTCTAAACCTTAGACGCTATACTTTTATTTTTTATAAATCCCTTAATAAAAATCCTGAATTCGACTTCGCTATTGATCATTGGTTTGAGTGGTTTTGTATGGTTAGTGATTGTACTTTTGGTTTTCTATAGTTAGTGGTTGTACTTCTCCGTATTCAAGTTGGAATTCGATTAAATTTAGATTTATATCGAGTGAAATTCTACGTTAAAAATAAAATACATCTTGATAAACACAATTATATACACTAACATATATAGTTCAAATATGACATCTATAATTAAGAAAATAAAATTAATTATTATGTGATTTAATGAAGTAAAACACATGTTAATTAATTATAGTCAAGTAAAATAAACTATTAATCTAAACACATGGTATGTGTGTATTGGTTTGATGTAAATACTCAGTGCGGATAAGTTTTACCCAAATACAATGTTCTTTGTCACAATAATTTGGTGAAGTCGTATCTTTTTTTTTTCATCAATCCGGCACTGAATTATTCCATAGCAAATAATTTCTTTCGATAATTCATGGCTAATTCATTACTATATAAAATTAGTAATAAATTTTATCGTTTAGCTATAAAATTTTTCGATAGCTAGTATAATTCTTGAGTTTTTTAGCTGTGAATATGATGTGATACTGTGTGAACTCCCAACTACATAAGAATCATTGGCTGTTTATTCAACAAAAAATGGACCCATATGTCCTCATATTTTTAGACTTCATGTGAAATGCAAAAGCAATCAACCAAGTAAGTCAACATCATCCACTAACATTAGTCCATTACTCAAGTCATCATCATCAACACATGTACTTTTTTGAAGATAACGCGGTGTTAACAGCTTAGATACATCTTGATTATTTTAGATTAATTTACACAAATATGAAAATACTATGTAACTCTATCTATCATGACTTTAAATAAGTGGCGGAGCTAACTTATGGCTAGATGGTTCAATTGAAACCTATTCACCAAAAAGTTAGGTATAAGCTAATTTTTATCACCTTAATATATGAAACCATTCTAGTTTGGTGGGAAAAGGAGTTCAAAAAATTGCTTATAAACATTACATCATATTAGCTGTTTCTCCACTTTTAAATGGAATGTAATATCTAAAGACATTCACATAAAATGTACAAAAAAAAAGAGTTGAACTTGTACAAAATCATACAATATAAGGAGCTTTTTTTTTTTTGCAGAAGCTTGCAAGAACTGCTCACAATATGAAGGTCTTAATAATAGTCATTTTATGATCATTCATCCACAGTTATACGACGCGTCCACGCTAATCTCTCACTTCACCTCAAAATTTATCCCTTCAAAACTAAGCTAATCCCTATACATAAGAAATCACATAGGTCTGATGTTTAAGAGACTGCATTACTACATACCTCCTTTTGGTAATCAAGGTGAGGGGATCACGAAAGAAAAAAAGCCTAACGCTTTAGCAACGAAGACATTATTATGATCCTCTTTCGAGGATATTCATGCTTCCGAGCTTAAAAAAAGACATGACCTCAGTGCCAAGAAAGGGCAACTCCAGTATCGGTCTGTTGGAGGGGTATAAAGAGTATGTCATCATTGGAGTTTTTAGCCATGACGAATGCCCAAGAAGTAGTTAAAGTCATGGTGCTGGACCCCTAATTGCTTTAGCCAAGAGTCGGCCACGCTTAATAGTGACACCATCCTCTCTTGGTCCCTCCCACTTCTGTCTGAAATCCAAACATTACCCTGCATCTTGTAAGTTCCCAAACCGAAAGGTGGAAGTGGGATTGCTTCCCCTTCGTTACGTTTCCTAATACCTTTCTCTGTGTTATCTTCAAGGTCCATATCTGCATAATCCCAGTGATATAGGGTAAGAATCTTCTGCATATTATCGATTAAGTAACATTGGCAACAAAATGATTAGTACCTTGAAAAGAAGAAGAAAGGGTGTGGAATGTGAGAAAGCATGTCGACAAGTCCTTAATGGTTCTTCCCATGGGAATGTGATATATCGGGTACCTGTATTTTTCATATCAATAGAGTTATTAGTGATTCACATCTTTCGTTGATTCCATCTTTCGTTATTTTCTGGTTGCAAATAAAGAAGCTAGCTATAACAAATAAGAAACTAAAGCATCGACATAAATGATACGATCAATTAAGATCCATCACATGGAAAACAAGATCCCCTCAAACACCAAGAAGGTGAAAGTATAATTATGTCACCAAATACAAGAATATTGATCGGGAAAGTTTCTATACATTTAAAGCACCTGAATAATCATCACTTCCATGACCGTAAGAGAGAGAGGGAGAGAGAGAGTAATTTTACCAAGCAACTGACATCCAACTAGCTGGTGAAAGATCTACGCTTCTCAATGACATTAATCCAGGGTGTCTTTCAGCTAAGCTACTAATCTGAAAGCAAAATGAATAGTTAGAGTCACATAAAACTTACAAAATAATGCATCATATTCTTAAGAGTTCAAATTATATTGCTCGGAATAGTATAATCTGTTCTAGTAAGAAAGCATTGGATAATTCTAATGCAGAAAGGAAGAATAAATGCTAATGATACCAGAGGTGCATATATAAAGAGGGAAAAGTAAGTAACTACTATAATACCAGACAGAATCGAATCAATGATACGATATTTTATACCATCAAATGGCAATAGTAGTAATAGATAAGAAATGCAAAAAAAGGAGTGATCATTTGTAGAATCCTGTCATTAACGGTTAACCATTACCATTTTTTCATTCTATCAGAAATCGTGTTAGGAATAATACAAGGGCTCAAAGAAGAAACAAGAAAATAGCGGAAACTGGAAGTAAAAGCACAAGTTGGAAAGAATACAACTAAGCTTTATACTTCTATCATACACAAATTACTCGCTAATACCACAAATTTTGGGTTAAAAAAATTGTCGGAAGCAGAGGAATATGAATTAGCGGAATCAATGTTATATTCAACAATCACAATAAATTTTTTACTAGTAGAAAAGAATGACGTATATTTGAACAAACAAGATACCTTATCCACCAGAGGTACTCTTCCATATGGAGAAGATCTTTCAAAGTATTGATAATAAAGGTAACCCAATCTATTATTCATTTGTAACTGATTATCTTGCTCAAATAAACCTTCCTCCGATGAACCCCCATCCGATCTCGAAAGCTTTTCACTCTCACTCTCTTCACTGAATGAATCACTGCAAGAATCCCTCATTTCCCACGCAGACTCAGTCTCCTCCCTATAATAAATTATCAACATTTCACCAGTTTAACTTGAAGAAAAGGACCATCATCACAAACTTTGACTATCCAAAAGTTGTTGCACAAGAATTATACTTATCAGTTACAAAAATTAGAACCTTTTAAGTAAAGAAAAGATCCAAATTAGTTTGACATACAACATAGCCAGTGGGGTCTAGAGAGGTTAGAGTAGACACAAACATTACCCCTAACTCGTAGAGATAGAGAGGTTGTTTACACTATCCAAGAGCTTAAACAGCAGTAACAACAACGAAATAATGTGAAATTTTAAAAAGTAAACAACATATCAATGTAAAATACAAAATGGTACCTTAAAATGCTTACAGATGAACTGCTGGTGAAAATTTGAATTGCTGAAAGATAAGGCACATAATATTGAACTAAAGTTTCACCAGAATCTAATCTGATTGGAACTCCAGCACCATAAGCACTCCATTCATCAAAACAATTCCAAAGATCAGACAATGTGAAGTATTCAATTTCCTCTCTTTCCTTAGGATGCCAAAGCTTATTAAGGTTTCTAATTTCACTCTGCAAATAAACAATCACATCATACAAAATTACAAAAATGATCATTCATTGAAAAGGGGGTAAAAAAAATCAAACCTTGGCAAGGAACAGGGATGCTACTAATGGTGTTGTGCAATCCAAAAAAGACTCAAGATTTGATTGCATTGAGCCTTTCTCCATTGTTTTCAAAGGGGAAAATGAACAAACACAAAGAGAGCAGAGCAAGAGAGAAAGAGAAATGAAACTGATTGCTTCTCTCTCTCTTTCTAACTATATGATGATAAAAAAAGGATACCCCACAAAGAAAAACAAACACAAAACAGAAGAAAAAAGGCAAATGTAGAGAGGGGAAGAGACAATAACAGGATTTTATTACCCTTTTACCTAACAAGAAAACTTTTAAAAAAGAAATAAAAGGAAACAGATCTCTTTTTTCTAAAATAACCCCTCAATCAAGAACACAAACAAGCCAAAAATTTCAAACCCCCAAAACTCAAAAACTCAAGAAAACCAAAGACCCTTCTTTGAAATTCAATAAAGCTACAAACTTTTCAACACAAATGTGTTCATTTTTGGAAAATGACACACCCCTTAACCAAAAAATTCAAAAAAAAAAAAAATACCCGTGTTTTCCGCAGGAAGAGGGGTTGTTGTGGGTTGGGGGGGGGGGGTTAAGAAAGATGAAGAATCAAGAAAACGATGAGAAAAAGTTTGGACTTTTTGAGAGAGAAGAAGTTAGTGTCACGTCAAGAAAGAGCTAAACACAACAGAATTCCATGAAAAGGAATCGACTTTAAAGGGAAAAAATCATTATTTGTGTTGTTTGATAATTGATATGATCGATCACTAGATTTTTTGTAAGCTGTTGAAGAGGCTGAGAATGTGGATAGAGACACACAAGACAGAGGGAGGGAGGGAGTGGCGGGGCTATAATTAAGGCACGAGGATAGAAGATATTAATATTTAGCTCTTTTTCTTCTTTTTTTCTCGATTCGTGTTTGTTGTCTGTTTGAACTTTGAAGGGTCCAATTAATCTAAATTCATGATAAAAGGTTTTATTTTAAATTCACATTAGATAAGGTTTATTAAAGAGTAAAACGTTTCTTAGCAAAATTACTTTAACTTCTTTGAGCATATGAATTCGGAAGATAATATTTATTTTACCTATCGAATGAATAGTGAACTCCATACCAATATCGACATAAAGTGAAGTCTATAAGAGTAGAATTTATGCATACCATAATCTTATTTTAGATGTAGAGGGATTGTTTCATATAGACACTAATCTTTCGTCCATATAATATAATTGGTCTAACTATTACCCTGTAAAAATTAACTTTTAAATATTAATGATACTATCTAATCTTACAAGACTCTAGATGTGATCCTCTACTTCATTCACCATGCACCAATATGTGAATGACATCTCTATTACTTTCCCCATTTTTTTTGAGTAATACACTCGAGTTACTTGAAACTTTTTCTCATATGTTTATGTCACTTAAATTGCTTCACATATACTCTGTCTTGGTCCTATTCAACTTGAACTACATAGACTTCGGGAATCATTATCAAACCTCTCGTTAATTTCGTCGAGTCTCATTAATCAAAAATATGGGATCCGCAAATAACCTACATTATGAAACCTCACCTTGTATTTGTTGTGTTAAACAAACATTAACGAGGCAAATAAAAATGGACTAAGAGTAGACCCCTACTGCAACTCTATCATTGGGAAGCAATTCGAGTCTGCTCTCACTATCTTCATCTTGGTCTTGGTTGAGGGCTCCATCATGCATGCCCTTGAGCGTCCTAATGTACTTCATAGGCACATCTTTAGCCTATTATTAGCATCGATCTCCGTAGAACCTTCTTCCTGTACTGTTCCACAAGTCTCCTTTACGAGTTGAATGACTTCTCCATAGTAGTGCCTTGACATGAATCCGAACTGATTCTATAAAATAGACACATTCATCCTTATCTCCATCGCTCTCTCTCAAACTTTTGTGATATGAATTAACAACTTGATAACCCTATAATTATTGCAACTCTAAATATCACATTTGTTCTTGTATATTAGTAGGATCGCCTCCATTCGTCGGGCATTTTCTTCATCGTAAAAACCATTTTAAAGAAACCCAATCATTCCTAGGGGTCGTTTGGTTAGGGGTAAATGCGAATATAGATAACACTGTATTTTTAAAATTCGTATCAAACAATCTCTAAATATATTGTAAAAACATACTAATCTATTACTATCTTTATTTTAATTTGTTTGTTTTATTCAATTTTTTAGTACATTTCAAAAAATAAATTATCTCTTTTCGTCTTTTGATATTTCTAAATTCTAACTTTCCATTAATATATTTAAGACTTTAAGAATGAAGGACATTCTAAATCTAATCTCTAGTATAGTCAGAATAATAAAATTCAAAAGTCTTTTATTATTTTTTCTAAAATTTCATATCAAATTAAAATCAAATTGATACGATGATTGAGTTTGAGGTGGAAATACTACCGAATCTCCGCGTTGCAGGATGTGATAGGTTTGCAGTTAAGAAAGCATGAAGATTTTGCTATGTCCCTACACTAATTATTAATTTTTTTTTAGACTTTTCTACTAAAAAAAATTACTTAATTGAATATTCAATAATAATAGTAATAGAATTATTTGCGAAGTTTTCTTTTGATTGGATATATTCATCAATAATAGTAATTCTTTTGATTGAATATATTCATTAATAATAGTAATAGAATTATTTGCCTAGTTTTCTTTTGATTGAATATATTCATTAATAATAGTAATAGAATTATTTGCGAAGTTTTCTTTTGATTGATATATTCATTAATAATAGTAATAGAATTATTTGCAAAGTTTTCTTTTTTAGTGTAGTGAATATGAATTAGCAACGTGCATAAATTAATATGATAAAAAACCACTTCAAAGTTTTTAAAAAGGAGTGTTTGATTTTGACATATACTTATTTATTCGAGATATTTATTATAACAAGTATTGTATTTTTTAAGAGATGAGTTAAAAACACATTTAGACTAGCCCCTTTTTTGAGTTTCATATCTAAACTATTGATAGCGTGAGTTTCATACCCAAACTATCATTTTTTAGTATGAAAAACACACTTCTGTAATGAGTGTAATATATTCTACTCTCTCTTTTATTTGAAAAAACCTTAACACATGGCATTCCATATGAATAAAATATTCTACATTGACAAAAATTAAATAATAAACTGTTCATATTAATTAAAAATTAAAGATTAAAGTATTACTATCCATTAAAAATGATTTTTGTAAAATTTAAATTTAAATTATTTTTTTACCCACTCCACCGCTTCCTCCACGTACCCCCCCCTCCCCTCCCCCCCAAAAAATGATATTATTTTATTTTTAAAAAATTAAAAATTTACCGCATCCTATATTACCCTCTACTCCTAATTTTTATTTTATTTAATATTTTTCTCATTTTTTGTTAGATATGTACGTACATATATTTTTAGAATTTTTTTCTACTAGTTTACGAACATAAATAAATGAAAAATAAAAAAGATCTTGCAGCGGGAAGTAAAAAATATTTTCTATATGTATATATCTAACACAAAATGAGGAAAAAAATTGGAAGCGGAGGATTAAGTGAGGTGGACAGAATTATTATTTAAAAAAAATTAAAATATATCTAAAGTATTTGGGGGGTGGGGGCGGAGATGAAGCAAAAAAAAGTTTTTATAAAATAAATTTGAACCAAAAAAAAACTAACATGGCCGGCGGGGTGAGGACCGTGAGGGAAAGTGATGGAGTGGGGTTAGAAAAATATTTTACATTTTATTTTATAAAATAAATTATTTTTTTGGATAATAATTTTTGAATTTTTAATTTCTACCAATACTAATAATTTTTTTATTTATTATTTTGTCCATGTAGAGTGTGATGTAATTATTTTTTATAATAAAAGAGAGAATGTATTGCACACACTATGATGAAAGTAGTATAAAAGAGAGATGTGTGTTTCTCAAACTAAAAAGTGATAGTTTATGTATGAAACTCACACTCTTAGTAGTTTAGGTATAAAATTTAAAAAAATAATATAATTTAAGTGTGTTTTAACATTTATCTCATTTTTTTTAGATTATATTTCAATGCATATCTGAAACTTGGAAGAAATTAATCCAAAGACATGCTATCAAATAATTTTATTCACGAATCAAATGGTCATGTAAAGGTTTATTTGGTTAATATTACAAAATCGACGACATAATTATTGGATGTATTTAGTTATTTTTTGGCAACTAAGTACCATTATTTAATTATTCGATGGTGATTTTGTCATGGTTTAATAATTGCATTGTTGTTAGAAAAATGTATACGGTAATATTTTCATAATATAAATGATTAATTTAGTTAGATGGAATATAATCCAAAATTTGGTCAATTTCATTGCTAGACATGAAGTAATTATTGTGTTCAAAGATACTTTTTTCTTATTCCAAGGACCAATGAAAGCATATTTGAAAAGTTGTTTCAAGATAATAATCTCAAAATAAAATATAAAATTATTTTATTTTTCTGTTTGACAGAAAATATTAAATAGGTAATTTTATGAGATTATTTATATTATAATGATGAGAAAAATTATTGCATATACATGGTAAAATAATTTGAAAAAAAATTATCTGCATCATGTGTTTACATCAAATTAATTAAATATTCAGTATTATGTGATCTAATAAAGTAAAACACATTAATTAATTAAAATTAAATAAAATATACTATAAATTTAAACACATAACATGCATATATTGAATTGATATAAACTACCCGATGCCGATAAATTTTATTCGAAATAACTAATATCAAAATTATCATTCTCAGAATAATATATTCTCAACCAAATGACCGCTATCATGATATACATTGAATTTTTCTTTTAATCAAAACCTTCAAATTCAAACTATGAAATATAAAACATTTCAATAAAACGTGCTTTCTATTTTAATAAACATTACATGGAATTAATCATAGCCTTATAACGAATATTAAACACATAATAAAAAGGAGCTTTTGCCTAGGAACTTTGGCTTGTATGAACTTTATTCACCACATTAAATTTGACTATTTTGAATTCGTATCGTATATAATTTTACTTAAAAAAATAATTTATTAATTTTTTTATTTTTATACTTAAAATTTGAACATGAAATCTTTAAATAACTTCATCTGTTATATCATCTTGATGAATAAAATATTTTGATTACTATAAATTGAATTACGACCATCCTTAGTAAATCAAATATAAATTTAAAAAAGGAATAGGAAAAGGTGGTAAGCTTCTTTTAACCTACTAAATCAATTATGTTATTACCAAAAAAAAAAAAAAATCAATTATGTGAACATTTGTACGACAGGCCACAAACTAAAGTTATAAAGATATTGATTCTTTCAAATTGTGGGGTAAAATGTAAATTATTTTGTCATTCATTTTTATTTATTTATTTATTTCACAATTTTTTTAAAAAATAATAATTAATACAAATATTTTATTATAATATTTAGTCTGAAAGCTTAAAAAGTAATTTAAGAAATACAAAAAAAAAGTATTAAAAATTAATATTATTTATTTTTTCATTTTATATGGTAAAAAGTGATGACAAAGAGTAAAAATAATTTTTTAAATAAAGAGGAACAATTTACCGTCCCTTTTAAGTCTACATGATTGAAGCACGTGGAACAAATGTTTTTTTTAAAGAGCTACAAAAATATTCATAATACCAACTAGTGCAAGTTGACACTTTTTAACGAGATTTCGAGTTCAAATTTTAAATATAAAATAAGAAAATATCTTTTTAAAATATATTTTATGCATATAATTTCGTATTAGTCAAGTTTCATTATAAAAACTAAATCAAATATATATAAGTTCAAAGCAAATTCAGATGATTATTTAATAACGTGTATTACACTAAGAGATCAGGAGTAATAATTATAGTAAATTATAATTATGATGACTGATTAAGTAATATAAGTTATTTCGAAGAATCTTAATATAATATGAGTGGAAAAAAATCGATTAATTATTTTCTAAACAAGGAAAGGTCAAAGTAATCATATTCAAAAGATTATGAGTTATTTGTTATGGTTTAATCCAAAAGATTAAAAACAAAAGTTTGTTTTTTTCTGATTTTTTGAAATATTTTAGACTCTTAGTTGAATTATTCTATAATTATTCTTATCTTTTTATATTCCAAAGAAAAAAAGTTTCTAATTTTGGGAAATCATTTTTGCAGAACTTACATAAACAAACATGGCAATATTTGTTATTTTTGGACATTTTGTTAGGACATCTCACAAAATTAAATTCCCATTAATTTATGTTTTCAGGTCCATCATGACATGTGTGTTAATAAATTATTTATATTGAATTTTGATATTAAAGCTGTTTTCTGTAATCATTCTTCAACATATAACCAAAAATTTTAATAAAATTTTAAAAAAAATATTTTGACTTCTGAATTATTGTGACTTGTAACACTATTTATGTAGTTTATAGATATATAAATTTTATTTCAAAAAATTTAAGATTTCATCCGTAAATTTTTGGTCAAACTTAAATGTTTGACTGTAAAAAGACGAAAAAATATTATATAAACTTGGACGGAGAGAATAATTATTATCTAATAATTATATTTTTTTAATCATACCTTTAATTTTTATGATAGTTCAGTCTACTCTATATCGTATATATTTTTCTTGAATGTTTATTTTTCAACTAACGGATATATGATATTGTCTAGAGATATAAAATGATATAATCTATTGAAATATTTTAATCATCAAAACATTAAAGTAGGATATAACACTAACTTGAATATTTTTCCAAATACATTGATACAAAATAATATTTTCTTTTTCTTGTATGTATGTATATTTATTAAATTACTGATCTGTAATATTGTCTAGCGATATAAAATGATATAATCTATCGAAATATTTTATTCATCAAAATATTAAAGTAGGATATAACAATACAATATAATACCATATAATATGAAGCAACATGTAACAACCATCCAATCAAAGTGCTAGTGCTTAAATATTTTTCCAAATACATTGATACAAAATCACATCTACAATCAATAGTATTAAATTATCATTATACATTGCCATATAAAAAGGTTCAAATTTCTAAAAGTGGGCTTCCTCTTAAAAAGCCCAAAACTAATATAATGGCCCAACTATATTTTGTAGCCCACTATATGTTACCAAATGAGGCCCGGCCCAGAAAAAAACTCTTTCCTTAAAACTTTGTGAGGATAGTTGCTACGTATTGTTTCATAATATATCATATTGTATTATTTTAATGAATAAATTGTGTCGTCTTTCATCGTTACATAATGTCGCATATCAATAATTTGAGTGTTAAAAACCTACAAAATAGTAGGTATGAGATAGAGCTATATATTATGAAAAGGTAGGATAAAAGATGAAATATGATTGTTAAATATTAAATAAAGACAAACTAAGAAGAAAATATTAAGATAACGATGCAATCACACCAAATCGGTCGTTACATGAAATGAGTTTTTTCATCGTTATCTAACGATGGATTTTAAACAATACGATACAGTAATATTTAAGTAACAATCAAAACAAACAGTATATTTAAATAACAATACAACGTGTAACAACCAGCAAAACAAGTAAGTCAGCCAGTGTAGCAACTATGAGTTAATTTGGAATAGTTATTCATGTTAAGTGTCTACGTATAAATAAGATCCGCATATATCCTTTCTAAATTCCAATTGTGAAATTACATTGCGTATATTATTATTGCCCGTATTACACTTTAAAATAATGATCAAAATTTATATAATTTAATTTTTAAAATAAATAAATTAAGACAAATAAAATATCAGAATGGAAATCGAACATCAATAACATTAAGGTGTGCAATTGTGCATAAGATGATTAGAAATATATTTACTTTTAATTAGAGACTTTATATGATAAATATAACTTTTTAATATAAGATCACTTTAATGACCTATTCATGATACTTACAATTTGTTTATATGATTGTTACAAACTTTGCGTGTCGTGTTCATGCTATTGTTGTCCTTAGAGTGAATTGGATAATATCTCTTAGTTACTTGGTTTACGATAAATTTTAAAGTGATAAACATTATCGATATAAATTTATATATTTTCTTGACTTCTTTTTTATTTTTTATTTAAGGGTCATTTCATGATGTTTATTTGTGTATGATTTATAAGTTTACAAAGTTTTCAAGATATCTTTTTAAGGACATATTATCCTTTATATAGACATAAATTAAGATTTAAATTTGAGTACCATCCTAAAACCCTAATTAGAATTAGACACATTTTATAAAGTTTCATAAAATTTTTATGTTGACACCTGTCTCCATCGCAATGTGACAGCGTTTGTCTAATTTTTATGAAGAATTTAAAGTATTAATCTCGATCCAATATGAAAAATTCTGATAAAATACCTCTTTCTTTCTTCACACCTGAACTAGTCTCAATCCTTTTTATTTGAAGTCTTATTATATTTGATCTAAATATGATATACAAGAATCAAAAGTATATTCATAATCCTTTATATAGTTGGAGAGCGTAAATTGTCAGATTCTAATATCTTGTTAAATTAGATTTAAACTTTTTCTTATAAATCATATCTAAAAAGTTAATTTAAAAAGAAAATATCAAAATCTTAAAAAAAAATTTAAATTCTCGTTTCAATCTGACGTAAGATCATTCTCTTTAACAAATAAAGATAATAATTCAGTTTCATGTGTCGCTATTTTCTCGATTGTCATAGAAATTTTTTATTGGTTAGAGAAAAAAATGTAAAAATAATTATTTATATCCTAGGATATATCATATTATTTCATTTAACTTTAAATATATTCTCATAATTCTTTAATTTTAAATATCCATATAATAGTACGTTTATAATTATGACTATAAGTTAAAAAAATATTTAGATAAGTATCTTACATGGACAAATTTGATCAACTTTTGCTATATGACTTTATCCTTATCTTCAGTAAGAAGAGTTGTTGCTTAATTAATTAATTTATCTTTTTCTTAAAGAAAGCAATATCGTGTCCTACTTTTCTTTTTAAGTGTCGAGTCTATTAAGGAAATATTCTAAATAATTTGATTTCGATTCTTTATTTATGGTTATAATATAATATATCAATAAAAGTTTTTTAGTTAGTCTTTATTTTCTTATTTGATAATCAGCGAATTAAGTTGCTCAAATTTTAATTAGGACGATTATTTATATTCATTCGATGCTTGCTATTTTTTATTTTGATGTACTCACTTTTGATTTAGTAGTAATTAAGAAGATATTTTTTAAGAAGAGTTAAGAGTGAAAATAGATTAAAATATTTCGATTTTAAATTCTATTCTTTTGATTTTTTATCGATCTCCAATATTTACATTGGAATAGGATTAGCGTCAGTCCCAAGTTAAGGGTAATGTGCTTCCTAATAAAGACAATTCCGTATTCAAGGAACCTCAAACTCAAAATCTCTTGATTAAGGATGAAGCAGTACTTATTAGGTGTGTGAATTTTTTATATTAATTTTCTAGTCTTTTTTAATTAAAATATCTAGATTTTAAATTTGCTTTCTTTAGTTATCAGTTATTCATTTTTTCTTTTATCTAAACAATACCGAAAATTCAAATGAAAAAGTGAATCACTATTGCAAAACATAGAAATAAAGTTTGATTAATCAAACGTAAAAAATAATTGTGTTTTCATCCATATTGAACACGCCCTAAAATATAACTTGATAGTTGATTAGAGTTATACAAATATTAATAATATCAAGATTAATTAGGCATGAATTAGTCATACTACTTTTTATCCTGCATAACTTTTCTTAAAATTTATACCGTTATTAGTATGCGAATATCTAATTTATCAATTAAATATTATAACAAATTTTTATATAAATAACTTATTTTCTATATATCTACTTAATCAATATCATATAAATTATATAAAAATAAATACATAAATAACTAATTTTTATTTATTTTAGCTATCAAAGAATCTCTAAGATGCTTGGACAAAAGTATAAAAAATAAATAGATTTTGTGAAAAAGGACATGTGGAGCCTCATTTTTTTCAGAAAGGAATATTTTAGTCTTTGTCAATATTATCACCACCTTCTTTATTAAAACCAAAATTTATTTTTTCCGTCACTCTAAAAGTGGATCCAAAGTAATGTATTAGAAAAAAAAACTATATTAAATAGATAAAATATTTTAATAATTTAAATAATAATTAAGATAAATAAATTAAAACAATAAAAATATATGGTACAAGTTGAGTTAAAATCATTAAGCTACAAAACTTTCAAATTATGTAGATTATAACACTACATTTAAAAAAAATTATATTTAGTGGCAATTAATTGAAATTACTGTTAAATATGTGTATTTTTTATATATGTTTCTAAAACCCTTTAACGATATTGAATCTAATGAACACTTAATTAATAATAATAAAAATTTTAATATTCTTTATTAATGTATTTAGTTATTTTAAAAATTATTTTTATTATTATTTAAATTCATAATGCTTATCTTAATTTATATCCTCGATATAAAAGTTTTAAAGCAGAAAAAAATCTTCTCATTCTTATTTTATTTTTCATGTTGAACTAAAATCTCTTGTCTTAGTCAAAAGATAATAATTAAATCTCATGCCAAAAAAATTTAATGTATTTCTCATTTTTTTAGTAGAAGAAAAAGTAGAATATTTAACTAAAGCTATATTTAAATTGAGCCTTGAATTATAATTTTCTTTTTATAATACATAAATATAGATGAATTTTATGTGAGTAAATTTAAATTCGTAGAGTGAATTATAGGTTATAAAATAAAAAAAAAATGCAAAGGTAAATTTTGAAAGAAAAATGAACATTGAATATTTTTTTTAAAAAAAAAAATCGATGTAATTGGCGGAGAGTCGTAGAATATTCTATATTGAAAAGTATTCCAAACAAAAGCAATTCAAAAAGGTTCAAATTCATCATCATTATAAAACAGGAAATTAACACACAGGATATAGATGGGAATAGTTGATGTCTAAAATAACATATTCAACGTAATTTCATTAATATATCAACGTATTAAAATTAAAAAATGAATTTTCAATTTGTAAAGTTAATGATATCTTAATAATAAAATATTAATCATCAATATTAAGAAGTTGAATTTTAAGTGGTATTGAAATATATTTAGATATCTGATATTAAGTTGATTAAAATTCATATCAGATATCACCAATAATTACTCAATTTGTTCATTGTACTTGGCGGCCATATCCAAATTTTTGTAAGCAATGTCACATTTTTTTTATATAAAAATAAATAAAATATTGTACAAAAATTAAAAAACATAACTCACACATAAGATTTTATTTTAATAATATATATAAAAAATAATTTCATTAAAACTAATATCAAACACTTTTTTTTATAATAGCTCAACTTTCACAAAAAATCATTATATGATAAAAAACTTTAACTTACATAAGTTTCTATATCTTTTCCTACCCTTAGAAACAAACACAAAACAAAATAAAATTGACTTTAGCATAGAAATATGTGCAAATATTTGTCTAAAAAATTTCTATCTAACAAGAAATTATAACTTCAAATCTTGGCAATTCATGCTCATTGTAAAAAATTTCCTTCTCCGGCTTCAAAAACAATTTATATGACTTATTTTTCTTTTACTCCATCTAAAAAATGATACATAATGACATATTTCTGTATTAAGTAATAATTTATCTTTATTCTTAATGAATTGATTTATAATTTTATAAATTTCTATCATTTATATTTAGATCATAAGTTTTAAAAATTTATTTTTTAACTTAGTGTTAAATCAAACTATCTAACATAAAATGAGACGAATGAAGTAAAAGTTTGAAGTAATTGGTTCAGTTTAAAAATAAAAAAATAAATATAATGTATTAAAAATATTTTAAACTTTTTTTCCATTTTTGAATAATATTTGTGTAATTAATCTGTTTAAATTTTTCCTCATTCTATTCTTTCTTATCCAAAATAAATGAATAATACCCCTTAATTACTTCCCAAACTTTTCTTGGAAAATTTATTAGAGAAAATGATAATTCTTTTTTGTAAAATGAATTAATACATCTTTCAATTTTTAAAAAACATAGGCATACTAAAAAAAGGAGAGAGTTATAAAAACACCTTTGAATTTAATATAAATTATTAGTTTCATTTCTGAATTATCGATAATCTTGAAATATACCTATTTATTTGACTAACGAAAGCTAAATACACTCCATATATGCTCTCAATATATCATATGACATAACAAATGGTCTCAACTTATTATAGGAGCATGAAGTTCTAAACAAAAATCGAGAGAAGTATTGAAAATAGTCCAAAACTTAACAAAAATTTAGAAATGATATTAGAACATCGGAATTTATTTAGCCTCAGTTAATCAAAAAAGTAATACTTTTAAAGTTGATAATTTAAAATAAAATTAATAATTTTTATTAAATTTAAAAATATTTTCGATACTCAAAAAAAAATAAAAATTTATCAACTAGATATGTATGTCACTCACTTATGTCTATTTGTTCCTTTTGTTCATTTCTTTCTAATGAGAGAAGAAGAAAAATTTCAGTGCCTTTCTGCTACTTTCCAAGATTAGCATTTTTTTACTCTGTTCTTTTTTTCCACCAATTACAAAGGTAAACTCTTTCTTCTCTTGAATTTATAATTAATCTCAGTTTAATTGAGTTCTTAATCATTGATTACCTTTCATGTAAAACTTCATTTTCTTGTCTTTAATCCTCTTTGCTTTTGTATAATTCAGTGGAAAAGCCTCTAACTTTGTAATCTTTTGTGTGGAAATCATGCTGCTTTTCCCATTTTTATTTTCATCATTTGCTTATAGTTCACTGAATCTTTGGTGGGGTTTTTCTTTTTTTCATTTTTTGTACTTTTTTCTTTCTGAATTATCAAAAATTTTAAATCCCCCCCCCAAGAATTTACCTTTTGATTCTTATTTGGTCTTTTTTAGATACCCTTTTGTTATTTGTGGGTGATTGAGTTTTTTTCTTGAATTTTTAAGCTTGAGGAAAACACTGACATTGATGTTTTGTTTTATTTGGTATTTGCAGTTTTGGAACTTCTATGTGTTGGCTATGCAGAATTGTTTTTAGATTGAATTGAATTGAAGAAAAAAGATTGTATTTTTGGGGCAATGGATGGGAAGAGATTTGTTGTATGCTGTTTGAATTTGGAGATTTTGGTGTGGATGCTTTTAGCTTTTGCTGTACAGCTTTCGGATGAAGCTAACCCTGGAGATGGTAAGGAACGACAGTCGCCAAGTCTTAGTAGGCGTTTGGACATGAATTGAGTGATATACAGAAAAAAAGATTAGTATTTGATGTTCAGTTGCAAAATAGTATTTAGAAACTGAAGTTGTGTTTCGACATGCATTTTAGTTTTTTAAATGAGGTGTAAAACAATATTTTGAAAAGAGGTTCAATTTTTTCGTGTTTTGTGCAATGCTGATTATGTGAGAATATGTAATTATCTAAGCTGGTTGTTGGTTTGAGCTCAAAAGTGATTGCATTTGTTTATTGTCCTTATATATTTGAACTAGTAGGTGGTCTTCTTGCTTCTTATAAAGTTTGTACCTCTTGTTTAAAAAAAATTGGGGATAGGGTAAATGGTCGAGGGATTACAAGGTGGAGAATCAAACTCTCATCAATAAGGTAATAGTTCAAAGTTCAAGTAGCCAACCAGCTCAGCTACTAAGATTTCCTTATAAAGTTTGTATCTTCACTTGCATTGTCCTGACATTTTATTGGGTTTGCAAAGTTGAGGACTAACAGCTTTTGTGCCTATTCTGGTTGATTGCCTCTCAGGGAAGTTCGTAGTTAGCCTTTGTTTATTGATTGGGTTCTAAGTTTCCACATGGTTTGTTTCTTTAATTGATTGAATACTGAATATCTGTGTGTTTTCATGGATCAATTTCGGCAATTTCTCCTTCCCAAAAAAAATAAATTTCGGCACCTTCTTCTTTGTGTTTGGAGTTTCTTAACAATTCTCCTTTTGTATTGGTCAAGTTGCTGCAATTAATAACTTATATGCTTCTCTGGGATCGCCATCCCTTCCGGGCTGGGGTGCTGTTGGTGGAGACCCATGTAATGGACTTTGGCAAGGGGTCGAATGCGAGAATGGAAGCATACTGACAATGTAAGGACTTACCATTTACTACATTGCGTAGATTTTTGTGGAACTGAAATGCTAATCCTACTTATCATGTTGTAGTCAACTCAATGCTGCTAACTTGGGAGGTGAACTTGGGGATAACTTAGGCTCATTTTCTTCTCTCAGAACACTGTAAGCTTCTCACATATCTCCTAGCTTAAAAGTTTGCTTGTATGTATGCATGTGTTTTTCTTAGACATTATACGTGAACAGACGCTGGCCTCAGCTCGCAAGTAAACACTCCAACTTTCAGAGTGGACATCTAGACACCTCAATTGGCAACTAAGGTCCCCTTTACATCTCGTGGTTTGGAGGTGTTTAGATGATCATTTTGTAAGTCGGAGTGTTCAACTGACTCAGTGGAGACGAGTTGAGGTGTCTGGATGTGCATACCCAAAAATGGAGTACTTACTTCCTAGTTGAGGCCATGTTTAAGTGTGTGTTATGTGTTATGCCTTTTTCCTATTATTAATTTCCATTTAGTGGAGTCCACTGTAATGATACGTGAATACTAATTGTGGCCATCTCCTATGGCAGAGATCTGAGCAACAACCATATTGGCGGAAGCATTCCGACTAATCTGCCAGTTACCTTGCTGCATATGTAAGTTCTACCATTTGACTTATGAAGGATCCCCAATAACACGGGAAAAAGAAAGAAAAGAAAGAGGACATGTTGATAAACCTAGCTTTACTTATTGAGTAAAACAGTTGATATTCTTTACCTTGGACAGTTTTCTTTCAGCTAATGCATTCACTGGAAGTATTCCTACTTCTTTGTCTTACCTGAGTCGACTTTCAGCTATGTAAGTATCATTTTAGTGTAGATTAATAGTTGCTTACTTCATAAAGAATCAAATTCAGGTATTTTGCTGTGTGTCAGGTCTCTGAATGGCAACCATTTGACTGGAGAAATTCCTGATTCCTTTACAGGCCTTACCGCTTTGGTCAATCTGTATGAAAGCAGAAAAAAACATTTAAATACTTCCATTTAGTTTTTTTTTCTTCATATGAATAACTGGTTTGGGTGTTTATCTTTCAACAGTGATTTGTCAAGTAACAATTTAAGTGGATCATTGCCACCATCTGTAGAAAGTTTGTCTTCCTTGACCACTCTGTGAGTAATTCAACATATTATACAGTTAGTTTATAACTTTATTGTTTGATCAATATGATAAAACTAACTTCTTGATTTCCAGATATTTGCAGAATAATCAGCTTTCTGGAACTCTTGATGTTTTGCAGGATCTTCCCCTTAAAAATTTGTACTCTACCAAACTAGATTTTACTCTAATATAATTCAGTTAACTAGAATGATAGAATCTTACTAACATCTCTGCACCCTCCCTGAGTCCTTTCTAGGAATGTGGAAAACAACTTGTTTTCTGGGCCCATACCTCAAAAGTTGTTATCTATTCCCAATTTCAAGTAAGTACATTCATTTTATGCATTCATATACTTGTTTCATCTTTGTTTATATTGAGTCAACATCTTGGTCACATTTAATATCAATGCATCCCTCGTCGTTTGTTGGAAATATCATTTGACATGTAACATATCGCACAAAAAAGATATATAATCATAGAAGACAATCACATGTATGTCGAAACCGCGGAAACAAATGTCTTTTCAAGTTCAATGTTACTTAATACTGCTCCCTATTTTCCAATTATGCCTCACTTTTGTACTATCTACCGGTGGTTATAGCCACACATATAACTTTTCTAGCTCCCAATATCCCCCTTCAAAGCTTGAGAACTTGTATCATCTGTACTATGCTTTATACACACAAGTAAACCTTTCAGAAACTTCTTGTTTACTAGTTCCTGAAATCTATCTTAGTAAAAAATGGATGTGCTTGTATGCTTTGTTGCTCGGACTCGTGTTGGATCCTCCCAAAGTAATCCGACACTGGTGCAACAACATATTTGGAAAGTCCGAGCAACATAGCTTGTATGCTGCAAGGTCATTTTGTACAAAATGACCAGAAATATAGGCTTAATGTCTGACATGGATATGAATCCTAAACTTGCCCTTAGCATAAATGAAAGCTCAATGAGGTAAAGTAAGAACAAAACAAATAAAAAATTGACCTGAAAAAAGAAAAAAAGAATCCCGACAAGCATGTCATTTAAATACATGAATTCTATCATAGAGCCAGTCACTCAAAACTTGGAAGTAAACAACTCATATAGGCACAATAAATAGACAACAAATATAGGTATAGATTTACAAACCGTAGTACAATATGCATATGAAAACATACAAACAGTTAAGTTATGATATTCATGAGTCATGACCTGTAAAATAGACAAAATTGCAAGTTAATTAGTTTAGTAGCTAGCTCCTGGTCTAAACTTGATCATAATTTAAGTTCACATTCCATGGTGGCTATACTCTAGTTAGGTCACCCACCTTAATCATATATCGAGCCTTAACTTTCGGGAGGCAAAAATTACATGGAAGTCAGGCATTCTTATGTATTAAGCTGACTTAATGGTACAAGTTGGTAGATATATTTGATATATGCAAAGATCAATGTATCAGTTGTTGGATCATTCTGTTACCATCTGAAACATGCCTTGTCTATTATGATCAATGATGGTTGCCGGTTTTGTTTTTCGTGCAGAAAAGATGGAAATCTTTTCAACAGTAGTATTGCTCCTTCAACTCCACCCACATCATCAACAGCACCTCCCATTTCTGGGTCTCCAACTTCAGCACAGACGCCATCTTCTCAAAGCAAACCTAAAACACAGACCGATGGACCATCAGCATCTGCAGAATCAAGTTCAACAGGAAAAAAAAAGTCTTTATCTGTTAAAAGGGTGGTCTGGATATCAATTGCAGCAGTTTTGTCATTTATCATATTGGTTTTAGCAATCCTTCTCTGTCTGCCAAAGTGCCTCAGGAAATGGCACGAGAATCAAAGGACCCCCAAACACCATGAAATAGCCCCTTATATCGGTGCTAGAGAGAATCCTGGAGATAGTGGTTCATTAGTCCAATCTGGCCATGATATAGAAAAAGGTGCTACAAAATACTCAATATCTATGTTCTTTTATGATATCTTTTATCACTGTTTCTTAAAGTTCAACTTTTTTCCCTCTGGGGTTCATTTGGTAGGACGTATGAGAAAAATTGATACATGTATTAGTGATTGTGTTATCTAATCCTTTGTTTGCTAGGATTTTCAGCATATGTATAACTAATACTATTCAATAATACAGGGTGTATAACTTATACATAACAAACCATGGTGTTAATAAAACAATGGTTATTAATACATGGATAAGTATGGTTAAAGACAGAATTCTCCTTAATAAATCAAAGCTAAAACGTGGATAAGAAACTATACTAGCATAACTAACCCCAACATTACTAATCCCAACTTTACTAATCTCGGCACTACTAATACACCCTACTTCAATACTATTATACATTCTACCAAATGACCCCTTGGTCACTTGAAATAAAAAGATACGGGGTCTGTTGTGTTGATGCACTTGAGCCAAGGCTCTTTTGGAAACAGCCTCTCTGCCACCACGTGGTAGTGGTAAGGTCATACACTCTACCCTCCCTAGAATCCACTTAGTGGGATTTCACTGGGTATGTTGTTGTATTGGAAGTCTCTTGTGCAGTATTTAGAACTGAAAAGTTAATGAATCTCAAAGTTTAACCTTCTACTCTTTAGTCTTTTGTGATAAGTGGTTCTCTTATGTGTTAACAGCTCCCCTAGTTGTGCCGCCAAAAGAAAATCAACCAAGAAGACTGGCTCCCGTTCCGAAGCCACAAGATGAGCAGCAGGTGAATGTGCAAACCATGACTGCGGTGCCAAAGAAGGATGATAGTGTGATAAACCTTGGCAGATTGGATATTGATTTGACCCCACCACCTCCGCCTCCTCCTCCTCCGCCGACTCTTCCACAAGAGAGAGTTATTGTCGAGCCGATTGCGCCTGCTGAAGATACAGCAACGAGGCTTCCAACCAGGCCACTTCCACTAACTTCTGTAAAATCTTACACAATTGCATCACTTCAGCAATACACTAATAGCTTCTCTCAAGATAATCTGTTGGGATCAGGAATGCTGGGTAGTGTATACAGGGTGGAGCTTCCTAATGGAAAGGTATAACTTTCAATTGACATGAATATAATATATATACCAATTTATTAACTGTGGTTTCCTACTTCCACTAGATCCTCGAGAGTCTTGACTTACTGCTTTTTCTCTCCTTACTTTTATTTCTTCATCATGTTTGGTATTCTGGAATGCTAATTATCAGCAAGTAGCATCAAAATTGCCTCTTTATCTCTAGTATAAATTGTTACATTGCTTAGATTTATCAAGAATGGTTGTGATACAAGCAGAGTTATATGCAAGAAGGCTTTTTTTAATGGAAAATCCACCTTCATATATCCTTAATTAGAGCACTCCTTAGCAAATCTATTAAATGAATTCTACCTATTGTATCTGATATAATGTTTCTTGAATTACTTTAGCTAGTTGAGACCTGCTTAAGGACAAAAGTTGTAATTGCAATATTTTCCCTAGCTTTCTTCTAGTTCTTTTCTTTTCCTCCTTGTTCCAAAATAATCTTCAACTAGTATTTTTTTTCCAGTAACCAACATAATCAACGAAATCTTGTCCTAGAAGTGTATTTCAATTATGTTAAAATGAAAAACATCCTTCTATACTATTTCTCTGCCTTGACTTGTCTCACTTTATAAGAGGTACCACCTGATACTGCTGCATCTTTTTTCTGGTCATGATTTTAACTATTAAAGTAAGTATGTGCATGCTGTTTCATTTATATAAATTACTTGGGGATGTATATGCATTTATCTGGCATGCAAATCTTGCCGCTCTTCCTTCACTCGCACTATGCACCATATCATTCAAGTGGTTGCAACATTTCATTTCTGACACATGCTCCTTTTGGATGCTTCTGCAGTTGCTTGCTGTCAAAAAGCTGGACAAAAGAGTTTGCGATCAACAAACGGATGATGAGTTTCTTCACTTAGTAAACAATATTGACAGAATTCGTCATGCTAATGTTGTTGAGCTGATGGGCTATTGTGCAGAGCATGGTCAAAGGCTTCTGGTCTATGAGTATTGCTGTAACGGGACACTACAAGATGCACTGCACTGCGACGATGAATTCAAGAGACAACTTTCATGGAGTACTCGCATGAGGATGGCTCTTGGAGCTGCAAGAGCATTAGAGTATGTCAAATAACATCACATATATCATGTTTGTGCTTGCTCTCGCTCTTTGGGGCCTATAATAAGTGTTACCGCACATACTAAATGATAAATCAGTGCTATTAAATACTGAACAATAAAATGGTTCTGGTATAGTGAAATTCAATAACAAAGCTTATTTTAGTCCTGAACTTTCTTGTGTTGTGTATTTTACATGATAAAAAGCCACACAAACGACCTGGAATGGTCTTAAGTATATGTAAAATGTTAGATGTAGCTGTCTTTTGTTTCCTCTCCTTTCTTTGCTTCTGCATGTCCAAGAAAAAGAGGAAGAAAATTAAATTAATTGGTTTACTGCTATGCTGTAAAAGGGAAGCTCGATGCACAAGGCATCCCACATTAGCAGTCCGGGGAAGGGCCGTAGCCCAAGGGGTGTGATGTAGACAGCCTATTCTAATGGCAAGCAGCAGTGGCTGCTTTCACGGCTTGAACCCGTGACCTTATAGGTCACACAGAGACAATTTCACAATTGCTAAGCAGTTTGTTGTCCTTTTTTGATTAGATTTGCATGAAAAAGTGAGGTAGACTGCTCGAGTATGTTTGAATTAATAATCATTCTTGTTTGATGAAATGCAGGTATCTCCATGAAGTCTGCGAGCCACCTATTATTCATAGAAACTTCAAGTCTGCTAATCTTCTGCTTGATGAGGAGTTGGCTGTACATGTTTCAGATTGTGGTTTGGCTTCGCTAATATCATCTGGTGCTGTGAGCCAGGTAACTTGTGACCCTAATGTTTTGGAGTAGAAAGAATTGAAATGCTTCCTTGGATTATTAGTTTCCTCTATGAGCTGCAAGTGGAAAGAAAAATGAATTTCTAGTGTTTGATAGAAGTGGACATGGGAGCTGAATATATAATTTTAAAAAGGAACAATACTGATGGTCAAAGTGTTTTCAACAAGATGTTGGAATAAGGAGTTGTAATAGTGAATTCGTGTAAATGTGTGAAGTATGTTCTTTGGGAAATGGTTGGTTCTCACCCTGTAGGATAAGGTGAAGTGTTGTCAAAGGCGAGCTTAAAGAACGTTGAGCCCTGAAGCGAGGCTTAAAATGTGTTGAGCATTTCACGTCGCTTAATGTGAGATTAGGGGTCTATAGGAAACAACCATTCTACATCTGAGGTAGGGGTAAGGTCTGCTTCCACTCTACCCTTCCCAGACTCCACTGAGTATGTTGTTGTAAGTAAAAACAAACGGTGAAGGTGCTCTTCTCATGATGTGTTTTATATGAACAGAAAATTGCTCTAGGATGCATGTGGATCATCTATCTTGCTGTTATTTGTTGTTCTTTTGATAAAGTAGTCTTGCTTAGTCTTGGGTTTGATTACTGTTACGTTCAATTTAAGGTATGTCAAAAACTATATCAAGTTGATATTATACTGATTTTTCAGTTGTCGGGACAACTTCTCACGACATATGGTTACGGTGCTCCAGAATTTGAGTCAGGGATTTACACTTCCCAAAGTGATGTTTACAGTTTTGGTGTGGTGATGCTGGAATTAATAACAGGCAGAATGTCATATGATCGGTAAAAATAAGCCTTCTGCATCTTTTTGAGCTAATATAGTTGTGCCTCATTTCTCAGTTAACACACCTGCATATCATATTCAGGACACGGAGTCGAGGAGAGCAGTTCTTGGTCAGGTGGGCAATCCCTCAGCTACACGATATTGATCTCTTGACAAGGATGGTTGATCCTGCTCTCGATGGAAAATACCCCATTAAATCACTATCACACTTTGCTGACATAATTTCCCGCTGTGTTCAGGTAAGTTATTCTATTGTTCCTTTATGTGAAACACATAAATGCTTTACTAATATGCATTGTCTAATCGCTGACTGTACCGAATAGTCTTAGATTGCGTCATCTCAATCAGTTAAAAGGATATTTCTAGGATTTAGTTGCGGAATAGGTTTGCCTTCAAATATCACTCAACTTTGGAACTCTTATGCAGCATGAGCGAGAATTCAGGCCACCAATGTCTGAAGTTGTTCAGGACCTCATACAAATGATAAGAAGAGAATCTCACAGAAGATCTGATGGTGAATGATTTGAGTTAGACGCGCATACTGGGAATTCAGCCGGTGAGGATCTAAGGCTATTTCCTCTTCGAAGGAGCTGAGATACTCGGAAAAAGAAAGACGGTTTGCAGGCCAAGCACCCTGCTAGAGACAACTTCAAACTGAAGCAAAATGCACCTCAGAGAAACGCGATTCATGAAAATACCAACACATGCAGGCAACTTCTTAATGACATATAAAAACAGCTTGCGCATCTGATTCTTTTCAAGCTGCATCATTCTAATGTTCATTTAGGTTGACATGTGAGCACCAATACATAGAATTCATTGATCTTGACAAAACTGTTACATTTTCCTGAAGTTATATATCTTTGCTTGCTGTTACATGTACAAACTACTGATTTGGTTTTACAAGGATATCTTCATTCTTTCTCATGCACTTGTTGTGTCTCATGTCAAAGTTATTTACTGCTAAACTCATTACCAAAGGTGATGGAGACCTACAACCACTTAACCATGTAACAAATATGTAAACTAGATATATAAGATATAAGTTCAATATAGGTAAAATGTCCTTACCATTTACCTAATCTTTGTTGAAGAGTTAGCATTTTTCATCCTTTCAAGGATGCACACACTCACAAAAATGATCTCAATGGCACTAAAAATCATGACTCTATCCCTCATGTGTTTGGAACCAATCAATTATAATGTGAGTTTGCGACACCAAGGAAGGGTGAGTCAAGCAGGACTATCGCGTTTCTACATTAGTAAGCTTTGAAAAATGAGGTGTATATGACATCTAGCGGGAATTCATAAAGTTCTCATAATACATGTGACTCAATATGACATAGTCCAAAGTATATAATTGAAAAGAATATTTTTTCATTCTGTTTGTTTTAAAACTCGAATAACTTAAAAATCTCAATAACAAGTAAAATCTCCCGATTAATATCGAAAACGAGACTTTTGATTAAAAGGATAAAAGTGTACTTATGACTTTATCGCTATGATATCAAACTTGTACTAAAATAAAATATGCAAGAAACTTCACTAACTCTCTACCCCGAAAATAAAACTCAAAACCTATATAAACCCCAAGATTTCTCTCTGTTATCTTCCTGGGGAATGACATTCTTTCAGATAAAGGAATCATAAATATAGTAAATAAATACATCTGAAAAAGTGAAAGAAATCCACACCATAAAGCTTAATCTAAACCCCTAAACGTATTTCAAGATTTACCTTTAAACCCCATTTTCAAGATCTGTTTGCAATTTGTATTTCTCTCATGGCTGGACGTTATTACAATGACAATCCGTTTGATGAAGGACAGGAGGATAACCCCTTTACGGTAAATTTGATTAAATCATCTTCATCTGAGGATTTTTTGTAGCTTCCTTTTTGTTTGTGTAATTTGGATGAATTTTGTGGGTTTTGAATTCTGGGGTTCAAAAAAAATGTTTTCTTTTTTGTGTTGGAAACTATGTATTTGTCAATGGGAAACATTGGGGTTGATTTAAGCTTGTTTGTTTGGTCTAATTTTCTGATTTGTGAATTGCATTTTGGGTTTTGATTTAGAGTCATTCAGCTGGAGAATATACTGGAAAATTTTCTGAGGGTTTTTGTTCTTTAGGACTAGCTAATTTAATTTTGTTGAACTGGATTTGTTGCAATTCATATTGTAGGATTGAGCTGTGACAAAAGAATATTACAATTCGGGTTCCTTTACTGACTAGAAAGCAGGTTGCAATCGGATTATTTTGTCATGTTTAAGTGTATGGAATGATTTTGCTGGAGGGTTAGAGAGAATTTGTATGTTGTTGAAGAAAGCAATCGAAGGAAGGGGTAGAGCATGTTCTATTTTTCCGAATCTTTCACAACAATACTCATCTTTGTTTGGGTTCCTGGTCAATGCTCCAGCTCGGACTGGGCGTAAAGGGGGTGTTAGAGTGGGTTAGAGTTCCACATTGTTGGGGAACGGACGGTGATTTGCTTATATGGACTTGAGTAATCCTCACCTCATGAGTTACGTGTGGGGGTTGAGTTAGTCGTATGTATCATATCTTTGCGAGTATCAGTAATTAAAGAGGGGAGGATCATCATTATAATTCTGTTGGGTTGGTTCTTATTATTTGAATGTTAAGGTCATTAGCGTGCTATAGCCTCAAAAAGCTCATCTTTCTTGTAAAAGTTTTCTAAAATTTGGCATGTTTCATTTCTGTAACCTACATGATTAGATCTGTGCATTCTAGATAAGTTTCTTCATAAAATAATCTCCTTATTTTTTTTTTCTCTAAGGACCAAGGGACTCGAGGAAAGGGTCAATCGAATTATGGTAGCGGTCCATTTTATATGATGGTAAGGTTATTACTTTCCTCCAGGTTTGATTTCTCAGTTTTGAACTCTGAATTGCTCAGAACTAATAGTTTTATTGTCCCTACTTATATGAAGGTATTGATGGTGTGCAGGGTTAAAGATTTTAATTTGACTTATATATATATAGTACAGCAGAGTTTACTCAGTGTAATCCATAAGTGGGACATGGGGAGGGCGGATGTACGGAGACCTTACCGATACTTTTCTGTGTGCACTAAATATATTATATTTAGTGGTATTCAAAAATATAAGAATAAGGGTTATTGGTTAAAATTAGTTAGACATAGTTTAATCTATATGAATATTTAGAAGTTGTGAAAAATGTATAGGAGTGAAATATAGTCAAGCATTTTTGGACATCCCAGATTGCACAAAGAAAGTTTAGACGGAGGTAGTACAACCTGCTAATCTGAGAACTGTAAATGAGTAAAGATCCTGAAAAGACATTGATCCTGCTCAAAAAGGCAAAGGCTAAGGGTTTTGTTTTGTGAGAAGGACCCCCATTACCTAGAAAGAAACAATGGATTTCTAAACATGTCGGCATTCTATGAAATGCATACACAAGATGCTAACTCATTTTTCAGCTACAACTGGTGAATGGTTTACAAAATGAGGGAGTTAGAATTCGTCTTTTATGTTGTCCTGTTACAAATTTTAAACCATCTACCCTTTCTCCTATTGTCAGTATTCTTCTTATACGGTGTATTGCCTGTCAAACCTTTCTTCTCTGGTGTACTGTAGCTAATTCTGAGACCTTGTTTGCGCGTTGTGTCAGTCAAAACATCAAGATATCTACCCACACTACCTCATGATAAAGGCTGTGTTTTCTTCCTCCCCCTTGTCCTTTTCTCATGACGTAATTTAAGCACTGCTGCGAGCTTCTGGTTTATGATCTAGTTTAGTTTGAACTTTAATATAAATGTAACAGAAATCCTTTATCATGTTAAAGCTGAACTTGAGTTTTTCTTTTCCTTTTCTTTTCTACATATTAATGTGAAGGCTTGATCTTGATTCTTGAATTTGTTAGAATATCGATTTGCATGTCTCTGTTCTCATACCAATTAATGATTACGTATTATCGTGCTTATGCACTATTTTATTCTCTAAATCTTCAGAATCCTGCAAGTGTTCCTCCTGCTAAAAACTCAAGGCTTTCACCTCTTCCTCATGAACCTGCTGACTATGATCGTGGTGCAACAGTTGATATCCCTCTTGATAATCCGAAGGTGAAACAGAATAATCAAACTTTAACTTTTGTACAATTTTAGACCACATTACTGTTGTGTTCGGCGAGGGATAGGATTGAATGATACTGCTCTCATATAACAATTCAGGATCTGAAGAATAAAGAGAAAGAACTCCAAGCTAAAGAAGCTGAACTAAAAAAATTAGAACAGGTAAGCTTGTGTTACATCCTATTGTGGCTACTGGTACTTATCTTGCTTTTGCTTTTCTTACAAATTAGAAACAACTTAAGTTCACTGTTTGTGTCAACGATCTTTTGTCAATTCAGAGGTTCATCAAGTATGAATATCATGTGATTGTTGTATCTAGCTCTGGAAACTATTATACCTCATTTGCTTTTTTGTTAGTACGGAGAAAGTTTTTGTGTTAGCTACATTCCTCAAGTTAATGTTTAAAGCAATCTATGGTATAGACTATATTTCTCTTTGTGCATTTTATATTCTGTTAATTGGCTGTTTTGTTGGTTTCATTTAGGATCTGAAAAGGAGGGAAGATGCTATAGCAAGAGGTAGTTCTCCGGTCTAACGTATACATTTTTGTAAATATGAACTATATTAAGCTATTTTGATTGATTCTTCCCCACATGTGAGCTGATCTTTTTTTGGTTATACACTACAGCTGGAGTTGTCATAGAGGAAAAGAATTGGCCACCTTTCTTCCCCATTATTCATCATGATATTGCAAATGAAATTCCAATCCATCTACAGAAGTTGCAGTATGTTGCATTTTTTACATGGTTGGGTATGTCTGTCGATCTAACTCCCTTTAATTTCTTCTGCATAGCCCCCTAGTGAATGGATACTTGTAAGACTTCTCAGTTGACCATGCTAGCAAATATTCTACAACCTTTTAGTTTACCTATCTACTGGAGGTCAAGATGCATAGTGATCATTCTTTCTGCTTTTAGTTGGTTGGCTTTATTCCAAACAAAATTTGTACTACTGTTTTCCAGCTATCAGGAGTATTAATGCATTTGCATTTGAGATATCTAAATCACAAACCCATTTTTCAGGCAACAAACTTGTTGCGCAAATGATTTAAATGACACTCAAATGTGGATCTAGAATAAACAAACTTGCTTTTTTGACAACTTTGGTATTGGATTAGCTTTGTAAGTCATGTTTGTGGTCGTGATGTTTTAAGAAAAATTGCATCTCAAAGCTGCCACTCCAACTAAAGATAAAAGAGCACACAAAAAAAATTCCTGAATAGTTTATTAGAATGATTTAGGACAAGGTATAGGCTTATCAAAATTCCTTTTTAATAGCTTTAATTTACTTATCGATTTACTTTGCACATGGTGAATTGCAGGTTTGGTAGCCTGTCTTCTATGGAACCTTATAGCGGTTACCTCAGCTTGGATCAAAGGAGAAGGTTGCTGCTGAACTAGATTCAAACAATTTTTTTTTATCTGCAATGACAACTAACCAGTAGATTTCTTTTTGTTATTGTAGGTATAACTATCTGGCTTCTTGCTATCATCTACTTAATATCTGGTGTGCCAGGAGCCTATGTGCTGTGGTATCGTCCTCTGTATCGTGCAATGAGGTACTATATTGTATTCCCTCATTGTGGTAAATAATTTTCACATTACCTTTCTTGTATTTATTTGATAATGCTCTTCTCTTCTACCTTGCAAAATGTTTATGTCCATTTCGTTTGCAGGACGGATAGTGCACTGAAATTTGGATGGTTCTTCTTATGTTATCTCGTAAATGTTACATCACCCTTTTCAGTTTTTCCTCTTCTATTACAGTTGATTATTGAGAAAAGTATTAATTGTTTATATTCATGTGGTAGTTTCACATTGGATTCTGCATCATTGCTACTGTGGCACCTCCCATCTTCTTCAAAGGAAAATCTTTAGCGTAAGTTGCTTTGCCATATTTGAAGAAGCAATTTGTGCTGGTAAAATGAGATTCTAGAATACGGAATCCTTTTGCATTACCATCATAAAAACCATGCTCGGCTGAATCTCACTCTTTGACTTAAATGTATACGTTTTGAACTATGTATGTATGCTAATATATAACGACCTTTCCGTATCCCCTGGTTTAACAGTGGCATCTTGCCTGCAATTGATCTGATAGGCTGGAATGGTTTGGTTGGGGTAAGCTTCAAGTTCTTGACTTTACGAGTACTTTTAGACGTTTCATTGACTTAACAAGTAAGTCTTTTTTACTTGCAGGTATTCTACTTCATAGGATTTGCATTCTTCTGTATTGAATCCCTGACCAGCATATGGGTTATTCAGGTTGAAGCATTTGTCCTTGCTATCTCATTGCTTTTACTGTCTTCTCTTACCTGAACATCTTTCGATGCGTTGTGTGCCATCTGCAGCAAGTTTACATGTATTTCCGAGGAAGTGGCAAAGCCGCAGAGATGAAGAAAGAGGCTGCAAGGTCTACAATGATGGCAGCACTGTGACAATACAAGAGAGCAAAGACGAGCAGCTTTTGAGCTTTGGAGCTGTTGAGTTCTTTGATTGCTTTCTTCTCACACCATATATCATATAAAATGTAAGGTTGGATTAGCATGTATCATCATATCATATATCTACTATAAATTATATTGTTATTAAAACATTTAATTATTTAATTTAAATATTAGATTTTATTAATGACTTCTGCACTTTTTAGATTAATTCCTAACTATATTAAATTGTATCGTTTTAATAAAAATGTTAATGACTTGCTCACTTTCTTAGATTAATTTCTAATCAAAATATCTAATTTAATAATATTTATCGTATATAATTATGTGTATATTTAATTTAATCATATATATATATACTAAATTATTTTTTCTAATAAAAAACTAATTAATCAAATATTAGATGTTTTTTAAAAAATAATAATAAATGACCTTTTTCAACACTAAATTAATATTGTTCCTCTAATAACTTGTGCTTTGAAACTAAATTATTATGCAATCATTAATGTTTAAATGTAAGTATATTAAAATATAAGATTTATTATCTCTAAAAAGTTGCATTAAAATATAATTAATAGGAATATATATGCTACGCATGTAATCAAGACTAGTCATATTACAAATGCAAAGATTCTAAATGAAAAGTTATATTATCGATCATAATATCATATTTTTCCATTTGTCCCCCATTTTTAATAAATATTTACTGCTTTAATGACTTAATAAAATCTTCATGCAATAAATGTTGAAGTAAATTTCACATAACATGATGCATGCACACCAAGCCATGATAAAGAGTTAAAAAGAGTTTTTACATCAAAGTCAATACTTTGGAGGTTTGAAAGGGATTTAAAAAATGTAATTAAAGAAAAAGGCTATAATGCAATATAGTTATTCTTAAAAGGAAAAGGGTTAAATATGTCCCTGTACTTTTCGAAAAGGTTTAAATATGCCCCCGTTTAAAGTTTGGTCCATTTATATCCTCGCCGTCCAATTATTGGTACAAATATGCCCTTATGGGCGTTAGTTGGCCACCTCAAAATATCAAACGCATTTTACTTTTCTTTAATTGCCCAAATGGATTTTCCACGTCATTTTAATATTACATCGTGGCATTTATATTACAAAAGAGAAAGGGTCAAATATGCCCCTAAAATCCGACCCATTAAACCCTTTTATTACCCATATTTTACGGTTCAATTATACCCTCTTTTAAATAACTTATCCTACCCGTATCCGACCCAAAACCCATATCCCTTTCCCCCAAAACAAATCCCTAATTCCCTAAACTTCCTTTTCCCCCAAAAACAAAAATCGCGGCGCATCTAGGGTTCTTGAAGACCTACACAAATTGCGGCGCTAGGGTTAGAAAATCTACGGGTTGAAGGTAAGTTTTCTCCCTTCAGTAAATTATATATTCAATTAGGGTTACATTTTCTTATTAGTTAGGGTTATTTAAGTAAAGTCGACGACATGTGTTGTATTTGATTTCCTTTGATTTATGTGTATCGAAATCACTTGAAATGTATTGTTTTGTTTTAAAATGATGTACTTTTATGCCTTTGATAGCTTTGTTTTGTTTCTCTTTTGGTGGTCTCGAGATGTTGTTTGTCTTTTAGGGCTTACTTTATTATATTTTTGCAGTTTTTAATGTGTTTGGTTTGAGTGGTATCTCTGATTTTACTGTTTTTTTCATGTGACTTTGAAGAATGATTGATGAAGTTGAAATTGTCTTCAAATACGGGGGTAGTTGGGTCATTTCACCTCTGTTGGCTTACACTAAGAAATTACTCTTGGCTAAATTTTGACCCTAAATTATTGAGTCATAAAGATATATGTGATGAGTTTACTTCCAAGCTAGGGTTTTCTCGGTTTAAACAATTATTAGTCACTGGGCTCTCTGAAAAGTATTGTATAGTAGATGGGGATGATGGAATTAGGGTCATCCTTAGCCTTCTATGTGAGAAATTTAAAGTCGTCAACTTCTTTGTTGTGGAGGAGGGTGAGTTCACTGTCGTTGCCCAAAATATCACACAATATGTTGAATCATGTTGTTTAGATGTTGAGGTTGGTACAGATTGTGAACACAGTCCTGATTATGTTGATGAATGGGATCTTTCTGAGGGTGAGGAATGTGATTTAGAGTGGATGGATGCTATTAGCAATGAAAGGGGAAGAGTAGTAGGTGACAGGTTGGAAAGCTTCAAAGAATTGCAAGTTGGTATGACATTTAAAGACATGAAAGAAGGTAGACAGGTTATGAATTATTATGCATTAGCTAACAAAAGGGATTTGACTATAATAAAAGGTGATACAAAGAGAACTAGGTATGGTTGTGATATTGGATGTCCCTTTAGGTGTTTGATTTCAAAAGATGGCAAAACTGAAGGGTTTAAGATAAAGACTTTCATCAATAAGCACATATGTGAGGAGACCTTTTTTAATGCTAGAGCTGATGCAGTTACTTTAACTCAATACTTCAAGAACAAGCTTCAAAATAATCTCAAGTATAAGGTAAAAGATATGAGAGGAGAGCTTGAAAATGAATTAAAATTGAATGTGTGTCAGTCTAAACTTAAAAGGGCTAAGAGGATGGCTCTTGAGAAGTTGGATGAAAGTTTTATTGATGCCTACAACAAGCTTGAGGCCTATGCACAAGAGCTTAAGCAATCCAATCCCGGAAGTGATGTTTTGATAAATATCTCTAAGGATGCCCTGGCTGAAGGACAAAGAAAATTTTTAAGGATGTACATCTGTTTTGATGCTCTTAAGAAAGGCTGGAAATCTGGTTTGAGGCCATTTATTGGACTTGATGGTACATTCTTGAAAGATATATGTAAGGGTGTTCTATTGGTTGCTCTAAGACAAGATTCTATGAACAGTTTCTATCCACTAGCATGGGCAATAGTGGACAAAGAAACAAGCAATACATGGTGCTGGTTTATTGAGTTATTGAAGGGGTCTTTGGACCTTAAAGATGGTGCAAAAGTCACATTCATTTCGGATATGCAAAAGGTATGATGCTGTTTTAATTTACTTGAATTCACAATTTTTACTCACTTTTTAATTCACTTTCATTCACAAATTTACTCACTGTTTTTACACACTCTTTAACATAATGTACCAACTGTTTTTACTCAACTTGTACTCACTGTACTTACTGTTTTTAAAACATATTAATTCTCAACTTTCACTGTTACAGGGACTGATAGATGTTGTTGTCAAAGTGTTGCCTGAAGCTCAACATAGGTATTGTGTGAGACACATTGAGAGTAACTGGTGCAGAAAATGGAGGAGTGGTAAAATGAGGAAGCTGATGTGGTGGTGTGCTTGGAGTTCCTATGTTAAAGAGTTCAAGGACCAATTAAATAAGTAGGGGAAACTATCAGAAGATGGTGCAAGAAATTTGGTAAAGTATCCACCAAAGGCATGGTGTAGAGCTTATTTTGATACTCAGTGTAAGAACATGATGGTTGATAACAACTTCATGGATTCTTGGGCTAGAGCCAAGCCAATAATCAAGATGTTAGAAGAAATAAGAGTACAAGTGATGAGAATTCTAGTGAAAAATGAAAAGAAGTTGAAGACTTGGGTTACAGATTTCAGTCTGGAATGCATGAAGTTGTACATCGACTACAGAGCCATAGCACATACTTGTAAGGTGGAGTTCAATGGAGATTGGGGCTATGAAGTGTCTGATGGAGAAGATAGACACACTGTCAATCTAAAGAAAAAGAGATGCACTTGCAGAATTTGGGATTTATCAGGTATTCCCTGCCCGCATGCCATCAAAGCATTGACACACAAAAAATTAAATCCAATAACTGAAATACATTGGTGGTATAACAAGGAAGCTTACATGCTAACATATAAAAACAAGATGCAGCCTGTAAGAGGTCAAAAGTTTTGGAAGGTTGATTTTCAAGTGCAATGTTGCCTCATAATGTTGTGAAACAATTGGATAGACCAAAATGAAAAGGAATAGAGAACCAGATGAAGCAAGAAAAAGAAAGGGTGAATGGTCTCAGTCTAGAAAAGGCACTCAAATGACATGTAACAACAGTGGTGAATCAAATCACAATGTCAGGTCCTGTTACAAGGTAAGCACAATATTACATGTTTTTAATTGTAAGCTAATTAATCTAAATACAAAAAAAATTACACGAAAAGTGTGATGAAAATAATACACATTCGAAGAAAGGCAAAAGGCTAACAATGAACATGGTTCTGATGTTAATGGTGGAATTGAAGCTGAAACTGGGGCTGAGGCTGTAACACAAGAGTTTGAACCATATAGTCCTAATGTTGAAGATAAAGAAGACCCACCTCTAAGACCAATGGTGATTTGTGAATCGGAATTGAGGGCTGAGAAGTTGAAAAAAAGGGTTGTTCCAACTGGTGCAAGAAAAATTCAGTTTTATGGAGATCACACTGGTGCCTCAGTGCCAATTAATCTGCCTTATTCTCCGATCAAAACAACATGGAAGGGAAAAGAAGTTGTCCCTGCTGGACATGCGCAAATGCAAGCAAAAAAGAAAAGATTCAAGATGATGGGGGTTAAGGGCAGAAATCCTGTTGTAGATGATGATTTATTGTAATTTATTTTCTATGTTAATTTTTGTGTTAATGCTCATGGTTAACCATAGTGGTTGACAAACAATATTGCTAATGAGTATTAAGTTAGGTGAAACTTTCATATGCCTTCATAGAATGGCATTACATACACCTTTTTTTGTTGTGTTTTGTCTTGTCATTGTGAATTTAAGCCGTCTTCTTTTGAGTGTGTTTTATTTGCCTAAGGTTTACATCAACACACGTAGAAATAACTCAATATGTACAGAACCATATAGTCAACTAACACAATTGATATGCCCCTAAACTTTTCGAAAAGGTTAAATATGCCCCCATTTAAAGGTTTAAATATCCCCCCCCCCCCGTTTAAAGGTTTAAATATGCCCCCCTAAACTTCCTCTGTTTCATAAAAAAAAACACAATTATGCCATCACCAAAAAGAAAAGCAAGAAATGGTGACATCGAACTTAACATACCATATAAATCAAAATGCCTGGTACAATTCAAGTCATGAACTACTACAATTCAAGTCATCAACTACTACAATTCAAAACATCACACATGTTTAACGTTTTCTAAGTTAAGGATGAAAAAGTTAAAGATTACAAACTGATAGAAATTCCTATTTTCCTTCCTACTTCATTCCCAGAATGTCATGAATGCTGCAAAACAACACCACAACATAGCTATCACAATCCATGTTTTATCAACTTTTGTCTTAGACTTATCGATAACAACATCTTCATTATCGCTAACAACCTCTTCATTTAGACGTTCACATATTTATTCAATTTCAGATGCCAAATACTTTTCAAGATCAGTCATCTTCGTCTCCAAACTTTTGTTTTCACGATGAAGATAATCGTTTTCCTTCTTTAAATTGTGGATTAGATTTGCAACTCTAGGATGAAGCGGATCATCAACCCATTTCCAATAAGCACATTTATAACCCTGTACAATTATGAACTTAAAATCAATACTCACCAAAAATATGAAAATTAATGAAATTGTATGATAAATTTACATTAGGATTAGCACACTTATAAAAGCGTCTTCCAACATTAGTTGGAGTGAAAGCCGTGAAAATCCTCGTCACAATATCACATTGAAATTTTACCATCGACAGACTTGAAACAGTCGAGTCCTGACTCATTTTTAAAGGAGAAATTGTAAGAAGATGACTGGAGATGACTAGAACACTCTTTTATTCGAGCTCCTCAAAATGAAATTGATGGGGGGTAATGAGGCTCTCAAGAACCCTAACTTTGAAATGAAGAATGGATATGCTATCCGCGATTTGTGTTCTTGGGGGAAAAGGAAGTTTAGGAAATTAGGGATTTGTTTTGGGGGAAATGGGATATGGGTTTTGGGTCGGATACGGGTAGGATAAGTTATTTAAAAGAGGGGTATAATTGAACCATAAAATATGGGTAATAAAGGGTTTAATGGGTCGGATTTTTAGGGGCATATTTGACCCTTTCTCTTTTGTAATATAAATGCCACGATGTAATATTAAAATGACGTGGAAAATCCATTTGGGCAATTAAAGAAACGTAAAATGCGTTGGATATTTTGAGGTGGCCAATTAACGCCCATAAGGGCATATTTGTACCAATAATTGGACGGCGAGGGTATAAATGGACCAAACTTTAAACGGAGGCATATTTAAACCTTTTCGAAAAGTACAGGGGCATATTTGACCCTTTTTCCTTCTTAAAATAAAAGTATCTTGACTAAAAAGATCAACTAGACTAAGATGACCCTTTATTTATTAAGAGTATTTTGTAATAACTATTATTAAACTTTAGTATTAGTCTAATTAACTGAGTATAATTACTAGACTTTTAATCATTTTAGTTAGGTACATTATTTTGATATGATGAATTCTCATGAATTGAGTTTACTCTTTAAGATAGTTTGAGGCTAAGGGCATAGTTGCTAGAAAATGTTGTTGGGATTGCTTGTCTAATTCTGTAATTTAGGTGCTTGTTTGGTAATTTTAATAGGTGGTCTTGACATTGATATAGTCATTATTGCCCAATTGTTCCATTCTTCTATCTAACTTTTTATCCGTTACTTTCTTTCTCTTAGGTTTTAGGGTTTCTTTCATTTTCCGCATTTCGATATTGTAGCATAGCGAAGATAAATAAACTCCGCCGGCCTTTACCATTGCCCCGCCTCCTGGCCCCCGCCCGCGCCACCGCCACCGCCACCCATCCCCACCCAAACGCTAGATTTGTTAAATTTGTTTTCTTACTCAGGTGATTTTTCTATAAAATTACCTCATTTGTCCATCTTTCTCTCGTTTTTCTCCTCTCTTCTCTCTCCCAATAAATTCTCCGTATAATCAATTTTATATATCGGCATCACAAAATTAATACTCACCTTTTTCGATCAACTTATCCTTTTCTTTTTCTTTTATAAGATTTTATTAAAAAATTGATCTTTATATAAACACTTTTGATTTTTGACTGTGTGAACAGTAACAGAAGCGGTGAGGAGAAATGTTTAGCGAAGAGGAGCTACGCGATATGAGCGTGTTGCAGAGAGGAGATGACTTTGTGGAGGTTGTGTGTGGATGCACCAGTCGTAGACATGGCGATGCTGGTGCTAGACTTAGGATTTTCAAGTCCGGTGAACTCAAAATTGCTTGTGAATGTTACCATGGCTGCCCCGAAGGTTTTTACCATTTATATATATAAAATCATCAATTTAATATATTCCTTTTTTGTGCTTTTATACAATATAATGTGTTTATGTTAAATGCATGTTGTTGATTAATTTTATCATGGACTAATCATGAAATGTTGTTATGTGTTTTTTTTTTTAAATTTGACTAATGGTATATTCTTATTAAAATTTCATCTATTTGTTTGCTAGAGTACATTATAATTTATTTAGATAATAACAATTCAACTAAACTTATAAGCATGTGTAGACTCTTTTCTATAGATAATTTTATTGGTAAAAAAACTGAGCTTTTGATAATGAGTTGATTAGCTTTGAAGAGGTTGGAATTTGATAATTAAGTACTCTTCATAACTTATATATATACACACATTCTCATTGTAGTATTTAAGGATCTGATTTCGTGATCAATAAAATGATTTGGGAACCGCAAGTAAAAATACTAGACAATTTCTTTCTTAATTGTGGTCAGTGTAATCACTTGATTATTGGTATGCCCTTATCTATTTTAGTAATTTATCCTTTCTTATTATCTTATTTGATACAAATTATAACACTAATGAAAGTTTTTTTTCTTTTGGTGATTAGATAATCTTAGTCCATTTGCATTTGAGAAACATGCTGGAAAAGAGAATAACAGATGGAAACATAATATTTGGGTGTTTATTGATGGTTATAAAGTTCCATTAATAAAGACTACACTACTGAAATTCTACAACATGTCTCCAAAGAATGCCAAGAGGCCACATAAACTTGTTCTTCATCGTGATGAATTTATCAAATGTACTAAGTGTAGTAAAAGACGTAGGTTTTATCGCCGCTCTAAGAATGAATGCAGGAGCTACCATGATGCATTGGCCAATGCTAATTTTCAGTGCTCAGATATTCCTTTTGACAAGTAAGTTTTCTTTTCATACTTAATTTCTTAAATAATCATAATGTTAATCTTTGGTAACATGTTTTTTTACTTGTTTTTTTAGATTTTCATGTGATGATGCTGAAGAGCGAGCTAGTCGAAGGGCGTGCAAGGGATGTTTGCGTTCACCAACATGTGGAGGTTGCACTTCATGTGTGTGCTTTGGATGTGAAGTGTGTTGCTTCTCAGATTGCGATTGCCAGACTTGCATTGACTTCAGAGAGAATACAAATGCTTAAAGAGTATTTTGTGTCATTTCAATGGACATGTTCTTCCAACATTTAGTTTCATTTGAACCCTTGACTTGTTTACAATATGTTTTTGTTCACATTCCTTTTTAGACATTTTACTCAAAATTTGCAATTCACATTTCATTATTTAAGGCCTTCTTTTGGCTTTAACAGTATAAACAATATTTTCAGTGGAGATGAATATCCTAAGGTCTTGTTTGATATGAAGATGTTTCTATATTTTTGCACTCGTCAAAATGTTTTGAAAAAGCTATATATATATATATATTATGAAAATGAGTTTCTTAATGTAATGATCCTGAAGGTCATTTTTGTAGGTTTGTCGAAAGTAAAAAGTCTAACATGTTCAAAATGTATTTTATGATTGATTTGTAGTGTTAATTTGTGTTTGAGAGGTTTCGAATGAAATTCTTTTGTTTATTTAGATTATTTATATTATTCTCAATAATGTTCATAAAATTAGAAGGCAAATTACATCGAAAGTATAAAAGTGGATAGTAGAAGGATGAAACTTTGGCTTCATACGTACATACATATTATTGCAAAAGCTCATAATAATGGCGAAAGGACCATAACACCGCACTGAATTAATCAGAATTGCTCTTAGATTCATAGGACTTATGCCCCATCTTGCACCTCCTCTTTAAACATTGTTATTAATTAATCCTGACCTCGTCCAAAATTTTGAGATACAAACTTCCAACCAACTATTAATTTGGACAACGGTTAAAATGGTCTATTTTCAAGGTCAAACGAGCCCCAGAGCAGGTAAATCCTTCGTTTTGTCGATTTTCATGTGTTATAGTCCATCATCTTTTTTGGTAATCCAAAATTCCAAGATCATATTTTCCAAAAATGTACACAAATGTCCGTTAAGACCTTATCTGTGGTGCCAGTTGGTCACCACGGTCAAAATGGCCAATTTTCAAGGTCAAACGAGCCCCAAAGCAGGTAAATCTCCTATTTTGCCGATTTTTGTGTGTTATAGTCCACCATCATTTTTGGTGATCCAAATTTTCGAGATCATTTTTGCCAAAAATATACACAGACGTCCATTAAGACCTTATCTATGGAGCCGGTTGGTCAACACGACCATAACAACCAATTTTCAAGGTTAAACGAGCCCTAGAGCAGGTAAACCCCTAATTTTACCAATTTTCAAGTGTTATAGTCCACCATCTTTTTTGGTGATCCAAAATTCCGAAATTATTTTTACCAAAACTATACGCGGACATCTATTAAGACGTTATAAATAGAGCTAGTTGGTCACCACGGTCAAAACGACCCATTTTCAAGGTCAAACGAACCCTAGAACATACAAACCCCCCATTTTGCAAAATTTCGTGTGTTATAGTCCAGCATCTTTTTTGGTGATCCAAAATTTCAAGATCATTTTTGTCAAAAATTTACGCGAACATCTCTTAAGACCTTATATATGGAGTTGGTTGGTCACCACGGCCAAAATAGCCCATTATCAAGGTCAAATGAGCCCAGAATAGGTAAATCCCCAATTTTGCAAATTTTCGGATGCTATAGTCCACCATCTTTTTTGGTGATCCAAAATTCCGAAATTATTTTTACCAAAACTATACGCGGACATCTGTTAAGACGTTATAAATAGAGCTAGTTGGTCACCACAGTCAAAACGATCCATTTTCAAGGTCAAACGAACCCTAGAACATGCAAACCCCCAATTTTTGCAAAATTTTGTGTGTTATAGTCCAGCATCTTTTTTGGTGATCCGAAATTTCAAGATCATTTTTGCCAAAAATTTACGTGAACATCTCTTAAGACCTTATATATGGAGTTGGTTGGTCACCACGGCCAAAATAGCCCATTATCAAGGTCAAATGATCCAGAACAGGTAAAACCCCAATTTTGCAAATTTTCGGATGCTATAGTCCACCATCTTTTTTGGTGATTTGGAATTTCAAGATCATTTATGCAAAAAATTTACACAGACGTCCATTATGACCTTATTTATGGAGCTGATTGATCACCACGGCCAAACGACTCATTTTCAAGATCAAACGAGCCCCAGAGCAGGTAAATCCCCCATTTTGCTGATTTGACGTCACTGGGACATCTACCGCTTGTATCCTGCCTCGTTAGTCATCCATAGAGCTAAATGGAATTTTGGAAACCAATCCCATTCCCACACACCAATACCAACCTGGGTGGTTGTTCAGTACGTCCTACAAACGAAGCAATAAAAACTCTAGGAATTAAAGGAGAAAGCGGTGATTGCTCGATTAGTATCGAAGCAATTAAATATATGGAAATGATTTTTATTTTTCTATTTGTTGTCATAGGTTTCATTATATTTGTATTAGACCATGGTTAGAAAGAAAAAAAAAGACATGTCCCTTGTGTTGAACTTGTGTTTGATTGAAATTTTCATGTTTTTTCATGTTAAATAGGATTAATTTATTTAATTTTTTTTGGATTAAAGATGTTGTTCTACATTAAACTACATCTCATTAATTTTATAACTATTCCTAAAAGGACTTAATTAGGACACATACTTCTTAAACTCTGAACCATAATAGGTTTATAAATCAAGAATTAAAATTTTAAAAACTTGCATTGCCTTCTCCATTAATTAAGTTGTTCAACGAAGATCAAAGCTTATGATGTAGTCATATAAATTTAAGAAATTATATAACAAGTGATCAAGTTAATCTTTTTTTGTTCTAGTAATATTGTGAGAAAAGTCGTAAACTAAATATTATGCTTTCCGTTTGGACGTATTTTAGGCAAACTAAATATATGAATTAATAATAAATAAATATTTACAGAAAAAAAAAAACATAATTGATAATATTATAGCTATTGTTTATGTATATAGCTACTAGTACTCACTTTTTTTTTTTTTAATATGCAGCCTTTGTGGTTCACCAATTTAGGAACTCATCCAACATTGATAACATCATGTACATACACTTGTTGTTTTTTTTTTTGAAGAAAACAAAAATTAGCTGCAAAAATGCCCTTCACCAAAAATGTGATCATTGCATAATCTTTAGACAATATTGCTTTATTATTAGATCATTTCAACATGTTCCTTTTAGAGTGTAAAATTCCTCAAGCTCAGCAACATGGTTCTTGAAAATGTCGACCAATTACTCGTGTGTATACTTGGCAACTTCAGCACGACGTTTAGCTTGTTCAGCAATCTCGTTCAATTCCCTGTAGTTCTTGTCATGGAACAAGCCATCGCTTTCTGCAGTCTGGAGACCATGAAGTGTACGTTGAGCCACGGCCCATTGTGCTTCTCTTTCGCCTTTTCCATAGTCCTTCTTTGTTGTGAAGGCGGTCTAATATCAAAGACGAAGAGAATTGAACTTGTCAAACACAGTATTAAGATTACAAAATGTGATCAATAGCTCTGTTTGTTTGTTTTTTTCTTTTTACCTTATTCTGGATCATTGAATCCCAGGCATCACCACTCAACGCGTAACGACTAATGAATTTAAGAACATCAAGAGGGAGATATGTAATGATTGTGTAGATCCATATGATTGCTGCCCATCCCCATCCAATTCCATGGATCCTAGCAAAGTTCCAGTTCGCGTAGACGGTGATAAGTGTAGCCACCTGAGTTAGAAAAACAGGATCTTGATTATTAGTAAGGATATATGTATATACAGAGTTGTGAAGATTTTGAATGTTCATTGAGGTTCGATTGTTTTAAGGACTTACGAATTGGGCTAGAAAGAAAGCAACCACAAGAAAAACACCGGGGCGTTCAACAAATGACCAGCTTCTTGATCTTGTCACAAAGATGAGAGCCTGACTGATAATACTCACTTGAAGGTATACAGCAGCTGTAAGACCGTGTTCGTTCTCCCTGATTGATCTAACACCGAACTTCTCCTGCAAATACACAAGATAAATTTGCTTGTCATGTTCCAATAGTACGTTTTGTTTTTGTTGTGGCGGTAACACCAGTATCCTGCCTATGGTTGATAGGCCTGTATGGCTCGGGTTGTAGTCATATGGTCGAGGGCATTTGGTTGATGAAATTAGTTAAGAAATAAAGTTGCACCCTTGCTATCAGTTATAGTTTTCCGCATGATGGTAAGTGTTTGTTCGGGAAGACTAAAAAGGAAAGAACTTACTGTAAAGAAATCAGTAGAGGCTGCAAGATAGAAGAACAGAACAGTCATGAGAGCTTGATAGGTTCCGAGGACAATCCCAGTGGCAAAGATCTCGTTGAGCTTCCATGAGTCGGGCAAAGGAGATGGCTTGACCCTGTCCTTAGAGATGGTCATGATGGTTCCATCGTTGAGGATGGCAATGATGAGGACCATAAAGGGAGGGAAGTCGAATTCCCAGATGAGTGCAATGAGCATGAATCCCATCACGACACGGATTGTGATTGAGACTGCATAGATAGTATAGTTCTTCATCCTCTGGAAAATGGCTCTGCTTGTCAAAACAGCACTAATAATGACACCAAGACCTGGTTGGGTCAAAACGATATCAGATGCACCCCGAGCTGCATCTGTTGAATCAGCAACTGCAATACCAATGTCTGCCTTCTTCAGTGCTGGTGCATCATTCACACCATCTCCAGTCATACCACAAATGTGCTTTCTTTCTTGCAGCTTCTTCACGATCTCGTACTTGTGTTCTTCAAAAGAATCAAAATATATCCTTGTGTAAGTTTGAAAGAAACTTTTGATCTTAAACATGTCATGACATTTCCGTTTCACATAAAATAAAAACAAAAGGTATTATTGTCACATAATATAACGACATTTCAGTTTACTGTCAATATTTTTACTACTGGAACTGTTTTTTCGTGTTGTGTTATATTATATGTTCTCTATAACATCATTTCGATATAGCAGCTAAAAAAAGTATTGAGTGGCATCGTTATTTGACTGTATTTTATTTGCTAGATATTTACCTGGGAAGACTCCAGCAAAGCCATCAGCCTGCTCAATAAGCTCCTCAACAGGAATTTGAGCAATGGACTCATCCTTGTGATCACCAAGAAGAGCTGAAGATGGATACATGTTGGTTCCCATACCGAGCCTACGACCAGTTTCCTTACCGATAGCAAGCTGGTCACCAGTGATCATCTTAACATTAACACCAAGCTCGAGAGCTTTGCGAATTGTCTCTGCACTGTCGTGCCTTGGTGGATCAAAGAGAGGTAAAAGCCCGACGAATTCCCAAGGTGAACCAGCACTTTCCTTATCTTTCTCTGGCACAGTCTGCACAAAAATTATCAGATACATTGCACTGCACTTAACTCAAAGTTATCAGATATTATATTTGCTTTACCTGTCTTGCAACACCCAAAGAACGAAGACCGCGGTTAGCAAAGTTGTCGATGATTTCATGAGCTTTCTTTAAGACAGGTCCACTGAGCCCACAGAGTTCAATAATCTAGCAAAAGATTATGCTAGATTAGATACTAATTAAGTATATGAAACTGAAGTAGTATCAAAGAGATTGTAGTATATCTTACTTGCTCAGGAGCACCTTTGCTAGCCCTGTGCCAGTCTCCGTTGTTATCGATATAGGTGATTGCAGTGCGCTTATCAACGGGGTTGAATGGAAAGAAATGAACCTCTTGGATGCCTTCTCTTGCCTGCAATATCACAAGTACTTAAGCTCATCTACAACCTATTTGGTGACAGATTAACGACAAAGTTCATAGTTAACTCTTAGTTTCACATTACCAGTTTAGCATCACCCAACATATTAACGATACAAGTATCAATAGCATCCTGGTTTTCAACCCTCGAAGCTCTAGCTGCAAGTAACATAACGGTGTCTGCATCTGCGTTCTTAGTGAATACCTACAACCACAAACATAAGTCGTTATGTTCTGATAGGAATTTTCATAAAGAAAAAAGGTATATTTTTTGTCTTGATTACGAACCTCAATCAAGGTTTGGTCAACAGTAAGCTTGTTAAGCGTGAGGGTACCGGTCTTGTCACTGCAGAGGACATCCATACCAGCCATTTCTTCGATAGCAGTCATCCTCTTAGTGATAGCGCCTTGTTGGGACAACCGATGAGATCCAATAGCCATGGTAACAGACAAGACTGTTGGCATGGCAATTGGGATACCTCCAATAAGCAACACCAACAAGTTGTCAATTCCATCTCTATATTTTCGCTTTTGAATCGGCCACATTACCACAATCTCAATCACTATTCCCACAAGAATTGAACAAATACAAAAGTTTCCAATAGCAGTCAACACCTGATCATAGATATACACACAACAAATTTTAGAAACAATTGGTTCTTAGAAAGAAACAGTTGGAGAAAATGAGTTTCATATACAAAATCATAGCAAGTTTTTTTTCACCTTTTGGAAATGGCCAACTTGGTTTGTGCTATCAACAAGATGTGCAGCCTTTCCGAAGAAGGTGTGAACACCAGTAGCAATGACAACAGCATCGAGCTCGCCTTGCTTGACAGTGGAACCAGAGAAAACTTCATCACCGGGTTGTTTGGTGACTGGTAAGGACTCACCGGTAAGTGCAGCCTGATCTATCTTCAGGGGATCACCCTCGAGAAGACGAGCATCAGCTGGGATAATATCACCCAACTTAACACTAATAAGATCACCTGGAACCAGTAGCGAAGCGTCCTCCTCAGACCATTTTCCATCTCTCAAAACCTGAGAACCACATTCTCAAGATTATAAATCATCCATTACTCATAGAGATATAATCGTCAAAAAACATGAACGGTGATATGAATTGTGCGAGCATTTCATCTAAAATTCATGGACTTGATTCTTTTTATGGAGCTAGAACGTCTGATACTATGTTGAAATGTATGATTACCTCATTTAAGAAACGTAAAATCAGCATTTCATTCATTGCACATAGAAACATAATCACCAAAAAAACATGAACAGTATATGACTTGTCTCATCTAAAAGTTTTAAAATATTAGAATAAAACACGTTATATTCGACAGTTACTTATCCATGTACCTTAGTTTTGGGAGCAAGATTAGCCATAAGGGCAGCAGCAGCATTTCCAGCATTGTTCTCCTCAATGAAACTGATAGTAGAGTTGATAACAAGCAAAACCATGATACCTACAAAGTCGGGCCAATCTGGTGGCTTACCCTGCATTTTTTCGAAAATTTCACCTTAGATATTAGTTTGTTCTAACTTCTAATTAGCCATAAACATGAACAAAGAGATGTATTTGGTATGACGAACGTCATTTTTCTAGTGAAGGAAAACAACTTTCTCCTCGCAAGGGAAGTCATTTTCCCCCTTTAGGTCAAAAAAAGTTTCTGTCAACCAAACATGAGAAAACAAATCACGACTTCCTCCTCACGAAAGTGAGGGAAGTCATTTCCCCCCTTTTAAGTCAAAAAAAGTTTCTGTCAACCAAACATGAGGAAATAAATCACGACTTCCTCCTCATGAAAGTGAGGGAAATCATTTTTCCCCTTTTAAGTCAAATTAAATATGAGAAAACAAATCCCGACTTTCTCCTCAAGAAAGTGAGGGAAGTCATTTTCTCCCTTATAAGTCGAAAAAAGTTTTTGTCAACCAAACATGAGAAAATAAATAATTTATGTTTTTCAAAAACATTTTCTGAAAAATACTTCCGTTATATTTAGTTTTTTTTTTTCTTACCCCTCCATTTGCCAAGACAATAGACATGATAGCAGCAGCTTCCATGACCCATGAGAGAGGATTCCACATGAACCCCAAGAATTTAAGGACCTTGTTCTCCTGTAATAATAAAAATTAACAAAAAAAATTAGTGTTTTTTTTTTAATAGAAAAATGAAATATTTAGTAAATAATACAAAATTTTTTAATTAAAAAAATTCACCTTTTTCTCTTCAAGTTTGTTAGGGCCAAAAATTTCAATCCTTTTTTGGCCTTCTTCTTTTGTCAAACCCTCTTTGCTACATTTCAGTATCTGGAAAACTTCTTCAACTGGAATACTTTCCTGCAATATCATTTTCCGTAACGAGTCAGAGATGAATCCAGAATTTAGAGTTAATGATGCGATTTATTACATATAGTTACATAATTCGAGGTGGAGGTATTAGGTTTAATTAAATCTACATATTTAACAAGTCCTAATTGTTCGTCTATGACCACATGTCATGCAATCAGTGGCAGAGACAAAAATTTCACTTCGATATTTATTTTTTATATATATAAATGAATAAATAAAATTATTCATCATTCATTATATATAGAGGAAAAAAAGTATTTATATAAACAATATGATCATGCGAAAAAATGTATTCATACGTAATAATAAATTTAAAAAAATTATGATTATTTTTACACAAACATAATTTAAACTTATCGAATCAAATTTAAATTATGAATCATGTTGTCATCATGAGAGGAGAAGATGCATTAATCAACAAATTTAACGAATTCATCATATTTTACACAAAAACATAATGTAAAGTTACTAAAATCCAAATAATATTTTAATTAGAATTCATTGAATAAACTCTAAATTCTGAGTCAGATTGGCACTCATGCCCCTATGTGTAATCAACAAATTTAACAAATTCATCATCATTTTTTAACACAAAATATAACATGAAAGTGACTAAAATCACAAAAAATTATTATAATCAGAACTCATCAAATAAAACATAAATTTTGAATCTTGGTCACCACAAGAGAAGTATATGCACGAATTCATCATTATTTTTACACAAAACATTATGCGAAAGTTATTAAAATCTCAACAAATATCATAATTAGAACACGTATTGAATAAAATTTAAATTCTGAATTCGGTCACCATGAAAAGGACAAATGCAATATGAATCAACAAATTTAAGAATTCATCATCATTTTTACACAACATAATGCAAAAATTACTAAAATCTCAATAAATATTATAATTAAAACGCATTGAATAAAATTTAAATTATGAATCTGATCAAGATAGATGCACTACGGAATCAATAGATATATAACGAATTCATCATTATTTTACACAAAACATAATACGAAAATTACTTAAATCTCAATAAATATTATTGCTAGAACTTATCGAATAAAATTTAAATTCTGAATCTGCTACGACAGGAGAAGAAGAGAGGAAAGATTATACTTACAAGATCAACCTTCTCATTCTTAAGCTCTTCCAAGGATAAATTAGCGGCCATGATGATAAATTAAACTCTAGAAAAAAAAGAGGGAGTTTAACACTAACCAAATAATTAAAAAAAGTGAGTTTTCAACAAGGAAGAAGAATCAAGAATGAAAGAGAAATTAATTAGGGAAATAATAATTCTATTATTATTATCACTCTTTGTCTTCTCCCTCATCTAAGCTCACTTTCTTGAAAACACAAATTCCCTCTTTCAAATCAGTCCATATAATATATAGTTATACGTAAATTACTTGTTAATTAATTTGACTACTTTTTTTTAATGATCCCTTAAACAAGAGTTTATATCTTTGACACCTTAGGTTAATTTTGAGATAATCCTATAAAAAAGGAGAAGCCATGAGAATTGCTATACTTTCTCTTTATTCTTCAAATTTTCTAATATTTTGTTTTACTAATGCTAAAAACATGCAAAGCCACATAATATTAAGATTTTTTTTTTTTATCTTGAATATTTTTTTGCTATATTTATCCCTCAAAACAATAATTTTTTATATTAGTTGAAATAGTAAACCATAATTTTTTATATTAGTTGAAACAGTAAACTCTATATTAGTTGAAATAATATATTAGAGTAAATGAAATAGTAAGTTTCTCTCCTTTTGTTTAGGAATTTTTATTTATCATTATTATTTTGGATATAATTTTATTATTATTATTATTATTTATGTTTTGGATATAATAAATTGAATGACTGATTTGATCGATCCATATTATCGGCGAAAGTAACTAGGTTTTCATCCGGATATTAGTATTTGTTTTGAAATAATTAATTAATACTCAATTAATTTCAACATTAATGTTGAAGTGGTATAAACTTGTAATGATTTTTATGTTGACATTATATCCCTACAATACAACCAAACGGCCCCTAAGTTCAACATATATATATATATATATATATATATATATATATATATATATATATAAAAAAAAAAAAAAAATAAAGGACAGTAATTTGTAATGTGATTTTTAGCCAAGTGATCCAGTTAATAAATGTCACTTGACAATTTTAAGATGAATTTAATAAATATTGTTATAAGAATTTAAATTAAAAGTATTTGTATTTAAAGTTACATTAGATTTTAATAAATAAAAAACCTTTTTCATCATTTAAAAAAATAAAAATCCATAGCAGAAGAGTTCTAAATGAACTCTTACTCATAGAACGAATTTCAAATAATACTATTTAATTTAGAAAAGTAAAAGATATATGATAATAGTAATAATAATATTAATATTAGCACCAGAAGTAAAAATACTAATAATATTAATAATTAAAAAAAAACAATAAAAAGTAAAGAACATAAAGAGGAGTAACAAATAAAATTAATATAAAGTAATAAACTAATCTTTTTTAATAGAAAAATGTGATGTTTGAAATTTAAATTTAAATTTAAATAAAAATTTAGTTGGAATAGAACTCTACTTCTTAACTTCTCATATATATTGTATCCTATATATTATTCAGGATTTATTTTTCTTGTTATTTTTTTTTTTTTTGATATAATTTTTTTATTAGTATTATATTTTTGGATATAATGGATTAAATGACTCATTTGATCCATCCATATCGTCTGCGAAAAATAGCTAAGTTATGAAAAAAATGACTCTTTTAATTTAGATAAGATAATCAATAAATAGTATGGATCGATAGCTAACTCATTTTTCATCGTTTTTGCTTAGAAAAATTTAATTAATACTCAATTGATTTACAACTCACTCATGTTGACATTATATAATAAAGGAGAGTGATTTGTATTTTGTAACTTGATTAAGCCAAGTGGTAAGTTAATAAAAATGCTACTTAATAATTTTAAGATTAATTTACTAAATATTATTTTAAGAATTTGAATTAAAAGTATTTGTTTTTGAAGTTACATTAGATTTTCAAAAAAAAAAAGAGAATTACTTTCATTAGTTTAAAAATAATTTTAGATATTATAAATATATTTAAATTTAGATTTTGAGAGTATGGATAATTTCAGATAATACTATTCAATTTAGAAAAGTAAAGATAGTATTTATATTCACTATAATAACCTACAAAAATGCATATTTTTAGAAGTCACAACATAAAAGATCTAAATGAACTCTTACTATTTCAAAAACGTATCCTTATGTTTGGTTTAAATATAAATAAAAAATAGAGATATAATAATTTTTTTTAAAAAAAAGTAAAAAATAACATATAATAAAAAAAGTAAAGAAGATAAACACAGAGAAAAAAAAAAAAAAAGAGAAAACGTTGGAAAAATATTAAAATAACAAGGATAAGGAAAAAGAGGAAGAAAAACGCAAGAAAATAAAATAAAATAATAAAGATAAAGAGGAGTAACAAACTAGTCTCTTTTTATTCCGTTATTGACAACTAACAAAATATTTAAATTAGTTATAAAAATATATGCATTACATTTTTTAAAAAAAATAATAATAAGAAAGAGTAATAAACTAATTTTCTCTTAAACGTGATATTTGAAATTTAAATGTCGATAAAATTTGAGTTGAAGTGGAACTCTACTTCTTTAACTTCTCCTATATATATTCCTACAAACTCTACCGATGATATTTCTCATTTGTTTATTTTTAGAGTTTTTTTTTTTTGTTTAATGTTTTTAAATTTTTATCATATGAAACCTGAGCAACTTATTAAATTAAAATTCAAGTTATCTAAAACCTGAGCAACTTATTAAATTAAAAATTATTGGAGTATTCAAATAAAATCAACAGATTTAAGATATTGTCGTCAACTCCGCTTGTCCACACAATTATGTAGAGCTTATCCTAAACGGCTTAGATTTCACCATAATGAACTTCACTGTTATTTTTTAAAAAGGTCTTTTTTAATCCCAAGATAAGCTTTTGCCAACCGTACTTATGTGACAGACTCAACTCAAAAGACATTAAAGAAGGATGGATACCGCACTAGGCAAGACCTACGTTATAGACTCAACTCAGAAAACATTGAGGGGGATCGATGCTTCGGGTACTACTAGGCACAACATAGCGAGAAGTCGTTCTGCTCTGTTCATCTACCCCTAATAATAACAAGCAAGAGGGGGTGCTAAAGTTCAAATCCGTAGTGATCTCTGCTGATGTATATAGTGTGTCACGTTAGGTAACTTGACTCATTTCCATTGATGAAATGAATCAATTTCGATATATCACAAATTCATGTTGTCCACGACAATCATCCTCTTAGATAATCATCCTCTATACCAACTTAGCAAACCCCGTGTAATAGCTTACAAATCACATAAACATTAAAGGGAAAACAATCCCGAATTATGGTATGAATAACCACCCTCCATACCAACTAAGTCAATCCCGAAAGATATTTTTTAAAAAGTTTTTGGGTTCTCAAATTGCAAAATGCAAAATGACTATCTTCAGAGCTTTCGATGTGTATAAGAGGATCCATCCATGACTGACATAAATGTGGGATTTTACAAAAAATTATCACCCAGTACGTTTAACTCTGATATCCGAATGTCGATAAATTTGAAAATCCAAATATTTATACATGGAACACTCATTTTCTACCCTTAATATGTTCAAAGTTAGATATAAATAGATTGAATAAATGTGCTATGAAAGATACTAACACACAGGCTTTACTGGTGTGTCAATTAAGGCCTTTCATCTATTTTATTGTTCATACGAAAAGAAATCCACAAACAAATTTCCATAGAGTGGTGAAAAGTTGCATGAGATTTTTACAAATTTAACCAATTGCTTTATACGTCCATAATCCAGAACACATTACAGGTAAGTGCAAATGGCAATACAGTACTAACACAAGCTGAAAGCCTCTGGCCAAGTCATTATGTAAAGCTTCTACTGTAAGAAGAGGCAATCACCTCTTTGCAATATGAAGAAAATAGACAGAGGGCTGGAATATCTTTTAAGAAAAAGTCGCACAGAGGAACTGTAACTATATATGTTCACGCATCGCCAAGTCGTTTCAACAACATGAAAGATATCCAACCTCTTATAATTTACACACACAGAACTCTACTTGTCCATGGAATGACAATTCAGTTTTATACAAATGCATGCATCAAGTACCAGTAGAATACACTTTGAAAATATAAACACCTCTAGCTATGACAAGTGCTGAGAGCTCAATCTGATATAGAACACACAAAACCTATATATTAGCCAATGGCAAATGCTCAGTTAGCACTCATGGATGTCATTCTCACCCTGGTTGGCCTCTCTCAAGAATAAAGAACATTATTCTTCATGCACATCCCTACAGACACTGAAGTGCAGGAAATCCAGATCAACACTTCTAATTAATCAAGATATCTTAGGACTCGAAAGATTCCCAAACTTCTGATCAAATACACTTCCAACACCATCCACAAGGACTACAAGTAGATTAATCAATCATCGCAAAAGTATGCGCTAGGTCTCTGGGGTGAGTCACAATGACACAACAGCCGATGAAGCAGCCGCCTTGATATGCAAATAAAAAGGCAAAGGATAAAATGCAATATGGCTCTTGATACTAAGTTGACAGTGGAAACATCTAAGGTTATCGGTACTAGTGAGATCATGATTCATACTATGACACAATAGCCGGATGACTGGAGAAACACTCTTCCGATATAAGCTTAAAGCACATACCTTTATATGTTTAAAACTCAAATCAACATGGTTTACAACTAACGGCCTACAATAAGCAACATCATACAAGTTTATCTTACACCTATCAGTCCAACAGATAAGGATGACAAGTTGGGGCATCAGTTGATAGTATGATAATACACCAGCTACCAGAAACAATACCATAAAAAATACAAACTCATAAGCAAATTAACACAAACACTACTCAGCAAGTGTAAATCACAAACAGATAACTCAATGCATGAATGCAATAACAAAATACTACTATTAACCAACATTTAACAGCTAAAATTAAACAGAACAACTTCATAATCGGTCATTAATATATAAATCTCTTCCAAAATTAAAAACACAGTCTGTTTCCTCAGCAAATGAGCTCCTATTGAGCTCGAAAATAAAACATAATCCGAGAAGTTTTTCCATTAAAAACTTAAATAAAACACGATTCTTCCACCTTAAAATCCTAGCTTGGTCCTACGCCAGTGCCTACGCTTAGCATTGTACCTAAAATACAAAAACGAAACTTCATTAGTAAAAGTCCAAATTAATATCACAATACTCAATTTTTTTTAGCAATTAGTGAATATGAATACCTGATTGTGTTATCAGTCCTCATACGGATCCAGTAAGGAATTGGCCTGTTCTGCCTCTGCTTCTTCGCTAGCTTCTTCTTAATCATGAATGACTTGTGCGAAGGCTAAACAAAAATTGCACGGAAATCAGTTTAGCATACACGAGCTTACAATAAGTATCAATTCTGAATACTTCGAATAGAAACTCACCATTTTTGCTGTTGGAGATTCCCGGCGCTTAAGCTCTGATGCTGATTGAAACCCTAAAGCACGAACAAAAACCCTAGTTTTGGTTCTATATAACAATGTAACACAAGGCCCACTGGGTCGGTATTCTACTTGGGCTCAATTCTTAGGGTGCTGATTATAGTAGATGGCCCATATTAGGCCCAAAATCTTTGCAAATATATAGTTAAGTTTACCACTTATGTTTCTTTGATGTTGTTTCAATCTTACGGACAAAATATTTGACGATAATAACTTACGAAATCATAGACCGAGTCTTGCATTTTTTAAAGTTTTTTCGAAATGTATATGCAGCCCATGATCTAGAATATCCATAAATTGTAACAGAAATAAGAAGTCATCACACCTAAATTTGTTTTATGTAAATATTTCTACACGTTCAATGCATAAAACTTGGTTCTTATTATATGGTCTGCATCTGTGGAAGTTATTTGAACCTTAGCAGAATTGGTGAAGCTATTGATTGTGGATCTGTGGTATATTAAGATTGTAGATTTGTGGTATATTGAACTCTCTGTTTATGTCATATGTTGTACTCAAATGTAAGTTGTAACTTCCTAATGCAAATCCCATCAACATGCTCTGACTAAAGAACAAGAGTACAGTGTACAATCATGATAGAAAATTAACTGAAGTAAAATTTTCACAAATTACACCCAAAAGAGACTAGATCGAAAGTCGATTAGCGTTGGCATTTTGTTGCATACTACCCTTGCACAAAACGAAATTACAATGGGTTAAACTTGTGATATCAGTATGTAATACGGCAAGTTCCAAGGCAATATAGTGAGTAAGTACATAGGCTATACTCAAATGCCTAATTTTGACACAATTATGCTAGTACAAAATTCCAGTAGTGAACTTCACCGAAGGGTGAAAGAGGTATCCGACCCTCTCATCTCTTCTTGAAACCATATTTTTTACGTTCATAAAACAGATCGGTCTTGGCACTACCAAGATTGACTATCTTTGGACAGCCATCCCTATCTTTCTCCTGCTGAGTACACTCCTTGCAATAGTAAGCATCAGAGATACCAACACCACCACAGATGACACAACGGCCTTGAAAGGATCCATAGTTGCATTCATCACAAACTCGGACAAGTGTGCAAGGCCGGACGTATGAATCACAAATCACACACTTCCCATCACATTTCTCACAAAGTCGACCGATAGCTATTCCTGGCTGCTTCCGGCACATGATCAAATCGGGATGATGCTTGGCCATATTTCTAGCAGTGACGTCTTAACCTGGAAAGAAAGTAAGGAAGAGTCATTAGCAGACGGCAGAAACGAGGCAAAACAATGTGTTTCTAAGATCTATATGATTATGCTTATTGTAGCAGAAAGCATAGTAAAAAATATAAATGGGACAAGAAGTAGAATACAGTAACTTCTTCTGATTGATAAAATAGAAAGTTCAACTTTATCATGTCTTTCCAGTTCCATAAAGAGATAAATATTATCACCCTAGTATCATAACATATCATGTTACCATTTGCTAGGCCCAACGGATAGAAGAAAAACGAACAAACTAGCATCAGTTAGACAGTTACAGAAATGTCCAAAACCGATCATGTCTGCCAAGAAGCAAAAAGAACAGAATTCTGTAAAAATATAGATATCATCACCCTAATGTCAACATATCCTGCTACCATTTGTGATGCCCTACAGATAAGGAAAATGAATCAAAATAGCATCAGTTACAGAGTTCTCCGAAAAAACTTGGATTCACGGCTTTTAGACTGTCTAGATGGAGATGAACTCGCTCTCTCCCCTACCCCTTTAGCTCCTGTACTTTTCTCCTGATAAGGATTAGTCAAACATTATGGACAATGGTATGGACCATGGAAAAATTGAGTTCCACAGTTCCACAAAGTTTCTTTTATATTTATTTGTGCAGGGAAGATAAAAGGTGAAGGCAATATTCAGTCAACTTTTTGGTTCTTAAATTTAAGATTGTCTCGACCGAAGAATTGGACCCTCACAAGAGATTTTCCAAATAGAAATCCTCATCAATAAAGCAATGCAATTGCTGGTGAGTGGTGACACTATGCACTTTGCAAACACAAACAGCTTTATGCACCTCTAATTCTAATTTTCTACAGAGAGAGTAATATTGACATCTATGTTAACACTACCAGAAATTGATATGGTTAACCAGCTAGTTGTTTCATGGTTTGTTATGGAACGATCTTAACAAACAGAGTTAAGAACTTGCAGAGATCTTAGCTTCACTATCCTACATTTCATTTTATTTTTTTTTGGGAACAGGTAACATTTACTATCCTACATCTCATTTTGCAAGCAGAAACTGATATAAGCAGAATACCACAAAGGCGCAGAAAAGCAAGAAGTTCGAGTGCTTTTGAGTTGTGAACCTACTTCAACTCATTTCATACAGTCGGAATTTCAGAATCGCTTTCTTTTTAATGATGAAACTACTGCCTTCTAGTCCACAGATATGATGTCCATACACTTACTGCACTAGACTCATTGATTAAATATTCTCAATTTTGAACACCTATAAACACATCCCCTTGCCCGATTCCTTTTTCCTTGGACAGGCTATAAGAGCCCTTTGCTTGCATATTTTTTAAGAAGATCTTGATCATTATTAAATGTATGCAATCATTGAACTTAAATAAGTTGCTCAATAAAGTGAAGACTGGTTTCAGATCCTAATAAAAGGTGATTTCTTCCTATACATCAAGGTTCTGTAAGCTGAGTCACCTGATATCTATACTAGTGTATAGGTGGCTGGTTCCCAATGGAATAGTCGAGGTATGGGCAAACTAGCCAATACTGTGCAACTATAAAGAAGAAAATAAATCAAACATTAATCATTACTAAGTTACTACTCCTATCACTTATCAAGAAACACTCTAGTTCAACATCTAGCAAACACAGTGATCATCATGTGAATGACTCAATAAGCATCTTTCTTTCTTTCTTTGTTGAAGTGCTATATATAAACTTAAAATGCTTTTACTATTTTACAACTGAGGTTAACAGGGATGTCCTTAGTTCATGATCAAGTTATTTCTGCTACTGCAACAAAAGCAAATTGGTATAATACTGTGAACTCAATTACTTACATCTAAACCTAAAACTAAAGAAGAGTCAGAAAAAATATTTATTTACAACACAAAACATAACAAAGCATATTAAGAATGAGAACTATTTCCCCCTTCGTAAAACAATCTCCTACTACTAAATAGACTAATCCTACCAATACAAAAAAAAAATTAAGTGATTTTCTGAATTCAAACACAATATCAAACAAAAGTAGCTACTAACAACAGTAAAGTTTAACCAATACTAATCGTTCAAATTCCTATACGAAACAACCTCAATATAAAAACAAAACATGATTTAAGTAGCTATAAACAACAGCAAAAATTCAACAAAAACGAAATTACATAATTAGCTAAATTCAAACACAAAACAAACAGAATACCAAACAAAACACGGTTCAAGTAGCTGCTAACATCAGTAGAACTTTAACCGATACTAATTCGTTCAAATTCCTACTCAATATCAAATAAAATACGATCAAAATAACTATTAACAACATCAAAAATTCAACAAAAACGAAACTAAATAATTAGCAAAATTCAAACACATAACAAACGCAATATCAAACAAAAACATGATTTAACTAAAAATTAATAACAATGTTAAGAGGATATAACGCAAACCTGAATCGATGAGCGAAGTTTCTGGAACCTAAAGCTGCAGGGGTTTAGCTGCAGAGAAATGACTCGAGAGGAATATTGAAGATGACCCGAAAATATATTGACGCCGGTGTTTATATATAGTATGGGCCAGAGGCGGTGCGGCCCACTCGAATCTCACAATCCATTGGACTATTTCTCATGGGCCTAATTGGGATGATTTGCACAAAATGGAATATAACTTTTTCTTTTCAAGTTTAATGAAAAAAAGTTTGGATGTTAAAATAACACTGGTATCGCCGTATCGGTAATGTAAGTCATAACAAATTAATATGAATATGTTCAACATAGTGAGTAGTGATGTATAATTCAAACAAAATTAATAATCGAGGAAAAAACTCAATTTGTGATTTAATTTGATTAATTTGGCATGAAAAAAATCAATCGTTCTTTTAGTTGATAGAATGATATGACTTAATAATGAAGTAGTATATTAATTTTAGTTGACTTAGATGAATTTCTTACTAATCATATTGGATCTTTATGATTTTAAAATTACAAATAAAGAAATATATATGTGACATGTGAAATGTAAATCATGCCAAACATGTATATTCGTCTTAAATATTTAATTGAATTGTTTAAACCATCATGATTTCAACACACAAAGGAGAGAAAAATGTGTTTCTAAGTATGACAAGTGAAATTAATGTATTTAAAGAATTATCTTCTTAAATATCACGAGTGCATAAGTTTATTTAAATGATTAATATGTTTAATTTTAAATATGCATAACTTTATAGATTATGCTTCCAAATTATATTGAATCATCATGCATAATTATAAAAAGGGAAAATTGTATATAATAGCAAACTAATAACCTAAAATAAATAGAGTAGCTAAGGTTTGATATAATTGTGCTCCATAGCAAACGTTTGCAAAAAATTACCAGGAGCCTCTCTCCCAAATATCTCGCTCGTCACTCTCCTCCAATTTCTAGCTCGCTTCCTCACTTTTTATACAAACACAAGTGTATAAAAACTGTTTCTAATTGTATAAAACAAAGAAAATTATATAAATACATATATTTTTGTTCTCCTCTCTCCCTTCTTCCAGATCTCACTCGCCACTCTCCCAAATCTCGCTCGTCACCCTCGCCTTTCTCACTTATACAAACAGAAGCGAAACTGTTTGTCTTTCTCTCTTTCTCATTTTATACAAGTTCAAATTGTATATAATCGTTCTACACACTTACAATAATACATTTCATTTTTATACAGTTCTCTGCCCAAGTGTCTTTCTCTTTTTTTGTTTTATACACTTCGTTTTATACAATTTGCTTCAACTGTATATGTATAGCGAATTATACAGTTTCTATGTTTGCTATGGAGCGCAATTATGCAAACTTTGCTATAGCATACAAATATGAATTTTTCATTTGCTATATGTGAAAGTTACCCTTATAATAATGTGTTAATTTAATATTAAATTTTAATTAAAATCTCTTAAAACGTGCTAGTATACAGTTTCAAAATGTGCTAATTACATTTAATGTAATTAATAAAGTATTTCATTTTCCATAATTAGTTTGTCCGTGTGTTGATTAGGTATATTAATTATTCATTATTAGTTTATCCCTTTTTTTATTGATTGTTAATAACAACTTTTTTTAATAAATTATAATTAACATTATATTTATTAATAAAATGGTATAGATTGAGATATTAAATGATATACACTGAAATTTAAATTCTAATGCTATAACTTGAGAATATTACTAATAAAATGTTATATACCTAATTTACACGAATGAAATATATCTTTGGGCAACTTTCACATAGCAAATAAAAATTTCATATTTGTATGCTATAGCGAAGTTTGCATAGTTGTGCTCCATAGCAAACATAGAAACTGTATAATTCGCTATACATATACAGTTGAAGCGAATTTTATTAAATAAAGTATATAAAACGAGAAAGAGAAAGACACTTGGGCAGAGAATTGTATAAACGAAGTGTATAAAACGAATTGTATTATTATAAGTGTATAGAACGATTATATACAATTGAATTTGTATAAAATGAGAAAGAGAAAGATAAAAGAGACTTGGACAAGGAATATACAATTGAATCGAATTGTATAAAACGAGAAAGAGAGAAATTAGATACAATTTGAATTTGTATAAAACGAGAAAGAGAGAAAGGCAAAAGAAACTGGGCAAGGAAGTATTTTTATTGTATAATTATAAGTGTATAGGACGAAAATATATGTATTTGCATGTGTATATACAATTTTCTCACGCTTTATACAAACTAAAACGCAATTTATACATTTCGCTTCTGTTTGTATAAGTGAGAAAGGCGAGGGTGACGAGCAAGATCTGGAAGAGCGGAGAGAGGGGAACAAAAATATATGTATTTATACAATTTTCTCTGCTTTATACAAATATAAACAATACACTTGTGTTTGTATAAAAGTGAGGAAGCGAGCCAGAGATTGGAGCGAGAATGGGAGAGTGGCGAGCGAGATTTTTCAGAGAGAGGCGACTGGCAAATTTTGGCAAACATTTGCTATGGAGCACAATTAAATCAAACTCTAGCTACTCCATTTATTTTAGGTTATTAGTTTGCTATTGTATACAATTATCCCTATATCTTTTTCTTTTCAAGTTTAATGAAAAAAGTTGGATGTTAAAATTATACTGGTATCGTCATATCGGTAATGTAAGTCATGACAAATTAATATGAATATATTCAATATAGTGAGTAGTGATGTACAATTTAAACCATTAAGTCAAATAAAATTAATAATCAGGAAAAAAACTTGACTTGTGATTTAATTTGATTAATTTGGCATGAAAAAAATCAATCGTTCGTTTAGTTAACAGAATGATATGACTTAATAATAAAGTAGTATATTAATTTTAATTGACTTAGATGAATTTCTTACTAATCATATTGGATGGTTATGATTTTAAAATTACAAATAAAGAAATATATATGTGACATGTAAAATGTAAATCATGCCAAACATGTATATTCATCTTAAATATTTAATTGAATTGTCTAAGCCATCATGATTTCAACACACAAAGGAGAGAAAAATGTGTTTTTAAGTATGACAAGTGAAATTAATGTATTTAAAGACTCATCTTCTCAAATATCACGAGTGAATAAATTTATTTAAATGATTAATATGTTTAATTTTTAATATGCATAACTTTATAGATTATGCTTCCAAATTATATTGAATCATCATGCATAATTATAAAAAATACCAACTCATATCGCAAAAAATGTTGAAACTTGAACGTATAAATTGAGTTTGCAAGCAATAAATTTAAGGGCAACTTTCACATATAGCAAATAAAAAATTTATATTTGTATGCTATAGCAAAGTTTGCATAATTGCGCTTCATAGCAAACATAAAAACTGTATACTTCGCTATACATATACAGTTGAAGCAAATTGTATAAAACGAAGTGTATAAAACAAGAAAGAGAAAGACACTTGGGTAGAGAATTGTATAAACGAAGTGTATAAAACGAATTGTATGATTATAAGTGTATAGAACGATTATATACAATTTAAATTTGTATAAAATGAGAAAGAGAAAGATAAAAGAGACTTGGACAGGGAATATACAATTGAGTCGAATTCTATAAAACGAGAAAGAGAGAAATTAAATACAATTTGAATTTGTATAAAACGAGAAAGAGAGAAAGGCAAAAGAAACTGGACAGATGATTATTTTTATTGTATAATTATAAGTGTATAGGACGAAAATATTGTACTTGCATGTGTATATACAATTATCTCACGCTTTATACAAACAGAAACACAATTTATACATTTCGCTTTTGTTTGTATAAGTGAGAAAGGAGAGGGTTGCGAGCGAGATCTGGAAGAAGGGATAAATGGGAATAAAAATATATGTATTTATACAATTTTCCCTGCTTTATACAAATAGAAACAGTTTTTATACACTTGTGTTTGTATAAAAAGTGAGAAAAAGAGCGAGAGATTGGAGCGAGAATGGGAGTTTGGCTAACGAGATTTTTGAGAGAGAGGCGACTGGCAAATTTTGGCAAATTTTTGCTATGGAGTAAAATTAAATCAAACGCTACTTACTTCATTTATTTTAGGTTATTAGTTTATTATTATATACAATTATCTCTAAATTTAATATATGTTTGTCATAAAGAATTTTTACTTTTATTATGTTACTTTAATATAATAATTATCTATAAAAAGTGAAATAACACACAAAGCTATATTTGAATATAAAAGAATTCGACAATTTACACCTGAAGAATTTTTTGAGTTTCCTTATTAAAGGGGATTTGTTTCAATCTATCACTTGTACATGTCTACAATAATAAAATGATAACATAAAAAATAAAATGTACTTGTTGAAGTATCAAAAAAGATCATTTCAACTGTCATATTATTATTATATATAAATAAAAAATATAATTTAGAACTAGTCTGTTACAGCTAGTACTAGATTTGAATAAATATTAAACAATTTATTGAGTTTATATTTATTTTTTCACATGGAACATCCATTAAATTTTGCAAACAAAACTATGTATGATGTTGCATTAATTACATACTAATTTCAGAAAAATAATGGGTTAAAAAGCACATTTTTGGAACGTAATTTTTAAATTTTATTTTTGAAAAACATAACTTATTTATTTATAAGTGCTTACTTAGAAATACAATTTACGAACTGAGTTTTAGAAATATAAATTTACTAGTCATATTTTATAAGTACGATCTATTATTGTAAATTAAACAACATGTACATATATTTTGCTTAATTTTTAAATTTACGCACCTCTAAAATTTCCTATTAAAATTGTAAATATATGTCTGACCAAAAAAAAATGTGTATGAATATTATAGATTAATGTTCATGGTAAAATTGGTTAAATAATAATTTTAACAATTGTTTTCACACTATCATTAACAACATACCAAATTATGTTATAGTGAAGATTTGAATTTTTTTCCTAATAATTACAGAATGAGGATTGATTAAGTTAATGTTGATATAATGAATTTGATTTTCAAATTAATTTGGTGGCACATGGTTGACCAATATGATATTATTAAATTATTTAATTAAAAGTTCATTGTACCATATAGTTTTAAAAAGATTAAAATAAAAAGTTACTATCTCTAGTGCTTAACTTTTTATGCAACTTTTACTTTGGTTAAATTGGTTAGATTAATTTTCATTAAAGGGTTTAAAATACTTTGAAGTATTGAAAATAGTATAAAATTATACCTCATTCACCTATTGGCTCCAAAATGCTCTTTTCATCCACCTATTGACTCCAAAATACCCCTGTCATCCACCTTTGAGTTCAAAATTGAACACTTATTTAATAATTTTAAATTTAAACTATTTAAATATTTTTAAAATACTTGATGTTCAACTATTGGTTATAATTTAATTTATTTGTATTATTTATAAACCAACTCACTACACACCCATCACTAACTAAGCACCACCCAATTAATAATCCAACTATAATATCAAAATTGTTATAAACACTACTAAAACACGATGAAATTATAGATTAATGAAAATGACATCCAAAATTATTCGAGTTTGAATCGAATCCCCAATTAAATTTATGTTGAGCCACTTATTTAGGAGGTTATGTTGAGCCACTTATTTAGGAGGAGACTTTCAATTTGATTCTGTTCCAAGATTGAATTAGAAATTTATGATTAAAGATAAAGAAGTATTACAGCCTGAATTAATTCATGCACTTTTTTAAAATATAATTTTATAAATATTTATGATTTGTTTTAAAACTTTTAATATATTATTTTGAAAAAAAATTACCTATGAAGTAACATCACATAATTGAGAAGTAAGAATAATTAAGATGAACATAGTCAGACTTTTAAAATTATCGATAATTTTTATTTAGATACGGTATGATAATTTACTTCTATAGATATTTTTGTCTCAAATTTTTTAAAACAGTCAATTGGCAGTAGCTTTTCTATTGTTGCATTAATAATATGAGTGATTTATTATTTAGAGGGTTTAATTAGTAATGGATGGGTAGTGGATTGATTTATAAATTATACCAATAAGTTAAATTATAACAAATTGTTGAGGTATTTAAAAAAAATATTTAAATAGTTTAAATATAAAATCGTTAAATAAGTGGTCAATTTTGAACCAAAAGGTGGATGACAGGGGTATTTTGGACCCAATAGGTGGGTGAGAAGAATATTTTGAAGCCAATAAGTGGATGGAGGGTAATTTTATACCATTTCCAATACTTTGAGGATATTTTAGATCCTTTTCCGTTAATTTTATTGTCACTAATAACCTCTGGCACAAAATAACAAAAAGTTTTAATTTTATTTAATGATAAATTATTCAACCAAAAAAGGAAAATAATGAATTATAAAGGGCTAACTATGAAGTATTTAGCAACACGTTAACAATAAATTGTATAACTTGGTAAAATAATTAAAGAAAAACGTTGCGTACGTTTTTTTTTTATCAACTTTATTCTATACAACAAAGAAAAATAAAATAATAGTCAATTTAGATAAGATTCAATGTATCTAAAATTTATGCTAACATATACAAGTAAATGATTTTATGCCTTCGAAATTTATGAAAATAAATCAATAAGACATTCTTTATAAGACTTATCGTCATCTTTTTACATAATATTATATTTTGTAACCAAAGAAAAAATAAATTAAAATCTATATAGATTTGATCCGAAGGAAAATAAAATTTAAAAAGTTAACAATACAACCAATATCATTGAATGGAAAAATCTAAAACAATTCAAAACAAAACTCAATTAATTCGAATCGATCAGTTAAATAAACATAGATTATAATTTGTGCCTAATTAAATCAACATTTTCAATTAAATTGGAGCACAGAACTAAACTTACTGTTTAAGTAAAAAGATATATGGGAAAATTCATCATTCTTGAATTTGGAAAGCTTATAAAAATAACTTTATATTATTTTTTCGATCATAAAATAAATACACAATTACATTATATTATATTATAAAATTTATTAAATAGAAGTAGTATCAGAAACACCTGAATTTAGCATAAATTATTAATTTTATTTTTGAATTATTGACAAACTTATAATCACTCCTCTACTTGACTAATTAAACGTAAACACACTCCAGATCTGCCACGTAACATGACAAGTGCTCTCGTTTTCTTGCAGGAGCATTAAGCTCTTAATAGAAAGCTGAGAAATGTGTTGAAAATATTGCAAGATTAATAATGTATTTAAATTTAGTTAATTAAGTAAATAAATATTTTTAAAATTATCAATAATTTTAAATAAAACAAATCATTCATGTAAATTTAAAAATACTTTTAATACTACACTCTGATCAAATAAAATGAATTATGAGTCAAATAATTGTCAATAAAAATCTTCCAATGTGATCATTGTGAATGTGTGCGAAAATGGTTCTAGCATTTCCCTCAATATTCAATACTTACAAATTTGATAAACTTATATTTTGTCAAAAAATATTTTATTGGGATAAAGCATTAATAATTTGCTTCTCAATGCTTGAAATTAAGACTTATTTTTGACTAATAGCGACTGAGAGTATTCTTTTTGAGTTGTTTATTAGATAGATTGGTGAATAATTATGTTTAACAATTTAATTTATCAGATTGATTTGGTGGATGACTATGTTTAACAGTATGATTTATCAGATGTTGATTTCTAAATTTACTAATTTCTTAGTCATTCAATAGAATATTGATTGGTTTAACGTCAAATTAATAATTATTAGATGTTTATATTCAATGATGAAACCAGGAATTTTGATGAAGTTCGAAGGGTGTGAAAAAAAAATATCGCTAGTGAGATTCATAGAGATGATCATTTAGGACTATGTCAAGGTATCTAAAATCATGGGCTACAAAATTTTATTCTCTTAAGGATATTCAAAATTTATTATTTAATCACTTCGTATATCATTTTACTAATTAATATAACATTATTTTTCGACGAAAGATGTCCGATTTATAGGGGTAGCTACACCCTCGATTGTATTCGCTCAATCACAAATGTTCCCTTTTTTCATTTTCACTCGTACCAATATTTAATTTCCCATCAAACAAAATATTTTTTTCAATACTAATTAAATTATTAATTCTAATTAAATCACAATACAAAAAACATGAAATAAATTTTGAGGATGCGCGTAATAAGCATTTATTGTACAAATATTCATGTGTACAACAACTTATTATTTCAATACTAAATAGGGCTTCAGAGTTAATAATATGTACTTCCTACGACTTTCACATATAGCAAATAAAAAATTCATATTTGTATGCCATATCAAAGTTTGTATAATTGTGCTCCATAGCAAACATAGAAACTGTATAATTTGCTATATATATATACAGTTGAAGCAAATTTTATAAAACGAAGTGTATAAAACAAGAAAGAGAAAGACATTTGGGCAGAGAATTGTATAAAAATGAAGTGTATAAAAAAATTGTATTATTATAAGTGTATAGAATGATTATATACAATTTAAATTTGTATAAAATGAGAAAGAGAGAAAGACAGAAGAGACTTGAGAAGGAATATACAATTGAATCGAATTGTATAAAACGAGAAGGAGAGAAATTAGATACAATTTGAAAATTGTATAAAACGAGAAAGAGAGAAAGGCAAAAGAAACTGGGCAGAGGAGTATTTTTATTGTATAATTCCAAGTGTATAGGACAAAAATATATGTACTTGCATTAGTATATACAATTTCTCATGCTTTATACAAACAAAAACACAATTTATACATTTCGCTTCTGTTTGTATAAGTGAGAAAGGTAAGGGTGGCGAGCGAGATTTGGGAGAGTGGCGAGCGAGATCTGGAAGAGTGGAGAGAGGGGAACAAAAATATATGTATTTATACAATTTTCTCTATTTTATACAATTAGAAACAATTTTTATACATTTGTGTTTGTATAGAAAGTGAGGAAGCGAACGAGAGATTGGAGGAGAGTGGCGAGCGAGATATTTGGGAGAGAGGCGCCTGACAATTTTTTGCAAACGTTTGCTATGGAGCACAATTAAATCAAATCCTAGCTACTCCATTTATTTTAGGTTATTAGTTTGCTATTATATATAATTTTCCCTTTACAGAGTTTAAGTATGATAATTCTTAATGGGTCAACTAATTGCTTAATAAATGTTTTTGAGTAAGCGATAAGTTATTAATTAGCATAAAATTTTAATTTATTCACCAGCCAATAATTCGATAATTCATACCAATAAATTAATTTTACAATTGATTTATGAATTACAGTTTGATTTTGAAAATCTTAATTCTTTTTATCGAAAGATCCTATAGAAATTTTTGTTTTTTTACAAAAAGGAAAAAATAGTCAATGATTTATTTTCTTTTGTAGACCCCTATTTCTCATGAAATAATAATGTTGTACTAATTAATGGGGCGACTACTCATATAATTAATTAATCAATTAATTTATTAATTAACGTGAAGTCAATTCCTTAAAAAGTTTCAAAAAATAAAACCTTAAATCACGCAAATCAAAGAAACTAATGAAATGAAAGTTGTAAAACACAACTACAAAAGGAAAAATATCATTAGCATTCAAGTACTAAATCATTATTATTAATTAGAAAATATTTCTTCATGAATTTCCTATTCTATTAAAGTTTTAGTACCTTTTAAGATTAAAAAAAATAAGTCCTAAAAAATTACTTTAGTGTATAAACCATATATTCTCAAGTCAACCATCTCACTTTTCTATTGTTCTTTAATTGTGTTTTCACTTGGCAATGTTTCTAGATTAGATAAATCCAAGTAAGATCCAAAAAAAAAAAACTTAAGCATGTAACCAATTTAATAAGATTTTTTTTCTTAATTTTTCATCTTTGATCAGATTTCGATTAAATTTGAACTTACGTAACAAAATTTTATAATAAAGATAAAGCGATATCTAGCAAAAATGTCTTAAGTCTAACTAAATTTCAATTCAAACTCAGAATTCCATCATTAACACCTTGTTTGGATGGTTGTTATCCGTTGTATTATATTGTAATTTTTAAAAAAACATATTCATTTTGATAGTTACTTATTATTTAAAAGAATTATCTTATTTTATTTAGTATTACCCGACCTTTATGCAGTAATTCTGCCTATACTATACTTTTCTCGTTTATTTATCATCCAAATTATGTCACGACCGATAACGATACAATCTATCCAAATGTCATATTCATTAAGACAATAAAAATACGATATATTATAGCAAGTTCTATATGTATCGTACTTTTTCTGATAGAATTATCATTCAAACCGTTGACATGTAACATTATGTAACAATATATAATAATACAATCTATTGAAACAATAAATATACAATATAATACGATACGTTATGTACGGAGTGTGAGAGATAAAGTGTGTCAAGATTAGTTTGGACACTGAATATCCAAAATGGAAGGCTAAGATATCTTGAAATGTGAATAATGTAGATGAAGATGAGTCACATGTGATAACTTCTAAAAAGCCTACAAAAAGCTCAGTTCCAAATAAGCATGCTTCTGGTTCCCATATATGAGTTTTAAAAAAAAGTGAGTGAAGTTGAAAAAAAAAGCTTCACAGAAGACTAAAATATATTTTCACTCAACTGGCAACTGTATAAAACATAATAGCTTTATGTCCATATATAACATAAGCACAAATGGAAAAAAAATCATTTTTTTATTATTACCAATGTCTTTTTGTGATAAGAAGAGGGTATAGGGGTGTGGGGGTGGGTGGAAAAAAGCAAAAGACAAACACAGAGAAAAAGTTGAGGTCTTGATGGTGAAGAAGAGTTTAAGGGGGGTGGGGTTGTGTTTTTAATGACTTAAAAGAAGTTGTATGATTTGGTGTATTGTTGAGTTGAAAACCATTCACTTTGTTCTGGCCAATCACCATCATTACTTACTATAACTCCAAGTTCCAATCTTGTTTCTTTTTTTCTTTTATCTCTTTCTTTCTAAAGATCTCTTTTTTTGTTTTGTTTTTCTTCTTCTTGTTCATCAGTTGTTTGATATATTCAGAGTATTATCTTATCTGGGGTTTTCAGAAAGATTCTTGAAAAGTGACCCTTTTGTGATTTTGTGCTAAAGTTGTAATCTTTTTCTTCAGATTCTGTTTGGGTGGTCTTTTTTATCTTGTGGGTTGTTTGATTGTGGTTCTTGAAATGACTGTGGAGGAAATTAGAGGAAATATGGGTGGTGAAAGGGAAAACTATGATAATTTTCCAGTTGGTATGAGGGTTCTTGCTGTTGATGATGACCCAATTTGTTTGAAGTTGTTGGATGGACTGCTTAGGAAATGCCAGTATCACGGTATTTATGTTTTTTTTTCTGTGTTTTTGCTTAAAGATTTCATTTTTTTGGTTTTTCAATTTGGACTAGTTGGTAAAGTTTCTGAATTGATTCAGTTTGATGCTATTTGCAATTTCTGCTGTTTGGGAAGTTGTTTTCTGTTCCATTCTGAAAAAAAATCAGAACTTTGTTCTGATTTAGACTTTTATAAGGAGAAGTTTAGATTTTCAACTCCCAGAAAAAAAAGGTTTAGAATTTGTTTTTCATAGTTCCAAGATTTTTCATGTTTCTCAATTGCTGTTAATATTGCTTTTCCTCTTCATGCATGGTTCATGTTCCCTTTAAATTGGACTGTTGCTTTTCAACAATGAAAGTCAACAGCTATATATGCTGTGTAATCTCACAAGTGGGGTCTAGGAGGGTAGAGTGGACGCATACCTTACTCCAACCTCGTGGACGTAGAGAGACTGTTTCGGGAAGACCCTATGTCTTTTCAACCATGGAAGTCATAAATAAAAAAAGAATCTTCAAGTTCTTTTAATTTGATTTTGGCCTTTTCAACTTGACTGTGTAGTTGAGCTTAAATGGAAAGCTGTCTCCGACTTGTTTGGGATTGAGGCGCAGATGTTGTTGTGTACAGCTTAACTATGGAGTATAATCAAGTCGAAATTCTCCATTTTGTACTTTTGTTTTGGATAGTCTGGTTTGAAGCCTAGTTTTCTCTGAGATGTTCATGACAGCTTTGGTGTGCGAGTGTGTATGTGCACGCATACGTATGTGCATGCATACGTATGTTAAACTTATATTTTAGCTCTATTTAGTTTAGTATGGTGATTATATGATGTGAACTTAAATGTATAAGTGAGATTCATATAGCCGACCCCAACTGTTTGGGACTGAGGTGTAGTTTTTGTAGTTGTTCATGACAGCGTTGGAGTTCAACTATGTGTACCATTGTAAATTTATGGGGAGATTCGAAACTTCCTGACTTGATTTCCTTCATTTATTTTCGGTTCTTTCCATCTGACTGAAATGTTTTTATATCCCCAATCAAAATTTAACTTGCATTTTCTGAAAATGGTCTGTTGTTTCACAGTTACTACGACGAGTCAGGCAAGAACGGCGTTGAAGATGTTGAGGGAAAACAAAGATAGATTTGACTTGGTGATCAGTGATGTCCACATGCCTGATATGGATGGCTTTAAACTTCTGGAGCTTGTTGGTCTCGAGATGGATCTTCCTGTCATAAGTATAAATACCTTCGCTATCTTAATTGTTTATCTGTCCTTGCTATTCTTTTCCCTTGGCTTCCGTCAGATAAAATATTGTTGAATCAAGACTTGAAGATCTGTGTTGCTTATATCAAATTAATCTGTTGAAGTTTATTTCGTTTCTTGACCATTGACCTTTTCTTGTCCAGTGTTGTCAGCAAACAGTGATAGCAAACTTGTAATGAAGGGAATAACTCACGGTGCTTGTGACTATTTGGTGAAGCCTGTCCGGCTTGAGGAGCTAAAGAATATATGGCAACATGTAATAAGGAGAAAGAAAGTTGAGCCTAAGAAGCAAAACAAGTCTGATGATCAAGACAAGGCTCACCAGGGAGGAGGAGAAGGCGAAAGAGGATCACAGGTTTCAGGTAATGCAGATCAAAACGGGAAGGTTAACAAGAAAAGGAAGGATGAAGAATATGAAAGCGATGAAAATGGAAATGATGATGAAGATCCCGGAACTCAGAAGAAACCTCGTGTAGTTTGGGCTATAGAGCTTCACAAGAAGTTTGTTACAGCAGTTCATCAGTTAGGCCTTGAAAGTGAGTTTTTTTTAGCATTGATGTGGTTATCTTAGATTAGTTTTTTTTAGCATTGATGTGGTTATCTTAGATTCTTCGTCTGTTTTTTTTATGTTTGTTCCCATAATAATGGACTTATTTCTCAATAATGTTTCTGATGCAGAAGCTGTGCCTAAGAGGATTCTTGATCTGATGAATGTTGAAGGACTTACAAGAGAGAATGTGGCAAGCCATCTCCAGGCATTATTCTCTCTTTGTTCTTAATAATTCCCTATGTTTGTATTTGAGTTCCTTTTCTTTATATTTTACAAAATTAGGAGTTTCGGCTAGACCTTTTGTAAGATGTGAAAATGGATGAGGTGAATGTTAAAAGAATGTACCAAGAATAGGAAGAATCATATATCCTTGGTACATCTTAGGAAAAATATAATTCTTGCTATGTTTTCACAAATGTTATTTAGCTCATTCGAACATTTCATGTTTAAATATGCATGTGGATATATAATAAAGGGAAACAATACAAATCTAAAGCTAGATTATTTCCTCCAATATTGTCTTAACGATTACAAAGGTGTTCCAGATCTGTTTTGATATGCTTTTCCTTGAGCCGAGGGTCTATTGGAAACAACCTCCCTACCTCCCAAGGTTGGGGTAAGGTCTGCTTGTGGGATCAGGTTTGTTGTTGTTACAAAGGTGTGGCAGGAGTCGTCTGTCCTACGGCCTTCGTGTCCTCTACTTTTTGGTAAAAGCACAAAGGTCTAAAATTTTAATTCGTCTTTTGTTCTGTGCCACAGAAGTATAGGCTCTTCTTGAAAAGGATCAATGCGGCAGATGCCCAGCAAGCCAACTTGGCTGCCGCTGCATTAGGGGGTAAAGATTCTGCATACATGCGAATGGGTTCACTGGACGGGCTTGGTGGTTTTCGAACGTTGGCTGGATCAGGTAGGTTTGGTCAAGCTAGCTTATCATCATCATATGCATCAGGAGGCATGCTTGGCAGACTAAATAGTCCTTCTGGTGTAAGCCTTCGCAATCTAGCATCTACACCTATTCTCCAACCTAATCATGGTCAAAATATGAGTAATAACTCCCTCAATGCCTTGATGAAATTTAACGCAACTGTTCCACCTGCAAGCCAGAATGCTAATTTTTTCCAAGGGATTCCTGCATCTTTGGAGCTTGATCAACTGCAGCAGAGTAAGTGTGCCACACACATAGGAGAGTTGAATCCTTTGGATGAGTCAGGACTGCATACAGTGGCCAGTACATTCACGAACTCTAGATTGGTTGGTAGTGCAAACAGCTCTATGCCCAATGTATCAAATAATCCTATTTTGCTTCAAGTAAATTCCCAGCAACCACTGACGGGGATGGGATTTGGAAATCAGACTTCTCTCAACGTAGCCTCTTTTAGCTCTGAGGCCTTCAATACTGGTGTAAGTGGTTCTTCCAATTTTCTGGACCATGATAGATATTCTAACGAGAATTGGCAAACTTCTCTCCAGCCTCTGAAGTTCCAGTCAACCTCCTTTCCGTTAAATGAACCTTTCAGCAACAGCCATTTGCCTCAAGACAGAGTACGAGACAATGATACTTCAACTGGCCCTCATTTGCAGAACAACCCTGTTGATTTTTCAACCTCCACCGTAGTTTCCGTACCTTTTGAAGCTTCAAGAGGAGAAACACAATGCCGTGAAAGTTTAGGGGGTGCTGTTCAGATTATGAACCAAGCAACCTGCCAACGGTGGCCAGATCAGAACCAACATTATTCCCACAATTCAAACAATATTTTTGGTAACATGAGCTCTCAAGTTTCTAGCAATGGTGGAATGGCCTCTTTAACTCATCCTATGGACCAAAACAATGATATGTTCTGCACAAGGGTGGAAACTTCTTTGAACTGCATATCAAATGGTAGTTCTTCAATGCACATACACAATCGTGAAAGTGAAAAATTAACTCATGACTCGAGGACAAAAACAAATGAAGACTACCTCTTCCAGACAACAAAGCAACAAGTTGGCTTTCTTCCTCAGGGCTATGGCTCCCTTGATGATCTTATGGGTGAAATGAAACGGGTAAGCGAACTCTTTTGGTCTGTGTCTTATTTATGAAGCTTTTATTCTGAAGTTTAGTCATAGATTCAAACAAGGTATGCATAAGCTGGCCTAAGCACCACACCTTTTTTTTTTTTTAAAGAAGAATTTTGAGACCTGAATAGCAGCTGAGCGTACTACTGTTTTTAAATACTTGACCTGAGCCCGCGGTCTCTGGTGGTGATAGATCAGATAAACTTTCTCGAAGAAAGGATGCTACTTAACTTGGTGGTCTTTTTAGTGTAAATAAATGTTTATAAGTTTTTTTTTTCCAAAAATATATTTGTTTATATGACATTGAGAGTGATTTAAGTTATAGCTGTATTACCTTGTGACCAACACCAAAAGATATCTATAGAGGGTTACAAACCACCCTGCACACTCTCTACCGCCACCTCAAAAGAGGAGTAAAAAACACCATTAAATGGCATTGCCGATTGTCTTCTACTGTGGCAACTTGGACTTGGAGCAGCTTTTATTGCTAGAGTTACTTATCACTTGAGGAACTTAATGTCTTGGATGTATACTAGTGAGGTTTGTTTACTTCACATATTTATGAGTCAACTTATAGGAATTCTCCATAAAATCGACCTTTAATAATGAAAAGTAACTTAACAAGCTACTAGCAGTTCGAACTGTCTTCTAGGGTGTGCTGTAGAGGCAATTCTGCTCTCATGAGGGAAGACGAAAGCTTTTCTTTTGAACAGAATTATGCTTCCGAGCTTCACTGTGTCTGTCTGAGAAATAGTTTATATGGTCTACTGCTGAAATATGTTTATACTAACAAAAGAAGACGAAAATGAGTTAAAGGTAGGTCTGATCCTAATGTTTCTGTTAGTTTGTACGAATCGATCAATATCAACACCTAATGCATCTATTGCTGCCTTCAACTTTTAAGCTCATTGTTTTATGCATCTCTTTTCAGTTGAATAATTCTATGTTAGATTCAACTTCTTTCTTCGTTAGTCCCCTTTGCTTTTACAAGCACGATTTTGAATACTCTCAGTTATTTCTTCTCAAAGATTAATGGTCATTATTATGTCGGTTTGTTGTGGGTTGATTTCTCAAATGGTCACTCGAGTCTCAGCTAGTAATCTGTGAAATCAACTCGTTTATTGCTGTCTAACTTTGTTGCTAAAACTCTCAAAAAATGTTGTCACAGCCGTGTTGTATCCTCCAAAATGCACTTTTGGAAGATCCGACAAGCACTCAGTGACATCTTCGAAGAGTCTGAACAACATAACTCAGACATTGGCGTGTTAACGTACTAAATGATTTTGTTTGAAAAAATGCAGGATCAAGATGGAGCCATGTTAGACGGAGGAGAATTCGGATTTGATGATGCTTATTCACTTGGTTCAGGTTTATGAGGTTTTTGTAACTAGCAAGTTAGGAAGGAGAGGATCTAGTGATATAGCAAAATTTTATTTGCTCATTTAAGAGTCTCTTAACAACATATGCATACTATGCCTTCTTTTTCATTGTTATTTTCCCGTCCGGGAACGGTGTTATCAATCGTAGAAAACTCTTAAATGCTAATTACTTGTTGCTTTTAAAGGGCCGGTTCTGTGAGTTCAACTGAATCATTTGCATTCTTCGTCTTCAACTATGTATATTTAGGCAGATTCTTTTGAAATGTACTCATATATAGTACAATTTATGAGTTAATATCATGTTAGGTGATGGCTCACGTTAAGATATTAAACTGGTAAGAACAGATATACTTCACTTTATTTTAGCCAAAGGGCAGAGAACAGCCCAACTCTTTTATACTAGTTCCCCTGCTATCGTAGTTTCCTTGCTCTTCGTCTCAATTTATGTGTCACTTTTCACATTTCAAAATTTAAATAGTCAAATCTAAATTATTTGACACTTGAAAAATAAAAAGTGCTACATAAATTGGGACAGAGAGAGTATTTATTTATTTTAAATTGGGTGTCGGGGTAGGGGAAATGGAGAGGAGATGAAATTGAACCTTCACTATCAAAACGAGAGTTCAAATAGCTAATCAACTAGACTACTAAGATTCCGCATCGCAGCTACCTTGGGGACACAAGTGAGAATGGTCTAACTTTATTTTATTTTCCATGACAAGGGAAATCCGCAGCCACTACCCTTATGGATGCACACAGGGTAAATTTCGCTGCAATAACTTGTAAACCACACAAGAGAGGTAATCTGCATTAAACAAGCCTAATACGACGAGCTTGATCCAAAAAAAATAAACTCTTACTTTTGTTGGTGAGAGATTTCGAATTTGAGACCTCCGAAATGGCCAAGCTTTATACAAAGAGGAAAAAACGTAAAGCAAAATTTATACCAAAAAGGGAAGGACAATGTAGTACCGTTTCTTCAGAAAAGATAGACACTAATTTGGCTTCAACTAATAAACACTTCAACTCTTTTCACTGTATCTTATGGGCACATAACGTTGATGTGACATAAATTTTATAAGTATATAGATGATTATTTTCTAAGTTTTGGAGTGTTCAACTAACACAATGGAACGACTTTAGGTGTTTTTAGAGGTTAGTTGTCAATTGAAATCAAAGTTCAAGTGTTTATTTTATGTATTATGCTAACAAATTATTACAAATACGTGATGTTCGTATTTGTCATACTATTTTTGTTGCTTATTTTTTGTGCTCCAATTATCGCATTATTATTTGATTATTGCTGCTTGTTTTTTATCCTTCTATATACTATCTTATGTTTTTCCTGCTATTTGTTATGTCCTCTTTCCTTGTGTTTTTTCTTTGATGTACATTACTCGAGTCCAGAGTTTTTCCAAACTCAACTCTAAGATCTCTACCTCCACATGATAAGAATATGAAATACTTCGTAATTCACTAAATTTCTGATTCTTTTTTTAATTGATAAGACGAAAGTTAACGCTCGTTCTTTAGTTGTATTTATGACTGAATAAAAATAAATTTCGTCACTCTTTATTACATACACGGAAAAAAGTGTTTACGATAGCAAACCCCTTAGCATTGATCTTTCACAAACAAAAGTACTGCAAGAATGTCTACATATTTGATAGAAATATAAAGTTTCCTTACAATCAAATAAAAAGATGAAAACATTTTGATTTCGACCATTATGAAATTTGGTATGATAAATTGATCCATAAAACTTTTTAACCAAGATCATGAAGCAAAGATATAATAACATGAACAAAAAAAATCCAAATTTAGAAATAGATTTTTCGTCTTAATCAAAATATTGAACTAAAGTCAGAGAAAACGATAAGCACATAAACAAAAAGGTCTATAACCATAACATAAAGATCCCAATTAGTTACTTAATACTTGGAAATAAACAGACCGATCTTAACATAATATGTTAAGCAAAAGCTTCAGAACTACGATTAACTTCAGTCCTAATACACTTTGGTTTGCTATGTATTTATGTTAGTTGTATTTTTTTTGTGGATTTCAGAGGAAAAAATATAGAACAAATTGATTTGTGTTAAAATGAATATATATTAAGAGGAGAGAGACAAGCAAAATGAGAAAGGTGAGCGAGATTGAGCGGGAGGAGAGGAGAGGAGAGGGGAGGAGATCGAGAGAGGAATATTGTATTATACATGGCTAAAACCTACATAAATAATACATATATAACTGATATTGACTTAAGTCATCGACGACCCTTTAAAGTTGTCAGCATAATTAACTTAGACACCTTAATTAAGGCAAGTACCTGTTGAACACTTTTACCTATTCAGAAGTTGTTTCTATTAGACATTTTTTGGTAATCAACAAAAAAAAAATGAAGAGTGTGTGATACACTTGCGAAAAAAAAATGAAGAGTGTGTAATACACTTCGCAAAAAAATGAAGAGTGTAATACACTTGCGCTGACATGGCAAAACGGCTAATTAAAAAGTGACGTGTCATTGGACCCCCTAATTTAAACACATTTTATATCTAAGAACCCCCCCCCCCCCCTTCATTTTCATCTTCCTCCCAAAACATATTCTTTTTCAAATTACAAAATCTCCCTTTCAACTTCATCTTCTACCCAAAACACATTCTTTCTTAAATCACAAAATTAATTCTTTTTTCAAATAACTTGAAGATTAATTTTTTTTAAAAAAAGATACATTTTCACACTAAGATTGAAGAAGAAAGAAAATTTTGCCAGCGGTTATTCATTTCTACATCGATGACAAAATAAATTGATAACCCAAAAATTAATTCTTTCAAATTTTTGAAATATCATATTTGATAAATTTAAAGGATTTGTATTTGAATTTGAGTAGAACCATTTGTTCGGAAATTGTAATTGATAAATGCCGGCTAACCTTTTTTATACTAAAAATAATTTATCTTCTTTCTTCTTTTCTTCTTCATATTTGTTCCATTATTTTTATGAGATTTGCAATAAATCATACAAAAGAAAGTCTTTCTTTCAAATCTAAATCGTATGTTTCTTCATAATTGATTATCATTTATCTCCAGATTGGAAGAAATAATTTTTTTTTATATACAAGAGAGACAAACAATGTTGAAACTAAAATAGAGAAAGTTTTGCAAACTAAATTTTAATGAAGAATAGTAGGGAGTCAGTTGTTCTTCTTTTTTGATTAAATGTAAATGAAAGAAGAAAAAATGTTTTTAAGTTAAAAATATAATGCCAAGTGTGAATAAATGAATAACAGTAAAAAAGTAATAATTAAAAAACGCTATTTTGAATCTTTTCATGCGCTTCAAGAAAGTACAAAACACATTTTTTTGCTAGACCACCCTTTTGTGTTTAATAGGTTTATATTTTAAACAATTTAGGTGTGTAATAGGCACGTGAATTATGCTGACAACTTTAAGGGATTGTTAATAACTTAAGCCTAACTAATATCTACACAACAAATACTTGCATAATAGTACCTACATAACTTTAGTTAATAACCAAACAATCTCTAAATAGTTAGATTACGAGATAACATGTAGGAATAATCAAAGTTAACATAGCAAAGTTTAAATATTTTCGTAGGTACACATACATAATGTCAAACATGGATAAAATGGTATAAAAGTGTGCTTTAACTAATGATTCAAGATCAAAAGAATAAGTGGAACAAGGGTATCAAACTTCTTAGAAATGATTTTCTAACATTTGATTACATATTATTAAATGATTTACCTGTATATCTAAAATAATGAAAATAGTTGAATAATTGGTTTATATGAATTCTTTCTGTGTAAAAGCATAAAAAAAAACACTATCAATTTATTAATTCCACTTTAATTTTGGTAAACTAAAGGATTAAAAAATTATGTGTTTTCAAATGTGGATTGGGAATATTCGAAATGATATTTTACAAAATTTCATTATTCTAAATTTGTATTATACAAAATATTTTAGAAAATTTCATTATTTTCTTGTCATTAATCATCACGAAGGTAGTAAATCTTCTTTTCACAGTTTTTAGTTAAATGATAATAGAACATGATTTGATATTTTAGAACTTTAAATTAAACTATTTAAAACTTATTATGTGCTGATAAGATTTATGAGTTTAAAACCAATGTATCATATTGCAATAGATAATTGAAATTTTATCAACTTGAAACAACATTTTCAAGTTATATATTTAATAAAATAATTGACTCTTTGCATATATAAGTATAAACTATAAACACCTAGAAATGATTATTTATATAGTAAAAACAAAGCTTTTAGGGACTATTCACTCTTGGGAATGTGAAACATGTCTCATCTTCGGCGGAGTACGATTTGTGATTCAAATATATCCATATATTCACCAAATAATAAAATTTATGACAAGAAATTATATAATCTCAAACATTTTGAATTAATTCAATGTAAATGTTAGCTAAAGACGAGAGTATAAACATTACAAACTATTCCATAAAATTGATATCATATATATTGTGTTATTTATGATAGAAAAAATATTGTATTTTGTTGTTGGATATTTTGAAAAGAATCTTGAAAATTAAAGTAATAAATATATAGTGTCATGAACAAAAAAGGTACGTTATATATTTATGAGCTAAATGTCCTTCCCTTTGTTTGTTAAAAGGGTACGTTATATCATGTGTATTATGCTCTAGTCTAAGTCTGCACATTCTATCCCAATGATGACAAGTCATCTAGTGACACTATGAGTCCTTTACTTCATCATTCATTTTAGGAATAAGATTGACGATCTATTTTATTTTATCATGTATTTTCTCAATAATATAGACATTAATCTAGTTCAATAATAATATGTAATTACATATTTTACTAACTTTTTTTGTTTTATGAAAAAATCTTACAGATATCAAAAAATTTGAAAACAAATATTTCAACTCGCTTCAATCGGATAGTATGAAGTCGTTATTAGAATATGCTATTGCCCTATCCTTGTAGTAACCAGTACATTGTCTAGATGTTTTTTTTTTAATCATGTATGGTTTACTTTTTAAACAAATTAAAAACCCATTATAAAAATTAGTTTGGTTTATTTTTTGCTTTTTAGTCCTTTGTATTTTTATTTTCATGTCTTACTTCCCACAAAATGTAACATATCACCTTATATTTATAATCAAACATCGTATAAAAGTAATGTTAATTATGTAGGTTATAAATTAAATTGCTGAATAGTGTATTTTTTATAAAATTATGGAAAAAAGATTAAAACTATCCCTCAATTTTAGTTTATTAGTTGATTATACCCCTGTCGTTAAAATAAAGTTATTTATAGCCTTGCCGTCACTAATTTCACCATTTATATCCTTCAATTGACCAATTCACCAAATTGACTCAAATTAATTCAAATTTTAAAAAAAATGTGTACCCCAATTTAAACTCAATGTCCGACCCGTCTAAAAACCTAACTCGATTAACTTTTTTATCCATTATTTCAAAAGAAGTCAAACAACGGAATGTTCTAGGCAAACATGTGAAGGATTCTTCTGCTGAAAAATTGTCATGCCAGCCATTAGTCCATCAATATCACATATTTAAGTTAAAGCAACGCATATATATATTATATATATATATATATATATATATTTATTATTTTGCTTAAATTAAATTGTTATAAATCTAAGTTTTTGGATCTCCAAGAAACTCCCCATTTCCATATACATTAGACTTTTTTTTCCAGAGCATTAGAATGGAAAGCAATACTAATTTAAGAAGGTTGATGTATAATGATAAAATCGATATTGTTTGCTGATTTTTTTTAGAGTCAAACAAAATAACAATAATCTTCTCCTTCTTCTCCATCCCTACTCATCATTCCAACACAACTCAGGACAGTTCCAACAACAACGAAAGAAAACCCAGAAAATGAAAATACTTCAAAAACAAACCTCGTCTCAAACCTTACATTATTCAACACCATAACAATCCAATAACTCCGGTTGAAAATTTTACATCTGCATCTAGGTTATTATTGTTGTCAATCTGTGCTTGAAAAACATAATTACTGATTTCAACAAAATTTTGCAGAAACGCGAAGTAACCTAAGTTGATTGAACTAATAAGAAAGATGAACATAAATTAATTTAGAAAAAGCTAAAATCTGTAAACGTACCAGAATCTGGAAATTTATAACAAGAAAAGATCAAGCCCACATAATGCACAATCTGGAAATTTATAACAGGAAAAGATCATGTCCACATAATGCACAGTGTCCCCTAAAGGAAATTATTCCCCTCTAGTATCCGAGGTTAAATTTGGAATATGTCCTCGTAGGATAGAATGATCTCAATCACCAGCGTATTGATACTCAAAACTCTGATGTCAGCGAACCACTCAACAACAGTAAAATACATGAAGAAATTTTCATGCAGAAGAAGAAATCAGAAAAATTCGTAAGGAAAAATTCTAAAGAATAAATGGTATTTATAGGCAAGAGGAACAGGATCCGAAAGGTTGCAATCCTTTTAGAGTGCACACGACCATTAATGAAAATTTGCAATCTTTCAAACAATCCTAACTGTTAATCACGGATTTCTTGCAAAAAAAATCCTCAACAAGACTTCAAATGTGCGGATTTGTTGCAACCTTTCAGAACAATCATTTTCAAACGATGGAAAATTTAAATAAAAATGAAAAGATTTAAATAAAACTGGTCGCGCGAATCCGAGTCAGGTCGAGTTAATCAACTAAAAAGTTGAAACGTTTCTGTTATCAACCAATTAATTGAAAAAGTTTTGGCCATTTAATTTGATTAATTAATTAAAACAAACTTTGTCCAAAATATAATATTTTGATCGATCATTTTCCGAAGCCAAAGCCGAGCGACGGCGACGGCGCGAGGGAGGTCCCTCATTCCACCCTTTTAACAATTAATAGGAGTGTTTCTATATTGAAACTCTCTTATTGTTCTTTCCATCACCGATAAGAGACAAATAACTTTTCACTAAAGCATAAAAAAACTTTTTCAAGTTTCTCTCTTTTCATCTTTCCTATATTTTTTATTAACTTTTGCTACATATCCAACAATTACTTACGAAAAAAATAAAATATTTATTAGTTATTGAATTCGTGGGGTTTGAGATCTTTTGAAAGAATCGGTAAGGAAAATGAGTTGAATATTTATTGGGTTAGGTTTTTAGACGAGTCGAGCATTGGGTTTAAGTTGGGGAACGGGCCTTTTTTAAAAATTCGAGTTAATTTGATTCAATTTGAGGATTTTCGTCAATTGAGGGGTATGAATGATGAAATTAGTGACGACGAGAGTATAAATAACTTTATTTTAACAGCTGGGATATAGTCAACTAATAAACCAAAGTTGAAAGGTAATTTTTGACCCTTTTCCCTAAAATTATTTATCAAAATGCTCCTACTTTATATTTTACGACCCTTGGGTTTTAGTTCAATTCATGGGTCTAACTAGACTAAGGTTTTAGCAATTCAGTATTTTCAAAATAAAGTTTCATTAATCTGTTAATCGATAATTGAAAGTAGATATTTAATACAAGTTTACTCTGCTTAATCAAAACTTAGGTCTGATTAAATTTCGATACCATATATTTTGAGTTAATACGATAAATTTCAATTCGATTCAAATTGCTGGATTCTACCAAACACATATAATGGTCCCCTATGCTTTATTGCTTCAACACAGAGTTATTAATACCAACAATTGATGTGAAATCCCAGTTTGTTTGTATCCAAGAAACTTCGCGTTAAAGAAAATGTAGTTAATAACCCGTCGTGCAAGCCTCCCACTAGGGCCCAATATGCCAAAAGCGCGAAAAAAACCATACTTTCCTTCCCTTTTTTCGCCCTCATGTAGCCGGAGGGGGACACAGGGACATACAAAGGGGAACTATCAAAACTTGTTCACAACATTTCACAGAAAGATTCAAATACAAACCACACACTTTCAATACTATCAACTTTACATAGTTTCATAGAAAAAAACACTTGTAAAAACATAAGCTTTAAATACTGTTTCAAAACACCTCTTTGGATAGTTTTCCTTTTTTGGCCATTGTACTGTTTTTGCCTATTTTCCAAGGATTGATTTGATCCACCAAATTCCTTTGGTGTCTTTGGGGCTATCTTCACTATCTGGCGGGGAATCAGATTGTGGCGTCTTGTGGAGCTTACTCACGTCGTAGCCTTCTTCTTTAGCCTTCTCAACAAGCTGGTTGTAAATCTCATCATCAAGACGTGTTCGCCTACTTAATATCTGCCAACAAAGTACATTTTGTTAAGCCGGAAAACAAGAATCCATTGGAAAAAAACATGCAAAAACACTAGGTGATTTCTTTCGACTTGTCCAAGCCTTAGTGAGAGGGAGGTACTAATTGACGTGCGTGAAAACTTGGCCAAGACACTTCAGTCGAATAAAAAAAAAATGCACATTTGATAGACCAACAAACAGAAGGCTTGAAATAAAATAGGGAGTCTGTGTAAATAAATATACTGTTGACTTCTTTAGTTTACATGAAACAGAAGTTTCAGAATTGGGTATGGAAGGAATAATGCCGAATGTTTTATTAGTAAACGATATTCATTTCAATACGAAGAGGAAGAGAAAGGTAGACAAAATATGGTTTTCTACAAATCTAATCAGCAGAGCGTTTAATGTCGTCAATGACACGTCGAGGATCATAGGAAAGCAAAAGCTTCAAATTATATCTAATGGAATGAACATGCTCAACGCGAGGATCATTCATGAAATTTAACATAAACAACAAGCTGAGATACCACAAACTATATAATTGGTTCATGCAAATAAGGTATTACAGGCTTGAAGAACTAAAAGTATTAAAGACTTGATAGAACTCTTCAAGGAAGTTACAAGTGAGAGCAGTCAACATAACAATGACAGAAAAACTAGCATGTTGAAGGACTCGGTCACTGGACATGATTTCACATCTAAACGGGTCGCCCGATAGACAAAGCTTTCCGTCTTCATGTAAGGCCCGGGGAAGGGCTACAACCCAAGGGTGTGTGATGTACATAGACTAACCCATCAATCACACCGAAAAAAACTTTACAGTTATTTCAAGGCTCACCTAACACATCCATTTTAAAGACTACACACATCTTTAATTTGAAACCACAAGATTCAAGAACCTCCCTTTGTTCCTTAAACTTCATACTCAATCAAACTAAGACACTTACAAATTGGCACAGAGGGAGTCTACAACTTATCTGTCCAACACCTAATAAGCAAAAGTAGTCTAGAACTTATACACTAAAAATCCTGACTCCGCCTCAGTCTACCAACTAAAAACTCATCCAATTTTCATATAAAATGTTAAAGACAATAACTTTAAAGGATAACAAAGAAATTTACCAGAGATACTTCCTACTAGGCTGACCATCTATCTATGTACATAAAAAATTCAAAAAATTATCTTATTCTGTTATACATATATAGTTGACACCATCCTGCCCCCTGATCACAAGACGACAACTTTACCATTGTTCCAAGGCTACCATAACTCGTCCATTTTTTTTACAACACATGACAAAGACAAAAATTTCGAATGTCAAAAGTTACACATACAGTGAACACCATCCTGTCCCCTGATCACAAAACGACAACTTTACTATCGTTCCAAAGCTACCATTACATCCATTTTTCAATAACAAATGACAAAGACGACAACTTTGAACGTCAAAAAGTTAGCAACATGGAGATTACCCATAGATACTTCCTACTAGGCTGACCATATATCTATGTACATAGCAAAATCAAAAAATTATCCTATACATATATAGTGAACACCATCCTCCCCCTGATCACAAGACGACAACTTCACCATCGTTCCAAGGCTACCATTACTCATCCATTTTTCAATGACAAAGACGACAACTTTGAACATCAAAAGGTTAGCAAACATGAAACTTACCCATAGATACTTCCTGCTAGGCTGACCAAAAACAAACAAAAATCAAAAAGTTATCCTATACATATATAGTGAACACCATCCTCCCCCTGATCACAAGACGACAACTTTACCGTTGTTCCAAGGCTACCATAACTCATCCAGTTTTTACAACAAATACAAAGAGAACAACTTTAAATGTCAAAAGTTAGAAACAGGGAACATACCCATGGATACTTCCTACTAGACTGACCATCTATCTATGTACAAAAAAAATATCTTATACATGTATAGTTAACACCATCCTTCTGCCCCCCTGATCACAAGACGCCAATTTTACCGTTGTTCCAAGGCTACAACAACTCATCCATTGTTCAATAACAAATGACAAAGACAACAACTTTGCATGTCAAAAGTTAGGAAAAAGGAAACTTACCCATAAATACCTCCTACTAGGCTGACCAATCAAAGCATACTGATAATCCTCATCAATATACAAAACCCAATAATCACCAGTAACAGGAATAATAGGCAAAAATGGTGGAACATAAAACCTGACTTTCAATTTTGCCTCATCACTATTAGGGTCAGCCTTATAAGCAGTTCCTTCAATAAACCCTCTTTTGCCATCACACCATGTCTCATTCAGCACATGTACAGTGCCATCTGAGTTCAATGTATAAGTAGCCCTTGTGTCCACTCCATCTTTAGGCTGAAATCTTGATGGAAATGAAGCAATTTCATACCATCTACCCATATACCTCTTTAAATCAAGATTTTTCACCACTTCCATTACTTTTGTAGCCATTATTTTGAAGTTTTAACAAATGGGGTTTTCAAGATTTGGGAGATTTTTTGATAAAAATGGAATCTTTAAATAGGGAGAATTTTCATTGATTGTAGGATTTTGGGTTTTTAGAGAGTATATATACAAGAGAAATTCATGTTATGGGATGGACGTGGATATTTAAGGACCTTACATTTTTAAAAGTTAATTTTCTTGGAACTTCCTTTAACAATTAAACATTTTATTTTGCAAGTGTTTTAAAAAAGAATGATCTTTTTCTTTTTTTGCAATATTTAAATTTTAATTTTTTACGTGATATGTTTAAAACTATAAGATTAAAAGGCATTTTGGTACATTTGACTTCATCTTTCATTTCTTAAACTTCGTTACAAGTCAAACTAGGTTATCCTTTTTGAAACGGAGGAGTATTTCATACTATGTCCGTCCACTTTATTATGATGATTATTTTTAGAGTCAAATGATAAGTAGTTTGACTAATATTTTACGATGTATTTTTTCATCATATCGATATGAAAAAAATGTAATTTATACTATTTCATATATCTAATTTCACTTTATAAATTAGTCAAATTGACTTTCGAAAAGCGTAAAATGATAGTTAAAAGTGGAAAAAAAGGAATATTAATTATCCACTTTACTAGATCAAAAAAACATTAATTACATTTTCCTTATATTACCCCTACAATTAATTCTTTTTAATAAATTTCACATTTGTTCGTAAAATTTGTAAGAAGTTTTTTAAGGAGTGAATTAGTACAATTATATTTTTACTTATGATTTTTTTAATATGCGTATAAAAAAAGAAAATGATCAATCAATATAGAACGAAGAGAATTTATGTTACGTATTCAAATTCGTTTGAACAAAGCGAGATAAATCCAGTTTCATTAGATATTGTTCATATTTAGTTCCTTTTATTTCAAAGCCATTTCAATTTTTATATCTCTTTTTTCTATCGTGAAAGTATTGATTTTCGATATCGAAAGCTTGGACGCTAACGACAGGGACATATTTCGAAGTAATTATTTTAATTTATCAGCATGTATCACGCACCTCACTATCATGACATCAATATTCAATTGTGCTTCAAAATTTTTATCTACATTTTGCTTGTATTACCTTACTCATAGGATAATTATAAATAATATAATTTATACAAGTTAAAATTCATAAATATATTATTAGTGTATTAACTTATATCTTTTCTTTTGATAGATTAAAATGACGACATGTATAAACTTATAATGATTTAATGATAAAAAATGAATATGTAAGTATATGTCATGTATTAAGTGAATTGGCGTACTAAAGCAACAAATGTCTTTTTGGCTTATTATGATCCTTTTAGAAAAGTCGAAAATAACTTATCTACCTTACTTGTAAGGATAAAATCTGCGTCTTTTACTAGATGTGATGTAGTGAAGTAAATGAACTGAGAAATATCAAAAGAGAGCTTTTTCTGATAGAGAAAAGTTACTCAAGCTAATTTTTGCTTCAGTTTTAATTTATACGTCTTACTTTGTTCTTTGTTTTTCTAATATGTTTCAAAAGAATATCGATCCTTTTTTAGCAACTTTTTATTCCTAAACATTCGAAGAGTGATAGACATTCTAGTACATTCTACGTATCTTTTACTTTAAGACCACAAAATTTTAAAAATCTTCTTTACATTTTTATACTCCAAGTCGAGTCAATTTAAAATCTGACAAATAAATTGAAACGATAGAATATATATAACAAACTATCAAATGCAAACAGTACAATATTCCAAATTTGACGCTGCAATTACAAGAGGATAAAAATGAAAACTTTGATGTCAAAGAAAGCACAAAAATTGTCAACAGAAATATAGTCCACATTAATAAACATTCTTGGGTAAGAAAAATACAAACATGGTGCATTTGATAGCAAATGCTAGCATTTTAAAGAATAAAGCATTATTATCTCAGAACTTCAGTAGCCAAGAACCAGAGAATTGCATCATTTTGAGGTCTCATGCAAAGTAGGGAAGCTGAGGCAATGTGATACACGGGCGTTGTGGACCCTGGCAATGCTCAGCGACAACACGAGGGGTGGGTGGGCTTGCCTCGTTCTTGAAGCTACATTCTCTTCTGTCACCGACTGGCGTCTACACTTCATCCTCAGGTTCAATATAAGCTGGTTTTTCCTTGTACTTGTGTATGCATCCATTGGCAGTTGAAGAGTAATACATAAATTTACTTAGTAACATGCTTTGGGATAGCAGTTCAATTATAGAAGATGTAAAATCAAGATTTAAGCGCAAGATAGGCGTACAAGTTATAAAGTAGTATGGGATATAATTCATGTCAAGTTTGATGATATTCCAAGGTGTAGTTCAAAGTACTGGCCAAAATGATCTTAAATAAACACAAGCAAATTGAAGGTACATTTTTTTCACCTTTTCATGAGGGCGGATCCAATTTTCGTTCAACCAAAGCCAGCAATCTTTACCATCAGTACCACCAACAATTGAAATGACACCGGTCCGCCACCCAGCAAAGATGAAATGCAACATTGTTCACCTGAAAAGAATGCCAGACGCGACATGAACTGTAGAACGGACTGTTAGCTGACATACTCATGTTTAGGTATGGAATCACCTTCATCAGATAACAAATGCACGTACTCAACCGAGAAAAGAATTTTTTCTCTAGGGTTTTGGCGGTGGCAGCCGAAGCTGTTGATTCAGTGGTTCCAGAATGATGGTAATCTAAGTCTCGTTCCAGAAAGACCAGGTTAAAAAAGAAAATGAACTATGTTAAGAATGAGGCTCAGATTTTCGCTTATTTAATCCAAAATGGAGGAGGAAGAGCAGAGTCAACACTGCTGCAGTTGCAAGCAACAATTGCCTTACAAGACCTTCCAATTGGACTTGGCCAAGCCAGGCCATGAATCAACTCTCATCTTATTCACATTTTCATTTTCAATATGACATCTTCATTGCCTTGGAAAACTTGGTGCATTCAGGATCTAAAAAGGCATGAAAGTTTGAGAAGTGTAGATAAATGCAGCAAAAACCAGCTTCAATATCAAACTGTTTAAAGACAGTATATGGATCCTAAATATCCACTTCCATTCCCTTTGGACTTGTTTCATATCAGTACCTAACAATCTATGGAAATTGTATAGATGGATACATAGGAAGTTTCATTTCTCAAAGGGGACTCTTCCTATATGTGCTGATAGTACGAAGGACGAAAAAAACAGACTACATATTGTAGAACCAAAACTTTAAACAGAAAAGAGGCTCAGATTTTGAGTGAAAATCAATCAGAAAAAAGGGCTAATTCACCATGGCTGCAAAAAGCAGATACGTTGTGACAGAGCACGTAAGAACCAGCCTCATGAATTCCCCTGCCTTTGCCTAGCCAAGATATGAATCAGCTTAAAAATCTGATTTTCAAACTTCCTGGAGAATATCATCACAGCCTCATCACAAAGTTTAGGGTTGAGGATTTGGGTTTTTCTAGAAAAGTTGAGGGGGGAAACGTAATTTTGCTTATTATTAATATTATTATTATCATAACCATGGCAATCATCGTCATCATCAAGAACATTTTGCTGATGAGAGGGCTGTTAAACTATATCTGTCTAACAAAAGCATAGGAAACTTCATTGGCTAAATTGAACTTAAGAGAAAAGAGAATAACCACCCTCAGAAAATCACTACCTTTCTCGAGTTCAATAAAATGCCTCATTTACTGAACACAGAGATATACTTGGAGGCTCAGATTTGCCTTTTGTCATTCAAAAAGCTAAACAATGGACATGGGCGCATGGCTGCAAGCATTAATAGTCCAGTGAGATAGTTCCCATATCTCACGGAGCCTTAAAGCTGCCATGCCTATCCCCATCAGTTGAGTGACCTTTTGAGATATTAACCACAGACTTTAGGACTTATATTTTGTTGTACATGAACATGCAAAGAGAAAAGGACAACGCCATGGCTGCAGACACCAGTTTGCAAATGATGCGGACCTGGTCGCCCTGCCAAGATACGGTTCAGGTTTTCTCAATGCAGTAAAGTAGGGTGAATTACAAGAATGGCATGTAGATGTGCGTGGTCTTTGACCCACTTACTCCATGGGCAGAACTTTCGAATTCAGACTTCGACTTAAAGGTTTTCCCTGGGAAGCGGGGTCAAGACCATCCATTATCAAGGTCATTGGTGTAATTTCCTGTGTAAGAAAGGAATTGGGAGATCACCGGCTAAATTGAACTTCAGAAGGGAGCAAAAAATCCTAGAAAATCTCAACCTTCCTCAAGTTCCCATAAAAAGCCTCATTCTTCCAACACAAATAGAGATTTGGGAGGCTCAGATTCGCCTTTTCTCATACATAAGCCAAACCCCACTATGGCTGCAAGCTTAAGGATGCTTCGTGAGACAAACAAAAATAGCTCCACTATCTCACAATACCCCAAAAGAACTGCCACGCCAAGATATAGCACGGCTCAACCATCTCATGAGGACAAAATATCATCACAGCCTCATGTCAAAGGTCTTCGTTGTAGAAATGACATCATTTAGCCACTTTAGGGCGGCTAGACTAAAATATTTTCCTCCATACTAAATACATCCAGAGTAAGATGAATGTGACAATTGAGGCTCAGTTTCTTCTATTTATGATCAGGCACAGAAAGTCCTGCCATGCCATGGCTGCAAATATCCCCAAGTTGCATGCAACAAAATCACAGGCATCCAGGTAATTGCCACGCCAAGTTGCCATCGGGTACCCTCAATGCTCAATTAATAGCTCAAGAGGATAGACTGAATCATCACTGCCTCAATAAGGGACTAATTTGGACATTTTCTCATAATATATGTGAGCATGCAGAGATATTTCATCATTTAGGTTCAGAACTCTTCGAGTCCTGGGACATCCAGTTGGACTAGTTGGAAGGCTCAGAACTGCAAAAAATGGGGCAAAGAGAAGGTGACAACGCCATGGCTGCAAAAGAACCAGTCGCATGTGAAAGAGAAGACTCGATCATAAGCATCCAGGTTTGCCATGCCAAGATACGGGTCAATAGTCTCCATGCCCCAAACAGCAGCTCAGATAGGCAAAATATCATCACTGCCTCTTTCAGAAAAAATGGGAACTTTTCCATAAGAGCCAGTTTGAATAACTTCAACAAGAAATATTAATGAAACAAATGAGACCTTCAGATCTGTGAGCATTTCATACCAAAAGTATTTGGTCTAAGCTAGCTCAGAATGATCAGAAAATTGAATAGTATTACTTACATCAACATCATATTGCCATCATTGAAGGCAATGGCAACAAATATTGTTGGTTGTTTCTACTTTTGCAGAGGGTTGTTTGTTTGGTTAAAGGAGAAATCATAGACCAATCAGAGGGGGAAACCACCCTCCAAAGAAATTCCCTTTTTCCCACTGTTGGCCTCATTCTTCACACTGGGCTGAGCTTCCATTACAGTGCAAATCCAGGAATACACCCAATGAATTTGGAACTATTCTGAAACAGCAATTTCTGCACTTTGTCAACAAACAAAGCTAAAAGGGTTGTTTATTATAGCAAAGAAAAAATCATTGACATACCAGAGATGGTCTAACACCCTGAAAAAAGCTACATTTTCTCTGACTGCCTCATGTTTTCGAGCTAAAATGAACAGCGATCAGGATAACCCTGATAAACTGAGATTCTGGGTTTCGATCCCAGAGTACTCTGAAGTGACTCATTGGAAGTTGAGGCTCAGATTTGTGCAAAATGGGGGTAAAGAGAAGCCAACAACGCCATGGCTGCAAAATGAACGGGTTGCCTGATTTGGGTTTGCCCTGCCAAGATACGAGTCGAGTTTTCTCCATGCCCTGATTTTCAGCGCAGGATTAGAAATATCATCACTGTCTCTTTGAAAAAGATGGAACCTTTTCTATACCAATTTGTGGACAGTTCTCCAGACCAGTAGATTGAAATGGAGAGAGTATGACATTACTACTACTGCTAGAAACAGTACATCAACGGCAACGGATTTATTTATTTATTTATTTTTGGGAAAGTTTCACAAATATACCAATGGAGGGTTGTTGATTTGGTTGAAAGAGAAATCATACGTCAACCGGAGTGGACAACCACCCTTCAAAAAAAATTCCCTTTTTGATTCCCTGTTGGCCTCATTCTTCATACTGGGCTAAGCTTCCCTTACTCTGTAAACTGTAAGTTCCTGCGACTTTGTAAACTTCAGCTATTCTTTAGACAGGGTCCTAAATTACAGGAAATTACAACACCCAATGACCTTGGAAATGGTCTAAAAGCGGCTATTTGTGCACTTCATCCACATACAAAAGCTGAAAGAATTGTTTATTAGAGCAAATAAATCATTGACATACCAGAGATGGTCGACCACCCTGCAAAAAGGCCCATTTTCCTCCGGTTGGCTTGTCCTTTAGAGCTAAAATGAATTAAGGTTTCCATCAAATGAACTTCGGGATTTGGATCCCAGAACTCATCGGATGTTGAGGCTCAGATCTGTGTAAAATGGGGCAAAGAAAAGATGACAACACCGTGGCTGTAAATCAACCAGTTACATAATCTGGGTTTGCCCCACAAAGATACGAGTCGATTTTTCTCCTTGCCCAGAATTGACAATATTATCACTCTCTTTCGAAAGCTGGACTCTTTTCCATATCAATAATGAACAGGTTCAAGACAAGTGAATTGGAAGAGAGGGAGTATTACTACTGCTGCTATCAACTAATCATCAATAGAAACATATACCAACGGAGGATTGTTGGTTTGGTTGGTCAGAGAAATCATAGGTCAATTAGAGAGGGCAACCACCCTCAAAGAATTTAGAGAAAACAATAAACTGTACCTAGTACTTCAGATGAGGGTTGTTAATTTTGTTTATGGGGAAATCATAGGCCAAGCAGAGGTACCCTCAAAGAATTCCCTTTTCTCTCTGTTGGCCTCATTCTTCACACTGGGTTGAACCTCCATTTTTCTATGCTTTTGCAGCTGCTTTGCCAGTAAAAGCAGTAACAGACTGAGAGACAGAAAGACATCCAATTATTATTATTATTTATATATATGATATAAGGGCTGTTGATTAGAGCTAAGATAAAATCACAGGTATACCGGAGATGGTCAACCACCCTGAAAAATCCTTTTCAACTCCGATAACCTCCTTTTGACATAAAATTTTGATGGAGAACAGCATCTGAAAAATGGGGTTCAACAAAAGCTGAAAAATCTAAGTGCTTATCTCAGTTCCTGAAATGATCATCCATTTAAGATAATCACACGCTTGCCATCGACTAAAGGGCTCAGATTTTGCTGTATAAAAACATGCAAAGAGAAAGAGACATTGCCATGGCTGCAGATACACCGGTTCGCAAATGGATGCCTTACTGGGTCGCCCTGCCAAGATACGAGTTGGATTTTCTCAATGCAGTGAAGCAGATTATAGTCCAGATAGAAGCACATCATCATCACAGCCCATTTTGTCAGATCAATCAACATCAATAAAATACCTCATTTACGTTCCGAACTCTTAAAAAAAGCAGCTACCTTGTTGTGTCATTTTTACCTTGCAGAAGCACAAGCAGAAACAAACATATATATATATTTGGAATCTATGGCCAAACGCCTGCATGGTCGTTTTCAGTTTCTTGATCTTTTCTTTTTCTCAGAGGACTCTTTTTTTTTTCTGAATGGAGAAAGAAATCATGGACATAAAGAAATCACCCTTTAGAGAAAATCCCAGCTCTCTTTGATGTCTCATTCTTCATTCATGGGCTAAACTATGATGAGGGTACTGCAAAAACACACTTATGTTATACAAATATATATAGCACAACACCCAATTCACAAGTTCTTTTGCTCGTGCCATGCCCGACCAAGAGAACATCAGTGAAGGAAAAAGTAATTCTTTTTTTTTTCTTCTGTTTTCTGAAAATCTAATTAGATGTTTTCTACCATAGCGATGGCAGATCATCATCAACAGCAAGACATTATTGGCATAGATGATAAAAGGGTTGTTTATCTATCTCATTGTAACAGAAGTACTGGAAAATTCATAGGCTAAATTGAACTTCAGAGGAAGGGACTAACCACCCTTGGAAAATCTCAACCTTTCTCGAGTTCCATAGAAAAGCCTCATTCCTTGAACACAAACACATATTTGGTTGATTTGACAACTTTATCTAGTGTGAAATCTAGTTTTAAAGGGTAAAAAAAGCAAACAACTTCGCTAATGACCTCCATGCTTTTAATATATTATAGATATGATAAAAGGGCTGTTGATTAGAGCTAAGATAAAATCATTGGCATACCAGAGATGGTCAACCACCCAGAAAAATTACCATTTTACTCCAATTACCTCATTTTAAGATAAATTTTGATGGACAACTGCATCAGAAAATGGGGTTCAACAAAGACTGAAAAACTGAAGTGAGTATCTTAGTTCCCAAGAACGACCATACATTTAAGGCCATCACATGCTTGCCATACACTTTAGGGCTCAGAGTTTGTTGTATATGAACATGCAAAGAGAAATCGACACACGCCATGGCTGCAAGACACCGATTTGCAGATGATGTTGCACCAAGATACGGGTCAGATCTTCTCAATGCAGTGAAGTAGATTATTAGCCCAGGAAGAAGAAAATCATCATCACGGCCCATTTTTAGATCTCTCCATATCAATTAAACACCTCATTTAGGTTCTGACTCCTAACAAATAGCTATCTTGTTGTATCATTTCTACCATGCAGAAGCACAAGCAGAAAAAGGAAAAAGCATATACATATATATTATACACACACACACACATACACGCATATAAATGGAATCTATGGCCAAATGCCTACACAATTGTTGGTCTTTTCTTTTTCTCAAAGGGTTGTTGATGTTTTATAAATGGAGGAAAAATCATGGACATAACAGATAGAGGGCAACCACCCTTTACAGAAATCCCCCTTTCTCTCTGATGTCTCATTTATCCTTTCTGGGCTAAACAATGGGTGAGGTTTCTGCTGAACTGATACCATACTGAGTCACTCTGCCAAGACGCAAGTTGGATTTTCTCAAAAGTAGATTATACCTCAGAAAGACGCAAATCATCATCACATCCCATTTTTATCAATCAACATCAGTTGTCTTGTGCCCTTAGCACCATTTAAAAGCAGCTATCTTGTATTTAGAGAGACATAAAAGTGGCTATTTGCAAAAATCAGCTATTGTAGCAGCAGAAGCAAAAGTCTCTCTCTCTCTATATATATATATATATATATACACACACACACACATATATATATATATAGAGAGAGAGAGAGAGAGATAGATAGATAGATAGATAGATAGATAGAGAGAGAGAGAGAGAGAGAAGAGAGAGAGAGAGAGAGAGAGACACAGAGATCTCATAGATCTGCTAAAGGGGTGTTCATTAGAGCAAAAAAAAAATCATAGGCATGCTGTTGATGGTCAACGACCCTGAAAAATCTCTTGTTTTCTCCGATTGACTCATTTTAAGCTGAACATTTGATAGAGAACTGCATCTAAACGAAAAACAGAAGAACCCAATTGAATTTTCCAGTTCCAGAGAATGGACATCCATTCAATACTTCCCGTGAACTTTTAGGGCTCAGATTTTGCTGTTATGCAAACATGCAAAGAGAAAGCAACACATGCCTGGCTGCAAGACACCGGTTTGCAAATGGTAGCCATACCGGTTTGCCCCACCAAGGTACTGGTCAGATTTCATCAATGCAGTGAAGTAGGGTATAGCCCATAAAGAAGCAAATCATCATCACTGCCCATTTTCAGATCAAGCAACATGGGTTGTCATTCTACCTTGTACATACACAGGGACACAAAATCACCCATTTTGCTATTTGGTTGTTATATTTTTCCTGCAATCCTGCTTCGGTCTATCAGAACAGCCTCTCTACTTCACAATAAAGGTAGGGTAAGGTCTACTACATCCTATCCTCAAGACCTCAAGTGGGAATTCGCTGGGTATGCTGTTGTTGTTTATACATACAGGCTAAGTTGGTCGGACTCTTCACTTTCGGTGTCGCATCCATGTCGACATGACGTAGGTGTGGGTGTAGATTTGGGATCCGTACCCGATCTGGTCAACCGGTTTTCGGTACATTGACCGAATTCGAGGGAGAAATTCTGGGAAGATTCAATGATCTCTACTAATCAAAACAAAAAAGTAAGGTGAAATTGAAGAAATGACATACTTTGTACATATAAATTTCTATTGTCACTCTCTTTCCTTTTATCTCCTTCCAAGATTCTACTCTTGATCAATATTATTCTCAAGCTTTCCACATAATATCTCATAATTTAGGTTTAATAACTCTATTTTTAGAAATTTGAATTATTCTTAGCCAAATCCCCACACTTGTATCCATACATGGATCCGTATCCCCGAATCTTAAAATTTGATCATAGAGGATCCGACCACTATATCTGCACCCATATGGGACTGCCGCACCTGAGTCAGAGCAACTTAGCATACAGGAACATAAAAATGCTATTTGCAAAAATCAGTTGTAGTAGTAGCAGTAGCAGAAGCAGAAAAAGGAAGAAACATTATCAATTCAGTTCCCAAAAAAAAAAGAAAAAAGAAGACGCATTTATAGTCCCTTCTTTCATTTTCTTGTTCTGTTATTCTCAAAGAGCTGTTGGTTTTTATGAATGGAGAAGAAATCATGGACATGGAAGAGAGGGCCAACCACCCTTTACAGAAAATCCTATCTCTCTGATGTCTCATTTTTCCTTTCTGGGATGAACTATGGTTGGGATTCTGCTATAAGCATTATCATCACAACCTCATTTGAAAGACGGAAACTTCCCTACAAGTAGGTGTTTTGGAAAATTTCGAGCAACTTTTGACAAACAACAACCTATCCAGTAAAATCCCACAAACACAAGCTAAATTAGAGGGATATTTGGTCTAAGTTTAGAGAAAACAAGAAACAGTACTAGTACTTATGAAAAGGGTTGTTGGTTTTTTTTGCGGGGAAATCATAGGCCAAACCGAGGGGCAACCACCCTCTAAGAGTTCCCTTTTCTCTGTTGGCCTCATTCTAAACAGTGGGCTGAACCTCCATTTTTCTGTAGAACACTGATTATTTTATTTTTTATTTTTTGAAAAAACTGGGCTAGGAGAAGCGGAAAGGGGGAGGGGATTACAAGGTGGAGAATTGAACCCTCACCAACAAGGTGAAAGTCCAGGTACTCATAAGCCAACCAACCTACTAAGCTACTAATTCCCCTAGAATACTCTGATTTATAAGAGACAATTTAACCAGAGACCCTGTAAGTCCACTAACTGTCCCTTTTCAATGCTTTTGCTGCTGCTTTATCGGAAAAAAGAGACACACTCTCACACATACACATATGAATGTTTTAGTCTTAACACTTTAGGGCTCAGATTTTGCTGTTCTACAAACATGCAAAGAGAAAGCGACATCGCCATGGCTGCAGATACCGGTTGGCGGATGATGCCATACCGGGTCGCCCTGCCAAGTTACGGATCGGATCTTCTCAATGCAGTGAAGTAGATATAGCCCAGAAAGAATCAAATCATCATCCCAGCCCATTTTTTCAGATCAATCAACATTCTTGTAAATCACCAATTAAAAGCAGCGACCTTGTTTTTTCATTGCATCCATATATATATATATATATATATATATATATATAAAATTAAAAAAAAGTCAACATTCTTGTTCTTTTTTTCTTCTGAAAGGGCTGTTGGTTTTTATGAATGTAGAAGAAATCATGGACATGGCAGAGAGGGGGCAACCACCCTTTACAAAAAATACCATCACTCTGATGTCTCATTCTTCCTTTCTGGGCTAAACTGTGAGAATTCTGCCATAAGTATTATCATCATAGCCACTTCTGAAAGATGGGAACTTTTTTCCACGAGTAGGTGTTTGGACAATTCCAGTAGTTTTAACAAACATGATAAGATCAGAGTATGTTTGCTGACCTCGGAGAAACAAAAAAACAGTACTAGTATATCAGAGGGTTGTTGATTTGGTTGAAGGAGAAATCATAGGCCAATCAGAGGGGGCAACCACCCTCCAGGATTCCCTTCTCTTTCTGTCGGCCTCATTCTTCATAGTGGAGGGGTGTATTTGGCCTTTTCCGTTCTTCATACTGGGTTAACTCCATATTTCTATAATTTTGCTGCTGCTTTGCCTTAAAAAGAAGGCACGCAAGAGCAAAGTAGTCACAGATACAGATACAAAAGGGTTGTTGACTGGAGCTAAGAATAAAATCATTGGCATACTGGAGATGGTCAACCACCCTGAAACTCTTTTTGTTCATTGCCTCATTTTTTAGCCAAAACATTTAGGGCTCAGATTTTGCTGTATATGAATATGCAAAGAGAAAGCAACACATGCCATGGCTGCAAGACACAGCTTTGCATATGGATGCCATACCATGTCGCCACGCCAAAGATACGGATTGGATTTTCTCAACGCAATATAGTAGATTATAGTTCAGAAAGAAGTTACCCATCATCACAGCCCATTTTTTTCCAGTTTTTGCACGGATTGCTCCTATTTCAGATTAACCAACATCAATAGAACATCTCATTAAGGTTTAGTACTGTTACAAAAAACAGCTAGCTTTGTATTTACAGGGACATAAAAGTGGATATTTGCAAATATCAGCTATAGTATATACAGAAGCAGAAAATGGAAGACCATATAGTCCATTAACATAAGCTAAATTAGAAGGATGTTTGGTCTGAACTTAGAGAAAACAAGAAACCAGTACTAGTACTTCCGAAAGAGGGTTGTTGATTTTTTTTATGGGAAAATCATAGGCCAAACAGAGCGGGCAACCACCCTCCAAGAATTCCCTTTTCTCTCTGTCGGACTCATTCTTAATATTGAGGCTGAACCTCCACTTTTCTATAGAACACTCTTATTTATAGAGATAATTTAACCAAAAACCCTGCAAGTCTACTTAACTGTCCCTTCTCTATGCTTGTGCTGCTGCTTTATCTGAAAATGCAGTCATACAGAAGCCAAGTAGTCACAGATAGACAGAAACAGCCATAAATTAAACACATACATGGCATAATGCATAAACACACCCAAACTTGGTCTTGACTGGCAAGTAAGCACTCCAACTTTGAGAGTGCACATCTAGACACCTCAACTTGATCTCAAATGGCAACTAAACACTCCCACTCATCCCCATCATGTCTCGTGTGTGCACGTAACACAAAAACTCTAGAGGTGTCTAGATGATCATCTTGTAAGTTGGAGCGTTCAACTGACACAACAGAGGTGTCTAGACCTCATACGTATGCTAAAAAGGCTGTTGGTTAGAGCTAAGTAAAATCACTGGCATACCGGAGATGGCCAACCACCCTAAAAAATCCTTGTTTACTCCGATTACCTCATTTTTGAGCTAAAAATTTGATAGAGCACTGCCTCTGAAATGGGGTGTTCGAGAAAAACTGAAAAAACGCAATTGGGTATCTCAGTTCCCAAAGAACAACTATCAAATGGGTGCTGTACACATTAGGACTCAGATGTTGCTGTTCTACGAACATGCAAAGAGAAATCGACATGGCCATGGCTGCAGATACACTGGTTAGCGTATTGATGCCTTACCAGGTCGCCCCGGCAAGAACCAGTCACATCTTCTCAACACGATGAAGTAGATTGTTAGCCAGAAAGAAGCAAATCTTCATCACAGCCCATTTTTAGGTTCCGAAGTCTTGTAAAAGCAGCTATCTTTGTTGGGTCATATGCATAAAAATATTGGAATTCTATGGCCAAATTTGTAGATAATTCTTGATTGCTTAAAATCAAAGGGCTGTTGGTTTCTTAAATAAATAGAGAAGAAAGAAATCATTGACATAGCAAAGAGAGAGGGCAACCACCCTTCACAGAAAATCCCATTTTGTACTTCCGACGTCTCATTCTTCCTTTCTTGGCTAAAGAATGGTTGAAGATTTCAGCTTAACACTACAATATTATATCCCAATAACCAAGTTCGCTATGACTGACCAAGGTCATACTAGGGAATGAAAAAGTAGTTCTTTATCATTTATGAAGATCTTAAGAAATATACTATACCACGGAAGGTTATTGTGGGTTTGAATTATCAAGGGAACATATTAGGACATTATTGTTTTAGTACGCAAAGATGGTCTTGAAGTTCTCATATGTTGCAAACTTTTTTTATCATAACAGCTTGTTTGTATGGTTGTTATTTATTGTATTGTGATATTAGTTTCGCTGCAATGTTTGTTTCGATTGTTATTTAAATTTCATTGTATCATATCGCTTCATCGTTAGGTAACGGTGAAAAGTCTCATTTTGTGTGATCGCGTCGAACAAGCCATTTGACCTTTTGTCTTGATTCAGAATCGATAAAAACAGGATATAAAGGCACACTATTCTTGATCTTTTAAGAAAAATTCTAAAGAACATCCAGCCTATGCTCATACTGTATCACAAACTATTCCAAGAATTTTAGAAAGCTCAACTCTATGCTGACTTTAAATCTCAGTTTCAACTAACATGAGAGATAACCAACAAAATCTTAGTTTTTAAACATCATACAACTGCTTGAAATTTCTGTGATGCCAAAATTCAAATTTGAACAGGTCAATCAGCTGCTGGATATTTTATACTGACCAGATTTAATCATTTACCTGCAGGTGTTGGAGAAAACAGGCCTCTCTTGAACTGCTGCATATACACATCGATGAGTGTAAGAGAATGAAAGAGCACCAACATCAAACTTGTATCGACACAATCTGAAGTTCCACGAGTTGAACAGACTTGAAAGTCAAAGCAAGGTTCCAAGTACTGCTTTATTGGGATAAAAATTACCAAAAGAAAATGAAATTAGATAAAAGAACACAGAAAAAAGTTAGAATTTGGCTCGAATCAACGACAGATGATCCTGGGTAATTGGAGACGCCATAACTCTCTCCAACCCTTAACAAACTAGTGGCTACTCAAAATAAAGGAGAACCTGAAATTCAAAATAATAGACCAAAGAACCACACACTATAAGTAGTTTAAAGTTATTTAAAGAAAAACTAGTAAAAAAAAAAATGCAAATAAACCAAGTTGGGGATGAGGCCCAGATTTTCGACTATTAATCAAAGGAAATAGTAGAGTTAACATGCTGTGGTTGCAATCACCGGCTGCCTTACAACGAAGACCTTCCGATTAGACTCACCAACCCAGTCCTTGAATCAACTCTAATAGTTTTCACTTCTCATTATGCTTAAACTTCACTGCCTCTGAAACTTGGGATTTCAAGATTTAAATAAGGCAAGAAAGCTTGGACTTGTGTAGATAATTTCACCAACTAGCTTCAGTATCAATATTCACCTCCATATCTTTCAAACTTGTTTAATATCAATACCTAATAGTTTCACTCCTGGAAAATGTGTAGTTAAAAAACAGTTTTCTTTTGAAACTGGGTTCGTCTAGATATTACGTAAAAGTAGAAACAAGAACATGAATATAAGAAGGAGCACAAAGTTTTGGACCAAACAAGCTGGGATCAAATTCTGTTTAGAATCATCCCAAACCAATATCATACAACATAATGATAAAGAGAAGTAAAGAACGAAAGAAACAGACCAAATATTGTAGAACTAAACTTAAGCCCAGACAAGAGGCTTACATCTGATCTATCAGAAAGAGTCTATTCCACCATGGCTGCAAAAAGCAGAGGCCTTTTGTGAGAGCACATACAACCTCACAAATTCCTTGCCTTTGCCTAGCCAAGATATGAATCAGCCAAACATCTGAATTGCAATCTTCCTTCCTGGAGAATAATATCATAGCCTCATTCACAAAGTTTAGGGTTTAGGATTCGGGTTTACCCATAAAAGTTTTTTTTTTTTTTTGTGTGTGTATGTGAGATACAGACAATATACATGTGCATCATGTACATAACGAGGCTCAGATGTCAATTTAATAATCACCATTGAGTCCACCAGAAACTGACATGGCTGCTACCTCTCCTGGTAACCCCGCCAAGATACCGGTTGGATTGTGACCATGCCCCATATATCAGACCAGTATTAGCAATATCACTACTACTAACAAGCAATCATCACAGCCCCATCATTAAATACTCCTTTAATTTGTTATATGGTTCTGCTGTTGCCTTGTTAACATAAAACAGAGGAAAAATGATCAATTCTCGGTCCTAGTGGTGTAATGGTAAAATAGTACCCTGCTGAAGTACAGACCCGGGTTCAGTTGCAGCTGGTGCATTCTGTTTGGGTTTGCAGATGGTGTCGTTAAACTGTTAGGGCTCAGATTTTGCTTTTCTATGAACATGAAAGAGAAAGCGACCACGCCATGACGGCAGACACGTTAACAGATGATGCTATACCAGGTCTCCCTGCCAAGATACGGGTAAGATTTTCTCCACACAGTAAAGTAGCTATCCCAGAAAGAAGCAATCATCATCACAGCCTGTATTCAGATTTCAGGTGATTTGTGAAGATCCCTTCACTCGTTATCCTCATTGCTAACTAAATACTGATTTCATCCAGAAAAAAAGTGTTTTCAATCATACAAAGACATTGTAAGGATCCATGGCATATTGGTAGCGCGTCAGACTCCAGAGTCCAGACCAGAAGGTTGTACTGTGTGTTCGGTGGACATTCAGTTCAAATTCCCGATCCATTAGAGTCCCAACCATAGACAACCTAAGAGAGAATTTGAGGCTCAGATCTGTTGAGGAAAATAAGACGAGAAAAATGAAGAATTGTCATGGCTGCAAACACCGGTTGCATGACACAAATTCACTTGTCACAGGGTTGACCAGCCAAGATACACGTGTATGTGTTTTCTTTTCAATCCATATGCTCAGAGAAATAAGGAATTCACTGCCATGGCTGCAATTTCAGTAACATTTGGATTGCCAAGCCAAGATACAGTTTTATTAGATCCATAGGTAACTTAAATATTTCTCATCAGAGCCTCCATGCTGACAGGTGAAGTGGGATTAGCAACCAAGAAGCAGCCGAAGACGGCAACAATGACATCCACATGAACATGCATACTAATTTGGTCTCAATTTCACCTCCATTTTACATCTCACAATTGGAACCTCCATTTCACAAGCATACCTTTCTCTTCCTTTTATGCTAATGCCAATGGAAACAAACAAATTTATTATTAAAAAAAACCCAGTAATAGCAATCTATATTTTTCTTATAGCAATGGAGATCAGGTTGAACAAGAAGCTAATGTGAAATTAAAGCAGCTCAGGCACTGAATTCTAGTCTAACATCTAGTTCATCATGTCTTTCACTTCCTATAGACAAAATGAACAGGAAGAAAAAATGAAATTACAACAAACAAACAACGACATACCCATAGTGTAATCCGACAAGTGTGGTCTGGGACAGGGAGGGTGGTCTGTACGCAGACCTTACCCCTACCTTGTGTAGGTAGACAAGTTGTTTCTGATAGACCCTTGACATTATAGAACCGTATAATATGCAATAATTTGAAAATCAGTTCCAGAAAAAATATGGCTCTTATAGTGAAAACTGAAATGTTATCACATAGAACAGATGTTATAAAGATGTCTGAGCAAAACCTTATTGTATTTCAAACTCAAAGCACAAGAGGTCCCCAGTTCAGAAATTTGAGGCTTAGATACTGTTGGTCGAACAAAGAGAAGGCTACATCGCCATGGCGGCTAAAACACCAGTTGCATGCAAAAGAGAGAACCTCAGTTGCAGGCCATCCTGGAATTTGCCAAGCCAAGATACAGGTCGAACTGTCCTCAATGCCCGATTTTGTTCAGAAAAACATTGTCATTATCACAGCCTCTTTTGCACGGATTCTCCAAAAGTAGAAATCAGAAACACACCCACACTGAGATCTATAGCTGAAGCTGTAGATTGAAGAAAATCCATGCATATGTTTCAATTGTCATAGCTGCTGACTGATGTTTGTCTCAGTATAGCATGAACAAGGGCTGTTGGTTTAGTTGCTAAAAGGAAAATCATTGGCACAACAGAGAGGGGCAACCACCCTTAACAAAAAATCCCTTCTCTCAATTAACCTCCATTTCTCTTTTTGAACTCCCTGGAAAATTTCCCAACTTTCTTCTTCTCAGAGGGCCACCTTAGCATTTTCCTTCATACAAAAGACACCATTTTAGCATAACAATACAATACAATAGGCAACAACCATCCAAACAAGCGAATAAGAGTAAATTGAGGCTCAGATCGGTTGTTGAGACAAGAAAATGAAGACATCGCCATGGCTGCAACCAACAGTTGCATGACAGAAAGTGGGTCGCCATCCGAGTTGCCACACCAAGATACGGATCTCTTAATTTGTCTTGCCCCAATCCCAAAGAAGAAAGTATCATCACAGCCTCGGAATCCCCCCCCCCCCCCACCTTCATGAGAAAAAATCAGTTCAACTCCATAAGACAAAGGACCATTTGAGTCGAAACTTGGGTGTCAACAATAATTTCCTAAGATATAAAAGGTTGCTTGGTTTTTCATTTTCATATGAGAAATCAAAGAAGTTCAGAGTGGGGCAACCACCTTCAGAAACTCCTCCTCTCTGCAAACCTGCTCTCTTTGGTTATTGTCTATAAAATCATGGGCTTATATATCAAGAAGATGAAGTACTCATCTTTCTGTGATACATCATTCTTTTGATTTGTAGTTGGAGCAAACTTTAATGTATTTCAAAGCACAAGAGGTCTCCAGCTCGATTCTGAGAAACTTGAGGCTCAGACAATGCATTTGGAAAAAGAGAAGCAACCACACGACGGCAGCAAAATCACCAGTTGCATGCAAGAGAGAGAGCCTCAGTTGAAGGCCAACCTGGAATTTGCCAAGCCAAGATATGGGTCAAACTGTCCTCAATGCCCAATTTTGGTAGCCCAGAGAGTAAAACATTGTCATCATCACAGCCTCTGTTGCACAATTACTCAAAAAGGAGGAAGAAAATACACACACACAAACTGAGATCTACGGCTTAAGTTGTAGATTCAAGAAACTGCACGGCCCATGCATATGTTTCAATAATCATAGTTGTTGATTAATGTTTGTCTGAGGAACAAGGGTTGTTGGTTTAGTTGCTAAACATAAAATCATTTCTACAACAGAGAGGGGACAACCACCCTTAACGAAAAAATCCCATCTCTCTATAACCTTATTTTTTCTTTTTGGGCCAACACTTCTTTAGGAAAAATTATAGTTTTCACCAGAAAATTTCACAACTTTCTTCTCCTCAGAGGGATACATTAGTAATTAAACACTGATGAAATTCTTCATGAAACAAACATTTTCCTTCATACCAAAGACACCCTTAATAAAAATACAATACTTTAGTAACAACCATCCAAACAAGTGCACTGAAGTTGACATCAGTTGATAAAACAAGAGAATGAAGACATCGCCATGGCTGCAGACCTCGGGTTGTGTTCCGGGTTGCCCCGCCAAGATACGGGTCTCTTAGTTTCTCTTGTGTCAAGTATCATTGAAGCCTCATAATTCTCTTTCTCTCTCTCTCTTCTTTGAGAGAAAAATTTAGTTCAACTCCACAACATATTAGACTATTTGATTCAAAAATCTCAACAAGGTCCGGATAATTTTTCCCCGGGAATTAAGAAGTTTGATTTTTATTTCATTTTCTTTTCATATGAGAAATCACAAGAATTGCAGAGAGGGGCAACCACCTTCGAAAAAAACCTCCTAACATGAACAACTCATTTCCTAACCAACAACCATACAACCCCTTAAAGAGAATGCAACCACACCATCACCATGGCTGCAAAATCACCAGCGGCGCAAAAGAGAGAACCTCAGTTGAAGGCCATCCTTGGGATTTTCCAGGTCAAGATACAGCTCCGATTGTACTCGATGCCCCATTTTGTTAACCCAGAAAGTGCCATTATTATATCACTACCTCAAACAAGGTCATCAGTGCAAATTCCTTAAGAATACACACTCTGAGATGTATGCATCATCTTCTGCTTCTGAGTATTGCATCAACACGAGCTGTTGGTGTGATAGCTACAGAAAATCATTGGCACAACAGAGAGGGGCAACCACCCTTAGAAGAAATTGACCTCATTTCTCCTTCTGGCCGACTTTTTTTATTAAACTATCACATAAATCAATACGAAAATAATATTTTTTCATGGATATTTCCATCCAGAAATATTATGTCCCATGAGTCACTTGAATTTTCTTTAGATGATGACATATTATGTTATTATTTGTTTACTTCTTGCATTTCTATATTTAGAGTAAATTACATTCACTTCTTTAGTTTCACTTACTAATGCTTCTTGTTTTATACAATGAGCAATTAATAATGATCAGAATTTTATTTTATTTTTTTGATGAAGTAAGAAGAATGCCATTAACAAAGCATCAAGCAGACGCACAGATTACAAACGAAAGAAAATATCCGCTCCAAAAAAGGAAAGAATTAGAATTTGATTTGAAAACAAAAGAAGCTATATGTCCTGCCCAATAAATGATCATCTAAAACTAGTTTATAAATGTAAGATATAACATAAATTAATGGAGTCAATCAAGAACATATATAGGGAAAAAAATATAAGATGCCTACCTTATACTTTTCACTGTAGGTGAATATGCACATGAACATTCAAGCAAAACCCTAGTCACTTTAGCAGCCTACAAGCACATCCAATATCTGTAACAACAACCATAACGTCCGTATACGCAGAACTTATCCCTATTCTATTATTAATATTTCTGTGTGATAAAAGGTTGTTCTCAATAGATTCTCCGCCCCTGAGTTGCTCGGACTCTTCACTTTTGGTGCCGCACCCGTGTCGATACGAAATGGGAGTGCGTTTGGGATCCATGTCCGATTTGGTCAACCGATTATGGGTACTTTGACCGAAATCGATGGGGAAAGTCGGGACAGTTTTAGTAATTTTCTGTACTCAATACAAAAGTTAAGGTGAAATTGAAGAAAATTGAATACCTTTCATAGACATTTCTGTGTCACTCCATCTCCTTTCATCTGCTTCCGGGATTCTCCTCAAGCTTCCCACATAATATCTCATATTTAGGTTTTATAACTCTACTTTTAGATATTTTAATTACTTTTACGCGAATCCCCGCACCCGTGTCCATCCATGGATCTATATCCCCAAATCTTAAAAATTAGATCCGGATCCATATTGGACATCCGCACCCATATTGGACATCCACACCCATCTTAAACACCCGCATAGGAGTCCGAGCAACTTAGCTGGGCCCAAGAAAAAATTAATAATTACAATAATTATAATCAAATCAAAGAATAGCCTAACAATAAATTACCAAAAGCCTTACTTGTCTGAGATGGTCAGCTGCTGCAAGAACAAAACAAAAAAAATCAATTAGATTTGACCTATACTAAAATTGGAACCCTAATGCATGGAACCACGGACTTGTAATACCTTGAAACTTTAAAATCCTAAAAATATTGTGCCTAGTAAATAGAGAACATAACCACACATAACCACTCACCCACCTATTCCCTTACTATCTGAAGGACCTTCATGGTTGTCCCTGAGATCATGGGCTTATATCTAAGAAGCAAATACAGTATCCATCTTTTTGTGATAGTGTGCAACATAAAATTGCACAATTTTCCCTTTAGCAACTGAACTTATGCCTAGTGAGGCAGAACTCAGAAGTTCTTTTAAACTGAAGTCATCTTAGCAAAACTTGTGGGATAAAATGACAACAAAATATAAACTTGCCTGCCAAAAAAGTTTTTTGGATACGACGGGCATAAATTAAAGACCAGCACAATATAAGGGAAAAGTGCAAATGACCCAGTGTACAACTACAAACGCAAAGCGGACTTTCATTTCCCTTGTTTCATCATGGCACACACCCCTCCCACAAGCAGCCCCCGGCATTATTCTAATTGGAGCAAACTTAAATGTGAACACAAGAAGTCCACAGTTCAATTTTCAGAAATTTGAGGCTCAGATACTGCAGTTTTGCTTGGACAAAGAGAAGGCAACCACGCCATGGCTGCAAAAGCACCAGAGTTGCATGCAAAAGAGTGAGCCTCAGTTGCAGGCCATCCTGGGATTTGCCAAGCCAAGATACGGGTAGGACTGTCCTCAATGCCCAATTTTGTTAGCCCAGAACGTAAAACATTGTCATCATCACAGCCTCTTTTGCACAATAACTTCAAAATGGGAAAGGCAACACACCTACACTGAGATCTACGGCTAAGCTGTTGTTTGTCTAAGTATTTCATTAACAAGGGCTGTTGCTATAGTTGTTAAAAAGAAAATCGTTGGCACAACAGAGAGGGGCAACCGCCCTTAACAAAAATCCCTTCTCTCCATTCCTCATTTTTCTTCTTGGGCTAACTTTCTTAGGAAAATTCCCGGACTTTCTTCTTTTCAGAGGCTACATTGGAAACCAATTACTGATGAAATTCATCATAAAAACAATTTTCCTTTGTACCAAACACACCCTTTTAGAATAACAATACAACACAAAAGGTAACCATCCAAACAAGCTACAAGAGTAGAATTGAAGCTCAATTTGTTGTTAAAACAAGAGAATCAAGACATTGCCATGGCTGCAAACCTCGGGTTGCATTCGGGGTCGACCCACCAAGATATGGTCTCTTACTTCTCATGTCAGGTATCATTGAAGTCTAAAAATCCATCTCTATCTCTATCTCTATCTCTTCTTTGTGAGATGAATTTAATTCAACTCCATAACATAAACGACCATTTGATTCAAAAATCTCAACAGGGTGTGGATAATTATTCCCTAAGATTTGAAGGGTTGTTTGATTTATTTATTTTTCATTCTCTTTTCATATGAGAAATTACTGGAGTTGCAGATAGGGGCAACCACCCTTCAAAAAAGACCTCCTAACATGAACAACTCCTTTCCTAACCAGCAACCAAACGATCCCTTTAAGAGAATGTCACCACGCCATGGCCGCAAAATCACCGGTTGCATGCCATGGAAAGAGCCTCAGTTGCTGGCATCCTGGATTTTCCAGGCTAAGGTACAGGCTGGATTGTCTTCAATGCCTCATTTTGTTAACTCAGAAAGTGCTATTTTTATCATATATGGATCATATTCTGCTTCTGAATATTGCATGAAGAAGAGCTATTGGTTTAGTAGCCACAGAATATCATTGGCACAACAGAGAGAGGCAACCACCCTTAGAAGAAATCCCTTCTCTCTATTAACCTCATTTCATTTTCTGGTTGACTTCATTTAGGATTCTTGGCTGTCACCTGAAAATTTCGCAACTTTTCTCTCCTCATAGGGATACAATGGTAACCAAGTGCTGATTTCATCACAAAAAATGTTCTCCATCATACCAAAGACGCCCTAAGAGTAAGGTTGAGGATCAGATCTGTTAATAAGACAAGAGAGTGAAGGCGACACCATGGCGGCAAACACTGTTGGCCTGACACAAAATCATAGCCATTCAGATTGCCCTGCCAAGATACAGTCCCTTTAGTTTCGTGCCCTATTGAGTTGCTCAAAAGAAAAAGGGACGAGACTATCATCATAGCATATTCTCTATCTATATATCTATCTATCGACAACATTCACTGAAAATGCCAAATGCTTTTGGTTTAAATGCAGACTTAGTGGGCTCTCTTCCGCTAAAGTCTCCCTCATTTCATGGGCTTATATCTAAGAAGTAGATAAAGTACCCATCTTTGTGATAGTATACAACATGAAATTGCATATCTTTCCCTTTAGCAACCGAATTTATGCCCCACTTGCGGGATACTATGATATGGACTCATGTAAGTGCAAAACTAGTGGGATCTTATGATATGCAAATATAAACTAGGTACAAAATAAGGACAAAAGTGCAAATGACCCAGTGTGCAACTATACATCATTCTAATTGGAGCAAACTTAAATGTAAGCACCTGAGCTTCCCAATTCAATTTTCAGAAATTTGCAGCTCAGATAATGTATATTTGCTCAGAGAAAGAGAAGGCAACCCCGCCATGGCTGCAAAACACCAGTTGCATGCAAAAGACTGAGCTTCAGTTACAGGCCATCCTGGGATTTGCCAAGCCAAGATACGGGGTCGGACTATCTTCAATGCCCAATTTTGCTAGCACAGACAATTAAACATTGTCATGATCACAGACCATTTTGTACAATTCAATCTGTCACCAAAAACAAAACGAAGACTTATTTGACACCTTTCTTTTAATTTTCTCCACACACTGAACTTTTGTGTGTTTGAGTATTCATTAACAAGGGTTGTTGCTTCAATTGCTACGAAAGAAAATCATGGGTACAATAGAGAGGAGCAACCACCCTTGACAAAAAAAAAATCCTTTCTCTCTCATGATTCCATACTGCATGTTCAAACAGGCCCTTAGTTCAAATTGATGAAACTCATCACAAAAAGATCACATTTTTCTTCATACCAAACACACCCTTTTAGAATAACAATACAATCAAAGCTACAAAAGTAAAATTGAAGCTCAGATCTGTTGATAAAAACAAGAGAAATAAAGACAATCACCATGGCTGCTAACCTCGGGTTGCGTTCCGGGTCGCCCCGCCAATATATGGGTCTCTTAATTTCTCTTGCAAGTATCAAATAACAGCCTCAAAATTCTCTCTTTCTCTCTCTGTCTCTTCGTTGAGAGATGAGTTTAGCTCAACTACATACATTAAGGACCATTTTAGTCTATAACTTCAAGGGTTGTTTGAATTTTTTTTCCATTTTTTTCATCAGAAATGCAGCGAAAGGTAAACCACCCTTAGAAAAATTCCTCTTCTCTGCAATCTTCTTCTCTTCTTTCTGAGCTTAAGCTTTCAGCTTCTGGTTCATCAATGGACGTTCATCAGTATCATAAAAGCAGCAATGCTTCTAATTTGCCCTCATGTGAATACTTATTTACGGTTTGTTTTTGCGATTGTTTAGCCTCGTGTGTGTCCAAAAGGAAGGGTATTTTGGTCTAAAATACAATTTGATTTATAATTTTTTTTTAATGAAAATATGAACATCAACTTAATCTTTTAACATTAAAATTACTTTCTTTTTCTTCTAAAAAGATCTCTATTTTTATTTACAATTAACTATATATAATATAATAAATAGCAATAACGATATTTCTTTTTATTATTTCTTGCCCAAATCTATTTTTATGAAGAAATTAATCAAAATACAATAAAATGTGTGATAATATAGAATAACACATTCGCTCTACTAGCATAAACATCTCAATAAAATTTGAAAAGGATCCAATGATATTACAAAATGAACATCAGTATCTTACAAAAGATCTGAATTTCACCTTGAGCATAAACGTTGAATCTATTGGTTCAAACTTGAGCACGAGTGCTGAATCTACTTCTTTTGTAATTCATTCTCTTTTCTTCCCTTACTCCGCAAAGGGAAAAAAAAAAAAAAGAAGACGAGAATTACGATTCTTCACCAATATTTAATTAAATCTATGATCTTCTTCATTCTTTTCCGCGACTAGAACGAAAAAAGGCGATCCGAAGCAAATGGCTCCCCTAAATGATGTTTGAAGTTTTAGGAATATCTACATAACATCTTTGCCTCTTTGATGGAGAAAAAATTTCTGCACAACATCACCTTCCAAGGTGACTAAATAGGAAACCTGTTAGAAATAATAATTGTTAAAAACATCAAGAACATAATATAAGAGGCTTGTGTATAATATTAGGCAAAATTTAATAACACTCACAATCTCTAAAGCACTGGCTTTGTGAAGTAGGAATCCATTTACTCTTCCCCTAAAAAAAATGAAAAATGATAGTCGTAAAGTGTTTGCTTGATGAGTCCTATCTTATTCGGATCCTTCAAAAATGTTGTTGGGTATGTGTTGGATCCTCTGACAGTAATACGTTTTTGGAGGATCCAACATGGGTGGGGCAGCATTTTTTAAGGTTCCGATCAACGTATCTCAAAAGTCTACTGATGTTCAAGAAAATTACTTACATAGAGCAAGGCAAGTTCTGATTCACTTTAGTCAGCAAAGGTCCTTTATATCTGGCAATATGTCTTTCCTCAACATTGTCAGCACAAACAGGGGCACTGATATATGCATCCTAAACAGGAAAAGCAAAACAAAAACAACATATGTCATTAAAAAATCTTCGTTTTCAGATTCGAGAAAATTCTCTAGGATTAACAGCACACGGTTTGAAACTTGGTGGATAATGATCCTATCCGTCTATCCTTTTCACTTATGTATCAAGTTTTTAGTCTACAACAACATTCGAACCAACGACGTGCACCCAACCCACACATCACGTGCTGCGCTCTACCACTACACCAAAGCCTTGGGGGCTATAAGTCATCAAATTTAAGATCTAGAAAGCTGATTTTGCAGAAAAAATGGCATCTGGTGTTAAGGTATTACTGAGGAAATGGAGATGTAGGATTAAGATTTTGACTTTACCACACCATACTTCAGAAATAGGTCATGTAAAGACTGGAATTTGTGTTTTAGTTTTGTTTGAGGAGCATCTTCTTCGCAAACTAGCAATGGATGAAATCCAACAGCAATGCACCTGCATTTACACTATCACTTTAGTCAGACGATATCACTTCTGTCACATATTTTCTCTTTGGAGTAAAAGATTGCAATCTGAAGGTACCATTTGCTTTCACTGTTTTCAAGTGTGTCTATCAGCCATTGTGACTGACTATCTCCAGCACCATTTGAAGCAACCTAGAAACAAGAAGGACAAAATTAAACGTCAAAAGTGATCTACAGCAAAAGCAAACAGTGAATTTTGAAATTTGTGAATAAGAATGAGAATAGTATCCTTGTCTGGGAAGAAGAAAAAAGAAGGGGACTGTTTCTCTAGTACCGGTTGAGATTAAGGGTGATATGGGACAATTACATCTATAATTGAAACTCATTTATAGAGTCATCCAACTCTTTGTCAAATATAAGCAGAATGCAAACTGTTTTCATGAAGATCCGTTCTTTTTTTCTCAAATCAACTTACAATATCAAAAGAAAGAAACAGAACACGATATGTAATCAGCTGGTCGAAGTCTGGAAGCAGAATCCTATCACAGAGACAGCTAAGATACAATTGATCATATGCCATCTCTCACTCATCCAAGTACAGCTGTTTATATATGTCTACATTCTTCTGAGAATTAAACATGAAGGTATTCTTGGATATATGAACTATGCCAAGTTCAAATATAAAAGACAAATAACGCAAAGATGACAAGTGAAAGTGCATAAAGAACCTTGCCAGCTTCCATAATTGGCATAGGAGAACAACTCCCGAGTTCTGTAACAGGTATTACATAATAACCTTACACTGATAGGGTAGAAGATAGATAAGAGGCAAAGAAGCTAAAATTAACTATCGTTCAAATGACATGCCATCATATTTGATGTAACCAAGGGTCTTTGGAATAAATTTTCTGAACTTCCAGAGATAAAACCAACACATAAGCTACAGACTTATCAGAAGCGGGTCAGGTAAAACATTATATAGAAAAATACAATATATATCTTACAAAGACAATAGGCGACAATCAAGTGAGCAGAAAGCTGAAGTGACACCATCTTGGTAACGTGCGTAAAAGGCCAAGTAATCAGATAAAAGAAAGAAACATTTACCTCATATAATCCTGTATCTACAACTATAATATCTAAGCTTCCATGTGCAAATTTGAATTGTTTAAGGTAGTGATTCACCCCTTGTCCTTTGAGAGCTCGAGTAGAGTACCTACAAGTTTAGGATGGCTGAAGGGAAACCGCAAAGACAAATCATTTCAAATGATGAAACCGAGATCTAAAAGTAAAAAAGTTATTCCAAGAGGAACAAACTGCTTATTCATAGAGGAGCATACCAGGGGATCTTCACGGAAGGAAAACGCCAAGTAGCCTGCCAAGGAAGGGACCATTAGATATTTAAGATTTATCATTTCGTCGAATCCTCATTGGAAATTTACGATTGATTCCTTTTAATCAAAGAAAGCAGTTAACGTGTTTTTGTAGTAAATACTACATGGAGCTTGCCACATGAAAGATTAGCAAGTTCACAAGCCAAACATCTTTTGCACAAGAAGAGAAGTTGACAAGTTAATGTGCTACATAATGTCAAAATTGCATGGTTTAAACAACTCATGTGAAGCCAGAGTGATACAATCAGTACCCAATAGTTGCAGAAAGATGTAATCCGTAGAACACAAAAAACGAGATGTCTTTAGAACTTTAGGTATCTTGAAAATATGAATCAAAATCAAACATTGGTTGGTTAGTAGGTGACCAAGAAAACTTGGTAAATTATCTAATTTGAACACAATTCATTAAGTAGCTACGTCTTACATCCTACACTAGCATCACTGCACTCAAATTCATATAACCACTGAATTATGCACATATAAGTCATTGGAGGGCTTACATTTTGCATAAGAGGATCATCTTCCCCAAGTTCGCTTATGTTGATAACGAATCTTGCATTGAACTTTTTTGCTACCTTCTCCACCTTCATTCAATATCAGATTCCACCAAAACTTGATCAGCCAAAAATGAACATGATAGAAAGGAGATGAATTTCATCACAGGTAACAATTTCATTTGAACATCAAAACAAAAGAAATGAAGGATGTCTTTTGTCACAAGAACATGAATTTATTTAATTTCAAGTTTTTACAAAACTAATTACCAGAACAATACAAAGATTTGGAAAGACTCCTAAAAACACGGGAGCTTAAGGAACAGTATAGCATGCCCAAAACATATTTCCAGTTATTTGGTATTGCTTATAGATCTTTTTCTTCCATTTTCTCATATTTTTCTCCAAGTCTACATGGATGCCAAGAGACTGTAGGTCTTTCCGTACTACTTTCTTCCATGTGACTTTATCTCTAACTCGTCCTTTTTAACACCTTTTCTCGCCATAATTTCACACCTACTGACCCACACATAGGAGGTAGATGCATAACTAAACCTAAACCATTTCAAGCGACTTCCTCTCATTCTATCAACATGTGCTACTTGCACCTTCTAACAAATGTTTTAATCATTTTGAATATTATCCAATCATGAATGAGTACACCTCCAAACTATACACTGAAACTGATTACCTTTCCTCAATCAACTAATGCTAACAACAACAACATATCCAGTTGAATTCCACAAGTGGGGTCTGGGGATGGTAGAGTGTACGCTGACCTTACCGCTACCTCGTGGAGAAAGAGAGACTATTTCCGAAAGACCTCAGCTCAAGTGTAGCAAACTCAACTAACTAATGCCAAAAGAAAAGAAATTCAGAGTTGCATAATTCTTTAACTAAAGACTGAACTAACTTACAATCTTCACCAAACCAAAATTGAGCTCAAAACACATATCACATCAACATAGATTCAAATAAAAATCATTCCTTTACACAAATAACAATAGATTTTCTTCTCAAGATTGATTGTTAAGTGTACATTCTTCAACTACAGACTGAACTAACACTGAAGATCTTCACCAAACCAAAATACAGTTCAAGATTCCATACCCCAACAAGTAACATTCAAATAAAAATCATTCCTTTACACAAATAGCCAAAAAAAAAACTATTTTTTAAAGATTGGTTGAAAAACTGACCTGTTTGAGAAGAAGGGTCTGTTCTTCAAGAGTTCTAATACCTCCTGTAACACTTATAAAATATATATCCATAGGAAGATCATTCACATTTCCATTCCTTATCACTGGCTTCTGATTTTGACACAAGTTAAGAACAAGAAAAAGAGACAAACATAAACAAAATTGAGTAATCAAAGTACAAACCCATGATTTCTTCATTATTTTTCAATAAAAACCCAAGATTCAGTTTCTTTTTCTTTTTTTTTTTTTTTTTTGCAGATATAAACTAAAATCCCAGAAAACTTATATTTTTGAAAAGAAAATTGAACCACTCACAGAGATCTTGTGGAATTACTGTTAAGCACATGGTGACCACGTGATTTTTCTAAAATGGAAGAAGATTTTTTTAAAACTTAAAAATAGTTAATCTATTAAATTTGGCTATAAAAAAATGTACTACTATCATTTCAATTTTATTGAACCAAAAATGCAATCAACTTATTTTCTGGCATTAAAATGCTCATAAAATTAACTAATGGAGCAATATAAAACGTCACGGAGTAGTGCATTATTGATCCATTTTTTAATCGAATATGAATTGAGTTGTCGAATACATGTATTGATAGGGGCTTTTTTTCATATATAAATAGATGAATATGAACTCCAAATTGTTCATTTACAACATGAATTTCGTTCTCTCCTCATACATTTCTAAATTTTGAAGTATAGAAAAAATAACTAATTTAAATTTATTTCTCGCTAACATGTTCTTGCTACGTAATTGTAATGTTGCAATCATGAATTAAACTATGTAGGTAACTATCACGCTTGTTCGATAATTGCATCAAGAATAAATACTTCAAAGTTTTATATATCCAAAATGTAGATAGGAAGTAAAAAATCGGAAATCAAACTCTCAACAACAAAAAAAAAAAAGTACTAATCCAATCGTACCCACAATTTGCTGACAAAACAAAGCTAAGACTTATCTTATATTGTAATGTCCAAAGTTGTTACAAAAGCCAAATAAGTACTGAATTCTGTGCTTCAAACTAGCATACAAACAATAAAGCTATTTGGGATGTTGTATAAGAGAAACACTACATCTGATAATCTGATGCAAGGTGTTATCTACAAAATTCTTTTACAAAAAACTAGAAATCCCCGAGTGCCGGCCGACAGGTTTCGAAACTCGATGGATAATGAACTTACCCCTCCTTGCTGCTTAAATTACAAGCTTTTGTCTGCAACAAATTCAAACTCGTGACGTTCATCTAATCCACACATCCAATGTTGCGGTTCATACCATTAGACCAATGAGGGCATGTGTTCTCAGCACATTTTAGGGGCAAAGTGAAGTGCAAATTGAGGAGGAGCTAACAAAGTAAAGATAGAGAAATTCTTGCAATCATCAAGAATGAAAGAGAAAACAGCTCCCTTGTGAATTCATTGGAGAGCTTTCTTTAGATTGGACTCTTTATCTTCTTAATGATCAGTCGAGGCCGCCTCTATCAAGCATGTCTACTAAAGTCATCCTTCTGGGGAACCTTGGTGGCAACCTTAAGAACATTGCATCCTCGATCTGAATAGGCAGATGGGTGGCGACAATGACAATACCACCTTTTTTCCTGTGCTCTGCAATAATATACTCTAGCAATTTCACACCTTCGTCATCCAATGCTACTGAAGGTTCATCAAGCAACCAAATAGGTCGATCAATTGCTAACAATCTGGCGAGCTGTACCCTTTTCCTTTGACCCATAGAAAGCATCCGTGCTTTATCGTTTATTAATCTTCCAAGCCCCATAAGTTCCAAAGCTGGCAGAGACTTTCCTTGCTTGCCTTCAAGAACTTCAAACCATTGAACATTGTCAAGGACCGTGAACTTCTCTTTGATGGCGTCCTTAAGAGACAGCCAATTGAGTTGAAGTTTGTACTGTTGAAAAACACCTGAATCAGTAATGTCATGGCCATTCCAGAGTATCTCACCAGCTGATGGTTTTGAGAAACCAGCCAACATGCGCAAGAATGTGGATTTACCAGAGCCATTGGTGCCTGTTAAAACCAGTGCACCACCATCATGGAGGGAAACATTTATGTGGCGCAAAATTTGTTGAGCATTTCTCATACACGAGACGTTATTCAGCAGAAGTCGAGGAAGTGGAGGTCTACGCAAAGACATCTCAAGTGAATGAAGGACCAAGATTAGTAGTAGATATAACACTTCCTTGATTGAGGCTGATGCTCTTTCTAATCTTGCTTGAATCTGAGAAGAAATTACAAGAGATATTATGCAATCTGAAAATTAAAAGCAAAAGTAGATAAAATTCACAAGTTTCAGTGACTGAATGTATCCAGTCAGTTCAAAATAGAAACAAATTGAGCCAAATCAAAGTTTACTTGCTGATACAAAAGCATTATGAGCAATTGGTTAAACACATAAATAACATCATTTGGAACTTCGAATCAGGCATGAAAGCAGCACAATCAAATCTACTCATATGTTTTATACAAACTATGAAGAACCAAAACAGAAAAGGAAAAATGAAGAGGAGGAAAGAGGAAAGACTTCCATGATATTTCTCACTCGTTTTCTATGTGTAACACTCTATAATGCTACTAGGTCACTGAATTTCCCTCATATGGAATTTCTTTTCATAGAAGCACATTTAGAGAAACTGAAAAAAGCTTTGTTCCACATCCTCCTCATAGCTCCCCTATCCCTTGAACAACCAAAATCATATAAGAAGTTTATTCTTAGGCAAGGGAAATCCACATCATTCTAATTTCTAGTTCTCCCCTTAAACAAGAAGGACCATCAAGAATTGCTATATTTTATTAAATGTAGCTCGTGTGTATCACCGAAAACAAGGTAAAGGAAAGGAGGCCTCTAATCATATTTTTCTCATCAGATTACAATCGATAAACGTGTCCCGCAATGTGCAGATACCACGCAAAGTAAGACAGTTAACCGACTTGAAACTTGACAGCAGTTACACTCTAACATGGCATTGGCCGAAAAGCCATTAAGTTGAATGAACAACTTTTACAAGAAAATTAATTCCACAAGAATCATTCTTTGAAGCATTAGATTTGAAAGATTTAAGAAGAAACAAAAAACCAAGAAAAGGAGAAACTGAGCAATCATACTCCTCTTCTACTGAGACTAAAAGATACTAATTCTTTCTTTTTTAAACTACTGAGACTAGGATACAAATTCTTGGCATCTAAAGTCAAAGGCTCACATCAGAAAATCTCAGAACTTCATGAAAATAGAGAGACCCCTCTTAGCAGAATTAGACTTAGTCATTTCCTCTTCAATTGAGGCTAACATATAATTTTTGCTATATAAAGTGAAAGAAAATCTTAGATTGACAGACTGTACTTCAAAAAAAACATGAATGAAATCTTAGATTGACAGACTGTACTTCAAAAAAGACATGAATGAATTAGATAGTCCTAGTAGTTTAGAGAGCTTGCTTTCCATTCCGTACTTGGTCCAAATGATCCTTTAATACTTCTCTTAATAATCAAAACATATTACCAGAACAATCAAGTTAGCACACTAGCCAACTGAATGACATTTGGGAAGATAAAATTGCAGTCTGCACTTATGGCATTTGAAAGTTCTTTTTGCAAAAAAATACCTGGGATTAATTTAACATCACTTCCCTCTCTTGGAAAAAAGTGTGTATAGCGACATTAATTCATGAATAACAAAATACAGGTAAGACTTACCTTCTACATTAGACAAAAATATGGCAACTTAATGCACCAACTTCCTACCATAACAGGAAAAGTAATTTATCTCGATGATCAAAGCATTCACATGGAAATTAGACCGACGAAAGTGAAATAAAAGGTCTCACTTTTCCTCTAACATTCCAAATGATTCAAAACTCCTCAGTAAAATCCACAGCATTGAGTGGAATGCACTAAACGTATACAAATTGTGATCCTATATCCCAATTTATGTCACTGTTTTTTCCTTTAGTCTTTCACAAAAGTACCCAATTTTCTTAAATAAAAACTTGGTGCCCACACAAACACCTCACATAAACTGAAACATTGGGATTAACAACAACAAAGTGGCCTCTGGAGAGGGTAAAGTGTACATGGACCTTAACTAAAAGCAATCAATACCAATAAATTCAATGACAATCATTCAGCATACAATCCTTAATTACACATCTAAATCCAAACAATCATCCTTCTTCCAATTTTTCAAGTTTTTCAATTCAATCTAACAGATACGGTATAACAAAACAAGGTAAGAATGAAAGTCCATTAATAGTCACACATCATAAGCATTTCATCAAACAAGTTATGATCACAAGCTGAAATTCCCAAAATAAATAGAAAAGCAAAATACAGAAATGGAGATGACAAAAGACGAACTTTGTGATTTTCTACAGCAAATGGAATCACCTCCGGCCGTTCTGCTTACCCCCGTCCGTCAAGCTACAGCTAGCAATGAAGTATTTTCTCAGAACAAAGTTGGTTGCCGGAGAAGACTTCGGCCGACTTGCTTTGGGTTGAGATGTTGGGCTTATACAAAAATAGATGCCCATTATTTTCTGGGCTGAGCCCAGCTAGGATCATGGGTCAAGCCCACTATTTTTGTTCGGCTACCTATTGATTGTTATTGGTTCGATTATTCATATAACCGTTAAAATTTTATACATTGAAAAATACTTTTAAGCAAGACTACAAACAAAATGAATCATCCATACGTGTTGATAAATTGAAACTTGTTCTAAAGAGAACAGAATAGTCGAGAGTTTGACTCAGCTAAAAATGAAAGTGTGAAACTAAACCTTGACTTTATATATCTAATGATATAAATATAATTTATTAATTTACTATCGATTTATCTGTTAATCCGTTAAGAAAAAACTTCAAATCAATAATCTGATATAAAAAAAGGGTTAAATTGTTACCATAATTTGCAGAACCAATAATCCATTACCAAAAAAAAGGTTCGATTTAGAACAACCTAGTCTTACCGATTTAATGATTTTAAATTTTTTATTCTTCAACATTTAAAGTAAAATAATAAGTGTTAAAAAATATCTCTAACATTAAAATAACAAATAATTTTTGTTCGACATAGTTTATATTTTTATATCATAATATAACACTAGTTGTCTTAAAGTGCATAAAAAATTATGCTTTAGTCCTATTGAATTTATGCTTATCGAGAACAAATTTAGTTCAAAATTCACAAGTTATATTTTAAAGAAAAAGATAGATAGTTCCTACAAGACTTTTGTGATGCGAAACAAAAGTTCAATTTCAAAGCCCATAAATTTACGTCATAAGAGTCAAAACTCATTCATATGAATCTTATGCCAAGTGAGAAAAGAAACTCTAAACTTATGTCGAGTGAATTATATTTTATACGTCTTATCTAAATAATTTAATTTGTACAAAACTTGAGCTGAACAAGACGAAAATTTTCTAGTGAAGCAAAAGTTTTCTAAACTTACGCCAAACAAAACTAAGTCATAAATAAGACTATTTTGGCTCACAAATTTTCACTTAAAAAAACAACAAAAAGAATTTGTGCAAAAACTTCGAATTTTATGGGGAAATTTGTACATTGGCCCAAACCAAATTTGCTCCAATGGGGCTTTAGTTCATATATTCACCTAGCCCTTAGCTTGGTTGGGATTATTATTAGGAAAATTGTATATAATAGCAAACTAATAACTAAATTAAATGGAATAGTTAGGGTTTGATTAATTGGTTCCATAGCAAACATTAGTTAAAATTGCCAGCGTCTCTCTCCCAAAAATCTCGCTCGCCACTCTCCATTCTCGCTCCTCTCTCGCTTTATACACAGAAGTGTATAATTCTGTTTCTATTTTGTATAAAGCGAGAGAAATTGTATATACACATGCAAAAATGTATATCTTCGTTGTTATACACTTAATTATACAATTTACAAACATTTTACTTCAAATATTGCAGATAAAAGGCCAACAAATATACAATTGCAGTGAAATACAAGTTTCTCTAGCTTTATACAACAGAAGTGTATATATGGGTTTCTGTTTTTGTATAAAGCGAGAGAAAAACATATATCTTATTGTATACACTTATAATTATGCAATATAATACATTTTAATTCGATTCAACTGTACGCTAAACAAATTATACAATTGCAGCGAAATAGGGCAGTGAATTATACAATTTAGGCCAGCGAATTATACAATTTAGGCCAGCGAATTATACAATTGTATATGTAAGCAATTATACAGTTTTATGTTTGCTATGGAGCGCAATTATGCAAAGTTTGCTATAACATACAAATATAAATTTTTTTATTTGCTATATGTGAAAGTTGCCGTTATTATTATTATTATTTTAATTTCGAAATTAAAAAGAATCAACCAAATATACATTATAAAAATACTCATATATATTTTATTCTTCATAACTACAAACAAAATGATATATTCCTTTAGATTTTGCATGCAAGCTAGCTCTTTCTTGCATGTTGGAGATATTTAAATTAAGTGTCAGTCCCACTTTTTAGTATTGTTAAATAATTGTATTCAAAATTAAATTTGGTAATTCATTAATTACAAATTAATAGAGTGGATATTCCTTTTCTATCTATTTTGTTCGTTTTTGTTTAACTATCCAATGATTATATCAAAACTAGCCGCACTTGATAATTAAACATATGGAGTAATTAATAAATTCAATCGACTTTATATTACTTCCCCCTTTTTAAAAAAAATAACATATCTTAACTTGAAATGAAATTTACAAAAAAAAATAAAAAAAAATAACATTATAGTCTTAAACGTATTAAATGAAAATTTAAAATTAAAGTATAACAAAAAAGAATAAGGATCATATCTTTTACTTAATTATTAAAAGCAACCAAATTGGCATGTTTTGTGTCCTCATTATTTAAATACCACTGTTATACAATGTTGAAGGGGGTAACTAAAAAAAATCATAAAGATAATATAATCTATAAATTAGTAGTTTCAAAATATTCAATCAAATTATATTTGATTCTGTTAACTCACGAGATAAATATATGTGAAATAACCCTTTTAGATTTTTGCATGGAATGATCAGTAAGCCAAACATAAATATAAGAAACAAGACATAATAAAATATAAACTTCAGTACTACAAATTTCATAATCTTTACTTTATAGCCACTGACATATTAAATAGCAAAATTCAACAAGAAGCTCAGGCTAACTAATACATACTAAAATTAATTAAGAGCCTAATTAATCTCAAAAAAAAAAAAAAAAAAAAAAAAAAAAACAAGATAAGAAAACATATATAGGCAGCAGCTTGTCTAAAACTTTCAATAATTAAACAGAGTACGAACAGTATCATGAACCATCCTCGCAACTTCAAATAAGATGGAATCTTCCTCAAAACTCTCTCGAATGATCATGTCATCTTCAATTACACAATCTTTACCCTTAATAATAACCAAATTTACTCCGTTGATTTCAACATTTTTCTCCGATATTCTAACAACATTCATCATCCACCTTCTTCCTCTAATTCCAAATTCAAAAGCATAATCAGACAATTCTTCCCTCATAGCATGCAAATCATTTCTAGTATAAGATATAGCTATATCTTGTATGGTCGAAAACCAGTTTCCCGTCTTAGTATGACGCCAAAAAAGCTTAAAATAAATGCGAGAAGTAACCCATCTATACTGATATGGTTCAGGAACAATAAAATCTTCAGAAATATCATGTATATTCTCCCTAATCAACATTATAAAGTAATAATCTCTTACGGAATGATAAAAGCCCCAGACACATGCCTACTATCCGGAAATGATAAGACGAGTTCCAAACAGTTTGGGGGTTTCAACTTTGGGGAAAAAGTTGATTGTTTCACGGTATCGATACATGCAACAAAAACCTCAAGCAAAGTAGAAACCGGACCGGGTGCGATAACAAGAAGATTTGGGAAGGAGGAGGAAGAGGGGGTTGGTTTTCTTAAATCCAACAATCAAACCAAAAAAACTTCTTTACCATATTAATAAACTTGATGCACACCAAAAAGGGTGATTTGATAAAAAACCTAACAGCTTGAAGAAGAAACTTGTTACTGGATGGTGGAACCGCAACCTCAAATCTCTGTCTTATGATAATAGGTAAGTAGAGAGTAAGAACACGAGCATTCAAAACGAGTGGTTCAAGCTTTGCACAGCGTATCAAAGACTTAGCACATTTCGTCTTCCCAAAAATTTCGCTAGTGATATCGTCTGTAAGCTGTTCCAGTGGAGAACCCATTGGAGCGGTGAAGAAGAAGAATGTGAAAAAGAAGATTAGTGTGAGAGAGAAAAAGATGAATATTAATAGTGCGGATTGATAAATGGAATTTGCAATGTGTTTTATTAGGCACAAAAAAATCAAAATAGAGAGAAAAATATTTATCTGAAATGTAGTCCAAAACATGAATATTATCAACATTTTTACGGTCATTATATTTCATGGAAAAAAAGTTCCGTACTGTTTGTGGTCCCATAAAAAATTGTGTAACGGGATAATTAATTTTTGGCATATACGACAACTGGTGTCTGTTTCCTCACACAGTCACACACACTCACTCCACTCTGTTGCTTCTATCAGATTGTTATTGAATTATTTAATCATGGTTAAAAATATAAAGGTCAGTTACAATTTACTCTGTTGATTTCAACATTTTTCTCCGGTATCTCTCATTCTACATCATCCATCCACCTTCTTCCTCTTATTCCGAATTCAAAAGCATAACCAGACAATTCTTCCCTCATAGCATGCAAATCATTTCTAGTATAAGATATAGCTATATCTTGTATGGTCGAAAACCAGTTTTCCGTCTTAGTATGACGCCAAAAAAGCTTAAAATAAATGCAAGAAGTAACCCATCTATACTGATATGGTTCAGGAACAATGAAATCTTCAGAAATATCATGTATATTCTCCCTAATAAACATTATAAAGTAATAATCTCTTAAGGAATGATAAAAGCCCAAGACACATGCCTACTATCCGGAAATGATAAGACGAGTTTCAAACAGTTTGGGGGTTTCAACTTTGGGAAAAAAGTTGATTGTTTCACGGTATCGATACATGCAACAAAAACCTCAAGCAAAGTAGAAACCGGGTGCGATAACAAGAAGATTTGGGAAAGGAGGAGGAAGAGGGGGTTGGGGATTTCTTAAATCAACCAATCAAACCAAAAAAACTTCTTTACCAAATTAATAAACTTGATGCACAACAAAAAGGGTGATTTGATAAAAAACCTAACAGCTTGAAGAAGAAACTTGTTACTGGATGGTGGAACCGCAACCTCAAATCTCTGTCTTATGATAATAGGTAAGTAAAGAGTATGAACACGAGCATTCAAAACGAGTGGTTCAAGCTTTGCACAGAGTATCAATGACTTAGCACATTTCGTCTTCCCAAAAATTTCGCTAGTGATATCGTCTGTAAATTGTTCCAGTGGAGAACCCATTGGAGCAGTGAAGAAGAAGAATAAGAAGAAGAAGAAGAAGATTAGTGTGAGAGAGAAAAAGATGAATATTAATAGTGCGGATTGATAAATGGAATTTGCAATGTGTTTTATTAGGCACAAAAAAATCAAAATAGAGAGAAAAATATTTATCTGAAATGTAGTCCAAAACATGCATATTATCAACATTTTTACGGTCATTATATTTCATGGAAAAAAAGTTTCGTACTGTTTGTGGTCCCATAAAAAATTGTGTAACGGGATAATTAATTTTTGGCATATACGACAACTGGTGTCTGTTTCCTCACAAGTCACAACACTCACTCCACTCTGTTGCTTCTATCAGATTGTTATTGAATTATTTAATCATGGTTAAAAATATAAAGGTCAGTTACAATTTACTCCGTTGATTTCAACATTTTTCTCCGGTATTCTAACAACATTCATCATCCACCTTCTTTCTCTTATTCCGAATTCAAAAGCATAACCAGACAATTCTTCCCTCATAGCATGTAAATCATTTCTAGTATAAGATATAGCTATATCTTGTATGGTCGAAAACCAGTTTCCCGTCTTAGTATGACGCCAAAAAAGCTTAAAATAAATGCGAGAAGTAACCCATCTGTACTGATATAGTTCAGGAACAATGAAATCTTCAGAAATATCATGTATATTCTCCCTAATCAACATTATAAAGTAATAATCTCTTACGGAATGATAAAAGCCCTAGACACATGCCTACTATCCGGAAATGATAAGACGAGTTCCAAAAACAGTTTGGGGGTTTCAACTTTGGGAAAAAAGTTGATTGTTTCACGGTATCGATACATGCAACAAAAACCTCAAGCAAAGTAGAAACCGGGTGCGATAACAAGAAGATTTGGGAAAGGAGGAGGAAGAGGGGGTTGGGGATTTCTTAAATCCAACAATCAAACCAAAAAAACTTCTTTACCATATTAATAAACTTGATGCACACCAAAAAGGGTGATTTGATAAAAAAACCTAACAGCTTGAAGAAGAAACTTGTTACTGGATGGTGGAACCGCAACCTCAAATCTCTGTCTTATGATAATGGGTAAGTAGAGAGTATGAACACGAGCATTCAAAACGAGTGGTTCAAGCTTTGCACAGCGTATCAAAGACTTAGCACATTTTGTCTTCCCAAAAATTTCGCTAGTGATATCGTCTGTAAGCTGTTCCAGTGGAGAACCCATTGGAGCGGTGAATAAGAAGAATGTGAAGAAGAAGAAGATTAGTGTGAGAGAGAAAAAGATGAATATTAATAGTGCGGATTGTTATGCGGAATTCGAGATAATACGAGAAAATATAAACGCGAAAAGTAAGACAACAGATTTACGTGGTTCACCAATAAATTGGCTACGTCCACGGGGAAGAGGGGGAGCAGTTTTATTATGGAGAGGCAAAAACAGAATTACAGAATAGGGTTTGCCATAGCGTCTATATATAGTGCTAAACTACGCCCTAACAGGCTTGGGCCCAAAATACAGAATTGACAGATAATTAAGGGCCCAAACTGACCCCCGTTCTTTCTGTTGTAACGGGTCCGATTCAAGGCATTCAACACGGATTGATAAATGGAATTTACAATGTGTTTTATTAGGCACAAAAAAATCAAAATAGAGAGAAAAATATTTATCTGAAATGTAGTCCAAAACATACATATTATCAACATTTTTACGGTCATTATATTTCATGGAAAAAAAGTTCCGTACTGTTTGTGGTCCCATAAAAAATTGTGTAACGGGATAATTAATTTTTGGCATATACGACAACTGGTGTCTGTTTCCTCACAAGTCACAGCACTCACTCCACTCTGTTGCTTCTATCAGATTGTTATTGAATTATTTAATCATGGTTAAAAATATAAAGGTCAGTTACAATTTACTCCGTTGAGTTCAACATTTTTCTCCGGTATTCTAACAACATTCATCATCCACCTTCTTCCTCTTATTCCGAATTCAAAAGCATAACCAGACAATTCTTCCCTCATAGCATGCAAATCATTTCTAGTATAAGATATAGCTATATCTTATATGGTCGAAAACCAGTTTCCCGTCTTAGTATGACGCCAAAAAAGCTTAAAATAAATGCGAGAAGTAACCCATCTATACTGATATGGTTCAGGAACAATGAAATCTTCAGAAATATCATGTATATTCTCCCTAATCAACATTTTAAAGTAATAATCTCTTACGGAATGATAAAAGCCCCAGACACATGCCTACTATCCGGAAATGATAAGACGAGTTCCAATTATTTTGGGGGTTTCAACTTTGGGAAAAAAGTTGATTGTTTCACGGTATCGATACATGCAACAAAAACCTCAAGCAAAGTAGAAACCGGGTGCGATAACAAGAAGATTTGGGAAAGGAGGAGGAAGAGGGGGTTGGGGATTTCTTAAATCCAACAGTAAAACCAAAAAACTTCTTTACCATATTAATAAACTTGATGCACACCAAAAAGACTCAAATATGTCATTGAATTTTCAGAAAAGGTCATTTATGCTATTAGTTAAAAGTTTGGTTCATTTATGTCATTATTGTTAAAGAAAAGACTCATTTATGCCATTATTTTTTAACAGTGGTTTTGCAAAATCATTTTTGGCACGTGGCCAATTATAATTCGGCCACGTCGTCAATTTTTTTTAATTAAAAAAACAATAATTCAATTTTATTCAGAATTTTATTTTTTTAATTAAAAAATTGTCACGTGTTCAATTGTAATTCAGCCACGTCATGAATTTATTTGATAAAAAAAGTTTAAAAATTTAATTCAATTTTTTTCTAGAATTATGTTTTTTTATCAAAAAATAATGACGTGACCGAATTACAATTAAACACGTGTCAAAAATGATTTTTGCAAAACCATTGTTAAAAAATAATGGCATGAATGAGCCTATTCTTGAACTGCAATGGCACAAATTAGTCAAACTTTTAACGTATGACATAAATGAGCATTTTCTAAAAGTTCAATGACATATTTGAGTCTTTTCCCTTAAAATATGATTTTGTTTTCATTCTGTAAAAGTATTTGGTATATAATATTTTTTGTCTTGTGATTTTAATATTAGACTTGATATTTCTATTTTTCAGCACTATAAGAATTTTATATAACTAATGAAATGGTTATATAAAAGCTTGTAGTACTAAATGATATAACAAATAATTAATAGGTTCAACCGTTTCCAATTTAGTTAATAATCTTAAAAGTTAAACAAATTTAGTAATATAAACGTAAAGATCAAATCAACTTAATCGTAATTCTTGATATTTGTAAGAACTCTCTAATTAAAAGGTATAAAATATTACTACGTTATAGTACTTCTTTAATTTCAATTTACGTGAATAGTGCCACAAATGCGGTGCTGACTTTTGCATATTAAAATTTGTGAATTAATATTTATATATTTTATTAATTACATAAAAAAAATCAAAAAAGTTAATAATTTAAAATATTTAAATAATATATATAAAAATTCTAATATTTAAAAATAATAAAATCTCAAAATTAAAAAATATCATATAAATTGACACACTTTATTTAATCTAAAATAACGATGATAACTACATATTATTCCGGAAAGAATAATAATGAATAGCTATAAACACTAGTCTCTTCCACTTCATCATCTTTCTTGCACACACATTTCTTTTAATTTTTATAATTTTAAAGAAAAAAAAACAATTTGGTGTATTTTTTTTTTGCCGTCGTTAATCCTAAAATGGTTTATTATCTCGTGGTTCTAGAAAAATAAAAGAAAAGAAATGGTGTTTTCTATCATTAATTCCTAAGTGGTTAATATTATTATTATTATTATTATTATTATTATTATTATTATTATTTTAATTTCGAAATTAAAAAGAATCAACCAAATATACATTAGAAAAATACTCATATATATATTATTCTTCATAACCACAAACAAAATGATATATTCCTTTAGATTTTGCATGCAAGCTAGCTCTTTCTTGCATGTTGGAGATATTTAAATTAAGTATCAGTCCCACTTTTTAGTACTTATTAAATAATTGTATTCAAAATTTAAATTTTGGTAATTCATCAATTACAAATTATATAGAGTGGATATTCCTTTTCTATCTTATTTTGTTCACTATAATGTTTTTGTTTAACTATCCAAATGATTATATCAAAACTAGCCGCACTTGATAATTAAACATATGGAATATTAAAAAATTCAATTGACTTTATATTACTTTCCCATTTTAAAAAAGAATAATATAGCTTGATTTGAAACGATATTTATGAAAAAAAATAATATAATTTTATAGTCTTAAACGTATTACGTGAAAAGTGGCAACTAAAATGTAAAAAAAAAAAGAAGATAAGGATCATTTCCAACGAAATACTCCTTTTTTTTTTCTTGTGGACTCGTTTCTTTTAATTAATTAAAACAATGCAATTTGATAGTATTTTGTAGTTGTTATCCCTAAAAATAATGTCTCCATCATAATTATAAATTATATAAATTCAATTTAATTATAAGAATCAGTATTCCACACTTTATCATTGAGTTCGAAGGTTAAAGGGCAAAAATAATTGTTAAAAATTCAAAGGGGTATATCAATTTCTTTTTTAACCAAAGTCCAAATTTTTCAAAAAAATTGTTGCCCATGCAGCGTTTTCATAAAAAAAAATTAAAATAGCTGCCCATCGCTGCCCTAGCAGGGGAATTTTATTTTTATTTTTTTGGAATATCGCTGCCCTAGCAGCGATTTCTGTGAAACTTTTTTACTTTTTTTTAAAAAGTTTGGTGCCTTTGTAGCTAGGCATCTATTTTAGTTAATTAATTATTTTTAAAATCGTATTAAATGTTGGCGAATTCTTTTTAAAAATTAAATTTTATGATTTAAAAATAATAATTGGTAATGATTTATTTTTTTAAAAAAAAATCCACCGAAATTGCTACTTGGCAACGATTTTTTGTTTAAATAAAATCAGCAATTTTCAGAAGAAAAAAAATTCACAATAATTTGGATTTTTTTTAAAAAAGTAAAATCATTTAGTGAAATCTTTATTAACAATTGTAATGCAATTTTTATTTTTATCAAAATAAAAAAAAAAGTTTAACAATATTTAATATGATTTTTTTTAAAAAAAGTAATTGGCAGAAAATTAAAAAAAAACAAATTACTTTAATAGGCAGATTTTTAAAAAGACAGAACAAAAAAATGTACAGAAATCGCTGTCAACACAACGATTTTCCTAATAAATAAATAAATATCCCACTAAAATCGCTATCTACACAGAGATTTTTAAAATTTTTTTTTATATATAAAAACGCTACTGTCGCAGAGATTTTAACTTTTTTTTAAAAAAAAAAATCCACCGAAAATGCTATATTGGGAGCGATTTTCTTTTTTTTGTTTTAAAAAAGAAGTATGAACAAAATCGCTGATAACTCAGTGATTTTGAAATTAAAATCGCTATGTCAGTTATGATTTAAACCTTTTGATTAGAAAAAAAGTTGATGTATCCATTTAAAAATTTTAATAATTTTTTTGCCCTTTAAGCTTCGAACTCCTTTATTGTTTGTCGTCCCATAACAAATAGTATTGTAATGGAGTAATTTTTATCAGATTTAACAGGTATGTGTCTTCCCCAAAGCACTTTGTTTCACAAAAATAGTCTGTTAACCTCTCCAAAATTTATCACTTATATTGCTAGACTAGAAATTACATAAAAATATTGCTTAGTTATAGTCTATTGTTTAACTATCTAAATATTAAATCATTTAGACCGTAAAATTTCATGATTTCTTTGAAAAAAGTTATATTCATAAAAAATGAGTTATATTACTACTATACCCTCCATTTTTATTTTTTATTTTCCTTTTAGGCTTTTCTTAATCTATTAAATTAATACATTATAGATTAAAAATACAAAAAGAAAAAGAGAAATAAGAATATTTGCTTGAGGTCTTGTTGCATGTATCGATACCGTGAAACAATCAATTGGAACGCCCAAACTATTTGGAACTCGTCTTATTATTTCTTGATAGTAGGCATGTGTCACGTCCGACCAATTCTCAGTAAAATTTTGCATCTGGATCTGGGAGAAAAAGTCTAGAATTTCGAAGAGATTTATATAAAAAACTCTAGAAGTCCCTCGATATTTCAAGAAAGCTTTGGAGAGTCCTAGAATATATAGAAAGATCAAGAAAAGGACTAGATATTTTTTAGGAAAGCCCTTGGAATTTTTCTAGGCTAGTAGAGAATGCTAGAACATATATGGACCAAAGAGTAAATATTTTAGAGACTTGTGTAGTAATTTTTATTTACACCTTAACCCCTAGGAAATAATATAAATAGAGTGATTCTCATTTGTAAATCATCCAACAAAATGTAAGCAATAAAAAATGCTAACTTGTGACTAAGTTGTCAAATTTCGCACGAAACACGGAATTCTAGTAAGACTCTAAATGCATGACATATGTCTGCTTAATAAAACACATGTCTGCTTGATCTGCTTGATAAAATGAAGAGGTTAAAATGGAGGGTTTTTATCATTCCGTAAAAGATTATTAATTTGAAATGTTAATTTGGGATAATATACATAATATTTCTCATGAGTTTTTTTGTTATTGAAGTTATATATCTCACATCTTTTTAAGCTTTTTTTGCGTACTAAGATGGATAACTGATACTCCACAAGATATAGTTGTTTCTTATACTAGGAATGGTTTGCATGTTCTGAGGGAAGAAATGTTTGGTCATGCTGGTGATGTTGTTCATTTCGAAAGAATAGATAGAAGGTGGATGATGAATGTTGTTAAAATAGCGGAGAAGAATGTTGAACTTATATAATGGAGTTACTTTGATTATTATTAAAGGTGATGATTGTGCGATTGAAAATAAAATGATCATTCGACACACTTTCGATCCTATCTTGTTTGAAAATTCAAAGTTCATGATACTATTCCAACTATGTTTTAGATTGTTGAACGTTTTAGATGCAGTTATTGTCTATATATGTTTTCCTATTTTTCTGATTAATTAGCCTGTTAATTAATATGTTTTAGTTAGCCTTCAAATGCTGTTAGAAATGCTTTCTCAAAATTATATTTTAATGTCATTGGCTATAAAGTAAACTTCATGAAATTTGTAGTAAAGTTATATTTTCTTATATTTATGTTTGGCTACTGATTATTCCATGCAAATCATTTCACATATATTTGTCTCGTCGGATAAAGAATGAATTATGATTTGATTGAATATATTGAAATTAATAATTTATATTTTATTTTATAATTTATGATTTAACAAGTTTTATTTTAATAAATAATGGGGAAACAAAACACTACCAAATTGGGTTAGCTTAATTAATTATTAAGTAAAAGAAAGAATTGACAGAAAGAGAGAGAGACGGGCGGCTCTTGCCTTATGCCCTCAAAATTTGGGACCCTTAATTATCATTAGAATAAATTAGAGTTCGAAGCCTAAAGGATACAAAATATTAACAAAAATTTTAAAACTATATATAAAATTTTATATTAATCAAAACGGTAAAATTGCTGCACCAACAGCGACAAATCCCACCAGAAAAAGCAAAATCGCTGCCTCTGCAGCAATTTTGCAAAATCTGATTTTTTTCTTTCAAAAAAAATGAAAGAAATCGCTGCCTAGGCAGCAATTTCAATTTTTTTAAAGAAAAAATAGGAAATCGTTGCTGGGGCAGCGATTTCAATTTATTTTTTTTTAAATCGCTACCCCAGCAGCGATTTAACCTTATTTTCTTAAAAAAAATTAAAATAATATTAAATCGCTGCTGGGGCAGCGATTTTAAAAAAAATAAAATTATCGCTGCCCTGCAGCGATTTCCTTAATTTAAAAATAAATAAATTATGAAATCATTGCTCCCAACAACTATTTCTTTATTTTTTTTAAAAAAAAAAACAATTTTTTTTTAATTTTTTTTTCTATAAATCGCGGCTTAGGCAGCGATTTCGCTTTTTCCGGTGGGGCAAGTCGCTGTTGGTGCAGCGATTTTATCATTTTGGTTAATATAAAATTTTACATATCATTTTGAAATTTTTGTTAATATTTTGTACCCTTTAGGCTCCAGACTCGAATAAATTATGTGTTACATTTTTATAGAAAAAGATAATTAATTATGATATAAATATATACTATTTTATTCACTTTAATATTTCTTATATTTTGTTAATAATAAAAATTAATAGTGAAAAGTGTTGAATTCGTTTTACTTTTTTTTTTAATTTTAGTTTCAAACATTACAACAAGCATATTAAAATGATGTATACCAAGTTATCAACTTCTTGAATCAGATTTTATAGTTCTAATTTTTATCTTTATTTAATATTTATAACTTATTACTTATAAAATTATGTTAACAATTCATATAATAATAGCCTCACTGAAAGGATGTTTTCCAATGATGAGTTAATAAAATCTCTTACCTAAAATCAATAACTGAAAAAATAATATTAGATACTAATATGTTTGATCTAAATAGTGTAAGAAAATTTTTTTTTAAATAAATCTATATATATGAAATTTGTTTATATTTTAGGCTTCAAACTAAAATTTCACTTAAACCGCCCCGGAGAAATGTGTGTGTTGAGGTGTCGTTTGATAAGGTTTATAAAACTAGTGATGAATTAATGAAATTATTTCTTTAGAACAGAAATTTTAGAGCTTTGCATGCATGGAGCTATTTTTTGAACGTAGAAATCACTTTGTTGCATGGATATTATGTGGGGTTTGGATTGAATTATTTTTATGTGGTTTTTTTTAACTTTTTATGCTATAAGCCACAAATTTATAATACTACTATAGTAGAATAATAAGGAGTGGGACATTGGGGAATATTCAGTTTAATTATTGTTTGTAGTTCCACAACAAATGGGGATTTAAGTACTATATTATATTATACTCTCATTGACGATATTATTTGTCATATTTTTTAGAGTTAAACTATGAAAATTTTGATTACTATTTTAAGATATATTTTTTTATATGTAAAAAATTGTAATTTATAGTGCTTTTCATATCATTTTAGAATATCTATATTTTTTTAAAAAAAATATTGAATTAATGTTATCTTATTTAACTTTGATAAAATTAGTTAAATTGACTTTTAAAAACGTAACATGACAAATAATATCGAAAGGAAGAAGTAGTATAAGAGATCAATTTTTAGGACTATATCTTCAAAACCCACTTTTTAGTCATATATGCACTCAAAATTATTTAATCATGAAAACAAAAAAGAGCAAAATAATTGAAAGTTACTTATTAAGTATCTACCTATAAAACACAAACATAGTATAATACCAAAAATGCCTCATAGTTAATCGGAAGTTATATGTTTATTGACATTTCTTAATTAAAAAAAAGTATATTTCACTTTCGGAGATGTCGTGATAAATAGATAAAAATCGCTTATTTTTTTTATTTCTGTTAAAAGATGAATAGATATATCTTTTAATTTTCGACTTTCTTCATGGATCAAAAGGTGGTCTTAACTCCCATGCATCTTCTTAAATATTCTATTGATTTTTAAATTTTTTTTGTCTAATTAAAAAAAAGTAAAAAGTAATATGTGATATGAGAATGGTAGAATATATATATTTACTTTACTGGATGATTTGTGGTACTAATTTACTTTATTACTGGATGATTTTCAAAGCATAAGTAATAATAATAATAACAACTTACTACTTCAAAATGAATATATTAGTAATTAAAAAGAAGTAGTCTACATACTTATTTGTTTAATTGGCACAAATTAATACTTACAAGTGACACAAAAAAATCACAAGACAATAAATACTATATACCAGATAATATTAAAGAATGAAACAAAATCATATTTTTTACACAGAAATTAGGGTTTCACAACTTTACCAAGTTTTGCTCCTTTTTTTTCTGACAGGACAGAGGTCGATGAATTACAATTAACTAATGTATTTTTTGTTAAGAGATACACAAAAATAGGGAGGGCGAATGACAGTCACTACACAATTAAAAATAAAAATAAATATATCTCGATTTAAAAATAAGTCCTTGATCTACAAGGCCTTGTCAACATCTCTTCAAATATTTCATATAAAACAAGAATTAGCTAGCACAAAAGCTTGTTTGGTTCCGTCGACGCTATTATGATGTCTAGAAAAGCATAAATATTTTGTGAGTCAGAAGCTGAATCAGAATTTTTAATAAGGAGATTTAAAACCCGAAGAAATAGACATACGAAATAGTCAAAGAAAATTCGACATTGAATATATATACCTAAAAAATTATTTTAATTATATAAAAATAATATAATTTTGAAATATATGATATAAATATTAAGTGTGATAAAATTTCATTAGTCTATATATAATAGTAAATAAGAGAGATTAGTAATAAAATAGTAAATAAAAGTGTGAGGCCCAAATCTAAAGTCCAACTCTAATTATAGATATTTCACCTAAACTTTCACAAAAAAGAAGGGCAAAACTCGGTAAGCGTGTGGAACCCTAATTTCTTGTTTAAAATATGATTTCTTTAACATGTTTTTGTTTTCATTCTTTACTATTATCTGGTATACATTGGGAATTGTTTGATTATATGATTTGTTTATTGTAGAATTGTATTGTTAATTATGGTTTGTGTTAACATGTGTGAATGATTTTGGCTTTTATAGATCTTTCAAGCACTTAGCACTCACTTACAATGGCTATAAGTGAGTGATTACTTCATTCATTGTCAAATTGGATGTATTGGTGATTTCTCTAATGACCTTCTATTGCAGGGCTTCAATTTGAGAATTCATGTGAAGTTGGTGTTTTTTCAAAGCTAACCAATACATACTCTTTGGTTGCTATTGGGGCTTCTGAAAACTTCTACAGGTATAAGATTTTGATAAATTCGACCCAATGTCTTAATAGGTTATTAACTCTATGTTGTGCAGCGTGTTTGAGGATGCGTTACCTGAAAATTTTCCAGTGATCAAAACTTCCATTGGAGGAACAAGGATAATTGGAAGACTCTGTGCTGGTACTTGACAAACACTCTAAACTACTGAAACTTTAACATGTTAACTGAGTCTTCACTTGTATGCAGGAAACAAAAATGGGCTTCTTTTGCCTCACACTACTACAGATCAAGGTAATACTACTAATATATGATGATATCATATTGTAGATATGTGTGTAACTGGACAAGTATGCATAAATAAATAACTTTTTTCTGTTTGTGCTGGAAGAACTTTGGCACTTGAGGAATAGTCTCCCGGACAGAGTAGTGGTTCATCGCATTGAAGAGCGGTTATCTGCACTCGGAAACTGCATAACATGCAATGATTATGCTTCTCTTGCTCATGTAGATCTTGACAAGGTAAATTATCTGTTGGCTATTGGAATGCAATTTATTTAGATCTCTATCTCGACTTTAATCGCGGCAATTGTAGTATATTATTGGGTGCACATTTCATCTGCTATTTTATATTAGAAAACCCAACAACTCTCTGAGTTTAAAAGTAAATTTTTGTCATGTATGATACCATTAGTATTTTGTTTCAACGTCCAGAAATGTCCAATAGGATAGGGGATGTTTACCTCACTGTTGGATTTTGTTTAAAGTAAGATTGCAGCACATGATGTGAACCCTGTCACGAACAAAAAACTTGTTATTCAAATCTTCAAGGGTAGACGGGCAGGCCCTTTATCCATCAAGCTTCAGACCATTGCCCTCGGGGTTAACACGGTTACTTAAAAGTAGAATGTCTTTACAAGTTGTAGAACTCTACAATGTCCGCAGGGTTGTTTCTCTGCCTGCTTGTGTTATGCTTTTCTTAAGAGTTGTTTGGTAATTTTTGTTTGTTTTTTTAACTAATACGATATGAAGATTTACATTTATTTGTTATACGCCTATTGTTTTACGTTGAAATTAGACTCCTATTATTGTTGGATCTTGACTTGTGAGTCTACTCATCTAAAAAAGATTAATACCATCACCTAAGATTGACAGATGTTAGTTTTATCAGGAAACTGAAGAGATGATTGCTGATGTTCTTGGTGTGGAAGTTTATCGGCATACAATAGCAGATAATATTCTTGTTGGAAGCTATTGTGCTTTCTCAAACTTGGGAGGCTTGGTAAGTATTCACTCTTAATAAAAATACAGGGTAAATGGTGAATGTGATTGAAGGCAAACTTGCTCGCATAGTGTCCAACGTATACATGTGTTAAATTAGGCATAATACATATATTGGACCCTAAACTTGGCTTCAAATTTTAACTTTGACCTCCAACTTTCATAATGCACAAACAGACACTTTAACTATCCAACTTTTAAATAAATAAACACATGGCAAAATATATGTAGGACACCACGTAGGACAAAAAATGACATGTAGGATAACATGTAGGACATCTGTGTCTATTTGTTCAACTTTATACAAGTTTAAGTGTCTACTTGTGCACACCCAAAGTTGAAAGGCATAAATGTGATTTGAAGCCAAGGCTAAGGGCATATTTATGTATTATGTTGTTAAATTAACATGTTATGAATAAGCAATGTTGCTGTTAATTAATCTCGATTTGTGAATCAACCATGCTAAATATATATATGGTAAGTTAAAGCTGGCGTGTTGTGGGCGTGGGCGTGTTGTTTTGTTGGACTCAGGTACATCCTCATGCATCTATTGAAGAGATGACGGAGCTTGCACGTCTCCTTGGTATTCCTGTGACTGCAGGAACTGTGAACCGCGGTAGTGAAGTGATAGCTGCTGGTATGATTGTCAACGACTGGGCAGCGTTTTGTGGGTCAGACACAACAGCAACAGAAGTGGCTGTTATCGACAACATTTTCAACTTGCAGGGGGCTCAACCCAGTCTTAATGAGATCAGGAAATCTGTGATCGACATGTACGTTTGAGTTATTTTGTATACATACTGAGTTTTGTGTGTTAATTGATTATATGCAGAGACTATGGTGAATCTTAATCATGCACTACATTCATCCAATGAACAAAGTATGAGTCTGAGTTGCTATTAGAGTTGTAACAAGTCACAATGAAATGATCTTTACATATTCTAATGTTATTTGACTGCAGTCAATTATATTTCCACTTGTGCTGTATATTTTTCATTTTTATTTGAATTTGATGAAACATAATTACTTATTTGTATAAGGATTCATATTTAAGTGTGTAAATTACTCTACTCTAATTAACTATACATGTTTTTTTTATTTGAAAGATAATTACTTCTTCATACCCAAGTATAATTAATGTGTGTAAATTATCATAATTAAGTAATTTAATGAGTTAATAATGTTCTTAATGTGTAAATATTGTTTTAGTATATAGTGGTATAATGTTTTCATAAATATAAACGATTTATCATTTGGCAATCAAGAATTTATTTAACTTTAAGTATGCATAAAATAAGTAATTACTTAAGTGTGTTCGGTACAATGAAAAATGTTTTTTTTTTTTTAAAAAAAAAAGAATAGAATGATTTCTAGAGCAATAATAAAGTTCTTATTTTCTTGTAATGACAAATATTTTTTTAATAAGATTTTTATGAGTATTATAACCAAAACTTAACATTGATAAGGTAATAAAGTAACTTAATTTAGAAGTTCAAATATTGATATCAATTGTGAAAACAATATTGTTAATGTTGTAAAATATTCATAATCCATTATTTAATTTGCTTCTTACTCTTAGCGAATGACACACTAATTTATTAGAATCCTAGTTTGCAAGTAGTAAAAATCAAGACTAAAAGATCATCTCACTATTATATAAAGTTCATTGTGGTTTATCTTTGAGAATTTTTTTTTTTAAGTGTATGATATATAATTTTATGTCAGTTTAATTTTTTGATCTCGCATATTTATTTTATTTCAAAATTTATTTCATTTAATAGGTTATGTATTTTCTCAAACTACAATTATGCATTCATTAATTTTATCATTTTTTCTAAATAATATTCCTCTTAAAAAAATTCTTACAATATCAACCTATCTGTTTTTGTCACCTTAGAATTGCAATATTTTTATTTTCTTACTTAAGTCACAATTTTTTAAAAGAAAAAATAATATTCTTTTGGAGATCATTTTTTTCTTCTTCTTAAAAATACTACTATACTATATAAGTTAATGACATTTCTAGTGACCAAATAAGTAAAATAATTATTTAATTATTGAGCCATGAAATGTTAAAGTTGGATTGCAACGTATGACAAAGAGAGATAACTGTATGAATATATTTTAATGCAATTAATACATACATAATTATTAAAATAGTGATATATTGCTAACAAATTTCTTATTTATTCATATAGTAAGTAAATTCACATTAATTTAGCAAATATTTCATTGATAAAATATAGTAAGTAAATTCACATTAAAATAGTGCATGCAATATTAAAATCTGATTTTTCCTATAAAATACTATAAAATTATGTGGCGTTCATAAAATAAATTATTATACTTATATTAAGGAAAAAGTTGAAAAACATTTTATAAATACTTATGTTATAAAATGGGAAATTTACATAAATATATTACTAATAAAAAATATTTACCATTTATAGTAATAATTTTTTTTTCATTTAATCACTTTTAGTTCATTTATAATACAAGTTTAATATATATTACAAAGAACAATTTATCATTTACATATAATACAAGTTTTAATGATAGTTAATACATTTATCATACATTTTAATACACTTATAATACAACGTGTCAAATTTTTACCAAACAATATAATATATTTTAAAAAATAATTATAATTCATATAAATTGCATACATAATTTAATTTTAATACATATTACAGATCTAACATAGTATTGCTATAAATGATAATAAATGAAAAATATAGCTAAAATCTATAATTATTTATTAAAATGTATCAATTTATGCAATTTTTCCTTTTAAAATAGGATGTAAGGCCCAAAAATATGACTTCATTTGGTTTTAATGGACTTTGAGATTTGGGTCTTACATCTGAAACACTCTTATTATAACTAGGTGAAATTCTATAGGAAAAATTATGATATACTTTACTATTAATTAAGAACTTTATGTTACATATTGAAAAAATATACTTCGATACATGTAATTTTGCTATGAAATACGCAAAAATAGGGAGAAGCGAACGAGATTGAGGAGGGAGGCAAACGAGATTCGTATGTATCCTAGATACATATAAATCACACTCTATACATATACTTGTAAGTATCTTGTGTGATTCACATGTATTTGAGATACCAAATACACGGGAGAGTGGCGAGCGAGATTTGTTATGTATCTCAGCTACATATGAATTCACTTGTATAAAATGTAGATTAAAAAAAAATACTTAATTTTAACCTTATGTATCCGATATCTATGTATCTGGACGTATTTGAAGGCACTTAAAACTCGTTCTGCCGCATAGGCAAATTTCACTGTTTGGAGATTGTTTTGGTGATCATAAAAGGTATAGATTGTCATGTTGATAATAGATTGACCTGTTATATGAAATTGGCATTTCATTCAACTAAATTAGTAAGATGAAATTGGCTAATCTAGTAACTCTTTCATGTTACAATCGTGTTAAAAACTTGGTTTGGTATAAATCTTTGGTTGTATAATTAGATATTTGAATGTGAAGATAACTCAATATTGTTGAGTAACGGAATGAAACAGGTCCAAATGAAGCAAGATGGATATAGCAATGAACCCAACTCTGAGTAGGTCTGATGTTTCTATATAGATTAGTGCTGCTTAGATACAATATATGACTGTGAAGATGAGAAAACGTTTGCGTGTGTCTTCTTGCCTTGCTTTTCCAATAACTGCAGACACCCTCTCTCACATCCAAAACCAACGACTAGTTCTCGTCAAACCACCTATGTTTCACCGGACCCCTAAAAAAACAAAAATCTGAACCCCCCCCCTCCTACTGATACCATTAACAACTATATTCACATAGAGGACTACAATCAGAATGTGCAGAAAAAATCAAACACCATAGCTTACCATAGTCGGGAAACAACTCTGGCAGCTAAGACAGCTTCTACTACTACTAATATTCAACATGAAGATTACTTTCTTTTTAATCTTACCATAGTCGGGAAATTCATAAAGGGTAAACCAACTATGAAAGCTATTTATTAGCCAATTTCATCAACATAGAAAATTAGTAAGATATATAAATTTAAGAATTATTAGGTAACATAATGTACATGATACATATGGTTTATCTAGTGTATCATGTACTTTTATTGTGTGTTTTTGGTACACATTGTTTATCTAATGTATCATGTACTTTTTAGTGTGTATCAATGATACACTCCATTAGATAAAAAATACAAAAATATTATTGAGGTTATTGTGTACTTTACAATGACTATAAATCATGTATCATGTGAATTTATATAATTTAACTTGTGTAATGCTTTTTTTGTTATGCTTTTCTTGAAATATACAGTAAATAACTTTACTTTTAAAAAATAATACCAATTCATATGAATATGCTATTCAATTTACCTAAATATCATGTAAAATTTAAGGATTATAGGGTAACATATTGTACATGATATATACGGTTTAGCCAATGTATCAGTTATTTTTAGTGTGTGTTTGGTATATATGTATCATTTGGTTTTGCCAAAATACTAACCCGAGACAATGTAGGCCTAACAACAATGTTTGCTGCTTCTTTTTTCTTTTTTGTTGTATTTTGACAACCTTGATTTTGATGCTTCGCCAGAGTCTTGTTTGAATCCTTCTGAAGATTCATAGGATCATGCAAAGACTTTTTCCTATTTTCTTTCCAATTTTCATCGTCGGAATCATATATCCTTCTATTAATTAACGGATCCATTACTATGATGTAATAGAACAACTAACAAAAACCAAAAAGAGAAGAATATACGAATTGATGATGAATTAATAATAAAAAGATGCTGGGTTCAAACTATTACAGATTAGGAAGAAATAGACGATGATGGATTAAGAATAAAAAGAAGAAAAGAAAAAAATGTAATGGGTTAAGATGAATGAAGATGATTAAGGAAAAAAAAGAACTGAAACTTGATGGAGTAAGAAGAAGACGGTAGAAGTTAATGGAAGTTGTCCTGCTTCGTGATATTTTTACTTTTTTAAATTTCAAATTTTTGAATTTTGAAATTCAAAATTTCAAAATTTGGTCTTTTAATTAAAATTAATTAAATTTAAAATTCAAAATCAAAAGGCTGATTAAAAGGTTGAGTGTTTAAATAGATAAAATTTAAAATTCAAAAACTGATTTAAGAGGTTGAGTGTTTTAATGGAGAAAAAATAGGCATTAAAATGGGTAAATGTGTATTATAAGAGATAGAATGTAATGTATCTGAAAAACTTACACTAAAATTAAAAAAAAGGAAATTATGTAATATTTAAAAAAAGTAAAAAAAATTGGAGAATATAAAAATTATAGTCGTGTATTTAAGTTATTTTTCCAATAAATTATTATACTTATATTAAGGAAAAAGTTGAATAACATTTTCTATAAATACTTTATGTTATAAAATAGGATGTAAGGCCCAAAAGTATGACTTGATTTGGTTTTAATGGACTTTGAGGTTTGGGTCTTACATCTGAAACGCTCTTATTATAACTAGGTGAAATTTTATAGGAAAAATTATGATATACTTTACTATTAATTAAGAACTTTATGTTACATATTGAAGAAAATATACTTCGATGCATGTAATTTTGCTATGAAATACGCAAAAACAGGGAGAGAAGCAAGCGAGATTGAGGAGGGAGGCAAACGAGATTCGTATGTATCCCAGATACATATAAATCACACTCTATACATATACTTGTAAGTATCTTGTGTGATTCACATGTATTTGAGATACCAAATACACGGGAGAGTGGCGAGCGAGATTTGTTATGTATCTCAGCTACATATGAATTCACTTGTATAAAATGTAGATAAAAAAAAAATACTTAATTTTAACCTTATGTATCCGATATCTATGTATTTGGACGTATTTGAAGGCACTTAAAACTCGTTCTGCCGCATAGGCAAATTTCACTCTTTGGAGATTGTTTTGGTGATCATAAAAGGTATAGATTGTCATGTTGATAATAGATTGACCTGTTATATGAAATTGGCATTTCATTCAACTAAATTAGTAAGTTACAATTTTTTTAAAAAAATAATAATATTCTCAAAGGGTGGAAGATGCATATAACAAATAATAATATAGTTTACAACAGTAGGTCTTTATCTCATTCACTAATTTGTAACAATGACATCCCAAGAATTTGAACTTTACAATGAAGAATATGGAAAGAATTTTAAGTAAGAATGTCAGTGGTTCCAACACTAAAAAGGGAAGCTCGATGTACTAAGTTTCTGCTATGTGCGTATCCTGTAACGATCTAGACTATGTAATGTAGTCCAACCTTGCATTTGTACAAGAGATTGTCATTTCATAGTTTGAACCTGTAACTTCCTTGGCCACAAAAAGTGGTGCTTACACCTCCTTGGATCAAACTACTACTCATGTAAATTACATTGTTGCAGGTATGGATGCTCATAGCTAACATGTTTGTTCCAATAGGACTTGTACTTTTGGATACCAATGTCTAACCATGGTTTCATAACTCCATCATAATGAATCACAGCTGCCTGCTCGATTTGTGCTCGTGTGACACCCGAGTCATACCCCAACCCTAGTAGATGCCATGTCCTGTCCAGAGCATGAGTGTGTTTGTAAAATGTCATCCAACCAAGTGGTAAACTACCAGCTTTCACTAATCGTCTCTTACTTCCCTGCATCAACGAAAATTACATACACTGAGTGTTTCTAGCAATGAAGATAAAAGGAGAAGAGTATAATAAAAACAACTATAAGTGTCTAATGGATTAACCCCATGACATGGTTGTCCATTCTATCTAATATCAATCTCTTCTTCTTTCCTTTTTTTTATGACAGTGGTGTCTAGTCAACTTGTGCGCACCTCGACTAACCAAGATACTGGCAGAAGGGAAGAATAATATCACCTAGAGTCAACCAAACTCATAGAACTACTAAAAAATCATTAATGATTTCAACAAGCAAGATTTGCAAACAACAGAATATAACTTATACCAGCTCCAAGTACTTGTGATAGAGAGCAGTTAAGTTTCGCTTCCTCCACTCCTGCAGATCAAATACATTCATCCCATATGCCCAAGTGCATGTGTTTGCATCGAACCTTGTTGCCACCGAGGGGTCTGTGAAATTGATGAACATATCCATTCGGCGGAATGAAGGCTCACCTTCCACACAAGTCTCAACTGCACCATTCACTTTGCCCTTAATGTTGATGTGCCAAAGTCTGGTTAGATCTTTTCGCACAACCACATCATGGTCGAGGAACACAATCTTGTTCACAGAAGGAAAAATATCAGGAAGATAAAAACGTAAGTGATTCAGCGCAGAAACATATCTTGGATCGAGGCCTTTTTGCTTCTGCTGATCCTCATTGTATTTGATTGATAACAATTCAAAACCGTCTATGCTCTGGATTTGAATGGTAGATTTTCCAGGAGGATTCATCAAGAACCACATCGACATCGCTGGCAGGTTGAGAGAATCAGTCACTATATGAAAGACAATTTTCTCTGGATCCTGCCAAGTACATAAACATTTACCTTCAATTAAGACATATTTGTGATGATTTAGTTTTCAAATTCAAAACTTCAAATTAGCAGTTACTATTTGCTATACATGTACCAAGAAAACTAGTCAAACTTCCTCTGCTTACCTTATTCCTATTGCATATAAGCTGATGAAACTAAAGTATTACTAGCAAATAGTCTTTAAAATGTATTTGCAGATTTGAGGACGACCGAGTAATATCAACTTATTTCCTAATAGTAAGTTATCTTTGTACATGAACAAGAATTAGTCACTTCCAAAATCAGGCCAAAGATTCTTTCCTACAGCTCCGTTAAGAAAATGAAGATGAATATTGTTAACTAAACATGAAAAACAAGTGTTTTTCCTCTGCAGGCCATCATCCATTTTGTCCAGTCGTTCTAAAATTAATGTTGGATATATCATAAAATCAAATACTCAGTAAGCTTAGTGTTCAACATTCCGGTGCTTATCAAGTTACAAGATGGCAGAAATCAGAACCAATCTCTCAGTTAAGGGATTTGATTAGTATCTTCTTCAGAACCACCTAGATTTACTTGCTTCTTGGAACCCTTGGTGTATGAACGTAGCATTAATGACGTAAAGCACATGGAGGAATACATATTCAAGAATGAAATGTGATCCCAAATGAGAAAACACACAGATTGCATACCTTAGCGGTTGAAACAGTTGAATTAACAACCACAGAACATGCCAAAACATTGTCCGAGAAAACAGCAAAGTGATAGAGATTGGGATCCTGCAGTTTGTGTTGGTTAGGAAACTCCCGCTCCTCAGGCTGCAGATCAAAATATTCTGTGGTCAACCGCATGGAAAGGCAATGAAGGCCTTTTGGTGTAGTTCTTGCAGCGAGCTGTACGAGGAAGGAAGTATGATCCCTTTGTGATCGAAGCTGTTCTTCAGCATTATACGTCATGGCACGTAGTGTATTCACCATAGCTGAGCAATCAGGGTATATTCTGCTTGCTTTCAGCAGGGTCCCATCCATGGCTTTCATCTTTTGTGTGGCCCTAGAAAACAAGCTGCTCTTAGATTATACATACAACATATTAACTATTTGAAAACAGCATTCAGTTTCCTATTTTAAACAATTATCAGAGCCTTGGCGTAACTTGTAAAGTTGTTGACATGTGACCGGTAGGTCACGGATTCAAGCTGTGGAAACAACCTCTTGCAGAAATGCAGGGTAAGACGGCATACAAAAGACCCTTATGGTCTGGCTTTCCCTGGAGCCGCACATAGCGGGAGTATAGTGCTCTTCGTTTTGAATATCCTCAGGTCAACATCAAGTGAGTATTCTTGTCTCTTTGAAGACAGTAACAGACTTAATATGCCAGTTCTACTCTAAATAGATTATCATCTGTCTAAGAGTAGAGCAGTCTCAGTAAGTACAAACTATGTTGCTCGGACTTCCCAAAAATGTTGTTGCACCTCTGACTTATCCACCAAAATGCACTACTTTTGAAGGATCCAACACACACCTATCGACATGAGAGTCCGAGCAACATAGAAAACAGATCATAACATGCCAAATCCACTACTCAGCCAAAACAGATTTTATGCTTCTGAGTAGCAACTGACACATCAGATGAGCCAGGTTCTGTAAATTGCACTGATTAAATTTTATATTAAAAAAATGAAGAAGCATGTTATAGCCTGTTAGGTGTATTGTTGTGTGTGTGAGGGGGAGAGGTGGTAAAGAAAAATGACCTCACCTCCTTGACAAACCAGAATCTTTAGTAACGTCACCCATTGCTCGTTCTAGCTCTTTAATTCGTAGCTTTATCTCTTTCACAAAATGAGAGTTGCTATCTGGTGGTGCAAAACTCAAGTACGCTTTGGCCCTTATCACCTTATCTTTCATCTCTTTTACCTTCTCATCTAATGGCCTTCGCAGATGTGACTGTATGCTCCGACTGTGTTGAACCCCTTCTGGTTTGAACTTCTCCTGCGACAACCCTAGCCGAAATCAGCAGACTCCAAACTCAAAATAAGCATGTACTTGCTATGAACAATATAACATAATTGACTTTCTAGTTGCACGTGACAAAGTGAAATGTATACAGATGAAGATATCTATAAGGAAAGAAAGGATCAAACAAGTACTTTAGATCCCGGGACTGGAATACCAAATCTAACATTTTAATTTTTTGCAAATTGCCACAGGCAACCATGTTGAAAAAGTGAAAAATCAACATGGCATCCTTGATATATCATGAACTTCAGTTAAAGCCCCTAAATTGTACATTCAAATGTTGACATTGCAACTAGAACTGAAGTTAGAAAACTCATCTCATTCTAGATCGAGAAATGACAAATATGAGATCTCTTATTTTCGTGACCACGCAATAACAAGATGATCACCACAATCAAAGCAACGACTTGACAATTTAAATAGAGGGAAACGAGAATACCATGTCTAACTAACTCTAAAATTTGCCAACAGTACATGCTACTAAATTTGAATTTCATCCATTCAATGCAGCCAAATAGAAGTTATAGTAAGTCCATAAGTCACAAATTATGGAGACAACTATCATGAGTGCCTCTCTTGTATAGCACTAAGCGATCAAAATCAAACAACCTCACTAGATAAGAGATTATAACCTCCTATATCTTCAGCTACGATGACACACTATACAGAATAATACCTTTTCTCTAGATGGGGACACTTTCTGCTCAGATAGATTTCGTTGATTTTTTTCTTGTCCACCATATGTGGTCCCTGTATTCGAGAGAAGAATTAAATGCTGCACTCATATTACAACTTGACAGCAGTGAAGGAAAGAAGAGGTAAAAGAGCCTTTAGGAGCCGTTTGGACATAGAGATTTTCTGCAAAATAATTTTTAAACATTGTTTGGTTATATATTGGAACATTTTTTTGGTTACTTTCTGAACATGAGTTTTCAAGTATGAAAAACTGGTTTTGACCTCTTTTTCAGTTGTGAATTTTTTTTTCCACTCACAAAACTTCAAGTTCTTTTTCAAGTGAAATACATGTCAAACACAACATTATTTTCCAACTTCAACATCAAAGACTCTTTTTTTTAAAGTTCCAACCAAATGTTTGTCCAAATGCCTACATAAAGCAGTATAGTACCATTGCTTTGTAATAAGTTAACATCCTCTGCTTTGTGACGCCTATCATTCTCATCCAAGCTGACTAAAGAGCCATGATCTCCATCTCTATATACAACCAGGTGTGGTCCTTTTAGGCCTTCAACTTCTTCCTAAAGAAACAACATACCAACATTAACAAACATAGGTCACGATCACATATGACTTTCCACGAAGTAAGCAGGCTTATCCAAAATTTTATATCACCTGTTGAACTGCACTAATCGCCTGAGCATCTATTCTATGCTTCTGAAGACAAGAATCCGAAACCCCCAAAAATAAAAATGACAGTCAGATACTTGTTTCTCTTTGTTTAGTATGATAACACTAATAAGACAATTATGCAAAATGAAGTAGAAAAAAACAGTGTTTGGGCTAAGGAATAAATTGAAGAATTAGAAATCCCCTCCTTTGTTGTTTTCTTTTCACAGGATCAGGGAAATGAGGGAAACGTAACACGTGTTAGATTCTCCGAACATACACTACTTTTGGAAGATTCTACATGTTTTGAAGAGTCCGGGCAACATAGGGAAAGAAAATTACCTATCTCACCTTGATGTTTCCAATATATGGTGCCAAAGATAAATAAATGAAACAAAAGCTTTTTTTTGTTCTTCTTTCAATGATGTGGTGTCAAAGATGCATAATAAACTTAAACTATACAAAAGCTTTTGTTCTTTGTTTCTTTCTTTATCAGTTGCTTGAATGAGCAGGAACAACAACAATAGTCAACAAATCACAAGTAGAAACAATATAAAACACATTGAACTAAACAAGCCAAAAACTTACAAGAATCGATAAGTCTTCAACAAAGTCTTTAGATGCTGCACACAAATTGAATACAGAAACAATAGTCAAAAAAACTAAGACCTCAAAGATCGAAAAGTAACAATAAGAAGTAAAATATTATACCATCAGTGTTAAGGTTTTTGAGCCTAAATGAAAGCAAGAAAACAGGAGTGAATACTGAAATAGCAAGCAAACAGAGGATAGAAATCCTCGTACATCGTCGAAATAGCCTCATCAAAGCATAAAGATGAAACAAAAGCCAAAAGGGTATTGGAACATCAGACAAGATTATGCAAAAACAGATTCAGATCATTAGGATAAAAATTAAGTCTTGATAGAAAGTCAAAACAAAAAAATTAAAATGGAGTAATGATGAAATAGCCTCATGAAAAGCATGAATATAAACCAGAAGACAAAAGGATACTGGATAAATTAAACAACATATGCAAATAAACTCTTGATACAAAGTGAACAAGAAAAAATTGAAACATAAACCAAAATGGTATTAAATCACCAAACAAGATATGCAAAAAGATTCATATTATAATGATTAAAAAAAGAAAGAGTCTTGATACAAAGTGAACAAGAAAAAGAATTGATGAAACAAAAATCCAAAAGGGTATTGGATCACCAAACTAAATATGCAAAAAACTTCATATTACAAGGATACAAAATGAGTCTTGATACAAAGTGAACTAGAAAAATTGGAAAAAAAAAAAACAAAATAAGCCAAAAGGGTATTGAATCACCAAACCAAAAATGCAAAAAGATTCATAACTACACGGATAAAAAATGAGTCTTTAATACAAAGTGAACAAAAAAATTGAGTCTTTAATACAAAGTGAACAAGAAAAAATTGAAAAAACAAACTAAAAGCCAAAAGGGTATTGGATCACCAAACTAGATATGCAAAAAGATTTAGATTATGAGGGTAAAAAAAATTGAGTCTTTTCATATAAAGTGAAGAAGAAAAAACTGAAGTGAGGGGTTTTTCATGCTTGTTTAATTTGTCATTTTTTTGGGATCTATGAATGTGTATTTAGTGATTTGAAAATTGGATTTTTTTAAAGAGAAGAATGCGATGAAAACGGAGAAAGATGTGGTGACATGTTTATGAGTTCAAAGAAAAGAATAAAATTTAAGGAGGGAGAAGATTTCAACTTTTTCTTGAAATAGAATACTATACATTTATATACTCTTTGGAGCCCCCCAACCCACCCCACCCCAACACCCCTCCCAAGTCCCAACTAGGGGCGGATCTAAAGAGTCGGAGTGCGTACATCTAAAATCAGTTAACGGTTAAACTGATAACTAATAATCAAACTTCGAAGATCTTTCGGGGTGGCCTAGTGGTTTGGACTGGTGGAGGTGTCATGTTTGAAACCTCTTACCAGCGAAAACAAGGGGGTTTGTCTTCTGGGTTTAGCTTGCCTTGTGGGGGTTACCTCTCTTATGTGTTTTGCGAGTTATTGTATAAGAGCGGACAGTGGCAGAGTCAGGAATTTCAATAAGCGGATTCAAAATATGTAGAAATAGACACACGAAATAGCTGAAGGGGTTCGACATCTACTATATACATAAAAAATTTATTTTAACTATGTAAAATAATATAATTTCCCCCCCAAATGGGAGTTTGGATGAACATTTTTGGTACAAGGTGGCTCCGTCTCTGGGAGTGAAGGTTTTACCCTGTGCGCACCCAAATGGTAACGATTACGGATTTCCTTGTCATTAAAAATATAGGAAAAATGAATAAATTTATCCCCGAACTATCGTAAATGGCATGCAGATACTCTTTGTTATACTTTAGGGACATTGAGGCCCCTGCCGTCCAAAAACTAGAGTATATATGCCCTTCAGTCTAACGGAAGACAAAATAGGAACAAGTGGCACAATCATACCAATCGATCCGATGTCGGTTTAATGGATAAGATTATGACATGTGTATGTCTGTTAGCATAAATGGTACATATATTCTACTTTTTTGACGGCAGGGACACCAATGTCCCTAAAGTATGCAGAGTATGTCCGTATACAATTTACGATAGTTCAAAGATATCTTTATCTTTTCCCCCAAAAATACAATCAAATCGCTAACTATTAATAATTGATAAATAGAATCAATAAATTTCAAAATTAAATCGAACTGAACCGATCAATCCACGACCTACTTCCTCCCCACCTTGCCTACCTTTCCACATAGCCCACTAGTTGGGCATTTTTCTTTTCTTAACTAACATAATTATGATTTCTTAATGGTAATCATAATTAGATGATCACCCTAAACAAGACTAAGTCCACTATTAGAGGACTATTTCAATGTAAATTTTATTAGTCATTTGTCTTTGTGGTGCACTTCTAAAATCATTGGTTATTAATTTATCTCAACTAACTTAGATGATATTTTCTTAATCATATTGTAATTTATATAACTTTTGTGAGATGTCCTTGTCATTACCAATTTTTTTTCTTCTTAATTCATTGGTTGGAATGATAGTCAATTATTTATATTAATTGTTACATCAATACATCATTTAATTATTTATGTATTGTTATAAGCAATTGAGCATAATATACTTTTAAAATTTGTCTAAATATACACACATTTCTTTTTTATACATAAACAAAGGCAAGTTACACATTTGTTGGAATGATAATCAATTACTTATATTAATTGTTACGTCATTTAATTATTTACGTATTTTATAATTTATAATAAGTGTAACATACTTTTAAAATTTGTCTAAATATATATATTTCTTTATACATATACAAGATAAATTACACAATAATCGATTATAAAAGTCTTATTTAAGTAATGTCAAAATCTATAAGTTCATCACTCTAAATATATAAAACTAAGTAAATTCACAATTAATGATTATAGCAAAACTGTTTATTAGATTAACAACTATTGATGGATATTATCGATAAGAATTAAAAAATTAAGGCCAAAAAGTACAAAATAAATAAATAAATACAAAAGATAAAGATAACAATAATTTGACTTGTTATCTTTATAAAAACACCAATAAATTATATATCTAAATAATGGAAATAATTAAGCTTTCTTTCCATATTGGTAAAAGCATTTAACATCTATATCCCAATAAATACAGTATAAATACTCAACTAGAAAAGAATTAATTGATTTTTTCCTATTTTACTAAAATTAATATAACCTTTGGAAGTTTGAACAATTTTCATATTAGCTTTTTTATATTATATGTATATTTTTTCTAATTTATTGATATTATGTACATTGATGTAAACAAAGAACAAAATAGTAAAATTGATTAATCAACTAATGATATATTAATTAGTGAGTAAAATATATATTGTCCATCTAATATGAAAACTTGAATTTCTACTAATATATATATATATATATATATATATATATATATAATTGGTAGACTTTTGTTTTGATGAGACATATACATTGACATAATACATAAAAAATCTCACTAAATTAATAGTTAACAAATTAATAATTTTTCTAAGATGAAATTTTTTTCTAGTTTCGATTTGAGTTAATGAAAAAAATTATATATTTCGATAAGATAATAGAATAATATATTTCCAGAAGACTTTTATATAAATATATCGTTTCATTAATATTATAAAGTAACAGTTCTTTAAAAATACAAGCATATCTAAGATAATTTAGTGAAATATGATTTTATTATGTTCTATAAATCTAGTTTATCTCTAACTTTTCTTATTGCATTTAAAAATTTCGATGTTGCCATGAATGTAAATCCTTTTTAGTGCATGAGAATAATTTTTTTGTACTCACATAATATTTTACATATTTGATATATCATTATTGAATTTGTAATACCTTTTAAATAAGAAGCTGTTTTTGAATATGATTTCAAATTTTTTCTTATGTCCCTTATATAATTTATTCTCTCATCATCATACATTGAATGTTTTTAGTGCAGATACAATGAATAATATTTCATTATTAAAAAATAATGAACATTATATTATCTTTAAAATGAATCCTTGAATTTATTTTATAATGAATCATTTAACAAAAAAATATATTACCATGAAAATACGCATACATTATATTTATATTTAGTAAAATTATTTATTATATGAATTTGATGAATATGATACATAATTTGGTAAATATATATGATTTTGATGCATTCATTATTATTTATGTATAATATTTTTTTTATGTGAATTCAATAAATACGATATCTAAGTCAGTAAGATATAATAATTTTGATGTAATCAAAATTAACATTCATTAAATCTCAAAACACCCTTTAAATTAATAAGTATTAAATTAATCGAATAAATAATATGTTTACATAAAAAAATTATATTTCTTTGTCGGATGCCTTTAATATTCAACTACATTCCTAAATGTTGTGCATTAGTTATTCTAAGTTTTTTTTTTGAAATAAATGATTAAATAAATAATTTGTGTGAATAATTAAAAGAATTTTGAAAGGAAATTCCTAAATTTTAGCTCAAGCATTATTATTATTATTACAGCTGTTTAATAAAGTAAGAAAAAAAAATAAATTTTAGCTCAAGCTTTATTATTATTATTACAGCTGTTTAATAAAGTAAGAAAAAAATGATTTTTTATAAAATATATAAAAATATTATTTAATTTTATAATTTTTGATATTTGTATTTCTGTAAAATGTGAAGTATTGAAATTACTGTTTATTTTTAGAAAAAAAATTAAAATAATCAGATTTTCTAATTTTGGTTGTGCCATAGATAAACACTCTCCCGCTGTCTTCGTAAAACACTTCCACCTCACTTCACCGCTGCCGCCGTCGCCACCGTCACCGCCACCGCTGTTGTAGATCGACGGCGTCCAATCACAGCGTCGAACGAGGACATTTCATTCTCTCTACAATCTCTCATGGCCGGAATTGTTACCCCTCATGCCTCTTCACAATCCGCCATCGTTCACATCAATGGCAAAAACACATTTCTCTCGCCCCAAAAAAACCTAGATTTTCCAATTCTCTCCGGCTCCGGATGTTCTTTTCTCCGAATGAGAAGCACAAAGCGGCTCGAGGTGAAGCCGCTTGCTGTATCGCAGAACAGTTCAGCTACTTGTGTTGAGTTATCGGATGATGTTAAACGGAATAAGAGTCCGATTATTGTTATTGATAATTATGATAGCTTCACTTATAATCTCTGTCAGGTATGATCAATTTTTCGAAGTTTGAATCAGAGAATTGAATTTGAATATAGAGAATGTGGAGATTGTTGTTTTAGTATTCCTTTTATTCGTTTTGTTTTATTCATGGAATTATAATGAATCTTCAAAATGTATAACATTGAGAAATGTACAGAATAGGTGAGGGTGTATCCGAAAAAACTTCTATCTCTTGTGGGATTATGCTGCTTATGTTGTTATTGAGAAATGTACCGAATTAACTTAGTTTTTCTTGACTATTCTGCTTTGAGTTTTGTGATTTTGAAGTATTTAGAAGCTTGAGAATTGAACTGATTTTAGAAATAGAATTATTGCATCTGCTGAATAAGTTAGAAAACCAATTACTTTCTTAGTTTGTCGCTTCATTTTTGTTAATAGTTTGAAGTCTATTGAATTGGAGTTTGATATTGATTTTGGAATATTGATAATTGCAGACAATTGTATTTAAGGTGTTTCTTAACTTACTCTTGTTTTCCCCGTAGTATATGGGAGAGCTTGGATGCAGTTTTGAGGTTTATCGAAACGACGAGCTCACTGTGGATGAGCTGAAGAAGTAAGTTACAAAGTTAGTTATTGTTTATAGAATTTTTTTTTGGTCCAGCTGTTGTAGTATAGTAACAAATTCACCTTCACCATGCTGGTATGGGGATCATCCACCTTTATGTTGGACTTGAATTCTATAAAATTTATATTTTGATACCTATGGTTTCAGCACTTCTATCTTATCTAGTTAACTCATGATCGTTAGATTAAGGTTGGATACGTGACAGAGGTGATAGCTTTGTTGCTTCCTGAGAGATGATAACCTCTTTGTAATGCTTGCTCTTCTTGATGTTTTTTTGTTAATGATATACTTCTTATTTCATCAAAAAGGCTGCACACTCGTTCTCTAATTTTGATTGGTCTTTTGTATTTTCTGAATTCGCTGCCATGATTACATTCAAATTGAATAAATCTATTGGTAGAGATGGAGACTGCCACAGAACTGAAAATTTGAGGTTGCACATTGAGTGTGTTAGAAATTGTATGTCTGGATGATAACTGCATTATTATCAATTCTGATGAGCTGTAATTTCTTGGGTGCATAATCTTATTTTAGTAAATCTAACAGAAGATAGTGAAAAATAATTATAATAATATAATGCAATGGTTTGAGAGTGGAAGTATAAAGGAAAAAAGATTACTCATTAATCAAATGCTTATTTTTAGCTCGTTTTTCTTTACTCGTTAGTTAGAGTGGTGATAAGCAGCTCCCTAGTTGAATTACACCAACAGCCTCCTCTCTTTTAATTAACATTATAGATAAGAAAAGAAAAAAGGACAGATGATTTGCCAACTTTTTCATAGATGAGATGCATGTGCACCATACTAGGTCCATTTCTAAGTCAAGAGATCCATTTTTTTCTTCATCAGGTTAGTTTCATATGATTTAGAGGGGAACTGATCTGTGAATAAAATATTTATTGATATTGGTGAATCATTATGAGATAAAGACTATAAAGTAAATTTAATTGCAAAGATAATATGATTTTTTTATTGGTTGAAAATTTAAGGGGATTTTGTGTTTTTGTTTAGACCTGGCAAACAATTAGTGTTCTTTATTTTACTCCGCAGACCTGATTAAGTTAATACTATGTTGTTTTTTCAAAAAAATATTTTGTAGGAAAAATCCAAGGGGAATACTAATATCACCTGGACCAGGTAGGAAGACTCACCCAAATATATCAAGTTACCAGTTTCACATATATAGAATGTATGGAAAGATCAGTACTTTCAATCTTATTTTATTCTGGGAATAGGTACACCTCAAGATTCAGGCATATCATTGCAAACTGTACTGGAATTTGGACCAACAATTCCGTTATTTGGTGTTTGTATGGGTTTGCAATGCATGGGAGAGGCTTTTGGAGGTTTGTTTTTGAATCAACTATATTTGGTGCTTTTGTTTCTCAATTAGTTTGTCCTATCTTATGAATTTGCTTCTCTTAAATTTGAAAATAAAAAGAAAATAGCTTTTCAAGTTCTTTAAAAAATTGGGCATTTCTTTTTATCTTTTTAAGGCTTGGTGGATAGAATTACCAGGTACCTGTGGTAATGGGACATGGTAGGTACCTCATTGTCCCTCTGCATTATCAGACGTCGCCAGGATTTTATCTTAGAAAAGTTTATTGTCACGTGAATTATATATATATATATATATAGACATTTTGAAGAATGGTGGTTATAAAAAAAATATTGTGAAGAATGGTGGTTGTCAAGAAAATGTACATTGTGAAGAATGGTGGTTATGAAAAAAAATATACATTGTGAAGAATGGTAGATGCTTATGTAAATCGTCAGATATGTACCCATATGTACTCACTTAAGTATCTTCAGTTTTGAGGTATTAGGTAAAGTAATTACATCGCAAAATTTGGTTTTGTTTGGTTTCTCTTTTCATTTCTTATATTTTGAACTTTTATAGTAATGTTGGCATTATTTATACTTGAAAGCACCTAAAAGAAAATAGTAACCTTGATGTTATTGTAGTAGTTCTCCTCCTCAAAGATAGATTATGACTCTAATAGATAAGGTTATGCTATTTAACGCATCTTTGTTTGGTTTTAGGTGTTTGTTCATTTATACTATTTCTTATATATCTGTATAATCGAATCTAGATTAAAAGATTTTAAATGGTACTATAAATAGAACCCGCATCTTAAATGAGTTTTTGTCCTTTTCTTTTTCAATGAGTGTAAAATTGTGCAACTTATAGGAAGGAGGACATTTTAATTGAATTCTTTTTTCAGGCTTTCTTGTTTTACACCCAAATAGCTGATTATACAAATAAAGAAACAAGAACAATAATTGTCTTAAAAATTATTCAAAATAATAATGATAGATGGTGATTATGGAACTAGCACCAAAATAAATTACACGAGTAGATATTACACACACGGAGCTGTTTAGTAATACTTACCTTAGGATTACCTTTACTTATCCAAAAAGAAGAAGAGACGAATAGCATAAGTATGGAGTAGCAAATAACATATTTTTTTTCTTTTCAATCAACAAGGGTATTGGCTAAAGGTATAATTATAAACAAGGATTCATCCATGTCAAAGGACACACACATCATCGCGTATATGAGTTTGCTCATACTGCCATTCCCAAACCCGGATAAGGGAAGAGTGTTGCGATAGGATAACAACTAGTGTAAAACTAGTGACTAGTTAATTTATGATGAACTCACGGTACAAAGTACATTTCAAATGGAGCGAAGTAGAGAATGAACAATTATATTGCCTACCTCAATTAGCTTGAGATTGAGGCATAGTAGTAGTTAAAACCAAATGCTTGTTTTAGATTGAAGCAATATATGCAACTTTTGGTACAATCTACCATAATTCCCACAGGATATGCATTTGCTCCAAAAATCTAGTGTTTAATCGTCATAATACAATGAAATTGAAGAAAATGAAATACCTTGTATATACAAATTTCTATTGCCACCCCTTTCCTTTTATCTCTTTCCAAGATTGTTCTCTTGATCATTATTTTGTCCTCGAGTTTTCAACATAATCTCTCATAATTTAGGTTTATAACTCTACTTTTAGTTGAATTCCCCCATCCGTATCTACACATGATTCCATATCCCCGAATTTTAAATTTAGGTCACGGAGAATCCGACCTCTAGATCAACATCCGTATCGGACACCCGCACCTGTGTCCGAGCAACTTAGCTTCTTGATGGCATGGTTATAACATACACTTATCATGGAAGGTTTATATGGATATGTGTTATAGGATATATATCACCTAGTGGATCCAACAACTTCTTAATTTTAAAATATAAGCATTAAGATACATCCTATTAGGAGTACAATGCAGCAGTTCCTATGAGCAAAAGGACAATCTTGGAAGGAGATAAAAGGAAAGGGAGTGGCAATAGACATCCTATTAGGAGTACTCCTACTTCTTATTTTTGGTGTAAAGAGGAAGGGATGGAAGAAGCTGCACAAATTTTGGACTTTATAGGCTCTTTGTAATCTATTAGCCTTTTTGTTTCGTCTCTTGTTGAAAACCAATTTTTGGAGGTCTCCATCGTATCCTTAATGTTGATGAATACAAAATTATCTTTTTTTAAAAAAAAAAAGAAAACATGAATAATCTGAAAAGAGGTCAATCAAACACCTTCAATTTGTTCCCTCTTAATCACAATTATCTTTTTCTTTTTGATAAAGATAATATTGTATTCATCAGCATTAAGGATATGTTGGAGACCTCCAAAAATTGGTAAAAAAACAAAAAGGCTAATAGATTACAAGAGCCTATAAATCCAAAGTTTGTGTTGTTTCTTCTACCCCTTCCTCTTTATACCAAAAATAAGAAGTCCTCTGTGACTTCTGCATTGTACTCCTAATAGGATGTCTCTTGGAAACATATTTATGCCCCTTCCAAAAATGGAAAAGGAACTGAACACAATATAGACCTTCATTTACTGGAAGTTCACTTTTAAGACTGAAATTAGTCCTCTAGTGTCTTGAATGAGGACCTGTTCAGAGCATAAATTTTCTGTTGCTGACTAGCTAGAGCAGAAACATAGCACACTAGTAAAAAATCATAATGCTTTAAAGAGAACTAGTGAGTTGTGCAAAGAACAGTTGAAAAGGTAAAGTTTTGGGTATTGTTAAGTTGACGACCAAAAGCTCTACTTTCTTCATTCTTTTTATTCAACTATTCAATTGTGTATTCATCACACTTAATCCTCCTTAATGTGAATTTATCCCATTGCAGGAAAAATTGTGCGATCTCCATATGGGGTGATGCACGGGAAAAGCTCCCCTGTATATTATAACGAAGGCGGGGAAGATGGTTTATTTGCAGGGCTATCAAAGTAAGCTCTTGTCTATCTGATAATTGATAGAAACTTGTTTTAACAAATTACGATTTGGTCTTTCAGATTATTTCTGTATCAACATAAGTGAATTTTTCCATCGAAAGTTAAGATCATTCCTGCGGATTGCAAATTAGTTGTTTGCACTTGATCCGTGCTAGATCACCCAGTACAATTTGATTTGGTGAAGTTCAAAGACTACAAAACAACAAAGAAGGTGTTTCCGGCTTTCCGCTAGGCTAACAAAAACCTGTATATTAGATACTCAATGACATGGCAGCACAATCTCACATTCAGCTTGATTGTGTGACTGGGGTTGTCAACACCACCTTCTTGACTTCATGACCATCTTTCTCTGCCCGACTTCAGAGATAGATGGCTGAGTAGGTGGTTAAACAGGAAGGGGCTGTGGTGCTTTGCCTTTAAGATTAATTAGTGTTTCACGCTGCTGCTTCAATCGTGCTGTTTTTCCTATTTTTCCCATTATAGCCAATAAGAGATCTGATGATTTCACCGACACCCCAAGCCGTTCAATCTTCAGTGTGCTTATGTGGCTAATCTCTTCTGATGCTTCTTTCTTTGAAGTTTGGACCAGCAAAAGTCAAGCTTTTAGAATGGATTCAATGGTGGGTTTCTCTCAAGGTGTCCTACTTGAGCATTGACAGTAGTATGCGAAGTGTCTCAACTCAAAATTTTCAGTCTGGTATAGAAATACTCGGGTGGTTTGCTTTAAATTTTTGAGCGACCATCCAATGCCAATGGTTTGTGCAAAGATTAAACCTCACATCGGAACTTTCAGTGTCTCTCTGTGAGTTCTCCTTCAACACTAGCAATAACTGGGTTGAGCATCCCGCTGGAGGAAATTCAATAAAGTTCTTGCTTTCCTTGAAACATAGATAACAACCAGAGATGCCAAAAGCAGTAAATCTGCAGAAACTCCAGTGATAACTGCGTTATATTGTCAAATTTCTGGGACTTCATTCTCCGATTCTATTTCAATGCCCAAACTGCAGGTTTCAAGTTCTGCGTCACGATCTTTCAACCTCCAGTTATTTCTTCTTGTCCTTTTAATTGTGTCTTCGATAATTTGTCTTCTGTGTTGATTTCCTTTGAGATTTTCTCGACCTGCTCAACCTTGTAGCCAGCTTCTGCTTGCTCAAATTTGTAGCTTGTAAGAGTTCACAGCTCATTTGTTTGCACAAGTATGTGAAAGCTCATCAAGCACAATGCTTCAAGGTTTGATGGTCTCTGGTTCTCTTGACTAGGATCCTTCATATCAAGACTCTTGACCTCTTTCATCTGGTCATCTGGTGTCAGGACCTTCAAGCTCTTCTTTATCCACTTTACTGGAACTAGTAACTTCACCACCAGCTTTTGGTATGGTTTCCTCCACTCCATCACCTTGTACACTCTGGGTAACAACCTCTGTGCTGTCGCTATCAATATCTGTAATTCAACCCCTTCCAGTCGACAGTTTCCACCTTCAAGAACCCCACAATATCTTCAACAAACTTGACAGCCGCAAGTTCATAATTAGTCTCTCTCCAACTCAACTCCAGAAAACCACTTTGAGAATACTCTGGTCGTTCCAGAATACATTTCAACAAAAACATACCTAGTGTAATCCCACAAGTGGGGTATGGGGAGGGTTGGATGTCCAGGGACTTTACCCTAGCTTCTGGGGTAGAGAGGGTGTCCCCGATAGACCCTCGGCATGGCACAAAATTTAGACTAGCAATAAGGATTAGGAATAATAGAAGATTGAGGAATATCTTCACAGGATATATGAGTGGCCTACTGGTGGTGAAGGGCAGGATAGGATAGTACAGAGGGAGAGTGCATTACCAGGAATTTCAAAATGGGTACTGAAGGTGATGCCGAATGTTGGGCCCATGTGGGATATCAAAAAGACTAGGGAACTAACTTCCTTCTCAGCTCATGGTGTGCATAATGCAATTCTAACGATAGCTAATTTTAAAAAATCTCTGAATTGATATAACCCCTTGTTGATATTACTAGTCTTAGCACCACTTTCTAGAAAATTCCCAAGAGAAACTAAATAAACAACCTAAGCTTAAAATTGAAAGTTTTACCTTTTCAATGGACTAGGACTATGTGAAGAGTGGGAGAGGAAGATAATGGAATGTTACTTAGGCTACTGGAGATAAACTGCACCATTAAAGGCTTGTTGGGGTAAACCTCCTAAAATTGAATTGTCAGCTTAAATGTACCTCCATCCCGAGGTGTGTAATCAGGTACTTCCTCTCCCATAAATTTCTTGAAAATCAGCTCCAAAGATGTTCTTGTGAATCACGTGGTCGGTGCCTGAAGTAGCCATGAAATTCGTTCATGAATATGAGTTACATTTCTTTATCGCCCTCAACCCCACCCCCACCCCCCCAAATCTTGGGCAGATTTGAGGAGTCTTGAGCTTGCTGCAGTGACCCTTGATTATCATTAGATTCCTCAGAATCAAGAGGACTGCCTTGATTGAATCTTATAGCACCATTGTCATATCTTCTCAAGCTTTCTTGGTGAAGAAAGATCCCCCAACACCTATTTGGCTGGTAGGATAGATGCTTAGGCCTAGGGGAGAGGTAGTTATGGTTTATGGAAGAATCAACACTAGTGTTGTTTTATTGATCATCGCCTGATTCAGAGGCGTCCCTAAGGAAGAAATAGCTTTTCTTCCAGAACGATGAGTAGTTGAACTCAAGGAGCTGGTTTTAGATCCAAGATTGGAGGCCTTGGGGGACGGCTTTGACAAGAGCTGGAAATTTCATTCCTTTTAGCGATTTTTTTTTTCTTGGATATAGTTTTTCTTTGTTACTAAGAGAAGATTTTGAAGATACTTCCAGATTTGGGATTGAACTTAATTATGTCAATTTCGGTTAGCATTTATCCAAAGCTTCTTTCCTTTTTGACCAGATTGCCTCTTAAGTCATTTCTTTCCTGATTCACCTCCTTTCTTTTTTAATTCCAAGTCAAACTTTTGAAAGCAGGCTATCATATTTAAATGATGCTGACACTCTTCGTAAGTCGAGGTGCAATTTTTGTAATTTACAGTGTAGGCTCGTTCATTCAATTAAGCATGTATCTATGCCTGCTCTCTTTAGTGTTATGGTCTCACATAAGTGCAAGTTTTTTCTGCGTTTACTATTTAGTGTTTGTCTTAAGCAATATTGACGAAAAATCTTTGACATATGTGGCAACATAGGTAGACCAGAGTTTTGATTTTGTGTTCTGGATTTTAGAATAGGATTAACTTACTGCATTCTTGATAAATTATTTATACATGTTGAATGGGTTTCTTAGTGCAACAGCAACTAACCAGCGTAGTCCCATAAGCATGCTGCGTCTGGGGAGGGTAGAGTGCACACAGACTTAATTCCTATCTTGAGGAGGGGATTTCTTAATTCAAATCCATGATTTTGGCCAAAGTTAGCGGGTTTTGCCGAACCCATAGCTAAAACTCTAGCTCCGCCTATGTTTAGCTAAAGAATCATGTCCATTTTATAGGATAGTTGATGTTGACCTAATACAAAAATGAAAGAGTTTAAGTGTTGGGACATGTGGAAGCACGTTGATCATGCAAGTGTCATGTGCAGTTCCAATTTGCTGGGATCTTCCCTCACTTGTATGCTTGTAATATTTCTTTTTTCTCATCAACTAACCCACTTAATTACTTCAGTTGAATTTTGTTTTGACCTTGTATATATTAAGTCTAGCAAATATCGGAGCCACTACCACTATCTTAATGTAGGTAGAACTCTTCATCACCCTATAATTATCATGGTAAGACTAATAATATGTTATGGATGTCAGAATTGTCTGGTTGGAGCACGTCTATAAGTGAGCACATATAAAACTACTATAGAGATCCATTACAGATTGTTTAATCTGTGGTCTTCTAAAAGCTTAGTCATATTTATGTTGACATTTTGATAATACCTTTTTCATTTCAGCCCATTCACAGCTGGTAGATACCACAGCCTGGTAATAGACAAGGACACTTTCCCCAAAGACGCCCTTGAGATAACTGCATGGACAGAAGATGGTCTTGTAATGGCTGCTCGTCACAAAGTTTATAGACACGTACAGGTAAAAACCTCCATCCTTTATGAACAAAGTTAGCATTGTTATCATTCCGCTATGGATTCATTGCTCTGCGCTATCTATGACCTGGTGGAGAGATTCATATTTAGAGAATTTCTTAATGGTGATATGAACTAATGAAGGAAGAAAGTTATCAATAAGTTTCTTCAGACTTAACTCTGGATTCGCAACATTATACTTGTTGGAAAGAAAATTGTATACTTCTACTGTAAAAATCTCACGGGATACCTTTTTTCGACACTTCTATTTAATCTATACCCAGTTTTTAGAATTTTTACACATCTACTCACTTAGGACCAACTTTCGACATGATGTGTTTCAATCAAAATGTCTGAAGTTACAGTTCAAGCAAAAATGGTTGAACTTTAGTTATATGTACATGAACTTCACATCCACATGCAAAAGTCCTTGAACTTCATGCAAAAACGCCTAAACTTAGCCATATGAAACTTCAAACATTTTGTTTGAAGTTAGAATTCGTAACTTAAATATTGGCCCCAAAATCGAGTATCTTTGAACTAACTCGACTTGAATTTGATCACTCGTTTGCTTCTTGCTTGGTTAATTCTCAGGGGGTACAATTCCATCCGGAGAGCATCATCACAAGTGAAGGCAAGACAATAGTTTACAATTTTATCAAACTGATAGAGAGGAAAGAAGAAGCAGAATCTCAAAACTAGATAACTCTCTTTACTTGCTGTACAAATTTGTGGTTTCGCCTCGATAAACCGATGCAAAAATATGTCATCTGTCTTTGTTGTAACTTTGCTGAGTTAAGTTAGAAGTTGTCAATACTTGTCATGGATTTAATTTTGAAATTCTTTAGACAAAATTGGTTTATCATTGAAGATGATATCATGAACATCTCGAGATATCTTCTTTCATCAGGTAAGTAAGATATCGAGTCGAGGGTCAACCAGAAACAATCTCTCCACCGTACAAAGGTAATAATGTCTGCGTACATTCTACTTTCTTCATACTCTGGGTTTATACTATTTTGATGCGTACCTTTATAATCAAATATGGTATGTCTGTTTTGGATTTGATGTTGGTGTAGCTCGAAGGACGTATTCTTGATCTAAGCGAAAGCTGAAAATACGTGTCATGAGCTTGGGCTATAGTATTATTCAATTATACAAAAAGAGACCTACTTTTTGTTAGACATAATTAATTCAGTTGGATTGGTGATAAGTGATAACAACGTGTGTTTTAGAAAAATCAGAATAATAAAATACGACATGGAGTGCACTTCTTCCAAACATGTAAGGCCAATCAGTATGTTTATAATCTACTTTTAGGCTGAAACCAAATCTCATATATCTTTTTATTTCGAAACTCGAAATTTTTTTTATGCATTATGTATATCACAAACGATATTATAGAAGATATAAATTATACTAGACAAAACGAATTTTACTGAAATGGTGTTGATAGAAGGAATCAATTCTTGATTTTCATCGGAGAATATTATATGTTAGCATCAATTTAGTCATTCTTACGGGTGAAAAAAATCAATAAATACATAAAAGGTTTAGTTTCAATACCTACTTAAAATACATTATGGAAAAACAAATTAGTTATTTATCATATGAAAAGTGGATTATACAGCTACCAAACACTATATTATAAAACTTAGTATAATTGAAATTCAGATTCACCCAATATTATGACGGAAATGATATGCATAGGCATAAATTCAGATTAATTGAGACGAAAATAAATATAAAAAGTAAGGGAAAAATTTTAACTTTCGAAGTCAAAAGCAGAAATCGAGTGAAAAAGAAAAGGAAATTTATGGATGATAATAATTATAGCAAGTGATTATAGAGGATCTTCAGTATGTAATACTTTAAATTTCTTACTTTTAATTGTCTCTAGAAAATACAATAAAAGAGTTGACTAAAATATTTTATTAGTAATTGTGGAAAAACAACTTTATTGTCTATACTTTTTCCCATCTCTACACCCCTTTTTTTAAAAAAAAAATTCTTGAACTATGTTCTTCAAATTATCTATAACATTCTCTTAATACTTTTCTAATTTTCTATATTTATTTTATGTTGCCTATTATCTTTTTTTTGACAGCTATAAGCCTAGTGGGAGACATTACAAGCATATTTTCAATATCTATTAACTTCTTAAAATATCTGAATTCAGAAAATATGTTGGATAGTATTAAATTGAAAAGATATTAAGTACCTCCTCAATCTATGTCCGAAAATTCAGAGACACACTTATACTATACTAAGGTCCTATTACCCTCCTGAACTTATTTTATATATAATTTTCTACCCTTTTTAGCCTACGTGACACTAATTCGAAAAAAAAAATCAACCATCGTTGGGCCCATAAAATAGTGCCACGTAAGCTAAAAAGGGGTAAAAAATTATTAATAAAATAAGTTCAGGGGTAATAGAACCTTAGTATAGTATAAGTGTGTCTCTGAGATTTCGGGCATAGGTTGAGAGGATACTTGGGCATTATCCCTATAAAAGACATAATTTATGTGTGATACTATTAATGAAATTGTCCTTTTCATTTTTCACCTAGAGAACTATTTTTCTTAAAAATATTTTTCTTCGTATCAAACACGTCCTAAATAATATAACTTATGTTTGGTTAGTACTTACATTTTTTATAATTTTTTTTGTTTCATTTTACTTCTCGTTCTTAAATGTTTCAAACAATTGTCATTTCATAAAAATAATTAAGATTAGTTGTTTGTTTTCATTTTTATCCTTAGTCACAAATAGGGAGGAATATTAATATGATGCAAAAATGAGAAATATTAAGTAAAGATGAGTAGTGAACAAGGATAATTTAATTATATTACACTCTAATTAATATATCTTTTTAAAAATATTTACAAATTAAAATATGACAAGTAAAATGAATGAATAAAATACTTGATTCAATTTAGTTCAACTATATTAGAAGTTCTAAATATAGTTTACCAACTTAACTTCTTTGTGTCGCATTTCCAAGATTATAGGATGGATAATTCATTCGACAATAATAGAAAAAAGTTATTAATTTGTACTCTTAACTCATAATATGCATTTCAATTATAATCTCTTAATTCAAATACACAAATTAGTGGTAAGATGCAAGTGGGGCCAAAGGATTGGACTCACACTTATCGTTTGGTTGGAAATAAGTTATTTTGGTATTAAATTATTTTAGGTTAAGTTATTTTGGGATAAAGTTATTCCATGAGGTATATATCTTATTCCATCGATATAAATGCAGGACAAAGAATTTTAAAACGGCCTAATACTTTCAACCGAACGCATGATAGTCCTACATTGTATCCATTTCCGACCAACACAACCCCTAATTGTCAAAGTATATAGCTTAGATCTATATAACTCAGTCACAAAAACAACTATCTCAAATTATTTATCATCTAAGCTAGTGTTTGATCATAAGTTTTTAAATATTTTTTGACAAATATTATTTGAGTGAAAATTCACCATGTGTTTATTTGACCATATTATTTGGGAAACATATTTCACTCTTTTAGAAAAATATGATTTATACCCATAAGTTTTAAAACCTATCAGAACTAACCATAAGTTTATATTATAAGTCAATTGGATCTTCGTTGTAATTAATAACAAGTGGTTTCCATGACACTGGAGTAATGTGATAGTTTAGAGTGTGTGCAACAAGTATCATTCCATATATCGTGAAGTAGACAAAGCACATGACTTTGTAACCCTGAAATGATTGTTCATCATTTTCATCACCAACCATATCATCAATTACGTATTCATTGAATATTTCATTACGAACTTGATGTTCACGTAAAAACATTTATGCAATACAACATAAACAACTATTATAAAAAGTGTTTTTGTAAAAGATAAAAATTTAGTGTAAAATTTTAATTTTACGTTACTTGATAATTATTGTTCTTGAAAATTGGAAACATCAACTTAATCATTGGGGATATATCGAGTTATCGGATACATCATTACTTGTATCGGTGAAAAAGTAATCACCCATAAAATTAATCGAGATAGAATTATTAGAAATTGTATAAATCTCTTTAATTTATATTACTCTCTAAACTCTAAAAATATGTCAATCTGTTATTAATGGTAGGGTTTTGGGACCATGAGGGGGTGGGGTGGGGGTGGGGGTGGGTTGCAACCTATATAAACAACATTTCAGCACCAAACTCATGAGTCAAAAACAATGCAAGCTATGAACTCATTTCAAAGCACCGGCGAAAATGGTGCTTCGTCCGGCGAACACATGAGTCATTCCCATTTCGATCCGTCGTCGTCTCACGACGACTTCCTCCAACAGATTCTCTCTTCCGTTCCTTCTTCTTCTCCCTGGCCTGAAATCTCCGGCGACGGTCACCCCTACAATTTCGACGACCATCAGTCAACTCTTCTGGCTTCCAAACTCCGGCAGCATCAGATCAACGGCGGTACCTCTGCTGCTGCAGCTGCTAAAGCGTTGATGCTTCAGCAGCAGCTTTTGCTTTCTAGAGGAATCGCCGGTAATGGCGGCTCTGGGATGAATGGCGATCAAAACGACGACGGTTTGAATTCGGTGAGATTCATTTACCATAAAATTCAGTTCAGTACAGTGATTAATCAATCAAAATTAATTACCAAAAACTCAATTGAGTGACAGTTTAATCATGTTTATGATTATAATTATCTGAATTATAGTAGATTGACGAATTGATTATATATAGGGGAATGATATTTCAGTTCAAGCTCTTTACAATGGATTCGCTGGATCTCTTGGTCAAACCTCTAATCAATCTCAGCATTTTCACCATTCTCAGGTCTGCATATACACACTATTTCATAAATTTCAATCGATTACAGAGATCATATGGAATAGTAGTTTTTTTCCCTCTAATTTATCGAAAACATCTGTTATACTGTTTTATTTTTCTCTGAATGCATTGCATTCATGTATAACCAGAGTTTATACAGAGTAATTTACCGGCGATCGATGTACTGTGAAAATATAGAATCAGAGTTTCGACAATAAATCAATTGCTATATATACATTTAGATACAGACGCTAACTCATATATTTCAGTATCAATTACAGAGATCTATAATATAATTTTTTCGCTAATCTATATAGTTTTTTTTTGTTCAATCGGAGTTTATTGCCTATAATAAGTTATGGCGATTGATTTATGTTCTGTGAAAATATAGGCGCAGAGTTTCGGAGCTCCGGCGGCGTCGTTAACGATGAATCAAACGCCGGCGGCGAGTGGTTCAGCTGGTGGAGCGCAGCCAAAGCAACAGAAAGTTAGGGCTCGTAGAGGACAAGCAACTGATCCTCACAGCATTGCTGAAAGAGTACGTACTCGCACTCGTTTTTTCAGTACTCGCCTTTCATTGCAGTTATTTTTACTTTTAACTTTTTTTGTGACGAGTGAGTTAGCATTTTTGATGGCTATTTTTGTGTTGTTTCTGATTTGTTTTGTTGTGTGGCTCCGAAATTTTGGATGTGAGCAGTTACGGAGAGAGAGAATTGCAGAGAGAATGAAGTCTTTGCAGGAGCTGGTACCTAATGCCAATAAGGTAATTTCTCACTCCTAATAAAAAAATAAATTTACATTATTCTTTTTGTTTCTAATATTCCATCTTGATTCCTTTATGATTTTAAAAAATAAATATTGCCTTTAAAAACTATTCATTATAAATATCAAAAAGTCAATAGCTATGTATAATTCGAATATGGACATGATATCAGTGTTTCGAGAGACGGGCGGAAGGGTGAGAAGAGAAGTTTTATCTAGTCTAGGGTGAGGCTGAAGTTTTCATAGGGCGTAAGTCTCGTAAATTTTTAAATTTTTGATTTATAATATAATATAATAACATAAAAATATAAAAATATATCAAATAATCCAAACATGATTAAGAAAATTCATAAAAATAAAACTTCTAACACAATTATAATATATAAACTTTCTATTAATAAAAGAATATAATTTCTAAACTACCTTTTGTCATACTATATAATTTACCTTTCTATTAATAAAAAAAATAATTTCTAAAACTACCTTTTATCAAACTATATATAATTTAACCCCTAAAGGAAAACAATCAATAAAACTTATTAATATATGATGATAAAAACATTATTCCATAAAAATAGAATTAATTTTAAATGGCTAAATAAATATGATAATTTTATAATATATGACAAAATCACAAGGATCTGTGATTTTGAAATTTTACTTTTCACTATCATTGATCTTTATATTTTGTCATCATTTATTTCAAAATTATTATATTTTATTTACCTATTTAAATGTAACTTTATATTTATACATGGTAGAATGATGTATATGCAAGTAAATTTTATTGATTATTTTCTTTTAGGGGTAAATTATATAGTATGATAAAAAAATAATTTTATAAATATTTATTGATTATTTTCTTTTAGGGGTAAATTATATCTAACTACTAATTTATTTTTATAATTTTGTGTTATTATACTATAGCATAAATTAAAAATTTAAATATTTATAACATTTACGATCCATGTTTCAATGTTTAGGCAAGCACCCCACCTTTTAAAACACTATTAATTGAGGTGGATATGATGTTCTTTTAATTTATTAAATTGGATGAAATATAATATTTTCTATTTTTGTCATTTTTAAAATGATCACCTATATTCAAATATCGCTTATATTAGTACTTGAAATGAGAGATGCTGTAAACATAATCCACAGTTAAACCACTTATGAGGCGTAATTCAACATCTATAACTATTCAATCTATGGATGCATGTTACGAAAGGACCAAATGTTCATTATAAGTATTTTTTAAATCTTTCTTTCGATCTCGCCTTTTAATACTTATAGATTATTCTTGACTAAATGAAAGTTAAATGGTAATATATTAAGTCAAATAGAGATAGATACAAATACTATTAAATTAGAAGCACATGTAGTATATTATTATATCTACGATTAGTTAGTGTGTATAAGTTCAATATTTATAGTTCTTAGTCTAGAGTATTATAATTTTTAAAATCATGTATACGAAACTCTTATTTATTGTAGTTTAGTGAGATTTCACATATAAATATTTGTTATATGTCAAAAATATTCAAGTTAGATGCACACGTAGTATATTACTATATCTACTATTAGTTAGTGTGTATAAGTTCAATATTTATAGTTCTTAATCTAGAGTATTATAATTTTTAAAATCATGTTTACAAAACTCTTATTTATTGTAGTTTAGTGAGTTTTCACGTATAAATATTTGTTACATGTCAAAAATATTCAAGTTAGATGCTGGCTCTGATCGAGTAATAGAAACACTGATTTTTTGTATTTTATCTATCGATTTCTTGTTCATAAAATTAAAATATTAGCAATGGTCATAAACTGAACTCTTTTGAATTCACACATAGTATTTCTAGATAATGAGTCATCTAAATAACTAATTAAAAATTGTGCTTTATGACATTGTGATATATTATTTTATTAGCTAAATGTTATAATTATTGGAAAACGAACGATATAATATTAGGAACTAACGTGATTGTGATTTATGGAATGACAGACAGACAAGGCTTCAATGTTAGATGAGATCATCGATTATGTCAGGTTCCTCCAGCTCCAAGTCAAAGTACTTTCTCTCTCTCTCTTCACATTTATTGTTCTTTGGACTTAAAAATTGGAAACAGATCAATGCTTCCCTGTTGACAAATTGGGATGAAAAATGTTGTTCCAGTTATTTCCAACTTGGTTTGCCAATGTGTCTATGGTATAGTTGGTGAAGTCCAAGATTTTATAAAAAAGATTTCAAATATGAAGAAGCGCACACATATATAATAAAAGAGATATAAAATCAATTAGACGATTTTATAAGTTGATTTTAGTTAACATCATGACGAGAAAACTTTCTTTTAACATTTTAGATACTCCCTATTAGGCTACTCTATTTTAGGGCAGAGTCAAAGGATCAAAACTACAATAACTTTTATTTGGAAGAAAGCTACTAGTAATATCTATAGGACTTGAGCCAAATTTGAGCTCTTGACCTAAATGATAAAATAGATGTCCTTAACCAGCGACCCCCAATGGAGCTCTTGAGGTCAAGTGGTATCACTTCTATTATATTACACAAATATTTCGATATGCAAGCTATTTTTTTAAAATATATATAAAAGCAAAAAAACTTTCTCAGCAAGTGATGTCGAATAACACCCCTTCCCTCAACGTGCTTCCACCCATGGATAGAAGAGTAATAGAAATCCTATTGGCCATTGCTATAAGACTATTACTCCATGGTGTTTCTGCTTCTCTTTTTATCATTTTTCCTTTTCTCTCCTGTGTTTAGGTTCTGAGTATGAGCAGATTGGGTGGTGCTGCAGCTGTTGCTCCCCTAGTTGCTGATAGATCCTCTGAGGTACTACAATCATACCTTAGTTGAAATTTCAGTCCATTTCGCATGTCTCCTCTATTGGAATTCCACCTTAATCAGAGTTTAGATGTATTAATTCAAGTCCTAAATATGAAAAATCTAATAAGAATCCTCCCTTTAATGTTTGAATTAGCAAAAAAGTCATACCGTGAGAAATAAATTAGTTTAAAAAAAACGTTTCACTTGCTGTACTTTAAATTTGTTATTAATGGAATACAATAAAGGAAAAAGGAAATAGAATCAATGGCTAGTGCATAGTAGAGGAATATACCTATAAGACTTTCCATTTAAAGAAAAATCAATAGGGGATGAAAATGGCATAGTAGTTTGATCAGTAGAGAAAACAGGGATCTCGAGAAAGCATGGGAACAATTCTTGAACAGATAAAATAACTCTAATCTGTCCTCCTCAAATTCTCTGTCAGCAGAATGTGACAAACCACAAAAAGCTCACGCGTGCTCACCTTTTTTTCGTCATCTCAGCCTATTTTTCACCTCCAAGCTTAGGGTTCCCTTTCATTTTTCTACATGTTTTAAAAAGGAAAACTTTCACACACAGTCACTTAAAAATAATTAATTATTCTCCATAGCTATAGTTTGATAATTATAATTTATAGCTACATGTTATATGGAGGAGAGAGGTCATCGAGATTGGAGAGAGGAGAGGCGAGAGAGAGGGGGGAAGAGTGGGAGAAAGGTGAATTGTATATATGTATATTGGTTAGATAATCGTATATTATATATATGTAATTGTATATATGGCAAGAGAGATTGGGAGAAGGAGGAGAGAGGCAAGAGAGACTGGGAGAGAGAGAGAGAAAGAGGTGAGCGAGATCGAGAGAGAGAGAAAGAGGTGAGCGAGATCGAGAGAGGGAGGAGAGAGGCGAGTAAGAGAGGGCAGAGAGTGGGAGAGAGGTGAATATATATGTATATACTTGTATATAAACTATATATTATACATATACATTTGTATAAATGACAAACGAAATTGGGAGAGGGAGGAGGAGAGAGGCGAGCGAGATCGAGAGAGGGAGGAGAGAGGCGAGAGAGATCGAGAGAGGGAGGAGAGAGGCGAACAAGAGAGGGCAGAGAGTGGGAGAGAGATGAAATGTACATGTATCTAGGATAAAAAATTGTATATTATACATATTTATTTGTATATCCTAGCGAATTATACATATAAAACATGACTAATTATACAAACTCAAAGTTAGCCCATGTAATTAATGTATAATGTTAGCCGCGAGTGGTAATTATAGCAAACTATAAGTATGATAAACAATTAAATATAGTATAAATTTGCTTATCCTCATCATTTTCCCTTTTAAAAAAGGACAGATTTTGTATACCAACATTTTTATTATTCTTAAGCTTTTCACTATGAAAGCAATAACAATTTCTGATATAGTCTCCGGTGTTCTTACTCTCAGTTTCAATAAATTCAGATTCGTCCCATATAGAATCCCTTCAAGTAGCCCCTATTAGAAAATTTTGCATTTGAATAGGGCTCAAATTGGAAGTCTTTAGTAAAAGTGGAGATATAGGGTGTGTTTGGTATGAAGGAAAATGTTCCATGGAAAATGTTTTCCTAGAAAATGTTTTCTTGGAAAACAAGTAGATTTTGGACTTATTTTCTCATGTTTGGTTGGTGGTGAGTAGAAAATATTTTCCGGAAATGATTTTGTGTTTGATTTATGAATGAAAAATATTTTTGAGGAATATCTTTTATTTTTACTAGAAAAAAAATAATTTATGAAATTAAAAATATTTTTTAATTTTTTTTTTTTGGGGGTGATGATAGGGGGTGGGGGGTGGGTAGTAGGGGGGCATAGGGAGGGGGTAGGAGTGGAAAAATAAAAATTTGAAGTTGATAGTATTTTTAAAAAACAAAATTAACTTTTTGGGGGGTTGGGGTTGGGGGTGAGGGGCTGATAGGGGTGGGTAAGGGGCTGGCCGGGGGGGGGGAGGGAGATAGGAGCTTAAAAATAAAAATTTGGAGTTGAAAATATATTTTTAAAAAGCAAAATAATTTTTGGGGAGGGGTGGTGATGGGGACGGGGGGACCGGGGGGGGCAGGGGGAGGGTGGTCAGAGATCGGGTGAAAAATGAAATTTTGAAATTGAAAATATTTTTTTAAAAAAATTAATGTTTGTTTCCCAAAAAAATGTAATTTGAAATTGGAGGAGAGCTTGGAAAATGTTTTCCTTAATTTTTGAAGGGAAGTCATTTTCCTTAATTTTGAGGAAAATGAGTTGATTTGGAAACATTTTCCAAAACTTTTGTCCCAACCAAACATGAGAAAATTGGAAACATTTTCCAGAAAATGTTTTCCTTCATACAAAACACACTCATAGACTATAATAGTTATGAGTTCACGTGAATTAAGAAATGCACTAAACATTTAACTATATATCTGTTATTATAAATTAAACTTGATATCTTGGTAAGAATTCCTAAATTGAATCTGTCTTTATGTTCATCTCATATCATATTATTAATAAACGGATTCAAAATTTAAACTTTATATATCTCTGCAATAACTTCCAAGTTAATATACACAATAATAATAATTAAATTCACGGTCAAATATTTAGATTTACATTTAGAGTCTTGAACAAAAGTTACTCGACAAAACCTTAACCGAATCTCTGATCCCCAAGTATGATAACATGCATGTTTTAATTGCTGTTTGCAGGGAGGAGGTGATTGTGCACAAGGAAATGGAGGTCGAGGTGGCAGTAATGGAACGACGTCGTCTGCAAACAACGACAGCAGCATGACGATGACGGAGCACCAGGTAGCTAAGCTAATGGAAGAAGATATGGGATCAGCCATGCAGTATCTTCAAGGAAAAGGCTTATGCCTTATGCCAATTTCCTTAGCCACGGCTATTTCCACCTCCACGTGTCACTCCATGAAACCCAACAACCCACTACTACTCGCCGGAGGCTCCGCCATTAACGGCGTTGGTGAGACCGGCGGTGGACCGTCCTCTCCTACCTTGTCGGCTTCCACTGTTCAGTCAGCTACGATGGGCAATGGCGGGACTTGAGTTAGTCCTTCTAACCCAATGTGACTCACTGTTTTTATTTAGAAGCAATTTGATTTTATATTTCTTATTTCATACTTCTATGGAATTATTTATAGTCATATTAATATTGATGACTTGTTTTTTAAAAATATAACCTTCAATTTTTTTTCCCCTTAAAACTGTGTTTTAATCAAAATGTATCACATAAAAAGAAATTTCACAAGTGGAGATTGAAAAGTGTAAAGTTATATAGACATAATCTCTAGTTCTTTACCTCGTAAAGATAGAGATGTTATTTTCAAAAGACTCGAGTATATCAAATTAAAGTAGCTAGTAAGCAGGGAAAAAACGATAGGAAAGAAAACATAGCGGCTAGTCAAAAGAACAATAACAACAACACAAACATATAATTGATAACTGAAGCACAATAAGCATATATGAGAAAACAAATCAAAAGCAATACATTACAACAAACAACACTCCACTGTCCTCTATCCTTCTGTCCCTTTTGCCCTAATTTGTGATCTCCATATTCTCCAATTTAGGATTAGTGTTTTCGATAAACTGGAATTACGTTATATCTTGTCTAGTCACCTTTTCCCAATACTTCTTGACCTACTTTTACCACTGCTCGTTCCCATTATATCTAAACCTCTTGCACCTCCTCGTTGGAACCTCTGCACTTCTCTCCATTACATGTCCAAATCATCTCATCTCGTTTCCTCTTATCCACCACCAAAGCAACTCTAGATTGTCCCAAATATCCCAAAGCTTCTATGTTTTTAGCGGTTTCAATGAGCTAATTTTCAATGGAGATGTGTCCAGAGATCAAGGAGAAAAATAAGAGAATCTCTTTAGAAAGAGCAAGGTATAAAAAAAAATATAGTATAATTTTAGTAATTTCTAATTTGAGCAGATATTAAACTATTGCGAAATGAATAGTCTTGAAGGGGTATTGAGAGTTTTAATATGTAATTAGTAACATATTGTAATTATGTTATAAGAATTTTTTACCAAATTAAGCTATGATATAAAACAATTTATCAAAATAATATATTTTTTCAAAATTTTACAAAACTAGTATAAACGTATTTCACATTAACGTTTTAGGGTATATTTTAATTTTTGAAAACTGACAGCGTTAGGTTGATATACGTTACTGTGAGTAACGTTTTATTCCTAAAACATTTTTTTGAGTAACGTTTTACTCCTAAAACGTTACTCACAGCAACGTTTTAAGAGTAAGACGTTACTCAAAAAAACGTTTTAGGAATAAAACGTTACTATGAGTAACGTATACCAACCTAACGCCGTCAACTTTTAAGAAATAAAATATACCCTAAAACATTACTGTGAAATAAGTTTATACTAATTTTGTAAAATTTAAAAAGAACACATTATTTTGGTAAATTACTTTATATAATGACTTAATTTGATCAATACTTCGATATTATAATAAGGGAATATGATTAAATGAGTGATTAAAAGAATATGAGTAGTATTTAACAATATTCCAGAAATCTAGGATCTGAAAAAATGAAGGAGTACTTACTATAATAAATAATTAGTTTGTCTCAAGTACATTTGAAAATTGTGTTCCTATACTTTATAATATCTTATTTAATGACTAGTCCTAATAATTTGGGGTTATGAAATAAAATTATTGTTCCTTTGACTTTTCAAGAAGAACTAACTAGTTCTAATGAAAGAGGCTTCCATTTCATTTTGAAGAGACGGCTAGAAAACAGATCTTGTTGACAATTTTATACACTATCACTGTAAAAAAAAATATTTACTTACATGATAATTACTGATAAATCTTAATAATATATTTAATTCAGAGCGAGGGAAAAATAATACGTAGGATGTCATCACAAAATAGTATAAATAATTTTTATATTGAATTTTAAATATGAATAAAAAATGAAGTGTTATGATTTTTGCGGAGTTATGATTTTTTTGAAATATTGTGAAAAGAAAGAAAACATTATCGGCAACTATTTTCCAGTTCCCTTTCCCAATCAAATTCTTATAAATATTTCCCAATCCCAATCAAATTCCTACTAATATTTTTTTCCTCAAATCCCTAAATTAACAACAGTTGCATCAACATCCAATTCTAAACTCTTTTTTCCCTCGTAATCTAACACAACATAGCCAAAAAAAAGCTTCAACAAACATGTCTCAATATGATTAAGTTCCCTGTGTTGCTACCTGATGCTGCTCTCTTGAATCGACTAGAACAGCTGCCTCCAGTTGATTATAGTTTCATGTCTCATTTTAAGTTTGAGCATTCAAATCTTTGATGAATTTGAAGAAGACGAAGAGGAGGAGGAGTTGTCGTATGAAGAAATTATGGAAGAAGACGAGCAAGAGGTAGAGGAAGCCGTGTGAATGAGTTGATTCTTGATGAAGGAATTATAGAAGAAGAGGAGAAGGATGTTGAAGTTGAAAATATGGAAGCAACCATAGAGACGGGCTGTGTTGTACAAACAGGAATTTAGTATGAAATACATTTGCTTAATGAAGGCTATCACCAAACATGTGAAAGACGGACTGGGACGGCTAGAATGCAAGAGCAAGATGAAGCTGTGAATGAGTTTAAGAAATTATACAAGAAGAGGAGGATGTTGAAGTTGAAAATACAGAAGCAACAATAGAGACTGGGTGGGTTGTAGTATGAAATACATTTGGTTAATGAAGGCTATCAGCAAACAAATGGAAGACGGACTGGGGCAGCTCGAATGCAAGTGAATACTAACTACCTTCATCACAATATTCAAGTACCACAATTGATTTTTATGACACCTATAGTGATTAAATTGAAGAAGCAGAGGTGGTGGAACTAGACGATATTAATTTTGGACATGTCCGAGTATTTCAACAGAAGTACATATCATGTTCCTTCTGTTATAGACATAGACAACAATGAAGATGAACAAGAAGCATGTGCTATCTGCTTGCTTGAATATAAAGATGAAGATAACATAGGCACACTTCAATGTGGCCATGAATTTCATGCTGAATGCATCAACAAATGGTTGCACAGGAAAAAATCATGTCCTTCTTGTAGAGCTTCAGTTTTGCCCACAAACACATGACTGCCTACATTATTCTTAATCTTGAAAATTCAATTAGAGTTATTATTTCTGTTGTGATTCACATGGCAATTACAATTCACTTTTTTAGTCTTTTACCTGTGCTTTATTATAGTTTTTGGTCATGTCATCTGTTTTTAATGACATCAAATCAGCTAGTGTACTTGCCCCATGATTTTCACTCACTTCATTAATCGCTAGACTATAGTGTTGGATGCTCGACAGAGTGAGATAGCTAATGAGAATTCAGGACTACTTGTAAACACAAAGTCTAATTGTTTCTGAAGCACAAAATCAAGATTTTCTGGAGTCACAATCACATGCAGCTAGCAAATGTGTCTATAACTTCCTATACAAAAATGTAAACTATAGAGTTGGGGTTCCCCCTCCCAAGACATTAATTTGTTCGCTATACTCCTTTCTCGACTTCATATGTGATAACTCTTTCATGTTGCTAGGAACTTAGGAAAATAATTGATCATGATATCACCTATTAGTTTCAGCTGAAGCAGCTTCCCAATTGTCAAGAAGCATTACTGATAAAATCACATAATGTCACAGGACAAATGCAAGTAACAATGACAAATAGGGTGTTGATAACACAGAGAGAGGCCTTATTGGAAGAACTAGTTTCATCATCAGAACCTCTGTTGCTGCTAGGTGTTGCTTTTGGAGGATCCGACACGAGTATGAGCATTTTTTGGAGAATCTGAGCAACATAAATTAGAATACTGTCTCAAGAATGTAGGAGGAAGCTGAACTTAGCTTGTTGCCTATGATTTTCTTTTTTAAAAATTTGATCTAATATAAAGAGGCCCCGGCTCAAGTGTATCAGGGATTTATACTAGATGTTCCTAAATACAATAGAAGGAAAATAGTAACTTTGAAAAAGCTCTTGATCATTCCTACGTTGATAGAACAAAATAGTTTCCGGTGATACGCAACTCTGAAATACACAGATAAGACAGAAACCAATGCAAAGATTAAAAATAAAAATAAAAAGCAAATTAGTAAGTCTTGGCTTGATGCCTCCTATATTTTAACGCATGAGAACTTAAAAGCTATGTTTCTCGGATACTCTGAAAAATACTGATGTCACCGCGCCTGTATCCGATACTCAAAAAAAAAAACACTTTCAAGGATTTTGACACACTCGATGACAATTTTGAAGGATCCAAGCAACCTAGCGAGGCCTACCAAATCCTTCTCCTTAGTTTCTAGTGGTAATCTACCTCATAGTAGTCACTGGAGATCCTATTCTTTTGTTTGAATCTCTCAAACTAATAATCAAGCACATCTCTTAAATTACATATCCACAATTCATGAGTGTTATTGGGGCGATAAGTATTGTGCCTCTCCTCATTATGCCAACACTAACCATAGGTACTTTTCGACATAGCATTTTTTACACTACAGCAAAATTAGCAGGCAAAGTCTATTGGAAACTACCTCTCTATCTTACAAGGTAGGGGTCAGGTTTGCCTACACCCCAACCTCCCCAAACTCCACTAGCGGGATTACACTGGATATGTTGTTGTTGTAGCAGTTAGCAGGCAAAGTAAAAACAGCTTTATAATCATCCACTTCCCCTAACATTTCGTAGAGGGAGAAGTCACAATACAAGAAATTGTTCACCTTGTTTTTCAGTATGAATAGAGAAAAGCTCCGTTTAGTTTCTCATTTCACAGAACATCAAAACGGTGACACTTGTTATAAAATCAGTCAACTACCATCATAGTGGCATTATGACAGCCTTGTAAAACATGTTCAACTTTTACCATATAAGAACAGAAGAAGAAGAATAAAGATCCTAATCCAAATAAATACCATTCTGCTTACTAAATTGAAAAGAGTAGCAGAAAAGTACTTCACTCAAGAAACTGTTTAACTATAAGAGTTGAACTCCTATTCTGAAGGCAGAGACTCCGCGTTACATTCACTTTCACTCTGCAAGTAAAATACAGTCTCAGGATCTTCTAAACTCACGTAGAACAAGTCACCAATATGAAAAGAAGCACGTAGCTCAAATGGTTGATCCCTAGAAATTCAGCATGTTTAGTACTCCTGTTCTAATATGGAAATTCTGAACATTCAAAGCAAGAATCAGCCAACAATTTTACCAGGCAATGAGTTATGCACTAGCCTCTTTCTGAAAAGCCAAGCTTTAAACCCCTGCAAGAATATTTCAACCCAAGCCAATAAATCCATCAAAACACTCTTCACGCACTCTTCTAAGAATTAAGAAAAGGAGAGACCAATAAGCAACCAATTCTCACTAATCAAGACTTGCTACCAATCACTCAAATGAAAATTTAACAGGCAAACTCGATAGCAGCCATGCAAAAGTAACTAGATTTCAGAACTACAATTACACAGTTTATTTGATGCTTGCACGCAGAGGTGGAATCAGTATTAGGAGTTAGGGGGTTCTAAATTTCTTTCCTCTTCCTTACTATTGAACTTTCAATCAGTTTTTTAGGGGTTCAAAAATTATTACTCAATTTTCTAGTACAAATATAGGGTCTACGGAAAAGCTATTGGGTTCGTCCGAACCCATGAACCCCACCTAGCTCCCCCCCTGCTTGCACACGTACACATATCTCCTTTATATTGTTTTTCTTTTTTGATATGAACCTGACACCCCCACCCCCACCCTAAAAAGAACATTCCTGGGTTTTTTAGCTCCATATGTCATTTAAACATCACTGTTGGAGGTGGAGGACCCTTTGAATCAGGCCATGCCTCTGTTGAACTCATATATAGCAGTATCATCAAAGGCGAAAAGCGCAAAAAACTCTAATGTTTGTTGGGGCTTCAAGTGCAAATAAAGAGTGAGATTTAATGATGAAATACGCAAATGGAGGGGAAAAAAAAATACAAATATGTATGTGTAGTCCAAGAAGGAAAGGTATGTTTTAGCCTTGATGACGACACTGAAGTGCTTTCTAAGCGACGCAAAGCGCTCAACATGATTGTCTTTGACAACACTGATTGATACTAACTTATGCAAATGCTAGAATTGAAATGAGAGTCGCCCATTCACATAAAAATGCAAACTTTACCAATTTGAACTTTAGCATCTAGAAATTTCTCGACAGCCTATATCAAACATAACAATAGACATATGCAAGTATGCAACTATCAACATGAACAAAAGCGTACGAAAATATAAAGTTCAGGAAGTAACAACACACCTCTCCTCGAGTCATTATCATCCAAAAGTCTCTGAACCCTCTTCTTACCACAATACTGCCTATCAAAATGCTTAACCTTTGCATACCAAAACCGACACAAATAAACACCAATACATAAACAAAAATGCTAAAATCCCACAATCCATATAGAAAAAAGAACCGATATCCGTAAATTCTTTAGCATTACCCAAGTAGGTCTACATTGTTTCACATATTCCTCCCTGGTTTTCTTGCATTCAACAGGGTATAAAAGTCCAACTGTCGCGATTTCTGTAGGTTTCTTGTTTGATTCTTTCTCCAGACATGAATAAAATGCATCTCTTGCCTTTAATACAACAATTCAATAGCTTTAATTAGTTTTATCAAGATCAAGGTCATAGCAAAAAAAAAAATGATTTACAAAGGGGGTGTCAACATGATGTATTCATATAAAAAAACTTAATTTTTTTTTTAATAACCGAGAAATCTGTCTGTGACCCGTCCGCCCTTTGGACCAATCACAGCCTTCTTCTAAAAGAACTAAACTTTAACTTAGCTAAACACAAGTAAGGGTGTTGGTTCATTACAAATATTATCAATAACCCATTAATCTAAGCAATTTAGAATCAAAAAACCCATAAACTCAAAATCTTAACTATGCTACTAATCAAGATTGATCAAAATGTTACATTTTTGGACCATAAATAACAAAACAATCTTCAAAAAATAGAGAAAAATTATACCTTGTAACAAGATATTCGAGCTTGTGAAAGAACATCTGTATGGATTTTCTCAGTATTTTGCGATGCGTATGTTTCCAACGCCATTGACAACCAAAAAGAGGAAGCTAAAGGAAGAAAACAAATACAGTGAGAGAAATTGAAAAAAAAAAAAAAACTTTAGTTTTTGTACCTATATGATGTTTACTAGCCCAAATAAAATGGGCCAAAAGAGAATATACACAACATGGGCAATTTGAAATTTTATGTAAGCCCAATTTCAACTTTATATATTTTTCACTGGGAAACTACTTAAATATAATAGGGATAATTGTATATAATAGCAAACTAATAACCTAAAATAAATGGAGTAGCTAAGGTTTGATTTAATTGTGCTCCATAGTAAACGTTTGCCAAAATTTGTCAGTCGCCTCTCTCTCAAAAATCTCGCTCGCCACTCTCTCATTTTCACTCCAACCTCTCACTCGCTTCCTCACTTTTTATACAATCACAAGTGTATAAAAACTGTTTCTATTTGTATGAAGCAGAGAAAATTGTACAAATACATATATTTTTGTTCCCCCTTTCTCCCCTCTTTCAGATTTCGCTCGCAACCCTCGTCTTTCTCACTTATACAAACAGAAATGAATTGTATAAATTGTGTTTTTGTTTGTATAAAGCGTGAGAAATTGTATATACACATGCAAGTACATATATTTTCATCCTATACACTTATAATTATACAATAAAAATACTCCCCTGCCCAGTTTCTTTTGCCTTTTTCTCTCTCATTTTATACAAATTCAAATTGTATCTAATTTCTCTCTTTCTTGTTTTATACAATTCGAATCAATTGTATATTCCCTGTCCAAGTCTCTTTTATCTTTCTCTTTCTCATTTTATACTAATTCAAATTGTATATAATCGTTCTATACACTTATAATCATACAATTCGTTTTATACATTTCGTTTATACAATTCTCTGTCCAAGTGTCTTTCTCTTTCTCGTTTTATACACTTCGTTTTATACAATTCGCTTCAACTGTATACGTATAGCGGATTATACAGTTCTATGTTTGCTATGGAGCGCAATTATGCAAACTTTGTTATAGCATACAAATATGAATTTTTTATTTGCTATATTCATTTATAATATAAATTTAATTCATATTACAAACAACAAATTTTTATTCACATATTATGCAAATTTTAATGATAAATAATTCATTTATCACACATTTTAATTCACTTATAATACAATGTGTAAAAGTTTTACCAAACAAACATAATATATTTTAAAAACAATTATAATTCATATATATTGCATACATAATTCACTTTTAATACATACGACAGAGTTAACATAGTATTGATATAAATAATAATAAATAAAAAGTATTGCTAAAATGAGTAATTATTTATTAAAATGTATCATTTTATGTAATTTTTTCATCCCTTTAGGTGAAATTTGACAGGTTCATCTGAAACGACCTAGTGACCAATACTAGTTACTATGATATACATTGTTTTTTCTACACTATGGGGTCATGAACATAATTTATGATTCTGAATATTTTTTTTGTGTGCTGGTACTTTTATTTTCGTGAATTTGATTGATGGATTCTGATTGACCTGAAATTTGATTGATCCATCAAAAATGATCTAATGATCAATAATTGACATTATAAACACCATTTTTTAAAGTGTTTTGGGATCATGAAACATGAAGTCATGATTGTGGATGCTTATTGTGTAAAGAAACTTTCAGAAAATATTTATTTATGTCATCAGTTAAAAGTTTGGCTCATTTATGCCATTATCGTTAAAAAAAAGACTCATTCATTCTATTATTTTATACGGTGGTTTTGCAAAAACCATTTTTGACACGTGACCAATTATAATTCGACCACGTCATTTAATAAAAAAATTATAATTCTGGAAAAAAATTGAATTGATTTTTTTTATTAAATAAATTGATGACGTAGTCGAATTATAATTAACCACGTCATCAATTTTTTCATTTAAAAAATCAAAATTCTGAATAAAAAATAAATTAATTTTTTTGATTTTTTTACTAGAAAAATTGATGATGTGGCCGAATTATAATTGGTCACGTGTCAAAAATGGTTTCGCAAAACCACCGTTAAAAAATAATGGGATGAATGAGCTTTTTCTTTAACGATAATGGTATGAATAAGCCTTTTCTTTAACGGTAATGACACAAATAAGTCTTTTCTAAAAGTTTTATGGCATACTTGAACATTTTCCCTAATGTTAGCTAATTTTCCGTTGGCTTGAAATTTGATCGATCAACCGGAAACATATTGATACTTATACTTCCCAACTGCCATGATAAACAACATTTTTGGTGTTTTAACATCATGATAAATGAATTCATGATTATGTATATATTAATATATATTGAATTTTAACAATTTGATTGACAATTGAATTTGCGTAACATAACAATAATTTAACTATACACCATTTTTTTCCAGAAAAACTTTTGTATTATTTTCTCCGTTTTACAAAGAATGACCTAATTTGATTTTGCACAAAGTTTAAGAATATAAAGAAGACTTTTAAATTTTGTGATCCTAAATTAAAGTTAGGTCAAATATATAAAATTGTCCTTTGATCTTATTGTCTTAAAATGTCACGTGAAAAACTGAAATTAAAATATTATCCAAAAAAAATTAAGATCATTCTTTTTTAAATAGATCAAAAAGAAAAAATGTCATTTTTTTAAATGATCGGATTAAATATAACGATAAATAAATGAGATAGAAACATATTCAGATATACACTAGTGACTATTGACTAGTCACTTGATTGATGCTAAGTCTAACCACTAATTAGAATAAAGTGATTACTTAAGCTTGTCCAATCACTGTTTTAGCTAAAGTCATTTAGCATCAATTTAAGTTAATCACATTGGTTAAAATGATTAACTTAATCATTTAAAAGTAAAACGCACGCATGCTCCATAGGGTTTTCAACTTGACAAGACATCTAATCATCATGTATATATATGAGTTTTCGAGTTCGAGTCATATAAAATATAAAATAATTTTACTTAAAAAATATTTTATCTTTTTCTTATACAAGATTTTTTAACACAAAGTTAACTTTAATCAAGTTTCGTTACAAATTCAAACATCAAGCAGGAAATTAGAAAAATAGGTACCACAAATTTAAAAGTAAGTTGCATATGTATTAATTATATATAAATGATATCATATTTGATAATTAGTTAGCATATAAGTCATTTATCTATAAAATTAGTAACACGCTATTTGGTTTGCAATTTAATTAGTAAATCACATAATTTACACACATATAAGTTACGAGATAATTTATAAAAGGAATGGGATGATTAACAAATAAATGACTTTATAATTAATCTTACTATTATATAAGCGTAATCACATATCAACATGGATTATGATGCAGTGATGTGACTGCTTTATGCTCTAATTTTTATGATCATGGTGTCGGCCGACTTTCAACACCTCAACTAACTTTACGGGACCATTCTCTCACCAACAATAGGTATCGAATAGCTCTGTCCACTAAGATTACGACATATGAGAAGAATCACGTAATTTTATATATTTTTGTATTCGTTGAGAACTGAACTTTAGACCATATGGTTTTCACTTCTCAAACACTTAATTGACCACTAGACCACACCCTTGAAGAGGGAGGGGTGGGGGAATTAACGTAAATTTTTTATATAAAACTTATTATGAGTGTCAACCTTCAATAAACCCTAGAATACGTAATCCCCCATTTAATTAGAACTATAATATGAGTTTCGAACATCAATTTTTTTTTTTTTTAAAAAAAACTCTAACCATGTAACCTCAGAAACTTCAAAGCAACCAATCAATGGCCACAAGATTCCACCTCTTATTATTTATTTATATTTAATTTCCATTAAACGTCAGCTAAATGAACTTGTTTTGTACTTTGTCTTGTACCAAAATTAAATAAAGTGGTGAAAAGATGCATTTGTACTATCCACATGACAATTTAACAGCACCATTAAATGTGTAGGGTTAATGTGCATCATCATTATTATATATATATATATAAAAAAAAACTTATTTGACAATTCAGATTTTACAAAAGTACCATTTTATATTCACTTATACAATAACATAGTCAAAAATCAAAATAGTTGTCATTTTATTGAATTTTTTTTTTCTCTATAAGAGATCTGAAATTCAATGGCCATGGAAGAGTGGGACTGACAGAAGAGAGTGAGCATACACATATAATTATATAAACATGTTTACATAATTCTTTTGATATATATATATATATAATTTTGCGTGTGCTCACTTCTCTTTCTGTCAATCTCTCTTGGAAGAATCGATTCAAATGGTATGTAAATTAGATTTAGATCGTATCGTGAGATTGATTTCTTTTGTGTTGAAGGAAGAAATACAATGAGTCAAACCCTTAGTGGAAGAGGATCGAATTGGCCTAACCTATGATGTATCGCCAGGTAGACTTATAAGTTTTAATTATCGAATTCTGTTAGTGAAAATTCGTTAGATTAATGTTATTTATGAGTAGTTTTTCTTAAAGAAATATTGTTGTATACTTTCTTTTCTATACGAAGAAAAATAGAGAATAATTATTTCGAATCAAATATAAAACTTGTTTCGATATGATAGAAATCTCTCGATTAGAGACCTATAGATTGACGATATTATAATTCATGTGATAATATATTTATATATTTTAAATTTTCGATTTAGTTGAATTCTCAGAACCTTTATAGAAAAATGTGATAAAAAAGGATGGAGACAATGAATTCAGGTAGTAAAAAAGATTGTACCTTTTAAGGAATTCTCTCTTTTATATCACCCTAGACATAGACATGACACTGACCAGAATTTTTTTTTTTACATTTGACTATGAAACAATTTTTTATTTTATTGATATTATCATTTACAAAGTTTAAATCTTTATTATTCTATTTTTTTTATTTTTTTTTATTTTGGGAAAATATGTAGCAGCAGATCAAGAAAAGTAAAGTTTCCAGTTTTGAGGTTTTATGGATTTGTAAGGTAACCCTGTTTACTGTTCTCATTACAACAGAAAAAATAAAACTGCAAATATTCATATTTTTATTTGTATTTGAGAATTAATTTGGTATTATGAGCGGAGGACGTATTAAAAACAATCTCTATACTCTTGTACAGAGTTTATAGGGTGAGATTTGCCTGTATCTATCTTTTGTAGAGTTTCATTCGTGGAGTTACATCGAGTATTCACCGAGTAAAGTAGGGAAAAAGGGTATATTCAAATTTTTTTTGGCGAAAAATTATAGTATTTATATATGTGATCAAAGTTATCTTTTATGTATATTATATATATATATATTGGACTTTTTTAAATTCTTTGGATGTTTACTTTTCATATTTTGAACTTCGCAGTAAAAATTCTGGAGCCGCCACCGACACTTTGTATATAGGATGACATGAAATTTGTGTTGTAAGTTGATTTGTTTATTGAAATGCTAAGGATTTGCTTAGTTTTTATATGTGGGATCATGTTATATTTTATGTAGGTTTTGATGAGCTAATTTAGTTTCAATATTATGAAGTAATTATATATGTTTTCTTTTGGTTCTTTTGTAGAGGGCAAGGAAGAAAATTAGTAAAGATTACAACTTTGAATATTGCTATCAATGGAAGTTGAAAAAGTTCCTCTTACAGGTTAGGAGTTTTTTCAAATTGTGAGGTTTTGTTTGTATTTGACTAAATTTTGAAGTTTATAATGTGGTTTAGGTTTCAATTCTAATGGTTATGTTGTCTTTTGGGCTATGTAGCTTGGAATTTCTAAAAATGTTATATTGTACTCGTGTTGAATCCCCTAAAAGTGATGTCTGATACGCACTCGTTGACATTTTTGAAGAGTTCAAGCATATCATATAATCCTTAATGTTATCAGTTTGGCTACTATATAGTTTCAAGTTTGTATCTTTTCGATATTGGGTATGAAGTGATAACTTCGTTTCAAACAGATCTATTTTGAGTAGTCAAGATTTGGGGATTTTTAGTTTTGAGTCTACTTTTTGTTTTTGGTGGAATTAGTGATACCATAGAGATATACTGTAACTTGAGGCAGTAAAGATGTTATCTTTTCGAAATTAATCGAGGGATATGTTACATAGTGGGACTTCGCGAGGACCTAGTATTAGCATTTTGCATAGAAAAGCAATTGTTGGAGTAGACGCGGAGAAAGATTCAGGATGTAAGCTTTCTAGGTTCAGCCTTCAAGATTTTCATCATTGAACCCTTTGTAGTTTTTACACGTAAGGAAGTACTGTGTTCAGATGAACCTGTTGTTAAGTAGATGTATCCGTATAGGTTATTATTAAGCTACGTGATCATAGTTTTTATATAAGTGATTCTATTTCCTTCTTATTGATGCTTTCAAATGAGAAATGAAACATTGCAGTGACGTGCTTACGTTCATTTCATATAAGGTAGGTTTCTCCGAAAGCAATATCAGAGTTATTTTCTACATAATATGATAAGGTTTTGATTTGTTGTGACAATATGTAGGGTCTCCAACAATTTCTGAACTCAAATTGCACTATGAATGAGGCTAAATGGGACATTATTATCTTCGAAAGTAGAAACAGTCGTAGTGGTTTCTTGTTTGAACACAAAGTAAATATCGATGAGTCAAGAGTACGTTCTTCCATCAATCATCCAAGTTCTTATGTACTCTTAAGTAAGTGTTATCCTGCAAAACACTTAAAAAGATCTATATAATGGCTTTGAATAATCAAACTAGTACACTACGATATATAAAGTCCAACTCCAAAGTATTCTCCTAAAATATCGCGGAGGGGAAATGGTAAAAGGTAGAAGGTTAGAAGGAAGAAAACATATGTAGAGTTGATATTTCCTCTTCTTGCTTGATTTACTCCAATGAACCGAAAATGTGAAGTAAACTAAACTAATCTACTTCATTCGTTAAACTTCCGTCTTAGCTTGGGACTTCATCAAAAGACGAAAATCTTGTTAGCCATAGAAAATATACGACTTACTTGATCAAAGTCTTGATATAAATGAGTTTGAATTCTTTCTTATTGATGCATCTTCGAATGAAATAGGACCTTGGATTGATTTGGTTACTTCATTCATGATATAATATAGCATTAAGAACCAACTAAATCTTGCCCTCATACTTCAATGCCTTACTAAATATGTCAGTGAAGTGATCATAGTTACTTGATAAAGTGAATTCTACTTCTTTCTTCTTGATGCTTCCGAATTACGTAGAATATTGTATCAATGATATATTGTTGTTGTGTCTTCCATGAACTAGTAGCCAGTGGTACTCATTGCGATCATATACTGTTGCTTGTGCGATTTCATTCGTGACATGCTATTCTGCTTTAGAGTTTTCTTGTATCTAGCTTGTATAAACTTCATGAGTCCAATGCTAAGATATTTGAAGATATGTGATTACTGTCATCACTTGCTTGATTTCACCAACATATGTACTAGCTCATCGGGTAACTTTGTCCACCAAGGCTTAACAAATGAGAGCAAAACACCTTGCCTCCACTGAGGTATGAACCTGAGATCTCGTAGTTCTCCTCACTTTATTGACCACAATTAAGCACACCGTACCCTTGGTGAAATTATTGATAGTTGTGGTTGTCGTTTACATGGTATGTGACACCACACAATGTTGACAAGTGTTGAGCCAGGAGGAATTCCATTGGATCATTATAGCGCTCGTTGAACAGTTGAGCAGAAATGAAAAGGTTATAAGAAGTAGAAAACCCGTATCAATCGATCTCCATATGAGAAAACATGAGCAAAAAGGACGAGAATACCTCCGTTTCCATCTTGTTTATCAAAAAAGTGTTCTTATGTGCATAAATGGTAAAAGTTGAAATCCATGGTCTTGAAGAAGCTTTAATTCCTATAAGGGCTTCTTTCAGTTTCAAAACTTAGTCTTTATACTCTTTGGTTATGAGAAATCGGTCGGTATATTATTCAACAAGATGTTTCGGATGATTAAAGAAGATATAGTAGGTTGTTAAAGGAGATTTGATAAGTGTTTACACAAACTATGTTGCTCGGACTCTTTATAAGAGTAGCAGGTACCTGTTGGATCCTCCAAAAGTAGTGCATTTTCGGAGGATCCAACACGTGTGCGGCATCAACTTTGAGCAACATAGTTCACAAATGATGATTTCTAATAAGTTATTAGTTCAAGCAACAGCTGATGTATGATGTAACTTTATAAATATCCATACTCATACTTGTTTCTCCATTTTTCTTTTTTGCCTTTTCGTTCTTTCTTAATAATCAGGGCGTTGAAAAGATCAAAAGCATGTGACTGAACTTGTAGAGTGCAGATCGTCAACGTCCTGATTTTCATCGTGTTGAGTTTAGTTGGATATGGGGGAGAAAAGCTTGCTGGTTTGAAGTTGAAAGATAGCCGATTTACACAACTTTGGCAAGGCTCCAACATTTATATATAGTCGGAGTACTAATTATCCGGCTATTTTGCTTTCTTGCTGTTTAATTTGTTTCACTATGACAGGTTGTAGTAAGGTTGATTTGTTTCATCAACCTTTTCCAATCACAGAAGCTACTAAGGACCCCGGATTTTTCAGGTACTCATAATCTTTAAAGTGTTCAGGTTTTGATTCTCTCAGTCTGCTTGCTGAAAAAATAGAAGAAGAAATGAATCGTTTTGGGAGAACTAGTCGAATCTATTGAGTTCTAACTGCAAGCATCTTGAGAATCTTCCAAGCTGTAATTTTAGATAGAAGTGTCTTAACAACAGTATTCGGGTGCTCAAGACTCGAAAAAGTATCAGATGATGTGAGACTTTTAGTGAATTTACAGGAGTTCCACTATGATGGCTAACCATCCGAACAATTCCCTCATTCATTTCTCAGTTTATCGCGAGTCTTTATTCATTGACAACGCTTGATATTAGTTGCTGCAAATCTTACTGTAACATTTTTACTGATATTCCAGGTGCAAGCATCAGTAGTCTTAACTGACTCATACACCTCGAATTGGTCTCCAGAGCTTCGTCAATGTATAGAAGACGTGCAATGCAGATGAATGTACTAACAGAGATCAATGAGTAAGATATCCAATGTTGCGCGGAGCTTGGTATAAATGAGGCTGAGGGAGTTTCTGTGGTCTGGTTTACTTGCCTGGATAGGCCTTTGGGACGGAGCTAGCATGAAAAGTACGGGTTTGAGTTACTTTGGAGCAAATCATGTATGTTCGTTCATTGAATATCTTTAAATTTTGAATTCACCTCTACTCGTAAACATAGTGTATGATCCAATTTACAGATAAGATTGTGAGTTTTATGTCAAATTTCACTTCTTATTTAACTGGTGTATGTTGTTCAAGTGTTCTTGATGAGTAACTTTTTATTATTGTTGTATTCTAAGTCATATAAATTCATAGGTATATTTTTTTCCCCTTGTTTCCTATTTTCATTTCATTGAATGGACTAATTTTACGAAGTATTTACTACTTTCCACCAATACATGAAATATCTTTAGCGCTTTGTTTATTTTCGCTCAAGTGAAGTCTGAAAAGGATGGAGTACGTGCAAACCTTAACCTATCTTAAGAAATAAAAGAGATTGTTTTCGAAAAATTCTTGACGTTATGTTTATAATAGTGTCAATAATGGATACAAAGTGAGGATAGGTTAAAAGTGCTGTTGAATTATCAGGCCATGGCCTAACAAAGAAAAGCAATTGCCATCATACCAACAAAGTGGATACTACACACCAGATAAAAAAACAATAGACATTAAGCTATCTTTTCGGGGTTTAATATAAATATCAAACACCGATTAGAAAATGAGCAAACCAATTCTCAAAAAGCCAATATACCTTTTACAAGTTGCTTAACACATGTATTCTAGAGACCTTCAGAATTCAGTCACAATCTCAACAATACATGTCCATTCATCGCGAAGGATTCAATCTAGCCACAAGTTCACATACAGGCTATCTTGTTACGACTTCACCCCGCTCGAAGATCAAATAGTGGTCACCAAATTTGACTACTTTTTGTAATGAAGGGGCAAATTGATAAAGATAAGGTAACTCCCATGTGTATGAAAACACAAGTAGGACCCTAGTCAAAATATGATAGCATATGGGGTTTGCAAGGATGAAGATATTATAGTGATTTGGGTTCTACCACCACAAGAACCAAGGATAAAACTGAACAAATTCAATCTCTTAACACATGAATTCAAGAAACATACTATAGATTCCATCTTAATTTCAAGAATACATCAAACAACAAGAACAAAACTAAACGATTCAATCGATCAAATACATGAACTCAAGAGACATACAAAGTCTCGATTTCAAGAATACATCTAACAGCAAGAACAAGAACAAAACTAAACGATTCAATCACTCAAACACACGATTTCAGGAGATGTGATTCAAGAGATTCCAGTCTCAATTTCAAGAACATATCTGAATAACAAGAATGAAACTAAACGATTCAAGAGACACCGTCTCGATTTGAATAACACATCACTAAACAACAAGAACAAGAACAAAAACTAAACAAATTCAATCTAACAGATGAATTCAAGAGACATACTTCAGAGATGAAGTCTCAATTTCAAATCTAAACAATAACAAGAACAAATGCAATTGCTCTAACACATGAAACTCAAGCAATTGTTGGATTCTCAGGTGCGGATTTCCAAACAATGTCCTTGAGTGCTGGCCTAAGCTCTTTGCTGCAGAATTGATTATATTCCAATGTATCACCACAAGCTTTCTTCACCTCCACAACCAGAAATGAAGGTGTCACAGCAAATATATCAGCAGATATTCCCAATTTCCCTTTCCTCCCACTCTCTTGCCCCTGCAATCTAACACTGGAATCACTCCTCTTCAAGCTGAATTTCGACGTTTTAGCTACTTCCTCAAGCTTCGAAATCACACTACTAGCTGGCTTTGTTGTTGCAAATCTCAACTGTTCCTTTTCCTTCTTCTTCTTTTCCTCAAACAAAGGAGACAAATCAAACCCCTCCGACAATGAAATGATATGAAAAGCATTTAAAGACTCAATCTTTTTCGCCTTCCCTACACAATCTTCATCTCCCACATGAGAAAACTCTTCCTCCTCCTTACTCCTCAAAGTCCTTGGCACAGTCTTCTTGAACCAATTAGACTCCATAATCTTTGAAGCAGTAATTCGAGTTCTCGGATTCGGATCCAACATCTTTACAATCAACTTCTTTGCATCAGATGACATCCAAGGTGGACACTTGAAATCACCCTTGTGAATTTTCTTATACATAGCCATGATATTATCATCTTGAAATGGTAAAAAACCAGCTAAAAGCACATAAAGAATCACTCCACATGACCAAATATCTGATGTTGCACCATCATATCCATGATTACCAAGTACTTCAGGGGCAACATAAGCAGGAGTACCACAAGTTGTATGCAATAAACCATCTTGCCTTAAATGATCAGTAAAAGCACTAAGTCCGAAATCGGTTACCTTAAGATTGCCTTCTTCATCTAACAGCAAATTCTCAGGCTTTAAATCTCTGTGATAAACACCACGGCTATGACAAAAATCAATTGCAGAAATCAACTGCTGGAAATACCCTCGAGCATTGTCTTCTCTAAGCTTACCTTTAGCTACTTTTTCGAACAATTCACCGCCTTTAACGTACTCCATGGCGAAGTAAATCTTCGTTTTGCTTGCCATAACTTCGTGAAGCTCGACTATGTTGGGATGTTTCACCATTTTCATGACGGAGATTTCTCGTTTGATTTGCTCCATCATTCCTACTTTTATCACCTTCTCTTTTCCAACAACTTTCATTGCTATATTATCCCCTGTTACCACGTTACGAGCATGGTATACTTTAGCGAAAGAACCTTGACCCAAAACTCGTCCGAGCTCATATTTACCATACAAAACAGCACATTTTTCTTCTGGCCCCATTATAAAACACCGGTTTTAGGGAAATTTAGCAACTTTTCTGAAGCAAGATCGAAAAGGGTTGAAAAAAAAATTTGATGGGCTTAAACGGAAGTGAAATGGGGTGGGTTTATTCGTCTCCGACGTGTTTCCGGTGGAAACTCCGGCCGCCGACGAACGAATTCAAAAAGGGTATATACTTTTTGTTAAGAAAAAAAGAATGGGTTTTGGTTTATAACTGAAAAAGGGGTTTTGGTGAATGAGTTCACCCGTCTTCTACGTGTTTCCGGTGACAATTCCGATGGCAATTCCGGCTAACTCCGGGAAGTGAAATTTGGGGCTTTAAGCCTCCGAAAATCAAACTAGAAAGAAGGGATTTGCCTATCATCTCTCTGCATTCCCAAAATCGGAACCAAAAACTGAGGTTTAGGTTTTGTCTTTCTAGGGTTTGTAAAACTCAACGACGGCTAAGCTTCTTTAGGTTTCTGCAATTTCTGTAAAATGGTGGCACTGAAGGTGAATTTATAGTCGGTTCAAGGGTAATACTGTCTTTTATCATCCAACATGAGGTTTGTTTGGTTGTTCGACACGTGTCATATTTCTACTGGTTGCATGGGAATTTGCTTGTTTTGTGTAGCAATAAAAAACGGACACGTGGATTTTAGCAGCTTAGAATCGGTATAATTGAAGTGAAAGAGTCAGTAACCGCCTCTTTGGATTTTAATGACTATTTTGCCCCTGCAATATTTCCGCTTCCATAAATACTTACCCGCATCAAGTGATTATATAATCGATTTAGATGTTACGTAATTGAAGCGAAAATAGACGTCATTTTAAATTGTGATACATAATTTATAGTAAAAAATCGTTGCAAATATTATTGAATTCAGATGAAATAAATACCGTAAGGTTAAATCGTCAATGAAGTACCAATATTGCTATGTTGTATAGAGCCTCTATATAAGTAAATTGCACTTATTAGACATAGTAAACATTTTTATTTTTTTTTACTTCTTTAAACATTGTTGGCTCAATATTTATCTTAATTAATAATCATAAATAGAAAGAAAAACTTGAAATAATCATTTTTTTTTTCTTGTGATATAAATAATTAAGAAACTCCTTATAAATTTCAATGAATATCAACTGAATTATTGCACACTTGATTTTACTAAATTAAAAAAAAAAGGCATAAAAGGACAAATTTGTACACAATTTTAGCACATAGTTTCAATATATAGACTCCTGGCTATGCGTGATTTAAATTTATTAAAATTTTAATACAAATTTCAAATAAATAATAAATAAAAATAAAAAATTGAAATAAAGATAGTACAATTAATTTTAATATAAATATTAATAATTATTTTTACGATTAAAATTCATAACTTAGAAATCATATTAAGATAGCTTTATTAGTTCACCTCTAAATTATGTGATCTCTCAAATAAATTAAAACAAGAAAATATTGTAATCAGATCTAGCTAGTGGAATTTAAAAGAATTAAACAAAAACAAGTGGTGTAAATTTTTGTTGATTTTGTGTCTTGAATTTTGAAATTTGAATGTACTATTTGTGTTTTTTATAATAAAATTTTTTTATGTCCAAAAATTCATTCTCTCTCTATATATAATAATACTTTTAAAATTGCAATAATTTTGAGTAGAGTTAGTTGTAGAAAACCTCTTTGGTAGCCACTAAAACTGATGGAATAATTCAATACCTTAGGATAGTAGACATCGATATAAAGTTATTGTACAGTGGATGAGATTATTTTATTTATTAATTAAATATTTATATTTAATTTCAAATAAAGATAAAGTATATTTAATAAAAAATATTTTTTTCTTAATAAATTATATATGTATCAGAGTGAATACACACTATTAAGTATCGATTCAATAAAGTAATTCATTATTTATCTTGACTCAAATCTTATGAGTTATAAGTTTATTAAATATAGACATAGATTAGCATATTGAATCGACATCGTATTAAAAAAAAGTCATAACATATTTTATAATTACTTACTAAATCAAAATAGTATAATTGATTATTATTTTTTATTTTATTCTATGATTAATATAACCTTTTGACTGTGAACAATTATCAATATAATCAGTTATTCTCTTACTTTATATTACGTGCATTGATATAAAACAAAGAGAAAATAGTAAAATTGAACAATTTATTAATAATTTCTTAATCATCGTATAATATAGAAGATATTCATCTGATATAAAACAAAGAAAGTAGCACTTAAAATCATAATTAACAGATACCAATTAATTAAAGCAATAAAATAAAAAAAGGTGTCACCCTAAAATCGAACGAGAAATAATAATAGGTAATTATGTAAATTTTTACGAAAGTAATTAGAATTTGATTGAACGCCTTATAATTAATTTCCTCTTTTCATTGCTCTTTCTACCTCCTTTAAAAAAAAAAAAAAAAAAAAAAAAAAAAAAAAAAAAAAACTAGGATCCAACCTTCACTAGTTTTGACCCCTTCAAATTCTTATTATTATTTTTGTCTTTTTAATTTTGAATAAAAACAATGATCTGTCTCTCTTTAATTTGTATTTTTCTGTTATTTAATTTTCTATATGTTTTTTTTCTAGGTCTCTCTTGAATTAGAATATTGGAAGTGAAATAATAGTTCACCACATGGGGGGTTTCCAAGATTCTTCAACTGAAAAATAAAAATTTGTTTCTCTTCTTTTTCTATATACAATGCATCTTTAAATTATAATATGTCAGCAGAATTATCTATAATGATTTTTAATACTTGTATTTTAATATTGGTTTGAGATCAATTTAAATAATGAAACAATAGACGGAATATATGTGTTTAATAGTTAGAGATTAGAATTTTATTTCTAGAAAAAAGAAATTTATGATTTTTATTTTTAGCTAGATTCAATTTTAAAAATAGAATATATATTTTCTTACTAATTCAACTCATAAAACTAATTATTATAAAAAAAAATTATCTAAAAAAAGTCATTTTTGTTATTGATATAATCAATTAGGATTCATATATAATTGAGAAGTAACTTCAGACGGAGACGGGATATATGTGTTTAGTAGTTAGAGATTAGAATTTTATTTCTAGAAAAAAGAAATTTATGAATCTTATTTTTAGCTAGATTCTTTTTAAAAATAGAATATAATATTTTCTTACTAATTCAACTCATAAAACTAATTATTATAAAAAAAAATTATCTAAAAAAGGTCATTTTTGTTATTGATATAATCAATTAGGATTCATATATAATTGAGAAGTAACTTCAGACGAGACGGGATATATGTGTTTAGTAGTTAGAGATTAGAATTTTATTTCTAGAAAAAAGAAATTTATGAATCTTATTTTTAGCTAGATTCAATTTTAAAAATAGAATATAATATTTTCTTACTAATTCAACTCATAAAACTAATTATTATAAAAAAAATTATCTAAAAAAAAGTTATTTTTGTTATTGATATAATCAATTAGGATTCATATATAATTGAGAAGTAACTTCAGAGTGAGATGGAATATATGTGTTTAGTAGTTAGAGATTAGAGTTTTATTTCTAGAAAAAAGAAATTTATGAATCTTATTTTTAGCTAGATTCGATTTTAAAAATAGAATATAATATTTTCTTACTAATTCAACTCATAAAACTAATTATTATAAAAAAAATTATCTAAAAAAAGTCATTTTTGGTATTGATATAATCAATTAGGATTCATATATAATTGAGACGAAACTTCAGACTGAGACGAAATATATGTGTTTCGTAGTTAAAGATTAGAGTTTTATTTTAGAAAAAAAGATTTACGAATTTTATTTTAGCTAAACTCCATTTTAAAAATAAAATATAATATTTTCTTACAATTCAACTCATAAAACTAGTTATTATAAAAAAAAATTATCTAAAAAAAAGTCATTATGTAATAATTTTTTCTTTCTATTTATAATTAGATCTTCAAATTTAATTAGTAGAGTGTGAATCTATCCTAAGCCAATAAACAAGGCTAAGTAGGGCATATAAAAGTTAAAGATAAAATAGAAGTAAACAATTTTATCTTTAATCAATTGCTAAATAACTTGTCCCTAATATAATTTTTTATAATTTATTATTGATCAACTATTTAGTGATAAAATTTATTATTTAAGTGTAAATATTTATCATCGACATAAAACTTCAATAGATGAGTTGCTGTGCACTCTTTTTAAGTGTGGCTATTTTTAGGCAAAACCTCTTTAATTATTTATTATTTAAAGATAATATTCAGAATTTAATTAAATTAATTATTTTATGATTTTTATTTTTTTAATATTGAGATATCCATCCGATTCTAAAAGGTTATAAAACTGTGGACGATATTAAAAGGAAATATTTATTTGTTTGTATACTTTTGCCACCACAAGAATACCATGTGCTCTGCAATTATACTGTAAAATTAATTAATTTTCTACAACTTTTTATATAGTTTGTAATAAATATTTTCCTTGAAAAAATTCCCCATAATTAATGGAGTAGTAGTATATGGAAAACCAATCTCTTGATTAAAAAAAGATGAATATTTTGTTAAAAATACATGGCTAATATAGTCGTTTTTAATATTAGATTACTTTAAAAAAATATTATTCATGAAAAAGTGAATCATAATTTCAAAATATAATTAGTTATCTAGTAGTATTACATAACGACTAAAGATAATCAGAGACGTCGATCAGTTATTTTAAATTTATGAATTTGTTATAATAATTTTAAGTTAATGTATAATAATATTAAGATTTATAATTAAATAATTTATACATATGTTTTCATAAACTCACGATTGCGTGTTAATTTGACTTTTATGGAAATGATTTTACTGTGAAACATAAGCAAAATCAGGGTTTTAAGTTCGTAAATTTCTAAATTTATCATCAAATTTATAGCAATTATTTCATTGTAATTAAATATTATAATGATTTTCTAATACTGAAATATAATAAAAAAAATAAATAAAATTATTGAGTTCACGTGAATTAAAATATATGTAATATTGTAACACCTAACTCTTGGTGTAGGTCTTTTTTATACTATCAAAATTTCTATTAATTATAGTTACACTCCAAAATATATATACATATGACCTAACCTTATCTTGGGGAACTATTTTTCCACACTTGAATTATTATGTAATTTTTTTTAGGATATACTTTATAATTAAATTCAAATCAATCAACCATGTGATGTGAGCTATATATTGAAGATATATTATAACTAACAAATCAACTATTTGTTTCCTCTTTTCCTACCCAAATTTCTTATTAAACCCATACTATGAATTATTGTTTTTTTTTTTTTATGCAAATTTATTTAATTGAATATAAAATTTAAGAAAAAACATTTTTACAATTATCATATTCTTTATGTGATTATAAAATTTGTCGTAGTTCAGAATAAATTTAAAATTTTAAAATAATATTTTTGAATCAAATTAAAATAGTAATCATATCAATTTTGAAGAATATATTATTACTAGCATTATTGAGTTATTGTCTTTTTCTTTAGCCAAACAAACAGAAACATACCACCAATTTTTATCTGTTTCCACAGGCTGATAAAATTGATGTAGAAATATTCTTGCTTCTATCATTGAATGTTCGCGGAGGCGAACTCATAATTTGAAGTTTTTTGGTGTATCAATATAAATATAGTATATTTAAAATAAAAATAATAAAGACAGGCTTTAATAGAGATTCAAAAACTGGTCTAGACTGTGGTATCTGTCGCTTCTACCAATAGCACAAAGACAATTCTATATTTTTTATGAGTGCATTGTTAATTATATATATCCTAATTTCTATCAGTTTTTCAAAATAGATATACATATATGCATATGATTTTTTCGAAAGTTAGTGAATATACATACGCCCTTCCATATAGTATGAGTCTACCCCTGTATATGAATAACGATGTTATTTTAAAGAGATTCAACTGTATTATGACGATATATTTAAGAAAGTAGAAACAAAAGCTTCCTCTCATATTTACTCGAAATTCAAACTCCATATAATTTGACTATATTATGAGACAACATTGATTATATAATAGTCTCAAAAGGAAATTTAGAAAGTAGAAATAAAATCTTCCTCTTATGTTACAATTTTGTATGTTCACTCAAGTCAAACTCCATATTATTTAGTAATGCTTAATACTAACTTGCTATAATTAAAATTGTGATCTTCTCACAAATTTATGATTCACCAACAAAAATCAGCTAAAGTTATATGCATCAACAATATAAAATAATTTTTTTGTATTATCAGGTTACGTAAATAATTCTATTTAATAACTTAAATTGATAACCTAAAAAAATGGTAGTAATAAATTTTCCATTGATTAATAGGTTAGGCTACACTAAAATAACTACTATAAAATTAGTGCATATAACTTAAAATACAAAAAAAACAAAAAACAATTAAAAACATGAAAACATTCTGAGTGACTTAATTCTTAAATTTATTAGCCCATACATTAATAATTTAGGATTAGACCTAACATAGTTTATAGCGCAATTAACCTACGAAACATTTATTTAATTATTGGTAGTTAATGGTCATAACATTTTGCGACAGGTCACAACTTTATGTCATTTCTTTAATCTAACAACAATAATAAGAGATTGATTTTATATATATATATATATATATATTATATATATATATATATATATATATATTATATCTATATATATATATAGTTAGCTTAAAACGAACAATTGCTTAAATATGACCATTTTGTGTTGGAGAAAGAGAATAATCATATATTAAATTTATTCTCACTTTTCGACAAAAATATCGTAAATCTAATTCTTAATGAATTAAATCCATCATATATTTTTTGATAGTAAATGTAATCTTTTTTTGTTTCAATGATTCTTCGTTATTCATCAAACGTGATATATATATATATATATATATATATATATATATATATATATATATATATATATAATATATATAACAATTCAGTAGCTTAAAACGAGACTATTGCTTAAATATGGTCATTTTGTGTTCGAGAAGAGAAAAGAATCACTATTAAATTATTTTCACCTTTTCGACAAAAATATCATCTTTCTAATTCTTAATGAATTAAATCCATCATATATTTTTTGATATTAAATATAATATTTTTTGTTTCAATGATTCTTCGTTATCAATCAACGTGTGATATATATATATATATATATATATATATATATATATATATAATAAGTGCAAACTTAATAACTAAAACAAGATCGACAATAATTATAGAATTCATAAACTTTTAATTAATTATTGTAATAACCAATAGACACATCATTTAAAATAATAGAGTATATCGTGATGTAAAGTGACTATTTTGTTTTTGTTGACGTGACTATGTAAAATGTAGTCATGAATAAACTGATAAATTTTTCTACTTGCACGTAATTGTTTTCCTAAAATGTAATTATTAATTTTCAAGAATAAATATATTATTATGCTTATTACTTTTAGTTTTATCAAGAGTCTTTATTCGAGTAGTAGTTTTTTTTTTTTTAAAAAAAAAAAAAAAACAACAAATTTCCTCAATAGTATATAACAACAAATAAGTGATGGTTACTTGAGCAAAATCTATAAAAAAAAAATTCAAATTGTGTAAGTTTAACTAAATTATATACGTAAAACAGATATTTAAAATATACAAATATGACAAAAAATCTCATTTATTTTGAAAAAAAAAATGAGACACCTTAATTATATTCATAACTCACTAACCAATTAAAATTGTATTTTGTACATGTCCACTAATTAAAAAGAGAATCACAATCCATGCAAAAAAAATTCTTCCATTTTTTAAGGAGCAGGATTTAAAATATATTCAAAATTTTTCGAAATTGCTGTTATGATATTAAACTTTTAGAAAGAACTTTTTATCCCTGCACTATTTAAGAGTGTATTCAAAAGGTATATATATATATAATATATGTCTACTTGACATAAAATATTTCATAATTATTAAATAGTAATGTATCCACGTGATCAATATATATACATTTGAATTACATATTATATAATTTAGGGGGGGGTAAAGAATCCTCCATAAAATTTGATATCGTAACAATAATTTTGATCAAAGCTTAAATATTTTTCAATTTTTTTCCTTTTATAAAATTTTTTTTTATTCCGAATTCATCGACTCTAAATCAAATCGGTTCTACTCGTGTAGTGCTTCGTTTGGTTAAGTGGTCAATTTTCATTATAATGTGTTTTGAGGTTAAAACAAAGCAAAAATCGACACGCATGCATGTGGTTTTGCATGTTACGTGTATTTAATTTGTGCCATGTGAAATAGGTGTAAGTCGATTAAGTAATGACAAATAATATATTTAATGTAATTTTATAAGTATCGTAATATTATTTCTTATTTTAAAGAAGTATAAAAACTTGTTTTTAAATAAATCATCGACAAATAAAGCATTTCAAAAGTTAAATACGCAAAACAAAGGGAAAAGTTGTCTTGAGAAATACTCCAACTTGACAACGTTGGTCGAAACTATTGTTACGATACCAAATTTTATTAAAGACTTTTTATCTCCTGAACTATTTAATAGTGTATTTTAAAGGTATATATGTGTCCACGTGGGCAAATACTATTTATAATTATGCAATATTTTTTATATTCACGTAGACACATATATACCTTCAGAATAAGCAATTAATAATGCAGTAGCAAAAAATTCTTTTTAAAATTAATACCGTAACAATAATTTCAATCAAAATTTAAATATATATATTTTTAGAGACATTTATCTTTAAAATAAATATAGTCATAAAAATTTTATTAAAAAAAATATAGAGAAAAAAATAGTAGAAAGAAACTACTACTATCTTATAACAAAGACAAACAAATAAATAATAAAATTAGATAAATAGGGGAATAAAATCTTCTATAATATATACACCATTCACCAACAATTTAATATACTTTGAATATTAACCACTTAATACATAATAATTCTCAAGCATGGAAAATCCAAACTTGAGAGACAAAACATAGTGAATGTTTTCAAAGTCTATGTCAATCTAAGATTGGGTGGTGTGTAACACCTAGTTACTACCTCGTCGAGACGGATTCAAAATTTTAATTAAATAAATTTATTTTTTTTAAAAAAATTAATATTAAATTTATTATAATATTAAAATTATGGATTTAAATCATAAATCTCAATAGATTTTAACATATATATATATAAATAAATAAAAACTATGAAAATTTATATGAACTTTGTGTCAAAAATTTATCATTCTCTCATTAAGTACTAGTCATTATATTTAAGGTGGGTTACGTGTCAAGTTGTTATGGTACATAGACCATATAATAGTTGTCATGATAAAATGAAATATGACAATTACATTACTTGGATCGAATTAAATGAATAATAATAATAAAACATTATAACACTTTGGAATTTAGTGTCCTATACAAGAATTTGACAAACCCTTCTACCATTCAACTGGTTTGTGGTCAATGGTGGATGCTAAATCTTGATCATCGGTTCAACTGAATCCGTAACTTTTAATAAAAATATCATTTTTTTTTAAATGTTGATGGGGCGGAGGAGGGGGCTAGCTCGTGGAATCAAGAAAAAATCGTTCGCCTTCTTTTTCATTTTTCACCAGGCTTGAACCATGTCTCCCAAACAATCTTGATGACGAATTTCACGAATAACAAGGATTTGAAATTAATTGTACGATAGTCTTATTGTTGGTGGAGGTACATATTCCTCTTCTCGATAGAAATATAAATGATAGAAATCCCACTTTTAGATCGAAATATATAATTTTAACAATACAATGATTTGTGTTGAAAATTTTAAATATTCGCTATCAAATTAGTAAAATTTGCGATAAACACTTGATGCGAATAAATTAAAAAGTGAGGTTATACTTGCATTTGGGCTTGGGCGTATAACTCAAAATTCAAAAAGATTGTTGATGCTATATAGCCATTTGGGCCATAGAGGAATTGTTGTGAAATGAAGAAACTATGAAGATATATGATTTGAACATTTTTTTTCTATTTATTAGTGTCGACGTTGAGTCTGACTAAATACAAATTCACGTAGAAAATCTTTTATTAAGAGGTAAATAAATAACCCTAACAAAGACAACCCATGTCCGGAGTTGAATCTAAAATCTCTAATTAAAGATCGAAATAATATCTACCACCTTACGACAACGATGGAAAATCATACCATTGGTTTATTAGAACTTAGCTTAACAACATACCAAAAACAAGTAAAAAAGGATAATATTTCATCTTTATTGCCAAAAGAATCATTAGCCCAAGTTGATTATGTACACTAAGAACAAAAAAATAATTATCAAAAAAATTGTTATTGTTTATAATATTAATCTATTTATTATTAACTTAAAATGCTTTTTTTTGCTTTCTTGTATCAATAAAATTGGACTTTTTCCCAATTTGTTTGAGTCCACTAATTTCCCTGCAAAAAATCATCACTATTTATAGTATCTTCTATCATCAAGGTTTGTTGATAGTACCTAAAGCCCACATATAACATGAACACTGCAAAAATAAATTGTAAAATTTGTCAGTATGATAATATTTTCATTGTGTTACAAAATATCTGAAAAGATCAAACAATCACTCCTCGTAATCTATCGAAAACATCCTCTCTACTTTCACAAGATAGGGATGACACTGTGTACGACACCTTCACCAGACCTAACTTGTGAGATTAAACTAGGTATATGTTGTTGTTATGTTGTCAATTATTCACACGTTCCAAATTGCTTGACGCTATTTTCTTTGATTTGTTTTAAAAAAAAAGGACACATTTCTATATTTGACAATAATTACCAACTTGAACTTCATATTTTAGCCTTAACGAGAAGCTTCTAAAGCTATAAAAATAGTGTAATACCATATATCGACAAGTTTCAAGTTTTATATTCAACACAAATATTATGTCGTGTTTAATAATATCACGAAGTACATACTCCATGCAAAGTCAAACTACGTTTGCTCAAACTCTATTATAACCTAGTTGCACCTATGTTAGATCCTCGAGACGTGACATTATCGAGGGATTAGACATGCATGTGGCGATATTTTTGAAAAGTCCGAACAAAAAAATTGAAACTGAGGGAAGTATCATGTAAAAGTTATAGATACTATTTTTACCTGCCCATATTCTGGCAATGATTGAAGAGAAATTCCATACTAATGTGAAGATTGCAAATCCAATAGCCTTTTTGTGAGTACATGATTCCCAAGCATCTCTAATGTATCTTATAAAAAATGTACCTTCACATAAAAATTATAAATCACAATATTGAATATTATTAATTGGTCATATAACATAACAACGATGACGACATACTCAATATAATCACACAAGTGGGGTTTGGAAATGGTATGATGTACGCAGAGAGGATGTTTCTGGTAGACCCTCGACTCTGGTTTAACATACGGAACAACATAAACAAAAATGATGTTCCGCGCACCGTGTACTATAACTTTATTAGATGTTCCAAAATTTGGTTGCCCTACATGTTGTACTACCTCTGCATACTTGTGACAAAAACTGCCAAAATTTGATAATGATTTATGGCAAATTAGCCCCACACCAACAGTATTATATCCAAAACATACATGATTTTTTTAAAAAAAATAGTGATATTCACTATCAAACCAAAGTTGTAGTTTTCTGAATAGACTTTTTAAGATTATGATGGATTTTTTGAGTAATTATAACTATAACGGTGACAGGCTATCTATCCCACAAAGATAGGGGTAAGGACGTAAGCTCTACGTACATCCTACCTTCTCTAGATTCACTTATGGGATTACACGGACAGACATATTGATTGTTTTTTTCTTTCTTACCATGAGAGGTTAACTGTGTCGAATAAGAAGAGCAAACTTTTGGTATGACGAAAACTCCAAAAAAACCTGCAAAATAGGAGTTCAATAAGCTTCATATCATATTGCATAATTTTTCGTATTGATCGTCTGCTGAAAGATCAAAAAGAAAAAACTAGAACAAGTCATTAATTTGAACTGCTTATATATATGACATTTAGAGAAAAAACTCACCCAATTTATACAGTTTCCAAATAGTTATATAGTTGCCGAACTTAGCCAAAAGAAACAGCAGAACTGCCATCTGCCAGAGGTAAGATCTTGTCAAATTCCCGCAAGTTCACAAGATTAGGTAAATAATTGAAGTAACATGAAAAAACAATAAAACTTATCCGCACTTGATATTTATAATGACCAATAGACACATGATATATATTTGGCACATAGACTTCTATCCTATGTTACTCGAATTTTCAAAACATGTTCTTGCACCCGTATTAGATCGTCCATAAATGCACTAGTTTTGGAGTATGTATCATGGACTAAGCGCATTTTGAAGAGTCAAGGCAACATAACTTCTATTACTTAACCATGATTAGTTTATGTTTTTTTCTGAATGGTTTGACAGCTACCAAATCTCAAGCTCAAATTCCTATAGTCAGTGAGTTACTCGGTACCTATGTTGGTGGAAGGTTGCAGGTACCTCCTGTGTAACTAGTCGACGTACGCACAAGTTGGCATCATCGAATCACTATAATAATGATTTGGCGTAAACATCAAGTGCGGACAATAAAGAAACTATAAAGGACATTGAAATCAAATGGAAATGTATGAACTTTTCTTTACCTTCATTGTAGTCGAAGGATCCCCAGAAAAAAGCGCTCTGATTTTCAAAAGAAACTCATTTATTAAAGGAAGTATCAATTTCAGTATCCACATTGCTTCTTCTTTGCCTATTACACATTCACTTGATTCACCAACATCAACGGCTCTCCTGTTTACACACACAAAAAGAGGAGATAATATAAAAGTCAAATTGAGTGCTAGACAGAGGTTATCGGATAATCTCAAGAGATGGTAATTATGGAATGAACTTAATTTTGTGTATTTATGGTGTATATGTTTTTGATACCATCGGATTAAACTGACTTATAACCTATGTTGCTCGGTCTCTTCAAAAAAAGTCAATGAATGTGTGTTGAATCCTCCAAAAGTAGAACTTTTAAGCATCATACACAATCGTCGCAACATTTTTAGAGACACCAAACAACATAGCTTATAACAATAGGTAAACTCTTAATGTAAAATATGATATGCACCAACAAAATACGGTAATAATATCTTGTTATAACCGGTTAAATTGCATTGATACTATAAAACTTTTACACTGCTAATGCATGTAATCTAAAGAAAGATAATACCTGTGAATGAGGGATCTAAAGAGAAAGATTGCAGCAAGATAGATCAGACCCAAGTAGGCGAGCGCAGAAATGAAGCTGCAAACACCATTATTAAGAATAGTTCACTTCAATATATTGTGTTAAAATGATTCAAGAATTAAGAAAATAGAAACCTGATTTTTTTTTGAGTTGAAGGTCCTAATTACCTGATATTGAGATCTTGAGTATACGAAGATGAAATGATTACAAACGTTCCAATTCCAAAGACTAACGCTGATTTTGATACATTTTTCCACATCACTAAATCAACTGCAGAAAATGTTTTATAGGAAATCAGAGCTAATAGTTGTAGTGTAGTTACTTACGCTGCCGACAGACACGATGTTTATACTAAAACCAATTTAACTCAAGCAATTAAAAATTGAAGTGAGTTACATATTACACTTCTCCATCGAGTTATCCTAGGCCAGTTCAAGTGAGTGAGTTGGTCACCGTTCTCGCTCCAATATTTGTGTAAGAGGAAATACTAATGAAGTGAATTTTGATTGTTTACTTTCCTTTTTCTTTGAAAAGAATAGCTCCTCCTACATATTTGTATGTAGATCCTGAACTAAGGTATGATTGCAAACATTATTGAGGTCAGTCTTTTCGGGATATGAGCAATAGGAAATGCCAAAGTCCGAAAAACTATGAGCAGTTTTCACTCTGCTAGTACTGAATACCGGTAATTCCCCAACACTTCCCCAACATTTTAATAGAGTAAGCAGTAAGGGCATTGGACCTATAAATAATAGGCGCAAGTAGCTTGAAATTCAAGTGAAAAATGTGCATATGAAAGACACATGTCATGCATTCATTGATTTAGTGTAAATATAGAATACAAATAAATTTTACCGCTGATAAGGTATCACATTGAGTTCTAAAAAAGATATTAAGAGATTCAACTCACCCAAGCTTTGTAGTTTGCTATGTTGTTTAGACTGGAATTCATCTGAAAATGCAACAAGATGCAAAAGAGGAATTCAGAATCAAGCTTTGAAAACAAAGAGTCAAAGTGAAACGTAGGTCAAGTAGCGCATTTAAGGATGATGCAACACGTGTACAACAACATTTATAGAGAATCCGAGCAAAATTGAATGAAGCAAAACATAAAAGGAAATGCAGGCATTTTACCTGATTTGGTTCTTGTTGCAGTTTGATGAATATTAGCATTGCCTAAAGTAGGAGGTGACTGTTTCATATTAATTGAAGAAATTGGCATTTGTCTTTTATTATTGTACTGAAATCTCTTCTCTTCAATCACAATCTTTTTAAGCTTATTCTGTTCTTGCACTCTAATTTCTTTAACTTCAACACTTCTCTTATCATTTCCCTCGTCGATTTCTTCCTCCAATACGTCGTCCCATTCTTCATCATCTTCATTTTCAAGATTCTTTTCTAATTTATTTACTGATTCAGCCTCAGATACCACATTGCTTGTGATAAATTTCTCTTCACACATACCAAACTCCTCAGATTTTGTCTTCTTAATCTCAATTGAGCCTTCAAGATTGGATTTTTTTTTCCATTAACAGACTGATCAGATTTCAGCTTTCTCAGTTCAGAACTTTTCTTGCTCTGAACTGGGACTTTTTTACAAACCCCATCAGCAGAAACACTCAAATCTTTACTTTTTTCATCCAAATTTTTCCTCAAATCAGATCTTTTACTAGCTATCTGAAAAGGGTTCCCCTCAAAACTCTCACTTTTCCAAGTGTTCTTTGTAATCCCAACAACCCCATCAACAGAAACACTCAAACTTTTACATTTTTCATCCAAATTTTTTCTCAAATCTTTACATTTTTCATCCAATTTTTTGCTCAAATCAGACTTTTTACTAGCAATCTGTATAGGGTTCCCCTCAAAGCTCTCATTTTTCCAAGTTTTCTTTGTAATCCCAACAACCCCATCAACAGAAACACTCAAATCTCTACATTTTTCATCCAAATTTTTGCTCAAATCTTTACATTTTCCATCCAAAGTTTTACTCAAATCAGTTTTTTTACAAGAAATCTGTAAAGGGTTCCCCTCAAAGCTCTCATTTTTCAAATTTTTCTTTGTAATCCCAACAACCCCATCAACAGAAACACTCAAATCTCTACTTTTACCATCCAAACTTTTGCTCAAATCAGTTTTTTTACTAGCAATCTGAATTGGGTTGCCCTCAAAACTCTCAGTAGTTTTCCAAGTTTTTCTCTTTCCACTCACTACCCCAACATCAAGATTTTCTCTTTTTGGCCCCATATCCAACTTTTTATCTACTTGAGTATTACTTCCACTAATAAAAACACAATCTTTGTCATCATTTTCATCTGGGGTTTCTTCAATACTACTATTACTAAACACTTTGAATCCACCTTTTACTTCATCAAGTTTCATTCTATTCTCCCAAACAGAACCTGTTGCCACAACACCATTATTTCTTGATGATTTGCTCCTACTCCTATTGCCCCCTTCCATTATTTTCACTCTATTGATGATTCAAGATTGTAATGAGTAGTATTGATTTGTGGGGTTTTACTGTTTAAGCTATAAAAAAAAAAAACAATGGAATTTGGTGAGGAATCAAAGTTTGTGAAAACAATGAAATTTCTAAAACAGAGAGAGAAGAGTTTTTTGTTTTGGCTCTTTTCCACCTTTTTAATAAATTGTTTCTTTCTTTAAATAAAAAATTGGATTAATTATTAATTTTTCTTTGCCTCTTTTGAGAATGGTTTGATCGGATTAATAATAATAATAATAATAATATATAGCGTGTATTAATAGTACTTGCATTAGTAATATTTATATTAATTATACTTATATTAGTTATAGATATGAGCGGACCCATATGGTGTCCGCCGGGTGTTCGAGCACCCATTAACTTCGTTACAAAATATATATATATATATATATATATGTAGAAATCGATAAGTATTTGTATAAAATTAACATAGAGCACCCAATAAATAAATCATATAGTTGGTCCAATGGTTCTAGGATGAGTACTTAGGACTCTTTTAAGTTTTAATGTTGTTGTACTAAGGTTCGAATTTCATTGTCAACACATATTTTTTATAGTTTCATTTCAGAGCACCCACAAATAGATACAATATTTTTTATGCATCGTTTGATTTGTTGTAAAAAATAATATGTACTATTATATAAAATTATTTATTTACAATAATAACATTCAGTATTATGATGGAAAAGATGTAAAAAATATTTTATAGAGGCCATTGAGTCTTCAATCACGCAAATACATGTATTAAGTTTTTTTACATTATTAATGTCATGAATTCATTCTATGAACAATATACTCTTTAATATATAATATAGTGCATAACTAATTTTTGTACTCGTTATATATATTATGAAAAAATATACCAAACAAAAAATTAGTGATACAAAGAATTAATACATGATTATACTCTTCCAAACGCGTCCTTATTTCTTTATTCTTTTGAACTATAAAAAAAAACAAGAAAAAAAACCAAAGAAATGGGATCGTACTAATATTGATCAATAACTTCATTATTAACTTTTGCGATTTTTGAGTTTGTTTTTGGATTCTAAGTAATATTTTTGCTATTTAAGGCAATATTTAGTTTTATCGAAGAATATACTACTACTAAAGTATATAAAAAGTGTATTTCATATCGTGACGAAGCCAGAAATTTAATAAAAGGTGTTCAGAAATAAAAATTTATTATATTAAGAATATAAAATATGTTATTTAATTATTTCATATATCATTTTATTTATATATATGATATTTTTTTTCGACGAAATGTGTCCAATTGGACATATATGGCTACGCCAATGATTTCATATATAAATAAAAAATTAATTGATAATTTTTTAATGAAGAAAGTTTGTTGGAACAATTAATATATTTAATGATGCATATAACTCACAAGCTGTTTTTGCTCAAGTGGAAACTTTAATAAACTATATATGTCACTTTAGAAAAAAATTATAATCATTGATGATATGGACTGTTCAACTTTTTCAAATCATAATCAAATTATTTTGTTGTATTATTCTTTTTTTATTATTGCCTTCATGTCATAACTACAATAAAAAGTATTGGAAAAATACTTATAAATGTGATATATATTTTGTGAAATAATATGTTGTTTCAGATTAATTTTTTATTATAATTACTTTAAGTTTTTTCATTAAAAAAAGGATAAGTAATATATCTAACTAATAAATAAGACTTTATAATCGTTCATAATTGCTGAATATTGAGAAAGTTCATAAAATCATCTCATAATTTTTATGCAAAAAAACAAATAAATCCATACAAACTTAAAAAAAACAATATTTTTTCTTTACTATGTGGAATGAGAGTGGTTAATTCCAAAGTCAAAAAATATTGTTTTTTTATATGAAACAATTTAAATTTTGATAATAATCTACATTTACTTAATATAAATTTAAATTAATTATTTTGATATTAAATAGTATATTTAAATAAATTCATCCAATATTAAATACCTAAAATTATTGAGAATGCTAATGCAATAAAAAGACAAAGTAGCTACAAAATCCTAATTTTTATTGTCTTATATATACCGACCTATCGACAATATTGTATGTATCAATATATGTATTCATCGGTTCCAAGAAGATAAGTGTGTGAGACAAAATAATTGGAATTTTCTCCGTTTATTTTTATTTGTTTATTGTTTAATTTGTTATATATTTTTTCTGTTTATTATTATTTGTTATAATTTCTATTTTTAGAGTTAAATTATAAAAAATTTTACTAACACTTTAAAATATATATTTTCATTATATTGATATGTAAAAAGTTTTAATTATATGATTTTCATTTACTTTTTAAATATTTTTTTTAAACTATCAAATTAGTGTATCTAATTTAACTTTAAAAATTAATCAAATTGACTTTAAAAAATATAGCGTGACAAATAAAAATGAACGGAAAGAGTATTGAAAAAATAGTTATTAATACAAGATACTTTATCATATTATTTTTATTAAATAGTATTTAGCATTAATTCTTAAAAAAATATTTGGAGAGTAGTGTTTAATGTTATGGATAAAACATAAAAAATAATAATTATATTTTCTTGATATTAAATATTATTTTAAGAATAACTAATTTGTAAAATGACCGGAGAAAGTATACATTTTTATCTGTAATTTTTATTTTAAAAATTAAGTATTAAATTAAGACATATTTTCATTTTGTAACCAAACAAATGTTATATCTAATCAAGTAAAAATATGAATGTTATCGAAATAATAAGTGTAGTATTATATTTGACGAAGTAAATTTTTGTTAATTTGTTATATGAGTGATATATCTAAATATTTTTATATATTGCTCAAATTTATATCATAATTTTTAATGTAGTATTATATTTGACAGAAGTAAACATTTGTTAATTTGTTATATGAGTGATAAATCTAAATATTTTTATATATTGCTTAAATTTATATCATAATTTTTAAAAGTGTAGTATTATATTTAATTTATTAATTTATTATCTGAGTGATATATTTAAATATTTTTATATATTGCTCAAAGTTATATCATAATTTTTAAAAGTGTAGTATTATATTTGACGAAGTAAACTTTTATTAATTTGTTATATGACTGATATATCTAAATATTTTTATATATTGATTAAATTTATATTATAATTTCAAAATTATATGACAATAAATTTATCAGTTACTTTATATCAAATACTATTTTTATCTTTTACCGACTTTTTCTGCCATGTGAATCCAACAATCTATAAATTAGTCACAGGAAGCTGTTCCCTTGGATTTATTTATTATTTATTTATATATAAAAATAAAAAAGTTGTCTTGGTCCTTTCCACCGACAATTGCTATTTACAATTATTTTTTATATATAACTATAAGGATATTAAATTATAAAGTTCTATATTATTATTAATTTTCACCTACATTAGATATATTATATGTTAATATTATATAATATATATTAATGTATGTACTACTTCTGGTCGTTTGAACATCAAAGTATTGTTGTTAATTGTCAATAATGGAGTACTTTAATATCTGACCCCATATGTGAATTTTTATTTATTTCTCATCTTATTTATGTAAAAAAAAAGTACATCTTTTTAATACAGTAAGATCTTTTTGTAATATCGTCATTTATTTAATATGTTTTCCTTAAGAAGATATTATTATACATAAAAAAAGATAAAACACAGAAATTATATACTTTTGAGATAAAATTACTATTTGTCTCTATTAAGTTTATAATGACAAAATCTCTCAAATGATATAATAATATAAGTGCTGATACATTAATCTGATGCGCGAGATACATTAATTGTTAAGTAAGTTACATTACATTTTACACATGATACACTAATTTGAGGTATATTTTATACACGGTACATTAATTTTATGCACCGATACATTAATTTAATGTGTGGAAATAAGAAAATTTACGAATTTGTAAACTAATAAGGGATAATGATAATTAGAGAACTTATGAGTGAGATTTATGTCATTTATTCTAAAAAAATCAATTCTATATAAAACTTGATCAATATAATAATATATATATATATATATATGATTAGTTATAGAGAAATCTGACTGTGTTTACTATCGAAGCTCCTCAATTCTCTTCCAAATTGAGACAGCAATATAGGAACAAGCTAAACTCAGCTTACTGTTGTATTTGTAGTAGACATATGGTAAAAGAAACACTGAAGTATACATTATTTTTGTTTTTCGAATTTTATATATGAATTATCAGGTGTTTATATTTCTCACTTGAATACCATTTATTATTTAGGAAGAGAGTTTGATATACCCCCAGCTTTGTCATTTGGAATTGATATGTCCCTCGTTATGAAAGTAGCTCATATATACCCTTATCGTTATCGTTACAAAATGAGCTCATATATATCCTTCATTTAATGGGAGTGAAAAAATTAATTTTAAATATATATATTGAACCTTTATTTTAAAAAATAATCATTTAAGGATATGTGTGATCCTTCTAGCAAAGTTCAACTTATATTTTAATCTTTTTTCATACGTAAATTATTATTTTTTTGACTTTTTTGAATATCATTTGAGTTTCTTATTCTTATTTTATTTAATATATAAGTGACACAACTACAAATATATGGAATGCTATAATATTATTAAATATATATAGAAAGGTATGGTAGATGACAATGATATTTTGAATCGAGAGTATAAACACAAAACACAAATAGTTGAGTCCCATGTATTTTAAAAAAAATATTTAAATAGTTTAAATATAAAACCATTAAATAAGTGGTTAATTTTGAACCAAAAGGTGGATGACAAGGGTATTTTGGACCCAATAAGTCGGTGGAAATGGTATTTTGGAGCCAATAGGTGGATGAAGAGTAATTTTGTACTATTTCCATTACTTAGAAGATATTTTAGAGCCTTTTCCGTTAATAAATTAATTGAATCGAGAGTAGAAACACAAAACACAAATAGTTCAAACAGAAAACTAATATAGCAGAAAATTGTTTAAATAGAAGCATATGTCATCTCTTCACTTTTTCACACACCTTGGAAGCAGAGGCCAAGCTAGAGAGGCAGAATCGTGGAAGGGGCTCATCTGAACGTCTTTCGATAAAATTGTATCGTATATATATACATTGTATATAATGATGACTAACGACCCTCTTACTGAAAATCCTACCTCCTCATTGTCTGGAAGTTATACTAACTTCCTAGACATTCTGCAGAAACATTGGGAACAATTATTCTAACAAAGAAAGTGTTAAAAAAGGTCAGTTGGAACAAATAAAAAGGAGCATCAACAGAAAGCTTACCTGTTAGAGAACTGTACAGTGTGCATTGCAAACGAAGTGAGCATTGTCCAAGACCATGTAAGGAGATAACGGTTCACTCACTGATCAACAACACGAGAAAATCAAATAGAGACGTAACATCATTTACCAGTTCACTGCTCACCATCAAGAACTGATTTCTCACTCCCCAAATCTTCAACGCTTGGGAAGCTTTGCTACGATATGCAACGACTTCCGATATAGTTCTGAACGAGTGAAAAAGCTCAGAGAGCTTGCTTCAGTCCATTGAGAGCTTTGTGATGTCTGCATACATGACAGTGATGTCATTCTGCTGGAGTACATGCTGATTGATATGTTGATATATGACTACATTTGTTCATTTTAAAAAGAAAATCCACTGTGTCTAGCTCGGGGAAACTTTGTGGATTACCATCCCACCCCTCTATCCTTCTCAACTTAAATACTAGTCTTTGGCTCACCCGCAAGACTCGAACTCATGATGTACATACGCCTACTACAAAACTCGCGTTGTACTATCTTAACCGTTGAACCAAAGCCTAAGGCTGATAAATGAGGACATCTTTTCTTTATGATAACTGAGAAATCCACTGTCTCCAGCTCTGAAACTTGGTCGATTACTGGCCCGTCCTTCTATCCTTCTCAACTTAAATACTAAATTTGGCTCCTCAGTGTGTTCGAGACACGTGATGTTATGCCTAGCACACATGTCACATAGTACTAGCTTTAACGTTGAACCAAATCCCGGGCTGCATATATATGATCACATTATTTCACACTATACTGAATGATTTCAAGTCTTCTTATGATTTGAAGCACTTGTACTCTGTTTCTCCTTAGCTTCCTTCTCTGCTTTCTTTCTCTCAAACTCCAGCTGCTTGCGATTTTCATCTAAGGCTTGATTGAACATTCTTTGGAAGCTCATTAACGTCGAGACAACTAGGAGAAAAAAGTACAATAGAGGTAAGCTGAAGATCATCTCATTCTAAAGAAGAATTGTTTTAATAACCACAACTTAGAGGATAATTTTAACAACACAAAAAGAACTCCAGAAAAGAATCAGATAGATGTATGAAAGTTGTCGAACATCTGAAGTGAGTGCACAGAACAAAAAGTGTAGCAAGGAAGAAGAGGAAAATGACCTTTTGAGTAAAATAGCAAAGATAAGTGAATTTTCGATACAAAAGAAAGAAAAGTGACTTTGATCACCTATTTCTTGTAGTTCAGTGACCAATTAGTAATAAACTCTTGGTTGCCTTGATTAAATATTACCTTGTTCAAATGGACAACGAGCAGGGTCTTCTCCAAAATAAATAATCAGCGAATCCACATTTTTACCCTGTCACATGCAGAAGAAAAGGCACCAGACAAGGAATATGTCAATATCGTCGAAGTACTGTAAGGCCAAAAATACTTGTGACATAAAAGGACAGACATACCACATCAGAAAAAAGTTGAGCCAAGGAACTGACTTCACCTTCAGCACAGCTAAGAAACTCCGTCAGAGCCTAGCAAGTAGAAGATACACAAACTAATGAGAACACCGATGTTCTAAAATAACTTTTTTGTTTGTTATCCTGACAAAATGTGTGTAGCAGCTAATCAGGAAAACTTTTTGATTCCTATTGTACAATGCTGAACCGGACACCACAGTTATAAAAATAATGTTATTGTACAATCTGAAATACTGGTCTCCTCTCGGTGGTAGGGGTTCCAAGAAGAAAATATTAGAGTTTGTCAGCGTGTTGGAACAAGAAAGTGATTAGATAACTAAGACAATCATAAATGGCCTGATATGTAACAGAATCAGTATATTTGTGGATTTGTTAAGCAGATAGATTACCTTACAGAAATTCTCAGACATAAGTCCATCATTTTCTGACATGGACAGCTCGTCTACAACTTTCTCCATTCCTTTGGTAATAGCTTGCATTTCCTCTGCCAAATATTTCAGTTGTATCTGAACAGAAGTGGTATTAACTCAGTATTTCCATCCATGTCTCTAATAATTAACTATGCCATCAGCCGGTTCAAGTAAAGATACCTTCAATGCGGGTTCCAAGCTGGAAAGATCTTTAGAAAAATCAAGTAGTTCAGGCAATTTGTCCGTAAGGATCTGGCGGAAAAAAAAATCATGAACTATTCTGCAAAATATGATTGTCACTAGCACAAGGAAAAGTTACTTCACATGCATTTTGTCAAAGACAAAACCTTCAGTTTTTTTCATCTTTTTATTTTCCCTCTGATAGGTAGATAAGACCTTAAATTATCATGCTGCATAGCCATCTTAAAGAAACCTTGATTGTCAAGAAGAATTGTGCTTGCTAAGATCAAGTGTTAGAGGAAAAGTGATATCAACAAGATGAAAAATTCTGGCATTAAACATCAAATCTACACACCAAATGCATGAGAGTGATCTTATTATGATCTTGTCAAGCATATAACCTCGTTATTCTGATATCGTTAAGCATATAACCCCATTTTATGATCTCGTCAAGCTATTTTCCGAGTGAAGATCCTTACCTTGCAAAGATAATGCATGAGAGTCATCTTATTGCTCCATGAACGTGTGTCTGTTAGTTTAAGGAGGCTATCCAACTTGAACCCAGCAGCAGACCCTATACCGGTAGCATCAAGACAACAATAATTGTTTCAAAGAGAACACCAAATGGATAAGAATAGCATTCCATGAATCAACACACAATGAATATTTCTAAGACTAGAATGCATTAAGCGATGAGAAATCAATGATTTTTTTAATTTTTCTATTGGTATGCTTAAGTTGACAAGTAAAAATATGAATATATTTTTACTGCAGTTGACAAGTAAAAGTGAATAGAAGGAGTATAATTCTGCAATTCTACTGCCCGGTTTCCCATCCTTTGTCTCTTATAAATCAAACAAAAGAAGAAGGCAATAAGACATAAGGAAAATACGGTGAGAAAAATATGCTTCTAAGAAACAATTATTACCCACCTCTGGCAGTTCCTTGGTTGAGAGCATTTCCCAAATACAAAATTGTCTGCAAAACTCCTTTCAATTTCGATGAACCTCTGATCTGCTTAGGACATTGAAACGACATGGGATAGGACAAGAATGTTAAGAAAACATTTTAGTGTAGTTAAAGATTAACCAATAAGGGAGATAAAGAAACAGAAGTAAAATATTTGCCTGATCAGTTGCTGAATTCACAATATTCAGATTGTTCCTTAGCTCAGAAACCTGAAAACATTGAAAGAAAAAAGCACCTTCAGCAAGATGAAACCCCGCACTTCTAAATGCAGGCAGAAGATGCACTGTACTCTCACCTGGGATTGAAACTGAATCGTAAATGAGAAAACCCGTAGCTTGGACTCTATTCGTGGGACTTGCATCAGTTCTAACATAAACTGTTACAGAGCCATAGGAATATTATGTCAACTACAGGAAAAAGTCCCTGAAACAGAAACTGATATCAAGAATCAAAATAAGGTTATTTAGAATGGCATTAGCAGACCTGTTCACATCTACCCAACTTCTCTTTTTCTCCTTTATAACCCTGCAACAGAAACATTAGATAAATGAGTTCGTCAACAATATTTCGATATGCATTGAGTAATATATCTTACTACATTTCTTTTGTGGAAGCATTTCATACCTTGAGCACTTCGATTTCCTCTTTTGTTGGGCAAAACTTAATCAGGTTCTCCACCTGATCAATATCTAATGCTGAATCTTCCAAAGCAAGCACTGAAGTCTATCACAAATATTAAAGTGGAATAAGACAACAAAAGAGCCAGCATTCAATTTTCAACAGGTTACATAGTAAAGGTTAGTTCAACATATAGAAGGATTAACAGAAATCAATGAGAAGCTACATAGATTCATACACTAGGAACAACGATGAAAAGAAGACTATCATCTCTATTAAGGAGCATCAAAAGTGAAAATAAATTAAAGAGTTAAAGGTCAAACACGCACCTGAAGTATTATGTTTTTGCGAGTTTTCTACCTGAAGTTATGTGTTTACTTTTTCTACCTAAACTATCACCAACTATATATTAAAGAAACATGTACTATCAAGTGTTCCTTTTCTTACCTGTACTATCACCATCGTTAAGGTAGGAAAAGGGAAAAACTGATAGTTTAGGTGTGCTGTGTGATAAGCAGTTGGTGACATTTCAAGACTACAGGTAGGAAAGGAAACTCGTAAAACTGTGATACCTCAGGTGCATTATTGATCATTTTCTCTAAATTAAATGCATTTAACTATAAAACAATACAGAAGCGACTCCAAGTTGATTGAGACCTTAAAATGGTAAAAGAATTATTGGGCAAACATCACCAATCTTCTTGAAGCCATGGAGAAGGAAATATTAATCATTCAAATGTGCACAGATAAATACAAACATATGGTTCATGAAGCTTTACTCGGGGAAATTTTCTACACCAATCAAGCTGTGCCAAAAAAATATGTCCAATATATGCAGATGAATTTTGCTTACCAGCATGTCGTGCAGTGGTATCTTCACCTTAGAAAGCATAATTTCACAATTATAAGCCCGCCTATGATCAACCTACAGAAAATTAAAAATGATTAAGATAAATTATCTTCTTACAATGTTGTGTTAGAGCTAGTATCACAGTTTATCTTCTCTTTCCAGCTATTCATCAGGAGAGAACTCAAGTAGCGTCGGACAGTATAACACATGTAATTTATGCAATGTTACAAGTTGTTTAACAAGATTGCTTAGATCAGTTGTTTCAAAACATTAGGAAGCAAATTCTGAAATATAATTTATCTAACCAGCGACATGTCATATAAAAGAAAACATCTAATCCAAATGACCAAGAAATTAAATTTATCTGTAGAGCTTAGTAATTTAGAGGATCAATAAACTGTTAGTCAGTGATATCCTGCATTAAATTTTGTGAATGAGAATGTGCTTATCTACTAACATAAGAGGGATATATATCAACTAGAGATACAACCAGCAATTAGATACTAGCATATGACATGCAAAACATTATATATACTAATAATCAGGGTATAAGTCAGTCTATTCCTTTTTTCAAGAAACTGATCACACTAACTGTCTAAGTGCCTTAAAAATTTGGTGTCCTATAGAATGGAACTGCAGTTCTTTATATGCTAAATATTTTGTCATATTCAGTAAATATAAGAATGGTTTAAATAAACAACAGCACAATCATCACAGAAACCATATGATTGCATGAACTTGCCATCCTTGAAAATCCAACTAGGATTTATTGTGGCTTTTAATACTTGTTCTTGGCAGGGAGCATAGGAAAGATTTTAAATGCAACAACAGTAACTGGTAAACATTTAATCTTTCAAGATGCTGGCACAATAGATATATACGATACTGCAACCATGACGTTGTACAGTATTGCTTGGTGTTACAAGCTTAGGTTTTGATATAACAAATATCTTGGTCAGCGGTTATACTTAATGAAACCTCATTTATAGATAATACTTCCAATCCCTTTATATATATAATCACAATTTGGTAAGCTAAAATCTCCCCAAACTGGAAATGACCTCATGTAAAACATGAAATGGTGTAACAGACGGGGATGAACGAGCGAGATGCATTAGGAAGATAATCAAGTATAAGATCTTAAGAAATTTTGTTCAGGAAGTGCATGATTATATTAGTTAAGAACTTCAAGTAGCTTATCAAAAATAAATTTTAAAAATTGAGCTATTAATGTTTATGTCAAACAATGGAATGGTGCAAAGGGATTTAATATATTTCAGGAAAACATTTTGTGCATACAAATTAAAAAAATTTAGATAGAAGAGTCACCAGCTGCACTTTCTGAATCTTCTGTCCAAATTTGGTCTTTGAATTCCCGTTCCTTCCTGAACCGACTTGGTCTAGATTTTGAACAGAGAAGAAATATACAAGTTCTGGCATATCAATCACGGATGACCTATAAAAGAGAAATGCAGAGAAGTAAATGAGACATTGTACTCTGGAAAAAGGAGTTGACCACATGGGTGCATTAACAATATATCCAAAACCTACTTGGATGCATAGCTACATTTTTCAATTTCAGCCCAAAAACTTCCTTGGACTGCTCTACTAATCTTTAACCAATGCAATGGCTTCAGCTTCTTTGTTGAATTGCTTCTTGAAGTCATAGTGCTAGACAACATCCGTCGGTAATTTTTGCTAGGTGGAGGAGCAATAGGAGGGGTTGGAGATGGAGAAGCAGGCATATTATTCACCTTAGGGAAAGGAACCGGAGGAGGAGGAACAGAAGGAACACTCTTTGGGAGATTGTTATTATCCTTGAGAGGTGAAACCAAGAAGGAGGAGGTGGTGATGGTGGTATTGCATATAACTCTGTAGGCTTAGAAGTCTGTGATGAAGGCAATGGAGGTGGTGGAGGTGGACAAAGTTTTTCGGTTAGAGAAAAATCCTCCTTCACATGCTTCTCAGGAAGCGGTGGAGGTGGAGGTGGAGGCGGACAAGGTTTTTCAATTAGAGAAAAGCCCTCCTTCACAGGTTGCTCAGGAAGCGGAGGAGGTGGAGGTGGAGGTGGAGGCGGAGTCGGTAGCATTCCACCTTTGGAAACTAGTCTTTCATTCAAAGGTGGGGTAGGTGGAGATGGAGGTTGAGGTGGTCCACTTATTGGGGAACAATTCTTGGTGAACCCAGGGGTTGTAGGTAACAGGCATGGGGAAGAACTAGGTGTTGGTGGAGGCAGTGATGGCGGTGGCGGCGGTGGTGGTGGTGATGACCCACCACTGAAAGTTAAATTTTGCTTCAAAGGTGGTGTAGGAGGAGCTGGAGTTTGAGGAGTTCCACACACATAAGCAGAATTCTCCTCCAACACAGGGACTAAATGTGGTAGAGGTGGTGGCGATGGTGACGTCCCATTCTTACTGACCAACTTTTCTTCTAAATGCTTGATATTGGGGGGTATGGGCCTGATGTAGAAGGACTTCCAGAAGGGAAAGTAGGCAGAGAAGGTTCCATTTTGGCAATTATGTCATTTTCACATGGACTTAAAGGCATCCCAAGAGGAAGCAATGATGTGTCAGGTTTAGATACTGTAGTTGCATCATCTTTCAAATATATAGAATTAGTACTTTGGTCTCCGGGAGGAGTAGGCTGCGATGGAGAAGGTACATCCAATTTATCCTTCAGTGGTGTGAATAGTGCTGGTGGCGTTAGAGCAGGAGATAGAGGCTTTCCAGTGACAATACCTTGATCCTTTGTCAGTAAAAGTGGAGTAAATGACATGAGAACATTTGTCATGAGTGGTCGGTCCTTGATTTCAGATAGAGAAGAAACTTCTTTCAGCTTACTACATTCTTTTCCATGAAGTGAAGGATGTTCCACTGTTTTGCTCTCATGAGGTGACACTGGTGTTGATGTAACAGAAGCACTAGATTCTACACTAAAACCAGTAGAAGTAAGCATTGGAAAAGAGATTGATGGCTGCAACTTTAATATTTTCATCTCAGTTTTTCATTGACATAATATATAACTACACTCAAACTTGACCTCAACTGGAAAGTAAACACTCCAAATTTGACAATGCACATCTAGACACCTCAACTCGTCACCACCTTGTCAGTTGAATACTCCAACTTACAAAATGATCATCTTGATACCTCCAAAATTTATATGCATCGAGTGTCCACGAGACACAGTGAGGACGAGTTGTGAAGTTTTTAGTCATTAGTTGAGGTATCTAAACGTACACTCTCAAAGATGCAAGGCTTACTAGCTAATGATGCCAAGTTGAGTGTTTCTTTATGTATTATGCCTTTTTTTTTTCTTCAACAATCTGAAATTGAGCACTAGATTTTACACTTAGTGCCAATAGGGGTAGGTTATGAAAGAGAGATTAATGGTTGCAAGTATGACATTTTCATCTTACCTTTGGTTTCAATAAGCTGAAACACAGCTTCTTGTTTGTTGCTACGGTATGCTTCAGAGGATGACCCAACTTGCGGCTCCAAAGTAGACTGTGCCAAGCCCTTAGCATTATTCTCTAATGCTGCAGGTTCATGCCTCTCTCGAGGGTTCTCCAAAGTAGCTTGATCAATGAGCTTGGTAGTGGCTATTGTCTCAGGTGGAGATCCCAATTTTTCCGGGATCATATTTGATTCAGTTATTTGTTCAAGAATTTTGCTAGCAGCATCACCCTTTTGATTTAGCCAATCGGCACTGTTAATGATTTCCTGAACTTTAGCAAATGCTTCCTCCGGAAGACTATCCTTCTTATCAAAACAAGACAAATCAACAGGGACTACAGAAGCAGCAACATCTATGTCTGAAAAAAGAACCTTCCACCCGTGCATAATTGTGAACTGTTATGCTTCTTGATAGAGCGAACATAAAGATAACAGAAAGTGAATCTAAGGAGAATAGTGATACCTCAGTTCTGAAGTCTTTTGGAAATTGATCCTTAGTATCCCACAATGTATCAACTTCATCACGGTTAAGTATCAGAATGTTCGACTGAATAAAAGATGTGTTAAACATGGTTCGAAACATCATTTTTTCCGGGTCATCGTGCAAGCTAATACATTCCAAGAGAACATCACCTTGTATATGGCAATTGATATCAATCTTGACTAATTCACATTCTTCCTGCAACCACATGATAAATGCCTTGTCAATAGTTAGTGGGACTCCAAATTAGAGGTCATACACCATAAAAGATGGAAAGATTAGGATAGAAAGTCCATATGGATTCTGTGATTGCTCAAGAACACCGCATATAACAGGACCAAATACGATCAATTTTTACTTGAAACCCCGATATAGAAGGAATTTTTTGTAAAACTGAGGTGTCAGATCAGCAAATCAGATACTCAAATGGTCCAATGAACTCTAAATTATCTTTGTTCCATTAAATCAACAATCTTTACATATTACCGTGTAAGCTACAGCCACACATTGCTCAAGGACAAAGAATGTATTAATTACTAGTCAAAGAAAGATGTCAGAAGCTCCAGTAAATCAAATCATTAGATAGTCGATCATCGATCCACTTAAATCTTATATAACACCCCTCTGTCATCCTATCAAGAATAACACGTTTCACATCCTCACTTAATATGCATTTTATCTAAAGAGTTTGACAAGTTCATCATCAGATCAATCATGATTTTTCAAAGTGAAGTTTCGGGGGAACAGCTATTCTTTTTTAGTAAGTCGGAAGTTATGGAGAATTGACCCCGTTTATGTGTCAATCCTGAACAAAGCATGTCGTTGTCCAGAGAACCTAACAAAGATTCCCTTTTTCTCAAGGATAGCAGCTTTCCTGAAATTGCAAAGGATAATTGAGTTTTCTGAAGGGGCAAAAATATCTAACCTGCTTGTAGTAATGGACAACATTACTTTCCTTCTGTGTTGAGAACAAGCTTTTCGGAGACCGATCAGAAACTATGAATGGATCCTGTCCATAAATACGAAATATGGGTCGACAACCACCGTTGCCATCAAAGTTAGGTATCATCCTTATAATAATGCAATCCAGTGTGAGTGCTCTATCCAAGGGAGGCCATTGTGTGTTCAAGTTCCTTCTTGCTACATACTGTAAATATCTTAGTTGAGAAGGAATTGGATTTAGAGGTTGCATTAGGTACAGAAGCTCGCGAGGAGCTTGCTTATAAATCATGTCTAAGGTCTTCTGTTCTCCATTGGAGTGTCGTCTATATATCAATAACGCAGCCGAGATAAATGCCAAAACTGGCCAACCACCCCATTCACAGTGTAGTAGGAGCACATTTTGCTGCCCAAGGGAGAGCCAACTTTCACTGGATCTAAGAAAATGGTTTATCATCTCCATAGAGAGCAAAGGGCATCCTTCATAATGTCGAGGGTAATCCATTATGGTCACATCATGCTTGGAAAGATCGTTTGCAATCAGGCTTTCTGACTCACCCTCCCGAAAATTGAAAGCCAAAATTGACACGTCAGGGTAATGATCCCGAAGCTGGCTAATTACGCTTGCTACATAGCCTTTGTAATTTTTCTCTTCCCAAACATCAGTAGAGAAACACCTATCAAATACTGCAAATAACAACAGATGCACCTATTAGCTAAACTGTTATATGCAGCAGGCAAATATTTCATAGTAATCTACTTCATTTCATATATGAATGAGTTCCGTCATAGCAGCTCTACCTCATACCCTACATTTCTTGTATGTTTTAAAGACGGAGAACGATATAATCTATCAAAACAATATATTTGTTAAAGCAATTTAGCACGATAGCAATACAACACAATACAACTCAATACGATACATTATGAAACAGTACATAACAATCATCCAAACAAAAGTGACAAAATGCACAAAAGAATGATCAAATTCCGTTTCTACACTGAAGTTAGAGATTAAAGTTAAAAATCCGAACAAATAAAGCAAAATTAGCACTTGTTTGTCTTCAAACAAACAAATCGAAACACGATCAAACAAATCAAATTCAGTGATTGGAGAAGTACTCATCCAGCTCAATCTCAACAAAGTAAAGAGTTAATATAGCAATAAGTCAACTGAGAGAGAAAATTCTCTAACAATCACATCTGCAATTCCCATTTTCCACAGCAAAAATTCGACATTCAAATTAAAATCTGAACAAATAAAAATCGCCATACAACAAATCGAAATACGAACAAACAAATCAAATTCAGCAATCGGAGAAGTATTCATCCAGCTTGATCTCAACACGCAAACAGTTAATGATCACTTCTACAGTTCCAATTTTCCACAGTAAAATTAGAAAGTTCAAGTTGAAATCCGAACAAATAAAGATAAATTAACAATTTATAACTCCGAATTAATCAAATTTAGTAGTAATCATCTAGCTCGATCGCAACAACCAAACATAATTTTTTATTTTTTAAAAAAAAGGGGAAAACAAACCGTAAACTCTGTCACCGCCGATCTCAAGCAGTCCATCCGGTGGTTTCCGATAGAACAATTTCCGAAACAACGCCATTTTTAATGGTTACTGAAGAAAACAGAGCCTTCGTATAATTCCTTTTCAATTAACACAACTTTATGCTTTATTGAATCAATTTGATAATTTATATAAGTTTCTCCGTAAATGTGAAGAGGAAATTCGATTCGTATTGATCGATTTTTAAGTATTTTTTTTTCTTCATACACAAGAAAACAAAAAAGGAGAAGCTTACAGTACAAGTTGAAGGATCAACTACTATTAACAACTTTTAACTGTTTTACAAGAAAATGCACAATTTTTACCGGGAAAATTGTCTAATTTTTATTTATTTTTTTAGAAAATCGACAAATTAACATAAATAGCCGTGTGGGAAAATAATATATAATATTTACCTCTCTATTTTATTATTTTAGAATTATTTCTATTGAGCCATTAATTAAGTCTTTATTGTTTCAAATATTTTTCTAATATGATATAACATTTAAAAACATATTATTGATAAGTTATTATTTTTATTCGAATTAATAACTTTCTATTTTGTTTTAAAGGAAATCGTCACTTTAAATATGTAATTTCAAAAATTATATTATATGAGATTATTAATTAAGTCTTTAATAGGTGAAGTATTTTGTAAGTAATATAACATCTAAAAATATAGGGAAAAGGGTCTGATATACCCTTCAACTTTGTCATTTAGAGCTGATATACCCCTTGTTATGAAAGTGACTCATAGATATCCCTACTTGTAAACAAATGGCTCACATATATCCTTTTCCTCTAACGGAAATGAAAAAAAAATAATTTTAATCTAAATTTTTATTATTTTTTTCTAAAAAAATATAATCCCATATAAGTAAATTAATCCTCGTCAAACATATTTTTTTTGACCTTTTTTTGTTTCAATGACTAATTTATAATTATTATTTTGATAATCAAATTTATTTATGTTTCACTAACATTCTTGTAAAACTTATTGTAGATGATCAAATTTTTTCTTCGAATATGAAATTAAATTACAATACACACAAAAAAATAGTTTAATTTTTTATTCTTTAATCTAAGGAATGAAAGAAAAAAATAAAAAAATAAGAAATTCAAATAATTATAATAAGCGAAGTCAAAAAATAATTTATGTATGAAAAAATTAAAATATACCTTGAACTTTGATTGAAGAATCATATATACCTCTAAATAATTTTTTAAAAAAAATTAGAAGTAATAAATATAAATTTAAAACTAATTTTTTAACTTTCGTTAAATGAAGGGTATATGTGAGCCATTTTGTAACGGCAGGGGTACATGTGAGCCGTTTGTATAACGGTAAGGGCATATATGAGTCACTTTTATAACGAGGGGTATATTAACTCCAAATGACAAAGTTGAGGGGTATATCAGACCCTTTTCCCAAAATATATTATTGATAAGTATACTATTTTCATCTCAAATTAACAATTTTTCTAATTTTTTTTTTAAAAAAATTGTCACTTCAAATACTTAATTTAAAATTATAATTATTTTTCACTATGAAAAATCACAAATATATGATAATTCAAACAATCTACTTTTATATTATTGTGATAGAATTATTGAACTATACTTTTTAATGAGCATGAAAAAACTTTTGCAATAGTTCAAAATGGAATTAGGGAAGTAAACTAGTTAGTGCACACGAAATAACTGAATACAAGATGAAATTATTGATTTAATTAAGTTTTAGCTACACATAAAAAATATATACAAAATTAATCATTTAGAACTCCACAATACATTAATAGAACATTATGGAAGCACTGTAATAATTTTGAAAGTCGTATATTTATGTACAATTTAAAATTAAATTTTACGATAATGATGTGCCACAAGGTTTTTGATTTGAATTTGAACATTCTAATTAAAGATGAAGCCAATTAATCTGTTATACTATGTGATAGTCCTAATAAAAGCATAGAAGTATAAAACAACTAATGCAAGGTTAACCGCTTGTAATATTCTTTAAAATAAGGGAAAAGAGTCTGATATACCCCTCAACTTTTTCATTTAGAGCTGATATACCCTTCGCTATAGAAGTGGCTCATATATGCCCTTACCGTTATACAAACGGCTCACATATAGCCCTGCCGTTACAAAATGGCACATATATACCCTTCATTTAACGAAGTTAAAAAATTAGTTTTAAATTTATATTTGTTACTTCTAATTTTTTTAAAAAATTTATTCAGGGGTATATATGATTTTTCTATCAAAGTTAAAGGTATATTTTAATTTTTTTCATACATAAATTATTTTTTGACTTATTTTATTATAATTATTGAGTTTCTTATTCTTATTTTGATTTTTTTCTTTAATTCCTTAGTTTAAAGAAAAAAATTTAAACTATTTTTGTGTGTGTGTATTGTAATTTAATTTCGTATTCGAAGAAAAAATTTGGTCATCTACAATAAGTTTTACAAGAATATTAGTGAAACATTAATAAATTTGATTATCAAAATAATAATTATAAATTAGTCACTGAAACAAAAAAAAGTTAAAAAAATATGTTTGACGAGTATTAAATTTACTCATATGGGATTATATTTTTTAGAAAAAAATAATAAAAATTAGATTAAAATTATTATTTTTTTCATTTCCGTTAGAGGAAAAGGTATATGTGAGTCATTTGTTTACAAATAGGGGTATATATGAGCCATTTTTATAAAGAGGGGTATATCAGCTCTAAATGACAAAGTTGAGGGGTATATCAGACCATTTTCCCTTAAAATAATTGGTATGCACACATTTTTAAATATCTACACATAGCGTATTTTTTAAAAAGATTAGTTTCAATATCATTGTCAAAAAATTGAAATGTGGTTGAGGCCAATCGAGCTTGAACACACAAACATTTTTCGAAATTCTATCAAAGATTTTTAGTACTGCATTTATTGCCTACATCTCTACATGATGCTAAAACTATAGTATATATCATTTATGTTAGTCATTTGGCATACAAAGAGTTTTGGTGTCTATTTAGTTTCTCCATGATTCAATGTAAGGAATGTAAAAAGGTTGTCACTAAAATTTGAGATTCAGACTATTAAATTTCGCGATCAAGCCTTTGTTTGTTCGAGTTACTGATTTGAATAGATTGGGATTTGTTTTCAGAAGCGTTTAGCCATACGCCTGTGTCTAAACGCTAAAGCCTGTGTCTAAAACAGTTACCCGTCATGAAATGTCAATATGTTACAACAAGGTTTAGTACTCATCGCGAGAAGCAAAAAGCTTAACATATGCAGAGAGTAAAATGGAAATGCTACATAAATAATTAACCTTTGATGCACCAGAGATCTAAAAGAGCTGTTTGGATGTATATGTTTTTAAAGAAAGTTGTAATTTACTTTATTCGAAGGATCTTGAGAAGATTAACGATAAAAACTTACCCACACACAGTGTTTACATCAAGATTTACCAACATTAACATATAGAACTTCACTTTGACCATTCAAAAAAAGGGTACCAACAGCTCTAACAATATATTGTAGATAGGTAAATAAATAACAAAATCAAAAACCAAACTATGATATAGATTCATGTCATGCGAGGGGTTTCCCATACATCAAGAACATCTTCATTTCGATGAAGAGAAAAAAGGCGGTCACCACCAATTGAAAAATCCCAAATTGGACCACCGTGACTCTGTTGAAACTGCGATGTTGGAACCCAATCAGAACCAGTGTATAACCTTCAAAAGACATCAGTGTCAGTCTATATCAATTCCCAAAGAGAGCATGCAAAGAGTTTTCTAGTGTCTGTTTAGTTTTTCCATAATTTATTTTCCCCATATTTCAACTGTAAGGAATGTAAAGGGATGTCTCAAATCATTGGTATCAAAGTAAGAGCTAAAGGTTATACATTTACGGGGATGATATACCCGATTTTGGGGCAACCATTGAGGTAATACCCGTTGTGCACAAAAAATAGTGAATTTTCTACTTCGGAACACACTTTAGACTTACACAAACTAAAGGTACATGAATGAAATATGCAGAAGTTTGATGTTGTAAACTGAATATCAGCTATGGAGTTGTTGATCAACCAACTCTAACATTCTAAATTTTTGTATAATTGGTGGAAGAGGGGTCTCCCGTACTGTACTTTGCAGAGAGAAAAGACGGTTACCACCAACTGAATAATCATGAATTGGACCAGAATCACAATGTCTAAGCTGTGATGTTCGAAGCCAATCAGAACCAGAATGCATTGCGAAATTCTATTGTCAAATGATGAAAACAATTGCCAATCCCATGGTGTTTATCACTGTTTTCACAACTCGAGAACAACTTATAATCTGAGGCAAAATCTAGTGTACTTGCTGTGGCAAATGGAGTTAGACAACCTACTTAGAGAAGAATTTCTATAACAACTTACCAAGTATAATCTCACAAGTGAGTGAGGTTTGCAAAGGATAGACCTTACCCCTACCTTATAATAAGATAGGGAGGTGGTTGTTTCCAACAACATCGATAAATAAGTAATACATATATTGGACCCTAAACATGGCTTCAAATTTTAACTTTCACCTCCAACTTTCACAGTGCACAAACAGACACTTTAACTATCCTACCTTTAAATAAATACATACACGATTTTTGGAGCCAAAGAGAGTGAAATGCAAACGTCCCTACGTATATTAATGAGCCCACTCAATGACTACCAACTAATTAAATATGCACGTCATTTTAGAACTAAAAATAAAATAAAATGAGATTTTGATTTGGAAATATAAAAATATATATAAAAGGAATTCATTAAGGGTAGAGTTGTCATTTCAACATTTTTTTTCGTTTTGGGCCTCAAAAATTACACCTTACTTGCGCAAAATACGTGCACATCACGCGTTTTGCCAGGTAAGTCTCGCGTGTTTATTTATTAAAAGGTTGGATAGTTAAAATGCTTGTTTGTGCATTATGAAAGTTGGAGGTCAAAGTTAAAATTTGAAGCCAAGTTTAGGGTCTAATATATGTATTATGCCATAAATAAGCGGTAAGAGAGTACATACCTATACCACTATGTTCAACTACCAACTAACCTTCTACTCTTATACACGACTTTCAAACTGAGTTATCTAAGGTCATGTCCTCGATATTCGAAAAAAATAAATCTAGTGCCAACAGTAAAAGGGAGAGTTAAAAAAATATTTATTTTTACCTGACTTAGAAGAAATCAAATAACGAGTAGCAATCTGGACACAAATTCACTCGTGATTGTTGAAAAAAATTAGTCCATGCAGTGTTTTTATACGTAAAAATATAATTAATAATGTTACTCAATCAATATATGTAGAAGTACCATTCAAGAACATAGTACATGACGTTTGCAACTTAATTCTGTTCTATAATCAACAGATATAGTGTCTTGATCAACGAATTCTGACAAACTAGATTCATATAACTGGTGGACGAGGGGTCTCCCATAAATCAATGACATTTTCATCTTTATGAAGAGCGAAAAGTTGGTACCACCAATTGAAAAATCACAAATCGGACCACCAGGACTCTTTCGAAGCTGTGATGTTGGAAGCCAGTCAGAACCAGAATATACCGATATACTATTGTTCAATGATGAAAACAATTGCCCCTCGTGAAATACTAGTTTAGGAAAACACATATCTGACGAAGAATCTTTCTTATATCTCCAATCTACACTCGTATTAGTCCTTCTAAAATCCAAGAAACCCAAACACTCATTCAAGACTAATACAAGTTTTCAATAATTCACAATCAGTCATAGTTTTGTTGCATAATCAAATAAAGTTACACAGAAAATCAAAGTACTAATGAAGAAGAGATAATTTAAATAGTTCGTTCACCCAATTGCATATGCATATACTAGGGACGAGGGGTTTCCCATACATCAAACATATCATCTATGTTCCAGTAAAGGGCAAAAAGACGATCACCGCCAATTGACAAATCCCAAATCAAACCACCATGACTCGGTTGAAGCTGTGATGTTGGAACCCAATCAGGACCACAATAAACTGAAATTGTATGCTCTAATGATGCGAACAATTGTCCCTCATGAAATGCCAGTTTCGGATAAGGATTATATACGTTGTCCCTCGTAGTACTCCTCCATTCTATACTACTTGTAGTACTCCTCAAATCCATGAACCCCAAATTCTCATGTGAATCTACTATACAAATGGAATTTCTCTCCTCTATAGCTATCGCGTCTTTATACATTCTTTGATCCGTAGCATCAGACCACGACAAAGCCACCGTATTTTGCCTAAAATCAAACAAGCTGATGGAACATTTTGCCTCCGAATGACAAGTAGCGGCCATCAAACAATTGGTACCTTGTAACCATTGAAGCTTGGTAGCCTTGCTATATGGCAAGTATTGCAAGAAATCTGTCTGCTTACCAGTGATTTGGTCCCAAACAGCGATCCCGTTCTTTTTGTTGGTGATCTCAGTACAACTGGAGAACAACTTGTAATCCGAGCCAACACCGAGTGCACCTGCAGTGTAATCCTTCAATTGATCTTCATCTTTAACTTGAAAATTATACTTCAATTCCCCTGTAGATGCAGTGAACAACCCAATGCCTTCACTAGCTAGGTACCTGTCAGAACTACTAACCGCAATGTTATCTGAATTAACCCAACAAACATCGTTGACCCTACGATAATCACGAGTGGTTATTGTAGTTTTCTCTTCTAGCATCCAATTGTACACGCTGACAATATTATCACGTACCACACAGCACCAGCTATTCGGGCTAGCCCGAATTTTTTCAGCCTTCCCTTTTGTTGGGCCCTTTATAGACTCAGCCACCCGGAGCCTATTGCCGTCAAAGGGACCCCATTTAGCTAACCTTAAATGATCCTCAATGCCATAATACAGAGCCTCTCTGTATAGGTGCTTTTTATCGATCTTTGGAGGAATATATAGCTCCCCTGTTCTGAGTAAGTCCAAAAGGACACCAAAATACTCAGGATTTCTATCGATGAAAAGTTCAGTGATCGACCCATCGGAATGCAGGTTCCAATCGTCATTAAACATGGCTCCAAAAAATGAAGTCCTCCCACCACTCGCTAAGGTGGTGGCCGTAGTTTCAAACTTTTTTCCCCCAACATTGAGTTTCACTCTGTCTTTTTGGCTTTCCATTCTTCAAAAGTGTCGTCGTACCCTGAAATTCAAACTATTACTTATGTAAGAGATGCAACAACTTACACAGTCTAATCGCAAAAGAGGGGTCTGGAGAGTGTTAAGATATACACAGACCTTACTTTTACCTTTGTGGGGTACATAGGTTGTTTCCGATAAGGCCAGACTCAAGTAAGATTAACCAAAGTAAGATAAACAAGAAAATAACCGCAGCAAAATAGCAAGATAAACAAAGTAAATGAAATGACAGGTAGTAATAATAAATTATAGGATAAGATACTATTTGAAAAATAGGTAAGTCTATGTCTATATAAGGAGAAGATGAGACCAACTCCACGTAAAAGTACTCCAACATCAAGCTACCTACTAGCCTTCTACCTTAATCCTCGACTCTTTCTTGTAAAAGTACTTCAACACCAGACTACCTACTGTCCTTCTACCTTAATCCTTTTGACTCTTTTTCGTAAAAGTACTACAACACCAGACTACCTAATGCTCTTCTACCTCAATCCTTGACTCTTTCTCGTAAAAGTACTCCAACACCATACTACCAACTATCGTTCTACCTTAATTCTTTTGACTTTTTCTCGTGAAAGTACTCCAACACCAGACTACTATGGCCGACTCAACAACATTGGGGGCCTAAAGCGAAACCTTATGACATTGCTAATCTTAAAGAAGATTTAATCAATTTTAATTTTGAAAAAAAACTTCTTTCGGCGAAGGCAACAGTCACGAGAACTGTTATTCTATTAGCAATATGTGTATTTGGAAAAGAATTATTCTATAAGCAATATGTGTACTTGGAAAAGAATCAAGTCTTTTTATTTGATTGAGTATTTTCATTAGATCATTATTTTCTAATTGTATTATTTCCCTTAACACTTTTAATTCAAAAAATAAATCTAAACCATCAACATCGGAATAACTATTACGTGTGAAAGAAAGTTCAAGGTTAAGACAATATTTTGTAAATTCTCATCATTTAGTAATCTCAATATTTTACCACTAAATAAGAAATCATTTTTTTCCGATATGCTTCAATTGGTTCAAATCTATTTTGAAGTGAAAATATAATTTGATCTACTCTACATATATAAAGCAATCATCTGTAAAAGTTTCTTCAAGGGACTTTGTGATTTTCCTATCCATATTTTCATCAAATTGTTTCTTACGAAATTCAGGTCTGTTATCTTCTCATGTGCAATTTCCTTAGTAGAAATCATAACACTCATTGTACATATAATTTTATTTAAAAAAAACATATAAAATTAATTATTTTTTAAAATGGGGGCCCTAAAATATACGGGGCCCAAGCGATGACTTTAGTCGCCTAGGGGCCCTGCAGACTACCTATTGTTCTTCTACCTTAATCCACTATTACTAGTAAAATTACTCCGACACCAGACCACCTATTGCTCTTCCACTCTAATCTTTAACTCTTTCACGTAAAAGTACTCCAACATCATACTAGCCTTTACCCTTCTACCATTAGTTCTTGGCGCTTTATCGTAAAGGTACTCCAACACCAGACTACCTACTGACTTCAGTTTAAGATGTAAGTGTCAACTATCTGTCAATGGACCAAGTCCCTTGACACAACAAGAACAATAGTAATAAGTACAAGATATAAAGTTAACATCACAACAGTTTATGTGGAAACCCCCTTGCTCAAGGGTGGTGAGAACCACGACTTTTACTCACAGGATTTCAACCCAAGTTCATTTAACTCTAAAAGGAGCGATTATTCAGATTTTAAACCCTTGCAACCTAGGAATTTAAATATAGATAAATTCCCCTCAATGTAGCAACTCTACTACAAAAAGAAAGAACTAAACAATAATTTTATTGCCTACTAAACCACCTAACTCTAGATGATTTAGACTTCAACTCTTACTATGCAACAACTATGTTGCCCACTAAACCAAAAAACTCTAATTTATTTAGACTTATGCACTGAAATGAGACACTCATTTAGTTCCCTTTTAGCACAAGAACAGATCTACAATGATAAGAACTGAAATATAAACCCTACGACAGCTAAAACGCTAACAGCTCTATCAGGTCCCTATTGACGAGATTGTGTTTATTGAGAAGAACCTTATAAATGATAGACACAACCTTAGAAGTCATGCTATTGGCCAACAACACTGCCACGTTGTACGAGAATTGCACACCAACTTCCGCAGACCTACAGGTGGCAGAGGTTGCAGTGTATTTTTCAATTTGTCCCTTCCCCCTTATCAAATCCATTTGTTTGTCAAATAATCAAAACTAAAAATAACACTTACCTTTTACCTTAAAATCCTTGTCTCTTTCGCGTAAAAATACTCAACACTAGACTATCTATTGTCCAACTACCTTAATTCTAGACTCTTTCTCGTAAAAGTACTCCAATACTTAATTACCTACTGACCTTCTACCTTAATCATTTTGACTCTTTCTAGTAAAAGCACTCCAACACCATACTACCTTTTGCCCTTCTACCTTAGTTGTTGACAACCAAATTTTGGTCCAATGGTTTTGAAACTAACACATTTTTGAGTCAATACAACCAAAAAAAATCTTCCTATCCCACACTTTCTTTTCTCTAACATTTTCAATTTTCAATTGTCCCACATCGGCATTTTAGCCCTTTTGAGGATTTTTGGGTCTCTATATAAACCCACTTCATTCCATATTTTAGAGGGGAGGGGATACAAAAGAATACTCATAAAATTTTGAGAATTCTTGGTTCCATAGTTCAAAAAATTTTAAAAGTTTTTTTTTTTTTTTTGTGTTTTATCGAGTTGAGGGCGTGGAGTCGTCTCCTTCAAACTCATAGTTCCGGTTCGCTGCCCAGGACCAGGTAAATTTTTCTCTTAGTGTTGTTTTATTTTATTCCAGCTTTTTTATGTTTTCTGTTTATATATGTAGCTTGTTTTGTTTATATTTTTTTTTTTAGTTTACTATAGTTATAAAAGTTAATTAATAGTTGTGTTTATTATAGTTTTAATATTAGCATTATTTACGATTTGATGTTCATTTATTTATTATTATTATTTTAAAATTGTTAGTCAACTATTTACTATCTTAAATTTTCAGAGTTTTGTTATTATTCTATTTAATGTTATTTTTAATTTATATATTACGTTATCGTTGTTTCCATTTCTAATTATTGTTTTAGTTTGGTTGATTGTTTTCCATATTCTCTTGGGATAGTTGTTATGTTTTGTTGATGTTCAGGTTATATTAAATATATTTGTTAAAAGTTGGCCAATGAAAAATCTATCCGTCGGGTTTAGAGGCCTTTCCATTTTAAAAGACGGAAATTTTTAGCTTAAGTTCATATAACTAATTTGGTGAATCGTTAAATGGCCAATGAAAAAACTCTCTCCGTCGGTTTTTGAGGCCTCCCCAATATTAAAAGACGGAAATTTAATTAAAGTTAATATTTTTAATTGTTAAATATGGCCGATAAGAAATTACCGTCGATTTCCAAGGCCTCCCATGTTAATAAGACGGATTTTTATTTTAGTTATTGTTTGAGTTATTTATTTTTATTTATATTGTTTTGACACTAAACTCTTTTACTAAGTTTTTACAGTATCCGGAGTTGCTTCTACTTGAAATTATTTGAAAAGTTTCGAATAAATTCATTCGTTTTTTTGTGAATATCGACGTTAGGCAAACTTTAGGCCGATAATTATTATTTTATTGTGGCATATTGTTTGTTTATTATATGTGTTTATTTTATATTTTTCCTCAATTTGAAAAGATAAATGAATTCAGTCGGGAACCACAATTTGTGGATTCCGAAGGGTTGCCTAACCCTTCCTTCAGAATAACTAGAACCCCTTACCTAGAATCGAATTGGTTTCGTACATTAATAATTGGTTCCCTAGTTTTCCTAAAAATTAGGTGGCGACTCTTTTTTAAAACTCGTTTATTTTTTAACTTTGTTAAAATTGAAACAATTATTATTTTTGAGTTGCCGCGACTTTCGCCCTATTTCGACAGAGTAGGGATGTACACAGAATGGCGACTCCGCTGGGGAGTCTTTGAGGTTTTAACCAATATGGATTTATTTGTTTTTCAAATTGAGGAGATTTTTGCTTTATTATTATGTTATACCTTGTATTTTTATATTTTTGCTGATTATTTGTTTGTTTATTGTATGTACTCATATTTTATCTTGTTGTGGGTATATTATCATTGCATTCAGGGCATATCTCCGATATATATGTATAGTATATTAAAGGATGGTTTTGCGGACCGCAACCGGACTTTTTTATACTCACCCTTTTCCGGAATGAACGGCAATTTATTGGTTCGTTATGCGTCCAATGGTTGTCGTGAATTCCAGCCTAAGTGTTCCGCTTGGGTTCCCTGTCTTTCAAAAGCCACTCTTAGTCAACTAGGATAGAGCTAACCAAACCTCATATTAAGCATGACACAATTGTTTGTATGTTATGTGATATACGTGTTGTATATATGTTGTATTAGTTCATTATTTTAAAATCACTTTTGTTAACCTAGTTTTAAGAATATTCCATATTCAAGTCCAATTTTTTGAAGTTAAATGGTTGGAACTACGTTTGACCTGATTCCTGCTTCAACGGGATACGTAGGCGCCATTAAGGCTCGGTCATCTTCCCCGTAAGTTTTCCAAATTTTAAGAACAGAAACTGGGGCAAAATTTTGGGGAAGTCTCCAAAATTTTATATGGAGATAGTTGTTACAATATTAAATACCGGAGTTTGTCGAAGCTGAAACAGGGGCTAAAATTTTTAGGAATGCCCTCAAAATTTTCACCAAGATTGTACGCAGACTTCAGTATTTAGGAGGCTTCACTCCGAGTTGGTTTGTATATTTTGCATTAATTTTTTGTACATAATGTCACAATCATTGTATATCTTTGTTTTATTATCTTCCATTGAAAAAATTAGTTTAATTGACATTTTTTAAGTTTGGGTAGTCCGCGACTCATTATTTTCTTATTTTATTTTTGTTACTTTTGTTGAATTTGGTGGTCCGCCCTTCAATGTGATTCACTGATTTCTTCATTCTTGTTAATTTCATTTTTAAGTAATTAAAAAATATTTTTGTTAAAAGTTGGGTTGCCGCCTTTCAATGTGGCTCATTGATTTTTATTCTCATTTTTTTTCCTTTCAAAAGTAATTTGTTGTTTATAAATTTTATGTCATATTTGGACGAACTACGCAGACCTGATTCTCATCATTGAGATACGTAGGCAGCCCTTTGAGGGTTCGGTATTTTCTTTATTCAAAAGATCTTTTATTTTTATTTCTTTTAATGTTTATAATTTTTAAAATCATTTTTTTTTTGACTTGTGTGGATGCCAACACAGTTCAAGTGTGCATGTGAAAATAATTTGTACAATAAAGAAGATTGCCTTCTTGTTAAACCATGGATTCTTTTGATACCTCTCATTCATACTTTGTTACACTTGCAAATGTTGTCTTGTATAAATTCAAGATTAGAACAAAATCAGATTCATTGTTTCATGTGCATTGTGTGGTGAGTTTTGAATCAAATTCAATTATTTTGCATTGTTGATCTAGAACTTGACCTAAATGTTATTGAGGCGAAATTCTGAGTAATGTTTGATTTGAAAAATGATTGTAGGCCTTCTTTGATCCGTTTGAGCCTTTCAAAGCCTACCAAATGATGTTAATCCTTAGATGTCCCCACTTTGAGCCTTAAGCCTTTTCTTTGGACAACCACATCTTAGCCTGTACCTTTCTGAGTGCTTTTACGCACTATATCTCTTTTGACCAGACTTTCTTGAGCGCACTGAAGACATGCAAGTTATAAGAGAGATACAAAGTTCAATTTGTCAAAGACAAAAGTTATCAAAGTTCCTGAATGTCAAGAAAACAAAATGACTTCAGAAGAAAAAAAAAAAGGGTTCAAAATTCCCCACCAATTTAAGAAAGCAAAATTTCAAAAACACTCCAAACAAAAGGAAAAAATTCAAAAGGGGGGAAAACTCAGACAAACAAAGTTTCAAAGAAGTCAAAAGTGCAAAAGGAAGGGACAACAAAGAGAATCAAACGCTAAAAGCGTAATAAATGTTAAAAGCATCTATTAGTGCAATGCTCAAGAAAGAATAAGTCACTTTCCCAAATGACTATCCTACCCTTTCCTCATCCAACATTACAAGCTATTAACAAGCCCTACATGATTTCAATTCAATATTCCAAATTAGTGGAGATTTACATGAAGGTCAAGCCTATGGTATCACAATTGCATTCATTGAAATTTTTTGTTGAGTGTGAGTGTGCTTTTCCAGATATCCCAAATCAAACACTTTAAATGTGCACAAATTGGAAGTTTCTTTCTTGTGAGGGCACTTGAAACATGATGTTAGGTCTAGTTCAAGATTTTGCTTATAGCAAGATGAACAAATCTTGTTGTTACTAAGTACAATTGAGGTACCACTTGAATCCATAGGAATTATCTCGATGTCAATTTCAGTTGAAAGAGAAAAATTGTGAGAAATTTTGTACAATACTGTTGTTGGCGCTAACCAAGTTAAAATATGTTTCATTGTTGATATTTGTCCAAACAACTTTGTGGACCATTTCATTGTCGATTTTGTCCATACCACTGTGTGGACTGTTTCATTGTTGATAATTGTCAAACAACTTTGTGGACGGTTTCATTGTTGATTTTGTCCATACCAACTTTGTGGACTTTTCATTGTTGATATTTGTCCAAAGAACTTTGTGGACCGTTTCAAAGTTTAAATTGCATTTTTGGTAGTCATACCCTTCAAAATGACATCTTTTATTTTCGGTAGTCATACCCTTCAAAATGACATCTTTTTAATTTGGGTCGTCATACCTTTCAAACTGACATCATTTTATTTTTGTGCCCCATATTTGTCCATACCAACTTTGTGGACTGTTTCATTGTTGATATTTGTCCAACAACTTTGGTGGACCGTTTCAAAGTTTAAATTACATTTTTTGTAGTCATGTCCTTCAAAATGACATGTTTTTTAGTTTTGGAGTCATATCCTTCAAAATGACATCTCTTTTATTTTTAGGTAGTCATACCTTTCAAAATGACATCTTTTAAAGTTAGGTAGTCATACCTTTCAAAATGACATCTTTTAAAGTTAGGTAGTCATACCTTTCAACATGGCATTTTCTTAAATTTAGGTCGTCATACCTTTCAAAATGATATCTTCTCAAAATTGATTTTTTTATCTCAAATAAAATGATTTATTTCAGATTGGTTTGTCATGCCGTTCAATATGACACTTTTTTATTTATTCCATTTAATTGACATTTTATTTAATTCATGATGCTATTAAGTTTGAATCATTGCATGGTTATACCTTTGTTCATATTATCATGTTTGCATAATTTATGTTATATTTGCTACTACATTGATATTGCAGATTTTGTGATAGACATGTTAAGTTCAAGTTGGGTCGTCCGCCTTTCAAAGAGACAAGATCGGGTCGTCATCTCCCTCCAAATGACATGTTAAGTTCAACTTGGGTCGTCCGCCTTTCAAAGAGACAGATTGGGTTGTCATCTCCCTTCAAATGACATGTTAAGTTCAAGTTGGGTCGTCCGCCTTTCAAAGAGACAAGATCGGGTCGTCATCTCCCTTCAAATGACATGTTAATTTCAACTTGGGTCGTCCGCCTTTCAACGAGACAAGATTGGGTCGTCATCTCCCTTCAAATGACATGTTAAGTTCAAGTTGGGTCGTCCGCCTTTCAAAGAGACAAGATCGGGTCGTCATCTCCCTTCAAATGACATGTTAAGTTTAAGTTGGGTCGTCGCCTTTCAAAGAGACAAGATTGGGTTGTCATCTCCCTTCAAATGACATGTTAAGTTCAACTTGGGTCGTCCGCCTTTCAAAGAGACAAGATTGGGTTGTCATCTCCCTTCAAATGACATGTTAAGTTCAAGTTGGGTCGTCCGCCTTTCAAAGAGACAAGATCGGGTCGTCATCTCCTTCAAAATGACATGTTAATTTCAACTTGGGTCGTCCGCCTTTCAACGAGACAAGATTGGGTCGTCATCTCCCTTCAAATGACATGTTAAGTTCAAGTTGGGTTCGTCCGCCTTTCAAAGAGACAAGATTGGGTTGTCATCTCCCTTCAAATGACATGTTAAGTTCAACTTGGGTCGTCCGCCTTTCAAAGAGACAAGATTGGGTTGTCATCTCCTTCAAAATGACATGTTAAGTTCAAGTTGGGTCGTCCGCCTTTCAAAGAGACAAGATCGGGTCGTCATCTCCCTTCAAATGACATGTTAATTTCAACTTGGGTCGTCCGCCTTTCAACGAGACAAGATTAGGTTGTCATCTCCCTTCAAATGACATGTTAAGTTCAAGTTGGGTCGTCCGCCTTTCAAAGAGACAAGATTGGGTCGTCATCTCCCTTCAAATGACATGTTAATCTTGGGTCGTCCGCCTTTCAACGAGACACGCTGGGTTGTCACATCATTCAAAGTAACATGTTATTCGCATCATCCTTCTTTCAAAAAGGTACACCACCTTCATTGTGCAATTTTGCAAGTAACATCAAGGTATGTGAATTTTTCTCAGTTTGCAATCAATCGCCGTCTTTTGTTTATTGTTTTCATCCCAGTCGATCAATGTGGAGTCTTGCTCAAAAGTTTCTACCGTCTCAATTGTTTTGTTCAATGTTTATCAAATCAAATTTGGTTCGTCAACTTTGTTTGACCAGGACCTCTTTCATCGATCCTAATCAAACAAAGGGGCAAGCTGTTGACACCAAATTTTGGTCCAATGGTTTTGAATAACACATTTTTGAGTCAAATACAACCAAAAAAAATCTTCCTATCCCACATCTTTTCTCTAACAATTTTCAATTTTCAATTGTCCCACATCGGCATTTTAGCCCTTTTGAGGATTTTTGGGTCTCTCTATATAAACCCACTTCATTCCATATTTTAGAGGGGAGGGTAATACAAAGAATACTCATAAAATTTTGAGAATTCTTGGTTCCATAGTTCAAAAAATTTTAAAAGTTTTTTTTTTTTTGTGGTTTTATCGAGTTGAGGGCGTGGAGTCGTCTCCTTCAACTCATAGTTCCGGTTCGCTGCCCAGGACCAGGTAAATTTTTCTCTTAGTGTTGTTTTATTTTATTCCCAGCTTTTTTATGTTTTCTGTTTATTATATGTAGCTGTTTTGTTTATTTTTTTTTTTAGTTTAATATAGTTATAAAAGTTAATTAATAGTTGTGTTTATTATAGTTTTAATATTAGCATTATTTACGATTTGATGTTCATTTATTTATTATTATTATTTTAAAATTGTTAGTCAACTATTTACTATCTTAAATTTTCAGAGTTTTGTTATTATTCTATTTAATGTTATTTTTAATTTATATATTACGTTATCGTTGTTTCCATTTCTAATTATGTTGTTTTAGTTTGGTTGATTGTTTTCCATATTCTTTGGGATAAGTTTGTTATGTTTTTTGTGATGTTCAGGTTATATTAAATTATTTGTTAAAAGTTGGCCAATGAAAAATCTATCCGTCGGGTTTAGAGGCCTTTCCATTTTAAAAGACGGAAATTTTTAGCTTAAGTTCATATAACTAATTTGGTGAATCGTTAAATTGGCCAATGAAAAAACTCTCCGTCGGTTTTGGAGGCCTCCCCAATATTAAAAGACGGAAATTTAATTAAAGTTAATATTTTTATTGTTAAATATGGCCGATGAAGAAATTACCGTCGATTTCCAAGGCCTCCCATGTTAATAAGACGGATTTTTATTTTAGTTATTGTTTGAGTTATTTATTTTTATTTATATTGTTTTGACACTAAACTCTTTTACTAAGTGTCTTTACAGGTATCCGGAGTTGCTTCTACTTGAAATTATTTGAAAAGTTCGAATTATAATTTCATTCGTTATTTTGTGAATATCGACGTTAGGCAAACTTTAGGCCGATAATTATTATTTTATTGTGCATATTGTTTGTTTATTATATGTGTTTATTTTATATTTTTCCTCAATTTGAAAAGATAAATGAATTCAGTCGGGAACCACATTTGTGGATTCCGAAGGGTGCCTAACCCCTTCCCTTCAGAATAACTAGAACCCCTTACCTAGAATCGAATTGGTTTCGTACATTAATAATTGGTTTCCTAGTTTTCCTAAAAATTAGGTGGCGACTCTTTTTTAAAACTCGTTTATTTTTAAACTTTGTTAAAATTGAAACAATTAATTATTTTTGAGTTGCCGCGACGTTTCGCCCTATTTCGACAGAGTAGGGATGTAAACATTAGTCATTGGCTCTTTATCGTAGAGGTGCTCTAATACTGGACTACTTGTTGTCCTTCTACCTTATTCCTTAACTGTTTCTCGTAAAAGTACTCTAACATCATATTATCTATTGCCCTTATCCATCAATCTTTCACTCTTTCTCGTAAAAGTACTCTAACACCAGACTACCTACGACCCTTATAATCAATCTAACTCTTTCTCGTAAATGTACTCTAACACCAGACTATCACTGTCATTATACGTCAATCCTTACTCTTTCTCGTAAAATTACTCCAAAAACATACTAATGGCTGCCCTTGTACCTTAATCCTTTTGACTCTTTCTCGTTAAGTACTCCAACACCAGACTACCCGTGTTATTCGAAATATTTTTATTTTAACTATTATATTTAGGGTTAGTAAATTAGAAAATAATTACTTTTATCAATTCCAATTAGGATTTGTAAACATAAAAATAATTGGGTGAATAAAATAGATAAGATTCTGGATTTCGTCATACCTATTTCTTGCTTCCTCTTTCTTCGGTATGCTGCTTCCCCGGTGACTGAATTTTCATAGAATAATATTGCGACAGCGTAGACCTAACTTTTTAAAAACAAAAATGGTGATGGCATTCCTGTAATTTAAGGCTTTTAGATCCAATACTATTCCTAATTGGGGACTAGAGGTACTAATAATTATTTACTGTTTATATGGTAAGTATTCTTAAATTTCTATTGATGATTATTACTATTAATAACCTGATAAAATGATATTTAATTTACTATCATACGTTAAACTATATTGATACTATAACGAATGTTCTAACCATGGGTATAATTTACACTGAAAGTTTGGGAGAGGATGGTGGAGATAAGGGTGAGGAGGAATGAGTCCATTTTCGAGAACCATTTTGGATTAGTGTCAGGACGTTCAACTAATAAAGTCGTTGACCTTGAAAAAACCTATGGTAAAGTTCCAATAGATTGGAGGCGTGGAAACAAAATCTTGAATCCAAAGGGTTCAAATTGAACAGAACCAAGATAAAGTATTTGGAGTGTAAATTTAGTGAAGAGGAAGTCGTGAAATGAGACTTGATACTCAAGTCACCCCCAAGATATATAGATTTAAGTATATGGGGTCTCTGATCCAAGCAAATATGGAGATTAAGGATGATGTCACATATTGTATTTGTGCGGAATGGATAAAGTGGTGGCTTCCATCCAACCTCTTATGTAACAAGCAGGTACCACCAAAACTTAAAAGGTGAGTTTTATAGAATGGTGGTTAGACCGACTTTGTTGTATGGTGCAGAGTGTTGGCCAATCAATAGCTCCAAGTTTAGAAGATGTCGGTAGCAGAAGTGAAAATGTTGAGATGGATGTGTAGGTATAATAGGAGGGATATTGATTGAGAATGAGGATATCTAGGATGAAGTGGAGTGACATCCATGGTGGATGAGATGAGAAAGCGAGATTGAGATGGTTTGGACTCCATAGAAGTTGTGATGTTGGAAGCCAATCAGAACCACAGTATACCGAAATACTACAGTTAGTTGATGAAAACAATTGCCCCCCGTGAAAAGCAAGCTAGGGAAAACGCTAACAAGAAGAAGGACCCTTTTTGTTTCTCCAATTTACACTCGCATCAGTACTCCTAGAATCCAAGAAACCCAAACACTCGAACCAATATAATACACAAATCGATCTACTCTCCTCTATTGCTATTGTATCACCAATATCATTAGAGCAAAGTTTGTTGCAATTCTTAGCGAATGACCTAATAATAGCATTTTCTCTAATGTCAAACAAGCAGATATCACTCTTTGGATGGGAATAAACAGCCATCACACAGTTGGTATTATGTAGCCATTACATTTTTACGCGAGCAACCAGGTGGAATACATAAGAAATCTGTCTGCTTACCTGTGACTAGATCCCAAATGTCAATCCCATGGTCATCTCCAGTGCTATCACAACTCGACAACAGCTTGTAATCTGATCCAAAACCTAGTGTACTTGCTGTGACAAATGGAGCTAAAGTTCTCAATTTATCTGTAACTTTAAATTTATACCTCAACTACCCTGTTGATGCATTGAATAGCCCCATGCCTCCACTAGCTAGCTTTCGTCAGAGCTAACCACGATACTTTCGGAACCAACCCAACAAACATCGTTCACCTTATTGTGCACAATATGTGTTATAGGGTGTTCTTCAATCATCCAGTCGTGCACACGAACAACACTACCTTGAGCCACACAGCACCATCCACATAGCTTGAATAGTCTGAGCAACCACTCCACACCTTGCTGACTAGCCTTTTATGGACTGTATCAGAGCATTCTATCGATCTTCGGAGGTATATAACTCTCCTGTTCTGAGAAAGTCCAAAAGAACACCAAAACAATCTGGATATCCATCAATGAAATGGTCAGTGATTGCGGAATCATATTGTAGCCTTGAAGGTTCCAATTCTCATCAAACATGGCTCGAAAGAGTGACTTTTGGCCAGCAATTTCTTAGGTTGTGGCCATAGTTTCAAAGATTCTGAATACTGAGTTAATGCATTAATAACAAATTGATTTGGTATTGAAAATAATACATCTACTAAAAGCAAAGCCAAACCGAAAATTTTTATTAATTTTGCCATTGAAAAACATAGTACATGATGTTTGCAACTTAGTATTGTCCTGAAATCATCAGCTATAGTTAATATCTTCATCAACCAACTCTAACAATCTGGATTCATATAATTGGTGGCCGAGGGGGTCTCCCATACATCAATGAAACTTTCTTTATTGAAAAATCACTAATTGTACCACCATGACTCTGCCGAAGCTGTGATGTTTGTATCCTCCTAGAGCCACAATAAACTGAAATGTTATCGCAAAATGATGAGAACAATTGGCCCTCGTGAAATGCCAGTTTCGGATAACAAGGCTTATTATCCTGTTTGTAGTAATCTAAAGACTTATCTATCCTCAAGTAGTTTAAACTTTGGGTGTCAACCCTTAAATCCAATAAACCTTGATGCGCATTATCATATATTACACGAATTAAACTACTCGCCCCCATCACTACCGCGTCTCTTACTTTTCCATCACTAGTAGTTGGAGACTTGTTCTGGTTACTCCAATACTCCGACCAGGACCATACGACATTGTTTTTTCTAAAATCCAATAAGCGGATGTAACAATCTTCGCTCCTTGGATGAAAACTAGCAACCATCAAACAGTTGGTATCAGGTAACCGTTGCAACCTTCTAGCGTCACCATGTGACGAATATGGCAAGAAATTTATCTGCTGACCTATGACTTGGTTCCAAACACCAGTCATGTGCTTATTGTTAGTGTTGTCAATGCAACTGGAGAACAACTTGTAATCCGAGCTAAAACCGAGAGCACTTGCTCTCCAATTCTTCAATTGGTTTTCATCTGTGACTTGAAAATTATACTTTAATTCCCCTGTTGATGCACTGAACAACTCGATGCCTCCGCTACGTAGGTATTTGTAAGAACTAACCACAATGCTTTCAGAATCAACCCAACAAACATCTTTCACCGCACTATAATTAAGATCGATTGTTGAGCGTTCTTCTAACATCCAATCATACACTTTAACCATATTATTACCATATTCCAATGGTAATACAACACAACACTTTCATATAATAAATACTGAGAATAATTCATCTACAAAAAGCAAAGCCAGATTGAAAATGTTTGTTAATCGATCTTCTTGTGCAATATTTGATAATAACAACTTTCAACTACGAAATTAGTCATAGGAAAATAAAGGAGGGAGGGGGGAGCTTCATCATCCATAAGTACTATGTGTTTTATCAAATCAAATTACATAGAAAATCAAAGTACTAATGAAGAAGAGATAAATTAAATTGTCGTTCACCCAATTGCATATGCATATACTATGGACGAGGGGTCTCCCACACTTCAAAAATATCTTTGCCCCGTTGAAGAGCAAAAAGACGATCACCGCCAATTGAAAAATCCCTAATCCAATTACAATGACTCAGTTGAAGCTGTGATGTTGGAACAAAATCAGAACCACAAAAAACTGAAATTGTATTGCCATATAATGAGAACAATTGTCCCTTGTGAAATGCCAGTTTCGGATAAGGATTAAATGCGTTGTCCCTCGTAGAATTTCTCCATTCTATACTACTTGTAGTACTCCTCAAATCCATGAAACCCAAATTCTCATGTGAATCTACTATGCAAATGGAATTTCTCTCCTCTATAGCTATCGCGTCTCTATACATTCTTTGATACGCAGCATCAGACCACGACAAAGCCACCGTGTTTTCCCTAAAATCAAACAAGTTGATGGAACAATTTGACTCCAAATGACAAGTAGCGGCCATCAAACAATTGGTACCATCTAACCACTGAAACTTGGTAGACTTACTATCTGGCCAGTATGGCAAGAAATCTGTCTGCTTACCTGTGACTTGGTCCCAAACAGCGATCCCGTTCTTTTTGTTTGTGCTCTCAGTAAAACTGGAAAACAACTTATAATCCGAGCCAACACCGAGTGCACCTGAAGTGTAATCCTTCAATTGATCTTCATCTTTGACTTGAAAATTATACTTCAATTCCCCTGTAGATGCACTGAACAACCCAATGCCTCCATTAGCTAGGTACTTGTCAGAACTACTAACCGCAATGTTATCTGAATTAACCCAACAAACATCATTGACCCTGCGATAATCACGAGTGGTTATTGTAGGTTGCTCTTCTAGCATCCAATTATACACGTTGACAATATTATCATGTAGCACACAACACCAGCTATTCGAGCTAGCCCAAATTTTTTCAGGCTTCGCTGTTGTTGGGCGCGATATAGACTCAGCAAACCGGAGCCTATTGGCATCAAACGGTCCCCATTTAGCAAACCTTAAATGATCTTCAATGCCATAATACATAGCCTCTCTGTATAGGTGCTTCTTTTCAATCTTTGGAGGAACATAAAGCTCCCCTGTCCTGAGTAAGTCCAAAAGGACACCAAAATACTCAGGATTTCTATCAATGAAAAGTTCAGTGATCGACCCATCGGAACGCAGGCTCCAATCGTCATTAAACATGGATCCAAAAAATGAATTCCTCCCACCACTAGCTAAGGTGGTGGCCGTAGTTTCAAACTTTTTTCCACCAACGTTGAGTTTCACTCTGTCTTTTTGGCTTTCCATTCTTCAAAAGTGTCGTTGTACCCTGAAATTCAAACTATTACTAATGTGAGAGATGCAACAACTTACACATTATAATCGCACAAGAAGGGTATGGAGAGTGTTACATTTGGGGTACATAGGTTGTTTCTGATACACCCCGACTCAAATAAAAAAGTAATCAAAGCAGGATAAACAAGAAAGTAACGGCAGCAAAATAGCAAGAAAAACAGCGAATAAAATGACAGGTGGTAATAAAATAAAAGAATAAGATACTACTTGAAAAATAGTTAAATCTACGTTTAAATGGGGAGAAGATGAGAAGAGGAGACCAACTCCTTGCCTCTTTCACGTAAAAGTACTCAAACATCAAGCTAGCTACTAGCCTTCTACCTTAATTATTTTTTACTATTTCTCGTAAAATTACTTCAATACCTGATGTTGGAATGTATGTGATCACATGAACAGGTCCTTTGACACAGTTAATGTGCAGAAAGTAAATAATTGGAAGTAAAATAGGCACACAAGATTTAATGTGGAAACGTGCTTATTCAAGGGAGTAAAACTACGACCTTGTCATACAGGCTTTTCAACTGCCTTCACTAATCTCCAAGCAAAAGTAAATACAGATTTCAACTACAACAATGAGACTGAACACTTAATCTCACAATAAGTAATACACCTATCACTTACGGAGCCAATACAATGCATTCATTTCCCACTATATTAACTATCACTAATCAATATAGACTTCAAACAGTAAGACACAAAGTTAACTCTAACAATGTTCTTACACCGACTCATACAAAGGTTTGAAACATTTCTTATAAGAGTCAAACGAATCCTAAAAGTTTTAGCACATTACAAGTATTCAAAACAACAACACACATAGAAAGCACTTTGTCAGTTTATGAGGTCCCTTGCTGTATTTTATATTTTGAACCTAGTTCTCTCTCTCTCTGAATGAATGAATCATCAAGTTGTTCGTATCTTGATTATATCAATCAAGAAGAATTGTTGACCATTGGACAAACAACCTCGTCTATTTCTATTGGTGAAGTACACTGACTGCTTCACCAACACATTGACAAGAACACTCTGTTGTGGACCGGATCTCTACATTTGTGAGGATCATCAAAACAAACATATCACCAGACTACCTACTGCCCTTCTACCATAATCCTTTAGACTAATACTTGTAAAAATACTTCAGCACAAAACTACCTAGTTCCTTTCCACTCTAATCCTTGACTTTTTCTCATAAAAGTACTCAAACACCAGACAACCCTTTGCCCTTCTACCTTAGCCCTTGGCTATTTATTAATTGTAAAAATACTCCAACACTGGACTATCTATTGTCTTTCTACCTTAATCCTTAACTTTTTCTCATAAAAGTACTCCAACGCCAAACTAGCTACAGTCCTTCTACCTTATTCCTTGACCCTTTTTCATAAAAGTACTCCAACACCAGACTACCTACTTCTCTTCTACCTTAATCATTTAGACTCTTTCTCGTGAAAGTAATCCAACAGCAGACTACCTACTGCCTTTCTACCTTAATCTTTTTTACTATTTCTTGTAATAGTACTCCAACACCAGACTACATGTGTTTATAAAAATGATTTACTTTGTCTATTTCACTTAGGGTTCGTAAAATTAAGAAATAATTTATTATAACTATTCGAATTAGGATTCATAAAAAGAAAAAACATTGGAGAGAATTTCTATTAATTTTAACAAAAAGGATTGGATTCTTGCTTCCGCCGTACCTGTTTCTTTCTTCCTCTTGCTTCGATATGTTGCTCCGCCTGCGGCTGAATTTTCACAGAACAATTTTGAGACAACGTAGACCTAAATTTTTGAAAACAAAAATGGTGATGGCAATCCTGTAGTTTATGGCTTTTAGGTTCAATACTATTTCAAGTTTGCTTATAAGTATTGGAGCTACTAATAATTATGTATTGTTTATAAGGTAAGTATAGTTAAATTTCTATTGATTATTATTACTATTAATAACCCGATAAATTATAATTATTTTACCATCACATGTTAAACTACATTGATACTAAAAAGAACATTTTAACCATGGGTATAGATCCATCGTACATGTCCTTTATCGACCTAATATAAGCCACAAGTACACCTTAAGACTCCAAACAACGCTAAAGGACTTCTCGCGGAACTTTGTCGTAGTTGTTTTCAAGGTCAATGACTTTAATAGTTGAACATCATGGAATTAATCCAAAATGGTTCTCGAAAATGGACACATCCCCCCTTAACCTTATCTCTATCGTCCTCTCCCAAACTTTCACTAAAATATACCGATGGTTAAATATTCTTTATAGTATCAATATAATTTAACATGTGTAGTAAATTAATTATAATTTTATTGGGTTATTAATAGTAATAATCATCAGTGGAACTTTAAGTATAGTTACCTTATAAACAATAAATAATTAGTAGTAGCTCCAATACATATAAGCCCACTAGGAATAGTATTGGACCTAAAAATCTAAAACTACAAGAATGTCATCAGCAATTTAGTTTTTAAAAAGTTAGGTCTACATTGTCACGATATTATTCTATGAAAATTCAATCACCGGTGGAGCAACATAAAGAAAAAAGAGAAAGCAAGAAATAGGTACGACGAACCAAGAATCCTATCGAACTTGTTAGAATTAAAAGAAATTTTCTCTCAATTATTCTTCTTTTTATGAATCCTAATTGAAATAGTTAAAGCACATTGTTTCATAATCTACAAACCCTAAGTGTAACAGTTAAAATAAATCATTTTTAAAAACACAAGTAGTTTGGTGTTGGAGTACTTTTACAACAAAGAAAAAAAATTAAGGTAGAACGGCAGTAGGTAGTCTGGTATTGGAGTACTTTTATGAGAAAGAATCAAAAGGATTAAGGTAGAAGGGCAGAATATAGTCTGGTGTTTGATTACTTTTACGAGAAAGAGTCGAGGATTAAGGTAGAAGGGCAAGTAGATAGTCCAGTGTTGGAGTACTTTTACAATAAAGAGTCAAGGACTAAGGTAGAAGGGTAACGGATAGTATGGTGTTGGAATTCTTTTATAAGAAAGATTCAAGGATTAAGGTAGAAGATTAGTAGGTAGTTTGATGTTGGAGTACTTTTACGATAAAAAGACAAGGATTTCGGTGGAAGGGCAAGGGATAATATGGTGTTGGAGTACTTTCACGAGAAAGATGTCAACGATTAAGGTAGAGATTAGTAGGTAATCAATCGTAGCTATTTCCACACACATATCCCTTGGTTTGAGAAAGACTCTACTAAGTGGTAGCACGACGTATAGAGTGTGATAGTTGTTCGGTGTTGGAATGTCAATCTTGGAAGAAGTATTATAAGCTTTCAATGGAAGCCTCAGAAAACTAAAGGGCGCGAGTAACTCTAACTGTCCTTTTTATTTAATATTTATCTTGACATATTTCTTAGTGCATGTTTAAACTAGTAATCCAAAGTCCTTATTTTTTTCTTTTTTAGACCCTTATTATCTAGTCAAACTCAGCCACACAAGTTTTTTAAAAAAATTATGGAGTCCTTATTTAATTTGTGAGGCATAAAAAAGACTAATGAAATGCACTAAACTCTCGCTATGCACAAAGTTTGGAGAAGAGTGAGATAATAAGAATCACAAGAATCTATTATACGCAATCCTATACAGCATTTCAATACGAGGTATATCATATCTTAAGTCAAGAACAAATCACATGAGTGAAGCCATACATAGTTAAAGTCAAGTTATAACTAATACAAATTCTCAGTAATTCGCAATCAATCATAATTTATAGCATAATCAAATCAAGTTAAATAGAAAATCGGAGTACTAATGAAGAAGAGATAACCTAAATAGTCGTTCACCCAATTGCATAAGCTATGGACGAGGGGTCTCCCATACATCAAAAATATCTTCGCTCCCATGAAAAGCAAAAAGGCGATCACCACCAATTGACAAATCCCAAATTGGACGACCATGACTCTGTTGAAGTTGTGATGTTCGAACCCAATCAGAACCACAGTTAACTGAAAAATGAATTCCTTCGGAAGTATTCCAACACCTGGCTACCTACTGCTCTTCTCCACTAATCCTCTATTCTTTCTTTTAAAAGTAATTCAACATCAGACTAACTATTACCCTTCTACCCTAACCCTTGACTCTTTCACGTAAAAGTATTCCAACACCTGCCCTTCTTCCCTAATTCTAGAATCTTTCACGTAAACGTACTCCAACACCAGGTTACCAACTACTCTTCTACCCTAAACCTTCACTCTTTCTCGTAAAAGTATTTCAACATCACGCTACCTACTACCCTTCTACCCTAATTTTGAATCTTTCTCCTAAAAGTACTCCAACACCAGGCTACCTTCTACCCTAATCCTCGACCTCCAAAGGTCATTTCCTCTTTAAACTGAACATGTATCATGTCTTGTCTAGTCACATCCTCAGTTTTTTCAGGTGGATTTACCTCTACCTCTCCTAAAACCTGCTAAATATATACAATCCAGGTTTTGTACAAAGTTTTTCTAAAACAAAAAATTATTCAAAGAAAAGAATTCAAAAAAAATATAGATACTATTTTTTTTTTTTTAGTAGAACCTGCAATAATCTGGAGACGAATTCACTTGTGATTATTGAAAAAAAAAATTGGAACCATGAGGTGTTATTATATTTGTGATTTTCTGTGTTTTTAACAATAATTAATTTTGACTATTTCAATTAGGGTTAGTTCAAAAAGAGAAATAATTTATTTTTATTCTTTCATAGGTTATATTATAAAAAATATTTTTTGACTGCTGGTATATAGTAGTAAAAAACTTGCTACTAATTCTCCTCCTTTTCCTAACAAACCCAAAGATAAATTCTTAAAATTGAATATTATTTCAAACTCAAAAGTTGTTTACTCGGATATTTCTTATAAAAAACGAGCGATTCATTTTAAGTTAAATCAAATCAGAAGCTATTTTTGTTCTATCTTTAATCGTTGTTATTTTTGCGCCCTTATTTGGTGATTTGAGAAATACTCTAACATGATGTGTAGAGTGTTAGACTCTACTTTGAACCGAAGCTATAACCTCGGACTATAAGATCCGTTGTAGTCTAGTTGGTTAGGACACGTAGAGTCTGACACTCGTCTAATGCTAAAAGGTCCGAAGTAGAAACTAAAGTTATAGCTTTGGATGGAAACTTTAAAATTGGTAACAGTTAACTCTAACTATATATCACTTTTACTTAGTATTTCACTTATCGTCCCATCTTATGTCGCACTATTTTCTGTTGCATAATAATGTCATATTTTCAAATACTCTTAACTTTAAATTAAATTTCTTATTTATCCTTGGTGACGGGGCGGACCCACATTGTGTCCGCCGGGTGCTCGAGCGCTCATTAACTTCGTTACAAAATATATATATCTATGTAGAAATCGATAGGTATTTGTATAAAATTAACATAGAGCACCCAATGAATAAATCATATAGTTGGCCCAATGGTTCTAGGATGGGTACTTAAGACTCGTTTAATGTTGTTGTACCAAGGTTTGAATCTCATTGTTAATACATATTTTTTATAGTTTCACTTCAGAACACCCACAACCTTAAAATTCTAGGTCCGCCACTGCTTGGTGATATATACTTTTATAACTACAAATTAGCTCAAAGGCATGTTTACACTACTATACCCAAAGTCTTTATTTCCTTTTTAGGCACCTTATTATCTAGTCAAATTAGGCTACATTTAAAAAAAAAATATTTCTTATTTAATTTATGGCGTGTAAAAATAACTGTTTGATACACTAAGCTTTTACTATACACAAAAATTATACAAAAATCGATTTATAAGAATTTATTGTACGAAATCTCATCGTAGGTTATTATTTCCACAAGGGCCTATAATTTGTGAAGTATATCTTATCTTTTAAGTCAAGAACAAATCACATGAGTAAAGCCCTATATGGTTAAAGAGTTTTAGTCAATAACTATCAAATTATCACAAACCAAAATTCAAACAATTAATTCTACTCAATCTTCAAATCTTGAAAAAACTTGGATACAAGATCTATAACCTTGAAAAAAATTATCACTTTACCAAACTTAATTAACTAATTAAACATTATAAAAACCTCACAAAACAATCACTTTTTATAACCTCAAAAAAAAATATAAAAAGTGTTCAAGTTTCATTTAAATTATAGCCATGGCCACAAAAAACTCAATTTACTTTCTTATTTTATTTCTCATCATTCCTTTAAACTTCATTAATACCTTAGCCACTTATCACAATTCTGATGATAATAATACTGAAAAATGGTTACATATTTGGCCATTTGTTCCACCACCACCACAACCACCTTCATCAATTGGTCATTTTCCTAAATTTCCATTCACAAGATCATCAATATTTCCATGGCCGCGATTTTTGCCTCCTTATTTCTCGATTAATAGAAAAACATCTGATGACATAAGCATGATCAACGGTCAGAACGTGCTGAAGAAAAAATCATGTGCTTCAATCGTTGAACGATGTATAATCTGCGATCGTCTTAGATGTTTTTTCACCCATGATTGTTGTGAGGTTGTTAGTGAATTTGGTCATGAGGTATGTAACAAAGTTTATGGCTATGCTATGATTAAAAATCATTGTGCAATTAGCCCATTAGCTGCTCCTCCTCCTTCAACTTAAGTGAAATTATATTAAGTTATAATTAAGTGTGTGTATTTATTATGAAAGAATAAATTAATTAATGAAGTGATGGACTATATAATTATCAAATTATGTACTTTGTGTTATGTCTTCATATATCATATAATATATATAAATCAGTAAAATAAAGTGAAGTTCTTGATTTTTTTAATGTCACTAGTTTTTTATTCTAGTTTACAAATGGTTATCCACAACATAAGAAATAATTAGTTGATATATTTTCTATAAATAATTAAATTAATTCAAGATAATTGTTATTTTAGAAAATAAGGATAAATTTTATTAATTTGCATTCTTTATTCTTAATAAATGTGGAGAGAAAGTAGTATTAAATTCAAATAAAAAATAAATAAGGATAATTTACTCAATTCCCCTTTTTAATAGTACTAATTTTTTTTTAAGAAATACTGCAAAAGAAAAACATGACAAGTAAAATGAATTGAAGTGATTAAATGTACAAATACGTCTTCTACGAAAGTGAAGACCTAGTAGCTAACATAATAATTTGATTACTTATTGTTAAATAGGATAGAAATAAATTTCGTTGTTTAATTATAAAATTTATAAGTGAATAGATGTCGAACCTAATATAAACGTTATAAAAAAAGTATCGAACAAATTTAGAGGACCGCATATTTAGCTTTTTTTTTAATTGCTCTTCAACAATTTTCATATTATTAATCATGTTCATTCACACCCACACATAATAATGACAGCCAAATATAAACATGAAAATGAAGTTACAATATTGTGAGATAATTATTGTGGAGCAATTGATGGAATTATAAGCAAGGAAAATAATCATTATGTTCTAAGAAAATTGTTAACTTCTAAATCTTTAATCATTTCACATTAACCAAAAAAATTAGTGAGGAGCTTTTATTGACCTTACCAAAAATAGTAAATTTGGGAAATCTAAAAAACTTTGACAAAATTATAATATGTTATACTATAAGGGTAAATATTTACAAGAATTTAGCTTATTAATTCATATTATTGTATATCAACTTATGAATCTATAAAATTTAAGTTTTAGATTCGTCTTAACTATGATCTATGATTAATGAAAGTAAATTGAAAAGTATGAAGTCTAACAAAAAACATTAGGTATCGTTTTTTTTATTCGTTAAGTCTTAATAAACAGTATCATTTAATATTTATGATAATAAAAAGTAGTAAGTAAACCATAAAAATTAATTAACATATGCGTAAATTGACTCCGTTATCATATTTTTTTAAAAAAATATGTGGTTCAAAATTCAAATAATAAACCATATAATTATTACAATCTTTTCTATCTATAATTGTTATATTTTGCCATATGTGAGAATAGATATTCATTAAACTAAAAATGGACCATAGAATTAATGGACAATGGCAAAGTCAATGTTACATTATTATCAATAATATGATATAACAAAGATAGCGATTGGACGGTGCAGCCTTCGATATTCGATATTCGATATTTAAATTTTTCATTTTAACTAAGATCATTATTTTGTAAAATTCGTTAAAAAGAGAAAAAAAAAGTAGCTACTCAAAAAGAAATTCCTTTACAAAATTTAAAATTAATGATTTTTTTAAGCAAATAAAAAAGTACTGAAATCATACTAATTTTATTATACGAAAATCGATTTAAAAAAATTTATATTACATTATACATTAAATAAAGGTAGATATCTATCAACAAGGATATGGAACAAAGAATTAGGAATTATTCTTTAAAATTGGAATCATTATGATTTATGTGGATTATTTCTATCCCTTCTTTTTGTGGAATCTCATTCCTTCTTCAATAGTCTTTAAATGTAAAAGTATTTTAATTAGTCAAGATTCTTATTAAAAATATATAATAATAAAAAAAGATGGCCTCTTTTTTTATTAGAATTATAATCTAAATTAGATATAAAAAGCAAGTTATCAATTTTTATATTGTAATCAGACATATTCTTATTCTTTTCATTCCACCACCTATAAAATACTATCAACACTTAAATTCGAAATAGAATATCGATAACCTATAATGGGATAGATTAGGGTTGTTCAAAATTGAATATAAATTAATAAGTCGAACCGATAAAAAGGTTATTGGTTTATAATATTGATTTATTGGTTTTGATAACGGTTTTGATTTTTTTTGTTATCGGGTTATTGGTTCTTAACGGTTTTTTAAGTTTTTTCTTAATGGGTTAACCGATAACCCGATAGTAAATTAAATAATTATATTTATATCATTTTGTATATAAAGTCCTCGACTGGTTTTTTAGTTTCCTACTATTATTTTTTGATGTCTCAAACACTTGATTATTCTACGATGTAAAAGTGTTTGTCTTTTAGCAAGATGTAACTTGTGAACTCAAGTGCATGGTTTATTTGGTTTGTCACCTTGTTTCTAAGTGATTTTCAATGTTTTTTCTTTTGTGTCAAATCTTAACGGTTAAACCGATAACCGAAGCGATAATGATCAAAATCGATAAACCAATAACCGATAAGTCAATATCTTAATGGTTCTTTAACAATTTAGCATCTCTACAAACCGATAACCAATAAGCCAACCCGATAAACTTCAAAACTGAACCGAACCGACCGACGCACGGCCCTAGGTTATATCAAAAGTAGTATCTAAATCTCAGTAGTGAAACAAAATAAAATCATTTAGTTAGTGAACAAGTTATATGTCATTCTAATAATACGATTATAATACGAAATTTAATAATGTCATAATTATTTAGTTGATATATCACTGGACATCACATTTTTTGGAGTACAATAAATAAATAAAAAATTATACAAAATATTTTATACATCAAATTACTCCCTTTTTTTTGGCCAAATAAAACTTAGATATTCATATAATTATAGAAAAAAAAACTAATTAACTTTTATGGTCAAACAAATTCTTGAATACTATAGAATTTTTTTATACCCCTTTTAATGAGCTTTCACTTTTTTTTTTTTAACTTTTTCATGATAACTGAAATTCACAATTGTTGAATCAGAAATAAAGATGTCTAGTACGAGCAATTCTCTCTTGTCATTACAGAAATTTGGTCAAATTAGAAAAGAAAGTTTTATTTATATATATAAAAACAAAAGAAAGCCACAGTATTTTTTTGGATTTTTCAATTTGTGTTTGATACATATATCAAAATCGACTAGAGTCATATTCATATCGAAGAGTTTTATATTGAAAATAAAACGATTCTAATAAAAACATCAAGGAGACTCGAACTCGAGACAAAAAGAAAAGTTTGGAATTGTTTTTCTATTAGGTATGAAATTTGTTGGCCCAATCATCAACAAACATGTGGATATATTTCTTTAATTACCCTATCCACCATTATTATTTGGTATTTATACAATTACTCCTCCTCTTTTTTCATATTCTCCTATCCCCTGGTTCTACACAGCAAACACAGAGAAGTTCATTGCAGAAGAAGAGAGAGATTTAGCTATGTCTGATGAAGAACACCATTTTGAGTCCAAAGCTGATGCTGGTGCCTCAAAAACTTACCCTCAACAAGCTGGTACTATTCGCAAGAATGGTTATATAGTTATCAAAGGCAGACCTTGCAAGGTTTTTAATTTAGACCCTTTTGTTTTTTTTCAATTAAATCTGCTTTAACAAGTTCAGATTTTGTGTTTAATATATGTTTTGATTCATGGGGTTGTGTTATTTTTGCTTTATTTGAATGAATCTTGTATAAAAATCAGATCTTGATGTGTTTTTACCCTTTAATGGTTTTGCTGTTATCTGAATCCTTGTTGTTGGTTGAGTTTGTTTCCTTTTGCTGTTTGTTTTCATGGATCTTGAAGTGTTATGTAGTTGTAGTTGGAGAGATGAAGGTGTGGTTTGGTGGTCAACGAAGTAGGCTTAGAATCATGAGGTCTTTAAGTTCGAATATCGACAGAGGCAAAAATATTCAGAATCATGAAGTCCTTAGGTTTCAATGTCAGCGGATGCAAAAATATGGTCAATGAACTAGGTTGAGAATCATGAAGTGTTAGGTTTGAATGTTGGGGCAAATATATAGTCAAAGAACTAGGTTGAGAATTATGAGGTCGTAGATTCAAATTTTGGCGGTGGCAAAAATATAGAAAATAAGTAGGTTGAGAATCATGAAGTCTTAGGTTTCAATATCGGCAGACGCAAAAATATGGTCAATTAACTTGAACTAGGCTGAGAATCATGAGGTCTTCAGTTCACATAGCGGCAGAGGCATGTTGTTGTCTGTTTGGATATCCCCAAACTTTTGGTTTTGGTACCTTCTTGGTAATTTAGTCAATAAACCTTTATCTTATCCAAAAAATGAGAATAGTGGCAGAGACAAAAATTATTAGTGATTCTTTCTTTAGTGGCCCTACTCATGTGGAATTACACTGGGTCTGTTGTAGAGTCGAATAAATTTCATTCATCTCGCACCAAGTTGGTCAAAAAAATACTTAATGTGTAGCTAGCTTAACCAAAATTAACTAACAAACTACCCGAATGATTCTCTTTACATCAAAAGAAGGATAGGGTGTGTTTGAGCTGTGACTCTTAACCCCTAATTTGTTTGATTTTTATGTGAACATATGTAGCTTAGATAGTAAGCTTCTCCAGGATTTTGTTTTACTATTTCTGAAGATTATGATTCTTGTATTTTTCTTGCATTAGCTATAGTTGATACGAGTCAAAAGCTTGAACCTTTTCAAAGTCTTTTGAGGAAAAAGGGTACTTACATTATCCCAATAGCATTATAGGAGATGTCTGGCAAAATTTTAGTGAGTAGGATCAGTTTGGTGTATGCATCAATAGTCATTGATTGAATATGTCCTGAGGTTCTCGTTATAAGTTAAATGTTTATTTTTCTTTATAACCTCATCTATCTAACGAATAGAAAAGGAAGAAAGAGGGGGATATCAACTAATGAAAACATTTTTCAATCAATGAGTATTGATGCATAAACATTATTGATTTTTTAGTAAATCGCTAGCATGTGAAGCGTGTCATTAGAAGGGAAATCTGAAGTCACTGGTATTGTTGCATAAGCTAAGTAGACTGTTAAGTCTTTTCTTCTAATGGGAATTTCATTGTTCCTTCTCTCTAACTCCGTGTTCTAAAACTTAATAATGAGAATACTATATTCAGATTTCACCCACCGTAGTTTACCACTTTTGTATTTTTTAATCTGATTAAATGAAAGGAGACGGGTGATATCTTCTTGTTAAAGGGTTTTCTGTTAAGAAAACAGACGTCAAGGTTCAATAGCATTGTTGTTTCAGTTCAAAATATTGAGTCATTGCATAATCTTCAACCTTCTTTTTGCGGATAGGTATATTCAATTTTTTTGGTTTTCTCTTCCCTTCTGGCTCTTTGAAGAGGTTTTCTAGTTTTGTCCATGGAAGCAATTGTTCTTAATGTGATGGAAATCTTGAACAGGTTGTTGAGGTCTCCACTTCCAAAACTGGCAAGCACGGACATGCAAAATGTCACTTTGTGGCAATCGACATTTTCAATGCAAAAAAGCTTGAAGATATTGTTCCTTCATCCCACAATTGTGATGTAAGACAAGATTCTCTCCTTCGTTTGTTCAGTTTTCCGACAATCAAAGTTTGACTTTGCCTGATTTTTAAATGCTTTCTGCAGGTGCCACATGTCAATCGTACTGACTATCAGCTGATTGACATCTCTGAAGATGGTTTTGTAAGTTCTCTTTTACCTAGTATATGAATTGTATAAGTCATCTCTTACTGGGGAAAAACTTATTGGATACAGTGCTACGTAGTTCTATTGATGACCTATTGCATCGTGTTTGATGTCTCTAGTAGTTTCTTCATGAAATTGAGATTTGAATAATGATGAAGTTGTCTTACCTTTCTTTTGTGAGAGAATTCCTACGTGGATTCTTTTCTCAATGAGTCCTGTCGGCTCTTTCCCAAGGGTCCGTTGAGGGTCAGTCCCCTCTGGGCTGGTCCTTTTGAAGTTCAATGATGCAACTGAACATATATCTATAAAGTAGAAAATTTCTCCCACTTTAATTGTTTTCTTTTCCCCTTCCAAGAATGTGCGAAGTGGATAATGTGGCCGATGGGGTGTAACTGTGAACACTGATTTTTGTTTTCCACCTAAGGTGTAAAACAATCCTTCTATTTCCAAAATTTAATACTAAAACCAAAGACTTGAAATTAATAGTTGTTCGTTCTAATCATAATCTTGAAGCTGGACTTGTTTTTGCGAATTCTTTTGTTATACCTGTTTTGAGTGTTGTCATCGGTTCATTCTTTTGGCTAGGTGTCTCTTCTTACTGAAAATGGTAACACCAAAGACGACCTCAGACTTCCCACCGATGACACCCTGTTGAACCAGGTACATTTTTTTGATGGATAAAACACGAAGAACGTTTATTTTCTAGTTTTTTCATGCACAATATCTGAGCAAAGCTCTCGACTATTTGTAGGTTAAAGGTGGATTTGAGGAAGGAAAGGATCTCGTTCTGTCTGTGATGTCTGCAATGGGTGAAGAGCAGATCTGTGCTGTGAAGGACATTGGTACCAAGACCTAGTTGTGTGCATTCTGCAGCATAAATAATTGCTTTTTAGCGAAGACGTTTTATATCTTGTTATCGTGGTACTTTGCAATCTGTTTTATCGTGAAAACACCTTATATCTATTGGCATGGCTTGAATAGTTGAAACTCTAATAGTTTCTGTTTGGCATAAGGCAATGAACTGGATTTGATAGCAGAAGTAATCTACATGTCACTTTTTTTTTTTTACTTGAATAGTATCCAGATGTGTTGATTGATACTAGTAATTCTGTCAGCTGTTAAACATCCTTGAGCTGACGGTCTATCGAAACAGCCTTTCTACCTTCAAAACGTAAGTGTAAGGTAGTATACACACCACCCTCTCCCGATTTCATTACGAGATTTCACTGGATATGTTGTAGTCGATGCAAATATGAGATGATTTGCTAATAGCAAGGGTATGAATGATCTTAAAGTATAATCGATCGTAAAATTGATCAGAGTAATTTTTGGATAATGCAGTAGTGAATTTGGATCATATTATATCCATATAAAGCAAAATGCTCCAATTATTTGTGTGTATAATAACATAATTTTCTTAACATTAAATTAATGAACATCAAACACTTGGTACGAAGTCTTAATTGTCCTTACTATACCACCAAGGTGTGTTGCATGATGAAAGAGATTTCTTCGTCCTTAATTAAAAGTTTCGAGAATATAAGCTCAATCATAGAAATTGGATAGCACTAGATCAAAGAAACTATATCTACTTTTGATATACTAATGTAAGTTTTTTATTAAACAAGATCCGTTGTAGTCTAGTTGGTTAGGATACTCGGCTCTCACCCGAGAGACCCGGGTTCAAGTCCCGGCAACGGAATTTTTTTCTTTTGTCACATAATCACGTGTTTGTCATTGTTACAAATTTAAATATCTATTTTTGCACATCTAATGACATTATTACAAATTTTAGTATTTATTTATGCACACCTAAAAGTAAAAAAACGATAACTTAATTTATCAAGATTCGGAACATAATTTGCAAACCAAACACCCCTGATTAGGCATATCTTATACAAGTGATTTATGATTATGTAGATAATAATTGTCCTAGATAAATAATATTCAATAACTAGACAAGACAATTGAATTAACAACTTGAACAAAACTGGACAGATTCTAGGTACTGGTTTATGTTTGTCTATTAATATTAATAAAATATAAAATAGATGGCCTTAAAATATTAGGTATTAGACTTGCAAATCATAGCTAAGAGACAAAAAAAAAATTAATACTAACTCAATTGCTAAGCATTTTATAAAGGGAAACTATGATATCTATCTCTTAAAATCATTTGTTTTCAGAGACCACTAGTTTGAAATTTATCGCAGAAAAAAGCCTAGTGTAATATAATAAGAATGCAATACATGATGTATGAATTAGACACATGTTACTAATGGAAAGTCGTGCATGATGTGCACGTTAAGCACACGTCCCAAAATCTCTCGTCCAATAATAATTGTTCACTATTGACTTGACACATAAATTAAGAAACCGTAAAGGACATGGGTAATTTTACTAAAGCACCCTTGTTAAACAATGAAAAATGAATACTATTTAATAGAAAGGATAAAACAGACACAAAATGACAAATTATTTATTGTCTTTATAAGCTGAACAACAATATTGGACATTCTAAAATAGCATGGTGGACAAGTAAAGATGAACAGAGAGTTGGTGAAGAAGAACTGTCAATGAGGTTTATTTTCTTTTTTAACAGTCGTGGTGTCTAGACCAACTTACACACACCTCGATTAATTTCACGAATACCTGTTACTTTTCTCCGGCACATATTTCGGTTAACTCTATTCATTGAGACTTGGACAGATGGAGAAAAATGATATTTTATTTTATAATAAAAAATATCAATGAGATTTAAATGATTCAATAAACATTGAGAAAAAAGTTGTGCATCTTTAAAAATAGGGCCCTTAACAGTTGGTACACTTGCCTTGGAAATTGGAAACATATTTCACAATCTATCCCCATTTGTTATAAAGAGAGTTCTCAGTTGTCAATCTACTTTGAGCTGTCAAGCACAGTTTTTGAGACATTAACAGATAACATAAGTCCCTACAAGTAGATGTATGACCTAATTCCAGGTACAATAACTAATAGACATTGTTGCTAATAGACCGTGTTGCTCGGACTTTTCAAAATGTTATCATATCTGTGTCGGATTTTCCAAAAACAAACACTATTTTTGGATGATCCAATCCGATATGCACCTTCCTTTTTGAGGACAGTGAGTCCACCCTTCTATACTTCTCCGCTTAGAATACTAATAGCCTTTTATGACGTGCGTTTAACCACACATCATAAGTTTTTGTATTCTTAAACTAGGTCAAAGCTGTGGGGAAAGATGGTTGCTATGTAACTAATATGCATAACTTTTGACTTGAAAAAAAACTTCATTCATTTATAGACATGAACAGAAGTTACTCCTAGTTAATCTTGATCTAGTAATCTAAAAATCTCAAGAATTCTATGATATGCATAGATATAGACTCATTTTCTCTGTACACAACCAGTTTTTGCAGCTAATCTATGTGAATTTAACCAGTTGTTACAAGTCTTTATATCACCTGAATAACACAAAGATGAAAATCACTCTGAGGAGAAACTCAAGTCATCGATTGATCTACATATCTCTGTTTCGTTTGCTTTGTTGGCTTGTGTTGATTCAGTTTCATCGTTGTTCGAGTCCTTCTCTTTACCTTCAGCAGATTCAACACAGTCAGGAAATCTAAAGCAACTAATAAGATGGTCATTTGTAATACCAGCAACCTGCATGAAAGAGTAGACCACAGTAGGTCCCACGCCCCGGAAACCTCTCCTAATTAGGTCTTTGCTAATCAGATCTGCTTTTGCTGTCTTCACCGGAACTTGACGAGGATATCTAAATCCACTTACTATAGGCTTGTGGTTCACAAAGCTCCAGATATACTTGTCAAATGATCCAAATTCATCTATAACCTGACATAAAACAGCATAAAACTAATTATTTAAGCTTGTGTTTCACAAAACCTGTCACTAGGCCACAAACCGGCTATGTTACTCAGAACCTCAAAAAATGTTGTTGAGTCGGTGCCTGATCCACAAAAAATCAGACACACACAGTGATTTTTGAAGAGTCCAAGCAAAATAGCACACTGTCAAAAAGAAGGTCTCTTTCCGTTTTTGGGAGCTCTTTGATTTCAAGTTTTCACAAGGCATTTTAAGACCGCAATTTAAAGGATATTTGGGTTCATTCAACCTATTTTTAGTTAAAGACCACAAGATTCAATAGTCTTCTTTACTTTGTTAAAGTCCGTGCCAAATCAAAACCAGACAAACAAATTGAAACGGAAGAAGTACTAGGTATAACCAGCTGGCATTACTTTCTAGTTTGAAATATTAAGGTAAGCCTGCCTCAAGTGAACTTGCCAGTTGTCGGTACAGATCAAACAAACTGACTTATCACCAGGACCACTATTAACTACTTCTCTACCTAATCCAATAACTGATTGAATATCCTACATTTAAATAAGAAGAATCGAGAGTGGTCCACGGAAGAGACTCCCGATAAAATCATACAGAAATTCGACATTCAGAATGATTTTTTCATTTATTAGTGAGTAAATTGCCTATAAGTTGGAACCCATGCAAGTGTTTATCCTAAATAGTTGATGTTAGCTATTGGACCACCCTATACATATTGGTAAACGCAAACAAGTTGAATCAAGGTGGAAGTGACCACTATTTCTAGCTGGATAAGAGAGCAATACCTTCAACATTTGACGAGCATTTTCAATGATGCCACGCAGTTTAAGTTCTGATAATAGTGAGCATGCCGTACCTCCAGGAGCTAAAGTCTTCTTTTCATTCAACTTGGCCACTACTATGGGATCAAAATCTGCGAATACTTCTCTGCATCACAATTTTTTTTTTAAATTTCTTAAAGTTATGGTAGAGAGATGGCGAGGTAATACAAGAAAGAACTCGGAAGACAAAACATAGCAGACCATCCTAGCCCAGGACAGGAGAACTAGAACTTGTTAATCCCTTTTATTGACAAGTAACATGAATAATTGGAAGCAGATCCTTAAAGGAAAAACATAGGCATAATTACATAAACACACACTCAAACTTGGCCTCAGTTTTGACGAGTAAACACTTCAGCTTTGAATATGCACATCTAGACATTTCAACTTGTCTCCGCATGTCAGTTGAACACTCCACCTTACAAAATGATCATCTAGACACCTTCAAATGTTATGTGTCACGTCTGCATCAAATGTCCACGAGACACATTGAGGGTTGGAGTGTTTAGTTGTCAATTGAGACCAAGTTGAGGTGTCTCACTGTGCACTCTCAAAGTTTGAGTGCTTACTTGTGGATTGGGACCAAGTTTGAATGTGTATTATGTATTATGCCAAAAAATTAACTGTTTTCCTGGTGAAGAAATAACACTTTCATCTAACAAATAAAAGAACTTATCCCAAACAGTACCTGAATATGTGCCTCTTGCAAAGAATGGAAGGCCAGGTGAGTTCAGCCAATGCCCCGCAAAGGACAAGGAGCTCGAATAGCTTCCTGCAAGATTCAATATGAATTAGAATCTATATATTGTGTGAGAATTCTCTGGACAAGAATCTGGCAACTTACTTGTCGTCATGGACTGGAACTCCCCATTCTTCATCGTGGAAATTAGCATAAGATGGATCTGGTTAAAAGGAGAAACAATATAAGAACTACAAGCTCAAAATTGTATAGGTCGTACTATATATATATATATATATATATATATATATATATAATATATATATATATATATATATATATATAATATATATATATATATATATAGCTTAACAAGGATTTTAATCGTCAGTATATACTCCTAAAAATATTTAAAGTTTTCTGCAGCTTTCAAATTCAGTCTGAAGTAGAAGATGATAAGGTCTTGCTATAGCCAATCCATATACTGTGCAGCCAAAGGATTTCAATAATACATAAACAGAAACTCAAACTTGGGCTCAGCTGGCAAGTAAGCACCCCAACTTTGAGAGTGCACACATCTCAACTTGATGTCAATTGGTGATTAAACACTCTAGCTCATCCTCACAGTTTCTTTGGACACCTAACATTGACGTTACACATAAATTTTGGAGGTGTCTCCATGATCATATTTTGCAAGTTGGACTGTTCAACTGACCCAGTCGAAATGAATTGAGGTGTCTAGACATGCATACTCAAAGTTGGAACATTAGTTGCTAGTTAAGGCCAAGTATAGTGTCTATCTATGTATTATGCATTTACTTATTCAATAGTCAAGGCACTTGTACATAAAAATTGTTCCAATTTCCACAATTTTCATCTTGAAACATCTCTAAAAGAATCACCCCCTTCATGGTCACCTCCAAAAATGATGGTAAAGAAGAACAGGAAATATTAGCTAACAGGCTGCAATTAACCTTCTAATTTAGAACGTTTCTCGATTAAATTTACAACAATAATTGCTTTGGACGGTGTAATATCAGAAGCAACAAACAATCAAAATCCAAATATAGTAAATTTTGAAAAAAAGAACTACCAAGAACACACCTGTATTAGGTGTCACCCAGGCACATCTTTTCTTGGATTGTGAACCATCAATTGAAGAGTCTGATATGTCATCTGAAACTATCCTTTTGGACTTCGACGCTAACTGTTTCTTCTGCTTGAGGTACTATTCATTCTATATATCCTACCAGTTGAAGCACTGCTGTGATATGAATCCGTCGAGGCATCAGAAGAACATGAAGCACTAAGTGAAAAGTTGGAATACAATGACTCTTGTCGCCTAAGTATCGAAGGAACATCAAAAGGAAGCAATGAAGGGGATGGCTGGTGACCATTTTTATCTTCCATCTCAAGCTCCTCTTTTGACTTCACTATCTTTCTCGTAGGTTTCGAAATAGATTTTCTTGAACCAGGTGATCTTTGTGCCTTATTCCCAGCTAGTCCAAGAACTGGCCTTGCTTCTGAATCAGCTACATTCATTGACCTTACTCTTGAAGCTCCTGACATTGAACAAAACTTCCCTCTGCTTCTGTCTCCTAATTCAATTTTAGGCCTCCGAATCCTCGAGATTCCATACGTCTACCGCCTCCTGCAGCAACCCAAAATTTCAAAATTACTAATCTGAAGAGCCTCTCAAGATCTTACAAAACCACACATTGCTAGTACCCAGCAAAAACTCCACAAATCATACCTAACAATGCTTATGATTCCTATCTAATACCAAAATTGGGGATCTTAGTAGCTCAGTTGATTGGTTTGCTACCTGAAATTTCACCTTATTGGTGAGGGTTCGACTCCACACCTTGTAATCCCCACCCCCATTTCCCCCTTTTTCGCAAACAAAGACTAGCTAAACCTCAATATAGTGTCTGTATAGTGTACAACCTTTCAACCCCAGAAGCACAAAACTTGCATTAGCTAAATCATCCTTCACAAATCCAAGAAAAAACAACAAACCCTTCAACTTAGATGCTAAAAATGACATGTATTCATTCAATCTTGTCACTCAAATTGCAAAAAATTCAATAAAGATTCAACCTTTTCATACAAACACTCAAACCCCACAACTTATTTCCTCTCAAAACTCAATCTTTAAAACAAACATAACTTAAAACTCACAAAAACAACCTCATACTTCAAATGAAATGCAAATCTCAGCATAAAGTTTCAACCTTTTCAATAAACCACTCAAACCCCACAATTTTATTGCCCCTAAAAAATCTTCCACCAACACCCCATCAAAGCTAAATCTCAACATCAACACATCCAAGAACTACAAAATGCATTTAAAAAAATAATCTTATCTGTCTTTGACTATACATAAACTTCCAACACACACATTTTTTTCAATAAATAAAAGATCTTTTTACTTTACTACTTGCAAATATTTAAAAAAATGTAGAGACAGCTGTTATTATTATTGAAAATAAAGAATGAACCTTGATAGATACAGATTCCATTGAGCTTTTTTTTTCTTTCTATCTTTTAGAAAGTATGAAACTGAGACTTTGTCTTTTCAGAACTTCATTATTCTTTGAAGGAAACAAAAGCTGTTTCTCAATGATACTAATAATGCTTTTTTCTTTTCCTTTTTTTGCACTCTCTCTCTCCTTTTCTTGATTTTTTTTCAAAAAAGATTATATTTTTTAGGGAATTTAGACAAAGAAAAGAAAATGTAGGATATATGAAGGGGTTCTTGATCTGGAAACAAAAAGTTTTTTTTTTTTTTTTTTTTTGAGTTTTGGAGAGAGAAAGAGAGTGAAGTATAGTGAGTGTGAGAGAGAAAAAAAATTGAATTTGGAGGAGAAACGGTTGGGTTGGTGACCAGCTCGGGCTGGTTGAGGTAGGTACATATAGGAGTGTCGGGGACTAGGTAAAAGCTAGATGTGGTATAAAATTTTGAAAAGATTAAGGTTTTGAGAGGAAATGAAATTTTTAGTTGATGAGCAACTTGAATTGGTTGATTTTTTTTTTTTATATAAGATTATAGGAGTGTCGGATACAAGGTGAAAGATGAATGTACGTGAAAAATTTGAAAAGATAAAAAAAATGCTTTGAAACGAGAATGAAAAGTTTAGTTAGTGACCAACTTGAATTGGTTGTTGTTTTTTTTCCTTACATAAGATAGGAGTGTTAGATACTAGGTGAAAGATAAATGTACGTAAAAATTCTGAAAAGATAAAAAAATTGCTTTGAAACGAGAATGAAAAGTTTAGTTAGTGACCAACTTGAATTGGTTATCGTTTTTTTCCTTACATAAGATTATAGGAGTGTCGGATACTAGGTGAAAAATGATTGTACGTAAAAATTCAAAAGATAAAAAAAATTGCTTTGTAATGGGAATGAAAAGTTTAGCTGGTTACCAACTTGAATTGGTTATCGTTTTCTTTTTCTTATATAAGTTTATAGGAGTGTTGGTGAAAAATGCATGTATGTAAAAATTCTAAAAAGATCAAGAATTGCTTTGTAACGGGAATGAAAAGTTTAGTTAGTGACCAACTTGAATTGGTTGTCGTTTTTTTCCTTACATAAGATTATAGGAGTGTCGGATATTAAGTGAAAGATGAATATATGTAAAAATTCTAAAAAGATAAAAAAAAAATGCTTTGAAGCGAGAATGAAAAGTTTAGTTAGTGACCAACTTGAATTGGTTGTCGTTTTTTTTTCCTTGCATAAGATTATAGGAGTGTCAGATATTAAGTGAAAGATGAATATACGTAAAAATTCTAAAAAGATAAAAAAAAAATTGATTTGTAATGGGAATGAAAAGTTTAGCTGGTTACCTACTTGAATTGGTTATCGTTTTTTTTTCTTATATAAGATTATAGGAGTGTGGGGTATAAGGTGAAAGATGCATTTATGTAAAAATCTAAAAAGATTAAGAATTGCTTTGAAACGGAAATGAAAAGTTTAGTTGGTGACCAACTTGATTGGTTGTCGTTCTTTTTCCTTACATAAGATTATAGGAGTGTCGGATACTAAATGAAAGATGAATGTACGTAAAAATTCTAAAAAGATAAAAAAAAAATTGATTTGAAACGAGAATGAAAAGTTTAGTTAGTGACCAACTTGAATTGGTTATCGTTTTTTTTTTCCTTATATAACATTATAGGAGTGTCGGATACTAAGTGAAAGATGAATGTACGTAAAAATTCTAAAAAGATTAAAAAAATTGTTTTGTAATGGGAATGAAAAGTTTAATTAGCTAGTGACCAACTTGAATTGGTTATCATTTTTTTTTTCTTATATAAGATTATACGAGTGTTGGGTACAAGGTGAAAGATGAATATACGTAAAAATTCTGAAAAGATCAAGAATAGCTTTGAAATGAGAATTTAAGTTTAGTTGGTGATCAACTCGGCGAAAAATTGACCTACTACAATTTTTTTGAGAAGATCAATAATTGCTTTAAAGGGAATGGATAATTTAATTAGTGATCAACTTGAATTGATTTTCGTTTTTTCTTTCTTACAAAGCTTATAGACGTTAGATACGAAAAAAATGAATATACATAAAAAAAAAAATAAAAAGATTAAGAATTGCTTTGAAATGGAAATGAAAGCTTAGTTGATTTTTATTTTTTTTTCATTCATAAGAGATGAGACTTTTTTTCATAATAATAATAATAATTTGAAGCATAATAATGAGGAGTTAAAAGCCTAAACCATATAGGTGCATTGACCATATTGTCATAACACAATCAATATTGCTTTTTTAAGTATCAATTTTCATTAAATTTTGTCATTTTGAAGAAGAAAGAAGAAACCAACTTTGCATAATATAATAATACTATTCTCTCCGTCCGATATTATTTGTTATGGTTTCTATTTTTAAAATCAAACTGTAAAAATTTTGACCAACATTTTAGGATGTATTTTTTCATCATATTAATATGCAAAAAATTGTAATTTATAATACTTTTCATATAGTTTTAGAATATCTAATTTTTTTTGTTTAAAATATCGAATTAATGTGATCCAATTTACCTTTAAAAATTAGTCAAATTAACTTTCGATAAGCGCAACATGACAAATAATTCCGAACGGAGGGAGAGGGAGTATCATTTTTCTTACTTAGATGTCTAATATTTGAGTTAGTTCATTAAATTCAAATTTAGCATTAAAAGGTCTTTTATTAGAGTGTGATGCATTCTCCAATAAAAATGTTCTCTGCTCATAACTCAAATTCAAAATTCTCATTAATCAACTTAATTAATATATGCTTTTATTATTTGATGACTTTTTTAATCATCTGAAACATATCATTTATCAATTCAATTAATTTAAAATCACGTCAAATAGATAACTTTATTCTTTAGTTATTTATGCCAAAAGATTCTCGATTTTTATGATTCGAACTTGAAATTAGTTTGAATGTGTGGTTAGAAAAATGGTTTGCCCTATTTACACAATACAAGTTTTATTCTGCCATTAAAAGAATCTTTTTTTATTTGGTTATTCTTTTTTGATAGACATTTTCTACTATATATAGACAATCTAAGTTTTGGCATCCTGCAATGGAATTTTCTTGTTTTCAACAAATGTATGTTATTGTACTTTTTAATGAAATTTAACTTTCTAAAATTTATTTTTATTTTTATGTGTAGCATTAGGGTTATCCATGTACATAGAAATTATAATTAGGGGTGGAGTTAAAAATGCCAACTATGAATTCGATCGAATTTAATAAATTTGACCTAAATATTGTATTTATGTCATGAGATTTATTAAATGTGTAAAATTTTAAATTTAAAACCTCTAGTATACAATTCATAATTCATAAGATTTAAATTTTTAATTCGTCTTTATGACATACAGGATAAAACTCTTAGCCTTTGTTAAGATTAAAAAAAATAATGAGAAAGGAACCAACAAATAATAAAGCTTTAAGTTAGATATACTATTAATATAAAAATTATCTTGCTTCGTCATGTCATTTTTACCTGTGATTATTTATCTTATTTTCAAGATTATAAACTTCATATTTTAAAAGGTCTCGCTTACCTACAGATATCCTCAATTTCATTATAAGCCCTATATTTAAAAAAAGGATTATTTATAACAACTTACATCAACGATATATTATAAGTATAATACATAAATATGTCTTTTAATTTGGCTTTAAATTATATTTATGCCCTTCAACTTTAAATATGTACAAATAGACACTTAAACTTGTATAAAGTTGAACAAATAGACACACATGTCCTACATGTCATTTTTTATCCTACGTGGTGTCGTACATGTATTTTGCCATATAGGACTCATGTGTTTATATATTTAAAAGTTGGATAGTTAAAGTGCCTATTTGTGCATTATGAAAGTTGAAAGTCCAAATTAAAATTTAACGTCAAATTTAAGGTCTAATATATGTATTATGCCTATATTATATAACTAAAACTCAAAATATGACATTACTACTCAACACTAACTATAAATTTAATGCAAATGTTTAGTCCATGACATACTTACATTATTTTTCTTGAAGAAGTTAACCAACTAGCCGGTCATTTAATGAGTTAAATTTATAGTAGGCTGAATCCATTTGCAACCCTTAAATTTGGTATTAATTTTCACTTAGACATCTCAAGTAGGCTTTGTTCATTTTTAACACCTCAAGTACGAGTATGCTATGTTATTTTGACACCTTTTTGCTAATCAACTAAAATTATAAAGTGTGTGTAACACACTTGTACATGACATAACGTGATGACTAATTCAAAGTTGACATATGACATTTAAATGTAAAAATAACTAATTTTTCAGCAAAAATCAATAAATAAATTACATATTTTCTAGCATCCCGCCCCGCCTTATATCATGCCACCCCTACGTCCCTTTTGCCTCCCCAACTCTACAACAATTTTCTTGATTTTCTGTCAATTTTTTTTTTAAAATCATTACGTTTTAGGTTTTTTTAAAATTGATTTTGAAAATTAGATGACATTCTTCTAACTTTTTTGGGGAAAAAAAAATGTGTGTCTTGTTCTAAAAAATCTTTTAAAAATTAGTGTGATAATTTTAAAATTTTTGTTCTTATAAACGTTTTTCAAATTAGTGTGATAGTTTTTTTATTTTATTTTTTCATATTTTGCAAGGTTTTTTATCATGAATTTTCATGGGGAAGGTGGAATAAGTGGTAGGGCTAAAAAGTGAAGAAGAAGAAGGAAAAAAATTCAAAAATATCCAAAAGAAAAGATCTCTCACGCGCTTAAAATGAGTGCAACACAAACAATATGTCAAGTCAACAAAAAATGTCAAAATAATATAGTGGAACTCAATATGAGGTGTCTAAAGTGATTAAAGTCTAATTAAAGTGTCTAAGTGAAAATTGATGCCAACTTTAGGGAGCTATCGATGGGTTCAGCCTTTATATAGTATATGTATAATTATGAGATAGTCAATGTATAACAATAAATATAATTAATCAATAGTACCAATAACAATAAAACTTGTGTAATTCACAAGTGGAGTTTGAAAAAAATAGTATACACGTAAGACATAATATATAATCAGGACCCTTAACTTGACATTAGCTGACAACTATGGCATTGAACTTTGAACGTGCACAAGTAGACACTTAAACTTGTATAAAATTGAGCAAATGGACACATTCATCCTACGTGGCATCCTACATGACAATTTTGTGTCCTATGTGGCGTATGCCATGTAGGACTAGTGTGTCTAATTGTTTGATTTTATACAAGTTTAAGTGTCTACTTGTGCACACTCAGAGTTAAAGAACATAGTTATCAGTTGAAACCAAGTTAAGGATCATATTTATATACTGTGCTTCATGTCATTACTTTTCAAAACAAATACTAATATTAATGTTTGATACGTGAAATGATACGAAATAATCAATTATAAGTTAGGAATATAAAAAGTTTAACTTACAAACATTTCATGTATTCAATGTTATGATCTTACACATCCTAATCAATTTTATGAAATATATTATATAATAAACTCAACAAACATTTTATCTTGTTTAATAATGATCTGTAATTAACGATTAATCCAGAGAGGTTCTTCAAAATCCACAACTGTAAGCATGATTTTTATATAACAAAAAAAAGAAGGCATATAGCTTATATTTAGTTTAATTACATTATAATCTATCATAGTGGCATATATTAGATAATAACACATATAATGCATGTATACACCCAATAATTCTTAATATATACTGATATTTTTTCAATTACAAAGTCAAAGAAATATTCTTCTTTCACACATTTCGAGTTTCTTCAAGAATATAAAGTAGAAATATTCTTTTTTTACACATTTCGAATTTCTTCAAGAATATAAAGTTCATTCAAGAGGAAGCATTCTAACAATATTATTTTTTATATATGCTCGTAGCTCAAATTTGATATATATATATATATATATATATATATATATATTATATATATATATATATATATATATATATATATATATACACCTACTATTGCATTATTTTATTTCCATAAGTCAACTTTCAAATTTTGGAGGTTATAAAGTCAAGTGTAAATTAGAACTATTGAATAATTAAAATAAAATAAAATAAATAGAACTAAACGATAATGAGTAAATTACAAATCATTAGTGACTCATAAGAAGCACCAAAATGAGAGATTCAAAATTGTTTAAGAAAATGATGCATATAACGTATGTAACTAAAGAAAATCGAAGAGAAAATCAATAAAAAACATGTTAATATTTTTAAGATTGGATAAGATAATACTGACTCTTCAATTATTTTGTTTCACAAAATAATAATAATGACATTTAAACTGTAATTTTTTGGTTCAAACACTAAAATTCTCTAGCTATTTCCCCTACTTAAGAAATTAATTATTTTATTCCCTTTACTCATTTAAGAAATGAATTTACATTTTTACCAAGCATAGTGTTATAATAGAATGATTTTTTACTCATAATATATAGTGTTTTAGTTTCCACTTGTGAAAAACTATTAGCGTAAAACACACAAAGTTGCGGTGGACATAAATTATAATAGAAAGTTAATGAAAAATAATTTTTTGTTTCGTTCGTTTATATTAATAGTCATAATATTGATTTTTTTAAAAGAATATTCTTCTATTATTATTTTTTGATCATTGTATTATTTTGTTGTTGTTATTGTTCAGATTGCTTTATTTATGCTCTATATTTATATTTGATTGAATGTCAAAAATACATCTAAATTTTTTTAAGTTTTCAAATTCATACATAAACTATTAAGTGTACGATGTTTTTTATATGAATTATCACCAAACGTTTATCGAAATCTCAACTATCAATTGTTCACTTTTTCTACTGAACGATAATGATATTTTAGATAAAAAAATAATAATTGATGATTAAGGTATGTTTTGATAAATATGTAGTTGATAATAGTTTCAAGTAGAAAAAGTAAATCGCTGAATGCAGATATTTCGAGCAAAAAACTCAAAATTTAAGATATTTTGTTTGAATTATTTTCTATCTAAAAATAACAATAAGAATAATTAGTTTAAATATTTCCTCCATCCACCTTTAAAATTTTGAAATTTAAATAATTTTTTTTTTATCAAAATCTTTTAAATATTTAGTATGAATTATCAATTAGTTTTCAAAACTTTATATTAGAAGTATTAAATTTTTTAACTCTCGAAATTCGAATTATGCCAATTGCGGAACCCCAAAAAAGACACGTCAATGTATACATCATTATCTTCTCAATTTGTCACTCAACTACAAGTCACACTGACCCTTTAGGTCTCTTTATCTACATATAAATACACAAAAAATTCCATTATCAATGGCCGCATTGAGAGTTTCTTCAGCATTGGCTTGTTCATCTTCTTCATCTTTTTACACATATCCTTCAATTTTTACTAAATTTCAATCTAGTCCCATCTGGTCTTTTTCAATTTCAGTTACACCCTTGTGTTCAAGAAGAGCTAAAAGAATGGCTCATTCTATTGCTCGTGATACTCTTGGTCTTACTCATACTAATCAAAGTGATGCTCCTAAGGTGATTTCTTGTGTTATTTTAGCAAAAAGATTTGATCTTTATTGTTTTTTTGTTAGGTTGGTTGGATTGATTTCTGATTTTTATTTGTGGGGTTTGGATTCTTGATCTGTGAGACTCTGTAATTTTATCTTTATTTTTGGGGATTCAGTGGAAAGACTGGATTTTTGTTGATTTATTGGTGAATTTCAGTGCATAGAACTGTTTTTTCTTGTTTTGTGGTTTGGATTTTGATTTGTGTTTGTGATTCAGTGCCGAAAAGGGATTTTTTATTTGTTTTTGGTGAATTTCAGTGCATAGAACTGTATTTTTGCTTGTTTCTGTTGTTTGGATTCTGATTTGTGTTTGCGATTCAGTGCAAAGAAGGGACTTTTTTTTTTGGTGAATTTCAGTGCATAGAACTGTTTTTTCTTGTTTGTTTTTGTGGTTTGGATTCTGATTTATGTCTCTGATTCTGTGCAAAGAAGGGATTTTTTTTTGTTTTTGGTGAATTTCAGTGCATAGAACTGTTTTTTTTGCTTGTTTCTGTTGTTTGGATTCTAATTTGTGATGATGTATACTTTCATTGTGATTCCTTGCAAAGAATGATTTGTTTATAGAGTAAAAGATTGGAAACATAGCTAAATGTTTATCGAATTATCAGTTTATGGAAACATACCTCAGCTATCATTGAAAAAGGAAAAAGTGAGCAACTGATACTTGATATTTCAAGTAGGAAACTCACATATATGATAGTTTAGGTATGGAACTAGAAAAATTAGTGATATGTTGGATGTGTTTTTGATCCTTTGCTCTTTTTTATATTCTTCTTATCTTGTTCTTGTGGACTTGGATTATGATTTGTGATAATTTATACTTTCATCTTTGTCTGTGATAATTCAGTGCAAAGAAAGAATATTTTGTTGTTATTGTGAATTCAATGCATAGAACTGATTTTTCTTGTTCTTTTTCTCTTATTTTTCGTGGGTTTGGATTCTGATTTGTGATAATGTATAACTTCATCTTCATCTTTGTGACTTCAGTGCAAATAATGGATCTTTTAGGTGTGAATTCAGTGCATAGAGAACTGATTTTTCTTGTTCTTTTCTCTTGTTTTTTGTGGTTTGTATACTGATTTGTGATACTGTATACTTTCATCTTTATGTTTGTGAATTCAGTGTAAAGAAAGGATAGTTCTTCTCTTGTTTTGGAGGGTTCTTTGTGTCTGATTTTTGATACAATTAACTTTGAAATTCATCTTTGTGAATTAAGAACTGATTTTTCTTATTTTATTGTTTTGGGTTCGCATTCTGATATGTTAAACCCTTGTCTGTCATGGTTATTATTGTAATTTCAGTGCATAAAAGAACTAATTTTTGATTCTCTTTTGCTTGGGATTTTTCTTGGTCTCAGTTGGTAAGTGAGCACTTTAACTTTGAGAGTTCACAGATAGACACCTTAACTCGTCTCCACTAAGTCCGTTGAACACTTCAACTTACGGAATGATCCATGTAGAGACCTCTAAAATTTTTGTGTCATGTCAGCCTTGGGTGTCCAAAAAACACATTAAGGACAAGTTGAGACCAAGTTGAGGTGTCTAGATATGTTCTCTTCAAGTTGGAGTGCTTACTTGTCAATTGAGGCCGAATTTAAGTGTCTCTTTATGTATTATGTCTATAAAAGATGAGTGTGATACCATTACTCTCATGTTTATCTTTGTGAGCTTAACCTTTTGAAAAAAACTTATCTTTCTTATCTTTCTCATTTTGTTTTTGATGAGTCCGTATTTTGACTTCTGCGTGTGATACCTATACACTCATGTTTATCTTTGTTATGCTGTTTGATATTAGAGTAGCTAATGATTGTTTTATGTGAAATTGGTGTTATTTCCTTATCTCATGAATAAAAAAGACTTTTGATCTCCCAATCTGTCATAAATATGCCATTATGTTCTATTTGAATTGACCTTTTGGAGTAGAATGTGCATTCATAGAGTGGAATGGATATAAAGTTTCAGATTGCTTACAAGTTACAACAAGTAGTTTGGGATTGAGTAGTAGTTCTGTAATTGGGACTCTTTTTCTGGGGGTGGCTATAATCCTAACATATCCTATCTTTAAGAGTCTATGTAGATAATTTTTTTAATGTTCCATCCTTAGCATGCAGCCAATTGTTGATTCCTGCGATTCTTGTGTTTATACGCATGGAAGTTCTATAATTTCCGGACTAAATATTTTTTCTGTTTTTGGAACATGAAAGATTTCATTTGCTGCTAAAGAGATTGATCTGGTGGAATGGAAAGGAGACATACTTACAGTAGGTGCCACAGAGAAGGACTTGGCTAGAGACGGGAATTCTAAGTTCCAGAATCCACTATTGCAAAAGCTAGATTCCAAATTGAGTGGCTTATTGTCTGAAGCTTCATCTGAGGAGGATTTTAGTGGAAAGGCTGGACAATCCACAATTTTGAGGCTTCCTGGTCTTGGCTCAAAAAGGATTGCTCTAGTTGGGCTTGGCTCACCAACATCATCAACTGCTGCTTATCGCTGTTTAGGGGAGGCTGCTGCTGCAGCTGCCAAGTCTGCTCAGGCTAGTAATATCGCCATCACTCTTGCTTCTACGGATGGACTCTCTGCAGAGTTGAAGCTTAGCTCTGCCTCTGCCATAACAACTGGTATCCATTTTCATGATCTTCGCTAATTCATTGAATCATATTGAGAAACTAAACTTGGTTGATTTTCATGAATGTTGTAGGAGCTGTGCTGGGGACATTTGAAGATAATAGGTTTAAGTCAGAGTCAAAGAAACCAACATTGAAATCATTGGATATTCTTGGACTGGGTACTGGACCTGAGATAGAGAAGAAAATCAAGTATGCAGCAGATGTCTGTGCAGGTGTTATACTCGGAAGAGAGCTCGTCAATGCACCCGCCAATGTTCTTACGCCTGGTTAGTGTTCTTTCAATGCATTTCCTTGTTGTCCCTTTTATTAGCATGACTATAACCATGTTATTAACATGCTGACTTTTCGCTGCAGCGGTTCTTGCTGAAGAGGCCAAAAAGATTGCGTCCACTTATAGCGATGTCATTTCTGCAAACATCTTGGATGTTGAGCAGTGCAAAGAATTGAAAATGGGATCCTATTTAGCTGTTGCTGCAGCTTCTGCAAATCCTGCTCATTTCATCCATTTGTGTTATAAGCCTAGTAGTGGAGAAATAAAAAAGAAGATAGCCTTGGTTGGAAAGGGATTAACTTTTGACAGGTAATTCCATCTTCTATAAGTTGGAAAAATAGAAACCGATTTCTGACTGGCTGCAGTGATATTGTTTCTTCTATTATTGCTACTTTTTTTTTTTAAAACTCTTATGTTGTGATTGCTTGAACAATTCTTTTCATCTTCCCAGTGGTGGCTACAACATCAAGACTGGACCTGGTTGTTCTATTGAGCTAATGAAGTTTGACATGGGAGGGGCTGCAGCTGTTTTGGGTGCAGCAAAAGCTCTTGGTCAGATAAAACCCGCTGGAGTAGAGGTGAGTCCTTTATCATCATTCAAGAAAAAACAAGTATTTACTCGAAGTGAGTGTATTCACTTATTCTCTTTTCTCCAAACTAATTACCATGTTGCAGGTGCATTTCATTGTTGCAGCTTGTGAGAATATGATCAGTGGGACGGGCATGAGGCCTGGAGACATTATCACTGCTTCAAATGGGAAGACAATTGAGGTAAGCTCATTTTGGGGCTCTTAGGGGTTTGATTTAATTGGGTCTCTCCTTCACCCCACTTTCACAACAAGCTCTATTTGAAGATTGTTCATCAACCTTCCTATTGAATCTGTTTTCTTTTGTGGTATTCGTGATTGTTTGAGGTGTTTAGAACTTTAGATAATACCGAAACACCTGTTTTATAAGTTCTCTAGATTTTTTGTATAACTCAAGTTGTTTCCTTATTTTCTTTTTGCCGAAAGATTGTCAATTTTCTGCATAATTGAGGTATTTTAACTTTTAGAGTGAGTGAAAAGTGTCCCCTATCTGTTTGTCAAAAAAAAATGTCCCTTATCTGTCAAAGATAAAGTTATCATGTATCAATCATGCTTCTCAGTGACCAGACACATGGCATATGTGGAAGTGCACTAGCTTCAGGAATGCATCTTATTCCCTGGACTACAAAAACATTGAAATACAACCTTTAAAAAGTGGATGATCCAAACTTCCATCTTGACATTTTCACAGTAGATACATTGCATTTGGGTAGATAGTTTATTATGATAGGATTTTCTTTTATAGTTTATTTTTGATAGGCTATCATTTATTTGATTGTTGACCTAATAGTTTAGGACCAATATGATGCAAGTCTTGGTGCTTATTTTCCGTTTTGCTTTATCTGACTGTTTCGTGGTTACTGTTGGTGCCTTCATATTTATGGTAGGTTAACAACACGGATGCTGAGGGTAGACTCACACTTGCTGATGCATTGGTATATGCCTGTAACCAAGGTGTAGAAAAGGTATTAATTGAACATTATAATAGTGCATCTGTTGCTTTTGGAGATCACTTGACAATGTTTACCATCTAATATGTTTCCTTTGCTTTCCCCTCCCACTTTACACCCCAAAAGTGAAAGGTTTCCTTTGAATACATAATTGGAAACATATGAACTTCCATTGGTCAATGTTCTTGTAGCTATCAATATGATTGATCAGTTAAATGCTTAAAATAGACTTGACTATAAAGCCACGTATACTATGAAAATTACGAGCAATAAGATGCGAATTAGAAATAAGATTATCTTTTAACTATAACTCTATTTATGCAATAACCAATACCTACCAAAATTAGATGTTGTAGCTATCAGAAGAAGTTCCCAGATTTCCAACCTAAGATGTCATAAAAAATGTTGTGAGATCCTCTGCTTTGATCTCCAAAGCTTCGCTCTTGCTAAGAAAGGCTGTACAGTAGTTGGATGTTTACTCAATACCTTGGCATGTGTTAAATGACATGTTTTATTGTTATGCAGATAGTTGATTTGGCAACATTAACTGGTGCTTGTGTGGTTGCTCTTGGGCCTTCAATTGCTGGTATATTTGCTTGTGCCTCTTTCTTTCCTCTTTTCTTTTTTGGTATATGTGATGGTTGAATAATGGTGAACATTTAGCTGAGGGTCTATCGGAAACAACCTCTCTGCCCCACAATGGTAGGGTAAGGTCTGTGTACATCCTATCCTTCCCAGACCCCCCTTGAGGGATTGGACTGGGTATGTTGTTGTTGTGATGATCAGTTTATCATTTAATGTTCTAATTTATACATGTATTACTTTGATTGCACTAAAATAATTGTGACACCAATTGCACGTGTTGGATGACGAAAGATGCTACGGTGAATCTCTGACTGATATATAAACTATGAATTTCTAATGTACTGGAACTTTATTGGATTTCTTGTACAGGTATTTTTACACCTAGCGATGACCTAGCTAAGGAGGTGGTTGCAGCTTCTGAGTTAAGCGGTGAAAAACTATGGAGGTTGCCGATGGAGGATAGCTACTGGGACTCTATGAAATCAGGAGTGGCTGATATGGTGAACACGGGAGGTCGTCCAGGTGGTGCGATAACCGCTGCTCTCTTCCTGAAGCAGGTAACCATCTGATCACTCTAATAGTAATGTGTAATTATTTTAGTCAAATCGGAATTCACTATGTTATCCCATGAAAATTCTGTCTTGATGCCTTCTTACGGGCAGACCTATGTTGCTCAGTCTCTACAAAAATGCTTCTAGATCGAATCCTCCAAAAATTATACTCCCTCCAATTCACTTTGTTTGTCTGATTTTGACTTGGTACGGACGGAGTCCTAAGAAAGTAAAACTTTTGAATCTTGTGGTCTTAAATATGTTAGGTGAAAGTTAGAATTATAGAATTGCCAAAAGAATTTAAAAAAGAGACGTTCTTTTGTAACAAACTATAAAGGAAAGTAACACAAACAAATCGAAACTGAGGGAGTTGCTACTTTTGGAGGAACAAAAATGATCTGGACTTTCTGTTCTAGCAGCAATGCAAGCTTATGTTTAGTAGAGCCAAAAGTTTCTTCTTACATCATAAACAGAATAAAAGTGACGAGGACGGGAACTTAAAACATTATTGAAAGGCTAAGGGCCTTCGTTTACAGCTACCAATTATTCGTTACTAGGATCTCTCTGGCCCTCTCATTCTGTTCCTACTTCATTTCACTTTGCTGTCCCTCGCGGGTTTTATAAAAGGAGAAATCTTTGAGACGAGAAACTTGACATTTTTTTTCATTTTGCAGTTTGTTAACGAGAAGGTCCAATGGATGCATATCGACTTAGCTGGTCCTGTCTGGAGCGATAAAAAGAAAAACGCCACGGGTTTTGGTGTTTCAACTCTGGTGGAATGGGTGCTGAAGAACTCTACAAATTAGAGCCAGTCATCATTTGATGGCTAAAACATATGAGGGAGTTATGTTAACCATTTTATAAGAAATTATGAGGGAGTTGTAATCTCAAGGGACTTATGGATGTTTGAGAAAAGAATTTGCATCAAGTTTTTATGAATAAATTTGGGGTGAAAATGGTGGAAAAGAAAAGGCACTAGTAGACTTTGATATTGATTTATAAATTGCCTAATATTGCCATCTTACATATGGAATTTATTACCCCTATCCTATTTATGCATGTCTGGTAGAGATCGTATTCACTCTGATACCATAGTAGGTAAACTTGAAGGTGATTCTAAAGATCGACATTCTAAAATGAGTAGTGTTCATGACATCAATACGACTAACGTATATCCACCTTTATGCGTTAAGACATCGTTCTAAACACGTTCAATAAATTTTTCCAAATGAGGTGCTGTTGCATGACGTAACTTCAACTAACGTGTATTTTTCTCTTTGTTGTCTTCAAATCTCGAGTTCGTTTCTGAGTCGTAGTATTGTTCCTTCAATTTTTGCTCTTAAATTTATGTCTTATTTCTTATACTTGAACTGTCATATTATTTTGTTAAATAAATTGTTTAAAATATCTTTTTATCAAAACCAAAAAAAAGAAATCCTTCTTATACTCAAATTTATCACTCACCCTTTAGCAAATTTTGAAGTACTAAATTTACGGGTCGCTTGGGAGGTCTATAACTATTTTTCTTGAATTTTTTCTCCTTAGGTTTCAAAGAAGTATTAATAAATAGAATCATCCGATTTCAACTTTTTTCTTAAGACCTATTTGCAATCAATTGTTTTATAATCCGGTAGTAAATCAATTAGTCTCCAAGTTTTTTTTTTCGAAATTAGTTATTCTATTTCATCATTTACAGCCTCTTTTCAAAAAAAAAAAAATCATGTGAAGATAATGCTTCTTTCAACGTTAGTGGTCATCTTCAACATTAAACACATAAAATCAGGACCAAAATCTTTTTGTACTCTAACTCTTTTACTTCTTCTTAACTCAAAATCATAAAATTCTTTATTTTTCAAAGTAGAAGTAGAAGAACTAGATAGCGACAAAATATTTTGTTCAATATTTTGGCCCCCACTATTTTTAGAATCAAAAGGAGATTTATTTTCATGAAAAATAGCATCACCCGATTCTATCATAATATTATCTTCATAATTAAAAATCTATAGGTTGCACTATTTGAAGCACAACCAAGAAAAATACAACTTTTTTACCCGACTTTGTAATCATGGGATCCATTAGCCTCACAAAGACTAGACAACACCAAACCCTTAGTTTCATGAATTATTCCCAATGATCTAACGAAAGAATTAAACTCATTTGAGTCATATTCACGGCCTCTATCACTTCTAGTTTTTTTTTTTATTTTTCTTCCAAACTGATTTTCAAACTCATGGAGATAAGTTTTGAAATTTTTAAAAGCATCACTTTTATTTTTGGCATAATACATAGATTTGCCCTTAAACTTGGCTTCAAATTTTAAGTATGACCTCAAACTTTCACAGTGCACAAATAGACACTTTAACTTTCTTATTTTTTTTTTATAAATACACACGCAAATCCTACATGGCAAAACGCGTGTTATGCACATTTTCTGCGCGAGTTATGACTATTTTAAAGGTCCACAACCGTAAAAAAAAGCAGAAATGAAAAATATACCCTTAATAAATTCCTTTTATATAATCTTTATATTTCCAAATTAAAATTTACCTAAAATCTAATTTCTCTTTCCTCTTCTTTCAAATCTAATTTTTTTTCCTCTTTAGAACGATTTATGCTCATATTTTGTGTAAATGGCTTCTAATTTTTTTGTCATTGTGGAAAAAGAGCTATAATGAAGATTTCTTGGTCTGCAAACAATTAATATTATTTTTTTTACTTCTTAAATGACGTGTAACTTTTTTTAAAAATAATGACGTGTAAAATATTTAATTAGTTGGCAGTTATTGACTGGCTCACTAATACACGTGGGCGCGATTGTATTTCACGCTCTTTGGATCCAAAAATCGCGTATGTATTTATAAAAAAATAAGATAGTTAAAGTGCCTATTTGTGCACTGTGAAAGTTTGAGATCATACTTAAAATTTGAAGCCAAGTTTAATGGCAAATCTATGTATAATGACGTGTAATATATTTAATTAGTTGACAGTTATTGAGTGGCTCACTAATACACGTGGGCGCAATTGTATTTCACGCTCTTAGGGTCCAAAAATCGCGTGTGTATTTATAAAAAAAATAGGATAGTTAAAGTGTCTATTTGTGCACCGTAAAAGTTTGAGGTCATACTTAAAATTTGAAGCTAAGTTTAAGGGCAAATCTATGTATTATGCCTTTATTTTTCATCAAGTAAACATATGTAAACTTAGAAAAATCATCAATGAAAGCGATAAAATATCTATTACCTCTACGAGTTAGAATCTCACCAAGTTCACAAATATGAGTATGAACTAATTCTAACAAATCAGTTTTTCTTTCAACTTGAAAATGAAGTCTTTTAGTGATTTTAGCTTTACTACAAGCCTCACATTTTTTAAAATTCTTTTTAACCATTGGATTAATTCTAAACTACTCATGATTCCAATATAACGATCATTAATATGATGCCAAAAACTGGCAGAAGAAAGCACATAAACATAAGGAGAAGTTTTATTCATCTCAACATTCAACTTAAACATCCCATCACATGCATACCCCTACCCCACAAAAACACCTTTTCTTCACTATTACATATTGATCAGATACAAAATCTGTTTAAGACCTGCTTTATTAAGAAGAAAATTAGACATCAAATTTTTTCTCATTGAAGGATTATAAAGTAGAGCTCGGAGTCAAAAAGGCAAAAAGGAAGTATTGACCAAACTAAGCCATTATATAAAGTAATCACCAAAATAATATATTTTTAAAAAAAATTACAAAATGAGTATAAACATACTTCACAGTAACGTTTTAGAGTATATTTTATTTTGTAAAAGTTGACGACGTCAGATTGATATACGTTACTCACAGTAATGTTTTACTCCTAAAACATTACTGTGAGTAACGTCTTACTCTTAAAACGTTACTTACAGTAAGGTTTTAGGAGTAAAACGTTACTCAAAAAAACGTTTTAGGAGTAAAACGTTACTCACAGTAAAAATTGAAATATACCCTAAAACGTTACTGTGAAATACGTTTATACTAGTTTTGTAAAATTTTGAAAAAATATATTATTTTGGTAAATTATTTTATATAATGACTTAGTTTGGTAAAAAAATCCAAAAAAAGTTATCAAAAATTCTAAAAGGGAATATCAATTTTTTTTAACCAAAAAGGCAAAATCACTCTTGACAGAGCGATTTTCTTCTGACAAAATTAATATCATAACTTTTTTTTTTAATATCACAGCATGTGTAACATTTTTTTTAAAAATAAATAAATAAATAAATTGATTTCTTTTTCGTATTTTTACAGCAAGCCATCAATAGAGGCTGCCAGTTTTGCTTGCCTCTTTGTAAATATTTTTTTTGATAAGGCATGGCAGCGATTTTAAGAAAAAAGAAATTATTTTTGGATGAAATCGTTGCCACAACAGATTTTGGTGTTTTTTTTTTTAAATTAAACATGTCAATTCTGTCAGAAGAAAATCGCTCCGTCGAGAGCGATTTTGCGCTTTTGGTTTTTTTAAAAAATTTGATGTACCCTTTTGCAATTTTTGATAATTTTTTTTTGCCCTTTTGATTTCGGAACATCTTTTAAAGTTAATACCCTTCTCGAAGTAAAACACAATTCTACATCTCCTTTTCCAAGCACTTGAGTAATGTGAGCATCACGAAACATGATGGTGTTGGGCTCTTCAAAATGAGCATATCTTTTAAACTAATCTTTGTCATAACAGACATAACAATTTGCACCAGAATCAGCCCACCATCCATCAACATTCTCAACCATGTTTATGTCGGTAATCGCCGCAACAGAAGGTTCTTCGGTAAAATTTATTTATATAATTTATAAGCTAACTTATTTAAATAAATTTACTAACACAATCATAAAACATAAAATCAAGAAATAAAACAAAATAATTAAAAAGTTTTGAGGGATATTTTTTATCTTTGATAGACATATCCCATGATATAATATCCCATGATATAATATCTCATGTATTACTAATACCTCCAAATAGAAGGTATTTGTAACACATAATATAATACCATGTAGGATGTATAACTAATCAATAAATTAGTTATATGTAGACCCAATTACCTACCAAACATAGTACTAAATAATACCATTCATAATACATGAATTATTTATTTTAAGAAAACCTACCAAACCATCCCTTAAAGTTAAGCATAATTAGTAAGATTAATTAAATAAAATATATTTTTAATTTTTTTTTAAATGTACATCAGATCAATATACATCAAATAATATAAAATAAAGGAAATAACCAACTTTTCAGATATCTCTATCACAAGCAAATGTTTATGTAAAGAGAAACATATAAACAAGGAGCTAGTATGCAGACATATTTTCCATAATTAAGTTATATAAATCGATCGATCATGTGAAAATTATTTATATAATTAAGTTATAAAAATGATAATGAGTTAAAACTACGGATGTCAAATGAAAATTAAACGTTAGAAAAGAATCGTTTCAATTAGTGAAAATATGTGTCACCAATAAAAGTGATTTAATCAAAAATAAATTATACGTGTTTATAAATTGAATACGACCCGACATAAATATCCCACAAAGGCAAGTAGGTGTGGAATTAGATACTCAATAAATAATAGATGGATAATGTAACAATTAATATAGGTGTTGTAGTCTACTCATATTTATCATTATTTTTAAGAACGCATAAATAATGGATAAATAAAAGTGAACGAAGGAAGTATTTGTTATTTTTAAGCATATTAAGAGAAAAATATATTCCTTTCATTTTTTTTTATTGTTATAGTTTTTTTTTTAATAAAAGTTAAACAATATGAATTTGAAAATATTTAAGATGTATTTTTTCATTTTTACATAACACTTTTATTATAGTTTTTGAATATTTAAAATTTATTTTAAATATCAAATGAATGTAATCTAATTTAATTTTAAAAATTAATCGAATTGACTCTCAAAAAGTGCAACATCACAATTAAAAAGAAACGAAAAAAATCGTCTTTCATAGTTATCTATAACATTAATTACACATTCCTCAAAATCTCATATTACACGTCAATTAATATGAATATTATAATAAAATATTTATATCAATCATTATTTTTTAAAATATATTTATAAAAATTCAAAAAGAACAAATATAAAAATATTGACCGAAAAGTAATAAATATTTTTTCAATATTTATATCAATCATTATTTTTTAAAATATATTTATAAAAATTCAAAAAGAACAAATATAAAAATATAGACTGAAAAGTAATAAATATTTTTTCTTTTCCTTCTTTAATGTACCACCATCTTTTTGGGTTTCCAGAAGAAAAATAGAAAAAGATAATGAAGTCCTATTTTATAAAATAAATAAAATGTGTTCAAAATTTGAACGGTGGAGATTTTTGAAAGTGACTATAAAATGGTCCAATTATTGTCTTTTATTTATTATTGACCAACAACCAAACAAAAGGGAAAATATGTTACGTGAATAATCGAAATTGTTTTCGCAAATCGTGATAAAATAATTTAGATTACAAATTCAAACTTTTCCGGAGAAATAACATAATTCTAAATATTAAAAGATATATAAATAATGATTTTGTCAAGCATGAACTATAGTTTGAAAAGATAAAAGATTAAATATAATTTGCTATAAACTTCATATTAATTTTAACACATATCCTCGATTAGAAACAGACATATCAATTGCAATAAAAGGCAGAGTATTTATTAATGCTATCACGTGTTGGTCTATGACTGAAAAAAAAAAACAAAAAACAAAATGATACATGAGTGAAATTTAGTTGCCCCACAAATTTGGTCCATATGCAAATAAATGCATATAAATCTGCCAAATGGGTCGTTTTAGCCGTTAGGGCCAATTGATTTCATAACTAACCTTTTAACGGATGTCCAGTTGGCCATGACGATCAAAACGATCCATTTTGAAGGTCAACAAGCCCCAAATCAGGTGAACCCCTCATTTTACTGATTTTTGTGTTAATCCATGGATTTTTGGTGATCAAGAATTTTGATGTCTTTTTTTGCTCAAATTTTTCGTGGACATCCGTCAAGACATTAACTATGATTTCAGTTGGCCCTGACAGCCAAAACGGACCATTTTGAAGGTCGAACGAGCCCTCGAGAGGGTAAACCCCCTTATTTTATCGATTTTCATGTGTTATAGTCCATGAATTTTTGGTGATCTAGATTTTTGATGTCTTTTTTGCTCAAATTTTTCGTGGACACCCGCTTAGACGTTGGCTATGGAGCTAGTTTGTCGTGATGGCCAAAATGACCCATTTTAAATGTCAAACGACCCCGAAGCAGGTAAACACCATTTTGCCAATTTTCGTGTACTATGGTTCATGAATTTTTGGTGATTTAGAATTCCGATGCCTTTTTTTGCCCAAATTGTTCGTGGACATCCGTTAACACGTTATCTATGGATATAGTTGACCCTAATGTCCAAAATAACCCATTTTAAATGTCAAACGAGCCCCGGAGCATATAAACCCCTCATTTTGCCGATTTTCGTGTGCTATAGTTCACAATCTATTTTGAAGATCATAAATTTCGACGTCTTTTTTGCCCAAATTTTTTTGGGACATCCATTAAGACATGAGCTATGGAGCCAGTTGGCCATAACGACCAAAACGACCTATTTTGAAGGTCAAACGAGCCCCGAAGCAGGTAAACCCCCTATTTTACCAATTTTCGTGTGCTATCGTCTATGAATTTTAAGTGATCCAGAATTCCGATGTCTTTTTTGCTTAAATTTTTTGTGGACGTCTGCTAAGACATTAACTATAGAACTATCCCATTTTCAAGTTCAAACGAGCTCCGAAGCAAGGAAACCCATTTTGCTGATTTTCGTGTAGTCTATGAATTTTTGGTGACCTGGAATGCCGACGTCTTTTTTGACCAAATATTTTGTGGATGTCTTTTAAGACGTTTCTATGGAGTCAGTTGTCCATGGTGATCAAAACAACCAATTTTAAAGGTCAAACTAGCCCCGGAGTAGGTAAACCCTCATTTTGTCGGTTTTCGTGTGCTAAAGTCCATGATCTTTTTTGGTAATCTAGAATTTCGACATCGTTTTTGCCCAAATTTTTCGTGGATGTTCTTTAAGACCTTAGCTATAGAGCCAGTTGGCCTTGACGACCAAGACGTCCCATTTTGAAGGTTAAAAGAAGCCTGGAGCAGGTAAACCTCCTATTTTACTGATTTTTGTGTAGTCCGTGGATTTTTTGTGATCCAGAATTCTGACGTACATTTTGCTCAAATTTTTCGTGGACGTATCGTAAGACTTTCGCTATGGAGCTAGTTAGCTTTAACAGCCAAAACAGTCCATTTTAAAGGTCAAACTAGTCCCGAAGCAGGTAAACACCATTTTACCAACTTTCGTGTACAATCCATGAATTTTTGGTGATCCAGAATTCTGACGTCTTTTTGTGGATATCCTTTAAACGTTATCCATGGAGTCATTGGCCATGACGACCAAAATGACTCATCTTGAAGGTCAAATGACCCCGAAGCTGGTAAACCCCTAATTTCACTGACTTTCTTGTGTTATAGTCCACAATCTTTTTTGGTGATCCAGAATTCCAACGTCTTTTTTGCCCACTATTTTTTGTGAATGTCCGTTAAGACGTTATCTATGGAGCCAGTTGGCTCTGATGGTCAAAACGACCCATTTTAAAGTCAAATGAGCCCCGGAGCAGGTTAACCCCCATTTTAAAGATTTTCGAGTGCTATAGTCCATGGACTTTTGGTGATTCAAAATTTTGATATCTTTTTTGCTCAAATTTTCCATGGTCGTCCATTAAGACGTGGAGCCAGTTGTCCCTAACGGCGAAAATGATACATTAGGTTAAACGAGCCCTGTAGCAAATAAACTCCATTATGTCGCTTTTCGTGTATTGTCCAAGGATTTTTGGTGATCCAGAATTCCAACGTCTTTTTTGCCTAAATTTTTTGTGAACGTCCGTTAAGACGTTATTTATTGAGTCAGTTATCCTTGACGGTCAAAATGACCCATTTTGAAGGTCAAAAGAGCTTCAAAGTGGGTAAACCCCTCATTTTATCGATTTTCGTGTGCGATAGTCAATGATCTTTTTTGGTGATCCAAAATTTCGATGTCTTTTTAGCCTAATTTTTTTGTCCGTTAAGACATTTTCTATGAATCCAGTTGGCCTTGACAACCAAAACTACCCATTTCATTTTATCAATTATAGTCCATGAATTTTAGGTGATCAAGAATTTCGACGTCTTTTTTGCTAAAAATTTTCATGGACGTTTGCTAATACGTTAGCTATGCAGCCAGTTGACCTGATGGCCAAAACGTCCCATTTTCAAGGTCAGACGAGCCCCGAAGAAGATAAATATCATTTTGCCAATTTTCGTGTACTATATAGTCCATAAATTTTTGTGATCTAGAATTTTGACGTCTTTTTTGCCCAATTTTTTTGTGGACATTCGTTAAGACGTTATCCATGAATCCAATTGGCCCTGACGATCAAAATGACCCATTTTAAAGGTCAAAAGAGCCACGGAGCAGGTAAACCCTTCATTTCTCTGATTTTTGTGTGCTATAGTGCATGATTCTTTTGAAGATCCAGAATTCCGAAGTCTTTTTTGCGCAATTTTTTTGCCGATGATTGTTTAGACGTTTGCTATGGAGCCAATTGATCCTAATGGACAAAATGACTCATTCTCAAGTTTAAACAAGTCCCGAAGCACGTAAATCCTATTTTACCAATTTTTGTTTACTATAGTCCATGAATTTTCGGTGATCCATAATTCCGACGTCATTTTTGCCCTAATTTTTTGTGAACGTCCATTAAGACGTTATATGTGAATCCAATTTGCCCTGACGGACAAAATGGTCAATTTTGAAGGTCAAACAAGACCCGGAGCAGTTAAATCCCTCATTTTGCTGATTTTCGTATGTAGTCCACGATTTTTTTGCCCAAATATTTTGTGGACACCTATTCAGACGTTAGCTATGGAGAAAGTTGGCCATGACGACTGAAATAACCCATTTTAAAGGTCAAACGAGCCTCGAAGCAGGCAAACCCCCAATTTTATTGATTTTCGTGTGATATAGTCCATGGATTTTTGGTGATCCAGAATTTCCAAGTCAATTTTGCTAAAATTTTCGTTTGCTGAGATGTTAGCTATGGATCCTGTTGGCCTTGATGGCAAAACGACCTATTATCAAGGTTAAAAGAGAGCTATAGCAGGTGAACCCTATTTTGCCGATTTTCGTGTAGTGTAGTACATGGATTTTTACGGATCTAAAATTTTGACGTCTTTTTTATCTAAATTTTTTGTGGACATCTTTTAAAACATTATATATGGAGACTGTTTGCCATGACGACCAAAATGATTGATTTTGAAAGTACGAGCCCTGGAGAAAGTAAACCCTTATTTTGCCAATTTCGTGTGCTATAGTCCATAATATCTTTTAGTGATCTATAATTCCTTTGTCGTTTTTGCCCATATTTGTTGTGGACGTCCATTAAGACATTAGCTATGGAGTTAATGGTCCCGACGATCAAAATGACCCATTTTGAAGGTCAAACGAGTCCCAGAGCAAGTAAATCCCCTATTTTTTTTGTCAATTTCCATGTGCTATATTCCATGGATATTAGGTGATCCAGAATTCTAACGTTCGTTTTGCTCAAATGTTTCATGGACTTTTAAGATGTTAACTATGGATCCAGTTGGTCCTGACGGTCAAAACGACCCATTTTCAAGGTCAAATTAGTCTTGAAGAAGGTAAAACCATTTTACACACATCCATAGATATTTTTATAAAGTTCGATTGACATAAGAATAAAATAGTTAAGCCATGAAACCATGCACATGATCAGTGTTTATAAGTTTGGTACGGTAAAAATCATTTTTTCAAGGATACGAATGGATCTCTTTTAGTCCATTTCTAAAAGAATGCCTTTTTTTTTTTTGGAAAAATACACAAGTACTCCTCTAAACTATGATCGAAATCTTAGAGATGCACATCAACTAAACTAAGTCCTATTACCTCCTGAACTTATTTTTTTGTCATTTTTGTACACCTTTTTTCTTACGTGACACACTCAGTAACTCCACGCATTTGAGGCGCGTTGAATGTATTTGGATGCTACGTAAGTCAAAAGGTGCACAAAATTACAAAAAAATAAATAAGTTCAAGGAGGTAATATGACCTTAGTTTAGTTAATAGGCATAATAATAAATATGTCCTTTAACTTAGCTTCGAATCACATTTATGCCCTTCAACTGTGGGTTTGCACAAGTAGACACTTAAATTGTATAAAGTTGAACAAATAGACATACAAAATACATGTCATCCTACATGTATTTTGCCATGTAGGACTCATGTGTTTATTTATTTAAAAATTAGATAGTTAAAGTGTCTGTTTGTGCATTATGAAAGTTGGAGGTCAAAGTTAAAATTTGAAGTCAAGTTTAGGGTCCAATATATGTATTATGCCTTGTTAATATGTGTCTATGCGATTTCGGTCATAGTCTAGGTGAGTAATAGATTACATGAAGTTATAGTAACAAAATTTAAAGTTTCAAGTATAATTAATAACATTAATTTAATAATATATATTTTAAAAGATATATAAATCGATTGATCATGTGAAAATCATTTAAATAGTAATGTTATATAAAAGATAATTAGTTAAATCAACGAATGCGCAGTGAAAATTAGAATTTAGAAAAGAATTGTTTTGACTGATAAAAATATGTGTTCCGCCAATCTCAATTGAAAATAAATTGCACGTGCTTATAAATTAAACAAGATTATATATATTTTTTTCTCCTTCTTTGTACCACCAATTTCTAAATTAATAAAACGTGTTCAAAATTTCAACGGTGGAAATTATTGAAAGGGACTATAAATGGTCCAATTATTGTCATTTATTTATTATCCAAATAAAAGGGTGTATATATGTTACGTGAATAATCGAAATTATTTTCGAAAATAAATAATAAAATAATCTAGATAACAAATTCAACTTTCTAGAAAAACAACATAATTCTAAATATTAAAAAAATGATTTTGTCAAGCCTGAACTCTATTTCAAAAATATAAAAAAAAACGTAAAATAATTTGTTATTAACTTTATATGAATTCTAACAAATACCCTCGATTAAAAATTGACATATCAATTTCAATAAAAGATGAGTATTTATAAAAGTTATCACGTGTCGATCTATGAGTGAAACAAACAAAAAATATGATGCATGAAATTTAGTTACCCCACAAATTTGGTTCACATGCAATTTAACTTGATTTCAACTAGGGGTGTTAAATGGGATAATTCGGTAGGTTATTTTATACAAATAATATCTTCTAATTTTTTGAATATTTTACAATGCATGATCATAATTAAATACTTTTTAAAGGTCTAATCTATCGGTAGCCCTTTATATTGGCATTAAATTTTACTTAGATATCTTAACTGAGTTTTGTTTATTTTAGACACATTATATAGAGTTATGTCGTGTCATCTTGACACTTTTTTAACAATCACCCCAAATGCTATGCAATACACTTGCCGATGCCGTGTCAAAGTAACGAAATAAACAAAGACACATGTCGTATATATATATATAATTCTAAACTAATGAATTTTAATAAGATTAATAGCGATGATGCAGCGACGATGGGTTGGTGGTGTGTGTTGAATGAGATTATCACAAAGAAAGAGGGGATAAGATGAACAATTTTTAAAAATGAATTTTTGGCCCCAAAAAAAACATTCACGCGCTGACTTTGAGTGCATTACACTCACCTTGCCATGACACCGAAAAGCGTCAAAAAATGACACAACGAGACCCTACATAAGGGGTTTAAAATGAACATCGCAGAATTGAAACGTCTAAGCGAAATTTCGTGCCAACTTTAGGGGGTCACCGATAGGTCAGACCTATTTTTAAAATCATCTCAATTATGTTGGTTTCTCTTCAATATTGTAGGGTGTTACGCTGGACGTAGAATTACGTAGGACATAGGTATCTACTTATTCAACTTTTGAATAGTTTAAGTACGTACTTGCTTGTGTATATTCAAAATTGAATGACATAGACGCAGTTAAAGAGTAGAGAATGAGTAAAACGTGTTGACATGCAAATATCTTATTCTTTCTTCTATATAAGAGATGCAGAGAAAGGCTGAAGTATACACAACAAATTTTCTTTATTTACAATGGCAACACTAAGAGTTTCTTCATTGTTTGCTTCTTCTTCTTCATCTTTGCATTCTAACCCTTCAGTTTTTACTAAATGTCAATCTAGTCCCAAATGGGCTTTTTCATTTCCAGTTACACCCTTGTGTTCAAAAAGAAGTAAAAGAATAGTTCATTGCATTGCTCGTGATACTCTTGGTCTTACTAGGCCTAATGAAAGTGATGCCCCTAAGGTCATTATAGTTTTATTTCGTTGTAGTATTGTTCTATTACTATCTGTTGTTTTGCTTACTACGTATTGTTTCTTGAACTTTCATTAATTACGTCTTTTTAGTCTGATTTATTTGGTTGCGGTACTGTTCTACTACTATCTATTGTTTTGTTTATTACATATTGTTTCTAGAACTTCCATTACTTTTAGTTTATTTTATTTGGTTGTAGTATTGTTATGCTATGAAATGTTGTTTTCTTTACTATATATTGTCTCTTGTACTTCCATTACGTCTTTTTTAGTCTATTTTGGTCTTAACCCGAGGGTTTACCGAAAACAACCTCTCTACCTAATTACCTTTGAGGTAGAGGTAAGGTCTGCGTTCATTGTGTTTTTGTTGTTGTTGATCCATCCTTAGCATGCTGCTAATGGTTTTCGATAGTTTTCGGACTAAATCCTGTTTCTGTTTTTGTACATGAAAGATATCAATTGGTGCTAAAGATACTGCTGTGGTGCAATGGCAAGGAGACTTACTTGCAATAGGCGCGACGGAGAATGACATGGCTAGAGATGAGAATTCTAAGTTCAAGAATCCACTATTGCAACAGCTTGATTCCGAATTGAATGGTTTGTTGTCTGCAGCTTCTTCTGAGGAGGATTTTAGTGGAAAGTCTGGACAATCCGTAAATCTCAGGTTTCCTGGTGGAAGGATTAGTCTAGTTGGTCTTGGCTCATCAGCATCATCACCTACTTCTTATCACAGTTTAGGAGAGGCTGCTGCTGCTGCTGCCAAGTCTTCTCAGGCTCGTAATATTGCCGTTGCACTTGCTTCCACCGATGGACTCTCTGCAGAATCGAAGATTAACTCTGCCTCTGCCATAGCAACTGGTATACACATATGTATGTCCATTTTCTTGGTGAACCATATTGAGAAACAAAACTTGATTAATTTTCTTGAATGTTATAGGAGTTGTGCTAGGGTCATTTGAAGATAATCGGTTTAGGTCCGAGTCGAAGAAATCAACTTTGGAATCTTTGGATATTCTTGGACTGGGAACTGGACCTGAAATAGAGAGGAAAATAAAGTATGCAGAACATGTATGTGCAGGTGTTATACTCGGTAGAGAGCTCGTTAACGCACCAGCCAATATAGTTACGCCTGGTTAGTGATCTGATCTGTCTTTCAATGCATTTTCTCTTTTAATCATATCATATATTACTAAAATAACATATCGAGTTTGTGCTGCAGCGGTACTTGCTGAAGAGGCTAAAAAGATTGCGTCCACTTATAGCGATGTCATTTCTGTTAACATTTTGGATGCTGAGCAGTGCAAAGAATTGAAAATGGGAGCCTATTTAGCTGTTGCTGCAGCAGCTACTGAAAATCCTCCTTACTTCATCCATTTATGTTTTAAAACTCCTACTAAGGAACGCAAAACGAAGTTAGCCTTGGTTGGAAAGGGATTAACTTTTGACAGGTAAATAGATTTCTATCTTCTATTAATTCTTACGTTATGATTTGTTGAACGTTTTGTTTTCGTGTTCCCTAGTGGTGGCTACAACCTCAAGGTCGGAGCTGGTTCGAGGATTGAGCTAATGAAGAATGACATGGGAGGGGCTGCTGCTGTTTTAGGTGCAGCAAAAGCTCTTGGTGAAATTAGGCCTTTCGGAGTAGAGGTGAGTCCTTCCTTTATCATCCATCATTCGAGAATGTATGTATTTACTCGGAAGTGCATGTATTCAATTATCGTGTATGTTACGTTGCAGGTGCATTTCATTGTCGCAGCATGTGAAAATATGATCAGCGCAGAAGGCATGAGGCCTGGAGACATTGTCACAGCTTCAAATGGTAAGACAATTGAGGTTAACAATACTGATGCTGAGGGTAGGCTCACACTTGCTGATGCTTTGATATATGCCTGTAACCAAGGTGTTGAGAAGGTATTAATTCAACGTTGTTATTATGCATCGGTCATCGATCACTTCAATGTGTATGCTTCCCCTGATTCACTGATTGAATTTATGCAGATAATTGATCTGGCAACATTAACTGGTGCTATTATGGTTGCTCTTGGACCTTCAGTTGCTGGTATATTTGTTTGTGACTCTATTCTTTGTTTGGTACACGTTGTACGTGTACTCTGCTTGAACTTCATTGGATATCTCGTATACAAATACAGGTGCTTTTACACCTAATGATGGCCTAGCAAAGGAGGTTGTTGCAGCTGCTGAAGCAAGTGGTGAAAAGCTATGGAGAATGCCTATGGAGGAGAGTTACTGGGAGAGTATGAAATCAGGAGTGGCTGATATGATTAACACGGGGCCTGGTAATGGCGGTGCTATAACTGGTGCTCTCTTCCTCAAACAAGTACTCATCCCATCATCACTCTACGACTGACATTTTGGTACATTCTACATATCTTTAGTTTGAGACGAGAAACATGACATTTGGTCTTTGTCTTTGCAGTTTGTTGACGAGAAGGTTCAGTGGTTGCATCTCGACGTAGCTGGCCCCGTCTGGAGCGATGAAAAGAAAAACGCCACGGGTTATGGTGTTTCAACTCTGGTGGAATGGGTGCTGAGGAACTAGTCAAGATGTTGATGGCTAAGCATATTGATGTTTGAGAAAATAAATGCATCAAGTTGTATGAATAAAGGCAATACTATAGGCTTTCTTGTTTTCTTGATGAATAAAATGCCTAAATAAAATTGCCACTTTACCTTTTGGAGTGAAATTTATTATATTTATCTTCTTTATGTATGCATCGTAGAGATTATATTCACTTTGATATCGTAGTCGATAAATTTGAAGGTGACAGATATCTTTATTTGCTGCATCATGATTTTGTTTAACAAGATTGTTGTTGTGGTATTTATTTCACTATAGATTCATATTAGTACTTTCATGTCATTTTGTTCTGAAAATAAAATGCACTACAAAGACGTGTTGTTTGAATTCTTAAAAGTTATTGTCATACTTGTGTAGGACACTTTTTTTCCGGATTTGACACACATCCGTAGATATTTTTGTAAAGTTCGATTGTCATAAGAATAAAGATAGCAAAATCATGCAACCATGCACATGATTAGTGTTTGTGAGTTTGGTACGATGAAAGTCGTTTTTCAGGGATTAGTGTGTGAGTTTGGTACGATGAAAGTCGTTTTTCTCTTTTGGCTAATCTTTAATTTTAATTTTTCATGTGACATGTTTTAAATCACAAAATTAAAAGACATTTTGATACATCTTACATACCTAGTTTAAATATCAACCTAACATATGTAAAGTGGTGCCCAAACAACAAGTCCGCGAAATAAACTTCATCTAACTATGTCATTTAATTCATATTTATATGTTATGACTGTTGAAAAACTATATGCACAATGGAGGCGTACCAGAATCATAATACTTACATGAATAATAAATAATCAATAATGTTTATGCTAGAACACATAAACTTGTTGAAATTTGATTCAAGAATTACCTGCTGAAGCGTGAGCAGATACCTTCAAGCGAATTCCAAGTTAATCAGATCTTTAAGCGAATCCACAAGATACACAATATTTTTGCAGTTTTCTACGATGATCTCCGGTTCACATCCGAACTCTCTCAATACTTGGGTGGACAAGTATGAATAGAAACCTTCAAAATAGGATCTTGAGTTCAAGTTAAACATGTACACTATAGGGACCACAAAATTATTTATTGAGACTTTATATTATGGAAATAATTCCAAATAATAATTTAAATTATTCTTACTATAGTACCTTGTAGGTCATTCACTAAAAAATTTGTAATTGTACTCCTCTATTTCTATTTCAAATTCTCAATTAAAAACTTGTGTAATTTCTTATGTTAAGATAACAGATACAAATCAATAAATTAAATTACTGTCGAATTTAATTCAATGATAATTTTTATTAGAGCACTGCTTAACTATTTGTCATGCCCCAAGCCTACACCCTGGACGTGACAGACACTCAATGACCATTGTTGGACTTGAGTGGACCCTTGGCATGACTTACTTAACTCAACGGAAGACTTAACTCAATAAAAGAAAACAATCTCATAATGTAATTTAAGGGTAAATAACTTGGCCAAAATGACACTTAAGTCTCATAGTAAAATATTTGCAATAGAAAGATAAGAGACCCAATACTAACTGTCTGACTGTCTATGAAGCCTCTATAGTACTAAGATGGATGTTGGGACATACCTCACAATCCAATAAAAGAAAGACTGAAAAGCGAATTAATGTGTCCTTTAGACTCCGAGTGCTCAACTGGATTAACGCAGCGTTGGATGATATTGATCTTGGTTACATGTGTCTGCATCATGATACGATGCAGGTCAACTGACATCAATATATTGAATATACGAGTATGAGAGTTGGATTGCTAACAACTTAATCTTGAAAAAGAGTAGGAAGGAACGCTTACCTTGACTCTTCTCAACTCATGAATAACTTGATTTAATATAAAGCAATTAGACATATGCAATAAATCTTGTAAAGCAATGAAAAACACTCAGTTCGTTAAAAAAATGCAATAACAAACCCAAATTTACTTATATATGAAGTGATATAGTTTCTAGAAGATTCTCTAACCGACAGCCACCACTATGAGCCTAAGTGGTGATACAACGTCTTGCCCACTCTGCCAGAAATGTCATATACTTTGTCGTCGCATAAAACTACTTAACTTAGTGGATCCACTAGCTTAACTTGCGTGATCATCTAAAATATATGACCCGTTAATAAATATGATGGCTACATGGTTTTCAGGGAGACTTCAGTTAATATGAACTCTCATCTCCACATCGGTGCTCAATATTACTCCCATAATATATTTTAGCTCATCCTTTTAAAGAAATTTCTTTCTTTAGTTTGAGATAATTACTCAATGCTTAGCCCAAATGCTCATTTTGAGTTGGTGTTCCCTTTTGTTGCTCAAATGTGAAAAACATTTATAACTTCTTTGAGAATACTTTGTTTCCTAATAACTTTTTGAGAAGTGAACTCAAAATCTTTACTCTTTGCTTAACTTAAACATGAGTCTTAAATCAATTCTTAAGGAATACTTAGTTCCCTTATATTTCTTTAAAGGAAGAACTTCAACTCTTTACTCTTTACTTAAATTGAAACTTGAGTCTTAAAACAAAGTTAAAACATGAATCAATTCTTAGGGAATACTTAGTTCCCTTATATTTCTTTAAGACCCTTGAGAACTCTTAAGAGCCTTATCTTAACTTGTTTCTTAACTTCTAGACTTTGATCTTAACTTTTTTTGAAATGGATTATGGATTCAAGGTTCACTCTCTCACGTCTATAGATGATTTCATGATGTTTAGATATACCTTAGAGTGTGGAATCAACTAAGAAACATGGATACATCACTTAGGAACTAGTACGAAAAGATGGGGAATCAATGGGGTGAACTGGCGTCCTTGGCGCTTTGAGAGGCGTGGGGCGCCAGGCCCCAAACATCAAAGGCCAAGTTGGGGCGCTCTGGCTAGCGCGGCGCCCCAGGGCCTTACGGACCGAGATTTTCATGTGGGGCTATGGGAGGCACGGTGCCCCAAGGCTCAACAGACAGGTGTTCTTGACTTTTCTCCTATGTTTTTCATCTCTAAGCCCTCTAAACTTCCATAGTTCTTTCCCCAAATGCTTAGAATAATTATTAACCTCAATAACCAATAAATTTGACTCTAAAAACTTGTATTAAATCAACATTAGGCATTCAACAACTCAACCAACAAGAATTCAAAATGTTCTTCGAGAACTTCACTTTTTATCATTTAATCACTTAAAATCGCTGAATTTAAACAAGTTGATGTGTGGGTGAACTAACCCAATACGAAAAGATCTCATATACCTTGATAGGGATCACCCCCGACGAATTCCACTTGCAGACCTTGACGTTTTTGCCGAATTCTTGATTTTCCTCCCTTCCTTCTTCTTTTCTCTGTTCTCCAAGCTCTAAGTGTAATTTGAATTTCCAAAACTAAAAAACTAAATTAAGTTTTTACCCCCCAAAAGCCCATAAAAATGAAATAGGAAATTAATTAGTGAAAAGACTAGTTTGCCCTTCCTTAAATTCGGATTGGGACTTTCCTTACTTCAACAGCCTAACTTCCGATAGACATATCTCCCTCATACGATATCGAAAATGCGCAACTTGGCAGCATTGGAAAGCTCTCGTCAAGCTCTTTCCAACCATATCAAGAACTGCCTCTAACTCATCCTGAGTTAGAAGTTATGGCCGTTTACAAAACTCACATTCTTAAATTAGGCAATTTTTCCAGATTTTTCCCTTTCTTTCAAAAAATGAATATTTTTAGTTTCTTAGCTATTTCAAATATGTGAGATGTTACACTATATATTGTGTCTGATTCAAAAATTCACTTGCTAGGTTAGACACGATGAGAACTTTTAGTTTCTAAAAAATGCTTATCAATCAATCAATCTCTATAGCGAGACATGAAATCTATCGACTAACTTATTATTTCACCAATATATATTATTACCATCCAATCTACAAACATATTGAATCATCTTAGAATCTCACATTTAATAAATAAAAATGATAATTAATAAATATAAAATCACAATAGTTCTATCAGGATTAAGAATATAAGTACATTTAATAGTTTAGAAAATATGCTTTTGTCAATCAGTGTAAAACAACTATCTCTACTCGATCACGTTCATACATACAAAATGCACTAGCACAAGAAGTTTGAACTCTATCGTTCCCATAATCAAGATAAATTATATATAATATTGTCCTACAATCGTACCAATGACATGTCCAATTTTCATCCTAGCTAGTGAACAAAAAACTTATTACTTATAAGAATTGATGATTTAATCATCTATGAATAAGCTAAAATTCTAAACTAAATGTTGGGTTTTAGCTAAGTGTGAATGAGAAATGAGAAGAGAAAAATGGAAAAGAGGGGAAATCAATTTTGGAGGGAAATGAAAAGTCATATATGATGCATATACTCATAATTCTTTTGTAAAATAAATTAGTAAGTTCAAATGTGAAGATACAAATAAAGAAACATTACAAAATACAAAAATTACAATATAATTTTTTCAATACCAACACATGATGCCATGAAAGCATACTACAAGATATCATTTTATAACTCCTTCCAAGTACACAAATAACATAGCATTTTATCTATAGTCGCAAGCAATTATAATTACAGTACATTATAAGAATAAAATCAATCAATGAAAATTCTAAAATTAGTATTTCAAAGAAATCAACTTCCTCCTTTTCATAGCTCATGAATTTCTGCTAGCACTCCTTACGGAGATAGTAATCTTCATATATCATTCAAGTATTTAATTTCGACACTTATCAACTCTACATGTTTCTCCATTTCCCATTTTCTTTAGTTCATGCAAAATCATGCAAAGGAAAAATTTAAGGGAAAAGAAAGAAACTTAGAAGGAAGGTTAGATGTTTAACTAAAGAAACAAAACTTGAAGGAAATCAAAATCATTTGTTACCTTTATATAGTGTTTTTTTTATGTTCTTTGAAATTTCTTTTGACATAATACTAATTAATACACTTAAATACTTAATGAACTATTCAAATTCTACTGATGTTTATTAACAAAGATTGGTTACTAATTTAAAAGTGTTAGAATTTGATGAGTCAAATTAAGAAAATGAGAAGACAAATTATAGGAATTGTAAGAGTTTGGTAAAGTAATACACAATGTGTTAATTTAAAGCAATTAATCATGTATGACTCTGGGCATTAAACAATCACTTCTCCACTTTCAAATCCTGTTCAATTTATGTAACTGAAAAATTAATTAATTGAATTTGATTTAACTTATACTTAAGGTATGAAAAATAAGATTTTTATCATAATTAATAATATAATAATAATAATAATAATAATAATAATAATATTCAATTGTGAGTTGTTAATACATATTAAATTTGTAATTATAGGTTGCATAAAAATTCGGTTATGAATACAAATATATATTAGAAAAAACTTATTCAGAATTCTAATATTTGACTAATAAATATTTTATAACATTTTAACTTATAGTAGAGGTAAAATGGTAATCAATTTTGAAGCTAAAAGCTTCACTTTTAATAATAATAATAATAATAGGAATTAATCTTAGAAAATTCAAAAGTTATTACTATTTAATTAAACTAATTATAACATTTTAATTTATAGGAGGGTAAAATCGTAATTCAACTTTTGACTTGAGTTCTTCCCACTTATAATATTATATGATTATCATATTATTATTTTTTTATAATTAAATCATAGACCTTAAGGAAAAAAAACATCTCTAGTCCCTATCTTTCGAGTGTATAAAGGATAAGAACAATATGGGTAAATACAAAATACATGTCAATTCATAAATCTTATCATCATCCAGAAATGTAATTTTTTTTTCTACTCAAATTTATGATTCAACAACAAATCACTCACCCTTTTGCTATCTATCTTTTTTTTTTTATATATATACACAAAAAAAATCAGAAGTATTAAATAATTACATAAAGTTATAGTAATTAAATAAGTTTCCAGTATAATTAATAAAATTAATTTAATAATATATATTTTTTCAATTGAAGTTATATAAGTCAATTGATCCAGTGAAAATCATTTAAATAATACTGTTATATAAAAGATAATTAGTTAAAGCAACACATGCCTATTGAAAATTGAAATTTCGAAAAGAATTATTCTGACTAATAAAAATAAGGATAATCTCAATTAAAATAAATCGCACGTGCTTATAAATTAAAGATGATTCTAAAAATTCCACAAAGGCAAGTAGGTGAGTGGAGTAAATTTTTTAATCATTTTTAACATATGAAGAGAAAAAAATATCGTTTTTCATAGTTATTCTCATCATTAAATGTATTCTTCAAATTGTTTTTAAAAATATTTATCAATTAATATCGATATTATTTGTATCATCGTTAGTAATGTATATTTTTTCTTCTCCTTTTTTGTACCACCAATTTCTAAATTAATAAAAAACGTGTTCAAAATTTCAACGGTGGAAATTATTGAAAGGGACTATAAATGGTCGAATTATTGTCCTTTATTTATTATCCAAATAAAAGGGTATATATATGTTACGTGAATAATTGAAATTGTTTTCGTAAATAAGTGATAAATAATTTAGATAACAAATTCAGCTTTTTCAGAGAAACACTATAATTTAAAAATTAAGTGATAAAATACTGTGTAATACACTCGCCGATGAAGTGTTAAGTGATGAATTAAATAAAGATACACGTCATATATTCTAAATTAATGAATTTTAATAAGATTAATGGCGATAATGCAGCGACGGTGGATTGATGGTGTATATTGGATGAGATAATTTTTTGATGTCTCTAATTTCAACGGTCACCTATGCTCTTCAATTTTGTATGTTCACGAGTAGACATTAAATTATTGAAAAGTTAAATAAGTAAACACATATTTTATGTGGCATAATAACGTAAGGTGTCAGGTAGGACAACGTAAAATTATTATGTTCGACACATGTATCTACTTGTTTTACTTTTGAATAATTTTAATACTTATATATCCGTGTACACCCAATGTTGAAGGACACAGATGCGGTTAAAGAGTAGAGAATGAATAAAACGTGTTGACATGCAAATATCTTATTCTTTCTTCTATATAAGAAGAGATGAAGAGAAGTAATAGAGTACACACAAGACATTTTCTTTATTTACAATGGCAACACTAAGAGTTTCTTCATTATTGGCTTCTTCTTCATCATCTTTGCATTCTAACCCTTCAGTTTTTACTAAATATCAATCTAGTCCCAGATGGGCTTTTTCATTTTCAGTTACACCCTTGTGTTCAAAAAGAAGTAAAAGAATAGTTCATTGTATTGCTCGTGATACTCTTGGTCTTACTAGGCCTAATGAAAGTGACGCCCCTAAGGTCATTATAGTTTTATTTCGTTGTAGTATTGTTCTAATACTATATGTTGTTTTGCTTACTACGTATTGTTTCTTCAACTTCATTAATTATCTCTTTTTAGTCTGATTTATTTGGTTGCGGTACTGTTCTACTACTATCTATTGTTTTGCTTACTACGTATTGTTTCTTCAACTTTCATTAATTATCTCTTTTTAGTCTGATTTATTTGGTTGCGGTACTGTTCTACTACTATCTATGCTCTCCATGGGCAGCGTCTGCTTCGGCGCAAAGCGAATAGGCTGGCAGTCTTGAAGCGAAGGAGAATTCTTTAACTGTTCGGTGTCGGCATCCATGGACAACTCCTTCCTCTTAGGGCTGTCGGGGTTCGGGAGACATGGTCCAAGCCCGGTGAAAAAATGAAATACAAAAAGATTATGATGTCAAAATCTTGCGCCCTTGTTTTTCCAATTTCCCGGCTACTGCGTGTTGATTATACTTATTTAAGTACGACGTATTTGTATATTCTATTTTTTTTCTTTTTTTATGGCATCATCCGGGTTTTCAAGACCCGGTCAAGGAATTTTCAAAATAGGCAATGAATTGCGGACAACTTTCATTGTTTTGTTTACTACATATTGTTTATAGAACTTTCATTACGTCTTTTTTAGTCTATTTTATTTGGTTGTAGTATTGTTCTGCTATGAAATATTGTTTTCTTTACTATATATTGTCTCTTGTACTTCCATTACGTCTTTTTTAGTCTATTTTGGTCTTAATCCGAGGTTCTACTGAAAACAACCTCTCTACCTATTTACCTTTGAGGTAGAGGTAAGGTTTGCGTACATTGTGTTTTTGTTGTTGTTGATCCATCCTTTGCTGCTAATGGTTGATCTCTTTTCGATAGTTTTCGGACTAGATCCTGTTTCTGTTTTTGTTTTTGTTGATCCATCCTTATCATGCTGCCAGTAGTTGATTCTTGTGATCTCTATTTTAGAGTTTTCGGACTAAATCCTGTTTCTGTTTTTGTAACATGAAAGATATCAATTGGTGCTAAAGATACTGCTGTGGTGCAATGGCAAGGAGACTTACTTGCAATAGGCGCGACGGAGAATGACATGGCTAGAGATGAGAATTCTAAGTTCAAGAATCCACTATTGCAACAGCTTGATTCCGAATTGAATGGTTTATTGTCTGCAGCTTCTTCTGAGGAGGATTTTAGCGGAAAGTCTGGACAATCCGTAAATCTCAGGTTTCCTGGTGGAAGGATTAGTCTAGTTGGTCTTGGCTCATCAGCATCATCACCTACTTCTTATCACAGTTTAGGAGAGGCTGCTGCTGCTGCTGCCAAGTCTTCTCAGGCTCGTAATATTGCCGTTGCACTTGCTTCCACCGATGGACTCTCTGAAGAATCGAAGATTAACTCTGCCTCTGCCATAGCAACTGGTATACACATATATATGTTCATTTTCTTGGTGAACCATATTGAGAAACAAAACTTGATTAGTTTTCTTGAATGTTATAGGAGTTGTGCTAGGGTCATTTGAAGATAATAGGTTTAGGTCCGAGTCGAAGAAATCAACTTTGGAATCTTTGGATATTCTTGGACTGGGAACTGGACCTGAAATAGAGAGGAAAATCAAGTATGCAGAACATGTATGTGCAGGTGTTATACTCGGTAGAGAGCTCGTTAACGCACCAGCCAATATAGTTACGCCTGGTTAGTGATCTGTCATTCAATGCAATCATATATTACTAAAAGTGGGAATTAACATATCGAGTTTGTGCTGCAGCGGTACTTGCTGAAGAGGCTAAAAAGATTGCGTCCACTTATAGCGATGTCATTTCTGTTAACATTTTGGATGCTGAGCAGTGCAAAGAATTGAAAATGGGAGCCTATTTAGCTGTTGCTGCAGCAGCTACTGAAAATCCTCCTTACTTCATCCATTTATGTTTTAAAACTCCTACTAAGGAACGCAAAACGAAGTTAGCCTTGGTTGGAAAGGGATTAACTTTTGACAGGTAAATAGATATCTATCTTCTTTTATTCTTACGTTATGATTTGTTGAACGTTTGTTCTCGTGTTCCCTAGTGGTGGCTACAACCTCAAGGTCGGAGCTGGTTCGAGGATTGAGCTAATGAAGAATGACATGGGAGGGGCTGCTGCTGTTTTAGGTGCAGCAAAAGCTCTTGGTGAAATTAGGCCTTTCGGAGTAGAGGTGAGTACTTCCTTTGTCATCCATCATTCGAGAATGTATGTATTTACTCGGAAGAGCATGTATTCAATTATCGTGTATGTTACGTTGCAGGTGCATTTCATTGTCGCAGCATGTGAAAATATGATCAGTGCAGAAGGCATGAGGCCTGGAGACATTGTCACAGCTTCAAATGGTAAGACAATTGAGGTTAACAATACTGATGCTGAGGGTAGGCTCACACTTGCTGATGCTTTGATATATGCCTGTAACCAAGGTGTTGAGAAGGTATTAATTCAACGTTGTCATTATGCATCGGTCATCGATCACTTCAATGTGTATGTTTCCCCTGATTCACTGATTGAATTTATGCAGATAATTGATCTGGCAACATTAACTGGTGCTATTATGGTTGCTCTTGGACCTTCAGTTGCTGGTATATTTGTTTGTGACTCTATTCTTTGTTTGGTACACGTTGTACGTGTACTCTGCTTGAACTTCTTTACATATCTCGTATACGAATACAGGTGCTTTTACACCTAATGATGGCCTTGCAAAGGAGATTGTTGCAGCTGCTGAGGCAAGTGGTGAAAAGCTATGGAGGATGCCTATGGAGGAGAGTTACTGGGAGAGTATGAAATCAGGAGTGGCTGATATGATTAACACGGGGCCTGGTAATGGCGGTGCTATAACTGGTGCTCTCTTCCTCAAACAAGTACTCATCCCATCATCACTCTACGACTGACATTTTGGTACATTCTACATATCTTTAGTTTGAGACGAGAAACATGACATTTGGTCTTTGTCTTTGCAGTTTGTTGACGAGAAGGTTCAGTGGTTGCATCTTGACGTAGCTGGGCCCGTCTGGAGCGATGAAAAGAAAAACGCCACGGGTTATGGTGTTTCAACTCTGGTGGAATGGGTGCTGAGGAACTAGTCAAGATGTTGATGGCTAAGCATATTAGGGACTAATGATGTTTGAGAAAATAAATGCATCAAGTTGTATGAATAAAGGCAATAGAATAGGCTTTCTTGTTTTCTAGATGAATAAAATGCCTAAATAAAATTGCCACTTTACCTTTTGAAATGAAATTTATTATTCCTGTCTTATTTACGTATGTTTGGTAGAGATTATATTCACTCTAGTATCGTAACTTGGAGGTGAAAGAGATATATATTTGTTTTATTGCTTGATGATTTTGTTGAACAAGATTGGATCACTTCAGTAAGTCTTCTATTGAATAAAGATAGTAAAACCATGCAACCATGCACATGATCAGTGTTTGTGAGTTTGGTACAATGAAAGTCGTTTTTTAAGGTTACGACTGGATCTCTTACTTTTTTTTGGCTAATTTTTAATTTTAATTTTTCACATGACATGTTTGAAATCATAAAATAAAAGGCATTTGAATTCATTTTACATACCTTTAGTTTAAATACCCAACCTAACATATGTAAAGAAGTAGGGGCGGCTCAACGTAATTGGAACCTAAAGCGAATTTCAATTCGCGGCCTAATATTAAAATACACTTTATATACTTATTTATTCAAAATTTATTTTTTACACTATTTAGATGGAAATTATTAGTACTTAATTTTTTTTTTGTCAGTTACTAGTTTTAGGTAAGATTTTATCAACTCAACATTGAAAAACATCCTTTAAGTGAGACATTTATTATATGTATTTTAACGTAATGACAAAAGTATTAAGTTGATAAATATTAAATAAGATAACACTAAGAACCATACAATTTGACTCAACAAGTTGATGACTTGATATACCTCATTTTAATATGTTTATACTTTAGTAATGCTTGAAACTAAAATTTAAAAAGAAATAAAAAAGAATTGGTAATTCACTTTTTACAACATTTTCACTATTAATTCTTATTTTTAACAAAGTACAAAAAAAGTTAAAGTGGATAAAATATTAATTTTTTTAAAAAATTATACTTTCTATTATAAATAAAAAAAATCTATAAAAATTTTAACACATAATTTAATCTTGACAAAAATTTGAGACCCCCAAATTAGGCAAAGGCCTTAAATTCCAAAGCATAGAGCCGCCCCGAAAGTAGTGATCAAACCACTAGTCCGCGAAATAAACTTCATCCAAGTATGACATTTAATTCATATTTATATGTCTGTTGAAATTTAATTCAAAAATTACCACTTGAAGCGTGAGCAGGTACTTTCAAGCGAATCCCCAAATTAAATAGAGCTTCAAACGAATCCATAAGATAGACAACATTTATACGGTCTTCTACTATGATCCCCAATTCACGTCCGAACTCTCTCAATACTTTGGTGGGCAAGTATGAATAGTGTTGAAGATGAAGGAAACTGACAATCGGAACATGTGAAAGAAACAGGTCCAACGCAGTTGACTGACTGTTCTACAACAAGTGTTGATGAAGACGGAAGCTGAAGATTGGAACATGTTGAAGGAACAGGTCCAACGAATCTGACTAGCGAGTTACAACATTAATGAAGAATTAGAGTCGTAATAGGATTAGACTACCTATGTTAATTAGAATTATATTTCGTTTAGAATTATTTTTATAATTAGGATTATAGTACAACTAGGATTAGATTATTTATAGTTGCATTATTATTATTATTATTATTATTATAGTAGTGATAAGTATTGTAGTTTGACTCTAAGTATAGTTAACTTAGGACTCTACGATTCTCTCTCTAATATAAGGAGCATGTTATTAACATTATTATTTATCAATAACATCATTATTGATCAATACGATCAATACTACAAATATTGATCAACATATCAATACTATCGATATTGATTATCATATCAATATATCAATATTGATCAACCTATCAATATTGATCAGTACTATCAACCTATCAATAGATCAATACATCAATACATTCCTTGATTTCTCTACGTGAGATTTTTACACGGTGTCGGAGCTTAAAGCTCTTCCGCTCTCTGAGAATTGATAAAAAAATGAAAAAAAAATCACACATTGCAATGACCCCTTCTACCAAAAACCATGCCAATCTCCTTACTTCACCAAATAATTATCGCTTGATCCATTAAATTTAAGTCAGCAAACTACCTCATAAAGAGGAGACACATATCCCAATTGATTTATATCACAGAGTATGAACCAAGTAAAAGTAGTTAATCTACTCGACAGACTGCTAAGGAAGTTGTAGCGACTATGAAGAATGCAAAAGCTAGTGACACCATTGATGATCGAAAGGAGAGAAATGTGTTACTAAGGAGTTGGATCTCAAACACCTTGATCGAAGAAAGCACGCAACTAATTGTGGGCTACTCATCTGCCAAGGAGATGTGGGAATACTATAAAAAGAACTTATATTAAAAAAAAAAAGGAATTAATTTTGTTAGAAGCTTTAGATAAGGCACCATGTCCACCCTTCATCAATTTGTTAATTCTCTCACATGCTTTGATATAAGGGAAGAGGAAGAAATGCGTCATAACAAAATCATAACATGGTATTAGCTGTCCAAAAAGATAGGGGAAGAGGAAACAACAACATCAACATAACAAAGCATTGACAAAACAAGTGTTGCTGGGTATTCAAAGTTTTTTTTGTTGGATATTCGGAAAAAAAACACAACATCAATATAACGAAGCATTGACAAAACAAGTCTTTTTGCTAGGTATTCAAAGTTTTTGCTGGATATTCAAAGCAAGTTAGGAGTAATCGTTCCTATACTCACTAGCTTGATAGGAAGTGTTGAAGAAGAAGAAAACTGACGATTAAAACATGTCAAAGGAACACGTCCAATGCAGTTGACTGACTTGTCTAAAACAAGTGTTGATGAAGAAGGAAGTTGAGGACTGGAACATGTCGAAGAACAGGTCCAACGAAGCTGACTGGAGAGTTACAACATTACTAAAGAATTAGAGTCGCACTAGAATTAGACTACCTATGTTAATTAGAATTATATTTCGTCTAGAATTATTTTTATGATTAGGATAATAGTACAACTAGGATTAGATTATTTATAATTGCATTATTATTATTATAGTAGTATTAGATATTGTTGTAGAACTCTAAATATAGTTAACTTAGGACTCTACAATTCTCTCCTACATAAGAAGTATGTTATTAACATCATTATTTATCAATAACATCATTATTGATTAATACGATTAATACTACAAATATTGATCAACATATCAATACTATCAATATTGATCAACCTATCAATATTGATCAATACTATCAACCTATCAATAGAGCAATATATCAATACATTCCTTGATTTCTCTACTTGAGATTTCTACATGGATTTCTACAAATAGAAACATCCAAAATAGGATCCTCAGTTCTAGTTAAACATCTACACTGTAGGGATCACAAAATTAATTACTTAGACTTCCTATTATGGAAATAATTCAAAACAATTAAATTGCAAGTCCTTCCACTAGAAATTTGTAATTGCACTCCTTTATTTATATTTTGAAATTTCCATCAAACACTTATGTAATTCCCCATGTTAAGATTACAGATACTAATCAATAGATTAAATTACTGATGAATTTAATTCAATGATTAATTTCTTTTAGAGAACCTTAACTATGTAACCTGTCGGATTCAGAAATCGACTTACAAGGTTTGACACGATGAAGACTCTCAAAACGGCATATTAATCAATCAATCTCTATAATAAGACATGAATTCTATCAAATAACTTACTATTTCACCAATATATATAATTATCATCCAATCTACTAAACATATTGACCCATCTTAGAATCTCACATTTTAATAAATCAAAAATGATAATTAATATATATATAAATCACAATAGTTATATCAGTATTAATTAAGAAGATAAGTACATTTAATAGTTTAAAAAATATGCTTTTGTCAGTCAGTGTCAAGTAACTATCTCTACTCGGTCTCATTCAATACATACAAAATGCATTGGCACAAGAAGTTGGAACTATATCATTTCCATAATCAAGATAAATTATATATAATATTGTGTAACAATCGTACCGATGACATTTTCAATTTTCATCCTAGATTATGAACAAAAAACAATATACTTATTGTGGCGGAGCCAGAAATTTAAATAAGGGGGTTCGAAATCTGAGAAGTAAACATACGAACTAGTGGGAGGGGGTTCGACATCTATTATACATACCTAAAAAATAATTTTAACCATGTATGAATAGTAATATTTTTTCACCGATGGGGTTCGGATCTGCTTCTATCCCTGCTTACAAGAATTGATTATTTAATTCTCTATGGATAAACTAAAACTCTATACACTAAATCACCTACTATATAAGAAAACAAACACCATAAACAAATATATGATATGTTAAAATTGAATAAATAATTATTCTATAATAAATACTTTATTTAAACATATAGTTAATAGTATATATCCCTGTTCCATAGATATTTAATATATTTTTTTCTGTTGCATGACATCAATTTGACTAATGTATAGATCTGCCTATATGAGTTAGAAAATCTTTCTATATGTGTTCAAATAAAATTTTCCAGATATGGCGGTGTTGCATGACATAACTTCAACTAATCTGCATCTGCGCTGTTTTCAAATTTCGAGTTTGCCTCATAATATTGTTCCTTTAGTTTTTGCTCTTCAATTTATGTTATTACTTGTTATTTTTTAACTTGAATTATCATATTATTTTGTTACTGAAACTCTCTAAAATATTTTATTATTTAATTTTTTTTAAATTAAACCATAGACCTTCAGTAAAAAAAAAAAAAACATCTCTAATCCCTACTTTTCGAGTGCATTAAATATGGATAAATACATGTCAATTCATATATCTTTATCATAATCCAACAAAATAATCTTTTTTCTACTCAAATTTGTCATTCTAACAAATTACTCACCCTTTAGCTATTTCTCTTTATATATACGCAACAAAAATTCACATGTATTAAATAATTAGCTAAAGTTATAATAATTAACTTAAAGTTTCAAGTATAATTAATAAAATTAATTTAATAATATATATTTTAAATTAAAGATATATAAATCGATTGATCATGTGATAATCATTTAAATAGTAATGTTATATAAAAGATAATTAGTTAAATCAACGAATGCCTAGTGAAAATTAAAATTTAGAAAAGAATTGTTTTGACTGATAAAAATATGTGTTCCGCCAATCTCAATTGAAAATAAATTTCACGTGCTTAAAAATTAAACAAGATTCTAAAAATTTTCACAAAAGGCAAGTAATGTATATTTTTTCTTCTCCTTCTTGTACCACCAATTTCTAAATTAATAAAAAACGTGTTCAAAATTTCAACGGTGGAAATTTGTTTAAAGGAACTATAAATGGTCCAATTATTGTCCTTTATTTATTATCCAAAAATAAAAGGGTATATATGTATAGGTTACGTGAATAATCGAAATTGTTTTTTTCAAATAAGTGATAAAATAATTTAGATAACAAATTCAACTTTTTAGCAAAACAACATAATTCTAAATATTAAACTTTTTAGGAAAACAACATAATTCTAAATATTACAAAAAAAAAATGATTTTGTCAAGCATGAACTCTATTTCAAAAAGATAAAGAAAAACGTAAAATAATTTGTTATGAACTTTATATGAATTCTAACAAATACCCTCGATTAAAAATTGACATATCAATTGCAATAAAAGATGAGTATTTATGAATGCTATCACATGTGGGTCTATGAGTGAAGCAAACAAAAAATATGATGCATGAAATTTAGTTACCCCACAAATTTGGTTCACATGCAATTTAACTCAATTTCAACTAGGGGTGTTAAATGGGACGATTCGGTAGGTTATTTTATAAAAATAATACCTCCTAATTTTTTGAATATTTTCAAATGCATATTCAGTGTCGATGCCGTGTCAAAGTGACGAAATAAAATAAGGCACATGTCATATATATATGAAAAAAGACATAAAGTGACATCTGAAACTGTCTCAAATTTTTAAAAAGACACATAAACTATGCAAGTGTCCTATTACCCCCTAAACAATCCTGAACTGATATTATTACATCATTTTTTGTTCACTTGACATGGAGAGTGTATACACTCTCTTAAAGAGCGTGAACAAACTAAAAAAACGAATATGATTTTATTTTTACAAGAATTTTACTATAAAATATATATTTTTATTTTTCTTATTATTTTAACTTTTTCTTTTATTATTTTTTTCTTTTTCTTTATTTCTTCTTCAAAAATTCATTGTCATCTTCATTAACTTGTCACTTTCAATGTCAATTCACCACAACTCCATCTCTTTTTTATTTTACCATTAGTTTAACTCTCTTCAATTTTATAATTATATCTAGATATTTTAATATATTTAGAACCGTGTGATAAACTCATTAGATTTCAAGATGATTAGTAGACATTATTTAGTTTTTTATCCAAATTCTAATTAAACTTTTCCAATTTTCGGAGAATTCTTATGCTTTCGAAATTATCAATTCTAGTTTTGAATTTATATGGAAATGAGATAAATTAAATGATGATACCTTCAAAATTTTGATCTTTCTTAGAAAAATAATTAGTTTTGTTATCAACAACTCAATAAAGTCTAAAAAATAGTATAATTTTGGAAAGTAAGAAATTTGACCAATTAGGAAGAAGAAAAGAGAAAGACTTAACTTGATATGGGTGTGGGGTTAGGTGAGGATAAGAGGTGAAGAAGAAGAAATAAAGAAAGAAAATGGAGGGAGCTTGAAAGTTGGGATGGAAAATGAATTAAAAATTGAAATGAAATAAAAATAAAAATAATAAAACTAAAATAAGTCAAAAAGTAAGACAAAGAAATAAAGAAAAACTTAAAATGAAAAAAAATAATATTTCAAATTGAACTAACACGTGTCACACAATGATTGGTGTGTGATTACACTTGCCATTTAAAATCTGGAATTGATCCAAAAATGATGTAATAATATATGTTCGGAATACTTTAGGGGGAAATAGAACATCTGCATAGTTAAGGTGTATTTTTAAAAATTCGAGACAACTTCAGGTGTCACTTTATGGCTTCTCTCTATATATAGAAGTAATTCTAAACTAATGAATTTTAATAAGATTAATAGCGATGATGCAGTGATGGTGGGTTAGTGGTGTGTGTTGAATGAGATTATCACAAAGAAAGAGGGAAGAAGATGAACAATTTTTTAAAATAAATTTTTGGCTCGAAAAAAAATATTCACGCGCTGACTTTGAGTGCATTACACTCACCTTGCCATGACAGCGAAAAGCGTCAAAAATGACACAACGAGACCCTACATAAGGGATTTAAAATGAACATCGCAGAATTAAAGTGTCTAAGCGAAATTTCGTGGCAACTTTAGGGGTCACCGATAGGTTAGACCTATTTTTAAAATCATCTCAATTATGTTGGTTTCTCTTCAACATTGTAGGGTATTACGTAGGACGTAGAATTATGTAGGTATCTACTTATTCAACTTTTGAATAGATTAAGCACGTACTTACTTGTGTATATTCAAAATTGAATGACATAGACGCGGTTAAAGAGTTGAGAATGAGTAAAACGTGTTGACATGCAAATATCTTATTCTTTCTTCTATATAAGAAGAGATGCAGAGAAAGACTTAAGTATACACAACAAATTTTCTTTATTTACAATGGCAACACTAAGAGTTTCTTCATTGTTTGCTTCTTCTTCTTCATCTTTGCATTCTAACCCTTCAGTTTTTACTAAATGTCAATCTAGTCCCAAATGGGCATTTTCATTTCCAGTTACACCCTTGTGTTCAAAAAGAAGTAAAAGAATAGTTCATTGTATTGCTCGTGATACTCTTGGTCTTACTAGGCCTAATGAAAGTGATGCCCCTAAGGTCATTATAGTTTTATTTCGTTCTAGTATTGTTCTACTACTATCTGTTGATTTGCTTACTACGTATTTTTTCTTGAACTTTCATTAATTACGTCTTTTTAGTCTGATTTATTTGGTTGCAGTACTGTTCTACTACTATATGTTGTTTTATTTACTACATATTGTTTCTAGAACTTTCATTAATTACGTCTTTTTAGTCTGATTTATTTTGTTGCAGTACTGTTTTACTACTATATGTTGTTTTGCTTACTACATATTGTTTCTTGAACTTTAATTAGTTACGTCTTCTTTAATTTGGTTTTTGGTTGTAATACTGTTCTACTACCATATGTTGTTTTATTCATTACATATTGTCTCTTGTACTTCCATTAATTACGTCTTCTTAATCTGATTTATTTGGTTGCAGTATGTTTTACAACTATATGTTGTTTTGTTTACTACATATTGTTTCTAGAACTTTCATTACGTCTTTTTTAGTCTATTTTATTTGGTTTTAATATTGTTCTGCAATGAAATGTTGTTTCTTTACTATATATTGGCTCTTCTACTTCCATTACGTCTTTTTTAGTCTATTTTGGTCTTAACCCGAGGGTCTACTGAAAACAACCTCTCTACCTATTCACCTTTGAGGTAGAGGTAAGGTCTGCGTACATTGTGTTTTTGTTGTTGTTGATCCATCTTTAGCATGATGCTAATGGTTTTCGATAGTTTTCGGACTAAATCCTGTTTCTGTTTTTGTAACATGAAAGATATCAATTGGTGCTAAAGATACTGCTGTGGTGCAATGGCAAGGAGACTTACTTGCAATAGGCGCGACGGAGAATGACATGGCTAGAGATGAGAATTCTAAGTTGAAGAATCCACTATTGCAACAGCTTGATTCCGAATTGAATGGTTTATTGTCTGCAGCTTCTTCTGAGGAGGATTTTAGTGGAAAGTCTGGACAATCCGTAAATCTCAGGTTTCCTGGTGGAAGGATTAGTCTAGTTGGTCTTGGCTCATCAGCATCATCACCTACTTCTTATCACAGTTTAGGAGAGGCTGCTGCTGCTGCTGCTGCCAAGTCTTCTCAGGCTCGTAATATTGCCGTTGCACTTGCTTCCACCGATGGACTCTCTGCAGAATCGAAGATTAACTCTGCCTCTGCCATAGCAACTGGTATACACACCTATATATGTTCATTTTCTTGGTGAACTATATTGAGAAACAAAACTTGATTAGTTTTCTTGAATGTTATAGGAGTTGTGCTAGGGTCATTTGAAGATAATAGGTTTAGGTCCGAGTCGAAGAAATCAACTTTGGAATCTTTGGATATTCTTGGACTGGGAACTGGACCTGAAATAGAGAGGAAAATAAAGTATGCAGAACATGTATGTGCAGGTGTTATACTCGGTAGAGAGCTCGTTAACGCACCAGCCAATATAGTTACGCCTGGTTAGTGATCTGTCTTTCAATGCAATCATATATTACTAAAAGTGGGAATTAACCTATCGAGTTTGTGCTGCAGCGGTACTTGCTGAAGAGGCTAAAAAGATTGCGTCCACTTATAGCGATGTCATTTCTGTTAACATTTTGGATGCTGAGCAGTGCAAAGAATTGAAAATGGGAGCCTATTTAGCTGTTGCTGCAGCAGCTACTGAAAATCCTCCTTACTTCATCCATTTATGTTTTAAAACTCCTACTAAGGAACGCAAAACGAAGTTAGCCTTGGTTGGAAAGGGATTAACTTTTGACAGGTAAATAGATTTCTATCTTCTATTAATTCTTACGTTATGATTTGTTGACGTTTGTTCTCGTGTTCCCTAGTGGTGGCTACAACCTCAAGGTCGGAGCTGGTTCGAGGATTGAGCTAATGAAGAATGACATGGGAGGTGCCGCTGCTGTTTTAGGTGCAGCAAAAGCTCTTGGTGAAATTAGGCCTTTCGGAGTAGAGGTGAGTCCTTCCTTAGTCATCCATCATTCGAGAATGTATGTATATACTCGGAAGTGCATGTATTCAATTATCATGTATGTTACGTTGCAGGTGCATTTCATTGTCGCAGCATGTGAAAATATGATCAGCGCAGAAGGCATGAGGCCTGGAGACATTGTCACAGCTTCAAATGGTAAGACAATTGAGGTTAACAATACTGATGCTGAGGGTAGGCTCACACTTGCTGATGCTTTGATATATGCCTGTAACCAAGGTGTTGAGAAGGTATTAATTATACGTTGTTATTATGCATCGGTCATCGATCACTTCAATGTGTATGTTTCCCCTGATTCACTGATTGAATTTATGCAGATAATTGATCTGGCAACATTAACTGGTGCTATTATGACTGCTCTTGGACCTTCAGTTGCTGGTATATTTGTTTGCGACTCTAATTCTTTGTTTGGTACACGTTGTACGTGTACTCTGCTTGAACTTCTTTACATATCTCGTATACGAATACAGGTGCTTTTACACCTAATGATGGCCTTGCAAAGGAGATTGTTGCAGCTGCTGAGGCAAGTGGTGAAAAGCTATGGAGGATGCCTATGGAGGAGAGTTACTGGGAGAGTATGAAATCGGGAGTGGCTGATATGATTAACACGGGGCCTGGTAATGGCGGTGCTATAACTGGTGCTCTCTTCCTCAAACAAGTACTCATCTCACCATCACTCTACGACTGACATTATGGTACATTCTACATATCTTTAGTTTGAGACGAGAAACATGACATTTGGTCTTTGTCTTTGCAGTTTGTTGACGAGAAGGTTCAGTGGTTGCATCTCGATGTAGCTGGGCCCGTCTGGAGCGATGAAAAGAAAAACGCCACGGGTTATGGTGTTTCAACTCTGGTGGAATGGGTGCTGAGGAACTAGTCAAGATGTTGATGGCTAAACATATTAGGGACTATTGATGTTTTGAGAAAATAAATGCATCAAGTTGTATGAATAAAGGCAATAGTATAGGCTTTCTTGTTTTCTTGATTAATAAAATGCCTAAATAAAATTGCCACTTACCTTTTGAAATGAAATTTATTATTTCTGTCTTATTTTGTGGTATTTTTCGTTTTTCGAGAGTCAAATAGTTTAACTTTTACCGGACATTTGTGTATGGAATCTTCAAATTTTTTGAATTGAAATTTATATATTTGTAAACGACGTAAAGAGTACTATAAGTCACAATAATTGATAATTCAAAATGTTAAAAGGATCTATGAAAAATTACGATCAAAGATAGACTTGTTTGAATTTGAAAATACAAAAAGTGTCACATAAAATAGGACAGAGGGGGTACTTTTTTTATGAGGATTTGACACACATCTCTTGATATTTTTATACAATTCGGTTGAGATGAGAATAAAAATAGTAAAACCATGCAACCAGGTATATGATCAGTGTTTGTGAGTTTGATACGATGAAAGTCATTTTTCAAGGATAAGATTGGATCTCTTACTTTCTTTTTTAAGTCCATTTATGAAACAATGCTTCTTTCTTTTTGGCTATTTTTTACTTTTAACTTTTTACATGACATGTTTAAAACCACAAGATTGACATTATAATACATTTTACATATTTGTAGTTTAATACCACAAAAATTTAAAAGTCTTTTTTTACAAACGTTGTATCAATTTAAAACTTAAAAACAAATTGAAACGAAAAGTGTTTCTACTTATCACGGGCAACTAACCATAGTTACCTTTTAGGCGAGATGATAAATGTAAATGTTTATTTACACAATCAGTATCAGTTTAAAGAAGTTAAACTCTTACATAAATATGTAGCAATAAGAAATAAACATAAATTATACATCAAGCTTTTTGCAAAGCTATGCATACAAAATTCACTCAGTATCTTCACTGAAATCAGGTTCTGGAGGTTTTTGCAGCTTCATAAGCTCCCTAGCAGACTTGAGATTTCGATTCTTATGAACGCCTCGGAGAGCATTAGCTGCAAATCTCGATGCCAAGAACGTTGCCCCGATACTAAAAGAAGCTCCACCCGAGTTACTACTGGCCCCGGCCAACGCTTCTGCTTCTTCATCCTCTTTTCTTTGTAGTTCCATAAGTTTCCTTTTCGTGAAACGCCTCCATGCTGCTTGGATGAAGCAAGCAGCCCAAGTTCTCCAGTGCTGTGAGTAGAAACGGAACGTGTGCTGTACCTGTCTACTGTGGAGCTTTCTGAACTGACTGGCGACGAATTTCAACTCATCTGCTATTAATGCAAAAGCCTCTACCTCTGTCAGGGCTTTCACGGTACGAGTAGAAGATGGGAGGTTAGAACCTGATTTCGGGTCTAGCGCCCAAGTAAGAAGTTCTTCTCCACAGAAGTCGGATTCTTTTAACAAGCTGCGGTTGAAGAAACCGCTTCTCCCACCATCAGTTGTCACACTCTCAAGGCGCCCTCGTATCACAAAGAGCATTTCATCCACTGGATCTCCTTCTCGAACAAGGTAAGTGTTCTCGATGTACAAACAGGGTTTTAGATGCTCACAAATTGCATCAAGCAATCTCTCCTCCATATTTGCAAATAGAGGCACCTGAATATCAACAACGGAATATTAGTAAAGTAAAACTAGCAAAAGACAATAACGTAAAGCTTAGCAGCTGTAGAATCGTTTGTCCCAGTCATAAAATGAATGTTCGGTCGTTCACTCTTAGAAGAATTATAACATCGGATTGTAGCAAGTAACTAGGAAAACATGAAATAAAAGAAAGAACACTGCTAAGACCAGATCATTAGTTGCTATATTTTCTTCATTGTCGTTTTCCAGCAATTTTGATATGCTGCATGCTAAGACCAGATCATTAGTTGCTATATTTTCTTCATTGTCGTTTTCCAGCAATTTTGATATGCTGCACTTAAGCCGAGGGTCTTCCGCAAACACTCTCTACCTCCACGCGGTAGGGGTAAGGTGTGCTTACACTTTAACCTACCCAGACCCCACTTGTGAGGTAGGGGTAGCAACTCTGCTGCACCACATGACGACAGTACCACGACTACAATGATACCTATGTTGCTCGGACTCTTCATAAATATCACCAGATGTGTGTTGGGTCCTCCAAGAGCTATGCATTTTTGGAGGACCTGACGTTGGTGCAAAATTTTTGGAGGGTCTAGGCAACAGAGTATTAGACAAGTTGATTCAAGTCGGGAGAAACAAATATTATCGAAAAAGCAGGAATATATAATTTAGTTACCCTCTTCACTAGAGCCAGACAAAGATGACGTTTGATATCCCTCCTGAGATCCTTGGGCAAATTCTGAACTATATTTTCTTCATCCACTCCACGTGTTTCTTGCCACTTGTACTGATCATAGCCCCTTACGCGTTCTCGAAGTTCTTGTGGAAGCAATCTGTGATGCATCCATTGTTCCGAGTCACGCCTTCTAACTCTCATCTCTTCAAGTCGAATAGTAAGTGACTGAAGGTATGTCTGTGATAACAAAACACCAAACTCTTGAGTAACAATTTCCCATAGATACAAATGCCATTATCAGAAAAACTTCACAGAAACTGAAAATTATAAAATGAATTTCTTGTGGAATAACAGTTTTGATTTTGATGGTGTATGTAATTTTCATGCGAGTCGGTTGCTCAAACGAAAGGAATACATTACTCGGATGCCATAGTGCAAGTAATCCGAAAATTATGTCCCTTGGCATCTTGTTCAGAATTTCTTTTCGTGAGAGTCTTCCATAATTTAAATTTTTTTTTTTAGTATCATTTTGGAAGAAACGAGAGATGGGAGCCAAAAGAAGAATAACAACACTACAACAGCAACGGTCTCGTATATAAAAATATCATGTCAAGGAGGTATCCAACAAAGCTTTATATCTGTGTAGTACTCTACAACGGCATATCTTAAGATCCTAAACCTCTATTGAAATTGTCTAAAAGATGCTATTTTGACATTTACCGCAATCTTAAAAATTATGAATAAGCCCTCTGTATGTCTCATGACTACTGCGAACTCTCAACAGTTGCCAAGAGAGAAGCACTTTACTTGACACTGCTGAGATGATATCAACATTTTGCAAGAACTTTTCACTTCAAACAAAGTGGAATTATCTAATGGCGTAAATACATAAACTAACCCTAAAACATGGCCTCATCTAGCAAGTAAGAACTCTAACTTTGCGAGTGCACATCTACACACCTCAACTTGGTTTCAACTGGCAACAAACCCCAATTCGTCTCCTCAGTGTCTCTTGACACCCGATGTGATGTGGCACATAAATTTTGGAGGTGTCTAGCTGATCATTTTGTAAGTTAAGAGTGCTCAACTAACACAATGGAGACGAGCTGAGGAGTCGATATGTGCATACGCGAAGTTAGAGTGTTTACTTGCCAACTAAGGCCAAGTTTAATTGTGCCGTTATGTATTATGCCTAACTCATTTCTTCCGAAAGAAATGCACGAAGTGCATTTTTTTTAAATGATTGCACCATGTGCGTTATCTAAACTGTCAAATGTCTTGAGCTCCGTTTTCATCAAGCACCAGTATCATAACCACATAACAGTAAACTCTCACGTGCAACTTATCTTTCTGAAGTTTTCGCACAATACTCTGTTAGTAACAAAATGACAAGCAATCTCTATAAGCTATGCCAGTGCAGAAGCTACATTTCTAGCACTCGGTGATTACCTGCATGTTACCAATCAGCAACGCAAAGAGAATGAGCCCGAGTATCGCTAGTGCAATAGAGAATAAAGACTCCCCAGGATATGTGCTAGTTTGAAGTCCCTGTCCGAGGGTACTACACAAGCAAAACAAGAAAAAAAGAAATGCTATTAGAACAAGTTCACCAAAAGGTTTATTAACAATTGATATACCTTAGCATATGAAAAGAAAAATAACGTAAATATTCATTTAATTAGTTTTCCGAACTCCAGCTTAGTCGCTTCTTCTTTTCCTCTTCAGTCCTCCGGGTAAAGAACAAAAACGAAAAGAAGATCCTACCACTAATATTGGTCTAACCAAATAGTGAATAGACAATATGAACCAAAAGAAGCATATAATACTGGAATATATTGAATTAGTGTTCACATTTAATTATCAGCTGTCATGATTCAGTGACAGGAAAACACTACCCCTTCGTAAACCAATTAGTTGATAGACAATATGAACCGAAAAGGCCATCGGAATATTAATCATTTAGATACGATGATAGCACACGATTAGCAGGAAATTTCTCTTCTCATATTCAACAGGAAAAAGTATGGTCACACTGGAACTCTGGAACAATTGAATTAGGAACTTGACATTTTCTTAGTAACAGATAAATCTCTGCAGGCCATTGGTGCACAGTTCGAAACTCGGTGGATAATGGGTTCTCCCCTCCATCGTTTTCTACTTAAATACCAGGCTTTTATTTGCGGTAGGATTTGAACCTGTAACGTGCACCAAATTTACACATCACAAGTTGAGCTCTTACTTATACAAGTTACAACTAGACCAAAGTACCTATGGACGCTTGTCTTATATCTCCCTGTAACTCCTGCAAAGCCATATGGTTTTGATTTTTAATAACCACCCTATAATCTTGTTACCTTAACATAAAAAAAAAAAAAACTTGTTCACGTTGAATTATAGGCTATCAGGTAGGAATAGAACCTATGTGAGCGCCAACAAGCAGCAACAACAACATATTCAGTGTAATCCGACGAGTGGGAATAGGGGAGGGTAGAGTGTAAGTGTACATTACCTCTACCTTGGGATGTAGAGATTGGCTCAAGGAAAAACAATTCAATACGGTTCGAAAAGAAAGGCGGAAGTGGAAAAGCTATGGCAAAATACTATAGAGAGCATGACAAAGTGCCAAAAGGAAATAGTCATAATATGCAAAACCTAGTGCATGCAGACTGTTCATACAACTTTCAAATAACGTTTAATCAACATATAGTTGAGCAAATGGTAAACTACAATGAAGTAATTAGGCATAAATGTACACTTCAAACAACAAAAGGATTTAGTAGTAATGTGATAATGCTTTGTTTTTCACTCCTTAGGCATAATCCCTGAAAGATACGAGAGACGAAAGCAAATGAGATAAGAATAATGTTAAAGAGTAAAGCCACCTTAAATTCTGGAGTCCCCACCACAAACAGTAGCAATATTTAGTCACAAACTTCATTGAGAAAACTATGCCTGATGACAAAGCCTGCTCGAAAATTCCAAAATCAAATGGTGGATTGTCACCGCTACGAGGGCATGCTCCATTTAAAACCGATTCACTGATATTGCTCCAAGCATTATACCCTGTCATGCCTTGATTGCCGCAGTACAAGAAATCAGTTTGGCATGTTGTGTTATGACTACAAGCTCTTTCCCAGCATGTATCATAGCGTTCCACAGAAAGCAAATACCAAAAGGAGCCAACTATCTGAAAAGAACCAACGAGAATGGAAGCAAGGAACAATCAGAAATTCCACCTCGAGATAACCTTTGCGATGTTCTTGCAAAGATGAGCAATCCCGAAATTTCAAAGAAAAACCATCTAATTTGCATATGCTTTGCAGAACAAGTGAACATTTTCTAGTTGGAAAATGAAACAGCAAACTCCATATACACGCAATTGAACCAGAAAACGGAGAGAACACTGCATTTCTTTTAAACCAATACAACATGTATAGTTGTTGATAAGTTTTCCACCTATTTTCAAATAATCATTTCATTTACAAATTAATTTACTTTACGGATGCGGTTTTAGCTCCAATCCATCTAAAAGACGATGAAGATGCTATAAACAGAGATTTCATATTAATAAAGATTTTCCCTCATAATGATCTGCATAATGACAGAATACAGCAGGAAACCAGAACTTCCACTTCCGCAAAGAAGACAATTTTACACAAAAGAAAAAGGCATAATACATATGTTGAACCCTAAACTTGGCTTTAAATTTTAACTTTGACCTCTAACTTTCATAATGCACAAATAGGCACTTTAACTATCCAACTTTTAAATAAATAAACACATGAGTCCTACATGGCACAACACACGTAGGACACCACGTAAGACAAAAAATGACATGTAGGATGACATGTAGGACATGTGTATCTATTTGTTCAACTTTATACAAGTTTAAGTAGTCTAATTGTGCACATCCAAAGTTGAAGGGCATAAATGTGATTTGAAGCTTCAAATTAAAGGTCACATTTATGTATTATGCCAATGAAAAAAAGAAGATTTACATTTCAAAACAATGCAATGGACAGTTATCTTAGCAGAACAGATAGCAAACATTTCGGCAACTTAATAAGTAGCTTACGTGACTAGCAAGCATGTACAACAGCAAATAGGATGCAGCACCAGCCCATGCAGTTTCAGCGAAGACACCAGTAGTTCTTTTCAATTCTGACGTTAAGGGTATAACTCGGACAAATCTGGGGATATACTGGAGCAAAATGATATAGAGCAAAGCTTGTTTGGTAGCCAGAACATCAGAACCTGTCGATCTCTGCAGGAATCTCCCAGCTACAATCTGCATAGATCCATAACAGGAAAAGCAAAGTGAATGTTGATAGGCCATTCATCAAAAGAGCTGTATGGGCTGATTCATAAACAAATGACTTATTAAAAGGGCAAAGCATATCAAAACATCCATTGACAGTATCGTAACACAGAAAGGTAGAGAATCGGGATGAAAATCCCACTCAACCACATTTAGGACAGTAAGAAGAAAGAACCTTGAAAAGTGAAAGCATGACATAACAAGAAGGAGACAATCATTTTAAAACAACATACTTCCTCTGTCCGAATTTATGTGGCACACTTCCCTTTTTGGTCCGTCCCAAGTAGAATGAATAGCTTTAAAATTCTCCTTTTACCCTTAATAAAATGATTTATAGTAAATTATAGCCAGGAAAATGGCTAAGGTTTGTTTTGGACCACAAATTTCAAAGGTCTACCTTTCTTTCTTAAATTATGTGGCAAGTCAAATGGTTCCACACAAATTAGGTTGGAGGGAGTATAAAGTCAGTGACCATAAGAGCCATGGTAGTTTACTAAAGGAAATAAATTTTCAATATAGTGAGACATAAAAAAAAAAATATAAAGCATTTCTTTAAACCTGAGGCAAGGGAACCACAGCAAGAAGATCGATGATAAAATAGGATCGCAAGTATCTTTTAGCAATCTGTCCAGGATCTATCACAAGTTCACCCCTTCCAAAAACTCGAGAGGATGGTGCAATATAAGCTGTACGAAACTGAAGTGCCATATGAATAAGATAGAAAGCATCAACAACGGTACGAAGCGTTGTGGCTATCACAGCTAGCTTTCGATCAATCTGAAGGCAATTTGACTTGTCATCGAAAACTGGAAGGTAGAAAAACAACGGATCAACAGACACGGCCAGAATGCATGATATAACAAACAGCTTATTCCACAAGAGAAGGAATTTATCTTGAGGATCAAAAATCTTCTTCTCTGAAACTTTCAGATCTTCAGGAAATACTGCCTTAGAGACACCAAATCCAAGTGATCGACCAATCGACTTTAGTCCTTCGGATCCTTTTCTCATTCCTCTCTTAAAAGACCTTGACGGGCTGCTAGTTGCATGGCCAGAATGTCTTAAAGCTTCCATGATGAAGCCACATTTATTTGCAGCTACGGTGTTGACGCTGAGGTTAGTCCACAATCAAAGTCATCCAACCTAAAAAAATGTGAAAGAAGCATTATAAGGAAGGGATACTCAAGGAGAATTCATCAATGACTCAACAAATGGACATAAATACACTGTTCATGTCAAGCCGCCCTGTCCATCAGCCATAAATTGCTTAAATGCTAAACATTAACATTTTAGGTGTTATCTTCATAATAGAAAAATGCATCTTCCAACCAAAAGAGTGTCAAAAACAATCTTCAAAGACAGCGAGGGTAAGATGTTATCTGCAAAAAACCTAGAGTCCAATGATTTACAACAAAATTTCCAACAGTTCACCATATAACACATTGTATTTAGCCCATAGCTCCGACTGCCATTTTTCACATTAAGAACATACAACCCCTAAAATATATGCCGGACGAAGTGGACTGAAAGAAAAGCTTAATAACCTTGATAAAAGATCATTTAGTACCTTACAAACTTTTTTTTGCTGCCCATCCAGATCTTGGGACTTCGAACCATAATCTAACATTTTGTACAATCAAACACATATATAGTAACTGCAATAAAGCAAAAGATTCTAAGTTCAGGATTAAAGTTCAATCTAACGTTTGGCCATGAAAGACTAAACATTGACATCAATTCTGCCTGCATATAGCAAGAGCCTTGCCATTTTACATCATTCTCTATTCGCATTAAAGCCATCAGGAGTCCATGTCAGCAAGCTTTATTTTCCAAAATGGAACCACAAAAAGAGTATCATATATTGAGCTAGTTCAACAATAATTTCTAACATGAAAGAAAAAGGAAAAACTAAGTTCAGAAAAATGAAGAAGGCAACTGGAATAAATTGAATTTTAGATGTTGCAGATCTTGCTTGTTCAATCAAGGGCTTTCAACATGACACAGATGTAAAAATATATTCTAATTAGTCACTCCTTCATGATATTCTAATAACCAATGCCCGAGTTACAAAACCGACGACCTTCCTGTAAAGCTTTGCTGCGACATATCTACCTAGCAGATTCATCCATTCTTCTCCTATTTTTCTTCCCCCCTTTTTTGGATAACCGTGGTGTCCAGGCCAGCTTGTGTGCACCGTGACTAATTTCACGAGATACCTGCCACCTCCCACCAACAACAGGTAGTCCACCAAGGCTAGATCAGATGGGAAGAAACCACCTAGTATTCTTGTCTCAGTTGGAATTTGAACTTGAGAACTTTTGTTGCTCAACCCAATCTTTCTTCCCTCTATTTAACTGGGGAGGGGGAGGGGGAGGAAAGAAGCACAGTTATTAATCTCTTCACTTACTGTCTCATTTCCCTGAAGCCGTCCTCTCTTGTGCCCGAGTTAGAGAGAGGAGGGAAATCTAGAAGATATTATTCCCGAATCTTCCCAAGATGTATTACTTGGTATATCTCTGCAGTTGATGCAGAAGCTATGTGATACCATTCCCTTGAGCCAGCTGATACACAAGAATTTCCCTCCTACTCTAATAGAGGATTGTTTGGAAGCTGTGAGATAAACTAGCGTAGGATTTGCACGAGTCCTATATGGGGCTAAGCTTTCTCCCCATGAGGACTTAGCCTAGCTAGTTTTAGTAGTTATGTGAACCTGAATTCTACAAAGTCAGAGCATCATTGAAAGAAATGGTACCCGTTCCTAACATATTCAAAAATATTGTTAAATTTATCAAACGAAACATTTTTCAGTCTTCGCCAAAAACTAGGTGCCTTATCTTCCCAATTGTGTGTGACACATTGGCTCCTATCACAGTATCAGATAATTACGTAGCTATGACAATTTTCTTACCACATATTGAATTTCAGAAAATGGATATAAGCTAAGCTTGAGCCACAAGCTGAAACAAATACCATAAGAGAAACTTGTCTTGTACCGAACACATTTTCTGCTCACCTAAAACCACTAAATACATGACTTCTTAGCTGTAGTCGAGCTCCTAAGCATTAGATTATAGGTACAACAACCTATGTTAGCTGAATCGAGAAGTTTGCAAATTTTCAACCAAAGTGTAAAGATGTCATATCCATTCCATTGCAAGTCCAACACACAAAGCTTCAGACATTTAATAGAAAACTTACTATCTCAAAACCGTAAGGTTAGCATCTTTTTTAAATATCATCATATCAGTCAGTAGACATATAAAAAGAATCTTGGTATCAGCCTTATTTAAAATCTCAAAAGTATTGCTCAGACACACAATCTCCGGGATAAGAAAAGAGGAATCTCTCACTAATCCAATAACATGTACTAGGACATCTTTTCCAAAAAAAAAAAAAAAAAAAACTGCATTTGACCAGGCAATAGGACATTTCATGATTAAACTGCTAGCCCATCCCCCAACACACACACACAACTTAACCACCTCTTCCTCTCCCTCTTGTATCTCAAAATGTCCAAATTGAAAACCGTCCAAATCCTAGTTCCATTTTTATGAATGATACATTTTTAGTGGCTTCTGCAAAATATTGACATGTAAGTGAACTGATAATCAAGAGAGAAAAAAACAGCCATTAGTGCATAGTATTTAGGCTCTAAAATCATCCTACCTTTAAAAGACTTGATCTTTTTTCATTTCGACCCCAGAAGGCACATACCCCACAAAATTAACCAAATAAAGATCGACTCTTTATTGAACACTTCAGCCGTACACTTGTACATAAACGCACACAAGCAATTCATACAACAAAAACAGATGATAGCATAACCAGTAAATTAATCAAGACTCATTTAAATTTGTATACAAGCAATTCAGATAAACAGCAAACTAATCAAGACTCATTTAACAAGTCAAAAAAGATAGAGAACACACAGAAAAACAAAGCAATAATCTCTGTAAATTTGCATAAAAGCAAAAAAGGGACAAACCCCATAGATGTTAACCAATAAAGATTGAATCTTTATTGACATACAATCAATTCAGACAACAAAAACAGACAATTACATAACCAGCAAACCAGTTAAGACTCATTTAACTAGTAAAACAAAAATATAAAAAAAAAACAAAGCAATAATCTCTGTAAATTTGTATATAAACAAAAAAAAAGGACAAACCCCATAGATGTTAACCAATAAAGATTGAATCTTTATTAACCCCTTCAACTTTAAATTTGTATATAAGCACTTTTAGACAACAAAAACAGATAATAGCATAGCAAGCAAACTAATCAAGACTCAAACTAAATGAAAACAAAAAACTTAATTATATTGCTAATTTAATGAAAATATTTACAAAAGTAAAGATAAAAAGAAGAATGGATCAAGAAAAGGGGACTTACAATTGAAGTCTTTGAGGTTAATCCATGAACTATGGTGCTAATGAACAGACAAGAGGGGAAGAAGGAAGTTGGGGGTGTGAAAGCAAAGATAAAGTCAAAAAAAATAATCTGAGCATATAAATATCAATTGGATGGCACTAAAATCAGAAGTCAAAAGTAAGGAACAGAGTAGCAGAAGTTAGAAATAAAATAGTCCAAGTTGAGACATGAATACAGTTACCACCCACCCCACCCCCACCATAAAGACCCCACTTTTCCTCAAGATTTTTTCCTTTTTTTTCACTTTTAACTTTGTCTTAAGTTAAATTTTTAAATATGTCATCGAAATTTTGAAAAAGGATTTGATTATATTATCTGTTGAAAGTTTGGCTCACTTTGAGAGACTTATATATATCGTTCGTTAAAAGTTTAATTCATCTTCAATGACATATTTAAGCATTTTTTGTTCTTTTAATAACATTTTATTATAATTAACTTTATGATTTTACTTTTAATAATATACTATTGTTGGTACAAAATCTAAAAGAAAAAAAAAGTGGTAATATTTTTTACACTAGGAAAAAAAAGTGTATATTTTATCTGATTCATTTTGTTGACATGGTTACAAGAAAATAACTTATTAAAAATAAAAATTAAGATATAATTAATGAGTTTTTCACCTTTGTTTTTATTTTAATAAATATGAAAAGAGATTAATGCAATTTAATATAGTAGTATTAATTGAGATCAAAGAATAAATAAAAACAGATAAGATCATTTAAACATTATAAAATTCTGTGTAAATTAAATATTAAGTATAAAAATGGATTGAAGAGAGTAAATATAAAGTGAAGAGAGTATTCAATTAATTTTTTTAGTATACATGAATGAATTATGTAAATATTAAATACATGCACACATTTTCTAATATTCTTTGTCTTTTTCATATAAATAAAGCATTTCTCATTATATAATTTTTAAAAAAAGTTATTAAATATTACCAACAATTTCAATAATTTTCTCTAAGTTTTCTTATATTGACCCTTGCATATATATAGTCACACATGGGTTGAATGGAAAAAGAATGTTCACTTCCTTAGTTTCCTTTTCCTTTTATATATACAAATTCAGATTCAATCGAGCTTATGAATATTTTTTTCAAAATATCAAAACACAAAAAAATATTGAATGCAACGTAAATACTAAAGTAATAAAGAACGGTTGAGATGAATTTCTGAATATATAAATATAATAAATGGTTGATTTATTTTTTATTTATTAGAAAAATATGAATAGATTTTGGTAGAGTATGATCTGGCTTGTATCCAATTTTCATATATTTCTTGTGATTCAACTACTTGAAATTAAAGATTTCTCACTTAACATAGAGGAATATATGCGAAATATAATGCAACATAGTAAAACACAAAAAAGTAGTGAATAGTAAACAAAAAATAAATAGTGTGTTTATCTGTTTAATTTTATATATTATGTTTTAAAAGCGCACAACAAACTTACCAATATAATAATGATTCCAACTTTCATGCCACCACATCCACTAATTGGAGAATAATCCGTTGAAAAGTCCCACACCGGGAGGTAAAATGCTCTCTAACAAATGCGATTTCATATTTAATGAGTTTCAAATCTGAAACCTCTGATTAACGATGAATATGTACTTACCCCTCCACGTAAACCCTTGTTTTTTATATGCATTGTTTTTAGAACTAGATTACACTATAAACTTATTATAAAAATGTACTTATAAATATGATTGTGTAATCTCATTTTCACTTACCACCAAAACAAAAATACTAATAAGTAAATAAATAAGCAAAGACCAATAAAATGTTCATAAATAAATCATGCACTACATCAATGTTAATTAAATTTAAAAAAAAAAACTAAAGTTTAAAACTTAGACAAAATTAAGTAATTAACCTATGCTAGAACAATAATACTTGCCAACATAACAATAAACCCTCCAATTATCTCAACTTCATGCCACTACTTCCACTCTCCGGTGTCGGAGCTGGAGCCAGTGTCGGAGCCAGAAATTCCACTCGAGTTGATGAGCTATGTTTAGGTGACAAGACTATCACATCAAGTTTTTGGCCCTTTTCACAATGGCCATTTGCTCCACTTATGAAGAAAAATGGGCCTGATCTGTCAAGCAAAATCTTGGTTACTCCATCTTCATATGATTTAATGGGCTGGGCCTTGTTGCAATTGTTGTAATCTTCTTCATTTACTTGTAATACTGAGTCTGACTTTGGATCATAATTCAAAACTGTAAAAAAATTAATAATAAATATATAATTAGAAGGATAATCAGAGAAATTAACTTCTCACACACATATATGAGATGAACAGTAAAGTTGTCTTCGTGTGTGTTCGAGTCGTGAAATTAGTTAGTAATGTATGTATATTTAATATATCACACATTGCTTAATCAGAGAGAGAGATACGAACAACAAAAAAATATAACCATTCTTTTTTTTTTACAAATGAAACGAAAAAGAGATACAATCAAGCTGATTAACAAAATCTCTAACGTGAGAAGAAAATGATTAATAATTTATTTCTAGAAGTATTTTTTTTAGAATCTAACAAGATTTTCTGAACTTTTTCATTCGAAATCACAACGAAATGTATATCCTTCTCAAACCTTATATATATAATGAAAATAAAATAAAATAAAACATCAACTTGTTAGCATGAAATGGACATATATATATATAATATAAATCACCAAAAAAAAATCATGTTGTCTATGAGTTATTCATAAAATATTAAAACAAACTTGCTAAACAACAAAAATTCATTTAACAAATCATTAACAAAAAATTGTTAGTTACGAACTATTTAACGACAGATTAAGCGTAAGATAAAAATCGTTACCAATATAATCTCCAATCCTAAAACGAGTTTTTTCAGCCCACTTATTAAATTCATTAGGTGAAGAAGGAATTTTCCAAGAATTTTCTTTTCCATCAAAAATAAACTCTCTTGCTTCACTAAAACAATTTGTGAAAAAACTAATAATCAAAAAATAAGCTAAAAGAATAATTAGATTTTTTCATTTTTTTCCCCTCAAGAAAAAATGCCAAACTTTTTTTTTTTAAATACAAATTTATAAAAGTGATGAATAGAAATAGCAAAGAAGGAAATATATGTTTATATATAAAAAAAAAGGTAGGGGTTTTTGGCATTTTTTTCTAACTATATAATATATAAGTTTTTTATTTTGTTAGGAGTCTAGGTTTGGGATGAGGTTTGGAGTGATTGAAGCTATGCGAGGATGACACGTAGGAATTATGATAATCCAAAAAAATTGGCTTGGGAAGTTTGAATTATGATTATTTAAGTGGATTTTATTTGTCATTTATTTCCCATATATAATATATAATAAATAGCATAATGAGCCGTTTCATTTTATTAGTCTTTTAAGTAAAATTTTTAAAATGTACAATTTTTTTAAAACAATATCCCACATATTCATACCAATTTTGAATTAGTCGAGCTTAAAATAAATATTTAGCATTGTATAACAACAAAATTTAAATGCAAATTCAGATTAATCAATTTTTAAAACAAATATTTAACATTATAATGAACAAAAGAAATTGAATCGCATAGTTTTATTAATTCATTGATTTTCCTTTTTTAGTCACGTACACCCTCGAAGAACTCTATGTAACAAATTGAATGCAAATTCAAATTAATCGAGCTTTCAACAAGTATTTAGCATTGTAATATATAAAGAAATTCAATAGCATAGTTTTATTAATTTTCCTATCTCGTACACCGCGAAAACTCTATGCAACAAATTTACTCGAATCATAAATAAATTACAAAAAAAAATTCCGTTGCCGGGACTTGAACCCGGGTCTCTCGGGTGAGAGCCGAGTATCCTAACCAACTAGACTACAAACGGATCTGTTTTATGAATGTTCAGTTATATTATTTTAAATTTACTTACTACAATTACTAATTCTTGTGAAAAAAAAAATAAAACTCTAGCATAAAGTGTTTTTCCCTTTAATGTTTCTTACACAAAATGAATATAATTTAATCAAGAAAAACATTTGAAGGGTCCAAAATTCAATCCAAGTACCTGTTGTTACCACTCTGAGTTTTTTTTTCTTCCTTTATTTGGGCATTTCATAGGTAGTACATCGCGAGATAAGATACAAATTGCCTTCAAAGGATATGATGGAATAGTAAATACTCAACACAGTAAGCACTTTGCACCCCAAAGTAAGACTTCCCGGTGCATCTAGATTACTCGAGACTCAAAGCAAATATCAAACACCGGATCCATTTGTTGTGTATGTGGGGGGGTGGGGGGGGGGGTTGAGGAGTTAATAAACGAATATACACCAAATTAAGTCAAATGATTCACCTTCAAAATCAAATAGTATGAATCACAGATGAGAGAATACAAAGTTACAAACAGAACTGAAGCAGCAACAGACAAAGTGTTCAACACTTTTTAAACAGACATTACAAGCCAAACTAAAAGGTAGAGACAGATTGTGTGTTCTCATTTGAGGAGTGTCTTCACTATGGACTTGACATTCAGCTTCTTCAAGTCTGTGTAAGACTGACCACATCCCACAAACATGACCGGGGCTCCAGATATGTAAACCATGGACAACGCTGCTCCCACCTGCAGAAAACGCTGAGTATAAGAATACACAACAACACTAACTACTATACTTAATTTCAAACCCAAAGTCGGAATCGACTATGTGAATCATGTCGCTCCATTTAAGGTTGTCTCAAGCCAATATCGTTCAAAAATAAGGTTAGATATAAAAATGTACTAGAATCCTCTCTATTTTCTACCGGTATAGCTGATATGAGTAGAAATCATAGGACCTAAAGTAAACATGCTAACGTGACTGAAATATATTTTGACATTTGATTGTTGATATCAGAATGATAATCAAATAAGTAGGAAGATAAAACTGGGTAAGTAACGTAGGCAGGGAACGGTATGCAAACTTGGAGAAAAGACCATGACTGTGTGTACCTTATCATCAATGTGGTGTCAAACTTGTGTAAGGAGAATTCCATCAATCAATCTTGGATTTGGTGAGGGTGAAAGGTCACCTAGTTTCTGCAGATATAAGAGAATGTGTCCAATGATGGAACAAATGTTAAAATTATGGGGAAGTTATCATCACCATTATAGGCAAACCTGGTTGTGAACTTTGATAATGATCAACAGCGTCATTCCAACAAGTGCCTCACCAACAAAAGGATCAGATTGGACTGTTCACATATATAAGCTTCGAAAGTGCTCGCATCAGTGGTTCATTATCCTGTGGAATATGACAGTTGTGCATAAATTTGAAGGAATGAAAGATAACTCAAGAAACAAGAGTATCTCAGCTTGCAAGGGTTGATGCTGAACTAACAATAGAGACCCCTACTAGTATCCAAGACAATATTTCTACTATTTCTGTGTATAGTGCTCATACAGGGACTTCCTAAAACTGCTAAGAATTCAATCATACCTGCATTCGACCGGCTGTATCAACAAGAACGACATCTGAACCATTTCTATTAGCCTCCTGGATTGCTTCCTTGGCAACAATAGCAGATCCTTCTCATAGCCCTTCTCAAATATGGGGACCCTGATAAGACAATACATTGTCAGAAACTTAACTTGTGCAATCTCTCCCCCAGCGAAGACCAAAAATTCGAACAAGTACAAATTTCCAATCATGGCATACCTGAAGTCTTCGAGCATGAGTACGGAGCTGCTCTACAGCTCCGGATCGAAATGTGTCACACGCAGCCATCATAACATTGACCTTGTGCTGCTGAAGCCAATAAGCAACCTGCAGTAGAACATGTAAAGAACCCCATGAGAAGATATACAAGGCCCTTGAAGAAAAAAAAGAAAAAAGAGCAATCTAGTTTACCTTCGCCAGATTGGTAGACTTTCCAACCCCATTTACTCCTACGAAAACACAACATATGGTTTCCCCGTTCCTTTGCGGCATGAACATCCCTCAAGATATCAATGGAACGTTTAGAGTTAAGATCCGAACAAGGGCCTCCCCATTGCTGCCTGGTTTGATCAATTCAATACCCCATATTAGTATGTTGAGACTATGCCAACAACACACCGTACCCAGTAGTGAATAGTAAACAAAAAATAAATCGTGTGTTTATCTGTTTAATTTTATATATTATGTTTTAAAAGCGCACAACAAACTTACCAATATAATAATGATTCCAACTTTCATGCCACCACATCCACTAATTGGAGAATAATCCGTTGAAAAGTCTCACACTGGGAGGTAAAATGCTCTCTAACAAATGCGATTTCATATTTAGTGAGACTCAAACCTGAAACCTCTGATTAACGATGAATGAGTACTTATCACTTCACGTAAATCCTTGTTTTTTTTATATATTGTTTTTATAACTAGATTACACTATAAACTTATTATATAAAATGTACTTATAAATATGATTGTGTAATCTCATTTTCAGTTACCACCAAAACAAAAATACTAATAAATAAATAAGCAAAGACTAATGAAATGTTCATAAATAAATCATGCACTACATCATTGTTAATTAAATAAAAAAAAACCTAAAATTTAAAACTTAGACAAAAATTAACTAATTAACCTATGCTAGAACAATAATACTTGCCAACATAACAATAAACCCTCCAATAATCTCAACTTTCATGCCACTACTTCCACTTTCCGGTGCCGGAGCTGGAGTTGGAGCCAGTGTCGGAGCCAGAAATTCCACTCGAGTTGATGAACTATGTTTAGGTGACAAGACTATCACATCAAGTTTTTGGCCCTTTTCACAATGGCCATTTGCTCCACTTATGAAGAAAAATGGGCCTGATCTGTCAAGCAAAATCTTGGTTACTCCATCTTCATATGATTTAATGGGCTGGGCCTTATTGCAATTGTTGTAATCTTCTTCATTTACTTGTAATACTGAGTCTGACTTTGGATCATAATTCAAAACTGTAAAAAAAAAAATATAATAAATAATTAGAAGGATAAATAGAGAAATTAACTTCTCACACACACATATATACGAGATGAAACAGTAAAGTTGTCTTCTTGTGTGTTCGAGTTGTGAAATTAGTTAGTAATGTATGCATATTCAGTATATCACACATTGCTTAATCAGAGAAAATACGAACAACGAAAAGAAATATAATCCTTTTTCCTCTTTTTTTTTACAAATGAAACGAAAAGAGATACAATCAAGCTGATTAACAAAATCTCTAACGTGAGAAGTAATAATTTTTTTAGAATCTAACAAAAAAAATTTGAACTTTTTCATTTGAAATCACAACGAAATGTACATCCTTCTCAAACCTTTTATATATATAATGAAATAAATAAAATAAAAATAAAACATCAACTTGTTAGCATGAAATGGACATATATATAATATAAATCACCAAAAAAAAATCATGTTAGCTATGAGTTATTCACAAAATATTAAAACAAACTTGCTAAACAACAAAAATTCATTTAACAAATCATAAAAAAAATAATTGTTAGCTACGAACTATTTAACGACAGATTACCGTAAAATAAAAAATCGTTACCAATATAATCTCCAATCCTAAAACGAGTTTTTTCAGCCCACTTATTAAATTCATTAGGTGAAGAAGGAATTTTCCAAGAATTTTCTTTTCCATCAACAATAAATTCTCTTGCTTCACTAAAACATTTTGTGAAAAAACTAATAATCACAAAATAAGCTAAAAGAGAATAATAATAATTTTTCTTTTTTCCCCCTCAAGAAAAAATGTCAAACTTTTTTTTTTTAAAAAAAAATACAAATTTATAAAAGTGATGAATAGAAATAGCAAAGAAGGAAATATATGTTTATATATAAAAAAATTGTTGTGAAAAACGTAGGGGTTTTTGGCATTTTTTTCTAACTATATAATGTATAAGTTTTTTATTTTGTTAGGAGTCTAGGTTTGGGATGAGGTTTGGAGTGATTGAAGCTATGCGAGGATGACACGTAGGAATTATGATAATCCAAAAAAATTGGGTTGGGAAGTTTGAATTATGATTATTTAAGTGAATTTTATTTTTCATTCATTTCCCATATATAAATATATAATAAATAACATAATGAGCCGTTTCATTTTATGAGTCTTTAAAGTAAAATTTCGTACAATTTTTCTAAATATATCCCACTATATATCCAACGAATTTGAATTAATCGAGCTTCAGAACAATATTTAATTTTGTATAACAATAACAGAATTTGATTTACACGTTTTTATTGATTAGACTGTCTTCTACATCTTTAAATACTTGAGTCATTATTAAGAAATAAAAACAGAAAAAAAAAACGATAATTACCCGAGTCACAATTAAGAAATAAAAAATACTTGAGTCATTATTAAGAAATAAAAACAGAAAAATAAAAATAAAACAACAATTACTCGAGTCAAAATTAAGAAATAAAACATAAAAAAATTCCGTTGCCGGGACTTGAACCCGGGTCTCTCGGGTGAGAGCCGAGTATCCTAACCAACTAGACTACAACGGATCTTGTTATGTAATGTTCAGTTATATTATTTTAAATTTTACTTTACTACAATTACTAATTCTTGTAAAAAAAATAAAACTCTAGCATAAAGTGTTTTTCCCTTTAATGTTTCTTACACAAAATGAATATAATTTAATCAAGAAAAACATTTGAAGGGTCCAAAATTCAATCTAATTACCTAATTGTTACCACTTTGAAATTTTTTTTTTCTTTCCTTTATTTGGGCATTTCATAGGTAGTACATCGCGAGATAAGATACAAATTGCCTTCAAAAGATATGGTGGAATAGTAAATACTCAACACAGTGGCGCTTTGTACTTTGCACCCCAAAGTAAGACATCCCGGTGCATCTAGATTACTCGAGACTCAAAGCAAATATCAAACACCGGATCCATTTGTTGTGTATGTGGGGGGTGGGGGGGGGGGGGGTTGAGGAGTTAATAAACGAATATACACCAAATTAAGTCAAATGATTCACCTTCAAAATCAAAATAGTATGAAATCACAGATGAGAGAATACAAAGTTACAAACAGAACTGAAGCAGCAACAGACAAAGTGTTCAACACTTTTTAAACAGACATTACAAGCCAAACTAAAAGGTAGAGACAGATTGTGTGTTCTCATTTGAGGAGTGTCTTCACTATGGACTTGACATTCAGCTTCTTCAAGTCTGTGTAAGACTGACCACATCCCACAAACATGACCGGGGCTCCAGATATGTAAACCATGGACAACGCTGCTCCCACCTGCAGAAAACGCTGAGTATAAGAATACACAACAACACTAACTACTATACTTTAATTTCAAACCCAAAGTCGGAATCGACTATGTGAATCATGTCGCTCCATTTAAGGTTGTCTCAAGCCAATATCGTTCAAAAATAAGGTAGATATAAAAATGTACTAGAAATCCTCTCTATTTTCTACCGGTATAGCTGATATGAGTAGAAATCATAGGACCTAAAGTAAACATGCTAACGTGACTGAAATATATTTTGACATTTGATTGTTGATATCAGAATGATAATCAAATAAGTAGGAAGAATATTAACTTGGTAAAGTAACGTAGGCAGGGATCAAACTTGTTAATGCGAAAAGACCATGACTGTGTGTACCTTATCATCAATGGTGTCAAACTTGGTAAGGAGAATTCCATCAATCAATCTTGGATTTGGTGAGGGTGAAAGGTCACCTAGTTTCTGCAGATATAAGAGAATGTGTCAAATGATGGAACAAATGTTAAAATTATGGGGAAGTTATCATCACCATTATAGGCAAACCTGGTTGAACTTTGATAACTGATCAACAGCGTCATTTCCAACAAGTGCCTCACCAACAAAAAGGATCAGATCTGGACTGTTCACATATATAAGCTTCGAAAGTGCTCGCATCAGTGGTTCATTATCCTGTGGAATATGACAGTTGTGCATAAATTTGAAGGAACTGAAAGATAACTCAAGAAACAAGAGTATCTCAGCTTGCAAGGGTTGATGCTGAAACTAACAATAGAGACCCCTACTAGTATCCAAGACAATATTCTACTATTATTCTGTGTATAGTGCTCATACAGGGACTTCCTAAAACTGCTAAGAAATTCAATCATACCTGCATTCGACCGGCTGTATCAACAAGAACGACATCTGAACCATTTCTATTAGCCTCCTGGATTGCTTCCTTGGCAACAATAGCAGGATCCTTCTCATAGCCCTTCTCAAATATGGGGACCTGATAAGACAATACATTGTCAGAAACTTAACTTGTGCAATCTCTCCCCCAGCGAAGACCAAAAATTCGAACAAGTACAAAATTTCCAATCATGGCATACCTGAAGTCTTCGAGCATGAGTACGGAGCTGCTCTACAGCTCCGGATCGAAATGTGTCACACGCAGCCATCATAACATTGACCTTGTGCTGCTGAAGCCAATAAGCAACCTGCAGTAGAACATGTAAAGAACCCCATGAGAAGATATACAAGGCCCTTGAAGAAAAAGAAAAAAGAGCAATCTTAGTTTACCTTCGCCAGATTGGTAGACTTTCCAACCCCATTTACTCCTACGAAAACCACAACATATGGTTTCCCCTGTTCCTTTGCGGCATGAACATCCCTCAAGATATCAATGGAACGTTTAGGAGTTAAGATCCGAACAAGGGCCTCCTCCATTGCTGCCTGGTTTGATCAATTCAATACCCCATATTAGTATGTTGAGACTATGCCAACAACAACACCGTACCCAGTATAGTCCCACAAGTGGGGTTTGGGGAGGGTAAAGTGAGGCGGTGTACACAAACTTTACCCCTACCTTGGCAGGTAGAGTGATTGTTTATGAAAAACCCTTGGCTCAAGAAATGTTCAGACTATAAAAAGCAAAAAAATAGATGAAACGAATTTTTCAAGTTTTGGCATGCAAAAATTCAACTTTGCAACACCTTTCCATTTTAACTCTTCCCTTTATCTTTAAAGCCTGGAAGATGTTGAGGGGTATGCTTTCAAACACCTTGGATTTGAACACTTCTTAAATGGCATTGTTCCTCCAAGTGCAAGTACTTTAAAGCAACTAAGTACTCTACTGTGTAAATGAATGAAGGTCCCAACTCTCTTACCTGAACTGTTGAAGAAATTCTTGTAAATGAGCCAAGCTTTTTACCCTCCAAACTTGCTGCCACTGATTCACAAAGCTTTTCAGCAATTTCTTCGGCCTGTAAGACATGTGTAACACTCACCAACCAATTATAGAATGAAAACAACTGATAGAAACATGGTCATCAATTGGGGGAAGGTGGTTAAGGAGAACGAACGCGGGTAGTAAGAGTAAAGTAACTGTAAACTTACCACATTCTTGGTCATCAGCCTGTCCTTAAGAGCTTTTAAAGCTGGCTCTAAGTCAGCTTTGTCCAAATTTGCCTTTCCTGCGATACTGGAGACACAACAGCAACCCAGGTTATGCTCAGCATTTAACAGTTAGAAAGATCCATTATCTTGGAAGTAATTTTTTTTTCCCATTTCTCTTGAATATTTATCAGTTTTCACATAACATCCCAAACCAATTATCTTCTTTAGTGTCTGATAATCAAATTAGGCAAATTTCATGGTGATTAATAACGGAGGTGGGTGAAAATCTTTCTGATCTATATATACCCATTGATCCATTTTGTGGGGACTATATGATAGAAATATCAGCCATTTCGCTAACTAATTTTCATAAAAATGAACTCATTTATTTTCTTGAATCAGGAGAATTACCTCTGGAACATGGATGAGAACCAACCTTTCTTCTTTGCCTCGACCTTGCTGTCTTTCCCTGGCTCTTCATCCTCCTCAGTCTCACTATCACTACTCACAATCTCCTCTTTGTCCATCATACTCTCACCTTGAACTGCTTCTACAACTGTTGTATTTCCATTTGCATTCTCACACATAGGATCCGTGAAATCCAATTTCGACTCCTTAGGTGAATCATCCCAGACTCTGTTCTTCTTTGCTTTTTTTGTAGGCTCTGCCTTGGAATCCTTTACAATGGTATCAGTTTTCTTTCCACCTTTAGCCCTAAGCTTCTGTAGCTTATTTACATCAAAAGCCCCAGAATCAGAACTTCTATTCTCTTTACCGTTAGCCTGCACTACTCCATTTCCCTTACTAACTTTAGAACGCCCATTGCCATTTTCCATGGCACGACTATTTACTTTATCACCATCTCCACTGTCATTTCCTGATTCAGCACCACTCTTTTTTTGATTGCCTCCATCCATAATGCCCTTCTGCACTTGTCCTTGCTTCTTACCAAGATTATGGTTTACAGGCTTGCTCACCTGCTTCGATTTCTTCATTTCCTCAGCACGTGCCTCGGCCTCCTTCCTAAGCTGCTGAAATACATTGTCAAATTCATTGTAGACAGTTCTTTTTGGGTCATAAATCTCTGAGAATTCTTGCTTAACCATAGAAAGCAATTCATCCACATACAATAGATGAAGAATTTTCTGATACACAGCAACAAACACAAGCCCCAGATCATTGTGAAACGTCCATTTAAGAGTGTATGCAGCTCCTGGTACATCATAGTTAAATGAAGCGGCACCTGAACGTTCCTCCAAAAGACATGAACGAATCAATGTGTCAATTGGAGAACCTCTAAGAGCATTTCCAAGCTCCTTACACGTCCAGAGGATCAAGCCCCCTCTAGTGAATATAAGTAACTGCTCTAACATCTCTGGTTCTAAATATATACCCCTGCAAACAAAAAAATGGAGGTTTTTAAAATACTCACATCTCAGCCAGCAAATTAAACCCCTTAAAATAATCAAGGTTAGCTTCAAAAAATATCTCACTCAATTTTACATAACGGATTCAACAAATGGTATTTTCTTACATAAATGAGGAAAGTGAAGGAATCAAGAACAGGAACAAGCTTACCCTATATCAAACTCAAGGTTCCGTAAGAGATTCAACAAATGGTACTTTCTTACATAAATGCAGAAAGTTAAGCAATCAAGAACAGCAAGTAGCTTCAAACTCAAGGTTCCGTAAAAGATCCAACAAATGCATTTTCATACATAAATCAGAAAAGTGAAGCAATTAACAGTAGAAAAAGGCTTACCCCCTATCAAACTCAAGGTTCGGAAACAGATTCAACAAATTACACTTTCATACGAAAACGAGGAAAGCAAAGGATTCAAGAACGGAATAAACCGTATACACCACCACACAGAAAAAAAAAGAGGCAACTTTCAGGAATTAAAGACGGAGAAAATAATCAAAATTTATACAACCATACAAGTCCTCAAAGCAACAACCAAAAACCCACTACTCGTTTGGCTCAAGCAATTAAACTACAATCATCAACAAAAACTGCATCTTTCAGATATACTTCCTCAATTAAGCAAAAGGAAAGAAACCCCAATACTCATTTTTCACAATTCAAGCCATCAAACTGCAATCCACCAATAAAAATTCCTTTTGTCCTTCAATTTAACAAAAAGAAAGAAAACCCAATATAGATCGAATCTCAAATACCCAAATCAAAGCAACCCCTTTAAGCAATTCTACAAAACCCAATACTCATTTATACAAAACAAACCAAGAATACAATCCTAATTTGTTTACGATTCGATACAGCTAAGATTTGTTTACAATTTTGATAATTCATGCCTAGCTAAGTTTTTTTTTCCCATTTTTTCCTCAATTGACCAAAAACAAAGAAAACCCAATAGAGATCGAACCTCAAACAACCCAAATCCAAGCTCCCTTTAAGCAATTTTCGAAACAAAACAAAACCCAGATCGAAAACAACATAACAAATCCAGCTAACCCAAAAAAAATGCAAAATTTACAATAAATAAACAATATCTGTAACTTTAACTAGAAGAAAAAGGGTCATACCTATCAAAATTTGTCGAGGAGCCTGAAGAAGAAGGAAAAAAAAAAAAGGCAAATCGATTGAATCGAAAGAAAAAAAAAAGAAAAATTGAAGGAAAAAATGGATTGCTTTGAATATTTATATAAAAAAAAAAAAAACGCCACCTTTGACTTTTTGTCAATATATGTGTGACTCTCTATTTAGGTAAACTAAATTCCATGTGAAAAAGATGTAATAAGAATTTTTTTTATCGCGTTCGTTTTTAATTAGATATTTTAAATTCGAATATATAGTCGTTTTTACTATCAATATTGACCTTTTTTATGTTCACTAAATTTAGTTAAACCCTTAATATGAATATCGAGTCATGTTATTATATGGTTTGTCTTTTATGAATTTCGATCAAGTAAGCTCGTTTTTTCAGATGGTATAAATTTATAAAAAAATGATGTGTAATTCCAAAATTTTATGATATAAAAATATAAATTTTTGCTTTGTAAATGAGATATATATCTTGAAGCAAAAAAATTAAACATTAGCATGTAACAGAAGCGAAAGTACAAATATCTTATATTGAAAAATATGAATAAAAAATATAATAAGAAAAAAGATTAATAATTTAATTCGAGCCATATAAAGAAACAATATTACAATAATGCATTTTTTTTTCTATTTGAATTTACTTCGAAAATAGAGTCGATGAATGTTAATAAGCACATTGATATATTTTCCTCTTAATAAACTTTAAATCAATAAAGGAATAATAAATATATTTTATCGAACGACTATTCATCTATCGTCAAACATTTTCATCAAATCAAATGAATGGACGGAATAAAAAGGTTGATGTGAGTCAATCAACCAATTTAATCTTTACGATAAGGTAATTAACCGCACAAAAATACAATAGTCAGGTACATTAAGCTCTCATTACGCACGAGACGAAGGAGTGATACCAACTCTTTGATAATTCTATTTCACTATAAAATTGATGAATTAAAACTTTCAATCCAAAGTTTTTACAGTGCATAATCTCACCATTTAAATTACAATAATAATAAAAATTGTATTCATAATTTTCATGCAAAAATAAACTTAGTGTCTGCTAGCTTACAAAATTGAAACTCATGAAGATAATTTTTTTTTACTGTTTGAATCCTTCACCAAGGCCTGCTGGCATTCCCAAACTCTGAGCAAGATCACTCATTCTTTCCTTCATTGCCTGAAAAAATAACGACAACAAAATAACAAGAAGAAACGAGTACTAGTAAATACCGAAAAATATGATGATCCTACATGAAATCCTTCACGAATGAGGATTACTCAGTCGATGAAGTGACATTACGTCCAATTGTTAGGTCGGAGGCTCGTGGCACATACATAGCGAATCATTGTTTTTTCTTATAATTGTGGTGCTCGAGTCAAGCTTGTTGTGGTACCTGCTACTTCCCATTAAGACAAGTACCTCACTATGTTGCTCTAACTCTCCTAAAATGTTGTTGCACGCTCGTGATAGGTACTCATCGACATTATTGACGAGTTCATGCAATATAGGTATCAAGTAACTTTGTCAACCAAGACTTTTGGAAGATAGAGAACCTTCGTTAAGCCCATTAAGTGAAAGGGTTTGACATAGGATAGAGTTTAGGAGACGATGTTAAAGGAAATAAGAAAGACTTTTGGAATTTGTGATCTTAAGCATGTCAGTCATGTCATGACGTTTTTGTGGAAGGGTGAAAGTTTTAAGTCGTATTGTTTCTAATATAAAACAGAATAAAAAGGAGAGAGTGTCACGTAAAACGGAACAAGTTTGAGGTTCTTACCAGTACACTTTTCTGATGCGCATCCTTGTATGCCTCTGTAATCAGAAGTGAGAGTTTCTGCATAAGCAAAATAGTAAAGACCCTTTTAAGGATTCGGCACAAATCTTCATATACTGTAATACTCCGCAGGGCTCCCTGGAAGACGAAAGCCACAATGCACAGACCAATCAAAAGACACAACTCAGATCCCTGGCCCAAAAATTTCTTCTTGAAATGTGGGATTTTATTACCGATTACAGACACCTTTCACTAGTAAAGAAAAAGAAACGACTTGGCTAGAGTACTGTCAAACTAAAAATAGCGCACAGACTAAAGAAAAGAGGGACTACAGAAGGTAAAACATCCTTCACGCTGGCATGTTGTTTTGGGGGGTCTTGTATGGCCAGCATCTTAAAAACATCATTTGTTCCGATATTGTTTGGCTGCTATAGAGAACATGTAATATGATACTAGCTCAAAGCAGCCGTGCCACTCTAATAAGCCTAAGCGTCATATAAATCAAAAGCTAGCCTGAGACCTAAAAAAGCAAGGTCGTAATCCATCCCTCTTTTTCCTGTATTTGACTACTAGGGCTAATGAACGACCCTTTGATCTATGTCGTTCCAAGTTCAGCTAGGTCTGATTAACTATACAATATAACATAACATGATAGGTCGGCTTTTGCAGAAAGCATGATTGTTATAGTGATATTTGACGGACAGGTCTAACAAGATAAGAGGTACATAACTCAGATGATCTATGCAATATATACTCACTTCTGGGCCTAATGCCATGGCAGCCTCAGTAATTTCAGTGCGTATAGGCTGCTGATTTCCAGACAGTGTTACCTGCAAATGATGTAAATATTTATAAGTTCCCATAAAGTTGTATCGAAATGGAATTTCTCCATATTTTCTACTTATCAAGGTCTGTCTGTCTACAGCAACTGTGCCTTAGTAATTGAAGGTTTTGACAAAAATGATACGAGAACTACTAGGCCAAGGCTGAGCATTCTACGTCTAGAACATAGGTTGTTCAATTGTTTGCAGACCCAACACTTAAGTTGCCAAGTAAGATTGGCGAGAAAATAACATAAATGTTCCCTTCTGTTTGAGGGTAGGTCCATAGTCATTAAGTATGCGTTGGACAGTTTTGGTAATTTAAATTTGCCAAAAGATAAATACTTTAGTCCCTGTCAAATATTAATGTTCAATAGATTTGACGGAAACAGTAGAAGTATTTTTTTTAACCATAAACATCAAGAAAGTTTAATCAAATCCACGCAACACTGAGAATTGCACTAGACAATAAAAAGAATATCAGAAATTACACCTCAAAATGTTGCAGCAGACTCTAGAAATAAATAAATCAAATAGCAGAAACTAAGAAATTGTTTCATTAAACGTGAGTTCCCACTAATGTCCATTTTTCATACCGTCAAATCTAACCAACAAAGCTCCACAAATATTAGATGGGGACTAAAAGTGGCAAAACTAAAAAGAGCAAAACTGTTTTAAGGGACTATATTGAACCTAAACTCAAACATAAAGGGACCATTTTTGTCATTTTTCTAAGATTGGTTCCCAGATTGCATCTTAACTTCTGGAATAGTCGAATTAGTACATCCATTCGATCAGAAGTGATCTCTTCGGTTAGATGACACCAAAATAAAACAAGAAAAGAACATACCTTGATTAGTTCACCTTCACAGTATCCATCAAACTCTGCTCTGAAAACACAAACCACCAAAAATGAATATGTATGTGGCATTCTCTTAAAGATTAGCTCACATAAAGGTTAAAACGTATTATAAAGTGCACTATTAGAAACATACAAAGCAAGCTCTTTTTGTACTCGCACTGCCTCAACTTGAACCACATTTTGCGCCTTCTTCACTGTCTCGTATAAGTTTTGCATGTTGCCAAAAAGACCTGCCTAAGAAAAATATAAAAAAAAACTGAGGTTGGTTACAGTGAAATAGCATAACATTATTGACGAGTGAACCAACAGGTGACACATAAGAAAAGTGAATATTGAATAATTAGTATGCTTATAATAGCCAGTTTGGCCAAGCTTCTAGAATCAGCTAATTTTGGGAAGTGTTCTTTAAAAAAAGTACTTTTGACGAGAAACAATTTGTGTTTGGCTAACCGATTTAAGAAAATACTTGAGCAGCAATTAGTATATGGTCAAGCTATCACAAAGTGTTTCCACGTATATTTTCTTAAAAGTATATTCAAAAATGTATTTTTGGGGAGAGCGTATTTTTTTAACTTCTCAAAAAATAGCTTTTGCTTCTACTCAAAAACAGTTTTTCTTCTCCTACAAGTTTGGTCAAACACCATCTTCAGAGTGTCCAGTGAAAGTAAAGTAGTAAACAACAACATATAAGCCTTAAACTTATACAAGTTGAATTCACTAATTTCATTTTTTTTCGGTTCGTAACTCGGTTGATAATGGACCCGTCCCTCTAACCTTCTCCCTTCATCAACTTCTTTACTGGCTGAGGATATCAAGCTTTAAAGTTAAAAACAAGATTTTCCAGCAGACAGCTCGGATAATTTGGTTTGTGATTCTCCTTGTGATGAAGACATGTTCTGTTTTATTCGGTTAATCAACTTTATGAGAATGGCAGCTACTAGAAGCAAAAATATAAATATTAACATTAACACTAGCAAGCTACTATAAGAAGATTTTGCAATATAGTCTTTATGTGCTTACACATATAGCTTAAAATGATCACCGACAAGTCATCAAACAAGATAGATCCAATGTCAGTGTAACCAATAAAATACTATACAAGGAAAGGGAAATACTCAGATACCTTTGAAGGAGCATCGTTGTTCTGCTCATTATTGTCCTTTTTTCCTCCAAACAGAGAACATATTTGCAGAGGTCTGGGATTATCTAAAACCTTTCGACAGCCATGTCTTGATGAAGTCCACATACCAACTTGATTTGCATTAGGACACGGTTTTTCTGCAAAGACCAAAATTGTAAAAAAAGAAATCTTTTCATTAGGTGCTTAATTTTTCCAGGGAGGTATAGCACTTGTAAGAGTAAACTGAATGCTGAATAAACAACTCCAAGACGGTACTCAGGGAGAAAAATGCTGCAATAAGGAACTCCAAGACGGTACTCAGGGAGAGAACTATGTATTAAGCTTATATAAAACTATAACTCAATAAATTTCAATAAGCATAATAATACATTTTCTTTTTCGAGTCAAATTTGAGATTTATTTCAGTTAATGTAAGTGGAGAATTCACATTAATTTTTGTTTTGATTATAAAAATCATTGAATCAGACCAGAATTTCTCCCTCGAGTTTGGTCAAAGTACCTAAAACTAGTTGACGAGATCAGGTATTGATCCCACACCCACATCCACTCCCACATCGTGTCGACAAGGGTGTGGCACCAAAACTGAAGAGTCCGAGCTACTTAGGTTGTTACTTATCTACAGATTATGGATAAGTATCAAGTCATTCCATTTTGTTCCTACCAATTTTCATCATAAAGGCAATCTGACTTCCAATTACAACATTTGGTTAGAAATTAAATTATTAACCATATAAGAAATTCTTGACGCATATAAATAACCACAACATTTATCTTTTTATAAGTATCATTTCTCGAAAACAATTCATGAATAAAGTTTCTATTGATTGAGGATAAGAAAACAAAAGGGCATCAGAATTACACATCTCCGAGATACAGTGACCTAATCCATAGAAGGCGCGGCGTGTTGCTCAAAGACGAGGTAATTATGTTTGACGCTTGGTTAAATTTATTATTTTCTGTATACATAATTGTTTGAAACACCTCCAAAATTTCATTGCTAGAAAATTTTAGTGATTCTTCACACACATGTCTATACTTCATATACTTCATGTTGAAAATACTGAGTTTGATTCATTAACTTTTAGCTACATCCACCACTCCTACTTCTTTATGGCAATAGGCGCAAACTTAACATAAACAAATATTGTGTATGTGTATATAGAACTTCCAAGGGTTTGAATTTTTTGTGATGCATCAAAAAATCAGACTATTCCAAAAAGAAAAAAGAAATTGTTAGCTTTATATCAAGAAAGCTAAAAGCTTCGACCGAATGACTCTCTTCAATTTTTTAGGGTATTTTGTAAACTATCAACACAACCCATTAGCAATTAAGAACTATACACCAACATAAGCCATAACACCAACAATGCCTTAGCCCCGATTCCCCAAACAAATTGGATAATGGATAGAACTTCCAAGGGTTAGAAGAATTTGTGATTTATCATTGAAACTAGACTTTTCAACAAAGAAAGTTGCTAACTTTATATCAATAATGTTGATAGCTTCAACCGAATGTCTCTCTTCATTTTTTGGGGCATTTGGTGTACTATCAACACAAACCCATTAGCAATTAAAAACTCTACACCAACATAAGCCATAACAACATCTTAGCCCCAAACAAGTTGGATATCACTTACAAATCCAAGGGTTGGAAAATTTTGTGATTATCATCAAAATTAGAATTTTTCAACAAAGAAAGTTGCTAACTTTATACCGAGAAAGCTAATAGCTTCGACCGAATAGTTATATTCATTTTTAGGGAATTTTGTAAGCTTTCAACACAACCTCATTAGCAATTAAGAACTCTACACCAACATAAGCCATAATGACACCAATGCCTTAGCCCTAAGCAAGTTGGATAGAACTTCCTTCCAAGGGTTGGGAAATTTCGTGATTGCCATAAAAAATAGCAATTTTAAACAAAGAAAGTTCCTAGCATTATACAAGAAAGCTAATAGCTTCGACTGAATGGCTATATTTGTTTTTTAAGGCATTTTGATAAATCTATCAACACCGCCCCATTAGCAATTAAGAATTCCACACCAACATAAGTCATGACAGTTGGATAGAACTTCCTTCCAAGGGTTGTAAAAAATTGTGATTACCATCAAAATTAGACTTTTTCAACAAAGAAGGTTGCTACTTCATATTAAGAAAGCTAATCGCTTTGACCAAATGGCTATATTCATTTTTATGGCATTCTGTAAACTAACACAACCCCATTAGCAACTAAGAACTGTGCATCACCACCACCAACAACAACAACAACAACAACGCCGTAGCCTCAAACAAGTTGGGTTAGTTGTGATTACCATCCAAAATTAGACCTTTTCAACAAAGAAAGTTGCTAACTTTATATCAAGAAATCTAATAGCTTCGACCGAATGTCTCTCTTCACTTTTGTTATGGCATTTAGTATACTATCAACACAACCCCATTAGCAATTAAGTACTGTATACCAACAACAACAACAACAACAATGCCTTAGCCTCAAACAAGTTGGGTTAGTTGTGATTACCATCCAAAATTAGACCTTCTCAACAAAGAAAGTTGCTAACTTTATATCAAGAAATCTAATAGCTTTGACCGAATGTCTCTCTTCATTTTCTATGGCATTTAGTATACTATCAACACAACCTCATTAGAAATTAAGAACTCCACACCAACATAATCCATAACAACAACAATGCCTTAGCCCCAAACAAGTTAGGGTCGTTTATATGACCCCCACTTCTTCATTTAAGCTTATTCATATCATTTTTAAATATCTGAACCAAGCAAGATAAATTGGACTTACTAATTAAATTGCCAATTTGTTCTCAAAATAATTCACCACAGTCCCATATTAGTTTAATTGACTATATAAATCCAAGACATTCATTCCAATACAAAATAATATATTTTCTTTTAGGGCAAACTAATAGTTCTCTAAACTAAAAAATCCCCAAAAAATGTTAACTATAGTGGAAAAGTTTTTACATAAGGATACTGAGGAGAAATTGTGCTTACTGAAGCTATGAAGATTTGAAATCCCAGCTGTGAAAGCACTTGTAGACGCCATTTTTTCACCACAAAATTATTTTTGCAGAAAAAATGTGTCTTTTTTCAAGAAGATTGAATAAATATCTATCCAAGTCCCATGTTGTAGTACTTCTTGATAAGCATTTTTGCCCCCTCATGTTTTGATAATATCAAGATAAGTGCTAATACTTCTAACAGATAATAAAAAGATTGTTTTTTGCTTCAAAATTATTCAATATTCGAAATTTATATTTTTAAAATTATTCAGTATTTGAAATTTATATTTATTTTGTGTGATGAACAAAGTTATTTATTAATTATATTATAAAAGATAACACATGTATATATAATATATTGAAATAATTAAAATGTACTTAACCTAATTCTTTTATAATATATTAAAATAATCAAGATTTGCTTAACCTAGCCCGTAAAAGTAGGGGTGGTATTCGGTATTTCGGTTCAGTTTCGGGTTTTTTTCCAGTTTTCGGTTCTTGTAAATTGTGTACCGAATACCGAATCGAAATATTTTGGTTCGATTCGGTTTTTATTAATTCGGTTAGATTTTTTATTTCGGTTTTTTAAGCTGCTGCTGGATGCTTGATGGCAGACGGCGCGACTACTGCTGCTTCTGGCGGACGGCGCGGCTGTTGCTGCTGCTTCTGGCTGGCGGAAGAGGAGAAGAGGAAGATGAAAGACCTAGAGAAAGTCATGAGAAAGATGAAAGAGAAAGGAATAGGACAATAGGTCATAGGGTTTCTTTTTTTAAAAAATTATTAATATTAATAATTATTAATTAATATAATATAAATTATAGTATAATATTTCTGTTTAAATCGAAATATCGAAAATCAAAATAATACATACCGAAAACCGAATCGAAATACCAAAAAATATAAAAAAGTAAGCCGAACACCGAACCAAAATACCGAAATCAAAACTCTAAAAAATTTCAATTCGATTTGATATTTTAATTTTTCGGTGTTTATATCCATCCTTACGAAAAAGGACTAGATGGGGCCACATAACACTACAAAATCTAATGGGTTTACACTCAATGGAAGTAACAAATCCATAGTTTCAAATAGTTGGTGTCATAATAATGTGATGAATCTTGAAACCTCAAAAAGGGATAAAGGGCAAAATAGTACTTTCACATAAGGACAAATGTAAAAAAAAACATCACCATCAAAACAAACAACAACCCACAACAAAGCCTAAAAACAAGCCACTTACCAACAACTCCAGATTTCTCTCTCTTTGCTTCTTTTTTTTTTTTTCAGAAAAATTCATCAGTCCATTACACTTCCTTTTTTTTCTTTTCTTGTGTGTGTATTAAATTGGTATTTATCCATTCCACTGTTGCTATCCTCATCAAGAATCAGCCCACAAAGCTACTTTCTTTCTAATGTTAGGTGTGGCAAAATTTATGTAATCAAAAAAAAAAAAATCAAGAAAATTTTAGGTGTCTTCATTTTCATGTGTATAAGGCTAAACCCACCTCATACATACAATATATGACCATAAAGATACAATCTTTATGCCATAAATGCCCTTTCTGCAACATCCAAAAAAAAAAAAATCCAATCTTCATCACCTCTTCACTGTCTTTCCAATAACAAAAACAAGAACAATGTATAATAGTAGTATATATAGTATTTTCTTTTGTTATGGTTTTCCATTTATGTGGGCTTTTTGGGGTTTGTCTTGGTCAAGAGAACCTTCTTGCCACCTCTCTTTCTTTCTCTATAACTCCTTTTTTTTGTTTGGACCTGTTGTTGTGTTGTTATTATTGTTTCTCCCCTCTTTACTTCTCTCTTATCTGCCTCCTTTTGCTCCTTTTCTTGGTTTTTTTCAACTTTTTTGTCTCTTTATTTCTCCAAGATCTGATCTTTTTATGGGAAGGGATTAGTTTGATTCATTTGTGATCTGATATGTCTAAGAAGATGAAAAGGGGTGCTTTGGAATCATCATCTTATGGTGTTTTTGAAGACACAAAGGATAGGTTGAAACATCAAACACTTCTGCAGGACTATAAAGAGCTCCAGAAGGTATAAAAATCTTGTCTTTTTTTCTTTTTTGATCATCTGCTGTGTTGAATGGTTGATTTTTCTCTCTGTTGGTGTATCTTGTTCTTGCTTGTTAGAAATGTGGTGCCATTTGGTGTAGGAACCTCCTTTGAGTTTGATCTGTTTCCTATCAATGATTCATAGAATTGTTAAAAAAAATTTATAATTGTGTGTGCACCTCGACTAATTCCACGGGATACGGGCCACCTCCTGTCAACAACATGTACTAGATAACTGTGTCTCCCTAGACTAAGACAGATAAAGAAATCATCTAGTGTTTTTTTTGTCTCCGCTAGTCATTGAACCTTTATAGAGTGTTATGTGCTGTCTCTTTGTTCAATTTCTATCTGGAGTTGCCCTTTTCATCATTTCATTATTGAGGTCTCACCTGAGATTGTATCCCTTGGTTGAATTTGTTTGTGTTTTTTCCTAGGAGTTATTAGGAATTCTCTCTAAAACAACTCTTAGCACGGTTTGATGACAGGGACGGCTCTCTCCTGCCCCATCTAAATTAGGCTTTGTTATCCTTCGGGGTGGCTCAGATAGTTTGGCTAGGTACTTCCATAATGGAGGTCTCATGTTCAAAACCCTTTGCCTGCAACAACAGGGGGTCGGCCTTCGGGGTCGAGCTTGTCGCATGGGGCTTTCCTAGTGCGGTTTATCTCTCTCGTGTGGTTCGCGAGCTATTACACAAGGGTGGGATTTACCTTGTGCACTCCCAAAGGATAGCGACTGCGGGTTCCTTTGTCATAAAAAAAATACTAAGCTTTGTTTGTCTGAGAGTTCAATCTGTAATGTGTGTAAACACACATCACGCAGTGCACTCTTATCACTAGACCAAAGTGTTGGGGTAACAGTTCATAGATTATGTCCATCATAGTCGATGATACTTCAGACTGCAAGATGATCGAATGCTGATATGTTTTGTTAGAGTAAATAATAATGTGTGTGTGTGTGATCAACCGGTTTTCTTACATGTAACCTTCAATTTTCAGGAAACTGATGCTGCAAGGCACAAGCTGGAGGATTCAAAGCTGAGGAAACTAAGATTACAAGCTGAAGTTTGGTAAGTTTGTTCAACATATCAAATGGTGTTCATATTGATTTGATATAGTTTCATTTTCTTTAGGAGTTCTTGATCAGCTTGATTCGAAGACTTCAAAATATATAGCTTGCATAGTAGAATTAAGAAAAAAGAACTGTACTTCTGTGCATATGCATTTTCTTGATATGCTCGTGGAGTTCCTTTTCTATTTGAATCTAAGTGCAGATTTTTTTTGCATGATTGTGCAGTTTCTTACGCCAGAGGCACAAGCATCTATTGCTATCGAAGTCCTTAACTCCTCCAAAAGGGAAAGAGCTAGTATCCCTACCAAATGTTGAAACTTACCCCAGAAGTAGGTCAAGGGATCAAGTTACGAGAAAAAAGGAAGCCAAGCTAAACAAACTGCCCCCTCTTCCTGGCCCTAAACCAAACGGAAGGATACAGGTTGCAAAGGTAGTTGCTTCGCAAAACATACCCGATATTCATGTGAACCAAAAGCACAGATTAGGTGGTAGACAAGAATCTGTTTTTCGCAATGCAGATTTAGAGTTGAACCGTAAATCAAGAGTATATAGGGGAAAGGATGTTTCATCCCGAAAAGGAGCTCCAGCCTATGATTTGAAGCAGGATGAGAGATTGTGCATTGCAGGCAATGCTATCTTACAGAGCAGCTCGCCAACTTTTGATTTAAATCAGGATGCTGGTCATAGTGGCAAAGAAACTGCATTGCCCACTCGTGCTCCCGTCTTTGATTTGAATGAGATCTCGGTAAGTCTCAAACCAAGCAACACGTACTCTTTCCATTATTTTGTTAGTTGTATACTTTTTACATCATTACCTCTAGACTTTCTAATCCTTACAGATGGGAGAAGAGGAAAGAGATGGAAATTCTGAGCAGGTGCAGCTCGAGGAGCCAAAGAGAAGTCCAATCCAAAACCTCAATGATGATGTGAAGCTATTGGTGTGTAGAAATGTTGGAGAAGACACTTCTCGGTTGGGAAAACAAAAATTATCTTGGCAAGACCCTGTTGCTTTGAGGGTTTGATCCGTCTTCCACCGTCTAGTTAAATGTGGTAAGAAACTTCTGTGTTAACGCTGAGCATTGTCGAACTTGTGTTGACATGTAGGCTTACATTACTATCCTTTTAGTGTAAAGAAACTTCTTATACATGTAAAACATGCACACTATATGTTCATTGCTTGCAACGAGATGTGGTCCGTGTGATTCATCCTCTACATTATACACTATATTTTCTGGTGTAGCTAGGGATTTCGCGTTCTCTCTTTGATGAATTCCGTATTGATGGTTTGAGTGTGTGTGTGGATTCTCGTCCATCGGGACGAAGAGATCCTGATACCATCTTGCATTGTTGGTGGCTTCAACTGAGTTTGAAGGATTTAAGTTTTTCTTATAGAAATGACCAATGGCCACCTTAATGTTGAACTATCATGTTTAATAAATCTTGTAGTTGCCTCATATCATGTTTAATAAATCTTAGATATCTATATGGTCATAAATTATTTTAATATGTAAATTTACTATTTTAAATAGAAATGCTGAATTTAATATTTTGATATTTGTTTTAATATTACAAGTAATTTGAATTTGCATCATGCAAGGCTTTTCGTTAAACAAAATTTCTTTACCAGATTTGGAAAAGTTAGATAGCATAAGTTACCACCTAATTATTATGAGATCACCTACTCACTTCATAGTATCAACAAATCGTAAACGATAATAATATATTTGATGTAATTTTATGAATGAAAATTGATGAAAAGATGTGATCAAACAAATAATTTCTCTATTTTTAGATAAAAGATTTTGAATTCAAACTTCGAGGATGAACGACATCTCTGGTGAAGTACTTTTTTTCAAACTTTTCAAATACTGAATGATTAAGCCCAAGAGGATAATAATAGCTCAAAATGAGGATAAAAATAGCTGGAGCGTTTCCCCCGAATGGACTTTGCAGTGTGATTTAAATTTAATCAGAACTTCAATATAAACTTCAGATATTATATGAAATTCTTTTTAACAAGAAAACTGATTTACGTGGGAAAGTACAAACATAATAAAGAGTTCAAAATATATAAATCGATTAATCATGTGAAAATATTTATAAAATTAAGTTATTTAAAAGATAATTAACTAAACCACGAATGAAATATGAAAGTTACACAAGAGGTTGCTCTCAATTGAGTGTTTATGAATTTGAATAAGATTCTTATATACTTTACTCCGCCAAACATCAAGGATTTTGATTACGACAACAACAATAACATATCCTGCTCGTGGTTTGAAGAGTTTAGGATATAAATAAATCTTATCCCTATCTTTTGTGAGGTTGTTTCTGATAAAACCCTCTATCAGACACAATTGTAGAAAAGAGACGACAAAATACCAAGATACAAAACAAATGCATCAACAGATAGTAGTACACATCGAAGAATAAGAAACTATGCGATAACGGGCGCAACAAAGACTTTGATTGTACAACATATTACTAACAAGTAGCTAAAAGCAAGCTAATAGAGAATAAAATCTGCAGATGCAAATACCCAGCAAAAGAGATAAACTGAAGACAAACTTATGTTATCAAATTCAGCTTTAAAATGGTGTAAAGATAAGAACAGTTGCATTTTATGAACTCACAAGTTCGACAAAACTTAATATAACAAGTCAACGGGAAAAAGTAAATGAAAAACTAATGTAATACAAAACGGCTGGACTCTGTAAAGCAGCCCGTTGCCTCGAGCAAATATGGCGTATAATTTACCATGTTGCAAAACTGTCTTTCGTCGTCTAATGAACACACTTTGGGAAAAGTATACAACTCACATAAACTCACCTGTCCTTTACTACAGTTCCAATGATGAAAAACTGTGATACAGCTGCTTTAGTCCACTGAGCACAACGGAAAGGCCATCTCGAGGATAGGTGATATGGAGCACATTCCATTGACGAGGATTTGAGCTTTTTACTGGAACAGATTTTTGCAGGCTTCGACATCAGGTGCTTGTGAGTCTAACACTCCTTGACCAGTAGGGCTAGAGCTAATAGCTTTCATGATGGCAGCAAATAAGTCCTTCTGGTATAAGTCATCGGTTACCTTCTGCAGGATCTCATTCACCAACTTGAAGTCCATTGCACCTGTCAAAACTAGCCTTGAAATTATCTCCCCGAAATTTGCTGGTGCTTTTGGTAAATCCATTGCAAGATCTTCCAATTGAGAAGCAAAGTTCAAGCATCCAGTAGCCAAGTCTGTAGCAGTAAAAACCTTTTTAGCAGACAAGTGCTCAAGAAGTTGTGCAACTGGTTCAACGCATGGTGGGCTTTTGTCCAGTCCGAGTGATATGGCATTCTCGACAACCTCAGGATAGAAGGCAGGGGATTTGAGTTCCTCAATGCACTGTAAGGCTTCATCCAAAATCCGAACACTAAAATATTCCTCCAAAAGTGAAACTGTTTTTCTTTTCAGCTCCTCAGGATTTGACCTTGCAGCTGGAGCCTGAGGTTTCCCAGCAACAGGCAAAACAGTACTAGTTGGAGATGGCTTAACTGGTACTGGAACTTGTGATACAGGCTCCATACCAGAGACATAGCCTGATGGTCGGACAGGAGGTCCACCACTACCTTGTAAGAGAGCACTACTCCTTCCACTCATGCCGACATTGCTACCCTGAGGCAACAGTCTTGTGTTCAAGGCCGGCGACTTGCCAATCAATGGTTGCTGAGCACCTCTTGGCATTCGTGACCTAGGAACTTCCCAGTTGTCATTATCCATTCCTGGCATCCCAGGCATCTTCCTTGCTCCGGGCATCCCTGGCATCATACCACCAGTGCCGGGTCGATTAATGGGATAGCCACCAGGACCCAAATTCCCTTGAACACCTGGAGGAGCACGAGCATTTCTAATGCTTAACGTAGCACCAGGACGCAACCCCAAGGTCTTCTCTGCTTCCGAGTGGATCTCATTAATGGTTTTGGCTTTCACCTATAAAAGAAGTTAATACATCATGAGAAAGAAGTGTAGGACTTAACTAGTCAGAACTACTGCATAAGCCAATCGTGTATCACCTCTTCCCGCCTAGGGACCCAGTTATTGGCACGTAAATCCAGCACATCACGCACCAAAAACCTTAGGCGTGCTACCAGCTGAGGGTTTGTTGATAGTTCTTTCAGTCGGTTGAAATATATATCATTGATGTGCCTCGACTTTTGCTTCTTGTCAAGCTGCTTACCAATGGTGTTAAAGAACTGACATATAGCTTCAACGTTCTCTTCTTCTGGACAGCTTTTGGGATCTTGTCCTAATAGTTCCTGTAAGCAAGATCAGGAAGACAATTTTCCACAAAATTGATATATTGGTTACATTTAAGAGGGATAGGACCAAGAAGATTAAGCTAATAGAAAACAATCAATAACCTGAACAATGTGATGAACAATCTTTTCAGGAACCATATTTTGCTTCAAAAGCTCCCCAATAAGACGTATGTTTCCAAGAGTGCGCAATTTGATCAACCTTTCTTTGTCCTTGCGTTCCGACTCCTGCTCCGGAGCAGTCATTCGTCTCACCTCTTCCCTCAGTTTGTCAGCACCTTCAAATGCCTCTTGGCAATTATTCAGAAGAACTCGCTTAAACGTGATTTCTTTCCCACCAGGTTCATCAGATGGAAATGGAGGAAGCTTCTCGTTGAGATCAGAACACAACTGGGCATACATAGGGCAAAAGGTGGGTTCCAATACAGCCTTGTCAAATATCAAGGAGATCACACCCTAGAATTTAGAGAAGAGAATACATCAGTTAACCAAGACATACGATGGAAACAAGAAATTACAGAAATATAAGTATCTGAGAGATGAGACCTTCAGAATGTCTGCACTTGTTATCCCTGAATCTATTAATTGGCCTTTGAGAAGATCAAATTTCTCTGGGGTCAACTTGTTAAGTATTCTGCAAGATCGGTAATACTTACATCAATCATGTACACAATAAGGATATCCTAAAATTCACCTTAAAAAAATTTGCAAACTACATCTGAAACCAAGACCATATTGAAACCTTTTTATTTATTTGCAATGACGGCTTATTATATCCGTGAATAGAGAAAAGGTAGTACAGAAGAAATGCAGTTCCCTACTTTCAAGATGTGGTGAAAAAATAGCTTGGAATTATAATACAGAACTTGTTAAAAGCATTAACTAGAATTTCCAGAAAGATTACCCCTTCACTGTTTTCAAGACACGGTCTTTGTCAGAAAGAGTGCCCCTTCGAACTGACCATGGCACCTCAGCTTTGATCAGTGTAGGAGCAGGACCTCCCTGGTACAAAAACAATTGAAGAGTTTCAGAGACCAGATGTAGCAGATAGTTCATCATCAGGCAAAATCATGTAGTTTGAACTTTGAGCAGAAAAAAAAAAGAAACCATTGCTGGTGCAAGGAATAAACTTAGCAATTAAAACAGAGAGAAAGACATTATGTAGGAAAAAAGAGATATGTCTTAAATTAATCTAATTGATGTTCCAAATTATGTCAATAAGATAATACAACTATGTATTTGTATACCTAATTTTAATACATACAACAAAGTGCAAAACAACCACAATGTGGTGATAATCAAGTATATTAATCTTCAATAGGACGTCTTTTCTTTAAGTGTTGATGGCTTTCAGAATGCATGGAAAACTGAACTTGTCTTTGGGAGTACAACAGCAGGAATAAATTAACAGAAGTTATTCAAATCAATAATGAACATTCTCCAAACTGCGCAAGAGGAAATTAATTACCCCTTGATTGGCAGAAACTTGAGCTCTTGCAAACTGTGATTGCTCTTGCCGAGTATACTGGCCACCAAATTCCCTGTTTTCTCGAAGTGCTTCCCATGACCTCTCCTCTATGGGGGCAGAAAATTGTGCTGGCCTATTACGCCAGTCACGATTGTCTGGTTCAGAATAACGACCCTGAGACTGCACCTGCACCTACAGAAAGACAATTAAACTGGAAAATAAGGCAACAGAAAGTGAACACTGCAAGAAAGTGAAATAGAAGATAGACAAGCAGTAACCGAAAATAGTGAGTTGGAACTGTTCTTTAGTTTGCAACATTACCAAAAGCAACGAAAAATAGTGAGTTGGAACTGTTCTTTAGTTTGCAACATTACCAAAAGCATCAAATATTTCTTTTTTTAGTCCACAGAGGGGAGGAGAGAAATGCCAACAAAATTGTCAGATGAGAAGAAATACAACTTTTTATATCATGTCAGAGAAAAACTCACATTGATATCCACACGACCCCGAGAGGAATCTTCCCCAAACAGTTCAGCTTCAACTTCGTGTTTGATTTGCAGAATAACCTCAGGTAACTGTAAGACAACCGCCTAGAAGACCACAAAAACCAGAATCAAGGACAAGCAAATAAATTATGATAATCCACCATGATTTCATTTTTTATTTCTTTTTTTGGGTAGCTGGAATCGAGAGAGATCTAAAATATGGAAGAAGAGGACTGCATTCTTAATAATAGAAATTACATCGCAGTCGATACCTATCAGTAAAAGTGGCTTTTTTTTTAAAATGGTAATAATAAGAGAGAAGAAATGGCCAGATTTGTCTCACATCTATCTATCTATGTACAGAAAACTAATAATCAATAAACACTATCGCTAAACAATTTTAAATAATGATATTACCTCCCTCAGTTGCAGGAGCTGATCTCGAGTATAGCGAACACGTTCATGGCTGTCAAAACGAGAATCTCCAGTCTACAATGATAAAGGTGAGTTATAACAAACAGAACTCTGAGAACAACAAGTTCTTAAAAGGAAAGCCAAGCAAAAAGATACGCATCTTGAGCTAGAATAGAACACGGAAAGTACCATAAAAAGGCAAATCCAGCAAGAAAGCACTCATCAGAATCAATGCTCCTTGTGAAAATAGGGAACATAGAAGGAAATATAGGTGAATTGATTGTAAGATTTTAAAATATTTCTACATGTTTTACGAAGTTCATAGGCTATCAGCTAAGACACAACAGAGATGTCAGTCTGACTGACTAAACAAGCAACCAGAGACCAGAGTCTTCATACTGGTAAGATATTAGACAATGACAGTTTAAGAATATTTTGCAACAAAAGGAGTTGATAGCCTGTTCTTTCTCTTTTTTCGTAAATCAGGAATCATATATCTAGAACTTATCACAATTCCGGGGGAAAACATCATATAACAGGCTTCATCTAAGGATCTCCCTCAAATTTTAGTTGTGTGATATATACAAGCATGAAAAAATGCCAATGCTCAAGTTCCCACATAGCATTATGAACAACATGACTAGCTTTTGCATGGTCAAATAGCTAATGAGACTTCCAGTGTTAGTAGGGTTCTTTATGGGCAGCCTGATAATTCTCAAGTGACCACCTAAAGCGTACTAATGATTATTCGTCCATGTTTACTGCAGGTACACAACTATAGTGAGCTGCCAAGAATTAGGACGTTAACAAGAATGAATTGAAATATTATGCACACATACACTTCTACTGGACCAATGAACATACAGTTATCTTTCTCATTCATATTTGAATCATGCACAAGCACAAAGAAATATCAATTCTCACATTCCTAAATGCCACATTAACCAACACTATTCACCAGACAAAGGTCATACTCTTTTGCTTACTCTTCAATTCACTTCAGTTATCTTAACGTTCTAACTTACTACAATATATTCCAAACTAACAACGCAAAAATCAAGCTGTACATCTACCACTAACTGAATTCACTGTCCAAAGAACAGAATTCCATAAGTGACTAGCTTTTGCATGGCTAATAGCTACTAAAACTTTCAGTTTTTAGTAGGGTTCTTTATGGGCAGCCTGATAAATCTTAAGAGCCCACCTAAAGCCTACTAATGATTCTCCCTCCATATTTACAGCAGATACACAACTAAAGTGAGCTGCCAATAATTAAGAGATATAGGACATTAACGCGAATGTATTCTCTTATTATGTAAGAGAGAGTTGAGCAGCTGAAGCAGGCAGCAGTTTGTCGAAAGAATGACCTACTTTCCTTTTAGTCTGTCTCAAAAAGAATGACTCATTTCCCCTTTGGTAACACTTTAATTTCAACTTCCCACGTGGCATATTTTAGGCCACAAGATTAGAGGGCATTTTGTACATTTCACATTACTTTAATTTAGGACCACGTTGTTGAAAAGTGTTCTTTTGATTTTCTTAAACTCCGTGCCAAGTCAAAGTAGGTCATTCTCTTTGGAACGAGGGGTGTACCAACTATATAGTCATCTTTCTTGTTCATATTAAATGTATTCCTGTATAATTCTCATTTCAACAGTTTGCAAAAGGTGATGTCATTAATGAGGCTGTTCATGTTTTCATTTCAGCATATTGCAGAGGCACTTCCATGTTATCTACGAAGTTCTATCCAAGTTCAGATAGTGCAGTCTCATGTCAAGCCAAAAGAAGACACAAAATGGTACAGAAAACCACTATGCACATCCCACTGACAAGATAGTCTGCATCAAGCACCCAGCTACCACGAGTCAAGGTGTCCAGCCCAGATACTCGATCGGTCGACCACCCATACAACAGGAAGTGTACCATTAAAAGCATTTGCACTTCCGTTTATAGATATTATTAATCACAAAAGTCTGAAACTTCATCAGAAAACCACCCAATTCACCAATCACACGGAGAACACTGACAACTTTGCTTACAGATTTAATAATCATACAGATTGACGCATAAAGTATCATTATTATTGTTCTATTATAATCTCATTCGTCAATTGTATTACCACTGTTGTTTCTCTAACTTAGATTTTTACTATTTGTACAGTCAATACTTTTCTTTTACCACTTTCATCACCCTTTTATTAACCTCCAACCTGTTTTTGAAAACACTTCTCTTGAGGCAGGGATATATCAAAAACAACTTCTCTACATCATACAAGGTGGAGCTAAGGTCTAAGTACACTCCACCCTCCTCATACCCCACTTGAGGTATCACACAGGTAATGTTGTTGTATTCATGCATAAAGTAAAAATATAAAAACACATGTTCTACAACAGGAACACATAGACCCACAATTTTTTACAAAAAGAAGAAATAAATTTCTATAAACTATAGGCACAATTGAATAATGCACCAGACATATATCCAACATGAGACTTGATACTCTCTCCCCGAATCTGAGCAACACGGAAGCATTCAGCAGGCACATAACAACAGATATCACCAATATCATTACGCAATATAATCAGAAAGAGACCAAGTACAAACCAAAGATTGTATTTCGCAAAAAAAAAACTATGCTTACATTGTTTCTAATTTCAACAAATCAATCAATCATCTACGCGCTTCATCCAGCCTTGAACTAGTTGTGGTTGGATTAAGTAAAACACCTATATCCATCCCACTTAATCAACCACATTTCAATCAAGCCCTAGGGAGAGCTAGGGGGAATTCATCCCCTTCACCCGAAAACTCAAAACATTACAGTATATATATACAAAGTAAATATTCGATCCCCGAGCTAAACTCCGGCTCCACCACCATTCAAATGCTTAATAATTTATCTTCTAAAACAACAACACAGGGGCTCTCTAATGCAGAATCACAAGCTAGATAGTAAAAAAGATTGGATTTTTCACATTGAAAACAACAAAAGATCAACAATAGATAAATCAAACAGCTAAAATACATCAAGAAAAAGCAAACCCACAAAGCAAAAAGATCCATAGATCTGAAAAAAAGATTCAACCTTGAAAGATGGCAAAGATGAAGAACCTCCATGAGGACGAAAACCTGAGAGATCAGAATTGGTAGATGAGGTATCAAAGCGAGAGCCAAATACTCTGCTTCCACCACCTCTGTTACCACCACCTGGTCTCAAACTTATCACCGTCTGATCAGCCTGCATACCTCAATTCTCCACAGTCCGATCAATTCGAACACCTCCACACACAAAATGAAAAATGGCAAATCTAAACCAAAAACGAATCAACAAAAAGCTATAGATACAGATAAACGTGTATCTATATGTGTATAGAGATACAAAAGATTAGATTTTTAGAGAGAGAAAGTAAGAATTTTTAGAGAGAGAGAGAGAAAGAGAGATATTGCTTTTCCTCTCTTCTCTACTGGGGACAGAGGCAATGGTAGAGGCGATTGTGAAGAGGGTGAGGAAAAAAAAAACCCTTTGAGGGTAGTTTCGGTATTATAAAATTTATGTAAGGGTAATTTTGGTACTATAATTTATATTAGGCCTTTTTTAGAGCCTGTTTGGCTCAGCTTAAAAGCTGGTCAAACTGACTTAAAAGCTGGTTTTTGACTTATTTAACTGTTTGGCAATACTCAAAACAGCTTATTTTAAGTTAAAAAAAAACTTATTTTAAGCCAAAAGTTAAAAGCTAGGGTAGGGGTGCTTTTTTTTTTTTAGCTTATAAGCTGTTTTAAGTTGACCACATTTTTATGTTTTTTCCCTTAAATTTTAATACAATCTCCAAATTATCCATATAACCCTAACATCTCTTTCTTCTATTTTTCCCTTTTCACGTTTGACATAACAACTTCAGCACTTTTATCCAAACGCATAACTGCTTATTTTAAAAATAAGTTTCAGCACTTTCAAAAATACTTTTTTAAAGCTGCTTTTATTAAGCCCATCCAAACGGGCCCTTAGACCCTTTTTTATTTGTCAATTTTATCAAAGTGTCGAAAATAATTTTTTTACCTTTGACGAAGAGATAATTTATGTATACATTCTATAGTCCTCGTATTCTATTTTATATTGTTATTATTGTTATACGTAACGAGAGAGATATTTATAATAATTGTCTAGTCTTGGTGAACGAAGTTACTTAGTACATGTTATTGGTGAGAGGTATCAGATAATTCAAGTGACATGAAAGCTGGTTCGAACACTACGTTCATAAAAACAAAATTTACACTGATAAAAATCTCCTTTTTAAAAAAAATATTATTCAATGCTTTTTTTAAGCTTGATTAATTGAGATTCATATTGAAATATCTTATTTTTTAATAAAGCAACATCTAGCGAAAAAGAGTTTTTATTCTCGAATCCAAATTTGAAATGTCTATCTAAAGATCAAATGAGTTATTTATCACAACACCTATCATTTTTTATGGTAAACATACAATATATTTTTATCCCTGGTTTATTTATAAATTTTGATATTAATCGTTGTTATTTATGAGGCAATATGTTAATAGACTATTTTTTAGAAATATATTAGATGAGGATCTGAAACATATATTTCAAATAATTAAAGATCAAATAATATTGTTAATAAGATAATATTAAATTTATTAACCCTATGATTATAATTAATAAATAAATCATTGAAATATTATAAACACATTTTTTTTAGCTTGGTATAAATGATATTTTTGGTAAAAAATATAATTTATCACATGGTTCTGGAAAAAATATTAAGGTCCTTTTAAGGAAATTAAGTTATATATAATTTTTTTCATCGAAGGTCTCGTTTTTTCTTTAATTAAAGACTATAAATTTGAGTGTTAGATATAAAAAAAATTTGATGCAGAGTATTTTTCCTTGATTATGATTTTATGTAGCATAAATTTAAAACAGTTAAATTTTAATATGAATATGAACGCTAAATAAAAAAAATATATATGCATTATTTTACCAGGGTTGACTTTTTTGCCCTTGAAGCTTTTAGAAATGTGTGAATGATGGTGTTATCATCAAATGATATCTCACTACTATTATTTTATTACTATGTATTCTTCAATATTTATCAAATGCCTCTTTGCATAAGGTCTTGAAGTCATTTATAAATCATAATATTTAACCTCACAAAAAAAAACATATATGTTCATGTTAACTTATTTGAAATTTGAAACATAATTAATCAAACATGTAACTAAGTTATTATTAATACATGTACTATATCTTAACCAAATTATCATACTCTTATTAATTTTGTGAAATATATATGAAAAAAAAAAAAAAGAAGTAAAAACAACAAGTTGTATATTCAATAAGTCTAAACCGATAATAAAATCGTTAAAATATATTTAAAACTGAGAATCTTTCATTTTTATTATTCAACTTGTATAACGTCTTATATACGACGAGTTACATACAAGATTACAATTTTAATCTATTTATATTAAAGTATATTATGTTTGAACTATTTTTAGAACTAAATTACCATTACGAATAGACTAATAATGTAAGCTTAATATAGAACACGAGTGATTAAGCAGTACAATAATTAATACATGTCGTCCATTTTGCAAATAGATTGATTAAAAATGCATATTTCAATTAATTAAAATAATTATACTTTATCAGATATCACAATAAGTAATATCGAAATTTAATAATAATTGAGGGACCAAAAGTGTTATCAACCCTATTTTGTTCTTTCAAATCTCATAATCCAAAAAGGCAAAAATTAATGCAAACATGCATTAAATAAAATATTGGACAATACATAATAAATCATAGTCTTTGACTCTTTCACTCACAAAAAAGTATAACACTAACTATATCTTTTTTTATAATTAATATTAATTAGGGTTATTAAAAGCCCTACAATTTTTTCTAATTTCTCCATCATTACCTACTAGAACATTAATATTTCCCATTTTGATCATAGATTTAGCAAAACTCTTTTTAAATGCATTTCCATTATTTGCAAATCTTGCAACAATTGGTGCACTCAATTTATCCAAAGCAAGTTCTTGATCAATCTTCAAAATCCCTTTCTTTTTCGAGATTTGATTATAATATTGATTATCGACTATAAAAGATGTATTTTGATCCAGGAATGTTTTTGGAGCGCCGTTCAACGTAGTCACCGGCTTAGACGTGGTACATAGTCTGAATAGTTTCTTGACCAATTTAGGATCCATCGTGGGATCAGGTCTCCCTGTACCTCGAAAGTCTGAAACCCTAGATTGAAAAAACGAGCAATGTGCGACTCCAACCGTATGAGCTCCTAATAACGTCACCATGTCAAATTTATTCAAACCTATAGCTCTGAAGAATCGCAAAATTTCTGACACAGACTCAGTCGGACCAGGCAAATCCACCGATGAGTTCGAAACGAGCCCATCACGTCGGCCCGTCGGGATGGTGTATGTGGGCCCACCGGCTAAGGCAACTGCATCTCTAGTAGCTAGTGTCACAATGTCTGAACATGAAACAATTAAAGGACAAATAGACTCTAATTTTTCCTTAATTTCATCAATTAGTTCATAACCTCGTACTGTTAAATTAGGAGCAGAATCTTTTTCTGATACTTGGTTTTTTGATGAATCTGAATCTATCAATATTGATGCATCACAACCCTGACATAATAGTAACAAAAAAAATTAATATATTGACATATATAGTTAATCAAAATAATTGAAGCTATAGTAGTTTGCATGTAAAAATAACTTTTAACGAAAAAAACTGTATATTAACAATGAATACATCAACATTAGTTAATTATCATTATATTCAATGTTGATACATGCTTTAGAGACATTTATAAAATATAAAGAGTGTTAGTTGTCACTAAAAACATAGTTAGCAGCAATTAAACCATTGTCGTTAATTAATTGATGCTAAAAATCGTTTTTTGTGTGATGAATACATGTTATAATATATAAATTGATAGGATGGTGTGAAAATTCCTTCACTAATGACCTAGTTTAAATATTATCCATTGGGAAACAAGTTAATTCTATACTGTCAAATGTCACATCTACGTTGTTACAACAGGTAATTTATAGTATTCTCAAGATAACAATAAATTTACGACATGTAAACATATTTTTTAGGAGCTATGATCATGTTGAAAATTCTTTATTTTGTTAGTGTATATAAGTAAAACTTTACTGAATCAAAATATTTATATATAAAATTAAATCTCTAGAATAATAATAATACAATTAAGTTAACTGATAATGTGATAAAAATGGTAACATACCTTAACATGTTATGTCAAGCTAAACTACGTATACTAATCATATATTTTAAATTGTCAGTACATAAAAATTTAATCGACACTTACGCTAATGCCACAATCATGAAAATGCAAACGAAGCAAAGCTCCTGTAATTGAAGGATTATTTTTTAACCTCTTTTGCACTATACTTTTCACAATAAATTCAGCATTTGGACAACTTGAATTGTAGAAACCAATTTTAAGTTGAGCTGATACAAAAATTTGGAAAAAGTAACATAAAAACACCAATAATAATGCTACTATCTTCATTATTATTATTATTATTTTGTGTGTAGTATTTTTGAACTAAATTAGGTACTAATAATTATTCAAAAGAACTAAGTATTAAACCATTTATATAGAGCAAAAATTAAGATGCTTTTGAGTTAAAGTTTGAAGTGTTCAAATATATATCACTTTCTTATTTTTGTATATTTTGTTAAAGTTTAATATTATGAGAATATACTTTGATTATATGCATTAGCCGGCAAAAATAACAGCCAATACAAGTACATACTTAAGGTAGCCGGCACTATATGTAGCATGTTAATTTTCCTTTTTCGAGCAGGACAGTTTGATGCATAAAATAGAAAAAATTACATAAATTAATATATTTAAAAAAATAATTACTGACTTTAGCGATACTTTTTATTTATTATCATTTATAGTAATATTGTAATATATCTGTAATATGTATTAAAAGTGAATTATGTATTCAATATATTTGAATTATAATTGTATTTGAAACATATTATGTTTGTTTGATAAAATATTGTTACATTATATTATAAGTGTATTAAAATGTGTGATAAATGTATTATTATATGTGAATAATAAATTATTTTTTATAATATGTATTAAACTTGTATTATATATGAATTAAAAGTGTCAAGTGAAAAAAAATGTTATTGCTATAAATGATAAATATTTTTTTATTATAGTATATTTATGTAAGTTCCCCTATAAAATATTTCGCGTTTACATAGAATGCAGGGCAGAACAATAACCTAGGAGTGCAAAGTAGACAATCTATTCTAGTATACAAGTATAATTGAATGCTTCTACGATTCGAATTCGCGACTTATAAATAACTCGAATATAACTGTTATTTTGAGATCGCGCCCTTTCCCTTTAGGGATGAGGAGGCCTATAAGCCATTAGTGGCTAGAAGAGCTTCGATTCATTTCGAAAGCCAACTCATCTTTCATTTATTTTTTTTTAATCTGAGTGATAGAGTTTAAGTTATATATGTTAACCGTGTAAATATTAATATAATTTTATTTATGACCATATAACCTATTACTTGTCACTTTTACCGTGTTAATAATTAATATTTATCATAATCAAAGCTTGAAGTTAAATTAAAAAACAAGCACCCATATAACAATGACAACTTCATCAATATTATAGCACTTACTAAAATTATCTGTTGTAATTCTTTTTATATTTTTAAAAAATTACTAATGATTACGAGCTTTTTAAAATTTATATTTACTTTTTATTATATTGATATTTCAACGATCACAACATCTCTCGGTGATTGAGGTGTTCAAATTTTTCAAGAAGAATTACTATCGAAAATTAATTATAATTAATATTAGTTTTTAACTATATTTAAGCTTACCGTAAAAATGGACCACATTTTTCAATAGATACAATACATTAGCAGACAATAATAAAATCCACGGAATTTAAGTACAGAAATATTTGAATTTGGAATCTAAGTACAATGATACTTCCTCAACGATAAAATAACATTATTTAACGTTAAGTTAATAGCAGACAATTATTATTAAAGAAAGAATATAAAATATGTGAATTGATTCTGTTGAATTTAACCTGCAAGATCGATATAAGTGAAAAAAGTAAAGTATTTATATAAGTGTTTGATTTTCTTTTTGTTTAAAACTAAATATACATATAAAAATTGAATTTATAATTCATTGAAGTCATGTTCCATAATTCAAAATTTATAAAATTTAAAAATATTAACTTAGTTTTCTAAAATAAATTATTTCTCTCATTTAAATGATGGAGTTTCATCTTTAGTACCGTCGATATTAATAATTTTTGCATAGTTTTCTTTCTTGCGATTTATGTTGCTATTGTTTGTGTCAATTGTTTTTGCTTATTACATTATTTTTGTAAATGCGATTCGAATTTTAATTGAAATTTTAATAAAAGTTCTAAACAACAGGTAAGAGAACAAAATAAAAAACGAAAGCACCTATAGAAAATGAATTTGTCTACAAGAAATATAGAAAAATGAGTTCTTCTCTCTTTTTCAATAACCCCACATTCACATATTTAAGAAATTGAATTATTTATTTTTTCTTAAATTCTCTAATGATTCATACATGACTACAAATGATTTATCATGTATCTATTTTATATAGTAAAGGCATAATATTAAAGTGTATTTTTAATTTAAAATTTTGACTTTAGCTAATATTCATACCTTTGACTTTTATATAAGTATTAATATATATTTATATGAGATACACTCAAATTGATTTATATAAGCTATATATAATACATATGACTAATTGTTTAATTTTATATAAATTTAAATATTTACTCATTTACATTCAATATAAAAAATATAAATATCAGTTAAGATCAAATTAAGAGACACATTTATATATGTATTATATCTTTAACCAATATTATCTTTGTCACCATATAAGTACAATATATTCACCATCAAATATTATCATATGTTAACTATTATGTATTCTTTCATCTATTTGAATTCAAAAGTTTAAAAATAAAATTATATTTAATAGACGATATGCTTCACCTCAAAATTATGACTTTTATGTTCCAAATGCAAATTAATCGAGTCTCAAAATATTTATTAATGTCTTTTTTATTTCTCCCACTTGGTAAATTTTTTCTTATTAGATGTTCAATATACACATATAAATTGATTAAGTTACCAAAGACTAAGCAGAGAAAGAAACAAGAGCATATATTCCAATCTTTCACACTTAACAATTATTTTCCCTATTTGTATGCGATAAATCTATTAAATTTGAATTCACGTAAAAAAAAATCTTATGAGATAAACATCAACTTTGAGAGATTTCACTTTGACACTTTGTTTGGAGGGCTGTTACGTATTGTATGTGTTGTATAATATCATACTGTATTGGATTATAAATAATGTCACAAAATCATGACTGTATTCGTACGGTATTGTATTTATAAACATCAACAATCTTTATCTTATTAGATATTCTTCCATCCTTACATGATGTCACAAAATCATAACTTGAATGATAAAATCTATAAGAAAAGTAGGGTACAGAGTACATTAGTAGATTTACTATAAAAAGTCAGCGTAAAAGATGAAATATAATTATTAAATAATAAATAAAGACAAAATGAGAAGAAAATATTAAGGTAACAACACAATCAAACCAAGTCGATAGTTGCATAAAATAGATTTTTTCGTCATTACCTAAGAATGGTTTAAACATACCATACAATAGTATTTAAATTAGAGAAAAAACTACACGGTTAAGCAAACTTATACTACTTAATTACTCATCATAGCTACCACTCGCGACTAACATTTTTATTAATTATGTGGGCTGACTTTGAGTTTGTATATGTATAATTTGCCAGAATATACAAATACATATGTATAATATACAATTATCAAACTGATATACATATACAATTCACCTCTCTCCCACTCTTTGCTTCTCTTGCTCGCATCTCTCCTCCCTCTCCCAATTTCGTTTGCCATATATACTGAAAGAGTTGGTTTTGGTTCTTGTGGAATCAAACTAAATGGAAGATGAATTAATATGAATATTTGGTAGGAAGATAATTAGTACAAAATACAAGTCAAAGATTGTATTTTGGTAGGTGAAAGTTAGGCAAACCATAAAATGATTTGCTATCTTAACCTTGACAATTTTGACACATAGTGATGTCATGGATGACATCAATAGGATGAATTTATTCCTATAAATAGGTAGCTCTTAATTCATTTTCAAATCATCCTTTCACTTGCCTTCTCATCTTCTAAGGCATTGTGTTCTCTCTCTTGTAGTATTTCACTTATATTCTTTGTGTAGTGAAATAAATATTGGTGCAGTTGTTCTTTGGTGGACGTAGGATCATTTTGATCCGAACCACGTTAAATATTGTTGTTCTTCCTTGTTCTTTAGTTTCACGTTTCCGCTAACAATTGGTATCAGAGCAAGGTTCTGTGAGTATGCTCTGTGGTTGCAGCATAGTCTGAACTTCCACATCAGAAAAGGATTACTTTGGTTTTCTGTAGTTCCAAATACATTGTAGTAGAAAAGGAAGAACAAGTAAAGAAAAAAAAAATGAGTTCCATGAAGTTTGAAATTGATAGATTTAGTGGGCGCAACAACTTCAATATCTGGAAAATCCAGATGATAGCGTTACTGCGGAGGGAAGGTTCAATCCATGCTATTGACGGAAAGTACCCCGATAAGATATCGGATTCTGACAAGGAAAAGATTGAAGGAGATGCATTGAGTGCAATCCAACTGTCCCTTGCACCTAACGTACTTTGTGAAGTGAGTACAAGTACCGAAGAGACGGCCAAAGAGTTATGGGAAAAGCTGGAAGGGCTTTACCAGGACCAGTCAGTGACAACAAGGATGTTGTTACAACGGCGTCTTCATACATTTAAGATGGATTCAGGTACTTTGTTGCAAGACCATCTAGATGCGTTCAATAAACTTGTGATGGACTTACAAACTGCTGGAATTAAAAAGGACGAGGAGACACTTGCATGTTCTTTACTATTTTCATTGACTTCAAAATATCGTGATATTGAGAATTCAATGATGTATAGCAAACAACCTATTAAACTTGAGCAAGTGCGGCAAGCACTAAACTCTTGTGATGTGCGGATGCATTTTGAAGGAGACAAAAGTGACGAAGCTAGTGGACTCTTTGTAAGAGGTCGTACTAGCCAAAAGGGAAGGAGCAAATCGAAGTACAGATCAAAGTCTCGTGTGAACAAAAAGAATGCGGAGTGTTGGGGCTGTCACAAGAAGGGGCACTTTGAACGAGATTGCCTTATGTCGAAGTCCAAAGAAAAGGCGAGTGCATCCATTGTTGAGAAAGTACATAATAATGATGATGATTATGTGCTAACAACATCATGCAATAATGGAGTCTATGACAACAAATGGATCTTAGACTCTGGTTGTACTCTGCATATGACATTCCGAAAAGATTGGTTCAGCAGCTATGAAACAAGCAGAGGAACTGTATTAATGGGCAATAATGCAACTTGTAAAATAGTTGGCATTGGATCAGTTCATGTTCGCTGCCATGATGGAATCATGAGGACTATTACAGAAGTCCGCCATATTCCTGATCTAAAGAAGAATTTGATCTCCCTGGGTACTTTAGATAAACAAGGCTATAAGTACATGAGTGAAGGAGGATTTATGAAAGTGACTAAAGGGTCTTTAGTCATGTTGAAGGCCAAGCTGGAGGATGGCCTCTACACACTTGCGGGAAGCACCATTATTGGCTCTGTAAATGCATCTACAGTGCAGTTATCTAATGATGACAAGGCAAAATTATGGCACATGAGACTAGGCCATATGAGCGCACGAGGATTGGAGATGTTGAGCAACCGAAACCTTTTGAATGGTGAGAAGATCAGCACACTTGAATTTTGTGAGCACTGCGTCTTAGGGAAGCAGAAAAAGGTCAGCTTCAGCACTGGCAAGCACAAGACGGGAGGGGTACTAGACTACATCCATTCAGATTTATGGGGTCCCTCTAAGCTTCCATCAAAGGGAGGAAAGAGGTATCTTCTCACATTCATTGATGATTTTTCACGAAAGGTTTGGGTGCGTTTCCTGAAGACAAAAGGTGATGCTTTTGAAGCATTTAAAGAGTGGAAGATTTTGGTTGAAAATCAAATGGAGAGGAAAATCAAGTATCTTCGCACGGACAATGGCTTGGAGTTTTGCAGTGAAGAGTTCAATGATTTCTGCAAGGTTCATGGGATCGCAAGGCATAAGACGGTCAGGCACACACCACAGCAGAATGGAGTTGCCGAGAGAATGAACAGAACTCTTCTTGAGAAGGCTCGTTGTATGCTCTTACAAGCTAAGATGTCCAAAGTATTTTGGGCTGAAGCAGTTCATACTGCTTCTCATATTGTCAATCGGTCTCCAGCATCAGCGATTGACTTTAAGACTCCGAATGAGGTCTGGTCAGGTGAACCCTCTAACTATTCATACTTGCGAATATTTGGGTGTCCAGCTTATTATCATGTTAATGAAGGTAAGCTTGAACCAAGGGCTAAAAAGGCCATATTCGTAGGGTATGTTGATGGAGTAAAAGGGTACAAACTATGGTGTTTGTCTTTACTCAAATTTGTAGTTAGTAGAGATGTTACCTTTGATGAATCCTCTATACTTGATCCTCGTAAAGTTTCTGTGGAGTTATCTAGAGAAACGAGAACAACGAGCAGGTGGAGCTACCGGTGGAGCTTACCAAGAAACGGGATCAAGAGACTCAAAGTGATGAGTCAAAAGATGCAGAAGAACTTGCTTCCAATGAACCATACACAATTGCGAAGGGAAGGGACAAAAGGCGGATACGGAAACCGGAACGTCTTATAGAGCAAGAAAATCTGATTGCACAAGCGTTCGTAGCTGCAGAAGAAGAGATTAAGGATCTCGAGCCCTCTTCGTATATTGAAGCAACTTCTTGCAAAGATGCTGCACAATGGCAGTTGGCCATGATGGAAGAGATGGAGTCTCTTCACAGAAATGAGACATGGGTCTTAGTTAAAAGGCCAAAGGGGGGATAAGGACAGTTGGATGCAAATGGGTCTACAGAAAGAAGAAGGTATTCCAGAAGTGGAAGCTGCTAGGTTCAAGGCGAGATTGGTTGCAAAGGGTTTCAGTCAGAAGGAGGGAATTGACTACAATGAGATCTTTTCTCCAGTCGTGAAACATAGCTCAATTCGCGTGCTGCTAGCATTGGTTGCACAATTTGATTTAGAGCTTCAACAGCTTGATGTCAAAACTGCCTTTTTACATGGTGATCTTGAAGAGACAATCTATATGGATCAGCCTGAAGGTTCCTAGCTGAAGGAAAAGAAGACCATGTATGCCAACTGAAGAAGTCTTGTTGTATGGTTTGAAGCAATCCCCTAGACAGTGGTACAAGAGGTTTGATACATTCATGACTACACATGGATTTTCGAGGAGTGCATTTGATAGTTGTGTGTATCACAGAAGATATCTGGTAACTCTATGATTTATCTTTTGTTGTATGTTGATGATATGCTTATTGCTGCTAACAACATCACAGAGATAAATATTTTGAAGAAACTGTTGAGCAAGGAATTTGACATGAAGGATCTAGGAATTGCAAAGAAAATCCTTGGAATGGAAATTTCAAGAGAAAATGGTGTTGTACATCTTTCTCAGAAGAGGTACATCCGAAAAGTTCTTGAAAGATTCAATATGGATATGAGCAAGCCTGTAAGTACACCTTTAGCTTCTCATTTCAAGCTTTCAGAGTTACAAATGCCTCAATCTATGGATGAGGTGGAGCATATGTCAAAGGTTCCTTATGCGAGTGCAGTTGGTAGCATTATGTATGCTATGGTATGCACACGTCCAGATATTGCCCAATCTGTAAGTGTAGTAAGCAAGTACATGGCAAATCCAGGAAAAATGCATTGGGAAGCTGTCAAGTGGATATTGAGATATCTCAAAGGAGCTCCTGATGTTGGCCTAACCTTTCGGAAAAGTGAAGGTATTTCAATTCTCGGTTATGTTGATTCTGACTATGCAGGGGATCTTGATCGAAGGAGGTCCACAACTGGATACATCTTTACTCTCGTTGGCAGTGCCGTTAGTTGGAAATCGACTTTACAGTCGATTGTCGCTTTGTCTACAACAGAGGCAGAATATATGGCAGCAACGGAGGCAGTGAAAGAAGCTATCTGGTTGAAAGGTTTGGTGGCAGAATTGAGTTCAGCTCAGCTTAAATCAATTCTAAAATATGATAGTCAAAGTGCTATTCATTTGATTAAAAATCAAAGATTTCATGAGCGCACCAAACACATTGATGTCAGATTTCATTTTATTCGAGATGTCGTAGAAAAGGGAGCTATCAAGGTTGAGAAGGTTATCACAGACGATAACGCTGCAGACATGTTGACCAAAATAGTCCCGCTTGCCAAGTTTGCACACTGCAAGGACTTGGCGGGAGTATGCATCAATTGATGCAACTCTAAGAGAACAACTGCTAGGTGGAGCTGGTATGTTCAACAAAGGTTTGATTCTTCTTGTTTCTTACAATGGGATTGCCCAGTAAGCTTAGAAGTTTTGACCGGAGTTGTTCATACGCATGCTTGGAACACAAACCAAGGTGGAGATTGAAAGAGTTGGTTTTGGTTCTTGTGGAATCAAACTAAATGGAAGATGAATTAATATGAATATTTGGTAGGAAGATAATTAGTACAAAATACAAGTCAAAGTTTGTATTTTGGTAGGTGAAAGTTAGGCAAACCATAAAATGATTTGCTATCTTAACCTTGACAATTTTGACACATAGTGATGTCATGGATGACATCAATAGGATGAATTTATTCCTATAAATAGGTAGCTCTTAATTCATTTTCAAATCATCCTTTCACTTGCCTTCTCATCTTCTAAGGCATTGTGTTCTCTCTCTTGTAGTATTTCACTTATATTCTTTGTGTAGTGAAATAAATATTGGTGCAGTTGTTCTTTGGTGGACGTAGGATCATTTTGATCCGAACCACGTTAAATATTGTTGTTCTTCCTTGTTCTTTAGTTTCACGTTTCCGCTAACATATACAAATGCATATGTATAATATATAATCATTTAACCGATATACATATACAATTCACCTCTTTCTTACTCTCTGCCCTCTCTCGCTCGTCTCTCTCCTTTCTCTCTCAATCTCGCTCACCTCTCTTCTTCCTCTCCCAATCTCGATCTCCTCTCTCATTCTCGCATGTCATATATACAAATAAATATATATACTATACAATTATTAACCGATATACATATATAATTCACCTCTCTCCCACTCCTTGCCCTCTCTCGCTCGCCTCCCCCTAGTCTCGCTCGTCTCTCTCCTCCCTATAATATGTAGCTATGAATTGTAATTATCAAACTATAGTTATAAAAAGTAATTAAGCTATATTTGAATATCAATAATAATCAAAACAAATATTGTAATCAAACTAACAATACAATACTAAATAAGGTGTCCGACTCAAATGGACTCAATTCAAAACTCGAGAAAGGAAAGATGAAAAAGAATTACAAGAAGAAACGAATAGAAAATCTCAACTAAAGTCTACAAGATAAAAAGTTCATCTATCGACTAATTAATCAACTGAGCTACTAAGATTTTAGTTTAACTCTAAAATATTACTCTATAATGGCAGGTGTGATTCAAAGCATCATACCTTTTCATCACATTTCACTGTTCAAATTCAAACCATTTTTGTTGTTCCAATGGCTACCAATTCATCAACCAACATTCTTGAGCTCAATGAAGTAATTGTTGCTGTAATTCCATGGCCAGAACATGGTCATCTCAATCAACTCTTCCATATTGCTAACTTCATCTCTTCTCACAATATCCCCTTACACTTCATCTCTCTCACTGATCGAAATCAAGATCTAAAAAATCGAGTTCAAAATACCTCAAAAATTCATTTTAATGACCTTTTAGCACCCCCTCTGATCCCAATTTCAGAACCCAGAGAGGATTTTGCTGATGAGTTTGCATTTTTGGAGTTTTTGGATAAATTGGGGGATCCCATTTGTGAAATTTGTGTTGAATTCTCGAAGAAGGCGAAGAAATTGGTGGTTGTTTTTGATTCTTTGATGACTGATGTGATTAAGCAAGTGTATTCGATATCAAATGTTGAGTGTTACTCTTTTCATGCGATTTCATCTTTTTGTATGTATTCTACATTTCAACAGGTTGCTGATGAAGTTGAAGACGGAGTCGCACGCCAAATGTTCGATGAAATGCCTGAAGTCGGGGATTGTTTTGGACCCGATATTTTTGAGTTTGTGAAAAAGGAAAGGGAATGTAATCGTAATTGTGGAGAGTTAATGAACTCTTGTAGGGAATTAGAAGGGGAGTACTTGGATTTACTTGTTAATGTTAGGAAGAAGCCATTGTTTGCTCTTGGTCCATTTCATATGTTGCAAGAATTACCCGAGTCATCGAGCAATAGGGATCGCCACGAGTGTCTTCAGTTTCTCGATGAGCAAGATTTTGATTCAGTAATGTTTGTTTCGTTTGGAACGACTACTACATTGTCACGAGAGCAAGTGAATGAGCTTGCGCTTGGTTTGGAGAGGAGCAACCATAAGTTCATTTGGGTGATAAGAGAAGCGGATAAGAAGATGGAGACGGAGAAATGTGGAGGTAAAGATTCGGACTTTGAATTGCCAGAAGGGTTCGAAGAAAGAGTGGGAGGAAGAGGAATGGTGGTGAGGAATTGGGTGCCTCAATTGGAAATCTTGGGACATAAATCTACGGGAGGGTTCTTGAGTCACTGTGGATGGAATTCTTGTATGGAGAGCGTTAGCATGGGAGTTCCTATAGCAACTTGGCCAATTCAAGTGGACCAACCGTATAACGCTGTTTTTGTAACCAACGTGCTGAAGATTGGGATCCCGGTTAGGAGTCGGTCTCGTAGGGAAGAATTGGTAACAGCAACAACTATTGAGAAAGCTGTTAGGACTTTGATGGGTACACCGGAAGGAGAAGACATTCGACAGAGGGCAATTGAGTTGAGCAATAAGATCAAGAACTCTATTAGTCATGGAGGACTTGCACATAAGGAAAGGGAATCTTTCATTTCTTGTATTACCAAAATAAATTTCACTCATTGAACATCAACATTTTGTATCAAGTATGTCATGAATAACAATTTTTTCAAGTGCCATGTTTCCTTTAAATTTCATCATACAAAATTTCTGTCATGTTAGTTGTTGACGCGCATCAACTTTGCCTCATTTCACATTTAGGCCCTCCAACTTTGGGGGATGCACAAGTAAGCGTTCAAACCTGGATAAAGTTGAATAAGTAGACACATAGTCTTACGAGACATGAAGCACATAAGACACCACGTAAGATGCAAATTGCCATGTAGGATGCCACGTAAAACGTATGTGTTTATTTGAGCACATATAATGTTGAAGGACATAAATGTGAAATGATGTCAAGTTAAAGGGTATATTTAAGTATTATGTCTTGTCAATATGCATTCAAACATAAGAAACAAAGGTGGCTAGTGTATTATTATTAATGGCGATCTTGTGTCATATTTAACCTCATCATGTTGTTCAGACTCTCCAAGAATGTCATCTTCTTGTGTGTGTGTTTGATCCTTCAAAAGTAATGTAATATTTCAGGATTCGACACAGGTGCAACAATATTTTTGGAGTGTGGGACAACATAGAAAGTTATTTGGTAATGTAGGAGATGCAAGATTCCGTTTCTTCGCATGCAACTTCCCCATTGCCAACAAAGTTCTTGATCTCATTGCTCAAATCCACTGCTCTCTGCCTCATTTCTTCCCTTTCTGCCTAACCTGTGTTGACAGCTTTTTAACAGCAGATGCTGTCACCAATCCTTCTCTCGGAACCCAACTCCACACATACTCCGATTTTCGTGGTTACAAAAACAGCATATATGGCTGGTCTGCATTGTTAGGCCAAGCTGCTATACTAGTGTTCTCTAAACAAGAATTCCGTGCACAGTGACTCAAGAGAAGAACCCGCCTGTAGATATATGTCCGAGCATGAGCTCATTGGCTTGTTCTTGTGAGAACTTAGTGTTTGTCCCTGTTCAGAATGTCCCACATCGGTAGAGGAATGGAAATTTAGTCTCCTTATATGGATTTGGACAAACCTCCCACATGTTGAGTTAGGCCCCGATGCCATATCTTAACAATCTTAAACGATACAAATATTACCAAGTTAACGTGTCATCTAGTTTCGAAGGCAGCTGAAGGTTGTCGAAATGAGTGTTGGAGAGACTTCAAGACCATGTTTTTTTCTCCAACAGAATTGCAATCAAAGACAGAACTGCAATCAAAGGCAGGTCATTATCAACGACGTCTCCAGTATCATCTAATTTAGAAGGCAGCTGAAGGTCATCGAAACGAATGTTGGAGAGACTTCAAGACCATCATAGTTGTCAGCTGACGTCAAGTTAAGGGACATGATACCACAAGATTGAACTGCCACTTATGCCTCTCCCGCATTAAGTTGTCTGTCCTGCGTTACGTGTTACTCGGCCATCAACTTCTTCTTTTGAAAAAAAAAAAAAAGATTCCAACAACAAAACTTTATATTCATAATGTTTGTACCAAATGCAGGCTATTGTACAGATAGTTCAGAATCAGCCCAATAAGGATAAATCAGTGACTCAAGTTTCAGCTGGTGCTTCCTGGTATGCCTCACAAATCTACCTGTTTTGAACAATATGTTTCATTTTTTCCCCCTTAGTACCGATAGGTTATATTGCTCGGACTCTTCAAAAATGCTGCAACACCTGTGTCGGATCCTCCAAAAGCATACTACTTTTGGAGGATCCAACACGCACACCTGTCAATATCTTTGAAGAGTCTAAGCAACATAGCAATAACAACATACTCACTGTAATCCCACAAGTGAGGTCTGCGGAGGGTAAAACGTACTCAGTCCTAGTAAGAGTCCATTTCCGATAGACTATCTCCATCAGTCTCTATCAGCAATCAAAGCAAGAGATCATTTAGTACAAGGGATATGTCCAATCTACCTAATAATAATGTTGGTTTTTTCAAAAGACGAGCGTCAAAAAAAGATTGAAAATATCTCTGAATAGATTGAAATGACTGTCAATAATTTTATTAGCTTTGAATAGCCACCATCAACTCATAATCTGCTTAATTTGAAATTCAACAACTCAAACAACTTAACTAAAATTCAACTTCATCTCAAACTAAACAACTTATTTTGCGAATGCAGTAACTAAAAGCAAATTTCAACGGTGAAGTTATTCAATAATATGTGCTATGAAAGCTTCCATATCCTTGCGTGCAAGTCCTCCGCTCCTAACAGAGTTTTTCATCTGTTTGCTCAATTTCACTGCCCTTTGCCTCATCTCGTCCCCTTCTATCGTACCCATCAACGTCTTGACAGATTTCTCAATGGTTGCTGCTGTTATCAGTTCATTCCGGTGAGACCAACTCTTGACAGCGATTCCAATCTTCAACATATTCGTTAGGAATACAGCGTTAAATGGCTGATCGTAACTGATTGGCCAAGTTGCTACAGGTACTCCTCTGCTAATGCTCTCGATACATGAATTCCATCCACAGTGAGTCATAAATCCACCCGTAGATAAATGCCCCAATATTTCCAACTGTGGTGCCCAATTAACCACTATTCCTCTTCCTTCCACTCTCTCTTCAAAACCTTTTGGCAATTCAATCTTTACGTCTTTCTCTTTAAGTTTCTCCGAGTTATCTCCTTTTCTTAGTACCCAAATAAATCTATGATTACTCTGTTCTAAACCCAGAGCAATCTCATTGATTTGCTCCTGTGATAATGTAGTCGTTGATCCAAATGACACGAATATCACCGAGCTAGCCTCTTGCTTGTCGAGAAATTCTAGACATTGATCATTACGCGGAGTGATGTTAGAGCTTGATTCTAGCAGCATATGAAACGGTCCAAAAGCCCATAACGGCTTTCCTTTTGCTTTCGCAAGTAAATCTGGGTACTTACCTTCCATTTCTCTACACGAGTTTATGATTTCTCCGGAGTAATGTATATCCTTGTCATCAAGCTCCATTTGGAAACAATACTTCTCATGTGCCTCCAATAATGGAAACTCATCCTGCATTTCCTTGATAAACTTGACGTGATCATCGTCATCATCAACTAAGTCAGGAATCGTTTGTTTGATGGATGAATATCTGCTAAAAGTCGATCCGGTATGGAACATGTAACTTTTGACATTCGACAATGTATTTACTTCCAATATTTGTTCACTCATTATCAGGTCGTGAATAATGACTAACTTTTTTGCTTTTGTAGTGAGTTGAACACATATTTCATTAATAGGCTTTGTTAGTTTTTCCAGGAACACTAGAATCGGAGGCTCTCCATCGCGAACGTCATTTTCTGTTGGAGCTGAAGGTCTCGAAAGGTCTTCGAACTGGATGTTTGAGGCCCCGGGACTACCTTTGAGACGAAGTTTCAAATCTCGGTTCATATCAACAAATGAGATGAAGTGTACTGGTATATTATGGGACGCGATGAAACGAGAGAGATCTAAGAGGTTATTGAGATGGCTGTAATCATAAAATGGTACCATGGCCACAATGACTTCATTGGTAGCAGCCATAGCAACAAAAATGAGAAAGAACTTTGAGAAAAAAATGAGTTATGGACAATACAAAACAGGGATGCAACATACTAATAAATACCAAAGATAATGTAGAAAAAAACAAATATAATATTGGACCATTTTCTAGAACCATATATTGGAATTTTGAACATGTTTTTATTTTGTTGTAAGTTTAAATCGGGAAAGGGTCGGAAGAACCTCTCGACTTTGCTATTTAAAGCTGATATATATCTTTGTTATGAAAGTGACTTATATATACATATACCCTTTCTTCTAACGAAATTAAAAAAATCATTTTACTTATGCCCTAGTCCCTCCATTTCAAATTAATTGAATTGTTGAGGTGTTTCACGCCCTCTAAGAAAAGAAGATTAAGACGTGAATTAGGTATAACTTTTTATTTTTACCCTTATTAATTATTGTCAAATTCATGATTAAAATAACTAATGGAGGGTAAAATTGGAAGAACATTCTAAAAGTAGTCTAGAAAATTGAACAATTAAATTATTTGAAAAATGAATAATGTCTTATCAATTCAATTAATTTGAAATGGAGGGAGTAGGTGTAATTTGGTGTGTGCAGATACGTTTAGATACATCTAGATATATATCTCGGGTTACATGTGGTCAAAATTAGGTGTAATTTGTTCTAGATACAATGTATCCAAGTGAATTTACATGTAAATGAGATATAGAACAAATCTCGCTTGTGTCCTTCCCATCTCGTTCGTCACTCTCATACGTGTCTGGTATCCCTCGTACATATCAATCACAACAGATAATTTGTATGTATCTAGGATACATAACAATTAACAAAATCTCGTTTGTCCCCCTTTCTATTTTAGTGTTTCTACTAGCAAAAATACATGTCTCTTGGTGTATCTTCCTCAATAGATGATAGAAAACTCTTAATCAGTCATAATTACGTAATATTTTGAAGGTATAGGTAATAATAGTATATATCTTAGCGGAGTATGTCTAATTACATAGTTTCTCCAGTTACTTATGTATAAATTTAGGTCTTGAATAATAATTTAACGAATAAATAATTAATGTTGAAGGCAAACCATGAAAAAATATGATATGTCAAAAATGATATTCGTTAGTTCAGTTTTACTTGTTCACTTTAGACTTTGTATGTCCTTAAAAAATAATGATTAATACAAATATTAATTAATATATAATTTTAGATCTTAATAATGCTAAGCATATTTCGAATCATGCAAGGACTTAAAAATTTATTTTTTATATGGAAAGGATCGATGAATCAATTCATTATTCAATGAGTTTCTAGTTTCACACCTACTTGCTTTTGACAGCTTTTTTCATATTTTTTTTTACCAATTTGCACTCAAGATCTATTGCTTTAATTAATTATTTTTAAACAAGTTGACTGTTTAAATATTTTTACATGATTGATTAATCTAAAAAAATTGTACATTTGTATTACCCCACCTAGAAAAGTTAGGTGTCACATTAATTGATGAAAATGACATTAAATAATTAATTCATATGAATGAATTTTGTTCATATAATTTAGCTCAGCAACAACCAAAGAAGATAAGGATAAGGTAAAATCAATTTGCTTCTATTATTATGTGATGGGTAGATATGGGAAGTTAGTTAGGTAAATAATATTTTCATATATAAATTAATAATGATATGATTGATAAGAATATATATCTATATATATATATATATATATATATATATATATATATATGAAGTCAAATAAGTAATTAAATAAAATAATCAAAAAATGTGCTTAAGCAAAATAAAAAAGTATTATTCCACTAAAATCAAAAGAACTCATCAGTTTGTGCGCACTTCATCTAATTGGTTGTTCGGTATATCAGATATATATGACATAATTTTTAAGAATAAGTTGTTTATAGCAAGGATATTTTTGTCATTTTATATTTATCTCGAGATAAGTTATTACAGAATAAGTATTAATAACTTATCGCCGTCATAATTATTAGTCCTAAGATAAGTTATCCCGCACTTTATAACCAAACAAAGAATGATGAGTAGTAAAAACTTATTTCGAGATTATTTATCTTATATCCATCACACCGGACGACCCCGATATCATCAATATGGTACAAGGACAACTTCATTCTCTTCTTCCTGGCTATGTTCTCCATTTTTGTGTTGTCCACACCTCGCAAAGAGAACAAATATTTTCAGAAGGATACTACGAGATTGAACTGCACTCATGCCTCTCGCGCATCAAGTTGACCACTCCGCCTTACGTAAGTAATGCCATTCAGCCATTAACTTCTTCTTTACATTCATTGTGTTTGTACCAAATGCAGGCCATTGTAGAGTTCAGAATCAGTGATTCAAGTGTGAAAGTCTCAGCAGGTGTTTCCTGGTATGCCTCACAAATCTACTTGTTTTGAACAATGAACAATATGTTTCATTTTGTGTCTTACGTGTATTATGTCATACAGGATGCGCGTGTCTATTTGTTCAATTTTAAACAAGTTTAACTGCTTACTAATGCACACTCAAAGTTGGAGCGCACAGTTATCTGTTGAACCAAGTTAAGGATCATGTTTATGTATTATGTCTGTTTTTTTTCGTAAGAATCAAATAGGTTAAGTTGCTCGGACTCTCTAATGATGCAACAATGTATTAGATCCTCCGAAAATTCACTACTTTTGGAGGATCCAATACACAATTGTTGAGATCTTTGAAGACTTTGAGCAGCATAGCAACAACATACTCAGTGTAATTCCATAAGTAGGGTTTGAAGATTAGAGTAAAACGTATATTCAATCTTTGAGAGGTAGTTAGAAGCCGTTTCCAATAGACCCTTTGACTCAAGTAAAATGGAAATATTAACCTCACTATCTTCGTCAAGTTTCCATTAGCTATCATATCAATAGAAGATAGGGCAACAAAGAAGGATTGAAAATGTCTCGCAATAGATTGAAATGACTTTCAATAATTTTATTAAGCGTTGAAGGACTTCCAATAGCCATCATAAACACAACCTTAAATATCGAACTTATTTTGCTAAAAAGTACTACTTCATAACAACGTAACTAAAAGCAAATTTCAACGATGAAGTTATACAATTATATGTGATATGAATGATTCCATGGCCTCGCGTGCAAGTCCTCCGCGGCTAACAGAGTTTTTGATCTTTTTGCTCAATTCCATTGCCCTTTGCCTCATTTCTTCCCCTTCTATGGTACTCATCAATGTCTTGACAGATTTCTGATGCTTTTACCAATTCATCGCGGTGAGACCACACTTGACAGTGATTTCCAATCTTCAATAAATTAGTTACAAGCATAGCGTTAAATGGATGATCGAAACTAATTGTCCAAATTGCTATAATACTCCATGCTAATGCTCTCGATACATGAATTCCATCCACAGTGACTCATAAACCCTCCTGTCGATGAATGTCCTAAGATTTCTAATTGTGGTGCCCGATTAACCATTATTCCTCTTCCTTCCACTCTCTCTTCAAACCCTTCGGGTAATTCAATCTTTACGTCTTTATCTTTAAGGGTGTGTTTGGTATGAAGGAAAATGTTTTCCGTGGAAAATGTTTTCCTAGAAAATGTTTTCTTGGAAAATAAGTAGATTTTGACTTATTTTCTCATGTTTGGTTGGTGAGTAGAAAATATTTTCTAGAAATAATTTTTAGTCTTTGATTATGAATAAAAATGTTTTTGAGAAACATCTTTTTATTTACTAGAGTAGAAAATAATTTATAAATTAAAAACATATTTTTTAGAAACAATTTTATTTTTGGGGTGTGTGGTGGGGTAGGGGTGGAGGGCTGGAGAGGGGGGGGGGCAGAGGTTAGGTGAAAAAATAAATTTTGAAGTTGAAAATTTTTTTTAAAATAATTTTTTTTTGGGGGGGCTGGTAGGGGGGTAGGGGGGCTGACGGTGGGGGAGGGAGGAATTTTTAAATTAAAATATTTTAAAAAACGAACTCAAATTTTTTTGGATGGGTGGGAGTGGGGGTGGGGGCTGACCAGTAGTGGGTGGGTGGATGGGGGGTCAGGGATCCGGTGAAAAATATATTTTGAAATTGAAAATATTTTTAAAATTGATTTTTTTGCCAAAAAAAATATAATTTGAAGTTAGAGAAAAGTTTTTGGAAAATGTTTTCCTTAATTTTTGAAGGGAAGTCATTTTCCTTAATTTTGAGGAAAATGAGTTGATTTGAAAAATATTTTCCAAGACTTTTGTCCCAACCAAACATGAGAAAATTGGAAAACATTTTCTAGAAAATATTTTCCTTCATACCAACACACTCTAAGTTTCTCCGCGTTATCTCCTTTTCTTAGTACCCAAATAAATCTATGGTTGCTCTGTTCTAAACCCAGAGCAATCTCATTGACTTGCTCTTGTGATAACGTAGTCGTTGATCCAAATGAGACGAGTATCACCGAGTCAACATCTTGTTTGATTCGAGAAATTCTAGGCATTGATCATAACACGGAGTGAAATGGGCCAAAAGCCCATAACACCTTATCTTTTACTTTGGCAAGTAACTCCGAGTTTATAATTTCTCAGGTAGTAATGGATATCCATATCATCAAGCTCCATTTAAAAACAGAGTTTCTCATGAGGCTCCAACAAATGGAAACTCGTCCTGATTTTGCTTGATTATCGTCATCATCAACAATCGTCAGGAATAGTTTGTTTGTATGAATAATATCTGCTAAAAGTCGATTCAGTATGGAATATACAAGACTTGGCATTCAATATTTGTTCACTCATTATAAGATCATGAATTATAACTAATCTTTTTGTATTAGTTGAGAGTTCAAGACATATTTCATAAATGAAAGTTTTCGAGTTTTTCCAGGAACATTAGAATCGCAGGCCCCTCCATCGCGATCATTTTTTTGCGTTGGAGATTGAAGGTCTCAACAGGTTATCGAAATGGATGTTTGAAGCTCTTACATCACCTTGAACGCGAAGTTTCAAATATTCGTTCACATTAGCAAAACAGAGGAAATGTACTTGTAATTTCATTTTTAACTGAGATCGCCCTATGATGAGAAATATATATATATATTTTTATTAGTCTGAACGAACTTTTCTAACTTCCGATATTTTATTTTCGTAATCGATTAAACCTAATATAGCTTGATTTTTTTACAACGTATGCTTCATAAAAAAGTATAATTGATATGAATGATTATATTGTATCGACAACTAAGCATAGGACCAACCAATGAAGATAAGGTAAGATGCACCATGCCACTCATTTCATGAACATTTATAATAAAAAGATATGATGTGATATGTAGATCTTGGATAAGTTAATTAAATATTATTTTCGTTTTATATTACTTGATTTATATAAATGATATATTCATATATAAATAAATAATGATACTTTTCTTTTGACTAAGGGTGTATCGAAAATATCTTTTCTGCTTCACAAAGGTTGGGGGGGAGGGGGGGGGGTAATGTGTGTCTTTTTTCTGACGCTACTGGTGAAATTACAATGAATATGTCGTTGTAATAAAAATTTGTGATGCTAAGTGTTCCATTATGAGTAAAATGTGTGATGCATGTGTTAAGCTTACCTACCTTTGTGTAATTCCGTTTTTAACCCTCGAGAGTAGTATATAAGGATCTTGTTCAATTTCTAAACACATGCAATTTCTATTTTTTAACTGAGATTACCTTTTGATGCAATATATGTTTTTGTTAACGAGAGAAAGGAGACTGAGATGTAGTTTGGACATGTGAATAGGAGATATGTGGATGTACTACTAAGGAGGTGTAAGAGGTTGGCTATTGTAGGATTTACGAGGGGTAGAAGTAAGTCGAAGAAACACTGGGTAGAGGTGATGAAACAGAACATGATACATTTTCATCTTACTGATGACATGACCATAGATACGAAGATATAGAGGTCGGGATTAGGGTAGAAGGGTAGTAAAGTAGCTGAGTGTTGTCGTACTTTTATGTGGGATATGTGAGGCGTAAGTCCCTTCTTGTTGCTTCATTTGCTTTGTGTATCTTGTCATTATTTTCATTTTTATCTTATCTTGTCTATATTTCTTTTGAGATGAAGATATATCGAAATCAATTTTTCCACCCAGTGAAGGTAAGATATGGTCTGCATACATCCTTCGCCCCCAGATCTCACCTATAAAATTACACAAAATATGTTATTATATTGTTGTTGTTGGGACGACCCTTTCTAACTTCTGATTTTTGTTCGATGTTCGTTGCTTTAGCTAATTATCTTTTAAATAACTTGAGGATAAATATAGAAAAAAGAAGAAGAAGACAGTTGGACCATTTATAACCAATGAAATTTTGAATCAGATTTAAGAGTGCGAAGGTAGATTATTATTTTATTCCTATATTAAATTAAAACCATATATTACTAAACATTCCATTACTAATAAATTATTAAAAAGTAATTATATCATATTATAGGGATAATGTCCAAGTACCCCCTCAACCTATGCCCGAAATCTCAGAGACACACTTATACTATACTAAGGTCCTATTGCCCTCCTGAACTTATTTAATTAATAATTTTTTACCCTTTTTTAGCTTACGTGACACTATCTTGTGGGCCCAACGATGGTTGATTTTTTTTCGAACTAGTGCCACGTAGGCTAAAAAGGGGTAGAAAATTACATATAAAATAAGTTCAGGGGGGTAATAGAACCTTAGTATAGTATAAGTGTGTCTCTGTAATTTCGGGCATAGGTTGAGGGAGTACTTGGATATTTTCCCCATATTATACTAATACTAAATATAAACTCTCCAATAAAAGCAGAAATATATTGAGTCAAAGATGTAAAGCTCCCTCAGAAAAAAAACCCTTTAAATACTATTCCTCCCGTTTCATTTTTTATGACATTGTTTGACTTTGACTTGTTTTTCAGAAAAGAAAGAAAATATTTAAAATTTATAGTCTAAAACAATCTATAGATATTTGTATAGTTGTAAGTCATTTTATTAAAAATAAAACAGATATTTTAAAGTTAAATTATTTTTAAGATATAAGTGTCAAAAACACCTAAACTATATATTTTTTTGAGTTCCATACCTAAATAGTTTCAATAGTTTAGTTATGAGACTCAAAAAAAGTGAATAGTTTAGATATTTTTTTGACACTTATCTCTATTTTTAACTACAGTAAAATGTCATTTTTCGAAACGGATAAAAAATGAAAAAAGGAAAAATGACAGAAATCTCACCTTTAAGTTTTCTAATTATCATCATCCCTTATTAGTTTTATAAGTTCCCAAGATTCCTTATTTTCACACATCAGATTAATGTATCAGCGCATCAAATTAATGTATCATGTTTAAAATGTACATTAGATTAGTGTATCATGTATAAGATGTAATGTATCTTACTTAACGATTAATGTATCTCGCACATCAGATTAATGTATCAGCGTTATATTATTATATTAGTTTGAGAGATTTCTATAATTATAAACTTATATCAGATAAATGATAATTTTACTTTAAAAGTATGTGATTTTTTGTCTTTTGACAAAAAAAAATAACAAGTAAAATGAAACGGAGAGATATAAACTTTTAGTTAGCCCATCATCCTAAATCAATACTCTACACGTTGGAATATAATAATTATAGCCCCCCCACCAAATTCTAATAACCAAAACCCCACATTTCTTGTCTATATTAACGTCAAATGATCAATACTAGTAATAATTATTATTATTCTAATAAAAACAAAACCCCACATATCTTGTCTTCACTTAAAATAGAATTGATAAATACTAATAATTGTTATAATTTTAATAACCAAAACCCCACATTTCTTGTCTCTATTAACATAGAATAATATATACCAATAATTGTTATGGTAAGTGATATTTCTAACTTGCTTAGTTTCATTTTTAAGTAATTAAGTTTATAATACATAGTAGAATTAGGAAAAATTCTTTTGGTCGGAAAATTTTGATAGAATGATATTTTATTTTTTTGAACAATTTTACCTTTTTAACTTTAGTACTCCTTTTGTCCTTATTTATTTGTTCATATTTTCTTTTGTATCTGTTTCTATTTACTTGTCCATTTTAATAAAAATAAAAAAAGGACAATAATTTTTTTCTAATATGTCCTTTTTTAATTTTAGAAAATTTCTAGTACTAATAAGTTGTAATGCATGCTTTTTGGAATCAGAAGATACATTTATTATACTTGGGGAGTTGTATAATCTTTTAAGTTAAGGGTAAAATTGCAATTAACCTATGATAATAATTGATGTCTTAATATACGTGTCACTTCTAAAGTGAACAACTAAATAGAGACAAAGGAAGTACATGTTAACTATAAAATAAAAAAAAATTAATTTATTTTAAAATAAAAAAATTATAGTTACACGTATCAATGACATGATTAATTAATTAATGTGTACTCTTATTTGCTAATTTTGAGAAACAGCCTTGTTTATTGCACCCTTATGCTTTAATCAAGATGTTATCTTGGAGATTGAGATTAGTCCACTCTAATTTGTACTTTATTGGTTTATTTTTAATTGTCATGTTAAGTTTTTCGAAAATCAATTTCACTAGTTTTTAAAATTAAAATTAGATTACGTTAATATAATATTTAAATAAAAAAATTAGATATTTAAAAACTATAAAAAAAAAATGCTATAAATTATATTTTTTCATAAATCAACATGATTAAAAAAAATTAAGAAATTGATTCAATCTAATTTGTCATTAATTTGGTTAAATAAATTTGAAGATTAAATCATTGTTAGTGAAATTTCTCATAAACTTTTAATCATCACTTAGAAATTGTAATGAATTTGTTCCAAAATTACCACACAATTTTATATAAAAATCCTGGTGATTCACCAAGGTTTTATGACAAGCAATATTAGTTATTCCATCTTTTATTTTAAATAAAAAATACATAATTTTTCTCGTAACTTATTACATACATTTATTCAGTAGAGTTTTATATTACAAAATAGACATATTATTAATTTACATGAAAAACTTAGCTTCTGATTAATTATTAAATATAATATTATATATTCATAATTAATATCAACATAACTCACCGCTAAATCGACACACGAAGCCAGATCTCTGTGATTTGTTGAGTTAAAAATAATAATATATAGGAGTATTTAAATTGATTTCTCCACATGATGAGGATCTAATTATCATAATGGTTCAACTTGTAAGATAGAACATGATAAAAAGGACAAACATCAAATCATTTTTGGATTTGTAAATTTAAAATTAATTTCTTTTTTTAAATATTCAAGTCAAATTGAGTTAATCTGAATTTAATATATTTAAATATTATATACGTAAATCTTTGAAATGTGTCCAATCAATGCTAAAAGCCATAATTATCAAAATCATTAAAATAAAATATTTGATTTGTCTATATATACAAGTCTAGCCCCTCATATAAACCAAAATTCTTGGTATATAGTCCCTCATTTATTCATTAACATGTGGAAATAACTACAACGGTCCATATTCTAATACTCGATCCGTTCGGTATTATTTGTCATGATTTATATTTTTAGAGTTAAATTATAAAAACTTTGACTAACATTGTAAGATACATTTTTTTATCATATTAATATGCAAAAATCTGTAATTTATAGTACTTTTCATATAGTTTTAGAATATTTATTTTTTTGTTTAAAATATCGAATTAATGTGATCTAATTTACCTTTGAAAATTAATAAAATTGACTTTCGATAATAGCAAACAAATTTTTTTGTTATATTGACATGTTTTCTAGTAATTATAACCCTCCAATACATGTTTTAGCTTTTTAGTAAGCAAAAATTAGTTTGATGAGTGTTTTTGATAAACAATTATTAATTTTAGTAATATTTTTTTATTAGTAATAATATGTTAAATTTGTAATATGTATTAAAAGTGAATTAAGTATATAATATATATGTATTTATAACTGTTTTGAAAAATATATTATGCTTGTTTGGTAAGAAACTGATACATTGTCTTATGAATGTATTATAAAAAATATGTGATAAATGTATTATTCATTAATAAAACTTGTATTATTTGTGAATAATAAATTGTTCTTTATAATATGAATTAAAAATATATTATAAACATATTAAAAGTGATCAAGTAAAATTTTTTTATTACTATAAATAATGAATATTTTTAATTTATAGTATATTTATGTAAGTTTCCCTAGTAATTACACTATAAAATTGGGCTTTGAGTCACTTTTGGACTTAAGTCAAGTATATTATTGCTTAATTTTTTTTCAATAAATGGGCACGGCCCAATTAGGGATAGCAATGGGGCGGATAGAAGCTTAACCCATAAAATTTTAATCTTCGCCGCTTAACATTTTTTCTATTCTTAACCCGCCTAGCAAAAACCCGCCCACCTCGACCCACTTATGTTATATCGATTTTTTTTCTTCTTTTTTTTAATTATATTATTTGTTGAAACAGTACACAAATTTAACATTTTATATTTTTTTTAATAGTGAAGATCTAGAGTAATTATTTTTTTTTAATTGTTGTTTTGTTAAAACACACCAATTAAACAGTCTGTACACCTCTAGCTGGCTATATATCATAAATAAATTTTATTTTGTTTACAAATCATTTCAATTAAATTTTCTGTACTAAAGCCCATTACAAAATTTGAATACTTCTTTCAAAATTAAAAGTGAGAGAAAAATATTTCAACTCGTCACCCGCTCCGCCCGCTAAATTTCTTAAAAAAATTATTCCAACTCGCCCCATAACTACCTTGCAGAAGGTTAAACCCGTCAGACATAGACTTAGACCTGCCCCGCCCCGCTCCATTGTCATTTCTAGGCCCAATGCTTTTGATTAAAAGAAAAAAAGACACAAAAATTAATAAAGTCGCATAACGTCTAAAAATTGGCCTGTAAATGCGAAAATATGACATAAAAATGGTGGGAATATTTGTAATGTTTCCCCAACATAATTAGGGAGGTCGTCATGAAGTTGGCTCATAGATGTGAAAAAAATGTCTTATAATGGTGGGACTATACGAAGTGCTCCTCTAACTCATTACAAATAGGAGGTTCTCATAAAGTTTTTTCAAAAAAAATAATTGGTATCATGACTAATACACACGAAAAAACCAGAAAAGCCGCACAATTTTTAAAATTTGCTCGTAAATGCGAAAATATGTCTTAAAATGGTGAGACTATACGTAATATTTTCCCAACTCATTACGAAAATTCTCATAAAGAGAATTTTAGAAGAAATTTTCTAGTGCCAAGGCGCCAGATCCATGACTAATACACACAAAAAATCAAGGAAGTGTCATAATTTCTAAAAGTGGGCTCGTAAATACGAAAATATGTCTTAAAAGGGTGAAACTATATGAAATGCTCCCCTAACTCATTACGGAGGTACTAATAAAAATTTTTCAAAATAAAACTTTCGGGTGTTTCAAGGCGCAAGATCCATTGTCTAATACACGTGAAAGATCCAGAAATTGCCTAATTCCTAAAGTTGGCTCGTTGATTTGAAAATATACCTTAAAATGGTGGGACTATATGAAAATGTTCTTCCAACTTATTATGGAAGTCCTCATAAAGTTATTTCAAAAAAACATCGGATGTCAAAGGCCCTAGATTCATAGGTTAACGCACACTAAAAACACGAAAGTTGCGTAATGCCTAAAAGTTGACTCTTTTATAAAATGGTGAGACTATATTTGATGCTCCCCAACTCATTATGGAGCTACTCATAAAGTTTTCTAAGAAAAAATTTTCGAATCCATGACTAATACACATGAAAAATACAAATCAAAGTCATTCTATTTGAATCAAGAGAAAACAAAATGATGTAAGTACAAAACTGTTTGGGCAGCAAACAAATCAACCAAGCAAGAAAAATTAATCAACACACGAGATACCAAATTTAACGTGAAAAACCTCTTTGGTGTGAAGAGTAAAACCACAAGGCCAAATCTTCACTAAAATCAACAAGAGTTACAAAAATGTTCTCCAAAAATGGTCACTAACAAAGTGCCTAACAATAAATCAATATGGCGATTTGAAATTGATTGTTAGGGCTTGTGAGAAAAAAATCAGCTCAATCGGATAAGAAATAAATCAAGAATAGCGATTTGAAATTGGTTGTTATGTCTTGTGAGAAAACCTGCACTCTCTCACTATTCTCTATGTGGTTGTTCTCAATCTCTTGTGATTCTTCTAAAATAATACCTAAAAGAAAGTCTTACATATGCAACATAATATTTATCCACAAAGAAAAAGTGGGCTAATCAACAAAAGTGGGCTAATCAAATTTGGGCTAAATTTATCCACAAAGAAAAAGAATGAGATTCACAACCTTGGACTTTTATTTATCCACATACGAAAGGGAAAAGGGCCCAAAACCCAACACGTAATGCTACCCTAACTTATTATGGAGGTCCTCATAAAGTTTTTACAAAATTTGTTTTTTTGAATTCTCTAAGACGTTAGATCTATGAACTAATACACATAAAAATTCTATTTATAGAATTACACTGAGTATGTTTTCGTAATAAAAATATGTGATGCCAAATGTTCCACTCTGAGCAAGACAAGTGATGTATGTGTTAAGTGCATGTAATGATTTCGAACCTTGCAAGGACTTTAAGTGAAAAGGTTTGAGGGGTCGACTCATTATTCCTTGAATTTCTATTTCTTTACTATAAAAATCTTGTTGAATTCATAAACACATGCTATTCTATTTTCAACTGAGATCACCTTTTGATGCAAAATATATTTTTGTTGATGGGAGAAGCGAGATTAAGATAGTTTGGACATGTGAATATGAGGTGTGTGGAATGTAGATACACCACTAAGGAGTTGTAATATGTTGGCTATCGCCGGTTTTAGAAGAGGTAGAAGTAAGCCGAAGAAACAGTAGAGGAGGTGATTTGACAGAACATGATATATCTTTATCCTGCTGACAATAGGACCATAGATAAGAAGAAATAAAAGTCGAGGATTAGGGTAGAAGAGCAGTAAAATATTTGAGTATTGTCATACTTTTTATGTGGGATAAGCAAGGGGTCAATCCCTTCTTCTAATCTTCTCTTTATTCAATGTAATATTGTTTCTTATTAGCTTAATAGTTATACTTCACTTATCACAACTACTTATTGCTTCATTTGCTCTTTGTATCTTGTCATTTTGTAATTGATTTTTCCCCTTTTTATCGTTTTGTCGAAACTTTTTTTGAGACGGGGATCTATCAAAACCATTTTATCTACCCCGCAAAGATAGGGGTAGGGTTTGCGTACATCCTTTCCTCCTAGACCTCACTTGTAGAATTACATCAGATATGTTATTATATTATTGTTGTTGGGACGACCCTTTATAACTTCCAATTTTCATTCGGTGTCCATTGCTTTAGCTAATTATCTTATAAATAACTTATTACCAACACGGGATGGTTGGGATCTCTTCACCCTTAAATCGAGATCACAGGTTTGAACCCTAGATATATAAAAAAATCCAATTGGGACTGTTGGCCCCAAAATGGGCCTTACTATGTAAGATACGGAAATAGTGGACCTTCAATACGGATACCGAACACCAGATGTAAAGTCAAAAGGAAAATCTTTTAAATAACGTAATTATATAATACTTTTCTACACGATCGATCGATCTATGTAACTTAAACTCTTTCTACATTTGTATTTTCCCACCTAAAAGAGTTAATGCCACATTCATTTGATGAAAGTGCTGAGCTATTCTTATCCTCATTTTGATCCTCATCGAATCATCCTTGTACATTGCGGTTTAATCATTTGATATTCGAAATTTATTTGGTTCGATTACTTCGACCTAACTTCACTTAGTCTAAAAATAAAGCAAGCGATATCGCGATGGTTTTCTTGTCTTTCTTCTTAGCTGTGTGTCTAAATGACACCCCAATGAAGTTATTTGATGATACAGGATATGAAAGATTCAATTTCTTTGTGTGCATCTCCTCCGACGGCTAACAGAATTCCTGATCTTATTGCTCAACTCTACTGCCCTTTGCCTCATTTCGATCCCTTCTGTCGTTCCCATCAACTTGTTGACAGCTTTTTCAATGGTTGATGCTGTCACTAATTCCTCTCGACGTGCCCAACTCCTAACAGATGTTGCAATCTTCAGCAAGTTGGTTACAAAGACAGCGTTAAATGGTTGATCGTAAGTGATTGGCCAAGCTGCTAAAGGCACTCCCATGCTAATGCTCTCGAGACAAGAATTCCATCCACAGTGACTCAAAAATCCACCTGTGGATGTATGTCCCAAGATTTCCAATTGTGGTGCCCAATTTTTCACCACTAGTCCTCTTCCGTCCACTCGATCTTCAAACCCTTTTGGCAATTCAATCTTCTCATCATTCTCTTCAAAATTTTCAGTTTCCATCTTTTTATCTGCTTGTCTTAGTACCCAAATGAAGCTACAATTGCTCTGTTCTAAACCAAGCGCGAGCTCATTGACTTGCTCTTGTGTTAAAGTAGTAGTCGTTCCAAACGAGACGTATATTACTGAGTTAACGTCTTGCTTGTCTAGAAATTCTATACATTCATTCTTCGTCATGTTGCTAGAGTCGCGTGATTCTAGCAACATGTGAAGTGGACCAACAGCCCAATACTGCCTCTCTGTTGTATGTGCAAGTAAATCCAGGTACTTACTTTCGACTTCTCTGCACGAGTTCATGATATTTCCCGAGTTGAGATTCCATTCGTGTTCTTTTCTAACTAACGCGGCTGCATAAGGTCCACAACATATCTCCAACAACGGAAATTCATCGTGCATTTGTTTGATCATTTTTTCATGATCATCGTCATCATCATCATCGATAACTAAGTGATCAATACTTTGTCGGAGCCCAGAGTATATTGCAAAAGCTGAAATGGCGTGGAACTTATAAGACTCCACGTTTGGGATCAATGAATGAACATCCCTTATATGATCCATCATTATGGAATCATGAATTATAACCAATCTCTTCGCGTTGGTAGAGATATCAATACACGTTCTTCTTATAGGCTCGACGAGCTTTTTCATAAATATAACAATCGAAGGCAAACCATTACCCGCGTCAAGAGAAGAAGGTACCAAAAGGTCATGAAAATGGATGTTTGAGGCAGATAGACCACCTTGGACGCGATGTTTCAAATCTTGGTTACGATCAGCAAGGCAGATGAAGTGTACTGGTATATTATGAGAAGCGATGAAACGAGCAAGAACGAAGAGCTGATTGAGATGGCTAAAATCAGGAAATGGCACCATGGCTACAATCACTTCATCAAGGTGAACAACATTGTTTGATGAGTTTGTAGACATTGAAAGAAAAAAAGAGAAGAACTGAGAAATGAATAAAGACGGTGTCAGTAATAAAGACTTTTGAATCTCGTGGTACTAAATATATCGTATGTGATGTTTGATTTATAGAAGGAAAGTAAGTCATTTGATATAGTCTTTAAAACTTTCCATAGAGTTGGCTACACAATTCAATTACCTATAAAGTAGTGGGCACACAATTCTATGACCTATAAAGGAGATAAAAAGGTGTTATATTCAAGTCTCCCCAAACCTATTGGCAAAAAATAATACATAGTTAAGCTATGTTGTTCGGATTCTGCAAAAATGATACGTTTTGAAGGATCCGACACATAAACTTGGAGGAATTTTTGAAGGATCCAAACGACAACTATTATGAGTATAGAATTAAGGAATTCATCATGGCATAAAAAATAGGAGACTAAATTAACCATTAACATCAAAAACATACTTCTGTATAGTCATTGTTGATTAAAAGTTTCAATTATACAAAACTTGAAACTTGATAACAAGATAAAAGATCTTTTCTTGGTTGATATGGTCAATTGTTGCAGATTCTTGAAATACAAACTTTCACAAGCCACTAATAATGATCAATTTTATAATTGAATCGTGCAACGGGACCATTTTTCGTAAGAAGGACAAAAGTACTACTAAACTCAGGGGCGGAGCTAGGAGGGAGCAAGGGGGGTATATCCGAATCCCGTTCAGCTGAAAGTAATGTGGTGTATACAAGAACAAAATTATCTTTAATGTATATATAGTATATGTTGAATCCCTTTGCTTCTTCGTGTAATTACTACTTTATTAGTTGAAAATCTTGGCTTGGACACTGATTGTCTCAACTCAAAAGCCATTATAAGCAAAACTTTCATAGCTGGATCACATCCAAAAGCAAGCCATCACCTGTCCACCAAATCAATGCACTGTTAGATTTTATATACTTATTGCCTATGTTGCTCGGACTCATCAAAATTGTCGACTTGTGCATGTAGGATCCTCCAAAAGTAGTGTCTTTCGAGGATATTGAATAGGAGTGCATGTCAGATCCTCCAAAAGTAGTGCATTTCTGGAGGATACTGACAAAGGTGACGCAACATTTTGGATAGTCCGAGCAACATAGATTCTCACGAGCACAATTTTTTTGTAGCAACACACACACAAACACAGATACACAGTAGTTAAAGAGAGTACTTCTGTTAGAGAATCTACAGATGGCTCATCTCTTGGAGAGGACTTGATATTTTTCCACGTTCTAATGTCGGATTGCATCAAATTTAGTTGCTCCTTGATCTCATATAACAACGTTAGCTGTTCGTGTCTGTTGGATTCTTGCCTCATACGTTGTCTATCAACTTCAGTTATCTCAAGCGTCGTCCTATTGACAGGACGAATCTCTGCTGTTTCTGAAACACTAGTGGTAGGAGAAGTAGCTTCACCTACTCTATGTAACTTGTCCTCATTCTGCATAGGTAGTAAATTTAGTTGCTCCTTAATGTCATGTAACAACATTATCTCTTTGTGTCTCTCTGTCTCTTGCCTCGTACCATGTCTCTCGACTTTCCTCGTACCATCTCTCTCGACTTCAGCTATCTCAAACTTCTTATTGACACGATGAACCTCTGCTGTTTCTGAAGCATTAGTCATTGGACAATTATTCAAATGCCTTATAGGTACTATATTTAGTTGCTCCTTCCTGTCATGTAGCAACATTAACTCTTTGTTTCTCTCGGGTTCTTGCCTTGTATCATGTCTCTCGACTTCAGCTATCTCAAACTTCTTATTGACATGACGAATCTCTGCTGTTTCCGAAGCATTAGTCATTGGACAATTTTTCAAATGCTTTATAGGTACTAAATTTAGTTGCTCCTTCCTGTCATGTAACAACATTAGCTCTTTGTGTCTGTTGGGTTCTTGCCTCGTACCTTGTCTCTCAACTTCAGTTTTCTTAAACGTGCTCTTATTGACACGACGAATCTCTTCTGTTTCTGAATCACTAGTCATTGGACAAACTTTCAAATGCTTTAAAGGTGCTAAATTTAGTTTCCCCTTAATGTCATGTAACATCATTAGCTCTTCGTGTTTATCGGGTTCTTGCCTCGTACCTTGTCTCTCGACTTCAGCTATCTCAAACACCGTCCTATTGACATGACGAATCTCTGCTGTTTCGGAAGCACTAGTTGTAGGACAAAAATCCAAATGCTGCATAGGTACTAAATATTTCTTATGCCAATCAGTTTCATCTTTAACAAGCCTTTCAGCCTCCTTTCGGACAACAAAATCTTCATCTTTAATGGCTCGAGGGACTTCAAAGACATCAAGAACATTCGGAGGAGAAACAGATCGACTAGCAGCAGCTTCGTTATCTGATTTATTCACTCGATGCTGAACGAGGTACGTTTCTTTAAATTGCTCCAAGAAATTGTTACAAGAGCTTCTTTTAGAAACTGGTAAACTAGACAATTTCGTGTAGTTATTAGCACCAGCAATCTGTTTCACTCTTTTCTCCAACTTTTCGATCTGCTCACAGTACACACTTATACTCCCAACCATTGGAACATCATTCATATCGCGTTTTGGACTGATATTTTCGTCTTTAAGATCATCCTTTTTCATGTTATCATCTTTCAATGGGATATTCGGAGTAGATTTACACCTCCCAATAGACTGAACAATCATTTTCCCTTCTAAATCCTCGAAACATTCGAGCTCACTATCATCAATATCGTCATCATAGCCCATACTCACGAGCTTATATCGATAATCTTGTGCCTGATGATCCAATTCATCTATCTCCATCTGTTTTTGATCAATAAGTTCTTGTAAAACACATAATGATTCTTCAGCATGACTCATTTTTTCTTCTACAAATCTCTTATACTGTTCTGCTTCCATTTCCTCTGCAGCCTTTTCACCTTGTAAACGTAAAATCATCGATAACGCCTCTGTTGCTGCAGTAGATGAGGCTTCACTTTCTTCATCCAACTCATTGTACAACTTCTCTATAAGTTGTTCTTGAAAACAAAGCATTTCTTGTAACGCTTCTACGTCGAATCGAGACATTGCCTTGCCAATATCAGCCATCAAACATAACAAAAAAAAAAAACAATCTTGTTTATATCTCTAATAGGTGATACAAAAATGTGTAATCAGGTGAACATTCTTCGTCGAAAAATTATACAGGTCAAAATAACACTATTAACGAAATTTCTGAATTCGCTAATAGTACTATATGAATTACCTAACAAAATGGATATAATTGCACTTAAATCATCCTATTGCACATCCAACAAGAAATTATCTAATAATTTACATTAAACAAATTCCAAATTTATTATTTTTAGGTATGAAGAAATTAAACCTCAAATATTTAAATTTATTTTCTAAGAAATCACAAAATTAACAAGAAAAAAAAAGTTATTTAAGATAAAAAGAATTTGTGATTGTTGAATAAAGGATCAATGAAAATAGAAAAATCTCCACTAGAGGAAGATAATCAAATAGGCAAAGATAATATAAATTGATTTTCTTTCCTCTAGGGAGATTTTTCAGATCAAAAAAAAAAATTGTTTTTTTTTTATACTTTTTTCATGACAGTATTGTTTTTGATGTAATTTGTGTTTTACAAAATGAAAAGTAAAACAAATCTCCATCGTGAATCCGCATTTATTGTTTACATCAAATTAAGTGATTTAAATATTAAATGCGAAATAAGTTTTTTTTTTCCTTTGTCTCTTTCAAATCCATATTTAATAGATTTAGGCAAATATATCATTACCTTGACTACTATGTTGTTGGATCTTTAAAAAAAAAATTGACGTGTGTGTCAGATACTCTAAAAGTAACACATGTCGGAGAATCTGACCACGTATATATACAGTAAAAATTTTAGAAGAGATCTTAAATAATATGGAAGAAAAATACTTATTTTGTTTTCCAAAAAGAAAAGAAAATTGTATTAATATGGAATCATACATAAAGAAGACTATGTCTCCAAATTTAGAAAATTGTCATTCTTTTCAGATTAGACTAAAAATGAAACATTGCCACATAAACCGAAACAAACAGAGTACCTTTTGCTCTTAATTTTCATATGTTGTTTGACATCTATTTTGGAGTCTGATTAATACAGATTTACACAGCTAGGATAATCTCACGATTTTGAGTAAAACGCTTTTTAATAATCAAAGACGACTCCATTCTCAGAACTCGAATAAAGAGAGTATCATTGCTTAAACACAATCTCACTTGGATGGATGATATAATGTATACTAATTTAGAAATTAGCATACAAACTTAATAAATTATTTTATGTTACAAGTTCAAATCTCAATTATAATATTCATGCATTTTTTTTTAATTATTTTGTTAAAATTTGTGACTTCGCCAATGAATATAAATTAGTTTATGAAATATGCATGGTAAGGCTAAAATTGGATTTAATTGTCTTAATCACATGATTTAAATAATTTTTAGAAGTTAGTGCTGGCGCTTGCTTTTCGTATTAATTGTGTACATAGAGATATTTACCTCTACTTCTACGTTTAATCACAATTAATGGTCCAATCTATATATATATAATATTATATATATATATATATATATATATATATATATATATATAAATCTGGATATGAAAGTGCTGATGTGGCACCCCTCATAGGCTAGGATTAGAATTTATATATTTTATCTTTTTTTAAAAGTTTTTTTTTCTCTTAATTTTATCTTGATATATTAGTTAAATTATATAAATATCCTCTATTCATTTTCTCTTTAAATTACTCCATTAATACCTTTATTATTTTAGGTATATATAAGTTACAATTTATCCCTTTAAATATTTAAATCTTTCCCATTCCTTCTTAAAATATTACTAAATTATAATTAAGACACTAATGACCAATATAAGTTACAATTGTAGGTATTGATTACTCCATTACTCTTTTAATTTATTTATTCAATAGTTAAGAATTTATGAATTACTATAAATACTAAAACCATGTCATCTTCACCAATGCAAGAATTTTTTATTTTATTTTTCCTTTCTTCATCATATTTATATTAAAGTACATCACTTTGGTTATTTCTAATTTTATAATATATAGTTTATTTGTTACTAACTTTTACAATGTGGAAGATAAGATGAGCATTTGACAATTTTGGAAATTCAATTCAATGAGAACAATATCTAATTTGAGTTACCAAGGTACATCACTTTGATTATGTCTAATTTTATATATAATATATATATAATATAGAGATTCTTTGTGACTAACTTCTATTGTTAACACTTAACAGTGTGGACGAGTAGACGAGTATATGACAATTTTGGAAATTCAAATTCAATTTTGATGAGTACAATATTTCACTCATGTTACTCTTTTTATTTCAGTTTGTTTGATGTCTTTTATTTACAATATTTTTTTTGTTCTTTTTTTTTTGTTTTTATTGCTTTTTTTCCTCATTATTGATGATTTTAGTGTACTTATTATTTTGCGCATTTTTTAAATAATCTTATTATTTATAAAGAAGACAAGATGAACATATGACAATATTTAAGTTTAACTAACTTTCATAAACTCACAAGGAAAAGGAACCCTACATTAATGTTTATGTCCATTAATCTTCAAATGGTGTAGTGAACATTGAGAGTGTACAAATTGAATAATTAGAGGCTAGGATAATTTTCTTTGGTTTCCTACAAAGATTATTTTGTTTATTTGTTTAATTTTAATTTATTTTAATTTTCTTTGGTATTCCAACAAGGATTCTTTGATTAATTTATCTAATTATAATTTATACCTACACTAAATAATATTATTGAAATTTCAGGTATATTAATTTTAACTTTGAAGACTTGAATCGTTTTGTTTATTATCTTTTAAGGTTTTTTAATGGTTTCAACATTGTATATTTTTATTTTGAATAATGAAATCAATTTTGAGGACTAGGAAATTTCACAATTTTTATTTATGTTTACCTTTTAGAATAATTTAGAAATTGTAACTAAAATATAGGCAAGTTTAAAGTTGTATTTTAGTTAATACATTATATTATAATTTGGGGTTTAAATTATTTGAATACTTTATATTATTTACGTAATTGAGACTATTTATCTTTCAATCTATTCATTTTTATATAAATAATAGGCAGTTTATTATAATTATAGTAAAATTAGTCAAGATAGAAAATGATTTACAAACATTTCATAATCTAAGATTAGTGAAAGATGAAAAAAAAAAATTCATTACTAAAGGAAAGTATAATACTTTTGAAGGAAAGAATAGATATTAGAAAAAAAACTATATTTACATTAAGCTTATTATATTATTAAATTAAATTTAAATTTCATAAAGAGTTCAACTTATTACATTAAATTTACTTTTCTTATAAAATAAAGAGAATAATTTAGGATTTTTTTTTATAATTTCGAAAATTCTTAAGCGATTTCAAATTACAAAAGATATAAATTTAAAGTACTAATAATAAACTTAATTAAGACTTAAAATTTGATATATTTAGATTAAAGACTATAAAGAATCTTTAGAAATATATTTAATAATCAACTATTCAAAAAATTAATTATTTAGCAAATTTAACGAGTAATTTTTTATCGCGCAAAGCGCGGCTAAGTTCACTAGTTAATTAATAATTAGGCAAAGCTATAGTATTAGGTACTCCTTCTGTATCATTTTACTTGTTCATTTTTGAATTGACATACCTATTAAGAAAAATAATTAATAACGTAATGAGTTTACCATTTTACTCTTATTAATTATGAAGTGGATAATAGTATAAATTAACTCGTTCTAGCTACAAGATTCACAATTAAATCCACTATTAGAAATAGAGTTTTATCTCACCCCAACTCAATGAGAAATTTGTGTAGACTGGGAAAAAATAGATGAAATACTGATATAATCATTAGACATTTTTTCTTTTCTAACTGATTCAGTTAAATATCCGTGGAAATAGCCACTGAAGAATTTTCAATGGGAAAATAGTGACATTTTAGTAATGAATATTAGTCGAATATAGTCTTTCTACCTTACCAAAGACAAAAATAAAATCTACTTACATCTAACTTAGAGATATGGTGTTATTGTTTCTATCGAAAACTTCCAAATTTGCACTTAATATCATTCATGTAGATTTGAATATCTTTGGAAAATTATTGGGGGGATAAGAGTTATGGTTGAGTTTGATTTGTGTGAAATAGTCTCTTGTAAAAATAGAAGCCAAGGTTACATATAAGAAATTTATATGATCCAATCGTTTATCAGACCTCGAGCATAGCAAGAATTTAGTGCACCAAATTACTCTTTTTTCTCAGATGTAAATTGGATGGTTGGAACTTATTTGACAAAACTTTAATGAATAATGTGAGTTCCTTGTAAAGTAGAGTCGTCTTCAAGAGGCGTAATGATCCTCGTAATGATGCACAAAAATATAACTAATCAAATAATGAGTATTCCATCTTCCAGGTAAAATAGAGTCGTCTTGTAATGTGAGAAAATATTTAACTCTTGTATTGGATCCTAAACTTGGCTTCAAATTTTAACTTTGACCCCCAACTTTCATAATGCACAAACAGACACTTTAACTATCCAACTTTAAAATAAATAAACACGTGAGTCCTACATCACTCAAAACACGTAGGACACCACGTAGGACAAAAAATGACATGTGTGCCTATTTGTTCAACTTTATACAAATTTAAGTATCTACTTATGCATATCCAAAGTTGAAGGGCATAAATGTAATTTGAAACCAAGTTAAAGGGCACATTTATGTATTACGCCTACTAAATAACAACAATGTAGGAAATATTAACTCATTGATGTTGTGCAAAAAACTTCATTTATTGTATAGAAATAAAATTAACTCATACAAGCATTTGTAAGAGTGAGGATTTCGTCAAACAACTTGAAGTCGGCTATATGAGTCCTCACAGTCCATGTCCGTCCGATTTCATCGGACAAAGAAAAAATGAATAAATAGAACAGGACCACTCTCAAACTTGTGTCATTTGAAATAACAAAATATGTATAGTTTGTCTCAAAGAATGGAGCCATTTGAAGATAATTTAAGCCTGCAAAAAGCTGGCGTATTTGGCGCCTAAGAAAAGCCTCTGGATGCAAAGCAGGGCGTTTTTCGTGACCTCTGCAGTTCCGTGGTTCAATAGTTTCATTACCCGTTCCTTAGCTTTGAGGTCAGCTACTATGACTCGCCCGGCAGGATGGCACTGAATGAACTGTGACAAGTCATAACAAGCTACAGCAAGTGTCCTTGAATCATTTGATGTATCCAAAATCGTCATGAGCACTCTCAAAATCTGCAGCACAACACAACGTCGATCAATCTATACACTCAATACAATAGTCGCTGGACTGATTTATGAGTTCATGGTCAAAAATACGCCTGAACTATCAGATATTCCCTTTTCCTACCCGAACTATCACCATTTGTGTATAAAAAAACACCTAGTTGGGATGTGAAACTCGGGGAAAAGTGATAGTTCGGGTGTGTTTTTGATCATTTACTTGTACACTCAATACAGCAGAAAGGGATGAAAACAATAAACCTTGAAAAATGGTGCTGAGTAACTACGACGAGAACCAATCACTTCTTTGAATAACTTTGATGAGTTAGATTAATATCAACATTATTGTACATTGGTGTTGAAATTAGTTTTATCATGGATGTTTGATAGTGTATAATTTACCCTAAATAGTATATTTTTATGGGAAAAAGGACAAATATCCCCGAACTATCATAAATGGTATGCAGATACCCTCCGTCATACTTTAGGGACATTGGTGCCCCTGCCGTCCAAAAACTAGAGCATATATACCCTTTATACTAAAGGAAATACATATGTCATAATCTTATCCACCGACCTAACATCGGATCGATGAATAAGATCGCGCCCTATTTAGTCTTCTGTTAGAGTGAAGGACATCTACTCTCTAGTTTTTGGACGACAGGGGCACCAATGTCCCAAAAGTATGACGGAGGGTATCTGCATACCATTTACGATAGTTCGGGGGTATATTTGTCCTTTTTTCCTATTTTTATTCACAGAAGGAATGCACTTCATCCATATGGACCTTGTCGTTTTTTGTGCTTTCACTTTAAAAACATTGCACCAGTCTACTGACTAATACGACTGATATCTACGGCTAGTTATAAATGTGTAGAGTTCTTTATTTCATTTAGCATATATATTAAGTCAATGCCAGCAAGATTGTTGAGCAGTTACGCGACCTGACAGAGATTGTTGTTTTTCTCACATAAAGGCACAATAGTAATGGTAATTTATGGTGTTTAAGCTATACGAAAGAAGGAGAAATGCCATAGGCAATACCTGAAATCCGTTCTCCTCGAAACAAGTTATATTTTCCTTCCAGAATAGAGGATCTTTATGCATGGGCGACCAATCAAGACTGCCAAGTAGGACTTCCTGCTTGTACTTATCGTACGAACTCATTTTTTTATGTTGGCCTTCAATCCTCCTTCAAGTTGATTCAGAGCGTCCAAAAGGTCCTAAAACAGATTACACGGCAAATTAGGGTGATGTCGATAAATCTGTGAATCTAAAAATTCATTTCGGCCAACTGAACCTTCTCGAAATGTTTCTTTATAAGAACCAAAATGATTAAGTACTGTCTAAACAGTCTATTATTTCAACTTTGGCGGAACTTCTTTCAAGTTGCTTCTATTATACAGAAATAGAAAATAAAGTAAGATACTGTATCAAATTAAAAACCACAAAACCGTTCGATTCGATCACCTCATCACTCCAGGCCTGCGCTTTCAAGCTCTGTACAATTTGCAGCACATCCAGGTCTACCATTTGAGAACCAAATGACCCTCTGGCAAGCAAATTCCTAAGAGTCAAGATGACAACTCTGACTACCTGTGGTAATTGATACATAAAAATACCATGAACGATGATGAGCCGAAGATAATTCATAGATGAATAAATAGAAAATGCAACAGATTAAGTAATGTGCTGCCTAGAAAGCAAATGGCTGAAAACGAACTCAAGAGAAGTGAATAATGAACGCGAGTAGAAAAGATAATCTTACCGAGTTCTTTCTTGGCATCCACAGGAGAACCATTAGATTAAGTCTAAGACAGAGGGATAGCAAGTAGAAAAGATATTAGAAGAAATAGCAGCAAAAATAGCTCACCTTCTCCTTTGTCGAACCTTTAACAACTTCAATCAATCGAGGTAGGGCCCTAGAAGTAGCCAAGTACTCAATTGCAGGTTCATAGTAAGACAGAAGCCAAACGCATAGACATGTCTCGTAGAGAAGCTGCCTCAAAGAAAAACAGCGAATCAGATAAATCATTGTTAAAATTGCGGAGAAACAGCTTCACATAAAAAAGGTTGTAATTTGGCCTATGTGTAGCTTCTTGTCCTTCTATTTCTTCTATTATCTACTGCCGCTTAAACTTCAATTATTGCACTAATGTGTTGTAGTTTACTGTTCCTTTTTTCCAGAATGCTTTTTTACGCTCTCTTTAGTATTTTGCCATGATTTCTTCACTTCCATTATTTCTTTTTCGATCTGCTTTGGTATGCTTTCCTTGAGTCGAGAGTCGACCTCTCTACCTCCCAAGGTAGGTTACAGTCTGCGTACACTCTACTCTCCTCAGACCCCACTAGTGAGATTATACTAAGTATATTGTTGTAATTAGGCCATGTATGGAAAACGGGTCAAAGATGGAAGCATGAAAAATTTTGTCAACAATTATGAGCTGCATGATACATGGAGTGAAATGACAACCATCTTAACAGTCACTTCCCAGCACGACTACAGAATTTACGAAGTTGGTCTATCATGTGGCAGTACTAGTCTAAAGACGGACCTGAATGGACTGCTGAGTAGATGCTGGTGATATTAAAGGAATGAGCAGCTTCACTCCATCAGCTTGAACAAATGAACGTCGAACAACAGGCTCCTTCAACAGTGTTGCAAGACAATTGATTGCAGAGGGAATGCTACAACTAGGATGAGAAGGCTTTCTCAGCTGAAATGATACAGAGGAATCAGGATGGACAACAGTAACAAGTAATTGTCATATGATTTTATGCTTCTAGCAACAAGTGATAATTAAACCCACGACATCACACATATGCCCCTCCTTTATCCCGTCACTTTAAAGACTTAAATTAAGAAAGAATACTACAACAAGCAAAAAGAGAGGGCATGGTACATAAGCAGACACTCAAACTTGGCCTCAGTTTGCAAATGAGCACTCCAACTATGAGAGCGCACATCTAGACACCTCAACTTGGTCTCAAATGGCAACTAGACACTCAGTTGTCCCACTGTCTCATGGACACCCGATGCTGACGTGGCACATAAAACCTTTAGAGGTGTCTAGATGATTATTAGTAAGTTGGAGCGTTCAACTGACACAGTGATGATGAGTTGAGGTGTCTAGATGTGCATACTCATAGTGGAAGTTCTTACTTGTCAGTTACAGCCAAGTTTGAGTGTTTGTTTATGTATTGTGCCAACAGAGAGAGACGCCACAATTTGAAAGAGCAAAGAGATTAGTAAGTACTACTGCAGAAATTCAATACCTCCATAAACCATTACAAATCCCCTTAAAATCTCTAGAATAAAACACCTCACGAATTGGTTTTAAAAAAAACTTTTGTAGAGGTGGGGGGTTGGGGGACCGCAAATGGAGGTACAAAGTAGAAGTGCAAAATATAGGAATGCAGATGAACCTGTGCGCATAGCCAATCTACTAGGCCATTCAGAATATTTTCCATAGTGGTGAGTGTCCTCTTTGAACTCGAGGCATCTCCATTTGCATCAGCAACATTCTGAACATTTGCCTGGCACTGGAATTACCAAAAAGAATAGAAGAACCATATGGAAGTTATCAGTAAATCATCCTAATCTTAAGTCTCTCGAGCTGAATGACATCATAGGAATAATGACTTTACTACCTCACTATCGAAGAGAGAATCTTACAGCTCTTCTCTTGGATGAACCAATTACCTTTCCAAAGAAATCTGAAAGAAATAAAGTCATCATTCAGAAAGAGAAAGAATGTGACGATGCAAGAAAACACACAATCTTGTGTATTTAAAAGATACTATCGCAAAGAAGAGACTGCATATAGGCAGAACGGTGAATTTCAAAAGAAACACACAAGTCTCGTTTTCCTGTTAAGCTATCTACATGTGCATTTGGATTTTGGATTTTCCTTTTTCAACATTTGCTCCGTTAGAGCCAAATGACATATGAACCCGCTGTTTAGTTTCAGGAGTAAAATCAATCTAGCATACATATGCATATATAATTAATCGAAGCACCGTAGGGTTGTCGACTTTGTTTTTTAATCCAATGTTACCTCCTAATATTTGGCATAGTTCAGAAATTCTTGAATATGAACCTTACCACTTAAATAGATGCAGGGTATTAAAATCCTAAAGGACTATAGATCAGTTTGTCCATCAATAAATTTACCAAATTAACGAAAATTTAAAAATACAAAAGATTAAGTGTTGACGGGATTTTGAAAAAGCGAAGCAGTTCTAGTGGATTTTGGATAAGGAGCACAAAAGAAAGAGAAAAGAACTTCAGCTTCAAAATATCTGCTATTTTCAAACACATAACTTGCTGATGAATCATCAAGAAATGAAATAAAATATAATTAAATGACTACAGCTAACTGCATCTCGAACGTGAGGAACTGTAACTCTTCAGTGATCTTGTAAGCTGGTCATTGAGATGATAAGTATGAAGCCATATAAATGAATAGATACAGGAAAATCCGTAAATCAAGACAGGTGAATATACGAGGTCTCCGGTTCAAATTACAACAGAAGCAAGAAACAAAACACGAGGTGATTTTCTCCCATCTGTTGTAGCCAACTTGGCATCTGTTGCTGGTGGAACGTGGCAAGTATCCCGTGGAATTAGTCTAGGTGCACACAAGATGAGGCAAACGCCACGATTATAAAAAACATATGTGAATTCATGAAGACATAGGAGACAAGCTCAAAGTAAAATACAACAGGCACCATCATATCTGACAACAGCAGACTAAAAGTTCGAATAAATACTTAATAGAAGCACCTGAGGAAAGGTTCATAAGTGTCTTCATTGGATAAAGAGCTGTCATGGAATAATCTCGCTCTTCTTGGGTTTGCTGCAAGAACAAGAGTATAGATTGGTGGATCTATCAAAAGAGATCATAAAACACTAAAAGAAAGCATGAATCAGCATGGCTAATGTGTTGCTAAATAGCCCATAGCTAACACGATTTTTTCGATAATCCACCACTACTCCGTTGTTATTTAGGATTAGCAACTATTTTTTGTTGTTTAGTGACAGAAGTTGTCCGTTGATAATACTTCTTTTCTTTTGCAGTGAAAGATGCATCCCAGTTACCTGTAAGCATTTCATCAATTAAAGCTAAAACATATTCCACGGTTTCGTCCTTGAAGATATCTCGTAAAGTAGTAACAAAAACACGGATATAAGCTGGACCGTCCTGCAAAAAATGCTTCCAGTTTATCAATGTAGTAAAACTAAAGACCATTCTGGAACATCTAGGACGATAGAAGATTGAAAAAGAAACCAAAACTGAAGTAAAAATGGGTATTTCTTTAATTCATCTGTTGGAAACACCATTACGTACGTTCCCCCACAAGCATATTGCATGTAGCTTACAAAAAACTTGAAAACAAACATCATCATCAACTGATAACTGAAACTATACGGACAACCCCTTTTTTTATTAATGAATAACTTTTGATAGATTAACACCTGAGCCACACATAAGGAGGACACAGAATCAGAGCCAAAACAAAAAGAGGCAGGAATTCGACGTCTGCCACCACGGATTAGTAAAGATAAGATTAGTAATTGTAATATATGAACAATATCGATTGAAGAGAATATTTATTTTTCTCCCAGTGACTTCTGACTCATTTTTCCCATGACATAAAAAGCAAATACAATATTACTAAATATGAGACCTTCTCCAGATAGAATTTAGAAGAAAAATCCAACTAAATAAAAGAAAGATTAGGCAGAAAAGTTTCGGTGAACATGAAAGTAAGATGCATGAGCCGGAATTGTGGAGCATTTAACATGTAAATCATAGCTAAATAAGTACACAGAAAACATTACATTATCCAGCAACTGAGATTTGTAGCTTTCAGCCATTTTATCATAACGCCTCAACAGCTGAAGATCTGTTCCGCTGATCAGCTTCGTGGTCATGTAAGTCTCCCATGGAATATCCCTCCTCAAAACCTTTATAGAGCAAAGCACACAATATGAGCTGTGCAGTAAGAGACACAGTTGATCACACTACTAATTGCAGTTTCCTTTATTCCACCACCCACCCCTTCTCGTGGATATCCATACCCCTACTATACAAAAGCGGGATACGCACTTGCAATGGATGTGTGGCTGTTGATACATATCATGAGCGACATGGAAATAGATCAAAGTAATATCTTTCTTTAGGCAAGAAAAAACATTTCTAGTTTGCATGGTCCAATCATTGATCGCGAAAATTTCTACAATAAATTGGATAGATCACTAGTTTAGTTCCCTAGCCACGATTCTGCTATTTGCTGAGATAATCTAGGATGAATCTCCTCGATGGTAAGAAATAGAAAGAGTAACTACGATTTTCAATCATGAGAATAGAGAACTTCTCTATGTCAAATAATGCTCTACTACAAAGGCAACTAATAGTCATAAACCTTGTGTTCTGGTAGTCCATTTATTGTTTCTTTTATTTACACAGACAAGCTATTATAGCCTTTGAAGAAGAAGAAGATCAATGGATGAAAAAGAAAGTAACTAACAGCCATAGACCTAGATGTTCATTACGTAGAAATCTACATATTAGTACATAACTGTAGATTCATGATGATGCTTATTCATGTGAGAAATTACCTGCTCGGTGGTGAGCTCAGCGTTTTCAATTGTCATTGTGATTATATTCTTCCGATCTGAAAATCTGATATCCTCTAATGAAACAAGAAAATTCAGAATCTGTTGTTTCCTTCAACCTGTATAGAGTCCGCGTATATATAATTCAAAACTCAGACAGATAATTAAGTCCTACATTGTAAGCAGATTCACCTAAAAACAGGATCATCAAATGTCTCTCACAAACTGAGTGAATTTAATTTTGCAAAACACAACAAAAAGAAAAGAAAAAAAAAAGAGAATTGTGTAGAAACGAAATAACCAGATGTTTACAGAAGAATTATATCATTTCAAGAAAAGCGTCACAAGCAAATGACCATCAGAGAAACAATAGGCATATAAAGTGGGATACATAACGCAATGAGAAGTTGGCGGATCAAAAGTTGACCTTGAAATCTCAACGATTAGCACAATCCAATAACATATCCATTGTAATCCCACCAGTGAGGTCTGGTACCTTACCCCTACCTTTGTGAGGTAGAGAGGTTGTCTCCAACAGACCCTCGGCAACACGATCAGCACAATCCGAGCTCACTAATTCCAACAGATTATAATTTAATAATTGATCCACAAAAGCAAAGTATTTTACTCCTGAGCAATACGCCCAATTTCTATCAAGTTCATTTTTTTCAACCCAGCCTTGCATTACCCCTCATGCACAACAAAGAAAGACACAGCCTTTTCGGTTTTTTTAAGTCAAACTTAACACTCCTAGAATTATCATTTTTCATTCCTCTCATCCCAAAATACAAAGAAGAAAAAAGAAAAGACTCAACTTTTTCTTTTTCGAAATTCAAGACTCAACCTTTATAACTAAGAATTATCATTTTACATTGCTCTCATCCAAAAATCAGAGAACCAAATACTATCATCAAGTCAATTAACCGAAATTCGGACACATAAAGCAATGAGAAGTTAGCAAATCAAAAGTTGACCTCACAATCTTTTTTCCTTGGATTCAGATTTCACCCCCATTTCAAACAATCCCTACAATTCAAGCTCACAAATTCAAACTACCTATCATAAACAAATTGGAACCAGAAAAGCAAAGCAATATGTGATTCATATTAAACACTCATTCAAACCCAGAATTAGCATTTCACAGTCCTCTCAAGCACCAAACATAAAAACAAAAAAGACAATTTTTTTTCTTTACAAACTTCAAGACTCAATCTTTATCACATTCATTAAAACCCAAAATTAGCAATTCTCATTCATCTCATTAAAAAATGAAAAAGACTCAACCTTTTTTCTTTTTTTTTTCAAGATTCAACCTTTATAACCCAAGATTTGACATTTCACATTTCACATTCCACATTCCACTCAACCAAAAAAAAAAAAAAGAAAAACCCAATGCTATAATCCAATCAATTAACTGAAATTTGACATAAATTTCATAAGATATTAATTAAACAAAAATAAATAAATACAAATAAAAATACCATATGAAGATGGTGATGAACAGAGGTGCCACAGATGGGAGTTGAAATCTGAAAGAGCCAACCAGATAGATCAACGTTGAGGAAAAAAATTAGTGATTCATAGACTTAAAATATATAGCACATTTGGTCCTTTATTTACTAATAAATTCTGAATTAGCCCTCATAGTTTGTCAAATGCAATACTATTGATCATCATTGGACAATTGTAGTTAGTAGAATTGGAAGTTTAGTTTGTGCATTTTTATTAAAAAAATTATAGATATACTTTTGGTGTCTAATGTAACTTTTTAGATGTAATTTCTCTCTAATCTTTGTAGCTTTTAGTGTTGTTTATGGGATTTGAGGGTATCTTCGTGGTGTTTTTAGAAAATAAAAAACAAAATTTAGGATCCTCATTAAGTCAAACAACTAAAATTTATTCTGATGACATATATAAGTCATGTTAATATCTTTAATACGTGTTAGCAATTTTATGACAGGTTTTATGCTTTCTACGAGCTCTCATCTTTTGCAAAAAAGCTTCAACGATTACGCTGATGATAGAAAGAATTTCCCAAAAGGAGCATTAATGAACGGTGATCACTAATGTATACATGCTTAGAACGTACCGTTAAACCTTTTTATAACAACATCGTTTGTGATCCTAATATGTTTTGGATGATATCCAATGAAATGTTGTTATAAAAAGCATATAATATAGGGAAATGCACAAGTACCCCCTTAACTTATGCTCGAATTTCAGAAACACGTTTATACTATACTAAGGTCCTATTAGCCCCCTAAATTAATTTTATATGTAAATTTTTACCTCTTTTCGACTTACGTGACACTAACTTTAAAAAAAATCAACCAACATTAGGCCCACAAAATAGTATCACGTAGACCGAAAAGGGGTAGAAAATTATTAATAAAATAAGTTCAGAGGGTTAATAGGACCTTAGTATAGTATAAATGTGTCTTTGAGTTTCGGGCATAAGATGAGGGGGTACTTGTGCATTATCCTTATAATATAACATAACTTCATGAAATCACGAAAAATTGGTTCCAAAGAAAACGTGGAAACTACTATAAAAGTTCGATTGTAACTGAATTTTGAATGTTTTTTTTAATTATAAACACCATTAGTCCAGCTCAGATACAGTCATCTAGCCATGTTTATATTGATTATATTACTTTTTTTCCGAACAATTGTACCTAGCTAGCTACAATAAGCTCGATTAGGCACGGAGCATTGATTTCAGGAAAAATTATGCGGTTAAGCAAATTTCTACTATTTTATTAATCATCATAGTTATAGTTTTCTATAATTACCACTTGCGACTAACATTATACATTAATTACATGGGATGTCTTCGAGTTTGTATAATTAGTCACGATTGTATATGCATAATCCGCCAGAATATACAAATACATATGTATAATATACAATTTTTTAACCTATATACATATACAAGTCACCTCTCTCCCACTCTCTATAACCTCTCTCGCTCGTCTGTCTCTTCCATCTCCCAATCTCCGTTGCATATATACAAATGCATATGTATAATATACAATTATATACAATAAAACTCACTTCTCTCCCACTCTCTGCTCTCTCTCGCTCTCCTCTCTCTTACCTCTCCCAATATCGCTCGCCTCTCTCCTCCCTCTCCCAACCTTTCTTATCATATATACAAATACATATGTATAATATACAATAATCTAATCGATATACATATACAATTCACCTTTCTCCCATTCTCCCCCCCCCCTCCCTCTCTCTCGCCTCTCTCCTCCGTATAACATGTAATTACGAATTGTAATTATCAAACTACATCTATAGAGAGTAATTAGGCTATTTTTAAGTGGCTATATGTGAAAGTTCCCCTTGATTTTAATAACAAATTGAAGTATATAGCAAGTATATGAGAGCATTTTAATGAAATTTGAGTCTCTTTCCAAGGAACTGTTAAATATGGCCCAAATGAGGTTTTGGCTGGACACTAAGAATATGTCAACTTGATGCTCAATAATGTCATAAAAATGGGTCATTTGCACTTTTGGCCCATTAATAGACAAATATATTTGAAAGATAAAAATTCAAAATTGACTTATTTGAAAGATAAATCGTGCAATTAAATCGATAAGCACACCATCATTTATTTTCTCATGACTGGAAAATCACTAATTTGATTAGCAGCACTTAAAAAGAAGAATTTATCCTCGAGAGGCTATCATGGAAGCAAAGACGAAGACAGAATTTAAAGTTTCTGTGTTTTAAATTGTCGTTGAACTCACAACTTATCTCAATTACTATATTACCGAACAAATTTATCCTTAAGAGGTCATGGAAGCAAAGACAAGGCCGAAATTTAAAGTTTATGAATTTATAACTATCGTTAAACTCATAATTTGTTTCAGTTATTTGATTGGGGAATAAATATTTATTTTATTTAATAATTTTTAATATAAATACATGATCAAAATAAAAGCTAATAAGTACACCTAATCTATTTTTTTTATTAAAAAAAAACACAATAAGAACAGAATTTTGGTTATTTACATATTTTAAATATAATTTATGTCATTTCTATAATCAATAATTAAATTTACTATTCCTGCAACTCATAGTTGTCATGTACTTCTAATTTTGGTGACCCATCTAATGAACTAAACACTTTTTGTTGGGAGAATTTAAGTTAAGATAAAATCAATTATTTAAATTCATAAAAAGTAGAAAAAGATATTAAAGCTATCAAATTAATATATAAAATATATTTACGCTATATACATTGACAGTGTACTAAATCTATCAGTGTGATTTAACTTGTTTATATATATAAGATTATCAAACAGTGAAATAATAGAGTTACTTACAATTATATTTCAAATGACCTGATTACAATTGTAAATCAAATTCAATATAATTTAATAAAATAATGATATTGTTACAATAATAGCATATGCGTATAATTAATATATATCCTAAAAGATTAAATAAGAACAAAAATAATTTGCATATAATACGACTTGATAGTTGATTATATAGAAGCATATTTTCAGATACATAATCATAAAATTTATTTAATTAATTGCATGGGGACAATTGAAGTTCCAAAACTATGGGTTCCCACCATGTGGAAATAATATTAAATAATTAATATACATACTCATCAAATTAAAAAATCCATAGGACCACAAGAAAAAGTGGATCATATTCTGTGGGTCTATAGTAACTTAAATTTATGTTTCATTATTTAAAAAAAATGATGGCAAAATGGAATAAGTGCTAATTTGTCAAAAGCATAGGTTAAAAAAATAATTAAGCCATTATAGAAACGTGATTAGTATAATGTTTGGTTTATTTAATTTGAGAATAATATTGCAGCTTCTCATGCATATGTGCTTTGATTTGAAGATTTAAAACTACTTTTGACAGGTTGAGGTTGGAAAAATAGATATTCAGGTCTAATTAAACTCGATTTGAAAACGTGTATATATATATATATATAAAATTCAACTTATCTCGATTGTGTGATCAGTAGTAATCAGTTTCATATCTAAAATCTATGTGTCACTTTCACGTCGGGTGTATAACGAATATAGTGAGAATGAGTTGAAGTCTTTAAATGTCAGAGGATATCAACTTTGACTAGATATTTCTTTCACCGTTTGAGTATAAACTTGTACTTAAATATCAGTTTGAGGATATATTTAAGTGTTTGTTTATGTATTATATGTCAAAATTAAATATATATTGTAGCACAAAAATGATAACATATATACTGAGTGAGATTTCAAAAATAAAATTCGTAGAAAATAATATATATAGTCTTACTCTAGACTCCTACTTACGAGTTACGAAGATAAAAAAAATTAAGAATATTAATTATTAACATGCCTTGCCAAGTCTTTGACAACTGAATGTTAATGTCTTGAAATATTTGGTCAAATAAGGAAACTATGTCAACACTGGGTAAAGTATTCGCACCGAGTGTTTATACTAAATTAAATACAAAATATATTATTATATAATTAGTAAAATGAACTATAAATTTAAATATATAGCATTTATATATTGACTTAATATAAACACCCGATATAAATAAATTTTACCCAAAATATTTTTAAATAATATTTTTTACTTAAATATATCGACATTGTAATTAAATTTAGAAAAGCTATCAAAGAAAGTTAATTGCATCAACATATATAGTGTGTGTGGTCTCCTACAAAAGAAATTAATTGTCAATTTTTGCAATTAATTCTAAAGTAACGAAGTTAGATTTGTTGTTCAAACTTGATAAAGTTTATATAGAAAGTCAAAAGTCAAAGTCTATTCATTCAAATAAAGCATATTATATGGAAAATTCAAAGACCTTTAATAAAAATAAAAAAAATTGTTAGTTCACTGTCCACGAAGAGTTAACAAAAATACTAGAAATGAAAAAAATAAATTGTTGGGGTATTATTTTTCATTAAAAAGATATTTATAAAAAAGAGGAAGAGATTTGGACGGAGAATAAGATGTAGCAAGTGAGATAATTAAGATATATGTTTAGATCTGCGAAGAGGTAAACGTAGATTGAAAATGTATTGAGAAGAGTGATTGGATAAGATATGATTTCAGTTTGTCAACGATATAACTTCAAATAAAAGATTATAGAGGATAAAAAATAGAGTAAAAACATATTGTTAACGTAAATAGTCGTTGGCTTTCTATATGATCATACTGTATAGTAAAAATATTGCTATTTTAGTACCTTGTCCTTCGATTTCTGTTATTATTTGTTATTTCTTGTTCTTCAATTATCTATTGTTTTATTGTAGTTATTGTTTTGTTACCATTTATTGTTTTTTATAATTATATTTCTCTCTTTTTTCGAGTTGTTTATTCAGAAATACCTTCTCTTTCTATGAAATAAAGACATATTTCCTTCGTTTAAAAAAGAATGACCTAATTTGACTTGAAACGACGTTTAAGAAAAGAAAGAAATCTTTTTAATTATGTGATTCTAAATTAAAGTTTGTCAAGTGTATCAAAATATCCATTAATCTTATGGTTTTAAATATGTCAGGTGAAAAGTTAAAGTTAAAATTTTACCAAAAAAGAAAAGGAATCATTCTTTTTAAAACGAAGAAAGTAATATTTACGTATATTTTTTTTTTTGGATCTATTTTATGACACGTACTATACCATATATATTTTTGTTGAATATATGTTCTAGAACCAATTGGAATTAATTGATCTACTAAATTACTTTAAAGTTTAGTGCTTTCGGTGTAAAATAGCAAACTTTCATGTGTCACTTAATAAGAATCTTTTTTATAGTTTATTTGATCACAAAATCTTTTATTTAATTAAAAATTATGAGTTATAGCCTTTTCCATCAGACAACTCAGCATCTTTTTTATTATGTAAAGAAAATCATTTAAATATTGCATTAACTTTTCATAACAAAAAAATTATTATTAATTCCACTTTAATTATATAATACTTTTACGATCTAGAGCATCAAAAAAAGTTTTTAAACCTATGCATAATTGATTTAGAATAAGTGTAAGGTATGCTATAATTAGAATTTAACCTAATCACAATATCAAATATATTAATTAAAAAACTTAATATTTCTGATTGTTAATATTTTGATTAATAATTTTAAAGCCTACCTAGGTGGACGTGAAAACAAATCCATTGCACACATTTTTATTCTTCTAATTGTGCCCTAACACCATTACATAATGATTAAATATATAATTAGTAAGGTACTTATGATTGAGGTTAAATTAAAGTACCAATAATTATGTCCCCTAAATCATCAGTTTAACACATAATCCAACCAAAAGAAGAAATAAAAAAAGAAGTAAATATGGAAATTAAAATTTAAAATAAATGTTATAGCTATAATTTTATTTAATTTAATTTCGCAATAAACTTTTTGTCATTCGCCCCCTTTCTCTGAATCTCGCTCGCCACTTTCTAGCTCGCCTCTATCATTTTAAACAAAAACAAATATAATATATAAATTGTGTTTTTAATTATATAAACTGAGAGAGAAATACATATTTATTCGTCTCATGTGCAATTCTCTTTTGTCTTTTCGCTTTATACAAATATTAATTATATAATATACAATATAATACCTTTTGATAAAGCGAGACAGAGATTACCGAGAGATTTGATTTTAAATATAAATATTTTAACTCATTTAATTGTATATAAATTTGAATTTTATGCACAAATACAATTATTAATATCATAGTGATACATAAATATAAATTATCTAACTATTACATATATACAATTAATTATTTTATATAAATCAACTATTATTATATCAGATATTTGCAATATATACAAATTAAATGCTTAATTATTATAGAGCGCAAATATCAGAGTTGTATATTACTTAGAAGTTGTATCTTCTAACAAATATGTTCATTTTGTAATCATATTTCCATTTTAGTAAATTATATATCTTTATCATATTCAATTATTAAATATTCGACATCTATGTATAAGCTTAATTATTTCATGCATCATATTCCATAGTATTTTCTTCTTACAACATTGTCTGTCATGTTCTGTCTTCAAAAGTTAATTTGATTAATTTTTAAAATTAAAAAATTATATTAATTTAATATTTTAAATAAAAAAATTAAATATTTTAAAATTATATAAAAAGTATTATAAATTATAATTTTTTACATATTAATATGATAAAAAATATATTAAAAGATTAATTAAATTTTTTATAATTTAACTGTAAAAATAAAAATCACGACAATATATCAGTGAGGAGGAGTTCATTTTTTATTATTTCATTGTCTTAATATTCAATCACACTAACTCCCACATGTGCACCGCCTTACTTTATGATTTTTCAACCTCTTTTAACTTCTTTTTTTCAAAATATTTATCGTATCTTGTTTAAATTATTTTTTAAATTTGAATCGAATCTGGTTTAAGTAAATTAACATATAAACAAATAGGACACCAATTATACGTGGAATCTATAGGAAGTGAGTCACCATACATGAACAGAAACGTGGCAGCTTTCTGTTAACCCCACTGTTCGTTACTCAAACGGCAACTTCCCTTGTTTTATTCAACTTTATTATCCTCCCAGCCAGCCCATTGTTTGTTTTTATTATATTATTGTTATCATTAATCCCTATATACTACTTTCTAAAACTATGGTTAATTCTCATTATTATAACAAGGAATTTCGATAATCTATTAAAAAATAACTTAATTAGCTTGTATAGGTATAGTTTATTATTATGATTCATCGTTATATGTTAGAGAGGGGAAAGAGAGAGATGAGAAAATTGAAAGAAGAGGGAGAGATACGAGCGAAAAAAGACAAAAAAAGAGTTAAATGAAGTGTTATTTATATCCGTCGAATTGTATATGTATATGATAATTGATTATATAAAGAGGACGAAATACAGAAATACACACATTTTATTTCACTTATTTTCATTATACCGTATTATTTTTAAAAATCTCCTATTTCTTTCATATATCTGAGTTAGTTTTTGATGTATATGAGCAACATATTAATGTATTCGAGCCCAATATTTATTATAAATGAGCTTAATATAATGTATCCGAGCTAATTTTTAATATATCTGAGCTATATAGTAATGTATTCAAATAATATTAATTATCCGAGCTTTAATTATTATATTTGATTTTTTAATTTTTAAGGAATTAATGTAATTAAAAATTTATAAGCAATAGATTATATTTTCATATTAAAACTATAAGGTTTATGTAATTTACAGATACATAAAGTGTACGTATGTATCTGTATATCTGGCGAGCGAGTGAGAGAGGAAGGAGAGAGACAAGCGAAATTGAAAGAGAAGGGGAAGAAAGGTGAGCGGGATTGAAAGAAGAAAGAGAGAGGCGAATTGTATTTGTATATGAAAAAGAGAACCGCAAAAAAAAAAGAGAAGAAAATATACATAGATAGAAAAAATAAAATTACGAGTGATAATTAATTTAAACTATACCTATTTAACTTTCCGCCATAATATCGAAATTTGAGGCTTTTTAACCTTCTTATAACATAACATAAGATATATAAATAACACGCATCTTGACCAAAAATATAATTTTTAAAGAATTTAGAGGGTCAGGTATGCAATTAAAGCTAATATACCCCACCAAAATAATTAAAAAATGAAAAAGAAATAATTTCGAAATTGCTATAAATACATACCTTGAGTGAAACTTAGGTTTGCCAAATCAAACAGCCAAACGCGGCACTAAGAAATACTCTCCAATCTTCTTCTTCTCTCTCAACTGTAAAACAACAAAAAATGGCGGCTTCTGCACGGCGATCAACCGGACCTGTTCTCCGTTCATTATCTCCCGCCGGGAGATTTTACTCGACATCTAGAACTTCGTCGTCTTCTGCTTCATCGATCCGGTTCACACTGGACCGTGAAACTTCTCCGAGCCGGTCTATTTCCGTAATGAACCGGCAGAAAACACTGGCTTCTTCTCAGAAGAAGACGTGTATGTGTTCGCCGACGAATCATCCAGGTTCGTTCCGTTGTAGTATGCATAAGAAAATGGATATTCGACGGAGTAGTAGTACTAGCCAAACGGCGTCGTATTCGATTCGATTGCATATGAGGCGATCGGCGATGACGAATTCGTTAGTGCGAATTGGAACTGTTGAAGGTGAGCTTGTTAAAAGAGCTTTAGCGGCTTTGATTCGTCCTTCTTCGCATCAACAGCGTCGCCGTTCCGATTTCCAACGCCGACCTAGTCGACTTTCCGTTATTTCCAGTTCCGGTGACTCATAAGTCAGTTATTCTTTCTCTAGAAATTTCATTCAACAACGCGTGCTGCGCCGATTCTCAGCGCAGATCTGGCCGGATCTCCATTGATTCCGGTGCCGGTGATTCGTAAGACGTGAATAGAGCTGTTAGAAGTTTGCTTTTCTAGTGAATGCTGACCTCAGCAATCGATGTCTGGCCGTGAAGTAACGTCAGCTGCAACGAGGTGGCGGCGACGGCGGCGGCGAACTGGAGTATACACGGTGGAGGTCGGAACGGAACAACTTTTTTGTGTACTCCGGTGACCAAAACGTTAAGATCCATATGTCTATAGTCTAAAATACATGAAGAAAATTATAAAATCATTCAGTTCTCCTAATTATGAATGCGTCAGTCAGATTCTAATTATCCAATCATTTCGATAGACTTCTAATATCATAAAAATTTAACATATGAATCAAATTAAAAGCAATTTAATTTTGATTTATCGCACGATTCGATATATGTGAGAAACAAACAAATAGTGTTAAATGAGTTAATTTTAATTCAAAATAATACTAAATAGGTAATAACAGTGAAATTTCACAAGTGAACGTATTCACAAAAATTTCATAAATAATATCAAAATGAAAATTATTATCATTAGAAGAGATAAATTGTGAAAGATTTTGTTCGCGTGCGGTCAATAAGTTCACATACAAAAGTAAATAATAATAACAATAAGATAACGCTATGATAACAAAGAAAACAATTGATAATCTACTGTGATATTGCTAGTACAAAAATATATATATATAGACTGACACTATAACAATATATATATTTGTAGAAATTTTACTTTTTTTTATGAATAATATTTAATATTCGTTAAAAATAACAATTACAATCTATTATTGTTAAAATTAGATCTCTTATATTTGAAATTTAAGTGTATGTTTTCTTAACACTGTTGAACCACTCTTGATAAGCTAAATTTTCGACCAATATTTCCCTATTCTCATCATATCTAATCTGTTTCAAGCTACGAAGTCTGATGAATTCCGAGAGAAGATGTTTCATACAGGTGTGGAAGGGCCCCTGATCCGCGTAAACCAAGGGCGAACACTCATCGTTTACGGCATGGACTACCAGGGTATCTAATCCTGTTCGCTCCCCATGCTTCACGGCAAGAATCTCCTTATCAATCCTAAGGATTTACAATCCTTACGGAAAATGGATATAGATGATAAGAATTTAGGTGCATCTGAGCACATAAACTCTTTTGGTGCATCTCTTTGTTAGAATGTCACCTCAAACAATATCAAATAGAGTGAATTAACAAAAAATATAATAAATTACTCAGATTATAAAATTAGTTGACAATAAATTAAAATATGAATTATGGCTCAAACATGTTCACTTCTTGCTAAGCTAATTGCTTGGTATGATGTCAACTACTACTTGATTGCTCAAAAATGAATATGGTTCAATGTGTCACTCTTTTAAGCTTTGAAATTCAATTTTTTTTTTTGTATTGTAATTTTTTAAAAATATTTTTTAAAAAAATATGATGAATTATCAGATATGGTGATTGTATTTTTTTCGAATTGTTAAACCTTAATTTTGTATATCAATTTAAGTAATTTTTAAAAATTTTAATTATTATAATTTATAATATCTTTTACGTAATTTTCAAATAATATATGAGACTCCATTATCTCTATTCATGTGAGATTGACACTGGTAATACTTGAAGAGTCAACCAATTTTTGTAAAAATATTTTAAGTTATTAATTATTGTCATTTATTAAAAAAAATTAACATAATTTTTAAATGTATGACATTATTAAAAGAATAGTAAGAAAACAAATTAAAATAGAAAGAATACTTACTTAAATGGATTTCACATGTTTCAAGAAAAAAATGATTTACTAAAATCATGCATACAATTCAAGCAGACATGTCATTCAACAATCGTATTTTAACTTGTTATACATGATATACACATAATTTAAATTAAAAGATTCAAATAAACTCCTAACTTTTGAATAAACAAAACATATTAAGTCGATAAGTAAGTTAATATTCTGAAGTTTATTTTTGGCAAAAATGGTTGAATCAAACATGTCATGTCTCATCAATTTTGTGAAATATAACCGCTTAGTCAGAAAAAAATTTTATCGTAATTATCTATAATAAAAAATTTTAAAAGTCTTATTATGATTGTCAGAAAAGAAGCTTTAGATAAAGAAAGTTAAACCAATATAATCGTTCGATTTTCATTTTGAAAGATTCGAGAAAATAAAATATACTTATCCTTCCTTTGTTAGCTTTCAATTTTGGCCTTATTAACTTCATCTTCTTATCGGAATAGTCACTTAGTTAGAGTCGCGGAAGATGAGTTATAAATCTTATAAATTAGTGTAATTATAATAAGGTTCTTTCCCTCCTTTTATTTTTGAAAAAAAAAAAATAGAGTTTAAAACAATAAAAAACATAAACTATTAGTTTAAAATTTTAAAATTTACTTATGTTCCAAACTCAAAATATATATATGCTGTTTTTATTTTTGAATTTGAGATATACTTTAATATGCTTTCATGTAATAAATTGATACGACGCGTTAAATTCAATTCAGCAAGCTAATGAACAGATCGAGCGAAATATAAAAAAGAATTTCGATTTTGTCACCTCTCAAACACTATGAAAAGCCTTGTCTATACTATATATTTCCAACCAATTTGTATCAAAGCAAAATACTAGTAGCTAATTGATAAAGATGTGATTTTGTTTTCTTTAGGTGTGAAATTCAATTCTCACAATTTCTTTTTCTTTTTTCTTACTATAAATAACTCTTCCAAAAAACAATAAAAATAAAATAAAAAAGAACTTAAATAGGAAAAAAAAACCACTTGCTAGCTACTTTCAATGTATATATAGTTGGTATCCAACTAATAGATAGTTGGTTAGGAAAGTTACATAAATTGACAAAAAAAATAGTGTGTGCATTTTATTTTTTTATAATATAATAATTGTATCTATATATGACCATGACATTGTCATCTTCTTAGCTTTTGTCACTTTAATTCTAGATAAGGTGATGAACATAAAGAGATATCCACTAAAAGAATACAAATATAAATATATTGCTAATTTATAATATAAAGACTAGGTACAAAAGCACCAATATGAATTACAATCAAATGATTTGTCTTTTTTTTTCTTTTAATCAGAAGTTTAGATCAATCGAACCCGAAAAAATAATCCAAATAGAATCATTATCTTCAAAAATAAACTCGACATCATAAAATTAAATTAGTTAAACTCTGATATAAATATCAAAATCCGACAAAAATTATCAAAAAAAAACTTACAAAAGCAAAAAGAAGTGACCCTACTTTGGACAAGCTACTTAGGGTAACAACTACAACCCACTTATGTCATTTTCCCTCTTTTATTCAAAAATTCATAATTCGAATCCTAATTCCGACATTAACTATATATACATATAGTTCAAATAATACATAAATAATATATGAATTCATATAAGGGCAGAACCACATGAGTGCAAAGGGGCAAACCTTCCGTAATAAAAAAGTTACACGATATATATATGTAAGATTAAAATTATTTTCTTACTAAACATAAACGATTAAACATCTTTGAATACTTTAAATTATGTCAGTGAAAATTTAGATTCCGCAACCGATATATATATATATATATATATATATGTATAGTGTCATCATCCAACAATGACATACATTTATACTATATGTGTTGAGCAAGTTGAAAGGACCCACAAAAATTACAATGGAGAAGTTGACAAGCCATGTGATGATGAGGTAGATGCACACACAAACCACATAAGCAAGATGTGGATTTATTGAGGACTGCTTGTTTATTTATGCAAAAGGGATAAGGATATAATCATTTTCTCAAACTTTATTATAAGGTCCCATCATACATGTAATTGTGTTTTTTTTTCATGGTGTGACATAGTTGCAAAACTCTTTAATCGATAAAAAAAAAATATTTTCTATGAACTAATAATACTTATTATAGGCATAATACATAAACATGACATTTAACTAAGCTTTATCGGTAACTATTCCATCCAACTTTAAGTATGCACAAATAAACACCTGAACTTGTTAAAATCGAATGAATACACATATATCCTACACGACATAATACACATAGGATGTCAGGTACGACACAGAATTTCCATGTAAGGTGCCACGTAGGACAGATATGTCTATTTGTTCAATTTTATACAAGTTTAAATTCTTATTTATGCTCATCCGAAGTTAAAGGACAATCGACTGACGTCAAGTTAAGAGTCATATTTATATATTATGCTTTTATTATAAATTACATGAGAACCCTAGGAGTCATTTGATGTACAGAACAAGGTCGGATAAATTAGTTCAAGAAATATAATCTCAAAACTATATTTCCGAAATAACTTAACTCACGAACGAAACGACCTCTAAAGTGTTTAATTAGGCCTATATCTCACAAGATTTAGAAGGACATTGTCTTGTAGTTTCTTAATCTCAAATGGTGTCACATTGCAATATTCTAAATCCAATGTGTGTAAATTCTTCAAAGGCTTCAAATATTTCAACCCATCATTGGTGATACAAGAATTTGACACATTCAAATACACCAACAATTTCATTCCTGCATTATTTCATAAGAAAAAAAAGATAGATGAAAACTAGGCCATGTATGAACAAAAGATATATACAGAAACGAATCTAGAATTTTGAATCGAACAGTTCAGGATAAAAATGTAGTCCTTTTGCATGCTAAAACTTCTTTTGTGCATATGTATACATGATTCGAGCTGAAAATAGCTGGCACGATTGGATTAGCTAGACACGCTTTTCAATCCACCTTTAGACTAAGATATCCAATAAGCGGATCTAAACTTGAACGCGTTACATTGAGCTTAGGTTAAAAAATGGAATCCATTCCAAACATTACCTGAGCTGAAATATATCGAGTTAAAATGGGCTAAACAATAAGTCAAGTCCTGAATACATATATCAAAGGTGTCTAAATTTCAAAACGCGCACACATTCAACTCTACAAGTCTAAATTTTCGATTGAACATGTTCATGTTAACATATCGAGTAAATAAACGTACCTGAAAGAAGCTCCAAGGTCTTATCGGTCAAATTCCGGTTCTGTGATAGGTTCAAAAACATCAAGGAAGAAAGATCCTTTATGTTTTCGACTCCAGTATCCGTTAACGTGCCACCACAAAGGTCAAGTGATTGCAGATTTCTGAAATCTGATGAGAGAATCATACACATTTTAGAATTTGAATATGCACACACAAGTATACGAGGTCAACTAGCAACGATCAAGTGGTGAGATCGAGTGAGACTTATCGATGAAATTAAAGGAAGCATAAGGCACCATACAACTAAGCCTGAGCTGAATCAATTTATGATGAATTCTCGCAATACATGATAGTAAACCTTACGACACCAGAAAGAACGAGAGTGTAAGATATGGTGTAAGAGGAGGACGGATACTAAAACGTTTACCATACATGTGAGGTAGTTTGTCCCGGAATCAGTTATGTGAGCTCCAAAGAGATCCAGGTGAGTCAAACCAGTTAAACCTATACTCCATAGAGACAAAAGAATAACATGATTGAATTTCTAGCAGCAAACACCAGAAAAGAAATTATACGATACGATACAATAGAACATGATACTGAGGAATTGATACGCGATGAGCCATATCTCAAAACAGAAAGTACATTTTGCATCCAGCTTATACTAAGCATTCACATTTCGTCTCGTGTTTCTTATGGCTTACCTGTGAGAAATGCAAGCCCTGAGTCTGCAATTTGGCGAACGTCCAGATTGAGTGACTTGAGACTTGTTAATCTGGATAGCATTTTCAAACCATCGTCCGTCACTAAGGTGAATTTGAGGTTGAGATCTTCCAAGTTTTTCAAACCTAAAACAAAACGAATCACTCAAATCTGTTCATAGAACACGCAAAATAAGAACTCGGAGACAGATTTTAGCCCCCATTGGAATGCAGATGACACTCTTCTTTGATAATTGACGTCTATGATTGCGTGTAAAATCCTCCAAAAGTAGTACATTTTTTGAGTATCGGACATGATTGCTGCAACATTTTTGGAAAGTTCGAGCAACATAAATCAACATACTACAATTTTTATCCAACATGGACGACTTGTTGACCTCAGAAATTATCTCAAAGATGTAAACAGAACTCAAGTTACTCAACTAAATTCCAGTAATATAAGATAAACAGAATAATCAAGATCTGATTCGAGTTATTCAGGACCGTAAACACAGTGGTCCTCGATTAAGGCAACGTTATGTTAAAAGCAGGTTGATGTTCTATACCAGATAAATGAGCCAATCCGTCATCTGTAATCCTACATGAGTCGAAGTCCAAGCCTTCCAATTTTGTCAGACCTGCAATATCGATCCAATGAAATGAAATGCAGCGTTGAATTAATTTAAGGCGGAGAAAATGAAATGCAGCGATCAATTAATGCAATCGAAGAGGATAGACAGACCTTTCAAATGGACCAAACATTCATCTGTAATGTGGTTAAATCCCAAATTCAATACTTTCAACTCGCTGAGTTCTGCACGGGTATACAATATTAGCTAAAGATGTAACAACATCTTGCTCGAATCAGTTCATAACAATCCAGTTACCCGAAAACTTTTCACATCCATCATCTCTCAGACAGCATCTATTGAGATTCAACGATTGCAGCGAAGGAAGCTCTGTCAAATTAAAAGAAAAGTTCCCATAAGAGACGCTACTATTAAAAAACATTAGTGATGCCTTTATTATCCTATTTATGTTTGCTCGGACTACACGGACCCTCTAAAAATTGAACTGCCTTTGGAGGATCAGACGCGCATCAGGTGTCATTTTAGAAGAATCCGAGCAACATAGCTTTTATCAACCATAGGATCGGAAATGCACTTACCATCTTAACTTACTAAAACTACGGTACTACTAGAATAGTGCAAACCTGATATAGTATCCAAACATGACGTAGTAACATGAGATCCTTCGATATTTAGTACAACAAGTTTGTTCAAACCTAAAAAGAGATCAAAAAGGAAACTTCAATATAAGTATAAACGAGTCTACAAAGACGACAACAGAAATACTCATTAGTACCTCTCAGATAAGACACTCCATAATCTGTTATGTAGAGACACACGATCTCAAGATCCTTCAAACTCGCGATCCCTGAATTGCATCACGTGAAAACGAGCAAATGCTCACAATAAATCAAGCACAGCAAGATGACACGTGCGATGAGCTTAAAGCACATTCACCACTGATACCTGCCAAAGGCTGCATGTCTGAATCCATTATGCATTGACAACATCTTATACTGAGAGATTCAAGTTTCGGTAAACCTGAAACAAAAATAGGGCTATTTATCTTAAGGTGAAGCAAATCTTTGATAACGGAACAAAATTGAAAGCATACAATGTCAACGAAAGCCAATGTAAACTTCAAATCCTGGATCCGCCTATGGTTTCACTTCCTATAGCTACCTCGACAGTAAAATGTTTATAGATATAAGTAGATTTCTTAGTACATACATATAAAGGGTCTCGACAAAGGCTATTGGATTCACATGAACTGGTAAGCAGACATTTATATCTGCCCTGCCCCTCCGTATGCTTGATCATTGCCAACTCTAGGTCTCGATAGAACCGTGTAATACTAAAAGATAAATTATTGGCTAATAACCAACCTTGAAGATGAACAAATCCTCCATGAATTTGAGGACACCTCTCGAAATCCAACTTAACTAATTTATCTAAGCTGGATAAAGATTCCATTGCTTCAGCAGTAACCGAAACACATTTTGTAAAACTCAAATAAGTCAAATTCGAGAAACCTGAGGCACAAATACAATGATCGTCATCACCAAACAAAAGATCGAATCACAAATTAACTTTCCTAATCCGACTAGTAAAAGAGTAAGATAACGCAAACACCCGAAGAAAATAGTCAGTCACACGATCGATTTTATACTGTCTATATCATCCATCATACATACTCCAAAGAAATATGCTCAATAAAACAACACGATGATGCAAAGAATCTAAGTTTCTTGCACTCTCCAAAGATGTTGGGCGGTGCGTAAGTGCACTTTTGGAAGATCCAACATGAATATGACTAACATCGTTGGACAATCCGAGCAACATAGCAAAGAAAAGAAAACATTTTCTCATCTTCATACCGATTCACGAGAAACTTAACATACAGATTGACAAGTAAAACATGAAACTATTGCAAGAGATAACAGTAATAACTACCACTGAGTTCCTTTATCCTCTGTTCAGAAATACGGTCACAGCAATCGAAGGATAACGCTTGGAGATTCGGGCATTTTTTCAACAGACAGAATCCGAAATCAGTAACCTTAGAACCAAAGATACATACAGACAGTAAAGATGATCCTTGTGAAGAAAACACATCCATCCAATTATGTTTAACACCTTTATATTCTCCTGTCCACATATCCTGTTAACAAAAAAAAGAGTCCTATAAGATCATGTACTAAAAAAAATGACTTGGTTTTTCAAAATTCGATACGATATCAATGTGAGACGGGATTTACGTGCAGTGCACAATCTCTAAACGCTTCTATATTGTCATCTGAAAGGCGATTGGAATAGACCAGATTGTTGAATATCAACTGGCTTATGTCCCTTGGCAGCATTGAGAATGACTTGTATTTGTCAATATCCTGTTAATAGAAGGGAGCATAAGATTTCCATATTGGTTGGACTCTTCAAAAATGTCGTTGGGCCGTGTCGGATCCTTCGAACATAGAGCATGTTTGGAGGATCCGATACTGGTGCGGTAACATTAGCCTATACTTAACGAGTTCAACTGAATACAATATTTTCGACAAATAACATGATTATATATGTGTTTAAATGCATAATCCCAAAAGTACAATATGCTTAAGAATTGCATCCGTGTTAGATTCTCCAAAACGCATTACTTTTGGAGGAACTGACACACACATACTGATATTTTTGAAGAGTCTGAGCAACATAGTGTTAAACATTGAACACATTAAGTTTATACTGTGAATTGAACTCTGCTTAATGAAACATATTAAGAGAAAATCAAATCAATCACCTTACGTATTCTATGAACGCATAATTCCATGAGGGACGGACAGTTGTTTCTTCCCAGAGGACAATCTACGCCACGCCCAAGAAGGAACGACTCTAAACAACTCGATCTCCCAACTTTAAACCGTCTACTTGAGAAACCTCTTCTAATGATGTTATCATCATCATGTGCATCTCTCTTTAATGAACAAACACTTCCCATTCGATTAGGAATACGCCAACAAAGCTTTAGTCTACGCCAAAACGAGAGCTAATAAACAACAGCACAACCAGACATTCAAGAAACAAGCACCCTTACACATGTTGTAGAAGAACTTGATCATAGGCACTTGAAGCCTGAAAGAGATCAATGATACATGTAGAACGTCAAATTTCTTCGTATGAGTTTAAGTTCTACGTACTGACAATGCATAAACTTTTGCACTATCAAGTAAAATCAACATACAACAACATGTAATTCTACGTAACAACTCTGGAAATTCTTTAATTCTAAATTTTTCACATGACATATTTAAGATCAGACAACAAGATTAAAAACATCTCGATACATTCTACATATCTTTAGTTTAAGACTATAAGATTCAAAAATCGTTCTTTTACTTTCTTGGATTTCGTTTTCAAGTCAAAACCAGACAAACAAACTGAAACCGAGGGAACGATTGATTCTTGCAGTTTTTCATTCCTCTGTTTTCATCTTGTTTGTACAAAAATCAAGAATCATAATTTTCACTTTTAATTTTTCCACTGAAACTAGTGAATCTTCATGTATAAACAAACAGCTGCATAGTACTTCCAAATTCTCCACTTAATTCATATCACGACGCAGAAAACTTGTGATCTTAAACGTGACATTTCTATGCTGCAACATGTCATTATTAAGAGTAAAATCGAAAGTCTAAAGTCGAATTTTTTTTTCTTCAAAAACACATAAAGGGATCATCCTATTATACTATACAAACAAACATCTACATGCTTAACCTCCAAAATTTTCACTTCATATCATGAAGCATAGAATTTATAAAACTCACAGTCTTAAACATGTTACATCAATTTTAATGCCACAACAATATGTCATTATTAAGAGTAAAATAGCAAATTTAAGTAAAGAAAATTTACCAACATAGAAATGTGTTATACAATTTGCTTAATCAAGCAAATACTAAATCTCCATAAAAACATAACAATGACAATACATATATCAGCGTAAGTAATTTAAAAGGTAGCATGTATGCAGACGTTACTTACCATATAAATAGATTATTTTCTTTGACTATAGTTTTTGTTTCTATCAACAAAAAGTGTCATAATCAATTATTTCAATATCAAAATCCAAAAACACACATAACAAAACATTAACTAAATATTTTTTCTTAATCAAAATATCACCAAATGAAAAAGTGAAAAAAAAAAACTTGTAAAGAGAGAATACTCCAAAATAAGCCTTTAGTTCTTATTATGATATATCTTTCAATAATATAAGAGCACAAAATAATTCTTGTTTTTAATTTTCCTTATATTAGAGCATATTAGAGATGCATAAAATTAAGAAAGCTTGTGGGTGTGTGCCACGTGTCCAAATATTTGTGTAGAAGAGTGGAATGAATACCTAGTACATTGGTTTTGTTTTTGTTTTTTGTTTTTTCCTAAGTGTCATCATAGTGTAATATTTTGTGTCAGACTAATCATCAAAACACTTGCAAAATGATGCGTAGTGGATAAGGATATTATCTTAGAAGATACACTTGAAAATTGGTATTCAATATTTATATTGAAAATTCAAATATTTTTGAGTTTATATAAAAATTGTAAAATGATTTACTTTTCAATTTATAATCATATTAAGAATTTAAATTCAGACCCTTTTAATCAAATGCTTTTAATTAAAAATGAAAGACTATCACTCTTTCATTATAATGTTTAGTTGTAGGTGTAATTAGTAATCAAGAAAATAACACGTTGTCAAAGTGTTGTAGTGTTTTTATTATTATTATTATATATATATATATAATATATATATATATATATATATATATAGAGAGAGAGAGAGAGAGAGAGAGAGAAACTATATAATTTATACATATTTCATCATCATATATTAGTATTATTATATATTTTTAGAATATTATGTGTTATTATTAATTATGAATTTTTTAATTATATATTAAACAAATAAATTTATAGACATGTGTTTTTGCTTTTATATACTAGGAGAGAAGCGAGCGAGATAGAAAAGAAGATATGTATACCTAAAAGGCTAAAACATACATATCACACTAGATAAATGTATCACAGATACATGCAAGTACATTTAGATGTAATGTATTAAAACAAAATTACATCTAATTTGATCTCTTTTATTTTGGAATACAAGTATTAAGACGTAATTAAAATATCTTAATACGCCAAAAATTGATGATAAAATGTAAAATTACAAATCAGAGAGTATCTAAATAATTAGCTATCAAACTAATAAAATTAAATGTATATTTTACCATGTGTTTGCCATAGAATATGGAAGAAATACTTGACTTTTTTTTTACAAAAAAAATGTCAGAAAAATGGACTAATTCGAGTAATAGTGATTGTTGGGCCTATCTAACATAAATATCGCTGAATTAGGGGATTGGTTGATCGAAAAGCTCATTAAGAGTAAGACATTTTGAGTCGGATCTTTTTGATCCGTTAGCAAGTGATTTTTTCTTGGAGCAAAGTAGCTTTCAGCTTCTAATGAATTCTAAGGTTCCTTACTTCGGTTTGTAAAGCGGAAGATGAGGGAGAAGGGGCACAACCCCACGAATTTTTAAAAATTATTTAAAATATTTATAAATTTATATTATCATTTTATGATGTAATTATTCTGTGAAAATAGAAAACACATGACACAGAACATAAACAATTTAAATTTGAAAAAAAAAAGTGGAAGAAAATAATAGAGATACCATTAATTGTACATGAAAAATTATTATTAATACTTGTAATTGAAAGTGATGTCGGAGAGCAACCTCAAATAAAAATTATATAAAATATGTATATAACAATATAAAGTTTATACAACAAATTAAAATAAAATTTAATATAAACTATGAATAACAAATGTTTTAATATAAATTATAATACTTTTTAAATTTGTAAAAATTCCCAAAATACTAAGAATTTGTCCCAAATTCTATTTTTTTTCCTTCTAGTTCTTAAATGGGCCTAAATTTCTTTTCTTTTTTCTTAGTAAAAAATCTAAAATCCTTTGTACTTTCGACATTAAATTCCATTCTTTCGAGGTCAGTACACATACTTTCTTTTGATGTACACTTTACCCCCAACAAAATGATTAATATCAAATTTACACCCCAAAACCCTAAACACTTTTAATTTTTCAAAACCCTAATTCCCCTTTTCTTTTTTTTCAAAATATTTCTTCAATTTCCTTTAGGACAGTCAAACCCTACCCTACCCTAAAAACCCCACACCCCCTTTCTACTTCTCTTTCCAGAAAGTTTTGATTTTGGGATTTTGGGTTTTCTTGAACTCTCTGTTTCTTTGCATTTTTTTGGGTTGTTTTGTTTTTTTTGGGAGTAAAAATGGAGGTGTGTAGTTTGAGGTCTGATGTAGCTGTTTTTGGGAGAATGGTGGTGGGGTCTGTTCTTGAAGCTGTAGTTGCTGAAACCCTTTTGGCTGCTCAGAGATCTGTTGCTTCTTTGCTCATTGTGGTATAACACACTTGTCTTTTAACTTACATTTGTATTATTTTCTTGAAAAAGTTGTGATTTTTAGTTGTGGGGTTTGGATTTCTTGCTCTGTTTTCTGCTTATGTAGTTGTTTGAACAGTTTTTGTGTCAATTTTCATCGATTCTTGCTTGTAGAGTAGTTAAAGTTGGGAAATTTACTGTGCTGCATTAGGTTTAGTGTTATTGGAAACAGCCTCTCTGCCTTCTGAGGTAGGGTTAAGGTTTGCGTACACACTACCCTCCCTAGACCCGACTTGTGGGATTACACAGGGTATGTTGTTGTATGTTAGTGTTTGTTCCCCAAGCTGCTAACTTTAGGTATTATATGTTAATAAGGTGTGTTCTTGTTGAGGGAATTATAGAGAAGATTATTTATATTGTTTTGCTCTCTTGCTCATTGTGGTATTTCATATTTTTCCAACTTACGCTCTTAGTATTTTCTTGAATAAGTTGTGATTTTTATGGTGGGTTTTGGACTTTGTGCTATGTTTTCAGCCTCCGTAGTTGTTTGAATAGTTCTGTTCTAGAATTTCGTTACTTGGGGCCGTTGAACCTAGGAAATTTTTTGTGTTGCATTAGGTTTCTTGTTTTGAGTTTTACCTGTAAGTAATTGTTCTCCAAGCTTCTAACTTTAGGTATTGTATGTTTATTACTTGTGTTTTTAATGATGGATTATGGATTTGTTGATATGTTTGAACAAGCTATTCCGTAAAATTTCATTTTTTCTTGCTAATGGGGTAGCTAAAGGTCGGAAATTTTCTGTGCTGCATTAGGTTTACTTGTTTAAAAGTTAGTAATTGTTGTCCAAGTTACTGACTTTTGGTATTGTTATGTTTACAAGTTATGTTCTTTTAAAGTGATTGTGGAGTAAAGAGCTCTGTTACTTCCTTTTCTTCTTTTGCTTCGTTGCTCATTGCGGTATAACAAAACCGTCCAACTTCTGCTCTTTATTTTCTTGAAAGATGTGATAAATAATGGTGGCTTTTGGATATATTGCTCTGTTTTCTGCTTCTGTAATGTTTGAACCGTCTTGTGTAAAATTTCCTCGCTTATGGGTAGTTGAAGCTCGGAAATTTTCTGTGGATGTGGAATAAATGTCCACTTTCTATGCTGTTCAGACTCTCTAAAAATGTCAACGGGTGCAAGTCCAGTTCTCCAAAAGTAGTGTATTTTGGAGAATCCGACACTAGTATAGCATCAAAAGTGAAAAGTCCTATTTTGGATATATGAAATATATGGGCATAATAACAACAACTAAAGAGGGAGGGAGACAAATGGTCGCAGGAGAAACGGTGGTAACATATAATGGTATTCGATAAGTGTTCTTCCTTGAAAAAAGTGCGTAAAAGTTTCTTGTTTCCGCAGATATTGCCTATTTTTGTGCCCTTTGGGGAAAAACTCAGTTGTCCGTAAATTGCAGGACACTTAAAATTCAAAGATCTAATTCTCGTTTTGCTTCCTTACAAGCATAATGAAATTGTTAGATATTACTTGATGCAAAAGCTGGTTGTGCTTATTTAGTTTAGTTGCCCAACTTTCCGCTGTGCCTTTGATCGAACTTTACAATTACGACCTAGAAACTTCTCGTTCCTCAAGTTCTCTCGTAATAGTTCCCTTATCAAAGTTTGTCATGCTTCAGGCAGGAATTATTCTCAAGGATGCTGATGCATTGCCAGATCTGATAGGAACTGATAAAAGGTACTATTTGTCATCTTAGCTATAGTGCTATACTCACAGCACTCGGAACCGGAAAATTTTATGTGGCAAACACCAAATTTTGATGTCATTTTCAGGTTTCCATTTGAGGAGCTTCATAAAATGGACAAAGCTGGACCTGAGAACAAAGATGGTAGCGACACAGAGGACGATGATGAAGATGATGATGGAGAAGCTGATGATCAGGATGACGATGATGCTGATGACGAAGACTTTTCAGGCGAAGGAGGAGAGGATGATGATGATGATGAAGCAGACCCCGAAGACAATCCAGCATCTAATGGCAACGAAGGCAGCGATGATGAAGACGACGACGATGATGATGATGACGGGGATGATGATGATGAGGAGGAAGACGATGACGAAGAGGAGGAGGAGGAGGATCAACCACCTGCCAAGAAGAAAAAATAAACCATTTCCTAGTATGTTTATTCTGTTTTTCTTCCATGCTTGTTGGAGTATGTAGTAGTTGTAGGAAGAGGGGGGATTTTAGCTCTTCTGTTGGAATTAATCATCCTTTTGCAGACAAAATGAACTTCTTGTCACCCTATTTGACTGTTAGTTATGATATATATTCCATTTAACCCTATAAATACTCTTCTAATATCATGCCTCTTTACCTCCACTAGGTAAGGATAAGGTCTACGTACACTACCCTTCTCGAATTCTACTTGTGTGATTTCACTAGATATGTTGTACTCTTCTCGAATCCTACTTATAGGATTTCACTGAATATCTTGTACTCTTCTCGAATCCTACCTATGGCCTGTGGAATTTCACTGGATATGTTGTACTCTTCTCGAATCCTACTTGTGGGATTTCACTAGGTATATTGTACTCTTTAACATTCGTCGTTCTTTCATAGTTTGACCATCTTCAAGGGGATTTGATGCTTGATAGTCTGCTTGAAAAAAGCTTTTGGGAAGCCAAAAATGCTTGTTTTTCTAAATACAAGTGCTTTTTTAGTAGTAAAATAGAAGTTATTTTTCATTAGTTGGCATAACATAAACTCCATTTTAATAACACAAACAAAAGTTTATTCCATCAATAAAACACCTAACAAAGAACTCCAAATTGCATTTTAGCATCATAACAAAGTAAAAAAAAAACCATTTATTCAACCAAATACTCTCATTTTCATCTTCAAATTGCAGCCAATGGAGATGGTGAAGGAGCAGAAATGCTACAATAAAACACCAATAAATCACCAAAACTTGGATCAAATGGGAAAAGTTTTTGCCAACATTTGCTATTAATCCCATGAATTACTTCACAACATGGAGAATCAAGCATTCCAATACCAAGAAATACTTTATAAATTCCATTTACACATTTATTTAAACTTTTAAGTGATGACCAACATTCAATAATTTCATCATCATTAGGACTTGGTGCCAAAATTGGATCAACACTAGCCATAGCTACTAGTGAGTTTGTCATGATAAATATAATGAAAAATGCATAAAACTTCAAAATCTTTGTTGCCATGACTTTTCTCTATTTGATCTGGTTTTTAAATATTGTTTTTTTTTTTTTTTTTGGATGATGTTTGGTGGATTTTTGTGTGGAAATATAAAGGTATTTATAGAGTGATTTTGGTGTAATAAAGAATACTTAATTTTTTTATATTATGAAGTGCATTTTTTGGTCAGTTTTTAATCTCATTTTATAGCCTATTTATGCAAGAAATAAAAGTTAGTTTAATGGTAAGAGTTTCATGACATTTAATTTCAAAAGTATTTATCTTACAGCGACTTATTATAACAACGTTTTCTCTTGGATGAAATTTCGATGAATTAAATTTTTAAGAACGATAAAAGTGATCTTTAAATATCATTTTTCCCTCGAATAATGATTCTAAATTAGAAATATGAATAGTTTAAATCATTCTCTATAAGTTGAATATTTGTTATTTGGATAATATCATAGACATATTTTTATTTCTTTTCATTTTTTGAATCGAATTAAGTGAATGGTCAAAGACTCAAATTAATTAGACATAACATTAAAATTCATTCATTAACTAATTTAAAATAATCACCTACAGTTACCAAAAAAAAAAAGGTAACCCCTTCCTAAAAAAGCAATAAATACAAATAACTTTTTTAAATATATATATCACTAAATGCTAACATTGAACAAAACTAAAATTAAACTGATAAAACATTAATGTCACTATTTCTTATCAATTTTGCTCATAAACTATACATATAGATAGCAAAAAAAATTAATCACTCACAATCCAAAGCATAAAAAAAAAAACATCAGGTTCGAGTAAATTTTTTTCGATGACGAGCTCTAAAGCCTTATATATGTTAATTTCTTTATTATCCATATCAATTGTGAATGCTCAATTTTTTGACGGATTATTACCTAATTTTGGTGGATTATTGCCTAATTTTGGAGGATTAGGTCCTGATTCAATTACAACATGTTTAACGTCAGTTAATGATGTTCCTAATTGTGTTGATGAAATAATTACATCTTTTTTAAGTGTACAACCCCATTTAATTGGTCCTCAATGTTGTGAAGCTGCATTAGATATTAGTGATGAATGTTGGCCAAATATTTTCCCATTTAATCCATTTTTTCCACAAGTTATTAGGAGATTTTGTTCAAAATGAGGCTCAAATAATACCCCTCCATATTCTTTTACGTCAGTCTCGAATAATAAGAGAAAATAAGACATAACAGGTTAAGATACGTTGATGGTGTAAATGTTTATTATACTAGTGTGGATGAGTTAGATCCAAGTGGAGTTAACCAAACATATGTGAACATACTACTGATAATGTAAAAATTCTTTTTCACGCGTTGTATATGGACGTTAAACTCATAATTTTGTTTATGTATTATCAAATTAAAGCCGAACATGACAAGTTAAAAAACTATGCAATGAAATAAAAGCTTACAAAATTTTCAACTTCTTTAAAAGTATAAATATACTTATCTATATAGGATATATTTTACTCTTTAAGAAAAGAATGTTGGATTTTTCTAAACTCTTCATAAACATTTCGCTATCATCACTAGTTCTCCACAAACCTACATATCCTAATCTATCGATGAACACGAAAAATTGCTCGAAATAAAGTAGGCAAAAGGAGTAAAAACATCACCAGACGAAAATTCGATGCAGTTGAGTTGGTTTTGTCTTAAAACATCTTGAAGAGCAGACCACCGTGGGTGGCGAAGAAAGGAGCGAAAACGAGTGATTCCACAGCCATCAGCTTGATAAGAATGTTCAATGATGGTCCAGATGTATCCTTGAGGGGGTCACCAACAGTGTCACCAATGACAGCAGCCTTGTGTGGATCGGATCCCTTGGGACCAAGAGTTTTCGCGTGTTCTGAAGTTCCAGCCTAATATCCCGAAAATGACACAAATAAACAAGTTATAAACGATGTTTCTCGAGATTCTTGTAGGAACTGAATGTGAATGTATAAGGTCTAACTAGTTGTATACCTCGATGTACTTCTTGGCGTTGTCCCAAGCACCACCGGTGTTTGATGCAGAAATGGCAATCTACAAATCAAAATCATATGGGATTAGAGAGAAAGAGAGACTGTTTGAAGGTTTTTATACATGTCATCAGAATAATTACCTGTACACCGGAGACGAGAGATCCTGCAAGTACACCGGACAGGGTTTCCACTCCGAATAATATTCCTACAATCAATGGAGTAAGCATGACAAGGGCACCAGGTGGGATCATTTCTTTGATTGATGCATCGGTGGAGATCTTGACGCAGTTGGCATAATCAGGCTTTGCGGTTCCTTCCATGAGTCCAGGGATGGTGTTGAATTGCCTGCGCACTTCCTCAACCATCTTAAGGGCAGCACTTCCCACACTCTTCATTGTCATGGCAGAGAACCAGTAAGGAAGCATTGCACCGACAAGCAAGCCAATGAATACTTTAGGTGTCAAGACATCTACAGTAGAAATTCCTGCACGACTCACAAATGCACCAAAGAGGGCTAGAGATACAAGAGCAGCAGATCCAATAGCGAATCCCTGTTACCATTACAGGAAGCTCGTTAATGAAGAGGCAATGGAGATTGGAATGGCCCTTCTATTTTAACTAGACCTAACAACATTCAGTGAAGTACAAGAGTATCTGATTTACCTTTCCAATAGCAGCAGTGGTGTTTCCTGCAGCATCTAGGGCATCGGTTCTTTCTCTTATTCTGTGGCTCATCCCAGCCATCTCGGCAATGCCTCCTGCGTTGTCACTGATGGGACCATAGGCGTCAATTGCCAAACCAGTAGCTATGGTGCTCAGCATTCCTAGAGCAGCAACTGCAATGCCGTACATTGCAGCAAAACTGAAGCTAACAAAAATGCTGATTGCTATGGCAAAAATTGGAATGATAACTGATTTGTAGCCCAAGGCAAGGCCAAAAATAATATTTGTAGCAGCACCAGTGCGGCAAGAATCAGCAACGTCTTGCACGGGGCTGGAAACAAATGAAACAAAACTTACATTTCTGATAGGCAAGAATCAAATAAGCACCAAAACAGAACAGCTAGAGACCCAAGTCTACCTGTAAGCATTGCTGGTATAGTACTCGGTAACAAATCCAATGATAAGTCCAGCCCACAGACCTACTCCAACGCATAAGAACAACTGCCTGCAAGTTCAAATTTGCATGCCAATTAGCCTTTGATAAATGTTTGTGTGAGACTGAAAGGAAGGACAGACAGGAGAAATGAATCTTCATCCATTAATTTGCCCCAAATTTTAATGGAGTTGCTTTACCTAAATATTGACTTCATGCATACAACTTTCAAAGACGATCCAAGAAATATGATGAAGCAACATTCATGTAATGCAAATATTCCAATTTATAGAAGCATGGGTCAGACTTTAGACTTACCAGCTCTGAACTTCTTTCTGTATTCCAAAATTGAATATTGTGAAGGTAGAGGGAAGAGCAATCCAAGAAACAAGAGCAATTCCAATTGTCATGAGAACAGTTGAGATTACAAGTTGCTTCTTCAATGCTGGCTCAATTTCTTTTACAGCCTTGACTTCAAAGAAATCAGTTGCAAATAAGGTCGTAAGCAAACACACAAGGATACCCACAGAACTGATAAGAAGAGGATATAGCATGGCTGTGAACTCATGGTTGACCCCGAAAGAAGAGATAGAAGCAACAACTAGGGCAGCACACGATGACTCTGCATAAGATCCAAATAGATCTGACCCCATCCCAGCAATATCTCCAACATTGTCACCGACATTGTCAGCAATAACCTAAGCACATATTTAGCATTAAAACTAACCAGGAAAAAAACATAAACACACCTTGCCATTTAAATGACACAATAAGCTCACCGCTGGATTTCTAGGATCATCTTCAGGGATATTCCTCTCCACCTTGCCCACAAGATCAGCTCCAACATCTGCAGCTTTAGTGTATATACCTCCACCAACTCTACCAAAAAGGGCCATTGATGACCCACCAAGCCCATAACCAGTTATAGCCTCAAATAGCCCTTCCCAGTCATCACCATAGTATAACTTGAATACGTTGATTGCGATGTACAAAACAAGAAGACCATTTGCAGCAAGAAGGAAGCCCATCACAGCACCAGAACGGAATGCAACAATGAAAGCCTTACCAACACCCTTTCTAGCCTCCAATGTAGTCCGCGCATTTGCATATGTTGCAATTTTCATTCCAAGAAATCCGGAAATCACGGAGGTAATAGCACCAAGCAAGAAGGATATGGTGCTAAAAACAGCAGTTGCAAGAGCAGGCTTGCACATTTTGGAACTGTCATACGTACATTCCTGGCTCTTTGTGCTGAAACCCTCAACAGAACCGAGGAATAGAAAGATCAGCAATGCAAAAGCAACCATGAAAACACCAACATACTGGTATTCCGTAAACAGGAACGAGGTTGCACCTGTGGCATAGATTAATTCCATAGTTAGAAAGTTATCATCAGGAAATATTTAACTATCTAGGTGCCAATATAATATTAGTAAGAGCGAAAGGAAGTACTCTTTTGACGATTCAAAATTCAATCGAAGCCTGTTTAAGCTCCAAATTGAAATGCCAATAGCCAAAACTATACTACTTATAGTATTTTTAATCATCCATTTTAAAAGAAACATACAATAAGTGCAAAACATGTTAAGATTAGAGTCCTCCTGTTCTTTTTCTGGGGTCAAAAAGAAGGCATCAGCAGGAATAAATAGGCAAAGCAAAATGCAATCTCATAGAAAGAATCTCAAAATTCCTCCAGTTTTTTTCTTTCTTATTTGTTCTTTTTTAAATTCTACTTTCCAAAGATGTTCACTCTGGATGCTCAAAGGGAACTGCCGAAATAACCACGTATCATCAGCGAATTTCGGTCCCTCTAGTTGCTCAAAATTTACTTTGAGCAATGAAGCTGTTAAAAATCACATATCTTATTATAGTAACTTAATGTAACATGTTATTATTCAGTCCAGCAGCCTCACACTAAATTGGCTTCTACAGTAAAGATATGTGACTATAGCAAAGTACCAAGTTAACATGGTTTCTCTGGTCTATCTTCTTAGAAGTTTACCACTTGGATAGTACTGGCCAGCAGCCGGGAGTTATTTAATAGTAAATCAAGTGTTGCTTAGGGAGTACCTAACTGCAATTAGTGTATATAAAATAACAAAGTGACATGCCCATCATAATCATAGCAAGCTAATGAATTGTAATAGTAATAATTAAAGAGAAAACTAGAGTTTAAGTCTATAACATCTGTTAAATGATCATTATTTAATAGTAAGCAACACCCCCACCCCCCGCAAAGCAGGAAAAGTTCAGATCTTTATGATTAAGCAACTAAAGAAGAAGAAGACTAAAGTCTAAATCTATAATGTGTTAAAATAATCATTATTTAACTAGTAAGCAACACACAAAGCAGGAAAAGCTCAGATCTTTAACAGTCAAATGCTAAAAACGCCAAGTAAATCAGAAGAAAGTATACCGACAAACCATGTAAAGTACAGAGAGAGTATACCAGAGCATCAAAGCTGCTGCCTCTTTACTCACACATACGTATACATATAAACAATAGAACAAGTTTATATTCAATTTACTATAGTACACGTACTTGAAATTTTCAATAACATGAAAATGAAGTACAACTAAGAATTTAGAAACACCTATAATTAAGACTAAAGGCCTAAGTATAAAAAAAACATATCAACCCCACACAACAGCAAACATTCAACTCCAGGAAAAGATCCTCCAAGATCTAATTGCAAACCATACAAATAAACAAGTGTATAGCCTTTTAACAGAGTACACATTCACCTACTGCTTTCAACTTGAAGCCTTGAACTCTATATACACAGAGACAATTAAGTGGATAGAGAACCATGAAGTGTCACGTCCAAATCCTAGCAGCACCAATAAACACTGGGTGATTTCTTTCACTAGGCCCACCAGGGGTGGATCTAGTGGGTCAGTCTTTTAAATATACATATATTAAGACATCCACTAAGAAACCCAGTTATTAATTCAATATTAACTTGACAACATCATAGAACACATAAAATTCAAATACTGATCCACCAATCTGTGCTGGTATAGCAAAGGTACTTAAGCTGGACCAAGCACCACCGTCATACAAAGAAAATACACAGACATATATTCGTACATACACAATATACAAAATACTTATGCACATATACACACACACCCTGTGTGTCCTAGTAATCAATAAAGTGGATTAAGAATCATGCCGTCTCAGGTTGAGCCAAAAAACCACTATATGATTTCTCGTTTGTTCTAGCCTTGGTAAAAAGAGTTACACGTATACGTGAATTAGCCAACGTGTGCAAAAGGCAGCTCGGATACTGGTATCACGTGAATCTGCATACATGCACAATTATATACATGTGTATACTTATCAGTAGTAAATTATGCAAATGTAACAACATGTAAAGCAATTTCAATGCAGCTAAAGAAAAATTCAAAAATAATAACTAATTTCACGTACCTTCAGCAATGGCATTTTGAATTTCAGCACACTTACGAACAACGCTATGGTCACTAATCCCTTCTTCTTCTTCAATAAGCGATTCAGCATATCCATTCTTACCATCAGCGCCGGCACCGGAAGATGACGATTTACCATCAGTCGATACCGTAACTTTCGAAACAATCACCCATTGTACTAACGCAAATCCGATTCCGATAACTGCACACACCGGAATCAGAATCTCCGTTCCGAGATCTGGCAGAATTGTTGTTCCCATCACCGACAAATCTAGAGAGAGAAAGTGTGATTTAGAGAGAGAAAATAGTGAAAAAAAGTGAGAGAGATGGAGAAAAAATAAACGTGAATGGGAAAAATAAATAAATAAGAGAAGAAGATGAAGAAATAGCAGATTTGTTCGGTGGCTCTGTGGCTCAATCTTATTTTGGCCGGTAATTTTAACTAATTAAACTTTTTTATTTTATTTTTTTAAAAAAATAAAATAAAATAAAAATAACACGTAAATGTTTACGTATTATATTTTTTTTAGTATAATTTAATCGAATTAAAATTATAACTAAAAAGTTTATTAACAAAGCAAGGGTTAGGTTTATAAGAGGATTCGAATGAATACTTTTGCCCCCTTTTAAATTTGTTCTCTGAATTTATATGTCATCCTTCAGTAATTACTGTCATTTTCTTTTCTTTGTTTGTTAGTATTACTATTTAATTTAATTATTTATCACGTTATAATTGTGGAATAAAACATTATAACTGATATATCGTATAAAATATAAAAATTTAAGTAATTTGTTCACGTAAATATGGCTTTTAAGAAATATTTTAGTAGTTAGGATGTAACATCATTAAACAGGATTTTATGGTAGTTCTCCTTTTGCCAAGCAAAATTATTTATAGTATTTTTCTTTTTAAATGTCTTTAAAAAAACTAGAAAAATTGGTAATTTTTTCATTATTTATGTATCAAGAATTCAAAGATAATATCTCTTTCTTCATCAAATATTCATTTCATTCTATGTTTTGTGAATGCACTTTTATGCATTATGTTTTTTAAAAAATTTAATTTAACTAAACTAAGGATTCATTGTTTGCATTTAATTGGAATCTAAATTTTAATAAATTAGATTTGCCTCATTCAATGTGTTTGGTTTTGAGGACTGAATCTTAATTATTCAGATTCAATTCATTATGTTTGTTTGTTTTATTTCCTTATAAGCCTCTTAATGAGTTTGAATACATCTGAATGAATCAGATCCACTTAACTCTATTCAGACTAAAAAAAAAGACTCTTACTTAATTCAACGACATCACAACAAAATTCATAAAAGTTTTTTTTCTTATTTAATTAATGATAATTACATGTTTACGATTTATAATTTCCTTTATTCTTACTACTTAATATACCTCTCTTACTTTCATAAATTAATCACGAAAAAGGGTCTAAAGTACCCTTGAAGTATTGAAAATTGTACAAAATTACCCTCCATCCACATATTTGCTCCAAAATACCCTTCTCATCCACCTATTGACTCAAAAATACCCTTGTCATCCACCATTATTGACCACTTATTTAATGATTTTAAATTTAAACTATTTAAATATTTTTGTAAAAATATGTGACACTCAATTATTTGTTATAATTTAACATATAATTTATAAATCAATTCACTATTCACTCATTACTAATTAAACCCACCAAATTAATAAACCCGTCATATTACTAATGCAACAACTAAAAAGCTATTGTCAATGAGTGTATTAAAAATTTGAGACGAAAATATCTATAGAAAAGTAAATTATCATATATTCAAGTTTCTAAATAAAAATTACCGATAAACTTAAAAGTCTAACTATGTTCATCTTAATTATTCTTTCGTCTCAATTATGTGATGTTACTTCATAGACAACTTTTTTTAAAAAAATAATATACTAAAGGTTTTAAAATAAATCATAAATACTTATTAAATTATATTTAAAAAATTCATTATTAATTCGGGATGTACTACTTCTATACCTTTAATCATAAATTTCGAATTCAAGCTTAAAGAGAATCCTATAAAAAGCGTCTTCCTAAATAAGTGGCTCAATCTAAATTTAATTGGGGCTTCGATAATACTCAAATAATTTTGGATGTCATTTTCAGGAATCTATAATTTCTTCGTGTTTTAGTGTGTTTATGGCGATTTTGATATAATTGATTTATTAATTGGGTGCGATTTAGTTAGTAATGAGTGGGTAGTGGATTGATTTATACGTTATATTAATAAATCAAATTATAACCAATAGTTGAGCGCCAATTATTTTTAAAAATATTTTACCAGTTTAATTTTAAAATAGTTAAATAAGTGGTCAATTTTGAATCAAAAGTGTATTGTGAAACCAATAGGTAGATGAGAAGGACATTTTGGAGCCAATAGGTTCATGAAGGTTAATTTTTCTACCGTGTTCAATACTTTGAAGGTATTTTAGGCCCTTTTCCAAATTAATTAATATATTTGAATTGATAAGCACTTCATGATATAATATATAGCACGATTTTAGAAAATAAGAAAGTATTAATTAGTTGATCCATAACAATAACAAATGTCCATAATGAAATAAAAAAAATTCATAAACATTATATTACTACTCTATATAAACTATTTTACATTGCGTTATATTAGATTTTCAAAGTTTTTTGAGTGTAAAGAATAGTCATATTAATGATGTAACTTAATGTTAAATTCTTAATAGATATATTACCATGTTACCATAGGCAGAGCCAGAATTTTCAATAATGGAGTTCAAAATCTGAAGAATAAACACACGAAGTAGCCGAAGGGAGTTCAACATCTACTATATATACATAAAAAAATATTTTAATCATATAAAAATAATATAATTTTTCATCGAAGAGAGTTCGGATGAACCCCCTAAAACTATGGTGGCTCCGCCACTGTTTGTTACAATAAGAATGTTTAAAATGTCATTTTCTATAAAAATAAAATTGTTTTATTAAAATGAAAATTTTATAATATTTTATTAATATAGCATTTATTTTCATATATATATTCAGATATCGAACACAAACAATCCCAATAATTCAGTGTTCAGATTCAGGGACAACATCTTAAAATATTTAGATATTTATTCAGATTTACACATCTAGATCTTAATGCATTTCTTAATATTCAGATATATATTCAGATTTAGACGTCTTCATCTTAATGAAAACAAATAAGCTGCTCCTTTTCTAATCTTTCTTTTGAATTTATACATCATCTCTTATTAATTATTGTCATTTTCTTATCTTTATTTGTTAGCATTACTATTCAATAATTTACGTCATAGTTATGGGATGGAACGTTACAACTGATAAATATCGCATAATATAAAAAGTTACTAATTTGTGCATGTAAATATGGCTTTTAGAAATATTTAGTAGTTAGGATGCAATATCATTGAATATGATTTTATGGTAGTTCTCTTTTAGTCACGTAAAATTATTTAGATATTTTTCTTTTATACGTTTCTTAAAAAAATTAGAAAATTTTGATAATTTTTTCATTATTAATGTATCAAGAATTCAAGATAATATCTCTTTCCTCGTCAAATATTCATTTCATTCAATATTGTATGTAGTTTTTAGGAATAATTACTACATATAAAGGATAAGAAAAGAAAATAATTATTTTATCTTAAAATTTTAAATTGAAAAACAATTTAAAACAAGTATTTTAATTTACTTCCCTTTTAATTTATGATTTATATTAATGGTACAATAAATTTTGCTTTTCTAATTAGAAATATTTTAGAATATAAATCTACATTAAATACAGTATATTTAGTTTTCTTTTTAATTTAGTATCTACCCAATAAATAACGTATATCACCTTTTATTTTGTTTTTCTATAAATAAAGATATGGTCTTTTATTTTTAATATATAACAAACAATTAATGAATTATACAACAAATTTTATTTGTTCTTTTTTCAATCTTCTTCGATTTCATAAGGGATAATGCACTAATACCCCTCAATCTATGTTCAAAATCTCAGAGACATACTTATATTATACTAAGGTCCTATTATCCCCTGAACTTATTTTATAAGTAATTTTCTACCCTTTTCAGCCTACGTGATACTATCTTATGGGCTCAACACTGATTGACTTTTTTTCTCAAGCTAGTGCTACGTAGGCAAAAAGAGATAGAAAATTACTATTTTAATATGGTATAAGTGTGTCTCCGAGATTTCAAACATAGATGGAAGGGATAGTCGTTTATTTAATTATTTCATAACACAAAGGTTTATGTAAGGAGACTAAGGGGTCGTTTGGTAGAGTGTATAAAAACAATGCAAAATAGGATGTATTAGTAATACTTGCATTAGTAATGCTTGCATTATTTATGTGTGCATTATTTTTTATACACTGTTTGGTTTGATGTATTAGAAAAAATGAATCTTGCATAATTTCTATTTAAAAAGTGTGTTTACAAAAATACCCTTTACATTTTATTTCTTTATATACTTCTTTTGCAAGCTCCTCTAATAATACCAAAACAAGTGTGCTTTTATCAGGATCCTTACCAAGCTCTAAGATTAGCTTAGCATACACCCCAATATCAAGAACTCTGTTAGATTCCTTAGCAATTGAAAGTAGCTTCAAAGCAAGCTTCAAGCTTCCTCCTTTAATATAACCCCTTAACATTGCTTCATAATGTCACTTTACTGGTGTATACTCTGCAAAAAAAAAATAATGTCACTTTACTTGTTACTCAGATCAAGAGAATCATCCAACCTTGTAGCTGAAATATTAGCTTAGAGCCTTAGAGCAGCCTCTTTTGTCAATCTATTGGGACTGAAATAGCTCTTTACAATCACAAAATTGTAAGATAATGTTAGCTCGTGAATGACTTGTTCTTTTGTCCTGTTGTTTAAATGCAACATCTTGTTGGATTTGTGGCTGTCTTGGAGCAGCGGTATTTGGTAAACCTCTATCACGAGACATGATTGTATTATGTGAACTGTTGATGGTAACTCCAGCAGTCGAAGATGACCGGCCTTGATGAGCAGAGTCTGACTTAAGGCAGAATTAGCTAGGTGGCAGTGGTATTCGATACTAACAATCTGAAACATTTAGGAGACATAAATGCACTACTTTCGGAGGATCCGACATGCACTTGGAGAGTTCGAGCAGCAATATAGAGTGAATCAAATGCCACCAACAGGATCAATGTAGGAGATATTGAAATTCCACCAACAGGAACAATACTAGCATAACGATCACAGAAATAATCTGCCACACTGTTCAAACAAATAGAAGCGAACTTCTTCACCTCTTCTATCACACACATTCATCAACTCATAGAGAAATTAACAATGAAAAACAGAGACTAGACACAGAAATACAAGACAGATTAGAAAACTGTCATAGAAGCTATATAATTGCATTTCAGAATCTCAAAAGTAAATGGCTACACTAGAATTTGAAGAGTTGTAATAACAACTATATAATTACATTTGTGCTAAGCATTGACACAAGAGTTGAGATATTTTGATAAAACTTTAGTTACCCAAAAAAATTTAACATGCTCATGCGCACATTAATAATTAGAGATGTCCAAAAAAGCGACTGTTGCCACACTTTGAAGTGATTTCAAGTAAAAATTACTAAACTAGTGTAGCCACTTATATCACAACTTCACAGTACTTCAAAGTTTATCATGGACAGCCATCCACATCATTGTCTGACGATCATGTTCACCCATACGTAAAAATAATTCCATCTTTTTGTCGTCATTACAGAGAATCATTGCAGCTTTTATACGTTGCTCTGTGGTGTACAACTCAAATACAGGGGATTCAAGAATAGAATAAACTTGACCACGAACATCAGATCGATCACGATCCCCCATCTTTTCAATCAAAGAACCAATTCTTTTATCTTGACTTTCAGTAAAGTTTTTCATAACTTCCATCATACCCTTAAGAAATGTCTCACTATCATCCTCTACTATTTTTTTCCTTTTTTTGCTTTTCTCTTTCTCGTTAACATTAGAAGATGATCTTTTTGAATACTCACCTTGTTTATGACTTTTTCGGGATCCAACATGTTCATTTTCAGAACCAGCAACATTTTCTCCTTCATTAAATACGCTAGGTCCAGTGACATTTTCAGCTCTAGTAAATGAACTAGGTTCGGTGAAATCTTCAGCTGTAGCAAATCCACCTTGTCCAGTGGCATTTTCAGCTTCTTCAGTACCAACTTTAGAGCTATGGTAAACATTTTCTTCTTCTTCTTCATCATCATCAAGATCAACATCGATAGGAAATCCCAAACTCATATCATTAGAATGTTGTGGAGCTTGACTCTTTTGAATTTCTTCAGTAGCATCTAGGGGCCCTTCAGTGAACTCTCCTGTTGCTCTATCCTTACCAAAGATTTCTTCCCAATCCTCAAACATTGGCCATTTCTTAGCATTCATTTTCCCGGCTTGTGGATCAATCTAGAATATTTAAAAAATTAGAACAATATGATATTAATTAATTGTAAAAGGATCTAAAGAGAGGCTACATGCTACTGAAATATATTAACTACCTTTATAAAGTCAATCCGATGTTTTGGATCGTCAACTATTATAGTTCCATCACTATATTGAAATCCCAATCCACTTCGAGTCTTCAATAAAGTTATACTTCCATAACATCTTTTCCAGTATCTGATTTTATTTTTGATGTGTGGTTCACCTTTCAATCCACTTCTAGGATGATGTTTGTGTATATAACGTTCTAACTCCATCAAGTGTCCTGGTCGAAAGGTACCATTATCACCTCTCCAACCATTAGCACACAACTCTTTAAGTCCTTCTAAAAGAGTTTGTTCTTCTTCTGGAATCCATGTCCTTCGTGTTGAAGGTGTTGTGTTGCTTGATTTTTTTGATCTCTTATTTGATGATATTTGACTATTCATCATGCCTGTAAGAACTTATGCGGTAAATTATTTAAAAAAATCAAGAAGAACCAAATATCATAATATTTACTATAAACTAAAGCATATATACAACAAAAGAGACGTCAAGAGTATATAAGGGCGTGCAATTAAGGTCACAAAAAACAGAACTTTCTGGCAGTTCAACAATTAATAATAGGCCAGTTCTAAAGAGCAAATAAAGTCCAAAAAGGTTCTATATCTAACAAGTAGCAACATATTTCAAAATGTAGCAATATGTCAATTTTAAAATCTTGCATTCCACATTGATTGGGCCAACTCATCCCTCCAAGTGGTCCACTCCTCCGACGATTCAACAACATCAATATTCTCGTGTTGATACTCCATTTGTTCTTCTACATCAATGTCTAAGGGATCCACTTCCATCTCTCTACGAATGAAATTATGAATCAAACAACAAGCACTAATGATCCTGTTATGAACCTTAACAGAGTACCATGAAGGACTTCTAAGAATTCCCCAACGTCCTTTCAACAAACCAAATGCCCTTTCAATTACATTACGAGCTCTAGCATGCCTCATGTTGAAAAGCTCTTCTTTACAACGAGGCGATGGATTATCGCCGCGCCAATCCTTTAACCAATATCTATAACCTCGATAAGGTGAAAGAAATCCTTTTCCATTCGTATATCCTCCGTCACACAAATAATAGTTACCTATAATATAAAAATATAATTTAGTTACTAGTGTCATTCTTTCTATGATGTAACATGAAAGCATATAAAAGGCCTACCCTCGTGAATTTTCAAACCATTCCTTCGTACTATAGCATCTCGTAATATACGACCATCGGCAGCTGAACCTTCCCATCCAGGTAACACATAAGTAAAATTGAGATTTCTATCACAAACTCCCAAAACATTAGTTGCTATCTCTCCTTTTCTTGTTCTATATCTTGGTTTGTGTTGGATTGGAACTCTAATGGGAATGTAAGTACCATCTAGCGCACCTAAACAACCCTTTAAGATAAATTATAGTGTTATTTTTCTAAAACTATTACAAAAACTGCATATTTTGTATATGAGTTAAAAGATGCTAAGCGATAATTTCACCTACCTCAAACCATTTCCATCGATCTTCAATCTCATCCTCAAGTACCGGTTTAGGATTAACAAGTAGCAATGGAGTTAGTTTGAGAATAGCACTCAAGCATTCATTGAAAGCATGACTTACGCTCCATCCCGATCTAATATAATCAACCTTGATGGATCTATTTTTCTCATGATGAGCCAAGATATTTAAAAACATTGCTAATTTTTCGCAACATGACATACTTTTACTATCAGTCAGACCTCCAATATCTTTAGTTAAGAGAGCTAAAGTGTGAAAGGCATTTCTATCCATTCTTAACTTATCGATACATACACTACCATTATCATTTATGATATAGTGTAAGTGCGAAATGATTTTTGGAACTCGAACACTCATATGATATCTAACCTCACGTCTGTTTCGACATCGTCTTCTTAGAGAATGACCATGACTAGCCATGAAAAGACAAAAAATGAGAACAAGAACTTGCTGAAATACTATCTCCACAAGAATAATATATTCAATACCTGATAATGGTTGAAGATCCATATTAACACCTATATTTGCCATAAAAATATGAATGAATAAATTCCTAATTTTCAATCATATAAAGAGTGAAATAGATGAGCTCAAAGCATATTAAAAAAACGAGCTAAACCTAAATTTCATCTTAAATTGTGAAAGAGATGTTAAAAAATACATATTTTAATGAAAGACAAGACTACTAACCTTATGAAGATGAGCAAACAATGTTTGATTGAGCAAAAGGAAGAAAAATCTACTCTTGAATTTTCTTTGACAAAGTACAAAGAAGATGAAAGAGAAGATGAAACAAGTACTATGGAAAATGTTCTTTTAAAGGGTTTTGAGGGTACTTTTGTAATTACATAATTTAATGCAAGTGTTAAAATGCTATGTATTACTAATACCTAGAATTTCTTGGTATTAGTAATACACAACTTAATACACAATATTGTGTATAACTAATGCTTGCATTAGTTATATATAACAAAAAAAAATGTAACAAACAATGTATTACTAATACACACACCTAATGCATGTATTATTTTTCCTAATACCCTCTACCAAACGACCCCTAAGAGTGTACATATTTCGATTTGGCCTAAACCAATTATGTCAAATTTTTTTCCTTTTAACAGTTTGCACTCAAAGTATAGAAAATTACATAAAGAGTCCTAATCATTTTCATTTATCTCTTTAGTATCCTATTTAGGTTTAGCAAAGAAACACAGAATTTAAATTTTTAGGATTCAACATATTCTTCATTCTTTTTAGTTTTTTTTTTCTTATTCAACACATTCAAAAATATTTATAAACCTATTAGAATATTATTATCTTCAACATTTTAATAGAAAATTGATAGAGGGTTGGACAGGGTGATTGGGTCAGAGTCATGATCAAACGTAATACTTGTTTGGTGAACTTAGTTAGTTAAAAGATAAAGTTACGTTCGTGCTATCAACTATAATTTTTTGGTATAATAGTAAACCTACATTTGATCTTAACAAATAGTATAGAAATCAAATATGTTAGATAACGCTAATATTCCGTCTATAACAAGATTCATCGAAGAATCAAGGGAAAATTGTATATAATAACAAACTAATAACTTAAATTAAATGGAATAGCTAGGGTTTGATTTAATTGTGCTCCATAGCAAACATTAGCTAAAATTTGCCAGCGTCTCTCTCCCAAAAATCTCGCTCGCCACTCTCCATTCTCGCTTGCCTCTCTCGCTTTATACACAGAAGTGTATAATTTTGCTTCTATTTTGTATAAAGCGAGAGAAAATTGTATATACACATGCAAAAATGTATATCTTCGTGTTATACACTTAATTATACAATTTACAAACATTTTACTTCAAATATTGCAGAGAAAAAGGCCAAAGAATTATACAATTGTGAATTATACAATTGCAGTGAAATACAATTTTCTCTAGCTTTATACAACAGAAGTGTATATATTGTGTTTCTGTTTTTGTATAAAGCGAGAAAAACATATATCTTCTTGCTATACACTTATAATTATGCAATATACATACATTTTAATTTCGACTCAACTGTATGCAAAACAAATTATACAATTGCAGCGAAATAGGCCAGCGAATTATACAATTTAGGCCAGCGAATTATACAATTTAGGCCAGCGAATTATAAAATTGTATATATATAGCAATTATACAGTTTTATGTTTGCTATGGAGCGCAATTATGCAAAGTTTGCTATAGCATATAAATATAAATTTTTTGTTTGCTATATGTGAAAGTTGCCCAAGAATCAATGATGATGTGGAGTTTGAAAATTGTTTTGGTCTTCGAGATGAAAGGCTTCTATATATTGGGTCATGGATATGCAAGAACAAGCCTTTTTTTGGCTAATGGGCCTATCCTTTTGACCCATTTTCTAGAAAATACTAGAGTAGTTTTACTTCGTAATGTGTGTGTGCATAATTTTTTAAGTCGATGATCTATCAACAAAAATAATGAAATAATAATAAGACCTAGGTATATCTTAATATTTTTGGACTTTATTTTGAAATTACTAAGTATGTGATTGTTTTTGTAGCCTGAATACATAGTGTCATTTAAAGCAGTGTTATCTTTTTAAGAAAATCGCATTTTTAATAAAGTGAGGTTTTCAACACTATTATTGCAAATTTGAATGCGGAAATCGGATAAAAATCAAGAAAAGTGTTATTTATATTTAATTTTTTAACTATTGTTCGAAATGAAGATGAATAGTTCAAATTTTTAAAAAATCCACTTCTCTCAAATTCAAACATATATATCTAGAAAATGTAATGTGTTGTGCAAGATTACTATACACGTTAATATAGTGATTTTGATATTATGATTTTTGACCAAATTAAGTTATTATATAAAACAATATATCAAAATAATATATTTTTTTAAAATTTTAAACAACTGGTATAAACGTATTTCACAGTAATGTTTTAGGATATATTTCATTTTATAAAAACTAACAGCGTTAGGTTGATATATGTTACTGTGAGTAACGTTTTGTTCCTAAAACGTTATTTTGAGTAATGTTTTACTCCTAAAACGGTATTGTGAGTAACATTTTAGGATTAAAACGTTACTATGAGTAACGTATATCAATCTAACGTCGTTAACTTTTAAAAAATAAAATATACCCTAAAACGTTACTGTGAAATACGTTTATACTAATTCTGTAAAAATTTTAAAAAACGTATTATTCTGGTGAATTACTTTATATAGTGACTTAGTTTAGTCAAAACTTACGGTATAGTATATGATATATATTTTAATTTTTTTAGTATTTGATATTTAGGTATAACATGCCGCAATATCAAATACAATATATAAGAATATAGTTACATAGATACCATATACATTATTTAAATATTGACTACTCTATTTTGATTGACAAAAGTATTTGAATTGTAATCGACTAACAAAAGAAGTTGTTCTTACTTTATTTTATATATATACATATATTTGCACATACATAATATGTTAGTATGATACAATTAAGACTTTATTTAATTGCCGAAGTCATAATACTTCAATATACTCGTATATATTATTCGAAGTTGAACAAATTGTAGTTATCAATTATCCATACCGTAAAATATCAAAATCGAATTTCAACATACTAATCTATATCGAATTAAATTGATATGGTCATGGTATAACATTTTATAAACCAAATACCAAAATTAAGAATAGAAATTTTCAAATATCGTACCATATCATAATATCCCATCTTTACTTTTCATCATAAAATATGAATATTTTTTTAAAAGTAAAAAATACACGTCTAAATACAACATAAAATTTCATAAAACCTAAAATTTAACTTCGAAATCTATGACCAAACCGAGAGAGCTAAGTTAATGACACGTCTCTCTTCTTTCTCCTCCCATGTCTTTTCTGTGAAATTTATATTTTTTGTACCATCGTGTCCTTGCTCTAACCCCCCTACCCCTACCCCCCACCCCCCCAAAGAATCCATTTTTTCCCAAATTAAGCAATTAACTACCCAAAACCCCAAAAATTAGTGGCTAAATAGCCACTGATTTTCTAAAAAGTTTTAATCTTGTTGAGTTTACATGAAATTGGCTTTGTGGGTGTGTGTTTAAAACTTATGGGGAAGAGAAAGAGAAGAGCTGATCTCAATAAAACTCATTCTCTTACTGGTAAAAATTGGTACTTTGCTTAAAATGCTTCTTGTTTTTTTTTTTTTTTTTGTGCTGAATTGTTTTGTTTTCTTGATTGTTTTTCTATTGATTGTAATTTACTTGGAATTATGCAATGCTAGTAAGCGGCGGAGCCAGTATTTTCACTAGGTTACGAAATATGAATAGTAAGGGGTTCAAAATTCACTTTTGTTGTCTTATAAATAGTTTAATTTGTTGTCGAATGGGGTTCGAATGAAGCCCTTGACCCTACCTGGCTCCGCCCTCCAAAAAAAGGTGTTTAGATTGGGGGTTGTGGTTATAGGTTGTTAATTGAGAAATTGTTAGGTTAATGGGAGTAGTTATTAATGTCTAAAACTAGAGTCTCATTTATTTCTTAATGTTGGAAGTATCGGGACTCAGGGGCGGAGCTAGGGATTTGGTAGAAATACACGGTATATATATAAGATCAAAATTATATTTTTATGTGTGTTTATATATAGTACATGATGAATAATCCCCTTGGTTTGTTTGTGCTATTTGTTTATATTTTGAATCTTCTTAGTGAAAGTCGTGGCTCTGCAATGTTGGGATGTTTTCTTTAGGTTGACACTTAGATTTTTACATTTCACATATAATTGGTTGTTGTGTGTGTATTATACATATCGGGAAAAGAAAGAGGAGAACTGATCTCAATAAGATTTCTTCTTGTACTGGTAAAAGTTGGTTCTTGCTTATAAATGCTTCTTCCCTTTTGTGTTTATTTCCGCTGAAAATGCTCACCCTGTTGTCTTATTTTCTTGATTCTTTTTCTTGTTTGGAAGAATTCTTGGTGGTTGATTTGACTGTTTGATTAACATTGTACTTGGTGTGGTAATTTACTTGAAATTATGCAATGCTGCTCCAAAAAGGTGTTTAGAGGGGTAGGTGGGCAGTGAGGTATTGTAGCTTCTTAATAGAAAAATTGCTTGTTTTATAGTTATCAATCACTAATAGTAGAGTCTCATTTTTTTAAATGTGCTGAAAGTATGGATGTTTTCTAGTGGTTAAATTCCAGCCGAGGCAAAAACACTAGGTGATTTCTTCCTATTTATCCAAGGTTAGGTGAACAGAGTTACGCAATACTTGTGTTGGTGGGAGTACCAGATTTCTCGTGGAATTATTTGAGGTGCGCACAAGCTAATCTGGACACCTTAGTTAGTAAAAAAAGGTATTGGGACGTTGGTCCCTTAGTTGACAGCTTGCTAACAAGTAAAGGTTGCTTTCTTTACTTTCTTCGTGGAGAGCAATTCATTTACCAACAAAAGGTTTAACTTCCGATGAATTGTTAGGCTTTTAGAGTTTGGTGAATGGAATTTTAGTAGAAAGTTCCATTTCCTGTGTTTGAGTTTTTGGATTTTAGACGATTATTTCAGATCAATAATCTGAGTTTTTATGTCTTTTAAATTGCTTGTAGTTGGTTAGTTATGAGAATTCACTTCACTCATTTAGAAACAGAAATAATATGTTCACTATTGATTGGATTTCCTTACTTTTAGTAGTGATATAGGATATCTAAGCATTGTTGAACATGACCTCGTGGCTAACTTACCGTTATCTGCGTATGACCTTCAACTGTCAAGGGATCACTTCTCCATACTCCTCACAATTTTCGCAAGACTTTTTTTCCTTCCGCTTCGTACTACGTTGGTTCCCAACTATGATATGTAACATATGCCATTTGCATCGCCTTTTTTTTCTACTTATGCGGAAGATGGCCTGATGGAAACTTGATCTTTTGCTGCATAGTATCCCATGCCATTTTCTTGTTCCATCTACCCTATCGCTGTCACGCACCGAAAATTCCGATTATTTTGCCTTATTAAAGTGTAGCTGCGCTAAGTTTCTTCTATTTGAATAGAATTCTTTCTAGAAGAAGCTCACCATCATTGTAATGCTTTTCGTGTGAGAAATTCTTAGAAGCATGACATACAAATTCTAGGATGGTTTTTGTTCGTTTAGTATTTGTTCGAGTTCAACGGAGTCTCCCTCCTAAGTCCTACCAATCAACACTAACACATACATACAGAATGAAATAATGTTTGTGGTAGATATTCATTGTGCTTGCATAGTTAGTTTCCTTGAGAAATGACACTCAAATACTTGAATAGTAATTCGAAGCTTTATTCATGTCGCTGCAGACCAGCTGCCTCCACCTGGAATGGATGCCTTGTCGAGACAGGTTAGCTTTCTTTCCTGTCATGCAGTGGTAGTTAAATATTTTCGTTAGTTTTGCTATGTGGTTCAATCTTCAAAGTTACTCTGCTTACACATCTGCATCTGATGCATTTTTGGGAATCATGTAAAATGGTGGAGGAAAATATATCAGTTCGATTGATATGGTACTCTATAGATATTTATGAGCTGGGATTAATTGACTTAGTTATTAATGTTGTGACATTTTCACCTTAAAAATTTATAAGGAGAAGGTTTTCATGTACATAACCGTGAGGTGAAAGAGTTCCAACACGAAATGATTTAGCATTACGATGTTCTTGCTTATCCTTCTTAGATCTTTTCTTGTATTAATTGGCAGACCTCTCATCAAGTTGATGTCTATGCAACAAAGTCTTTCTCATCAATTATGGATATCATAGATGATTCTTCAAAGGCAACACAATGTCAACAACCATCTATTGTTCACCGTCGAAATATTGACCAGGCAATGTGTTCAAAGAATCCTCATCACTACTATGGGCTCCATTATACTCGACGGAGGTCTGCTAATAATGCTGAGGCATCAACTTCCCGTGGTGGGACCACTTCTTTTTATGATGAGCTGATGTCTGCAAAGTCAGCTAGTAAATGCAACTCGGATTCTGGACATGACACAGGTGCATTTCTTATTTCCTAATCTTTTTCCACATACATCTTGTGCAACTCCTTAGTAGTTGCACACGGATCTTGGTCTCGTTTGGAGGCCAAGTTCTTGTTTTGCCATCAAATGTAAGATAGTTCTAATAGAAATTAAAGGTGGCCTTGTAAATCAATTTTCACGTTCTTTTTGTATCAGTCTTGCGTCATTCTCTTATCTTTCTTTTGAATCTACTTGGTTGAATACATAGACGACCTCCTGAATGGCTGAGCCAAGAAAAAAAAATCATTTAGACACTTATCTAGGGCCCCAACCTATTGAAAGGTTTACATTATTAAAAATGTGTATTGATCACTTATCTTACAATTCTAAACAAACTAAGGTGCATGAACGTTACTTGCTCTTGATATGACAAATAAAACCAATGACCAATGAAAAATAAGAATTCATGACATGAAAGAGAGACAAAGGGAGAGGAGTTGAAAAGAAGAACTCTGTAAAGCTTCATTTTCTTGCAACACCAGTTTTTTCGGGGAGGAGGAAGAAGAAGAGGAGTTGGAAAAAATTTCTCCTTCGAAAGATCCAATCTTTCTGCAAAACAGAGACACGTCCATCAAGGCGTGTCAATAGGCACATTCTCGATAACATAAGGTGTTCAATGCATAGGGCCTCTAGATTTGTTGTCTAAATGAAAAACAAAAATGTTTGAACAAGTTCAAGTTGTCGTTCGTGTATTAAACCAATCATCTTTAAGCAACACTTGAGTAGTGTTGTCAAAGGCACACTTAGGCCTTCAAGCGAGGCTCAAAATGTGTTGAGCGCTTCGTGTTGCTTAAAGTATGCTTTAGTGTTATCATCAAATCTTCTAAGTCATACTTTTCTTTGTCAATGAGTCTCTTCCAAAGAGGCGACATTAAACAACTAAAATTTCATTTTATCGTATTTTTTTTTTCAATTTCTTTGTTCATATATTTGTCATTCATGCCTATAATTATCAATCTTCGACTAAACATATATATTTGTATCTTTTTGCTCCCTTTGTGCCTTTTTTCATTCAAGTTCATGCTTTATTTTTCGATTTGCACTTAAAGCCCCAACGGATTCCACTTTATGTTTTTGATAACACTGCACTATTAACATCTTTGATATTATTTTCTGCTTCTCACTTGACTTCCTTTGCATTTCTTTTCAGAGAGTAAACCTCAAAAACCAGAAAGTGTTGGCGTTGCGCCCAGTTTACTGGCAACAAATGCAACATCTTCCAACGTCACCAAGCAGTTTTGCGGATTATGTCAGAAGCCTTTGAGAAAGAAACACTATATGCTCGATAGCAACATACCTTCCTACGAGCCCTCTGTTGTGGCAGTTTTAGTTTGTGGTCATCTTTACCATGCTGATTGTTTGGAGGAAAGAACACATCATGACAATGCAACAGATCCTCCCTGCCCGATCTGTCGTGGCATCAATTGAGTAGGTTTGCTTCTCTACCTGAATGTAGATAACCTCAGATGCAGATTCAGGATTTGAAAAGCTCCGAGTTGTGTAGACATATATACATGTCTCAAAATCTCGATACAATGTAACTATCTGTTATGTTTATATATAGTTCGAGTCAAAGGCAGTGGGTGCGCGTTTAATCTTTCGGATACCAGATGTATTGAGAGGGAAATGTAGCTTACAAGATGCATCAACAGTCAGTATAAACTTTTCAGTGTTTTCTTTGAAAATATTTGTGATGTATTAGTCTAACTCTAGTAGAATTTATATAAGTCATTAGTGTATGACAAATTGATGGATTATAGTATCTTAAACAGCAGGTCATTTGGTATGTGAGATAAAGTGAGATATATCAAGATTAAGTTAAAGATTAAAATTATATTTTGTTTGGTTGGAGGTCTAAATGTATACCTTTAACGTTAATTTTGAATTTATACCTTCAACCAAATAGAATATAAATATAAACAGATATAAATATAACTTTGTCTACGAACCAAACAACTCTATAAAAGTTAATAATCTTTGAAAATGGTAACAGACAAACACCATGTGTACCTGATTTGTGACTTTCCTTTTTCTGTCTTTTTCTACTATTTTAACTTTTTTCTAATTAAGGCATATTCCTTAAAAGTTTTAAATTTAAAATTTTGAAATTTCAAAAAGGTACCTCCCTTTTTTTTTTTGGGACTAAATACAACTCAATAAACTTGGCAATGGCCCATAAAAACTATGTATTATATCATATTATAAGATTTTAATTCTCATTGAATGTATGCATACATCTGTCAAAGACATATGGAAGGACCACCACAATGTATTTTTTTACAAATCATTTTAAAATTAAATTTCAAATATTTTAATTTATATAATATAATTAATTTGACACATATTATATAAGATAAATTTAATACTTACTATTTTCGACTCGAATAGTATAAGTATATATTATTAAATAAATAAAAATAATAGATTTCAAATCATGTCTAATGAGAGATAACACATATAGAATAAGCAAATTCCAAACATCACAATTCATAATTATTATAAAAAGAGAAATGACTATTTAAGTTATTTATTTTTAGCGAGTTATATTTGAATACGCTAAAAAAAAGCGTAATACATAAATATACACTCAAATTTATTCTTAGCTGGTAAGTAATGAATCAAACTTTAAAAGTGTACATCGAGACACATTAACGTGATTTCAACGGATAATTAAACACTCCAATCCATCGATTAATTCTGACATGAATATAATTATTTTATAAAAGCATCGTATAGACGTTTATATTCAAAATTAAAATAATATAATTGTCAATTTAGGCCAAATTTGAACTATTGATTTATCATGTCATAAAAATTCCTCAACACACTGCCACCAAATATACAGAACCATTCTCCACATATCTCTCTGTTCTGTCCTTCCATCATCTCCTATTAACAGAAAGAGAAAAACTCCCTATTTCTCCATGCTTTCAACTCTCTAAAAATCCTTTAAAGGGTGTCGAATTCTTCCATTTTCTTGAAATTTTGTCGACCCTTTGTGTTTTTATAGCCATTTTTCTCTTTTTTTAATCCCCAACTCTTTGATCTTGCCGGGAAAAAGAACCCCATTTTCCGGCAGGTCAAAGGGGTGGTGGATTCATTCTTTTCTTGAAAATTTGAAATCTTTATGTGGATGGGTGTTTGGTTTTGATATACATTTGCTAAAAAGTGGAAAAAGATTTGAACTTTTTTTTTACCAAATATAGACATTTCAAGAATTGAGGAAAAATGGTGACTGAGGTGATTCCGGTGAGGAATCCAATAAGCACGGTATTGGAGAGAGTTGGGGTTTATGGGTTTGTAGGGAATAACAATACTACAAAGAGATGTAATATTGAATTTCAAGATGAAAATGATACAATGGAAATGGTGCAGCTTGGTGCTGAAAGGACAAAAAATGTGCTTATTTTGATGAGTGATACAGGGGGTGGGCATAGGGCTTCAGCTGAGGCGATTCGCGATGCTTTTCATTTGGAATTTGGGGATGAGTATAATGTAAAGTTTCAATTTTTATGGTTTTCTAGCTATTTGATATGAAAATGCTGTGTTTGTTTGGAATTGTGAATCCCTTTGCTTTGAAATTCTATGTCGATTCGTGATGTTCTATGTGCATTATTGTATCATTTGTCCTATTGAGATATTGAATTTCCAATGATGAATGCTAAGTTTTTTTTGTTTTTTTTTGAAGTTTTGATTAGTTCTTGAAAGTTAAGGATATTATAATGTAAAGTTATTATAGTTCTGGTATTCTAGCAATTTGAATCTGAATTGCTACATTTTATGTGGCATTGTGAATTAACTTGCTTAGAAATGCTATGTCGATTTGCGATTGTCCTATCTGTTGTTGAGTCATTTGTCATATTGAGGTATTGAATTTCCAATGATAAAGGCCAAGTTTTTTTCTTTTGAAGTTTTGAATTGTTCTTGAAGTTTTAGGATATCACATCGTAAAGTTATTATCTTTCTGGTTTTCTAGCTATTTGATCTGAATTGCTCTTTTTGTTGCATTTTTTTAGTTTGGAATTGTGAATCCCATTAATCCCCTTGCTTAGAAATTCCATGTGGATTCGTGTTGCCCTATGTGCAATATTGAATCATTTTTCATATTGAGGTATTGAGTTTCCGTTTTCCAATGATAAAAAACAAGTTTTTTCTTTGAAGTTTTGGTTAGTTCTTGAAAGTTAAGGACATTATAATGTATAATATAAGTTCTATCCTTTTGGTTTTCAAGCTATTTGATCTGAATTTCTCTTTTTATTGCATTTTTTTGTTTGAAATTGTGAATCCCCAAATCCCCTTGCTTAGAGATTTAATATTGATTCGTGTTGTCATCTCTACCTACAAGTTGTGTTTTCTTTGCGTTGATCTACATAATTTTCATGTTTATGGAGATCCCATCTAGTTAAATACTTCTCCGGCATAAATTTTTACTTGTTAAGTTTAACAATTTAGTTACTGCAGTTTTTCCCGCTCATGGTTGACATTCCTAATGAAGTATTTATTGGACGTATCGCAAATTCATATTTCAATATGTTAATGTCAGATGTGTTCGATTGTTGTAGGTTTTCGTAAAAGATGTTTGGAAAGAATACACTGGATGGCCATTGAACACCATGGAACAGCAGTACAAGTTCATGGTTAAACATGTTCAGCTTTGGAGGGTTGCATTTCACGGCACATCCCCTCGTTGGATACACTCTGCTTATCTTGCTGCCATTGCCGCCTTTTACGCCAAGTATAGTTCCTTCTTTGTTTTCAAAATTGTAGATGTTTGATACTTCCGATGGTTAATGATACTCCTTCCACTTTAATTTTGTTTGTCTAGTTTTGACTAGGCACGGGGTTTAAGAAAGTAAAGAAAACTTTTGAATCTCGTTGTTTCAAACGAAAGATATGTAGAATGTACTTAAGTGTTCTTTAATCTTGTGATCTTAAACATGCCACGTGAAAAATTAGAACTAAAGAGTTGCCAGACATTCTTTCTGAAACATACTAAAAAATAAAGACAAAAAATTGAAATGGAGGTAGTATTCTTTCGCGTGATAACCTATCACTTCCGTTATTTTCTAAATGATTTTCCTTTGATACTCCTTGATGCGCCGGCTAGGTTAGCACACCATAAATTCATCATTTTCAATTATAGTACTGTATTTTGAGTACATTCAAGAATCTTTAATCATTTCTTTAACGCTTCATATGTTATCATTTTGTCAATATCGACTTGTCTCGTTTGTTAAGAAAGATTTCTGACCTGGTTGCTTAAGTTTCATATCTAATTATTGATTTGTGAAAATGAAGGGAGGTGGAGGCTGGCCTGATGGAGTACAAGCCAGACATAATCATTAGCGTTCATCCTCTAATGCAGCATATTCCTTTGTGGGTTCTAAAATGGCAAGGTTTACAGAAGAAAGTAATATTTGTCACGGTTATTACAGACCTCAGTACTTGCCACCGTACATGGTAAATTATCGAGTAACTGAATTTGGAGTTTGAATATATCTAACACTTTCTTGCTATGTTGCTTGGACTCTTCAAATATTCTGCCAGGTGCATGTTAGATCATCCAAAAGTAGTGCGTTTTTGGAAGATTCAACATGGGTGCAGTGACATTTTCGGAGAGTTCGGACAATATAGCTTTCATGTCAAATATGTCAGTTTAACCGATATCCTCTTTTGAATGATAGGTTTCACCCTGGAGTTAATCGATTGTACTGCCCCGCTGAGGAGGTAGCAAAGAGGGCTTTATTTGATGGATTGGAGGAATCTCAAACACGCGTTTTCGGGTTGCCTATTCGTCCCTCTTTTTGTAGAGCAATATTTACCAAGGTGAATGTTTCATTCATTTACAATAGAATTACAGTCCTTCCAATCCATGTTTCATTTTTACTTTTTTCTGATTGTTTTCTTGATAATTGCTATAGGATGACCTCAGAGTAGATCTCGAGATGGATCCCACATTGCCGGCAGTGTTGCTGATGGGTGGGGGTGAAGGGATGGGACCAGTGAAAAAAACTGCAAAGGCTCTCGGAGAAGCTCTTTTCGATAAAGAAATGGAGAAACCTATTGGGCAAATGGTTGTCATATGTGGACGCAATGAAGAGCTAGCTTCCACATTACAATCACTCGAATGGAACATCCCAGTCAAGGTAAAGCACAGTTAGATTCTTGGAGTATGAGTACGCCTTACAAAACTACGTTAACACCTGAGCTTTATTTGACAATCGAATTTTCTTTTGATTATTTTTCCCTCTTGCTATCTAGATTAAAGGATTTCAGAAACAGATGGAGAAGTGGATGGGCGCTTGCGACTGTATTATCACAAAGGTATGTCAATGCACTCCTATTTTAGCATTGCTATGCAGGGGTGGATTACGGGTTCAGCTGAACTCGGTAGTCTTGGTCCAAACTCTGTATTTGTTCTAAATATCCATTGAATATGTACAAATATTAATTTAGAACCCAATAATTTGGAAGGTACTAGAGCTCCGAACCCATAAGCTTCAACTTCTGGCTCCGCCTTTGTTGACGTGTATTCTTTTTTGTGCATTGTTCAAAATGTGGGACTAAATTTTCAGTTATTTTCACCTGTAGGCTGGACCAGGTACAATTGCAGAAGCACTAATCAGAGGGCTGCCAATTATTCTCAACGACTACATTCCCGGACAAGTTAGTGAAATCAAAACATTGATTGTTCGACTGCTAGCTATCGTAGTATAGCTGCTGTTATGACCGTGTTTACTGATTTACATTTCCTTTATGTATTTCTCAGGAAAAGGGAAACGTTCCATACGTTGTGGACAATGGAGCTGGTGTTTTCACACGAAGCCCCAAGGAAACAGCCCGGATTGTTGCAGAGTGGTTTAGCACCAAAGAGGATGAGCGCAAAACTATATCAGAGAATGCACTTAAACTTGCACAACCCGATGCAGTTTTTGACATCGTGAAGGACATCCACGAGCTTGCATGCCAGAGAGGTCCTCTCGCCAACATTCCTTACGAGTTCACGTCTTCATTTTCAAGCTTAATTTAAGCCAGATACGTAGATTCTGTTTTTCTTTTTTGTCTTTTTTACTATAAGGTCTAATATTTGTTCTAGTAGGATATTATGTAAGGTAGGTTCAATGATCTCATTTTTAGCCATAAAACGCTTGGCGCGCTCATTGTAATCTGTAGATTGTCTAGACAAATTCCGATCCTTGGTTAGTCGGAGAAAAAAGAAATTCAAAACGAGACCAGAACGAGGGAGCTGTGATAAAAATGCAGAAATTGAATGAAGTTTCATATGTTTTGGAGTGTTGAAATCTTCTTCTTTAGTATTAAGATTGCTTGAAGGGCCTGTGTGAGGTTGCTTCACAATTGAAGATATTTCACTTGTCTAGCAAAATTGATTTGTATTGAATATACAATGCTTGTTTTTTTTTTGGTTGTGATCGATTATGAGATTATAGTGAGTATGTTATTGTCGATTACATAAGCAAACATTCAAACTTCGAGAGTGAATATTTAGATATATCAAATTTGGCTTCAACTGACACCTAAACACTTTCAACTCGTTCTGACTGTGTCATGTGAACACCTAATGTTGATGTGACATACATTTTTGAAGGTGCTTATATGATCATTTTTGTAAGTTGGAGTGTTCAATTGACACAAAGAAGGCTCATGAGCACATGTTCTTGCATGCTGACAGAATGATGGATACTCACGACTCTCTCATTCCCAACGATTTCGATTAAGTTTATTAACACATTTCTAGACTAAGATTACGACATTGAAGAAGCAAACTCACTATCATTCCAGGAATCAGAGGAAGATATTTTGTCCGGTAATAAAGCTAGAAGTTTTCGGCTTGCTTTTGTTAGGATCTAATTCACACACACTTGAAGTTTCAAGAACACAAGATTATCAAGAAGAAGGAGATGAGAGATCTGGAGAGAGAGAGAGAAATCTAGAGAGAGAAATTTAGAGAGAGAAAACAATTCGTGGTAACACCCCGTGAGTAAACTTCCACGGCGGTGGGTATATTTATATTAATATATCAGAGTATTTAGTTACAGAGAATACATAGAGAATAAATAGTAAAGCCTAAAATTTGGGTCGGGGCGCTGCCCCGAACCCCGCCTTCGGATGGGGGGCTCCCGTCCCCCATACCCCCCGGCAACCTCACCGCGGAGGTTAAACCGCGTAAACAGCTATATATATATTAATCAGGCTCCACTACCTAACAATTCTCCCACTTGGAGACTGATTCAGTCACCAAAAAAAAATTCTCAAAAAAAATATCTCTTCATCATCAACATCTTTACCGCACCGCAACATCTGTAGCAACAACTACAAAAGACCAACCGAGGTTTTGCATAACCCCAGTTTCCCAACATCAACACATTTCGTCAACATGTCTGCCGGGTTCTTTGCACCCTCTATCTTCTCCAAGCACATATCACCATCCTCCACTGCCCTGCGAGTGAAATGGTATCGCCTTCTGATGTGCTTTGTCTTCGAATGATAGACTGGATTTTTCACCAACTGTATGGCACTCTGGCTATCTGAGTAAAGAATCTTCTCGCTCTGCTTCTTGCCCAATTCCTCAAGATAATCCGCAAGCCATATCATCTCTTTCCCAGCTTCAGCTATTGCCACATACTCAGCTTCAGTAGATGAAAGAGAAACACACTTCTGAAGCCTGGACATCCAACTCACTGCTGTTCCACCTATCGTGTAAATGTAACCGGATGTACTCTTGCTCGAGTCAACATCCCCACCAAGATCAGCATCCACAAAACCCTGTAGAGTCACCGCGCCTTTGCCAAAACAAAGTGAAGTACTGGATGTACCTCTCAGATATCTCAGAAGCCACTTCACAGCTTCCCAATGCTCTTTCCCAGGGTTCGCCATGTACCTGCTAACAACTCCCACTGCATGTGCTATATCAGGTCTGGTGCAGACCATAGCATACATTAAACTACCAACTGCTGAAGCATATGGAACAAGTGCCATCTGATCACGCTCCTCGGCAGTCTTGGGGGACTGCTCCTTTGACAATTTAAAGTGATTTGCCAATAGAGTAGTCCTGGGTTTAGCATCATTAATCCTGAATCTGCTCAGCACCTTCTCAATGTACAACTCCTGAGATAGATTTAAAGTGCCAGCAGATCTATCCCGAGAAATCTTCATCCCCAAAATCTGCTTCGCTGGACCCAAATCTTTCATCTCAAATGCTGCAGACAACCTTGTCTTCAGATTGTTAATCTCCCTCATACTAGATCCTGCAATCAACATATCATCCACATACAAGAGTAGAAAGACATATGAATCAGTGTATTTCTTGAAGTAACAACAAGGATCCTTTTCAGCTTTGCAGAATCCACTCTTGGTCATGAAAGAGTCAAATTTCTTGTACCACTGCCTTGGTGCTTGCTTTAGTCCATACAAGCTCCTGCTGAGCTTGCACACCATGTGTTCTTTGCCTGGAACCACAAATCCTTCCGGTTGCTGCATATAGATCTCTTTGTCTAGATCTCCATGTAAAAACGCTGTTTTTACATCCATTTGCTCTAGATGCAAATTCTCCGATGCAACAATACTCAACAGAATTCGAATAGAGGTTAACTTCACAACAGGAGAAAATATTTCAGCATAATCAATACCTTTCCTTTGTGAATATCCTTTAACCACTAAACGAGCCTTGAACCTTCTTTTGCCATCTGGTTCAGTCTTGATTCTGAACACCACTTGTTCAGCAACGCTCTCTTCCCTGCAGGTAACTCAGTCAACACCCATGTGTCGTTCTTCTCAAGTGACCTTATCTCATCATCCATGGCTTGCTCCCACTTGATCGAATCCTCCACCTGTAGGGCCTCATCAAAAGATTCTGGTTCCCCCTCATCAGTCAGCAATAAATAGTGTAATGAAGGTGAATACCTATCTGGTGCTCTGATGGTTCTGGATGATCCCCTTAACACCTGCTCAGGTGTAACTTGCTCCACTTCAGATTCTTCAGTAGGAGTTGGTTGAGAATCTGCTTCGACATCTCTGGGGTTACTCTTTTCCAACTCAACCTCAACTCCCACTTGCTTTGTAATCTCTGGGACCTTCTGCTCTCTGTCCTTGTACAGAACAGACTCATCAAATGTCACGTCACAATGTCTTAGGATCTTTCTGTTCTTGTCATCCCAAAACCTGTAACCAAACAAATCAGAACCATAGCCTATGAAATAACACTTCACAGCCTTGGCATCAAGCTTGTCTCTCTTTTCTGGATCAACATGAACATAAGCAGTGCAACCAAAAGTCCTCAAGTGTGAGTACTTGAGTTCTTTTCCTGTCCATACCTCCTCTGGAATCTTGAATCCTAAAGGAACTGATGGTCCCCTGTTGATCAAGTATGCAGCTGTGCTCACAGCATCCGCCCAAAATGTTTTGGGCAGCCCACAGTGTATCCTCATACTCCTTGCACGCTCATTCAATGTTCTGTTCATCCTCTCAGCAATTCCATTCTGCCTTGCCTTACCAGGAACTGTCCTCATCAATCTGATTCCCTCAGCTGCGCAGAATGCCTTGAACTCTGATTTTTCATACTCTCCTCCATTGTCAGACCTTAGGCATTTGACTTTCAAATCGGTCTGATTCTCAACTTCAGTTTTCCACTTCTTGAAAGCTGCAAACACATCTGACTTATGCTTCAAGAAGTAAATCCATACCTTCCTGCTGAAATCATCAATGAAGGTAACATAGAACCTGGATCCTCCAAGTGATGATACTGGAGATGGTCCCCAAACATCTGTATGGACCATTTCCAACCTCACTTTCTTTGGCTCTCTAGGAGTTTTTGTGAAGCTTACTCTTTTCTGTTTTCCATAACACAGCTCTCGCAAAGACCCATATCAACATACTTCAGACCATCTAATGCTCCTTTTGCAGCCAGCATCTTCATCCCTTTAGCGCTCATGTGTCCAAGTCTGTTGTGCCACAGACATGAACCGGAAGCACCTTCAACAACAGCGGCCATGTTAATACACCCTGCAGTGGTGTACAAGGTTCCAGATTTTGTGCCACGAGCTACTACCATAGCACCTTTCACAATCTTCCACGAACCTTTCCCAAACTCTGCTGCATATCCCGTGCTATCCAACTGACCAACAGAGATCAGATTTTTCTTGAGCCCAGGAATATATCTGACATCCTCCAATGTCCACTGGTTTCCCGAGGTGGTCTTTATGCAAACATCCCCCTTTCCTTCAATCTCCAAGGCATTATTGTCAGCAAGATACACCTTTCCAAAACTTCCAGATTTGAAGTTTTGGAACAACTCCTTACTTGGAGACGAATGGAAAGATGCACCAGAATCCAGAATCCATGATTCAACCGGGCTGTTTACACTAAGGATTAGAGCATCCCCAATGTCCTCTGCTGAATTTACAGAATCATTGTCATCTTTGAATTTCTGATTCTGGTTCTTCTTTGGCTTTGTACAGTTCGTCCGAAAGTGTCCTTTTTCTCCACAGTTCCAACAAGTCACGTTAGATCTGTTTTGGGATTTTCCTCGATTCTTTGATTTCGATCGACTATGTTGATTTTGGCCTTTCGTCTTACTTCTCCCCCTTCGGTCAACGCTGAGAGCACTGCCCGATGAATCTCCCACTTCTCGTTTGCGAATACTTTCGCTAAGAACAACATCACGGATTTCATCAAACTTCAGTTTCTCAGATCCACGGGAACTGCTAATCGCAGCAACAACAGTATCCCAAGAATCGGGCAGAGATGACATCAAAATCAACGCCTTAATTTCATCTTCGAAATTAATATCCACAGAATTGAGTTGACTCACAATCATATTAAACTCGTTTATATGATCAGAAACGGATCCATTCTCAGACATCTGTAAATTGAACAATCTACGCATCAAATATACCTTGTTCATAGCCGATGGTTTTTCATACATGTTTGACAGTGCCTTCAACAGATCTGACGTAGTCTTCTCCTTCACGATGTTGAACGCCACGTTTCTTGACAAAGTCAACCGGATCAACCCTAGAGCCTGGCGATCCTTGAGTTTCCACTTCTCCTCCGTCATGGATTCCGGCTTCACACCGGTCAACGGTTCGTGAAGATCTTTCTGGTACAGATAATCTTCGATCTGCATCTTCCAGAAACTGAAATCGGATCCATCAAACTTCTCGATTCCAAGCTTTGAACCATCCATCTTCAGTGATCGTGTTGAATCTCCTTAGCTCTGATACCAGTTGTTAGGATCTAATTCACACACACTTGAAGTTTCAAGAACACAAGATTATCAAGAAGAAGGAGATGAGAGATCTGGAGAGAGAGAGAGAAATCTAGAGAGAGAAATTTAGAGAGAGAAAACAATTCGTGGTAACACCCCGTGAGTAAACTTCCACGGCGGTGGGTATATTTATATTAATATATCAGAGTATTTAGTTACAGAGAATACATAGAGAATAAATAGTAAAGCCTAAAATTTGGGTCGGGGCGCTGCCCCGAACCCCGCCTTCGGATGGAGGGCTCCCGTCCCCCATACCCCCCGGCAACCTCACCGCGGAGGTTAAACCGCGTAAACAGCTATATATATATTAATCAGGCTCCACTACCTAACAGCTTTGTCCCTTCTTTTCTCTTGACGTTAGCTAGAAGTTTAGGTAGAAAGAACAACCAATATAACGGAGTTAGAACTCTTTCTTGGCATGAAAGGAACGTCACGTGTAAAGTTGAAATTTAAGAGTTGACAAAAAAGGAAAGAGATACATACCATTTTAAAATTGAAATAAAAGAAGAATAAGACAAATAAATTGATTTTTTTAAAAATAAATTATACTTTGAAGAATTGACCTAAACTTCTTTAAGTTAAAAGAGAAAAAAATTCAGAAATATCAAAGATAATAAACATAATAAGGCTCTGTAGCAATAATTTCGGCAACCGTACTCTATAGTTATAGTTTCATTTCTTATGGAGGCTACGGTTTGTATACTTCGTCTGTTCTTACTTGCGAATATACATACAAACAACGTTAGTATATACAAACGGAGGCTGTAGTTTTTATATTTCGCTTGTCCATTTGTATATTTACAAGCAAAATATACAAATAGGGTAAATATACAAATTCTATATTTATACATTTAGGTACTTTTCAAAACTCCGTTTGTATATTTCTCTTACCAATAATTCATTATGAATTTTTCATAAATCGTATACAAATTATGGATTTATACAATTGAAAACCGAATTATACACATTCTGAATTTGTGCAGTCAGAGACCGAATTATACAATTTTGGAATTTATACATTAGGAAATCAAATAGCGAAATTTCACGAAACTGTAGTCATGGATTTAAAATAATTGAAAATATAGCTATATTACATAATATACTATAAATATTTGCCATTTCGCGTAATTTTCCCTTCTTCAAATATAATTTAGAGCCCATTTAACTAGAAAGCCCATGGCCCAACTGATAACTCCTCCTAGCAGGCCTAAATGGACCCGAAATCTTACCGGTTTTCAGTCTCTCAATTGCCGGCCACCGGAGCTCTCGTCTCACTCGTCGTCTCAGTTCGCTCCACCGGAAAAGGTAATTTTCCTTCCGTTTTCTCTTTTGTTACAGTTCTGCTTATATCACATAAATGTCTGTTGTATTTTTCATACTTAGCTGATCTCTTTGATTATTTAGTTTAGGATTTTTTATCTATACGCACGTCTGATTTCATTCAAAAATGTGCAAATTATCGCCTTTGATTGTTATTTTAGCTTCAACCTAGCTTCAAATTATGAACAGTGCTTTGTTTTCTTCGTAATTTTCGTTTAAACTTGTGTTTTCTAATTCAATTGAGCTTTAGATGTCCTGCTATTGCATTTGAAGGCTTGTTTTAGCTTTCTATTTTGCGTTATTGCACGATTATTTGTTTTGAAGTTTGGATAATATGATTACAGGGAACTCTGCTTAGTTTTTCACCGTTTGTCCATTTGAAATTCCCCTTCAATATTATTGTCTATTGCTTTGATTTGTAATGTTACGATAATGTTAATTGCAGATTTGAATTGTTGAATGTAATTTGGAAATTCTAAATGGGTGATATAGATGATATTGTGAAGGAGAAGAGAGTAGTTTTTGTGACCGTGGGGACAACTTCTTTTGATGCTCTTGTAAGAGCGGTGGATACCCCGGAAGTGAAGAATGAACTGTTCAAGAAAGGTTACACCGATATTCTTATTCAAATGGGGCGAGGATTGTATATCCCCTCAAAGGTAATTTGGCATTTCTCTTTATATATTTGTTTTTTCCTGTAAGCACATTTGGAGTAAAAATTTCAGCTTTTCAGTTTCTACTTTGATTGGAGATCCAACAAATGTCCCCCTCAAGGAAATAAATAGAAGGATTATGGTTATTGTGGTATGGATAGGATCACCCTGCCCTTAACCAGAGGTTTAGGTCCTTAAGTTGCGGGAATATGGATAAGTTGAGTTCCAGAGTGGCTATCGTGGGTGTTCGGGGAAGCGTGAAGCGGAAAGAAGCGATAAGGACCTGCTTCATGCTTTAAGCGATGAAGCGCTCACATACTCGAAGCGTAGAAGGCTCCCATCGCTTCATTTTCCTGAACACTGCGTGTGGAAACCAACAACAAAAATAAAATAAAAATGCAAACCTAGTTGAGTTTCCTATTTAAGTGAAATTTCGAGAAATGATGCAGAATTGCTGATTTTCCAGGTTTTTTGAAAAAATTGCTGTTTTGTTTTTGGTTTTCTTGCTGCGAAGAAAGTATAGAGTTCTTGTCTTTGTATAACAGAAAAATCTCCAAGGGCCAGTGACGCACCATTTACCACTTGGATGATGGACCCATTCCTCTACCCTCTTCCTTGTATATATCACCATTCGAAACTTGGTGGATGATTGACCCATTCCTCTACCCTTTTCCTCTCAAATACCAGGTGTCTGCAGCAAGATTCCAACCGGCAATGTTCGCCTAACTCACACATCACATGTTGCTTTCTTACCACTTGTAAGTAAGTCTGCTTAACAAAGTAAATTGAAAGTTTTGAAGAATTTATGTTCTCATATGCTTGGATAAGCTTTAGTCGAGTAGTGAGTAGACCTTAGCATGCTGAACTATTTGACAAGCCGAGATCCTACATGTGGTTACCAAGTCTCAACTGTCTTGAAGAACAATAAAACGAGAGATTTGGAAAGTGTGATGTGGCATTACGTTTAGGTTCTTTTGGGTGCTCCCATCTTATTAAACTTATGGACCCTATTAGTTTTATGCTTTTTATGTCAGGTTTTATCGCAATTTGGTATGGAATCTCTTTTAACCCTTCTATAGAAATGAACACTTGTACACGCTCACTCACTTACATATATCTACCTTTGCAAAATTTACTCGTCTCACTCGTTAACTCTTCTTTGCCCAGTAATAATTCATTTATTTCTGGTCTTTTATATCTTGCTTTTATCTTTCCAGTCGACTGCTGAAAATGGTTCTCCAGCTCTGGATTACTTCACATTTTCATCAAGCATAGCTGACTATTTGAAGTTAGCATCACTTGTTATCAGCCACGCAGGTAATTCATGGTTGACAATGTTCTTAGCTTTATACACTTACATTTAAGTGATTGTTCGATTGCTAGTTAGAGTTATGCATGTATTAGAAATGTAGTGATTAATTATGCAATGTTTAGTTATTTCATTTTTATAACTTATAGCTGTTTTATTCATGCGGGGTTGTAAAATAATAACCAAACTCCTTAGTTGGTAATTTTATACAAAACAACTAAAATGCTACCAAACATTGTATTAAGTATGCTTATTTTAATACATGAATTACTCCCTTCCTAACCACAGCAACAAAACACCAGTTACTATATGGTGTGTACTTTCTTTTGTCTTTTTCTTTTGTCTTTCTTTTTGGGGTCTCCTTAACTTTGCTAACTCTACTCTTCCTTCTACTCGGACCAGAGAAACTAGCCTTTTGGATATCATTGTTCCATTAAAATGCGTATATATTAGCCCTGCCTAGGGAAATTAACCCATGGATCTAGGTACTGGTTATATGATGCCAAAACCCAAAGTTAGCTCTCTCACTGAGACACTTGAAACATTTTCATACTGTTCCAATGGTCACAATAACTGACATAGAATCGTTGGGAGAGTCGGGTGTTCAAGTATGTTGAAATATTCCTGTTTTCTTTAACACGTCTATCTCATGATGTGATTTAATGTCAACCTCTGCTTGCAAATGTTTTCGGCTGCTATTGCTTGTGGCCTTATAAACATATGATTGGCTGTAAAGTTCATGTACTTTGTTTCTGAGCAGAAGCGGAACCAGACATTGAAGCTTATGGGTTCAAGATATTCGTCCTTTTGAGTTTTGGAGTTCTTAAGTAATAATTTGTAAAACTTGTTGTGAATAGGAAAAACAACCGATATTTCTTGTCATTATAGGACTTCAAAAGTTACAAGGCTAAGGCTATATAATCACACATTTGAGTACTGCAGGTTCAGGGAGCATATTTGAGACATTACGACTGGGCAAACCGTTAATAGTGGTAGTCAATGAGGATCTAATGGACAACCATCAAAGCGAGCTCGCAGAAGAACTGGCTGAGAGAAGACATTTGTATTGTGCTCGTCCACAAACATTATACAAGACTATATCGGATATGGATCCAGGGTCTCTTGTTCCATATCAACCAGGTGACGCGAAACCAGTTGCTGAACTTATATATAGATATTTAGGTTTCCCAGAGGATTGATGAAACTTATTGTTCTGTAGTTGACATGAAGTGAAGTTCAATTGATTGTGAATTATAGAGCATAATCTTTATCCATAAATATTCTGTTATATTTGTTTCTAATGATATTTTGTGTGTTTGAGGAAATCTTACAATATGGTACATGCATGCACCAAAGTTATGTGCTTTTAACATTATAAATATGTCATTTAACTTGGCTTCCGCAGATATTTATGTCTTCTGGCTTTGAGTGTGGACAAGTAGATAGTTGAACTTGTATAAAAATAAACAAGTAGACACGCAGGTCCTACTTGACATATTACACGTAGACACCAGGTAGGATGCAAAATGTCATATAGGAAATATGCGTTTATTTCTTTAACTTTATACAAGTTATTATGCCTATTTTACATACCCAAAATGGAATGCCATAAATTTCGGATGAATTCGAAGTGAAATTACAGGGTTATGTTGTTATACCTTAATATTTCTTCTTAATATATTAATTATAACTGTGTTTTAATCTTTTTTTATTTACATTATCAATATAACACTTGTAGTTTGAATTCGAAATAATAAAATGTTTACTAGAACAATTAAAAGGATTATCAATTATTAAGCAAGACCATATATGTATGGACAAACAAATTATTAGCATATGCCCATACTACATGTGAGCTTCAATTATTATGCCCATACAACATATACCATCAAAAAATTATATACCTGATATTCAAATCAATCAATTAAAAATGTCGATGAACTATCATAACTAGCTTTTTTTCTTTTTCGAGTTAGAGATAAGATTTACGTATTTTATATTTAAAACTTTATTTATGAACTTATACTGAATATATTATAAATATTCTTACCACTAAACTAATATATGTTTCACCTTATAGAAATATTCTTATCATTAAATTAATGTATGTTTCACCTTAATAAATTAACTTAATTATAATAAATTAGTGTACTTCATGTGAGCTACACATAATTCTTTCTTGTTCAGAGAATATGAAAAAGACTATAGTTTAAAAATAAATAAACATCTACTTCCATTTATTATATGAAGGCACAAATTTAAACAATTATTTTAGTTTCATTATGGGCAAAAATATAATAATTATTATATACTATATTATAATTATATCTACAATAGAAACAAACAGATTCTTTTGAAAGAAAAAACAATTGTCAGAAGAAATCTCTTTAAACAACTTCCCATCTCACTGATATTACAAAAAGACAAAAAAAACTAGATCTTAAAACTGGTTGATTTATAGTTATCGCGATCTGATCTGGACATCATTGTTATTAAAAAAAATTACAAGTTTTTTAAATCACGTTAATCATGATTTAAGTTGATTTTAAAGGGAACAAAATTGAAAATCAACAAGGGAAAATCGTGTAATCAAATGTATGAAATTCGCTTTGTGAGTGAGATATAAGACTTCCCGTCATAAATTTAAACTTAATTAAACCACAATATAAGTACAAAATATCTTAAAAAAAGGCTTTCGAAAAAAAAAAAAGAAGAAAGAGACATCCCATCTAATAATTGACTGAGACAAGACAACTTAAATCAACAAGTTATGCGCCACGCTTTTAAAGAACTTATATACGTCTCGTATCTTAAAAGAACTTATGCTCCACTGGACATAAGTTAAATTTTAAAATACAAAAATTAAAGACCAGTCTATTTAAAGGATAAATCATGTAATTAAATATATAAAATTTCTTTTGTCGTGAAAAAGGCCATTTTAACTCGCAATATAAAACTTCTCAATACAAATATAAATTCAATACGAATATAGAACATCGAATCGAAAATAAAAAGAAAGTGACATCCCATCCAATAATTGACTGAGACAACACATTTTTGAATGATCCAATCTTGCTCCATAACATGCTGCTATCTTTACTCATCATTCTTACTTTCTACTTATACTCAAAGTTTACTCATCAAATTAAACAATTATATTTCAATAACAATAATAATAATAATAACAATACCAAAAAATAAACAACTTTCCAATAATTTTTCACTTTAATTCCCTACCTTTCAATTCTTCAAGTTACTTTTTCTTTATCACTTCATGTTGTTCTAATGCAAATTCATGAATTTAAGTTATATACGTTGACAGTTTAAATAAAGACGGACACTACGAGGTACAGGTGAAACTCCCTTTCCACGTTTCAGTTTGTTTGTCTTACTTCCCAATTTAGTCTGCTCGATAAGGCATAAGTTCTAGTATCATGAGTGTTTCTTCATAGGAACGTCCGCGAATTTGATCAATTTTATGGTTTGTCATTTGTTAACAAACATAGATATATATGTTCATCTAAGCATATACTTTGATTTATTTTCTTCTTTAGCATAATGTTTGCCTTCAAAATTTTCCGTTTTCAATGACTATATTGGTTTGTTCTGAATGCAGTGAATCGTTAACTGGTTTCGTTGGAATACTGTTACTTGAGAGGGAGGCAATGTTGCTTCATCTCTTCTTTTCATTGTTCGTGTTTTTTACTTTGATAGACAATGGGAATGCTGGTGTAACGAGTTCATTTGTTCGTAAAGAGTTTCCAGCTGTTGATATTCCTCTTGATAATGAAGTGTTTGCTGTTCCTAAAGGTTACAATGCTCCACAACAAGTAAGTTACCTTTACCTTTTGTTCTGTTTTGATCTTCTACAATAATATATCGCGAACTTGATATAATATGTTCAATTCGAGTATAGCATGATTTATATAACTCAAGTGTCAAATTGCATACTCAGACTATAATGCTGTGTATGAGCATTGTTGTTGTCTTGACCTAGGTTCAACTGTTAAGGTATTGTCTGCTTTGGCCCGACCCTTATGAGTTATGAGTCGACTCTAGGATTTTGGGCCTTCAGGTTTTGTGCTTTTAACCAAAAGATGCCTCAACGGTTGAATCCTGAACTCGTTTTATATGACCATTACGATATGGGATTTGCCTAAGGCAAGTGTTGTGGAAGATCGTGGGGTAACTAGCACACAATCACACAATCAAAGCAAATACAAAAGAGAATGTAACACGAGGATTTAATGAGGTTTGGCAAAGCCGAGTCCTCAAGGAATTTGACAACAATCCCCCTTCTCGAGTTCAAACCTCTAGTAGTTCTCTTCTCGTGTGCTGTTACAACTGTGTAGTGATGATGATATACATTGTAATATCGACTACTGTACTCATAATCTTCGTCTGCAATGTTCTGTCTACTGTGGATAGAATGCAGTTACTTATGATGCTACTAGTTCTTTCATGAACATGTTTTTTCGAGATAACAATGTGTTTCGTGTCATCTGAAATGCTAATAACTTCATTCTATTATAGGTGCATATAACACAGGGTGATTATGAAGGAAAATCTGTAATAGTCTCATGGGTTACACCAGATAAACCGGGGTCTAGTGAAGTACGTTACGGATTATCTAAGGGAAAATATGATTTTACAGCTAAAGGATCATTCACAAAATACACATTTTACACCTACAAGTCTGGATATATACACAAGTGCTTTCTTAACGGACTTCAGGTAATAAAAACTCTTCGTTTTATAGTTTCAAGGAAAGAATCGCAATGTCATCTCTTCGTTTAAGTGTCATATACAACATGCTATTGTATTTGCATAAAGTTCTGTCTAGTTTGATCAGTTATGTTTTTACCGCTGTTATAGTATGACACAAAGTATTACTATGAAATCGGAAATGGTGACTCTGCTAGGAACTTTTGGTTCGAAACTCCTCCAAAGGTTGATCCAGATGCTTCATACACATTCGGTATCATAGGTGAGTAGTTTATATATTTCATTTCCCATTTGTCTGAATTATACTTTACAACATACTGACGTTTGTGCACGTCTGAACTCTTATCGTGTATTTTTCCACTATTGGTAGTTCAAATGTATCATTTTTAGTGTTTCTGCGTCATTCTTTCCAGGTGATCTCGGACAAACATATAATTCTCTTTCGACTCTTCAGCATTACATGAGTAGTGGAGCTAAGAGTGTTTTGTTTGTGGGAGATCTATCTTACGCGGACAGATATAAGTATCATGATGTTGGAGTCCGTTGGGATTCATGGGGACGCTTTGTTGAGCCAAGTACAGCATATCAACCGTGGATTTGGAATACCGGGAATCATGAGATAGAATATATGCCATATATGGTGAATTCCTGCAACACAGTTCAAGTTCATATGTTAACACAGGTGTTGCTAAATGCTATATGCAGAATTATAGCAATGTTTTAAAAAATCCACTGTTTTTCTTATTTTGAACAGGGAGAAGTAACTATGTTCAAGTCGTATCTGTACAGATATCCGACCCCATATCAAGCTTCAAACAGCACTAGTCCGCTTTGGTATTCCATCAGGAGGGCGTCTGCTCACATAATTGTGCTATCAACCTACTCTCCTTTCGGTAATTTATCCATTCCTGTTTCATGATTCTTGTTTGTTTCTGTTGTTAGCTGTTTTTACCTTATCGATCTGAGGTACTTGTTGAGAATATAATCAAGTCAATGAAAACGCCTTCTCCCTAAACGATTTAACCTCTGAAATGAGATGGTCACACACTTCAATATGGAATCAGACTACACCACTCATTATTAGAAAGAATTTTTTTTCCACGTACTTTGTCCACGAGGGAAGAAAGAATTAGGCTTCTTCATGTTTAGAATAAAGTAATTGTTCTTGATGTTCTTAAACGCGAAGCAACAACCTTAAGGCCCTTATTTCGATGTTTATAGACATATCGAGAATTGTTGTGAAGTAAGTATTTGTTCACACAGGTACTTAGTCTCTATGTTTTCTATAATGCAGTAAAATATACACCACAATGGAAGTGGCTGAGAGAGGAATTCAAAAATATTGACAGAGAGAAAACTCCTTGGCTTATTGTTCTTATGCATGTTCCTATCTACAACAGTAATGTAGCTCATTTCATGGAGGGAGAAAGTATGAGATCCGTCTTCGAAGCATGGTTTATCGAACACAAAGTTGATGTGATCTTTGCTGGCCATGTCCACGCCTACGAAAGATCAGTAAGTCACTTCATTTCATCCTACTGGTTTTCCAACTCGTCCGAATACAAAGAAAAAAAAAGAGAACAAACATGTGATACTCCTGTTTCAATTTGTTTATCTAGTTTTGAAACGGACTAAAAAGGGAAGTAAGACGAACAAAATGAAACGGAGGGACTGAGGGAGTATGTATCTGAGTATGAGGGCTCATTTCCTTCTTCTGAAGTTGACAAATGCTAAAAAGTTTCTTTCTCTTTTCCAGTATCGCATATCAAATATACACTTTAACATCTCGAGTGGTGATCCCTATCCTGTACCTGATGAAACAGCTCCAGTTTACATAACTGTTGGTGATGGAGGAAATAAAGAAGGTCTTGCTGCAAGGTAAGTTACATGTTATTGCAGAGAATCGCTCGTGAATGACATTACAATGCACTCATTAGGTTAATGAACTAGGTTCATCTCTAGTACATGAATTCATTCGATCCATTTATTTGAACACATGTACTGCACTAGTAAGATTTTAGAAGAACGCTTATAAATACGTATGTACTATAAACATATTGGGATATTTGGAGCAACGGTCAAGTTGTCTCTGTGTGACCAACATGTCACGAGTTTGAGCCGTGAACTCAGTAACTGATCCTTGGATTAGTTTATGCTTTCTACATTACACACTCCCTTGTGGTGTGGCCCTTCCCCGAACCCTGCATAGACATGTGATGTATCGTGCATCGTGCTTATGTGCTTCAACTACCTTATAAGTTCTTAAATTTATCAAGAACTATAGATTCATTTGTTTATTTCTGCAGATTTAGAGATCCTCAACCAGATTACTCAGCTTTCCGCGAATCCAGTTATGGTCATTCTACACTAGAGATTAAGAACAGAACACATGCATTCTACCATTGGAACAGAAATGACGATGGAAAGAAAGTTAAAATCGACTCATTCGTGTTACACAATCTGTACTGGTCAGTATGATCTTCCTACCTTTGCAGAATATATTTTTCATCTGGAAGAATCTGAATTGAATTTTCCTTTTAACTTACTGTAGTAGATAATCCGTCTTATTTTCCGAGAACAAATATCAGTAGTTATCATTTAGGCGAATTTTTCACATTGTCAGTATATAAAAGTTAAACTCACGCGATTTATGGTCATGCAGGGGACAGAATCATCACCAGAGAAAGTCGAAACAAAATCGTCTCCGTTCACTCATTTTAAACAGGGCTTCAACTGCACAACTGTGAGACATATTTCTGCAACTTACTCTCAAATTAGCTGCAGTTTTATGGCCATAGATTTTAATATCTCAATGGGCAATGACAACTAATAAGTTTGAATATCTATTTGCTTTGTCTAATTATTTGAGCCGAGGGTCTATCAGAAAACGTCTGCGTATACACTACCCTCCCTAGGCCCTTGTTGTGGATTATACTGCGTATGTTATTGGACTATTTGGCTTATTTTCCACCAAACATTTATCATTCAAATAAGAGTTTGTGCTGTTTACTGCATCATTTCAGTTTCTGAAGAATTATTTTATTTGAATATTCACTATGCATTTGCTTAACTTATAAATTATGATGAATGTTCCTATATTTAATAGGCTAGTTTTTCTTTAGAGAAAAATCTTAGCCGCCATTAAAGGTTGTAGTGGAGCAATAAGTACTCATATACCCTTAACAAAAGGACTCGGATTTGACCTATGGATATGAAGTCTTTTTGATAAGGAGCGTTTTACTCCCTAAAGTGGGACTTCCTAGCATGAATCCGAATTAGTCAGACCCAAAGCAGGTACCGAGTGGGAAAGCAAAAAGGAAAAAAAGATCTACTTTTAGATGAGATGGTCCATCACACTTGGTATCATAGTAGGCAGAGGTCTTAGTTCGAGTCTCTATGCCAACCATTATCAAAACAAAGAAAATTTACATCCTTACCCCATTTACAATGAATCAAGCTCACACACGCGAGGTTGAGGTGAAGACATTATTAAGTAAATAAAACTACGCTCAGATGGTCACACACTTCAACGAATGAAAAAGTGTCATATAGCCAAGATTAAAGAGTGAGTTGCTAGTAGTACATAATAACTTCCAACTTGAAAAATTACTCAATTTTTATTCTTGTCCAGCTTCAACTTCAGCTTCTCTTCAAAAGTTTCACAGCTTTACAATATCTCTCTTCTGTTTATAATAAATCATGTACAGAAATATTCGATTATACGTGTTGTCGTTCCCAGTCTATTAGGGAATCAAAGAAATGTTACTCCCTGTACAAACTAACAAGAATGTAAACCTGAAGTTTGATGTTCATCATTAGTGGTCTCTGTATATTGGCTGTGGATTCCATTTGAGATGCAGGTTCAGTTTCCCTGATTTAGCCTCGGCTAGTTCGTACGAGTCTTTGTATTCACCTTCCATTAGAACCCTTGTTAAAGTCAGTATGCATCTTCCCATGAAATCCTGTCAAGAAAGTTGGAAGAATTCGAAAAATGAATCAATACAATAGTCAAGAAATAAGATATGACAAGGGTACTCTCCATACTTGCACGTAGGGGAATTAAATGGGCGAGTTAGGCTAAATTTGGGCGGGTCAATGTGAGTTGCCCGCTCAAAGATCACTAGATTGAGATTGGCAGGATCAAGATGAGCTAAGCATGGATCATAGGCCAACACGCCCATTACGTGATTGTTTTTCCAATGCTTAATGATATATTGACATTATCGTTTAGCTCATTGTTTACTAATGATGTGAAACAAGTAATGGGCGTGTTAGGCTATGAGGTGATGAAAGATACTAATGATGTTAAATAAGTGCTTAATGATATATTGCGTGAGGACCAAAAATAGTCATCGGATAATCATATGGAAATTATTCAAGGGGCAGATACTCTTACCTTTCCGAATGTGTCATGGTCCCAGACTTCCAGCATAAGCATATCATGTAATCCATCCTCAACAACAAAGTCAAAAGTTTGATTCCATACCGGGTTTAGACTTTCATTTACAACCTAACGGAAGCAGATAATAAACGTTAGATAGTTTTTTGGGAAGTGATAATCAGTATCATAAGAAAATTAGATGAGCGATGTTGTGACATGGACGCTGAAAATTCATATAGCCGACCCTAACTTGCTTTGGATTGAGGTGTAGTTATTGTTAGTACCATTCAGCAATATATCTAGTTATGAATGTTGGTGCTCGATGCAAATTACTGTAAACAAGAATAATACGAACTTGGTGGTTCCCATAGACTCAATATTAGTAGAGGTGGATTCAGGATTTGAACCTTATGGGCTCAAGTTCGGGTTTTTTTTCTTCTGATAAGTTGTTCGACTTTGGATTATCCAACAAATCATTTCATTTACTGGGGTTGAAATTAATTATTTGTACTTATCGAGATCATATGCAAAAATGAGGATCATGGCATATTGTTTCTTCTCCTACTTACCAAAAAAAGGAAAAACATTATAAATAATTTACCGAGAATTAAATAGTACGAAGAAAGGATACCCTGGTTTTGTTCTTGATTTGAGCCTTCTTCATGATCAGGACGACGTAGGGGTCAGCCTTCCCCCCTATATCAGCTGGGGGCAGATCATCAGCTGATACCACAGTAACAGAAAGTACCCCTCGTACTATTACCTCTCTTCTATTGTTGATTTCACTTCCGTTTGGACTAGCTTCTTTTCCTTCTGCCGAGTTTTTAAGAACTCTCTCTAATGAAGTCATTGACTCATTCTGAGAAAAAGGGTTACTTAGCCTATTGTTCATGCCATTCGGGCAGTACAATAGCTCCAAGTGCACCTGGCCAAAGATAATGAGAACAGTTAACACATCAAGCACAGAGACTATTCTATGTGTTCTGCTAACAATTACTATTCACAGGACAATCGGTCCACCAATGCCGGAGCCATTATTAGAATTTTCAATAAGGGAATGCAAAATAAAAAGAAATAAATTCACCAGGAAGCCGAGGGGATTCAACATCTAGTGTATATACATGAAAAGTAAAATTGAAAAAGAGTTCGGATCCTCTGGGTGCCACAGGCACTCATTTTGAACAGTAAAATGCTGTTTAATATAATTATTGCTGAAAAATTACTAGCTTTCCAACATTTTTGATGTTGTGCATATATTTTCCATCAAATTTATGAGTACTATATATGGTATCTAGCTACTACAGCATGAATCTGAACATAGCCATGGAAGTAAAAGGAGTCGGAGTCGTCACCTGGCCCCTATTTTTCTGATCTCTCTGAATTTCCAAATCTTTCACCAACTTCAACCAGATATCCTTCACTTTACCAGGCTCAAGCTCATTCAAACAGATATGGGCACATCCAATCAGTTCAGCTGACTGAAGCCCTTCATCGTCATAGATTTTTACCACCAAGTGTTGTGTCAATGGATCTTCGACTACAAACTCAAAATGCTCATTCCAAATTGGGTTCAAATCGTGTTCTGAAATAAAGATTCTTACTTCAATCTTAACTTGATCGAAAGAATTAAAGAAACTTTTCCAGAGAAAAAGAGATAACTTACAATTATTTTGCTCTTCTTCATTCTGTCTCGTAGAGGGCGTACATATAATACAGCGAAAGGATCAGATTTTCCAATGATGTCTTTATTTGTTAACTCCTTTGCTTGAACAAGTTTCACCTCCAATACTCCGGTAGGCTTCAGCTCAAGGTCACTGGTAAACAAGAAAATAGATATCAATACGGATTAAGCAGTTGCCAATCAAAATCCAAATGTTAAACTTGTCTTTTTCAGTTAACATATATATGCAAAATGAGCCACCGAAAAATTCTTTTACAACTCCAATAAGAACATGAGATATTACGAAGTTGCATGACATAACGTTTTGACTTTCCTAGTTCAATGCAAAATGGATGGAAGTCCGATACAAGTTGAGGGGACTACTCTCCAAATCTTAGTCCTAATTCTGCTTTTGGAAATCTTATACTCCCTTCGTTTCAATTAGTTTGCTTGGTTTTGACTTGGAACGAAGTTTAAGAAAGTAAAAGAAAACATTCGAATCATGTGGTATTAAATTAAAGATACATAGAATGTATCAAAATGTTCTTTGATCTTGTGGTCTTATAGATGCCACGTGGAAAGTTAGAATTAAAGAGTTACAAAAAAAGGAAAGAGGAATTCCTTTTTAAACGGACTAAAATGGTAAGAGAAATAAGTTGGAATGGAGGGAGTATTCAAAGGTCCTTCGAGGTCCAACGAGAACTAAATGTGTTTGCTTGAACCAAGATCGGGGCAGGCCAAAGATAAAGTGGATCAGTGAAACCAAGATTGTTCAAAGAATTCATCATTGTCAATATCAATACCTATAATCCCCAGGTAAAATGGGAATAACTTTACGAACTGGCCACGTGATAGAGTCTTCAACAGCGTCCCGGATGGTTCCCTGGAGAAATAAAGTCATTTTAGTACACCTAGAGTGTAGTAAATCATAACTAAATTTGCTAAGCATTCTATTTTATGACTGCATAAAAAAAAATTCAAGTTCAGGCAAACAACTCAAAGCAGCAAATTCGTTGTTCCTCTCTTTTCTCAAATGAGAATAGTCCTAAGAATGCACTAAGAAACAAATTGTTGTTCGAAAATTTTCACATAACACTCCTTGATTCTCATAAAGTATGTGCCATTTCATTTTTCAAGTAAATACCGTTATCCATATTGAAATATAGAAGTTTTAGGCAAGTTCAAGACAACATAGAATGTTTACCAAAGAAACATGAGAAATAGTTTTATCTTGTTAACATGTCGTGAATCAAGCTCCCGGATTTCCTAAACAAGGATGAAGTTAACCACTACAAAGACACCCTATCCTTGTAGTTATAACACTAAGCCACTACTTCAAAATTTTCAATTCTTTCTGTTCCTTCCGTTTCTCTTTTGAGAAAGAATAAGGGGAAACAAAATAAGGCTTGGCTACGCCAGCCAAATATCCATGGCATCAGTAGGCCTTCATTACATCTCATCAACTAGAACAATTACATCCACATCAAACAGAGAAACAGATTTAGTGGTAAGAGTTCGCCCAAACCTCAATTGCATCAGAAAGGCCAGGAATTGCTGTCATGTCACCACCAATTACTTTAAGTGTAAAATCCAGTTTTTCTGCAAACAACGAATGTACTTGTCATTT